>NGZR01000005.1:4130218-5506958 GCA_002197995.1 Gaeumannomyces sp. JS-464
GCTAGGCACCTGGATGCTGCTGTGGCTATCATCGACAGCGCTTACGCAACCAAGGCCTTCGTCCGGTCCAAGCTCCTGAGAAGGGCGCTGGTGCCCGCCTCGTGTTTCGCTGCGCTGCCCGTCTGTCTCTATGTGGTGGCCTCGGGAATGTCCCACCTTCAACACACCATGGACCAGTCCACGGCCACGGCCATCGCCTTTGCGGGCTTCACAACATACGTGGGCTTCACGTCTGTCATCGGCCTCCTGGCATCTGCCACTGGCAACGACCATATGAAGCGGGTCACCTGGACCCCGGGGACGCCTCTGACACAGCGGTGGATTCGCGAAGAAGAGCGAGCTGCACTCGACAAGGTTGCTTGCTCCTTCGGCTTCTCAGAGTCCCACAGATACGGCGAGGAGGAGGGCGCCGAGTTTGAAGCGCTGCGCGAGTACATCCTCCGAAAGGGCATGATTCTCGACCAGGTCGAGTTGATGGAGGGTATGAGACAGTAGGATGGCGTTTCCCGTGGGGAAAAGGGGCGAGGTGAGTGAGGGATTATCGAGCTGTCAAAGGGACCCACGGCGTGTCGGCGAGTCTCATCTAGACCGCAGATTCTCGGTCGTTTGTGGCTATGACAGCAATTCGTCCTGTCTTCTTCTTTCCCCCCCGACCGCCATGATGGGTTATTTGTCAAGTATCGATATTCATGTCACCCTCGTCTCGCACTCGACCCGTCCTCTCCCCACTCCTCTCCAAAACAAAAATACCCCGACGGGTGCTTGACGGACCAGAAGGCGAGCGGCAAGACAGGTGGCCTGGCCACCAAACGTCATGCCTCGGGGCACCGCCTCGGCGTGCGCCGGGAGGGACGCTGCTCTGGGAGTGTCGGCTTGGCGGGTCTTGCAGGTGTCCAGTTGCATGACTGGTCCTTGGTGCCGACGGACGGCATGTTACGCAGATCGGCGGCCACCCAGCCACGCCCAGGACGCGGGCCCAGACGCTCTGTCGCAGGCTGGTTGAACCTGCCAAGCCTTCACGAGTACTCACAAGCATTCATGTTTCCCAGCTCTTGCCCCCTCGATCCTTGCAGAGATCTCTAAACGCCAAGCGCCGAGATAAAACCTCTGCCAACATGTTGAGAAGTCTATGGACTGTGCAACGGCTCTCCCGTCACAGGCACTACCGCACGGAGGGACATGGGGCTTTCCGCACCGGGCAAACATCAATGTGTCCCACGCTAGCTTTCTTGGCACTTCCTCTGTTTCCTCTCTGGCTTGCGTCTTGGACCCGCTGTCTCTGCCCCTAGCCATGGCTGTGCAATATTTCGATGATCGGAGCTATGGGATTGTTGCCCAAACTCTCATGTTCGCTCAACATGCACTTTTTTTTTATTTCCTTTAATATTTTTTTTCCCTTTCTCTTTTTTTTTTTTTTTTTTTTTTCTTCTGTGGATGCACACCCCCCACCCCCCCTGTTCCTTGCTCGTCAGGCAGCCAGCCAGTTGACCCCTGCCCACGCTCTTCCCCTTTCCGACCTTCATTTGGCTCGGGCAGGTATTCTAATCTGGGCAGTGGATCTCGACGGCGGACTGAATGCACCACCACACACGCCCCTCCCCAGGGTCTTCTCGACAATGACGGCGCTAGCCGGGGGATCTTCCTCTCCCTTGGCGCGGCTCCTGTTGCTGGGCTGATTGATATATGTATCTGATCGTCTCCGCCCCCGTCCCGACTCTCGGTCCATGCCCTTAGATCTACCCATCACTCACTCGCTCACTTACATGCCCATCTATCGACATTCCCATCTTCTCACCCACATACCCATACGACATACCCATACTTGTCCATTCCCAGCCTGCCCACAGTAGACACATCCATTGGTGTCTCGGGTTATAGCATAAACGGTGCCCTTGCCCACACAGCTCAGCCATTCCGCGCTAGGTCACTCCCTATCTTTCCTACATACAGTCCTAGCGGCCCTTGGCTCCCTTGGAACCTGCCCTCTGCCTCCTCTTCTCACACTCTCGATCTGCTCCCACTCCCCGGCCCGAGGACCCCGTCTTATTCAAGACCTCACCCGTCTCATCCAAGCGGCAAAGACCGGACATCACAGGTCCAGGAAAAGCCAATTTAGGCAGGCACGGGTCTCACCTCTCCACGGCGGCGTCCACTGCCTCCTTCCAGTTCCGAGACCACGCACGTCGGCACCATCACGGCCAGGACCCTAACCTAAACGGTCGTCGGCTCACCGGCCCAATGACTTGAATCTCCCACCTCGTCGGATCCTTCCCCTTCGTACCACTGCCGCCCTGGCATTTTATTTCAACCCTGAAACGCTGCTTCTCCCAGAGGCCCGGCTGTCCCGCGTCCGCTCGAGGCCGTTATCGCGCAATGGCTCCCGCCACTCAGGCCCCGGGGATGGCGCTGGTGTCGGCCAGGAGGGAGGATATCGATCCTCAGCAGTGCCTGCACTACGCACAGTTCGCCTCCAAACTCGACCGGTGGCACTTTGACTTTCTTTACTGGATTCTTTTCGCCACCAACATTCTCTTGCTATCTATTGCTTCGTTCTGGTATTCAAGGTATGTTAGGCGCCTTCCTCCCAGCCCGGCGCCACTCTCTCGGCTCCTCCTAACAGCAAACCGTCGATGTGCGTAATGTCAACAGGACAAATGAAAAGACGAAGGACATGACGGCAACGAACCCCGAATTTGTACGACACCACAAGCGCTGTCTCTACGTGACCATTGCCCTTGCGGCCCTGGCGGTGGTTATGTCGGTCATCGAGGTGTTTGCTCTACTCGCGCTGCAGTTCTGCGACGGCGAGGACCTCATGGCGCTGTACTGGGCCACCTGGACCATGCTGCAATTCGGCTCCGTCATCGCCATCTTGGGCATCATTCTGCACATCGTCCTGGTGCTACAGGGCCAAGATCGGCCGCCCTGGGCACTCGCCCTCGGCACCCCCGTGCTGGTTGTCGCCGGTGTTGGGAACCTTATCAACTCGGCGCTGCACAGGAAGACAACCGAGGTTATTAAGAAGACCAAGGAGGCCAGGAGCAGATCCAACAGCAGATCTGGGACCGTGCCTATGAGCCAGGCGTATGTTGCATTTTTGCCTTCTTCCCGTGGCGCGCATGCGGTTTGCAGACATGCTATGAACAAAGCCTCGCTGACACGGCCTCCGATTCTAGTCCCACGATAAGACCGGAGAGTGTGGATAGCGACCATAGTGACCGGCCGACGATGCACCACGCCACCGTGGTTGGGACCGCGACGGATGGCGGTGTCATCATCCAGTTCTCGCAGTCGAACCCCGAGCTCGAGAGCCGCGGCACATTTCTCGGGCGCGACAACGATGGACGTGTGCTGGTCTCGTTCCGGCAAGACAAGGTGGTGCTTGTCAGCGGGCCAGCCGCCCTCGAGGGGGTTTTGGTGAACCCTCGCCAGCGAGAGCAGTCAGAGCCAGCACGAGCCGGCCATCGGCACAAGGGTTCGGCGGGGAGCTCGTTCTACGAGCAGCTTCCGCTTCCCCCTCCAGTTCTCTCGACCTGCAGATTCCGCCACCCAGTCGTAACGGCATGGGAAGCCGCTCAAGCAACAACGAGACCAGGCCACCATCGGCCGGTGGTGCCGCCTTGACTCCCACGTCTCCAGGCAGGCCCGACACCCGTATCGGTTCTTCAATGACGTATCCGGATGATGCGGCGGCCAACAACGAGAAGTCGCCACGGATCGGATTCCCGCGCCTCGACAAGCCCGACGGGCCGCAATGAAGCAAGACGAATACTTGAACATTCGTTACACTCATTACACTCGAGCACTTCTGTTTCTCCGGCACACTCTTTGCTATTTCTTTCTCTCTGTTCTCGTTTTCTTTTCTTTTTGTTCTTTTCTGTCGCACAAGCATTTCTGCATGGGAAGGTTTGATATGCGATGGTTATGGGGTTTAGCATGCAAAACCGGCGTTGTTCTGCTTTTCTTGCACAAACACAGGCCTCGCCCAGCAGACCTTGATCACGGGGATTCTCATGTGCCTCGTCATCGATCCGTTCCTGGACTCGGCAGGGATGGATTTCAGGCGAACGATTTGATGACCAACGGCCAGGGCGTTTTGCTGGATTTCGTTTTTTTTTTTTTTTTTCTTCGCATATCTCGGTTGTTTTTGTCTGTTTGCCACCCCAGGTCATGTCCGCTGTGGCCATCATTGCTTGGAGTTTTTTTTTTTTTTTTTCTTTATCTTTTGTCTCGTTCGTTCCGCCTCGCTCGCCAATCGATATGGCTATCCCACATCCATGAGACAAAGCGCTCCCCTTAAAAAGTTCCCCTTGGCTCTCTGGATTTGTAAATAACCTCCCTGCTTTGAATTTTTTTTTTTTTTTACGGCCACCAACATGTCACCCTGTCGGGCTCGACGCTGTTGGTTGGATGGATAAAACCCCCTCGTACAAAATCAACTGCCCACGCTGATAGGCGTGATTCTCTTCTCTCCTCCCATTGGCGGAAGGCGTTTCCTGGGTCAGGCTGGACGGGCATCTAGGTTCGTCCGAGTGAATGCATGTTTCTGTTGTTTCGTTTCCTCCCTGTCTGTCTCCCCTTTTCTTTCCCTTTCGGTCGGCACACTGTGACTGGAACAAAATTTGGATGTTCTGGAACAAGGGACCACCCTGGTTAAAAACGGACCCCCCTGGGCGCAGCAGGCCGAAAGCGAAGGGGAAAAGGCCCGGCTCGGGCGGGCTGGGCACCTGACGGGTGGAAAGTTGATGAAGGGAAGAAGATAAAAAGGGACAAAAAAAACATTTGTCCATGTACATCCGGTTCAGACCACGGCAGGTGCCCGCGCAGCCACGGTGTGACAACGTTGGCGGTGTAACTAGGCTCGCAGCGCTTGTGTCAAATCAGTTGAGTGCTTCAGACTTTTTTTTTTTTTTTTTTTTTTTTTGCAGAGATTTCATGTGGACGCATCCCTGCTGCTGCTGCTGCTGCTGCGTTGAGCCACGGCTGGCAGCGTAGCCCTTATCAATCAACAAATCCAATCAATGGATCAAATCAGGGGTGTTGGTTGACTCACATGCGGCGACGGACGGGTTCTGGGCAGCCATGGCCATGATAAGGCGAGAGAGGGGATTTTGACAGGAAACAATTTTAATTTCCAGATGAGAGAAGCAACAAAGCAACGCCACTCGCTCACTCCCTGCCGTCAATGGAGTCATGCTCTCTCCCGATCCCGTCCACTGGGCCGCTATAATGTCTTTCTCCGACCTACCGGTACCTACCTAGCCCAGGCAGGCTACCTACCCAGCTTGCCAGGTCAAGCTGCAATGCCGGCAGTCGTGTAAAGTTGTGTGTGTGTGTGGTGTGTGTGTGTGTGTGTGTGTGTGTGCGCGTGCTGGAAAAGAGAGTCGGGTTCCAGACCAGAGAGAGGCGCGCAGCCAAGTCCGGGAAAGCGGATCTGCGCACCGCACGCTACGTGCTTTAGACTGCCTTCTTTTCCTGCCTCACCTTTGCTCATGCGCACACGCCCACGCCCCCGAAGGTGGCAGATAGCTTCAGCGAAAAAGGTCCGTCCGGCCTGTCGTCCTGCCTTGGGGTCGTCTTGGCATTCCCTTCTCTCTCCATCTGTCCGTTTCCATCTCGTTGTTTTTTTTTTTTTTGACCGTATCTCCCGTGCTCGGCGTGCGTGCACCCGCCGAAGTGCGCTGCCGTGTGTTTCTCGGTCATCTTGGCCCTGTGCCGCCTTCCATGTCTCCCCCTGTCCTCCCTCAGGCTCGGCTGCCTCGACTCGTGTCGGAGCGGGCGTCATGTGAGGCCTCTCTCCCCTCCTCGTCGCCGTGACACGCACCTCACGGCTTGTGGGTTTTGCCGCCAAGATGGCGCCGCGGCTCTTGGCCCGTCTCTGTGTGCGCAGCAACCTCGTTCTTATCTTGTAATGGTTTTCTCTTTTCTCACCGCGTGCGCACCCTGCTGGCTCCCGGCTCGCCCCGCGTCATATCCTAGACAGGGGTTGAGGCTTTGTGGCTTGGCTAGCTTCGAAATGGCTCCTTGGGCCTCTTGGAAAGCTAGTCCATCTCAATCTAACTGTCCCGCTCCTTCTCTTTGTCTTTGTTTTCTATTTTGTCTATCCGCGTCGCAAGCGCTCGACTTTACGAAAGAGCGAGCTCCGCCGCCTATCTCGCTTTTGGGCGATTGCTCTTGACACACGCCCCTCCCTTGCCTCCCTTGCCTAGATGCCTGCAGGTACAGTAGCATTCTATCTACACACCCACAGCCACCTATCTACTAATGCACGTGGACGCGGGTCAGTCGGTCAGCCTCTCACAGTCACTGCACGCTGCCGGCTCGGCCAATCTGTAGTATCTCTCCCGTGTGCCTATCGTCACTCCTCAGCACCGGCCACGATGCGACATCGGCCTTAGCAAGTGACACCTCGAGCTTGGTGCCAAGTATCTTGAAAGTGCACTTGTCTGGGCTGATGGGCGCAAAGAGCGGCACCTCGGTGCGGTAGCGCGTCGCCGCCGCCGTCGGCAAGTCGAGCAGTATCGACTGTGTCTCGAACGAAACCTTGGCGCGGTCGTTGTCTATCTTCTTGAGGAAGAAGGACGCGATCACGGTGGTGGCTGTTTGGTAATAGTCGTGCCTGCAACCGTGCATGCGAAACACGTCAGCGGTCAACCCGTGGAATCGGGCCGCGAGGGCAAATTAGACCCTCTTGGCCGCGCCCCGTTCTCTGCATCACTTACCTCACTGAACCGGATTCCAGAAGCTCCTCGCCGCCCTCCTGACCGCCTGCCGCGGCGCCGCCGTTGGCACCCGCCTTGCCCTTCTTCTTTCCGCTGCCGATAAAGAGGTGGCGGTCCTTCGTCTCACAGCCCTCAATCTTCATAAACTGGTCGAACTCGAGCACGCGCCGCTTGCAGCAGCTGTATCCCTTGCTGCCCTCGTGGAAAATGGGAGCGCCCGGGTGGTGGACGCACTTTTCGCCGTCGCGGGAGCCGCCCTTAGTGTAGGTGGCGCCGCAGGCCTTGCGCCGGCAGATTTTCCCGTCAGGAATCTCGAGCGAGGGGTCGTCGTCCTCGGACTCTGGCGGCGGCGGAGGGGGCGTAGGGGTGACTTCAGGGGCGGCGACGGGGCGTCGGGGTGGGGTCGGGGTGGTGGAGAGGACCGGGGCGTCGGCGTCGGCTGGCGCCTCCTTCTTCTCGATCTTGGGGGCAGATCTGTGGTGGAGTGGCGGCCCTCGGTGCAGGGAGGGATCGACATGAATTCCTCAAAGGTCAAGACGCGTGGCTTGCAGCATTTCCACCCTGGTCGTTTGTGAGAGGTTAGCTCCTGGGCAAAATCCGCGCGCTCTCTCCGGCCTGTGCGCTTTCGCCGTCCACAACAGCTGCGCGGGTTGTTGTGACGCCATGGATCGCGACAAAGCATCGCCCCGCAACTTGCCTTTTTGACCCTCGTGAAAGACGGGCGGCCCTGGGTGGTACAGGCAGCCGTCCTCCTCGCCCTCGTTGTAGGACTTGCCGCAGCCCTGGTGAACACACTTTTGCGCCATGGTGGTGACGAGAAACAACCGAGGCAGACTGGTGCAAAAGGTGTCGGGAAGTGGTGCGGGTTGTAAAGCTTGGGGCTATCGCGGGCAGGAAGCTCTCTGCAGGAAGACAATGCCCCGCCTGTTCGCCAGATTTCCCGTAGGGGTGCCTCTTTTTTATACACTGTGTCGACTCGACGGGAAGAGCAGGCCGAGGTTGTCAATTGATGCTATCTCCGCGCTAGCAGCTAGACAACGGGGCGGCGAGAGGGTGGAAGACGGGCACAGGTCCTGGGCTACAATATGTATCCTGCCAGATTCTCAAGGCATGTCGTTGATTCAGGCTGCCGCCGGGGTCTTAAGGTTCTGAGAGCTTCCAGAATCGCGTGGATCAGGAGGGGCAGCACTCAATCCACGGGCCCCACATTACGTCGCTGTTGCGGTCAATGGCATCGACGGGAGCCGGCCGTGGTACGTACTGCCGAGATCAAAGATCCGGACCCACAACAAGTACCCGCTTGAAGCTTTGGAGATGGGTGGGCCTTTGACTGGGAATGCCTTCAAAAACCGCTGCCACAAGACAACAAAACAAAAAGCAAAGAAGGAAAAATGCGCGCCTCCTCGCGCCTATTCCAGCAGGCTTGCCGCATCACGCTCTTCACCCGAGAGAGCTGCGGCCTCTGCACCAGGGCCAAATCCGCCCTGTCCGCCGTCTGGGACTCGCGCCCATTCGACTACCGCGAGGTCGACATCGTCAAGCCCGAGGCCCAGCGCTGGCGGGACCTGTACGACTTTGACGTCCCCGTGGTCAGCTCTTAACTTCCGTTTACAATTGCCCATGTCGTCTCCAGCCCGAGCTTGACTGCGTGTGCTGACCCTGGCCTACCTCTTCTCACATGTGAAGGTGCACATCAGCAAAGCAGATGCCCCTGAGGAGAACCCCGAGCTCGTCTCAGCAGCTGTAAAGCTGATGCACCGCTTCACTCCCGAGGACATCAAGGCCAAAATGGACGCCGTCGAAGCCGCGTCACTGAAACCCTAGCCTGCTCTTTTTTTCATGTCTGTGCTAAATAGTCTCTGTATATACATGTCCAGCCTCGTTTGTATGTATACAAACCATCATCACATGTGTCGAGATGCCCCGCCTTCCTCCTCCCCTCCGCCGCCTTATTTTTCTAGTACCGGCCGCTCCTATCCGGCTTGGCCTCCCCCTTCGCCACGGCCACCGACTCCGCCATGACAGCCTGCAGGGCTGTAATGTCGGTCGCCACGCTGAGCATGTGGAACCCCTGCTCGGCGTACTTGCGCGCCTGCTCGCCGCTGGTGCAGAAGATGCCCGACCGCGTCGTGCCCGTCTTCTGGGCCGCCGCCCGGACCCTCTCGATGGCCTCGTCGAGCTCCGGGTCCATCCTGCCGTCGATGACGGGGTGCCCGATGTTGTTGCCGAGGTCAAAGGGCCCGACGAAGAGCACGTCGACGAGGGGGGCAATCTCCTCGACCTGCTCGAGCGCCTCGCGCGTCTCGATCTGAACAATGGTCAGCAGGCTGTCGTTGGCCTGCTGCAGGTACTCCGTCATGGACAGCGGGTGGAAGTTCTGCATCGCGAACGGGGACCCGAATCCCCTGGTGCCCCGCGGAGGGAACTTGGCCGACGACACCAGCTGCTCGACCTCCTTTACCGTCCTGATGAGTGGCACCAGCACCTACGGCTCCCCCAGCCACACGCACATGCGGCACGTTTCGTTTGCTGTCAGCAAACGCCCATACAAGGAGATGCCCCCTACCTGCTCCCTGCCGCACATATAGCTATCCATCTATCACATGGACTCCTATGACATGACGTACCCCATGCGCGCCACTGTCGAGAGCTCCTGTGGCGTGGTATTAGCTCTTGCCGGGACGGGGAACTGAGTCGCATGGGTAGGCCGCCTGATCCTTACGCTTGACCATCCATCCCTGAAAGTCGGGAATTCTCACTATGGGAGAAACCCCCGTCGCTGCAATGGCCGGAACGGCCGCATGCATCGCCGCATCTGATCCGACCACAACCTCCTTTGCCATCAGCCCAGAGCCAGTCTTGAAAGGAGCGACTGCAAGACGCAGCGGCGTCGTCGGCGGGCCCGTCGACCCCCATCCGCCCAGCGTCATGCAGAACCAGACCCACCGTCCATGGTGCCATGCTCGCAGTCGACTACGACAAAGTCAACTCCCGGGGTCCTGGCCAGGGCCCTGGAGATGTTGGCCCCCGGCAGCATCTGCCAGAGACCCATGCTCGGGCCCCGGCTCATCGTCCGCTTCAGCCGGTTGGCCTGCAGCATCTTGGTCGACATGGTCCGTCTGCCCGGCTGACGCAGCGGGACCGAGGCGGCTGCCGAGACTTGCGGCCGGAGCCAGTGGCAAGATCCGAATATGCTGGTCCGGGCGGCGTGTTTGGTGGCAGAAAGGAGAGTGGCAGATGCACAAGACATGTCGGTGCCGCCGGTGGCTTCCCGTGGGAGTGGACTTGGGGGTTTCGTTATATACGCCTTGCTATCCGGGAGGCCATCCGCGGGTATGATGAAGCAGGCAAGGGGTCCTTTCGGCTCATCGGCCGAGCCGTCCGCGAGAACTGCGGGGTAATAAGCGCCAGCTTGCTTGCGACATCGGGCCGTCGTCTGCCTCATCCCACCCTATTTCCCGGTGGGGGTCACGTCCGTGCTTGTCCTCTGCTTGCTTGGAACTTACGGACACAACTCCTTTGGGACAGTTTTATTCGAGCCAGCGACCTACCTTCCAGACCTCGCACCAGCGAAGCTATCTACACCTATGTCTAGCGAGAAAATCAGTATGACAGGCAGGATAACCCCCATTATGAATCCGCCGTGAGTTCATGCCGGCTCAGCGGCAGTCAGCCCACGTTTCTCCGATATAATCAGAACAGTCGCTAACGTATTCCATCACCGGCGTAGCGGAGAAAAAACATAAACCAAAACAACAGAAAAAATAGAGGAAAAGAAAGATTGCAGAACGCCTGGACAGTAAATGGGAGCAAAAACAAATCGTATCGGCCAAAATCAAGCCGACTTGCCCGCACATTGGCTTAAAACATACGCTCCATCATGTAGTTCGTGACTTTGGAAATAAAGGGGAAGACAAAAACAGGAAGGAGAAGAAACAACTGAAACGATAAACAAAAGGGGCTAGCAAGCCTGCGTCTTCAAACCGCAGTGTCACCAGCTATCCATTGAATCTTGTCCGCATCCCATCTCAGAGAAAAGGCCAGTCTTGATGTGGTGTCAAGTTTGAGAGTTGACGCAGCATCAAGCTACAACGCTACGGCCCATGGACCCCCAGCGGAATCTCCTGAGCGTCCCGCCGGTAGTAGATTGGCTGATTATATCGCGGCCGCAAGACCCGGTCGCATTGGCTGAGGGACCAGGAGGGGCGCCGCCAGTGCTTGATATGAAGCCACCCGCCCCCTCCTGCCGCCCCACCTCGCGCCCGATGACGTACCCGGCCCCGAAGCCGACAACCGACACGAGCACCACAACGCCAGCGCTGACAACCCATGTCATCAGCGTCGGACTGATAAGTGTTTCGGGGGTAGTCGATGCCGACGCCTCCATCCGCTTCTTCTTGGTCGCCCGCCCGGAAGTCTTCTGTCCGGTAGACTGCGGGGAACCCGGCCGCGGCTCGCTTGCTCTTCTCGCCACGCGCCGCCGATGATGTCGAGGACGACCGCGCAAACCTGCCCGTAGCAGCCTTCTTGTTAGTGACAGTGGTAGCAGGTTGGACGGGTGCGGCTGCACCCGAGCCCTTTGTTTTTGCTCCGGCACTCGCCGATGACTGCAACGGCGGCGGTGCTGGAGTTTCGGCCATCAGCTCCGCCTCAGGCACGAGCCGGATATCCATGGGCTGCATGGTGGCGGCGTTGGAGGCTGGCCGGGCGCCGAGGGCATCGGGGCCGTCGCGCCTCCTGTTGGGGAGGCCGCGCGCGGCGGCAGCACAAGAGAGCAGGGTCGTAAGCGAGGCGCGCAAAGCCGCATCGTTGTCCTCACGATACGCCGGGGACATGAGCTGCGGGGCGTTGCGGCTCGAGCCGGCCCGCGAGTAAGAGGACCTCCTACTCCTAGGCCCCGTGGCCCTCGCATGCGGGCCCGTAGAGTTGCCACCCGTGTAGGCGCCCGGGGTAGAATGGAGGTGCGTGAGATGGCTCGGCGGGTGGGAGAAGGCGTTGGGCTGGGGCCTGAAGACGTGCGGCGCCCCTGACGGAAGCCCCAGAGCGGTGGCGCTCTCGTCACCCGAGTCGTCGTCGTCATCATCGTAGCCCGACGACTCGTGACGGACAGTACCCTCATGGCGCGAGCCAGGATGCAGATGGGCCGAGGGTGCCACCGGGCCGGCCGGGCGCCGGGCAACAGGGGGACCGTCTTCCTCGCTCTCCGTCTCGTCGTAGTCCTCCTGGCTGCTCGTGCCCCCGCGCGCGGCAGCATGGCTGATAACGAACGACTGTGGCATGCTATGTTGATGGTGTGGTGGCTGGCGTCCTGGATGTCTCCGACGCGGGGGGTATGAGGAGCCGTGGACCCTCAGGCCGGTGGTGATGATCTCATCGCCACCGATGGAGGAAAGTGATGATGACGACGGCTGAGATGCGATCTCGACCCATTCTACACCTGATGTCAGCAGCGAGTTCCGCGACAGTGCGGAATAAGGGGCTTGAGACTGACCTTCTTGGCGCCGGCGCGACGGCGACTCGGCGGTGCTGTAGCGATCGGTGACGCCATTGATCGGCTGGGCTTCATTGGCCGCGGTGGCAGTTGCGCCGGGCGGGCCGCCGCGAAACTGTCGCTGGTCCATGTGCGTAGGTGGTGGGAGACGATGTGGAATCAGACGCGAGAGGACCGACAATGGTATCGATCCGTGGGGAAACCCGTCGCGGGTGAGACGAGAGGCAGGCTCGAGGCAGTCGAGTATCTACAACCGCCCGGGGGTATCACGAAAGGGGAACAAAGCGCGGTGGGAAACAGTGGAAGCAGCAACAGGAGGCGGTTGAAGCCTGCTCGCGATGCGATCGATGCGCTGTGACCTAGGGTCACTGGTTTATCCGTGTCGGGTCTGGCTGCCAGCAGTGCCAACAAGTGTACATGGAAGTGGGTGGTGGGTGTGTGGGTGCCTGTGTGCTGCTACTGCTGCTGGGGGGTGTGCTCGGACCTCGCCTTGCTGAGAGCGCACGATGGACGGAGGCCCGTTGAGAGAATGCGCCCGTCAGTTGGGGATGCCTGGAAAAGCGTGCCTGATTGATAAGGGGCTTCAACGCGAACGGGCGTCGGGCAGTCGAAAGAAAACAGGCAGAGAGCGAATGGGGGAGAGGATGGGTTTGGATGCGTGGATGACGACGATACTTGGTCTGAAGGGCAGCAGCAAGGCAACGTAGTGGTTCAGCATGGCTGAGGGAGGCTGGGCGTTTTGGCTGGCGAAAGGCGCACGCCTTTGTCAACCTGGGCGGCCAGTTGCGCTCAAAGGGGGAGGGGCAATGGACTGGAATGGGCAATAGGTGATGCGCCCGCAGGTTTGGGGGCGGGCCAGGTGGGCAGTGGGCTCGTCGCGCCCGCTTCCATGACTTGCACCCCTGGGGTTAGTGGTGGATCCATGATAAGATCCCCACGTGCACCTAGGTCCCTGTAGCTGGGCGGGCAGGTATCACGTACGCCTGGGGATTCGCCCGCACGTTCCTCTTGCCCGCAAAGCGCTGAAGCAGCAGCCCACCTTGAGCGGGACCGCACATGCGCAGTCATGGATCCTTGCACTTGGACGCGCCATTCAGGCCTGCAGTCGCTACCTAGGTCTTCACTGTTGCTTATTGCTGTTGAAGGGTTGCGCGCCCGCGAGTCTTTCCTCCCCTTTGCACTTTGCTTATCATCGCAAACTTCCCCAGTCATAATAAGCCCAAAGCCCTTGTTGTCAAGCCTCCGCATGTTTCGAAGCGACAAGCTCCCAGTGGCGATATTATTCCTATATGGGGAGGTATTAGGCAGCGCGTCGATTTTCTCGGTGAAACAAGCCACATTCAAGTGGGACGGAGTCCTTTGCAGTTTGGTGGGCGTGACGACACGGGAATCAGGTACTCTTGGGTTGACTTGGACCTGGATTACCAGGTGATTTGACGTCGGATGCGGCGCGTGAGACACCCTTTTGAGCATGAGCCTAAGCGGGACCAGAATGTGGCTGTCTGATGGCTCGAGCAGGCTTCACGCGCTTTTTTTATTGCTCGGATTTTTAGATCGACAGATGGCCTAGGGTGTCACACGCAGTGATTACGTGCCCACTATGCCCAAATATCTACACCTATTCGCGGCGGGGTGGAATAGATGGCCCGGCTGGCGGGGTGCCTATACCTGGCACCCTGACTGGGTGTATCCGTCATTAGGAAGGAGGGGATAAAAGGAAAACACAGCGAAAAAAAGGAAGGGAAGGAAAAGGGGACAAAGAAGAGCAAATGGGAAAAAGGATAAAGGAAAGGAAGCCCGGCGGTAGGTCCGTCAATGACAACTCTGAAATACAAAGAATGTATGCTCTCACCCTACCCTGCCGCTAGTGGTTGTGGCTGACGACACTAGCCTTGAACGCTGGTGGCAGTGCCACTTCACGATGCCAAAGAGGTATGGTGATGGAATTCACTCACAAAAAGACCAACTCATTCATAGGTGTTCTATGAATTACAACCCTCGAGAATGCCGGGGTCAAACTATGAAATCGTCGCAGCTAGTTGGTAGATAGGCTACTTACCCGAGATCAGAACTTTTGGTGGTATCAATCAACCAGGCAGATGGGAAAAAACGCAAGCCCCCGGCAATGTAAGCCAGAGAGTCTCTATCAAACATGGGAGCAAGCAACTGTGCCCCTCGCGGCCTCCTTTGCACGGAAGGAAGCCAAATTATATCCACAGAGCATCCCGCTATTCAAGGATGCATTCGAGAGAGCCCCCAGAACCCCACAAGCCGTCATGACCGTGAGGCTTGGTCCGCCTCCAGATACCCGTCGTCATATCCCCTGCTCGAGAGATGGTGACACGGATACAAGAGGCTTCATCCCAAACTCGCGTGTCAAAAAGAGCCCACAGCGACAAGGGAACCCATCATCCGGACCTCGAAGCGGCGGACCGCATACGAGAAGAGCATTCGAAGAGCCAAGAAATGTGACGACGCCGAAGCCAAGTCACATGCCCACAGGTAGGATCATAGCCCCCAGGTGTCTGGCACATTTGCGTGTGGATTCTTGCGAGTCAACGCGCTTCTGCGCCTCCAAAGCTGCCCACCTCTCCCCAAAAGGTTGAGGCGGGTGCCATTGAGAACCGACAGCCAAACGAAGCCCACACGAGGTGAGCTGAGAGCCCTCTGCGTAACTGTGTGCGGCGACCACGTTTAGAACGTGATCTTCTTCCCCTGGAAGCCGCCGCCGCCGCGGCCACCAAATCCGCCACGGCCACCACCACGGCCAGCACCGCCACGACCACCACCGCGACCACCGAAGCCGCCACGGCCACCACCCCGGCCGCCACCACGTCCACCGAAGCCACCACCGCCGAAGCCGCCGCCCTCACGTGGAGGCTTGGGCGTCGAGTAATCAAGGCGACAAGGACGGCCGTTGATCGCCTGGCCCGAAAGCTGGGTAAAGGCCGACTTGGCGTCCTCGACCGAGTTGAAAGTGACGTAGCCGAATCCCTTACGGCGTCCAGACTCCCTGCGGAACTGTTAGAAAACCGGGGCTGGACTGCGTCTGACACACGCATGGGTCGTTCTAAAGGCGGCGCGATGCGCGGGTTGGTAAACTTACTGGTCAGTAGGGAGCCTCAGGCTCTTCACCTCAGCGACGCTGCCAAAGAACTCGTTGACAACGTCCTCGTCCGCATCGAAAGGCAGGTTGCCGACGAAGAGGGTGTCGCTCTCGGGGCTGGTGACGTCGCCAAACTTCTTGGCGCGCTCCGCCGAGTCGTTGTTGTTCGACTTGCCGGTGGAGAAGTCGACCTTGATCTGGCGACCATCAATGAAAGCACCCTGCTTCTCGGCATGGGCCTTCTCGGCGTCGGCCGGGCTGGCAAAGTCGACGTAGCCAAAGCCCTTGGACCGGCCGCTGTCACGGTCCGTGATGACACGGGCGCTGACAACCTCGCCGCAGAACTTGAACTCCTCCTGGAGCATGGCATCGTCAACGTTCCAGCTCAGGTTGCCCACGAACAGAGTAGCGGGCTTGTCCGACTGAGCGGCGTCCGTCTTGGACTTCTTCGTCGGAACCTCCTCGCTCTCACCCGCCTTGCGCTTCTTTGAAGGCGCCTCGGCCTTGGTCTCCTCCTTATCAGACTCGGAATCGTCAGAGTCGGAGTCGTCCGAGTCCTCCTCGGACGAGTCGTCAGAATCGGAATCAGAATCCGCAGACTGGAGCCATGGGGAATTATGTTAGCGTGCCTGAGTTTGGGGCGAGTAGTATAAAGAGACGGAATGGTCAGGGTGTCCTCACGCTCTCTGCGGCAGCCTTCGCGGCCTTCTTTGTGGCAGCAGGCTTAGCCTTGGTCTCCTTCTCCTCCGACGCGGAGGAGTCGCTCTCCTCATCAGAGCCGCTCTCTTCCGAAGAATCGGACGAGTCCGAATCGGAGCCATCCGCCATCTTGGCGTCGCCGTTGGTGGCGGCCTTGGCGGCCGGGGCAGGCTTGTCATCCGAGTCGCTACCGGAGTCGCTGTCAGAGTCTGAATCCGAGTCGGAGTCCGGCGACCCGGCGGCGGGCTTGGCCTTTCCGTTGACCTTGCCGTTGGCCTTGGCCTTAGCGGCGGGCTTGGCAGACTTCTTCTCGGCCTCAGACTCAGACTCAGACTCGGAAGAGTCCGAGTCGGAGGAGGCAGACGAGTCGGAGTCGCTCTCAGAGTCGCTCTCGGACTCGGAAACCTCAACCTTCTTCTTCTTGGTGTCCTTCTTGGAGACCTTGGAAGCGACCTCCTTGGCTGTCTTCTTTGACTTTGCGACGGGGGTCTGCGACGCCTTGGTCACGCCGGCATTCTTTACAGCGAGGGGCTTCGCAGCCGCCTTGCTGCTCTTGGACTTTGACTCCTTAACCTTGCCCATTGTGACTGTGGTTCTGATATGTGGCGGGGGAGAAGGAGGAATGTAGGAAGAGAGGAAAATTGTACAAGGGATATAATGAACTCGAGAAAGAGGGAAGAATCTCGAGGACAAGCGCAATGCAGAGATCGCGGGAGTTTTATGAGCGGGCGGGCCGGGAGGACCCTTAAAAAAAAAAAAAAGTGGTTGGCGGCGCAAAATCTCCAGCAGAAAAGACTTTTTAGCGGGTCCAACCAAAGGCGGTGAATGCATAAAAACGGTCCGTGCACTGCTCTGGTGGGGCTTTGAGGCAACTTGCAGAAGTGCCACAGGGGCTGGATTTCTTATCGTTATCAGGAAGAGCGGCCTGGAGAAGCAGGCACCAATCGACAGTGGAGCTCTGAATCGGATGGGCCGGCCTGGGAAGCATCGCATTCACAGCGGGAGGTTGGCCCGAAACCGTTTGCCGGCGAGCGCTCGATAGTCGGTCCCTGTGCAGCTGAACCACCCGACAGCTCTGGAACCGATTGATCTCAATACGACCCCGGAGCCCAGCCCTCCTCCCCTCCCTGTCAGCCGCGGCGATCTTCCCGAACTGAAGATGCCGACCCCCGAATCCGCCGCGTTCCTTGCGAAGAAGCCCACGGTCCCGCCGACCTTCGACGGGGTCGACTACGACGACAACAAGGCGCTCAAGGCCGCGCAGGACGCCATCGTCAGGGAACAGTGGGTCCAGGTCATGATGGGCCGGCTCGTCCGCGAGGAGCTGGGCAAGTGCTACTACCGCGAGGGCGTAAACCACCTGGAGAAGTGCGGGCACCTACGGGGTACGTCTGGAAGAGGCTGGGATGGGCCCCCTTGCATCTGCATGGCCTTGTGTCTGTTGGGCTATGTCTAGCTGGCAGCCTGATGGAAACTTTGCCCTCATCATCAGCCAACGACGTGGGGCCAGGAACGAGCTGCTGACGAAACCGGACAACCAGAACGATACCTGCAACTGCTCAAGAGCGCAAGGGTCAAGGGCTACCTTTTCGAGCAACAGAACTACATCTCGAAACAAGAGGGGAAGAGCGCGTGAATGTGATGGACCATGTGAGATTGGTGAGGGGATTCCGACGCGTCGAAGGCCATACGAAAGATGGCCTATGTATAACGTCAGCTGGGTAGCTACGGTAGCTGCTGGGAAATCAAAGCATACATAGCTCTTCGATTGCATCAAGCCTACGCTGTTGGCCTACTGAAGCTTTGGCTGATGGCCACAAATGCTTCTCAGGGGCAGCGCAGTGCCGGAGCGGCGTTGTTCTTCTGGGTCAACGACGTTGGGACTATAAAACATATTGGAATCTGTTTTTAGTCGATCAATTGACATGGGTATTTCTTGACCAATTGCTAAACAGCTTCATTTCACCCTCATCTAGTTCTGGGAACAATATGTAAGGGTGTGTTATATGATAGGTGTAGGTATTTTTGCGAGTGTCCGTCGCATGACTGAGGGGAACTTGATATCAAAATTGCCTTGGTGGTCCCGAGCGCCCCCCTAAAAAAAAAAATCTAGAGCCTCAGCTTGCCCCATCAGGTACCTCGATTGACAGCTGCCCCTAACCATCCACAGCGTCGCGCACCCCGGAGAAGACACGTCCTGGGCCAAGGCGCCTTTCCTCCACCACCCAGAAACTTGGCCGTCACCCACGATGATCTGCAGGTCGTGTCTCCGGCAGGCGTGGCGCCTGTCACAGAGGCCGGCGCTGCCTCTGTCCCGCCCGTTCACCACCACATTGCGCGCACGAAACGCCGCACCAGCCGCCCCCGATGCGCCGCCACTAGCCGCCGCCCCCGAGGCCAGCGACGACGCTGCCGATGCGCCCCTGTCGTCGTGCCCTAAGGGTACTATCCTGACGGGCCTCAACTTTTACAAGAATAAGACGGACCCGGTCGCCATGGCAGACAAGGACTACCCAGAATGGCTGTGGACATGTCTCGAGGTCAAGCAAAAGATTGCCGGCGACGGCGACGACGCCGCCGGTGCCGACGAGTTTTGTGCGTTACTCTGGCCTCCCCGTCTCTACTATGTCCCCCTGCCCTCGTCTTCCCCCTACCTATCGTCACCTGGACCGTGACAAGGCGGGGCCGTGGGGTGGGTGAGCGTGCGCAGTGCGAAGCAGAGCAAAATGCTAATGTGATGGATGACATCTGTCGCCCACAACAGCAAAATCCAAAAAACAACGGCGGGCAGCCGCCAAACGTCAGAGGCTGCTAGAGGCCAAAATCCTCGCGTCAGGAGACCTGTCAGCACTGGCGCCCAAGATTCCCCTGCAACAACAGTCCATCAACCTCCCGGGCGGAGAGGATGGCACTGCCGAAAGCGCCGTGCTCGCGGCGGAGAAGAGGGAGGAACTACGGCAGGCAATGCGCAGAGAGCGCAAGACCAAGATCAAGGAGTCCAACTACCTCAAGTCCATGTGAGCAGAGGGCTGCCGAATGGTTGGCTGCGTGACAGAGAAGGACCGGCTCACACTGCGCCCTCAAGGGTTTACCTCTTCCCAATTACATTGTACTATACAATTGTATCAACGAGCGCTTCCCCCCTGTGCATGTATATACTGCGGCAACTCACTGGCTTAGTTGGACCCAAGGGATTGCTTTGCCATCGGCCCTCATGCACGCTCGTTTGTGTATTTGCCGCTCCCGACACATCCCACGGATGCTGGGCAGCCGGCTCCAGCCGCTCAACTCCACGCCACGTGCCTGATGGAATTAACTCCTCCCCATACTCTCGGTGAAGGCGATAATGCATCATGGCATCCTGCGTCGAGTTTCGCAGCAGAGGGGAACCAAGAATAGACAAGGAACTGAAAGAAGGTCCCTCAGCCCTCGTCTTCGTCTTCCTCGTCCTCGTCTCCAGCCTTGCGCTTCATCAGCTCAGCCAGGTGCTTCCTGGCGTTCTTGAGCTGAATTTCCACACGAGTCCTGAGTAGACGATTGGCTATGACGGCGAGGTCCCCTTCTATCTTCTTGACTTGCCTCTCCGCTTCTGCTATGGCCTCGTTGGTATCATCCTGATCCGCAGCCTCTCCTTCCGCATCCTCGTCGACATCCTCACGATCATCGTCGTCATCGTCATCATCATCGTCGTCGTCGTCGTCCTCGCCATCGTCGTCAGCCCCGACTCAGCCTGGGCCGCTGGTGTGTTGGTCTCATCACCGTTTGTCGGCAGCGATGTTGATGCGCCCTGCGTCAGACCCTCTTCCTCGGCCATCATGCCCTCGGCCAGCATGCCCTCGAGCTCGTTGAGCAAATCTGCGTCTGGCTCCCCGTCGTCGTCGCCGTCGTCGTCAAACAAGCCTCCCTGCGAGTCGCCATTGGCCTGGGCGCCGCCGTCCATCTCCTCGTCTTCCTCACCCTCGGCATCCTGCTCGTCTTCGGCATAGTCGCCAATCTTCTCTTTGCCGTCGTGCCCGATATTAACGAGCTCATACCGCACATCAGCAGCCTGGCGGTCGGCCTCCAGCAGCCGGTTGAGCTCAGCCTCCTTGTCCTTAACTTCTTTCTTGGTTAGGCGTTTCCGGAACCGGCGCTGGACGGCATCGTGCATGGGCGGGGTCAGGCCGTGCGGCCACCTGAAGTCGGTCTCGTTGGTGGGCGCGGGGAGCGGGGCCGTTTTCGCTTCCTGCTCGTTGGCAACCTTTGCAAAGATGAGGAGCATCTGACAGATGTCGGCCGTCTTCATCAGGTTTTTCTTGTCCCACGTCTTCATGCTCTCAGTGATGGTAGGAAAGTCGACCAGCACGGCGGCATAGAAATTGCTGCGGATGCGCACAAGGGCCCTCCGCTCGGCACTCAGCCACTTGATGGCGAATTCGGCAGGCGTCCTGCCCTCCTTGCCATGGCCATTGGGGGGCAGGCCTATGCGATTCTGCTCCACCATCTGTGCCAGGTACTCGAGGTCCTCCTCCACGCCCCCCTCATAGCGCAGGATAAACTGCTCTTCTATCACCGGGTCGGTCTCGCGGTCCTCTAGCTCCGAGTCGTATCCGTCTCCAGGTGGGTGATGCGGCGCATTGCCAGTCCTTCTGAACTTCAACTTGACGGCCGGGGACGTCGCGGCCGACTTGGTGAGCTTGATCCGCTTGATCGTCGAAGGAGCAGCCGTCTCAATATCGCTATTTGCGTCGTCCTTAGCCCGCTTTTTTGCGCTCGGTTTCATAACCCGACCAGACTTTGTCTTAATACTTGGCGGTGCAGAGGGCGGCCGCCGCCGCGGTGGCCCGAAGACCGGGGGGACAGTCTCGTTCGCCGGCGTTGGCGGCTGTGAGTGATTGAGTTTGACCCTGATCTTGGCACTTGATGTGGGAGTCTCTGCCATGGCGGTCGGCGCGGATGCGGGCGCGGATGCTGCGGGAGATTTCATTATTGTTGACAGCGCCTGCGAGCCCACCCGCAGCTTCAGTATTGGCCGGCTGGGAGCCGGTGATGCGCCATCTTTGCGCTCTGACGTTTCCGTCATAGTGACGGAAAGCCCAAACAAACAGCGAGCGGGTCTTAAATGTACTGTTTTCGATAATGGCACTGGAAGGCTTCTGCCGCAGGGTGGAGTTAGGCCGGCCGGACTTTTTCGGGCGGGTTGCGCAATACAAAAAAAAAAAAATAATAATAAAATCTTGGGATGGAAATCGGCTTCATAGAGCGCGGCGACCTTCGTGGCCGCGCGCGCTGCAATGAACCATGGACCTGGATGGCCCGTGGGTCTAACAGCCGCATGTGGATCAGTGAATGGCAAAATGCCGCTAGTCCGCATCTGGAACACCGGCAGGGCCACTGGCTGCCCAATGGACAAGCGGCAACGCCAGTCAGGTGGGCTCACCTTAATAGATGACTCTGGAAATACTGGCACGCCACTGGAAGGGCCGTCTGCGACTTCTGTACATTCAAAGCGCGTTTTAAACTTTGCTGTGAACTGACCTCAGCCTGAGGTAAGGTACCGTCTTGGTACACCTCAATCCCAGAATATGAGGTACTTCGTCGATACATCATGGAGCATAAGACCAGCCCCACAGCAACCGTGCATGCAGGCCTGCCCCACCCGATGTGTGCCTGCCCGCTTGTCTGCACGTTCACGATTGGATGCCAGCAGGTGGACTCTGTTGGAAGTTGAGCTTCCCAATATCCTTTTCCATCCCAAGTGAGGCGCGTCCTCGACTCGCTGCCCCCCACCATCCGACCACACTCCATACTATGCGCGCACCAGGCTGCGCCACTATAGCCGAACCGTCGATGCGAGTACGCCCGCTCACGTTAGCCTCCATTCCCTAGGCACAAATCGGCAGAATACGCGCCAGGGAAAACCATCGTCTTCCAAGAGCTCCAAGCCCATAGACAGGCGCCCGGAGAAAACCAGAAAGGAAAGCCAACAGGCGGAGGAGTACCTCCGGGGGAGGAAGACGACCATGACGCCGCCGCGACCCTCTTCCACGCCCTCCTCCGGCCGAGCGTGCTGCAGATCCTGCGCGCCTCGGGCTACCAGATCACCAAGCGCCGCCGTGCTCGATAGCCTCACGGACCTGGCGGCCCAGTACCTGCTGGTGCTCTGCCGCCAGACCGCCGCCCACGCCGCCGACAACGGCAGCGACCTGTGCCCGGGCCTCGTCGACGTGCGCATGGCCCTCGAGGACTGCGGCGCCCTCGGCCCGGACCTCCCCGGCGACGACCCCCAGGGCGCCCAGGACTTTGTCGACTGGTTCGCCGGCCCGCGCAACGCCGAAATACGCCGTATCGCCCTCGACGGCGAGGACGAGGCCACGGACTGGCTGGTTGGTAAGTCTTTTCTGTTGGATCTTCGATCTGGGGGATCTCTTTGTGATTCTCTCGTGGATGAGCAGGGCGCTAATCAAGCCCACGATCCTCAGCCCTAAAGCAAAAACACAGCAAGACTGGGGAGGACTCCAAGTTCCAAGGGACGCTATTGGGCAAATGCAACGAACATGGCGAGGTCATTGTCGAGGGCGGCCACTTCAACACCATCCAGTCTTGGAGCGATCACATGAAGAAGAGCGGTGTTATGACCCCGCCGCCATCACCGCCGCAAGCAGAGGATCAGTCGGACGACGATGGCGATTCGAGGCCACCCAGCTCTGGACTAAGCTCAATAGGAGAGAGGGAGATCCACGAGCTTGGGATGAGCATGGACGGTGGCCAGGCCGGCATTGCTGGCGCCTCTGCAATGGATGTGGACACGACATGATCCCGCACAGGAATAATGACGAGGAAAGATGGAAAAGAAGGAAGGAAAGAAAAAGTAAATACGTCACCAACGCGTTTACTCAGATGCTTACTCAACATACTTTTATTATTTGTACAGTTCATAGCGCCGGCGTCTGGGAAACTAATACCATTTTGCCCTTGGCTGTAATAGCCAGGGAGGCACCACCAAGAGATTTGGGCTGCCGGATTCACGCCAAACGCTAACTTTTGTGAGGCTGAGCAACACACTGGAATATCGCATACCGATTTTATTTTCTAGCGCCAAACCACTGAGGCCGCAATCTTGCTTGACGCCCCCCTTTTGGGCACATCATCTCGAATACTCGGTGGAGCGGTCGAGGTTGAAGGCGGCGCTTATCAAGGCCAGGTGACTGAAGGCCTGGGGTGTGTTGCCCAGCTGCTCGCCCGACCTCGCGATCTCCTCGCTGAACATGCACAGGTGGTTGCTGAAGCTGAGCATGTTCTCGAACAGATTGATGGCCCGGACCAGATACTTGGGCTCGTACACGCCTGCACGCGTCATGGCCTCAACCAGCCAGAAAGTGCACATGCTGAACGCGCCTCGCGCCCACCAATGCCTGCCACACCGGTTCATGTCAGTCTATTGTCTGCCCAAACGCTCTGGAGCCGGACTTTGGAACTTTCTAAACACCCAGCGCACGGCAGGCAGGACAACTTACCATCGTCAGATAGCTCGGTGTTGTAGCGATAGACGAGCCCCGTGCTTGTCAGACCGCCCTTCTCCGGAGGTAGCAAGATGCGATCCATGGTGTTCAGGAACCGCGGGTCCGATGGGGCGATGAAAAAGACCAAGGGCGCTATCAGGATGGACGAGTCCAGAATGGTGTTGTTCTCGTAGCTCTGCACGAAACACTTCATCTCCTTGTTGTAGCCTGGTTTGCGCACCATCCGTCAGCTTCGACCATAACCCTTGGACATGGCGACGCGGGCGGGTTTTCGTGGCCGTCACCGATTTTGGCAAGCATGCAACATACCTTTCTCCATTTCTCCTCATAGAGCATGTCGCGGGCCTCAAGCCATTTACCCGGTTGGGACAAGGGAGATTCCGCTTCTCTGCCAGCCGAAGGCCGCGGTCGAAGGCGACCCAGAGCATCACTTTGGAGTAGACAAAGTTTTGCTTGTTATTTCGAACCTCCCAGATAGACATATCGGGCTCTGCAGCGGTCATCAGTCAGCATTCTGTTCGTTCTGGCCAGTGCCCTGAGTTCATGTCCAAGCCAACTTGCCGTTCATGATGGTGAGGACGTAGTCTGCACGGCACGAATACAAATCATTAGTTAGCCTTCCCACTCCTTCAAAACTAGGCCAGCCGCTGTTGTTTCAAGAATTTACCGAGGAGCTGTCGTACGGACACCCATTGGTCCCAAGTGACAGGTTTGCCATATTTGTTGTTGAGGTAAATAGCGTCCATGAGCTCTCCATAAATGTCGAACTGGTGGTGGAAAGCCGCACCGTTTCCGATGCGGACAGGCTTGCTGCCCTGTAGCCATCGAGGTGGTCGAGCTCGAGCTCGGGGATCTCGGTCTCACCCCTGATGGTGAACATGATGGGGAGGCCACCGTCGGGAGCGCGAGACTTGAGGATGCGCTCGCTGATGAATTCCATGTACGCATCTGCCTCTTCCTTGAATCCAAGCCGCAGCAGGATGTAGATTGTGAAGCTGGAGTCGCGCACCCACGAGAAACGATAGTCCCAGTTTCTGGAATCGCCAGCGAGGGTCAGACCGGGTGGTCTCGATCCGGAGGGCGAGGAAAGGACCGGGAAGGGAAGCCAGCGCGGCTGCTTACCGAACACCCCCAATATCTTCTGGGATGGAGAAGGTCGGGGCTGCTACAATAGCCCGGTAGGCTCATACGTCAGAAGCTTCAAGATCATGAGGCTCCTGCTCACGACCTCGCGCCACCGGCCCTTGTACTTGGACTTGGAGATCCAGTTGTACCAATAGCTCTGGGTTGAATGCTGCTGGCCGTCGAGCACCGCGGTCGTGATGTGCTCGGTGACGTGGTTCAGGATGTCTTCACGCAACACAAATGACGCGGCCTGGCCTTCCTGGATGTTGATGCGGGCAACGACGCCCTCGCCAAGCATGCCGGGCCTCTTGACCTTTTTGAACCTGACAATGGGGTACGTGCTCGCCGACGTGTTGTCGCCGCAGTCCAGCGTCACGTCAAGCTGCAGTTTCAGGTCTTTACTGTGGAAGGTAACCGTTTTGCTTTTCACGTCATTGCACTGTTCACCCTGGGCTGGCTCGACGATTTCGGTGACGTGAGGCTCCTTGGCGTAGCCAAACGCCGGGAAGACCTCGACATCTGTGTTTCAGGGGTCAGTGTGAATGGTGAGAGGGAGGAAGAAAGATGAACGAACGGGGGAAAAAAGAGCAGGCAGCCTACCGAGAGTCAGATTTCCGCGGATACACTCGATTCTTCTGACGAGCCACTTCTTGAGCTCGTCGGGCACCTTGGTCATCTCGCGGAAAGCGTTCTGCTTGGGGGCCTTGGTGATGACGGCGCTCTGCCTGGGCCTGGGGAAGAAGTCGACCAAGTCAACGACGCCGTTTTCGTGGATGTAGCGCGTCTGCAGGATGTTACTGGAGGGCAGATATTGCTGCTTGGTCGTGCAGGAAATATCGGCCGGGGGGCGATGCTGAAGTGGCCGCCCTTGTTCTTGTCCAGGAGTCGGCAAAAGACCGAGGGGGAGTCGAAGTCGGGCCAGCACATGAAGTCGATACTCCCGTCCATGCCAGCCAGGGCACATGTCCTCATGTTCCCTATGATGCCGTAGTTCTCGATGGGCAGGTAGCCGGCAGCTTGGCGGCGCATGCCCTGCGCGGGGGTCGCATTGTGAGACGGTGTGCCCATGCCGGGCAGACAGCGTGCTCGGCTGGGTGAGGCGCCCAGGGATCTGACGGGTGCTGGGACGGGCCGCGATGCTCAGGCGGATCTGGCCGTCAAATCAGGGAGGAGGAAGGAAGGATGGGATGGAGAAGAATGGTAGATGCGGGATGTTACAGCCAGGCATACGCCTCTTTTTATAAACGGCGACTACCTACATGGATGAGGGAGGTGGGGTAGACGAGGAGAGCTCTTTGGGAGCTTAGGGAAACCGGTAAACTACCTAGGTAGTATAGTAAAGGTATGCTGTACGCCGTGCGTAGGGGCACATGGAGTTAAGTGAGCTCTCGCAGAATGCACATTCCAGATGGTTCTTGGTGCAGCCCCAGTTTGGCAGTCCCGTGACAGCGTCGACGCGCAGGTCTTACTCAGCGACCTACCTGCCAGGTCCCCGCTTGAAGCCATTGAAGCTTCGTGATGGTACTTTAGTACATGTGCATCTAGTGCGTCCCCAATTACTACCAGGTAGGTACCTTGCCAACTTCCCGATGCAAGTCCGGGGGACTTGTCGTTACGCAGAAGTCCCACTGCCCGATCAATTGGCTTTTCCCGAGATCCCGGCTCCACCTCCCGACGTGGAGGTTAGGCCCGTTGACCAATACGTAAAATATGGGGACCACGGTGCAATGTTAAACGCTAGAGCTACATCGAGCGTTTTTAAAATTACCTAGGGAAAAAAAGAGAAAAGTAAAAAGAAAAGGGAAATAAAAAAGGAGCTGCACGAGGTACTGGTAAAAGGCACTTTGTATTATCTCAAAACAGACCCGATATGTGATCCATTATGTTGCACGGTGGCTTTCTTCCCGTAAAGCTGGGTCACCGGTACCTCGGAAGCTGGAGCATCCACAATCCAGGGGCCGACCCCTGTCGTTCTGTAGGAACTAAGGAACTAGGTGAGATGTGGTCGCTGATGCCGTGCCCGTTCTGGCCGCTGTCTTTTTATCAGCGCCTGTGCGATTGAATGAATGCATCTCGAGTCGACAGATTGTCATTGCTCAGCTGAGAGCGAGCCGTCTATTACCTCCCTATTTGCATAGAACCCCTGCCTAGGCTCCACGCTAGACTAGACTGCCGAGACGGGGCTAGTCGCCTGCGTCGTAGTGCCGTGGCCCTCACCTTACTAGGGGAACGATGCCCAGGGAGGCGACACCTCCACAGATCCCCTCTCCACCGCAACCCTCGCACTAGCCATAAAAACCATGTCTTCCCGCCCGACGACTCAGGGACGCAACCCCAGGCCACCAAACAGCAGCATTGGCCAACCACCACCAGACCGCCGCTTGCCCACCGCGGCGCCGCCAGCAGACCCGTCCCCCGCGACCTCCGACAGCCTCTCGACCGCATCCTCCGCCCAGCCCACGCCCACGAGGTCTTCCAGCTCCTCCTCCCCCGGAGCCGCACCCGCCGGCATCGACCTGCTCTCGCCCTCGGCGCCCGCCTCCGCGTCCTTGTCGTCGCTGCACCCGGGCGGCGGCGCCTCCGCCACCGGATCCCGCGTGCCCCAGTCGCCCGAGTCCGCCATCGAGATGGAACCATTGACCCCGGCGAGCCACCGCCGGAGACGGAGCAGCCTCATGAACCCTCCCAACGCCGCCTCCAACCCTCCGGGGAAGCGTGGTGCCAGGGCTGCCGCCGGCGGCAGCGGCGCTGGCGGCGGCGGCAGTGGCGCTGGTGGTGGCGGTGGTGGCGGCGGCAGCAGCGGCGGTGGTGTTCTGGGTAGCAGCAGTGGGGCCGGCCCCCGGCAGATCCCGGGACGATAGCGGAAGAGCCCGTCGCCGCCGGCGCAGGCAAACGGGCCGGCAACCCAGACTCGGACAGCGACAGCCTCTCGGACGAGGACCTGCACGGCGACGAGGAGACCGGGCTGACCAAGAGCCACCGGCTGCGCAAGCTCGAGAAGAGGAGGAGAAACACGCGCCTGGACCAGAGGATAGCCAGAGACAGCGGAGTTACCGAGCAGGAGAAGCGAGAGGCCGAGACAAGACGGTCGTCCGCCGCCTGCTCATCAACCTATCGCTGATTGGGCTGTGGTACATGTTTTCGCTCAGCATATCTATCGTAAGAACATGCCCATTGCAGCCCTCTTTTTTTGTTTTCTTCTTCGTCGTTACCCCTGGTTTTACTACAAGTGCCAGACGGCTCCAAGCTGACCCGCGACCACGTTTGGCGTGCCCAAAAAGTACAACAAGTGGATGTTTGATTCCAAGCAGCTGGACTTCCCCTTCCCATGTTCACAACATCGATCCACATGTTGATACAGTTTGGGCTCGCGTCGGCGGTCCTGTACTTTATCCCGTCGCTGCGCCCCAGGAACGGCCGCAGGTCGGACCGCGGCCAGTCCAGGCACGAGACCGGCCCAGAGCGGCCCCTGATGACCAAATGGTTTTACTTCACCAGGATAGGGCCTTGTGGTGCTGCGACGGGGCTCGACATTGGGCTCGGTAACACGTCCCTGAAGCTGATCACCCTGACTTTTTACAGTAAGTCGGTCCATCCCCGAGCTGGGCCGTGTAATGTTTTTCTCTCTCTTCTCGTTCTAACCTGCCCTCCCAGCCATGTGCAAGTCCTCCGTCCTCGCCTTCGTGCTCCTGTTCGCCTTTCTCTTCCGGCTGGAGACGCCGACGTGGCGCCTGTTTGCCATCATCGGCACCATGACCATCGGCGTCGTCATGATGGTCGCGGGCGAGGTCGAGTTCAAGCTCGGCGGCTTCCTCCTCGTCATCTCGGCCGCCTTCTTCTCGGGCTTCCGCTGGGGCCTGACGCAGATCCTGCTGCTGCGCAACCCGGCCACCTCCAACCCCTTCTCCAGCATCTTCTTCCTCGCCCCCGTCATGTTCGTCACCCTCTTCTCCATCGCCGTCTTCGTCGAGGGCGTGCCCGAGCTCTGGCAGGGCATGAAGGTGCTCGCCGAGGCCAAGGGCGCCGTCGCCGCCCCGCTCATCGTGCTCTTCCCGGGCGCCATCGCCTTTCTCATGACCGTGTCCGAGTTCGCGCTGCTGCAGCGCACCTCGGTCGTGACGCTGTCCATCGCCGGCATCTTCAAGGAGGTCGTCACCATCCTGGCCGCCACCCTGGTCTTTGGCGACAAGCTGACGCCCGTCAACTTTGCCGGCCTGGTCGTCACCCTGGCCGCCATCTGCTCCTACAACTACCTCAAGATCACAAAGATGCGCGAGGAGGCCCTGGCCACGACCCACAACGCCGCCCGCCGCGACGGCCCCGAGCACCCCGGCGCCACCAGCAGCAGCAGCGAGGCCGAGCTCGACGGCGAGGCCGAGGACGCCGCGCTCCTGCGGAGGCTCAGCGCCGATGGCGCGCCGCTGTGGACTGCCGACGGGGACATGCTTTCAAATCCCGAGCAGCCCCTGTCAGCCACCGCCGGGACTTCGCCGCGGCCCCGCCAAAGAGAGGATTGAACTTCGCGGTCGCACGTCTCCGCGGTTCCAACACGCTCTCTCATGTTCCATCGTTCTCTCTTCATCTACATTTCTTGGTGTATTTGACACGTGTACTTTTTGTTTCTTCTTCTCACATACTTCGTTGCCTTGTCTGTGGTAACATGCTGGTCGTTTTACGATGCATTTAGAGACGCGGGCACCCACCATGAGCCAGTTACAACACCCTATCTTACACGATAGGGCGAGTTGGGTCGGGACCAAAAACAAAACGAAGAAAACAGTCGGCGGGTTTGGTCCATGATTTCGTCCCTGCGCGCCTGCAGTCGGCTTTCTGTATTTTCTGTTTCTGCTTTGGTATAGGCGTAAGCGGTCCTTCTCTGGTGGCCTGTGTCGGTGTTGTCTTTGCTTGGGAGTCGGTGGACTTATACAAGACTGGAAGAGTCGTTTGATTTAGACGATATATACCTAGGTACTACTTAGGTACAGATACCCTGGGCTAATTTCTCTTCTACTACGATTACCAACCCACTACACTCGCTTCCTAGACGTAACGAATGTTGAATTCGACAGAGTCGAAACGGTCATAGTCGACCAGCTTGTCACGATCGCCATTGATCTTGAGTGCGAGGATCACAAGGCGATATCGTCCGGCGGGCGTCCAGGTGCCATCAGCCAGTTGCCCGTTCCAGTTCCCAGTCCAGCCTAGAGGCGGGTTATAGAGCATCGGGTAGCCGGCAATGTTCCCCAGGGTCAGCATTCCGAACCCGTTGTCCTTGGCAGTGGTACCCGCCGCCGCTACGGGCACTGCCTCGATCCGCACCTCCTTGCTGCCTAGCACTAGCCACGTCCACGTCACAGGCATAACGCCAGCGGGAAGAGCTGTCACGGAGGTGTTAAGCACCGGCCGCGCCCACTCGGAATGATTGGCCGGGGCGGGCATCTGAAAGGTGGTTCCGTCTGCTATTTTCGGGAGACGAACGTTATCGCTACGCGAGAGCCAGATGCGGTCCGACGCCAGCACCTTCATGTCCACCATGGAAGCCGTAGTCCCAAAGTAGGGGAGCGAAAGCGATGAAACCCGGCCACCGGCGGCATCAGTGCCGTTGAGGACGACCCAGCCCGAGTAAAAAGGGAGGAGGTTTTCGGCAAGCTGGGTGGGCGGTGAGACGGTGAGATGGACCTCGGCGCTCGACTTGGGCTCTATCGTCACGCTCGGAACCTGAAATTTGAGCGTCGCATAGTACGGATACAGGTCTGGGCTCGACGAGCGGTACACCGGGATGAGCGTCGAGGCCGTGAGGGCGGGGACATGCGAAAGGTTGTACGTCACAGGCGAGTTGCCCAGGTTGGTGATAGTGAAAGAGACGTCGGGCTTGAAGCGGGCCTTATCCATCAGCTCCAAGGCAGGCACACTGAGGAGCGCCGTCGCATGCGCTGCGTCGTAGGCTTGCATAAGCCCCGCGCCCTGCTTCGGCACCGGAGGGAATCCGGGCGTCGGTTTGTCGCCCGCTTCGTTGAAGTCGTATCCAAAATTTGGCTTAGCCGTTGCCGAAAGAAGCCGTGTGATCAGCGCACTATCCCTAGTCCCGCGAGCCTCCATGATCAAAGCGACGATACCGGCCGCCAGGGGAGTCGCCATCGAAGTGCCACTCTGCACCCCGTAGCTTCCCATGGACACAGGCATGGTCGATATGATGCTCCCGCCCGGGGCACCAAACTGGGGCTTCATGGTCAGCTCGTAGGTCGAGCCCCAGAGCCCAAAGATGCTCACCAAGCCGCCCTTGATGGGGTTAGGCTGGGACGAATACTTTCCCGTGGCGGTATCGTAGGTCGGCATGTCCGAGTTCTCAAACGACGTGATGCCCATAACACCAGGGCCGCTCGACGGGGCGCTAACGCCGAAAATACCTTCGGCACCGCCCACAGTATTACCAACGGCAAAGGTACAAGGCACGCCGAGCTCGACAATGCGTGAAACGGCCAGAGAAATAGGGTCGTTGGCCCAGCCAACCGGACGGCCCAGCGATCCCGTGATAATGTCACTCCCGTCCTCGAAGGCGCGGAGAGTGGCCTGCAGGATCACGTCGTTGCCCGAGCCGCCCGTGCAGCCAAAAACGCGGTATATGCCAAGCTTAGCGCCCGGGGCAGCCCCGCGGAACCCAAGCGGGTTCTCCTTTGCAGCGATGATGCCCGCGACGTGGGTGCCATGACCAATGCAGCTGTCCATGGGATCGGCGTCAGGCACAGGAGTGTTAGCGCCATTGTAATTGTCGCCGACCATGTCAGTCCCATACTCGACCAGACAGCCGGGGCCAAAGCAGCCGCCCAGGGCCGGGTGAGTGTAATCGACGCCCGTGTCGATGATGCCAATGCGAAACCCCTTGCCCGTAAGGCCATCAGCCTGCAGCCGATCGACCTGCGTCTGGACGTGCGGGCGAACCTGCCCTTGACGGCAGCCGCGGCACGCCGGTGCACATCGGCCAGGGGGTGCCGGTGGCGGTCCAGTGCACGATAGGCTTGGGCATGGGCACTATGGTGACTGGCCAGAGGTTCTTTACTTGGGGCAGCTCGCTGATGCGCCGGAACTTGGCCGCGGCGCTCTCCTCGGGCCCGCCGGGACTGGCCAGGTTGAAGGACACGCCCTTGAAGGCGCGCGATCTGAAGCTGAAGCGCTCCGTCACATTCCCAAGACCCGCCTTGTTTTCGACGTGATCGAGGAACCCGCTGGTATCCTGCATGTTCAACATGTCAGCCCCGCAAGAGGGCATGCCTTCTCCCCGTCCAGCTAAAGACCCACCTCATCGGCCAGCTCGGCGATGTATGCGCCCGGAACAACAACATTTTCTTCGAGGGGCGGTACGGCTGGCGGAGCCTCGCCACGGCGAGCGAGGGGCTTTGCTGAAGCGGAGGCCGCCACGAGGGCGGTGCCCAGAGCGAATCTCCAGTGAACCATGGCGACAGGTGCGGGCGGCGGGGGTAGGGGGGGTACTCGGGCTGACGCAGCGCGGGCTGAAGGCCGCAAGAAGGGCCCCCTCTCCCCGACAGCGCCGCCCTCGTCGTCTTATAGGCACACGTTCCGCGGCATATCGTGGGCGACAACCGGCGGGGGACCAGAATACGGCCAGGGAGCGACGAAGTGCGCGATATCGAGCAAGATAACGGGGATGATGCGAGTGGGCTACTACACCGTCGGCAGGTACGTGGGTGGCAGACTAGCGGGGCTCTCCACCGCGCGCACCACGAGTTGGCCGAAATGGGAGGGTGACCGGTGTAAGGACCGGGGTGCTGTGGTGGTCATGTTGCATCGCCCATCACCACCACCTGCCCAAAACATCAAAGCCTGCCCGGCGGGGCTCGCGGCAAAAGACTGAGGGCGTGGGTAGCTGGTGAGCCGGCTACGGCCCAGCGCATAGGGCGGGGGAATATGCGTATGTGCCGGCTGGCCTGCATGCACACCGGAAAGAAGAGTTCGAAACGACAAGGAGGGGCCACCCGGCGACGCAAGGGGAGTGAGGCGGGTGAAGTGAAATCTGAGCAGCAACGATGGGCGGCAGGGCACCACCACAACGCCGTCTCCAACTCCACCGGAGCTGCCCTAACAGGAAATCGCGAGGATGACGCCTGCCCAGATCCCACAACAGCCAATCTCTGGCCTTGGTCAAAAAAATGCTGTGGCCATGCATGGTTGCTGACCAACGCGCCCGACCGCTGTAATATGGCTGTTGTCGATGCATGCCGCCGCCGCCTTGCCCAGCAGCACAATCCACCGTCGGAGTCTCTTTTTTGGGTTTGGTTCTTGGTCTGGACCCGAAAGCTGAGCCGCCGGGGCTGCGCATTCGGGCCTTTTCGAATATTTGCACGTCACAGCATTTCCGAGTATAAAACCATCGGAATCATTATCGTTGTTGATCCCAAGTAAGGATAGCGCCAGGCCCTACCAAGTTTCCGCAGCTCGCGGAAAGACATCCATTGCAAAATGGCCAAACCTCTCTTCGAGGTTCCAGTTTATGTGGCGGCGAGCTTGATCGTCTCATGCGTTGCAATGCTATTTGGGTACGCGAGCCATTAAATCCTCCAAGTCGCGTCCCTGAGTAGCCGCAAGGATGAAGCCTGCATGAGAAGCTAACCTGGCTTTGCCCGTGAACGGTCGCAGTCTCGATACGGGCTCGATAGGCCCCGTGACCACCATGTCGACCTTCAACGCCACCTTTGGTCCGATTTCCGCGACGCTGCACGGCGTCGTCGTCTCTTCCATTCTCCTCCCCGGCGCCCTGACCGCCATGTTGGCCGGCGTGCTGGCCGACCGCTACGGCCGAAACCGCCTGATCGCCATCGGGGGCTGCACGTACGCCGTCGGTGCCGCCATCGAATGCGGCTCGACCTACCTCGGCGTTTTCATCCTGGGTCGGCTTATCAAGGGCGTGGGGGAGGGCCTCTTCCTCAGCACCGTTTACGTTTACGTGGCTGAGATCTCGCCGCCGCGTATCCGCGGAACTCTCTCGGCGCTGCCGCAGTTCCTCATCACGCTGGGCATCGTCACCGGCTTCTTCACCTGCTATGGCACGGGAGCCACGATCAAGGAGTCGAGCTTGGCGTGGCGCCTGCCCCTGGCCCTCGGCTCACTCCTCGGGTTCCTCCTCTCGGCGACCGTCGCCCTCGTCCCGCCATCACCCCGCTGGCTCGTGTCGCAGGGCCGAATGGACGAAGCCCGCGCTGTGGTGGCGAGCCTGGGGCTGGACGAGACCGAACGCGATGAGATGCTGACGCCACCAGACCCGGCGGACTCGGTGATTCCCTACGAGGCTGAGGGCGGCGGCGGGCGGGGCACGACACTGGGCGAGGACATAAAACACATGCTGAGCGGGTTCGGGCACGCCTTTTCGCGGCCATTCAGGGCGCGCACGGCCTTTGGCTGCTTCATCATGGCCTTCCAGCAGTTCAGCGGCATCGATGGCGTCCTGTATTACGCCCCCACGCTTTTCAGGCTCGCGGGCCTGACATCGGAGCAGGCCTCCTTTTTGGCTTCGGGAGTGTCGGCCCTCGTCATCATGGCCGTGACGGTGCCGGCGACGCTGTGGGCGGACAAGTGGGGGCGCCGGACGTCGACGCTCGTGGGAGGCACCCTCATAACGGCAGAGATGCTGGTCATGGGCTCACTATACGCCGCTGGCCAAGTCCAGCCAGAGGGTGGAGCGGGTAGGTGGGCGGTTATTGTGACCATCTACCTGTTTGCTGTCACTTTCAGCGTGACGGTATGTTATCAATCGTCCATACCCACGTTCCATCAAAAGCTGACGTCCAGGCATGATCGTCAGTGGTCCATCGGCTTGCGCACATTCCTCGTCGAGAGCCTGCCACGCAAAACACGAAGTAGCGCCAGCGCCCTGGCCCAAAGCTCCAACTGGGTGAGTCGGTGGAAGTTGGAGATCAACAAGAAAGACCCCCCAAAAAAAAACAAGACTGCTGGCTGACACGCATAGCTCGCCAACTATATGATTGCGCTCACGACGCCTATGCTGCTGGCCAGATCAACGTACGGGGCATACTATTTTTTTGGTTTTTCGACGCTTGTTTGCACCCTCGTGTGCGCCGCCTTCATGTTCGAGACAAAGGGCAAAAGCCTCGAGGTTATCGAACAGCAATATAAGGAAAGCAGGGCGATGCGGACGACGGGAAGATGGGCCTTGGGGGATTTTCAGCTGAAGCGCATGAGGGTCCAAGTTACGCCCACTAACGGCTGAGGGCGGCCGTGATTGACTGGATGTCGACATTCAGTCGAAGGCGACCGAGTTTGTACGCAGCGTGAGACTGAAATACCTAGTGAATTGTACTGGTCGTCGGTGGTGGAAAAAAAGAGTGGGCCCGGACCCGCAAAATAGCTGTCGGCACTAGCTATATAACTCTTGGGCATAGCAATCCCTTCGCCTTCGGGCATTTGGTCAATTTGAAACGATACAGAGAAGATTAGCATGGCCCCTGCACTAAGGATGACACGCTCAATCAAAGAGAAGCTCAACATTTTTTTGGGCCCCGGATTCGAAACCGCCCGCGACATTCGTTTTTTTTTTTTTTTCTCCCTTTCCTCCCCGGCAATTTTAATTGCAATTGCGTCTTTCGTCCTCTACATTCCCCTTCCATCTTTTCCCGTGATAGTTTTCGTTCCTCATAATTATGTAGGGGATATTCGCCAGCGCTAGCGCGGACTCATCCCGAAAACGGCTATTAGGTAGACGTGGTGCAGGAGCTGGAAATCCAATGCCGTAAACTGGGGCTGCCGGCGATGAATGAGTGTAGGCTGCTGGCACGGCTCGTGGCCCGGCGCGGCCCACCAGCCGAACAGGTCGTTATCCCCGACGACCCATCGCCACCAGGGCGGCCGGAGCCGCTGTACCAAGCCCTCCACCCGCCGTGTCCGCCCTGGTGTGCCACGGGGTAGCAACAGGCGGCTAAGTAGTCCTCCTAGTAGCGAAGTCCTCCTCGTCGTCCTCTTCGGTCGGGGTCATATACTGGAGGTCCTCTCCGAAGGAGTCTATCCAAACAGAAGTGACGCCCACTAACCAGCACTGAGCGAAGCCAGGTGTCGTCCGGTGTGATGAGCCCCCTCTTGGTGGCCCGGGACTCGAAGCGGCTGATGGAGACCGGGTCCACCTGCTTGCCCCTGAGCTAGGTTCTAACAAAATGCAACCCCTTTGACTGGCGACATTTTTGTGGCGCAGAAAACACGGATCGATGGAGAAGTGGAGACAACGGATCAAAGCTTACCTGCGTTATCGTTATCGGTGTTGTCACCCTGACAGGTGGCTGGGGAAAAAGCGCCCAGCTTTTTCTTCTTTTTTCTTCTTTTTTTCTTCTTTTTCTTGAGAGAAGATATGCAGCCTTTCTTCGCGACCTGCCCAGCCCATGCGAATACGGGCTTGCCGCGGGGGGCGTCAAGCTCAGTCCAAAAAGGAGATTAACCACCCGGGTCCGCGTCGCCCATGCCGAAACTGTACCTCAAGGGCGGAAACGGCCCGCGGGTGGAGACTGCCAGGAAAGGGCGAATATGAACCAAGAAGCGACGGAAGCAGAACGCATGGAGACCGAATCGACCAGTTGTACAACAAAGCTAGCACCGCTTACAACACACAGCAAACCGAGCTCGAAAAGCAACCCAGAGGAAGCCTGGCTCGCCGCACATACTTCGCCGCGACAGCCCAGCAACCGCCAGCCGCGCGTCGCCCGGGTCCCGCAACATCCTCGAGTCCTTCGGCGCATGCACGCCTCCCGGCACCGCAAACAACGATAGCGCTTCCAGGCAGAACCAGCCTAGCGTCAAAAGCGGGAAGACGGAGTTCGCCGGCGGTGGTGGCCCGACCTGCACCCGGAGCTGCCCAATGGCGATGGCGAAAGAGGGCGCTAGCAAAGCAAACCAGAAATATAGCGCGTTGCACCAAACGACTTGACGAAGTTGCCAATACTGGCGTCAGTTTGAATCGGGTCGAAATTGTATTGGTCGGAAAGGTGCGGTTCCACAGTCGTATCTACCTGGAACGGGCCGAAAGAATCCAAACCCGCGTTCGTGTCGAACGGATCAGATGGGGTGTACGATCCCATGTTGTCTGGTTGTTGAAAGGCTTCAGTTCACGACGTGCCTCACCAGAATTTCCAAAATGTCTTCCAAGACCACCCCTTAAAACGTGAGCTTTGGAAGTCGAAATCAGCGCCCGCCTCTCTCGTCGCCACGAGCACGGTCCTGATATGGTCAGCACTCAGCCCAACATTCCCCTCCTGAGTGGCGAGCAGAGCAGCGACCTTGACCACGTTCTTGATTTGCCGCCCATTCATCGGGAGGCGAGATAGACGCCTGAAATCCTTGTCTGTAAGGCTGTGTCCCATGCACCGGCCCGTAAACTGCCTCCATATTTGCTCTTTGGCGGCCGGCTCCAGGTCCGGATAGTGGAGTGTCAAATCGATCCGACTGTGTATAGCCCGGTCGATAGCGTTGGCGCGGTTGGTGGTCATAATTAGAATACCGCGGTAGTATTCCAGAAGCCTGTATTTTCGGTTAGTTTGTTGCAATATTACTGCCGGGGAATTTGCGTTCTGTTCATACCGGAGAAAGACAGAAACGATTTCATTCTGCAGCAGTTCCGACGCCGAACGTTTTTGGATAAAAACGTCGCATTCGTCGAAAAGCAGAACGGCATTCCACTTTGCAGTGAGCCCCAGAACCTCCTCTAGTTTTCGTTCAACCTGGGCAGCAGAGCTTCCGAGCTCCCCAGCACTGAGGATGTAGAGAGGCCGTTTGAGTTTGTCAGCCACGGCTTCGGCTGTCAGGGTTTTACCTGTGCCAGGGTTCCCAGCCAACATCATCACTATCCCCTGTCCTTTTCCTTCAATGACGTCGTCGAAAGTCTGGTTCGCATGCCCTTCCACAAAAGATAGCACCAGCTGCTTCAGTCCTTGGGGCAATATCAGGTTGGGGAATGCGGTATCGTTCCAGGAGATATCGATGATATCTTCAACCTGAAATTTGGCCCAAAGCTTTAGTTTGAGAGAGTAGCCTCGCACATGGATGCCACAAAGAAGCAGTTGCTCGTTGGTCAGACCAGAATCTAGAGTAAATCAAAATGTCAGAAGACGTGGAATGATAATCGATTAGCCAGCGACATTTACCTTGCTCACCAGTCTCCTCGGCTTCGCTCCGCCTTAGCGAGTTTGAAGATGATGCAGTATCGACTTCTCGACATTCATCATCATTCACATCGATCTTGTACAGAAGAGACTGCGAAGTCAGAGGGTAGGTGTGTAGTCGAGGCGCATTGCTTTCGTCAAAGTACGCATTGGCATCGACAACAATGCGCCCATCGACCTAAACGTTTTGAGCAAGTTAACACCAGCTCGAATGTTTTAGTAGGTCATAAATTCCATAAAGCTTACCCGGCGGTCGCTCGAGCCCCATCGCGATTGACATTTAGCAACCCCTGAGTGTGCCAGGTAGTGGAACCCCTGAAGTCTCTGAAACTTCTGGCCTCGATCGATTGCTTTTCTCCTCGCTTCTTTTTCTTCCGGGTGAAATCGTGCCGGGAACACATCGAGCTCTGCAATGCGCTTTGTCCCATCGAATTGAGCGATGTGATGACACGAATCCGCGTACCCGAACTCGTGTCCGTCCCAATCGACGTATTTCACCGACACATACATTTGTCCCTCTCGATCGTTGTAAACACTTCGAGTGATAACGTAGAAGCGCTGGTGGCCGTCCTCGTTTGCGGTCACGAGGCTACGCGGCTTTAAAAGCGCCCAAAGAAGTCGATAGGTGATGACACCGTTCTGGAGCAAGTCGTCTACCTCGTTGATGGTATCACGTAGCTCATTGTCAATCACGTCGTAAAGGAGCTGTGTAAAAGCCGCCGCAGTTGGGTCTTCGCTTTTCTGGCGTTCCAGGCTCCCTTCGAGGGCTTTCCAACGGTAGTAGAATATGCGGAACGGGGAGAAAAACACCAATTTTGTAAGGGTTGTGGTGACGTCGGCATACCCTTCAAAAATTTCGCCGAGCGTTTTTTTGAGCGATTGGCTTTGGATGACCAGCGAGTCAAGTACCAGAGGTTTCCCGGCCGAATGGTTTTTGGCCATACGGACGACGAGCGCTTTGTTTTTGACGTCGGCCTGCTCCTCGATAGTGTCACGTAGGTCGTCGGGTACTCCTCCACCCAGTTCTTGCAGCAGGCGCACTTGGGAGGGCCTTCGTACAAAGTCTGCACGGAGCACTGGAAGCCATCTTCGTCCTCGAGTCCCGGAGTGGCGTCTTCGCTCCCAAGAAGTTTCGCAATCGAAAGCAAGTGCTCATCTGGCGAGCCGGGTTCAGACACGTCGTCTTTGTTGATGGGTTCATCCTGCGACGACGATTCGGTACCATCGTCTGCGTCGATGGGTCCATCGCGCGAAGACGCTTCAGAGGTATTGCCTGAGATGGTGGGTTTGGGCTGGGCATGGCGCGTCACGGTGGAAGTTGCCAAGACGCTGGACAAGGAGGGTATTGGCTGCCCAGCCAGTGTTTGGCCATGGGCATGGCTATCAGTTCCTGACGCCATGGGAGGATGAGCGGAGGGTGGAGAAAAGGGCAGACGTGGGTTGCAGAATCTCAGTCTCGATGCCTGCGTCCTTCTCTCTCGGTCGATATATCTGTTTTTCCTCTGGAGAACAAGCGGCACGGAGGTGAGCAGAGGTGCCCCGCCATCGCGAATTGTGTCCAGCCTGCCTCGAGTGGATCCGCGAGCCTTTGCCTCATGGGCTCGCTTGCCCAAGTTGAACCGGTTTATCCGGGGTGACACTGCATTTCTCTATATTCTCAACCATTTGATACGGGGGAGCTGCTAATGCACGCATACATGTATGGATTGGACCACATAAAACGCACCCATCGGCACTACCCCACGTAAATCCCTGAGTGGTGAATTACTGCTGACTGCATGTGGCTTGGCTACAGAAGTGCAGATGTGATCAAGACTGGGACCCAAGCCTGCCCTCAGAAATCCCCGCCCCTGGCGATAACAGCAAGCCAGTTTCTTCCCACTCACTCTGATCTTGGAGCAGCATCGCTGAAAGAGCCAGACCCGCGACAATGAAGCGCGCCGACTACACGCTGGCCTTCCTCGAAAGCCTGGAGCCTTCGTTCTCGGATCAGGACGTCGAAGAAATATGGAATGACCGCGTTTTCCCTCTGGTCCACACGGACGACTTCGGCCGCAAACTGGCAGCAAATGTCGGACCCGAACGGCCGCTTCTTTCTACCGTCAGGAATCGTTGCCGCGTCGACGCCAAACCACACCATTTAAAACGGTGTATAGTCAACATCCAAGACAGCAACATCCAAACAACGATAACCTACGAATCTATCGTCTTTTCCAAAGTCGCGTACCACTTACACCTCAGAAAGGCCTCAAAGCAAGCCCAGCGACCCCCAATTGTCGATTACAGACATTTTATTGATCAGTTCGCGAAGAAAATCCCTTTTCAGTGGCGAGAGCTCATTGTTCACCGTCATATTCATTTGTATGAAGAAAGCAGTCGGCCACCGGCTCCTCTTTCTGTCGATGTGGGCACTCATCGACCACTCAGCCACCCAAACAACATCAGGCTTTTAAAACTGCTGCCTGCACAAGACTCTTGGTCGCGGTTGGAATGCACGCTCTTCGAAACCACACTGCCTCCGGACCTGGGGTTTGAGGCGCTGTCCTACGTTTGGGGCGATCAATCGCCGCACACGTTAAAACCGATGACGGTCAACGGACTAGCTTTTTCGGTGGGAAAAAATCTGGATGCGGCACTGCGGCAATTGCGCCCCCGAACGGGGAGCCCGAGGGTCATGTGGATCGACGCAGTCTGCATTGACCAGACCAACAACCAAGAAAAGGCGGAGCAGGTCGCGCAGATGGACGATGTCTACCGCAACGCCGCTAGTGTCGTAGTTTGGGTCGGTCGCGAGTCGCAAACCACTTCGGTGCTTTTTAAAGCGGTCGCCGTCGCCGGAGAGCTCGCGCAGGAGGACCCGGTGGCAAGACTCTCGGAAATTCAGCAGGCCGGTTGGTTCCCATTCAGACCTCTGGAGTACAGCCATGGACACCTTCCAGACCAACACGGGCACACACACGATCAACACGGACCAAATCCGTGGAGGATTCTCAAGTCTATGCAGGGAGGCTGGAAACCAACCATAAAACCAGAGCTGCAGGCCATCGGGGCTGCTACAGCGCGACACCTGGCCCAGAACCCGCACATAGCTATTGAAGTGTGGACCAAGCTGTCTGAGGCGTATATCAAGATCCTTTCTCGGCCATGGTGGCAAAGAGTCTGGGTGCTGCAGGAGCTCCTGATGGCCAACAAAGTCACCCTCCACTGCGGCCCACATTCTATGGACTGGCAATTTTTCCGGATGCACCTGTTCAAAGTCATCGCTTTCCTCAAGCACTTCATATTCTACTCATCCAGGTATCCCAATGCCAGGATCACCCGGTTGACAGGGTTGTTTTACACGCTTGTCCAAAAAACCCGAAAAGCATTTCCATTGCTGATGCGGGAGGGGACCCTGCCCACCGACGGAGTCACAGCTGTGACCATGGAAGATCTGGTGTCTTTGACGAGCAGCTTCGCGGCCACGAACCCTTGCGACAAGTTGTTTGCCCTGGTGAGCCTTCTTCCCACCGGAAGCCCAGAGCGACTGGTTTTCACCCCCAACTACTCGACAAAGTTCACACGGGTCTACATCAAAGCGGCGACTCACTGGCTGAAGACCACCCGGAGACTCGATGCCATAGTGGCATGGGCGGCGGCCGGTTCCGGCTCTTCTCTCGACGCGGAGCATGATGAGACGGGGCTTACAGAGACACAGGAGCCTCATCTCCCCTCATGGGTTCCTGACTTCAGACGTCCTCAGCTCTTTAAGTACTCCTCGATCTGGGTCAACCGCTTCTCGGCACACAAGATCTTGAACACGTACATGCGCCACAATCTAGGGAAGCCTCCAATTCCAGAGGCAGCCTCAACGGAACCCACGGGGGACGACTATATGCTCAACCAAATCCAGGTTTACAACGCCAGCCTGTACCCAAAATCGCCATTTCCTCTGGGCTTTGCGGCATGGGGCGAGATCTTCCTCCCACGAGGCGTCACCGTCGACACGGTTTGCCGAATTGGGTTTCATTGGAGCTTGGACCTCGTGGCTCTGGTGCAAGAAACTTTCCAAGGCCCTAAAAAGTCGGGCGAAGGGGTCGCCGCTGCCCAACTTTCACTCTTCGAGCATTGGAAGTCTCTAGCAGGACTGGGAGACCAAGGTCCCTACCCATTCACGGACCAAACTAGGCTCGAGGCTTTCTGGCGCACCCTCTGGCTGGACCGCTTCCGCGTCGACGGAGGGCCAGAGGGCACAATATGCTTCAGCCGCATTCTCGACATCAAGCACGATAGCAAATACTCCTTCAATTCGAACATGTTCGAGGATGAAGAGACTGTGCGCAAAGTGCTCAATGGCCTGTTGGTTGAAACTATCGAGGCGTACCAATTTGCCAACGTCAACCCGCACGGCTTGGGCATGAGGTTTTTCCGGACCTCTCAAGGGTTCATCGGGATCGGCCACCCAAACGTGCGGGAGGGCGACAAGATCGTCGTGCTCCTCGGCGCTCCGGTCCCCTTAATCCTTCGAGAGTTTCCTGAAGGTCACATTGTTGTTGGGCAAAGCTATGTACATGGTATCATGGATGGCGAGATCATAAAAGCCAAAGGGGGCGAGGGAGAGCCGAAAGAGGAGGACTTTGAGCAGTTTAGGATTATTTAAGGCTCGCAGCCTGTGGTGCCTCGATCGTCGCATGATCTAGAAAGATGTAGAACAGGAGCAAATCATAACTTAACTTTGTTGTTAGCGTGTCTAACTTGCCACAGGCTTTCTCCCAGGACGCTTGGCCGAGGATCCCTCGTCTTGACTCTATCGAAAATCTGGTCGGAGAACTTCTTTAGCAGGTACGCCGGCAGCGATTTACGAGTTCCCTGTTGCAATCTGGTCCACACATTTTCGGAAGCTCTGGATTAGGCGTTGTTGAGAAGCTCTTGTTGCAGCTGACGTTCGTCGATGATCGGGACCACCCGAGCCTTGAAGTGAAGCCCGCTGTACCTCTGCCCTGCAGCGCTCCACCCTCCCAACTTGGCCTCGACCGTCTCAATTGTGGTTGCTCTGGTCTGGTGACGCGACGTGCCGATCGAGATCCATCCGTCTCGCGAGCCACGCGTGGCAGGGAGCTCATGGGGTCATCAATTTGGAAGCAGACCAGACCTGTGCCTCCCGATGAACCTAATCATTACGGCACGGGAATATGCGATGCCGTATTTGGCCCCCCTGTCGCTTGCATCGCGCTCCCGTGCAAGCATGGCCAAGGCGGCATGTACGTAATATTAGGTAGCTCCGCGCAATCAATGGGATTGAGACCGCCAATGGGTTTGATACCCCTATCTCGGGGATTGGAGCGCATCGGCTGGCCGCCGCCGCCACGATGCGTCGAGCCGAGGCTGGGCTGCCCCCATATCTGGTGTTCCCATATCTGACCAGCCTTTGGATTCAATTCTTTGCGCTCTCTTGTTCTTCTATCGTTCCTTCGCACCACGCCAGTCAGTCCACCCTCCCGCAGTTGGCACCTGCCAGACTCGAGCGGGTCGAATCGCTGTTCAGCCCTAAAGTATAACCACCAAGCGCAGCAGCTCGCATCCTGGGCCAACCTTGTCCGACCTTGTGCGCCCGCGTGCTCGGTCCGTGCTACCCGACGGTCATACTTGCCTCTCACAAAGGCAATTGTGGCCCGCCATCCTGAATCTCCGGTAAGGACATATCGCATCAACGCCCCCCCAGACGACGGCGCCGCTGCGGAAACCATGTCGTCTCCGAACGCCCGCGACGGCGCCGCAGCCCCAGCGGCCGAGCCAGCAGATGCGCTCGCCGCGACCACAAGCGACGGCAGTGTTGACAGACGTGCCCGCCAAGACCCAGACCCGGTTGGGTGCCCAGACCAGGCGCCGGCTGCTCGGGGAGAGCCCGGCGCGCCCGCTGACCTCGGCCGGAGGGCGAGCAGGAGCAGGCGCCACGGCCACGCACCCCGCGATAGCGACGACGCCCCCGCTGCACCACGGAGCGACAGCCCCGAGCCCGAAACCGCCACTCTCATCGGCGGTCGCGACGACGGCGACCACGCGCACGACGACGGCCAGGCCAGGCTTTGGCCGAGCGACGACAACGCGGTCCAGCAGGACGAGGACATGTCGACATGGACGGGCAGGGCCGCCGTCAAGGGCGGCTCCGAGACGGTGCGCATGGCCCTGCTGACGTGCAATGCTATCGGAGTTTCGTGGGTCTCGCCCTCCGCCTCCTTTCTCCGTGTCCGAGCCACCGACTGACGTTTTTCCGTTGCGGCTGTGACGGCAGCTTCACCTGGGGAGTCGAGATGACGTGTAAGTGCCTTTTCTACCCCAGGCGTTTCTTCCTGCTCCTGACTCTCCCCGTTTAGATTGCACGCCGTACCTGCTATCTCTAGGTCTGACCAAAGGGCAAACCTCAATGGTTTGGCTCGCGGGCCCCTTGTCCGGCCTTATCGTCCAGCCCGTTGTGGGCGTGGTGTCTGATAGTTCAAAGTCAGAATGGGGCAGGCGCCGACCTTTTATCGCCGTTTGCTCCGTTATCGTCGCATTAGGTCTGTTGACCCTGGGCTTCACCAGAGAGATCGTCAGCATGTTTGTCTACGTGCCGCCACCCTCGCCACCCGCCGACACTGCCGCCGCCGCCGCTGCCGCGTCAGTAGCCGGCCCGGGGCGCTTCTTGACCATGGCACTGGCAGTCTTGGCTCTATACGTAACGGATTTCGCTATCAACGCCGTCATGTCCTGCTCGCGCTCCCTGATGGTCGACACCCTGCCCATGCAAAAGCAACAGTCGGGCGCTGCTTGGCACGGACGTATGGGTTCTATCGGGCACATCTTGGGCTACGGCGCCGGCGCCATCGATTTAGTTAGCATGCTGGGCACGGGGCTCGGGGACACGCAGTTCAAGAAGCTCACCCTGATCGCCGCCGCCGGCATCCTGGCCACTTCGGGAATCACCTGCTGGGCCGTTTCGGAGCGCGTGCTAGTGTCGCCGGCGCCCGGCCCCCGCCACTCCGGCTCGCCCCAGCGCTTCAAGGTCTTTAGACAAATCTGGAGCACCCTTCTCGCCCTACCGCCTAAGATCCGTGGTATCTGCTGGGCCGTATTCTGGTCCTGGATCGGCTGGTATCCATTTCTGATCTACGTAGGTTCTTTCCCCTCTCAATGCCTCTCCTCGTTGGTGTCTTGCGCGTCCTGAGCGACCTGGCTGACCCTGTTCGTTTCTTGTCCTCCCTCCAGAGCAGCACATGGGTTGGAGAGACGTACTTCCGCTACGGCGTGCCCGCGGATGCAAAGGACAGCAAAGACGCGCTCGGCGACATGGGGCGCATCGGCAGCTCCGCCCTCACCGTGTACTCCTTTATCACAGTCCTGGGCGCGTGGATCCTGCCGCTCCTGGTGCGGAGCCCAGACGACAGCGACGACAGCATCCCAGACCCGTCCCTGCCCGGCGCCTCCTCGCAGCAGGAACAGGGTCCCCTCGCCATCCTGCACCGCCGCTACCCCAAGCTCGCCCGCTTCCTAGCCCGCTTCAGCCGCTCCAGGCCCGACCTGCTGAGCGTCTGGATCTGCGCACACCTGATGTTCGCCGCCGCCATGTCGCTGGCCCCGTTTGCCGCCTCCTTCCGCTTCGCCACGGCCCTGGTTGCCTTGTGTGGAATCCCCTGGACCATCTCAATGTGGGCGCCGACGGCGCTCTTGGGCGTCGAGGTCAACCGCCTCAGCAGCGGCAACGGCGGCGGTGGCGGGAGCTATCGTAGGCTCAGCATGTCATCGCTCGAGTTTGGGCAGCTGCCGGCCAGATCCGGCCCCGACGATCCCGCCTCGGCGACGGCAGCGCCCGGTGCTGGGGGAGGCGGCGGCGGCGGCGGTGGCGGAGAGCTTAGCGGCATTTACTTCGGGATCCTGAACATCTACGTCACACTCCCGCAGTTCGTGAGCACCCTCATCAGCACCCTCGTCTTCGCCGTGCTCGAACCCGGCAGAAGCCCGGAACTGTCGGGCGCGCACCCGCCGGAGCACAACCCAACCGATGGCCCTAATGCCATCGCCGTGTGCCTGTTTATTGGCGCCATGAGCGCCGTCGGCGCCGCCCACGCCACCAAGAAGCTCAAATATCTGTAGACAACAAGGGAAACAAAGGTCTGGCTTGCCAGCTAAGGACTGCCATGACCGCAAGTTGAAGCAATCCCTCTGGCTGATTAATATTATATCAGATTGGACAGTTGCCGCTTTTTTCGCCGATATTGTTTCTCTCTTTCCCCCCCCCCCCCCCCCCCCCCCCCCCCTCTCGTACTACTTTTTACATCGACACAAAGCTTCGAGTTAGAGCATTATTTTTCGCATAGCGCGGCGTTTGGCCCAAGGAGCTCTCTCACGATATGCGAAGAGCGAGAGGCTACCTGGGAGTGCAGGGTTTGGTTTTATCATAGATGGTAGTTGTAGAGAGATGCTTAAGGAGTCAGGGCGGCATTCAAATTCGTATTTATTCTCAATACCTAGGTGTTCTCTGGTTGACTTTATCTTATCTAGCTCGATTGATGTCAACCATCTGTTTATTTTATTGCTATGTCCATGTCAATAACTCCTACCTACTTCTTCAACCGTACAACGCGCCAAGTCTCTGACGAGTAGCACCCGTTGCATACTCCCATTCCTACATTTAATATCCAGCTCACATCAAAGTCAATTGTACGTAATCAAAACATCGACAAGACTCATCCTGCAAAATGACAGCCCGGATGCCGTGTCAACATAAAAGTCCCTGGCGGCTCACGAGAAATAATAGGAAGATAGCGACGTGCCTCGTGGTAGATTAAAGGTGTAGGGCCGTGCTTGAGGTGGTAGAAGTACAAAGGAGATAACCCCCGGCTCCGGGATCGAGTTTAAACAGCAGATAGATAAAGAAGGTGAAAACAAAAGGTAACCAGCAACACTGCGGCTTGTCCCCATCGATAAGTTGATGGAACACCAAACTAGCCAGACCTTTCCAGGACAAACCTGCTCCGTACTCCTGCCCTGAAACATCAGAGGAAAAAAAAAAAAAAAAAAAAAAAAAAAACGGAAGAGATAGTGTGGGTGGGTAACCAGCCAAGACCAAATCACACTGCCACCGCCACCCATGAGAATGAAGGGGAATCCTTTAAAATACAGCTCGTCCCCCTTCCTGCCACTTCCGATGGAGGCCAGACTTGCTCTCGGGCGTTTCGGACACCGGAGTCCTGGGGCCAGGGCTGCCCGCCGCGTCGTCGTCGATCCTCAAGCCAGCGCCTCCCCACGACATGCGACCACCGCCGAGGGTTCGCCTCCGCCCGCCGTCGGGCGGCGGTGGGGCCGATCCACTCCCAGGCGCGGCCGATCTCTCCGTTGTGGCTCTCGCGCTGGCCCTGCCGGACGTTGCTGTTCTGCTCGACCACGGCGCGGACCCGCTCCCATATGCGCTCGCGCTCCTTGAGCTTGTGCTCGGCCCGTAGCACGTCGTCGCGGAGATTCGGCAGGAAGAGGAAGGGGTCCTCCTGGCCGCCGACCTCGTACGCGAGCTCCTTCTGGCTCGCCAGCTTCTCGAGCACCACGTCCACGAGGCGTGGCACCCGCTCGGCCATGGCCTTGCGCCGCCGGTACGAGACCCGCGCGTACTGGAACGACGCAAATAGAGTCATCAGCGAGAGCGCTACAGCTGCAATGCCGTATCGATATCGCTCCAGTCCGCGTCGGACGTAGAGCCGGGCCGCGCAGGCGTACGGAACGCTAGCGTGAGAGGTGGACGAGAGGTAGGTGTTTGGAAAACCTCCGGGATCGGCGGCTCTAAGGGGCCAGCGACGGGGCTGGTTAGTGATGACGGTCAGATGTGACAATTGTTTTGTTTTTGGTCTTTGATTTTTTTCTTGTAAGGCCAGAAGCATTCAAAAAAGAGAAGAGTTCTGGTTGCAAGGAAGGGTGCAGGTGACAGTCTGTACCGAGCACAGAAAAAGAAAGAGCGGGGACACTTACTGGACCGTCTCAACCTCGACTTCATCTCGGCCTTGGATCTCGCCGAGAGCAGCGGCCCACAGGTCGTCAAACTCCTGCTTGCTGAGCTTCTTGCTCCTCTTGTCGCCGACAATCTCCTTGAGGACATCCTCCTCGATAGATGCCGCCTCTACCGGCTTGCCCTCGTCAGTCGCCGCGTCGCCGCACTCGAACTTGGCCCGGCGGTTCCTCAGCTCCTCGACGGCCTTGTCAGCGATGGCCTGGACGCGGCGGGCCTTGACTCCGTCTGGCTCGCACGTCGGGGGAAGCGGCACCAACCCGCCGAGTGAGAGTGGGTGGGGCTTGAGGATGTAGTCGTCGTCACAGCTGACGGTGAAGTCGTCGAAGCAGTAGGCATGGGTCGGGCACGCCTCGCACTGCGGCTCTAGAACAAGATTGACCCAGTCGGGCAGTTTGTCCTGCACGTCCGGAGGAAGGATCTGTGTGGCCGGCTGTCCCAGTCCGCAGTATCCAACCTTGATCTTCTCCTGACGGTACCAGCCCGCGTAAGCGCCGAGTAGAGTGACGAGAAGTACCAAGACCGGGGTCGCGAAGCTGATGCCTACGCGCTTGGACTGCGGTTGCCGCCTGGCAACGGCACCGTGCGTAGCCTCTTCTTGGGCCAGCTCGAGCTGCGCGTCGGGTGTGAACTCTTCCCCGGCCTCGACCATCGTCGGCGGCTCTGGCGTCCTAGGAGCCTTGAGAGCGCTCACGGGTATCTCGAAGGGCCTCGATACTTTGCGAGAAGGCGGCTCGAGGACCGGCCCGTCGGTGCGTCTCCTGGCGGCAGAGGCTGCCTTGGATACGACCGAGTCAATGCCGCCACCGCCCGTGGTCCTTCGGCGGTTGCTTGGGGTCTTTAGGGCTTGCGGAGGAGAGCTACCGCTCTGAAAGGGGTTGTCGTTGGTGAATACGGTGTCCGAGTCTTTGCGCGGCGGTTTTTTGGTGCTGGTAGTGCCGACGCCGTCATATCCTACCAAGCCACTCTCCTCGGCCGTGGGTGGTTCGAGCTTCACGTGCGGCGTGACGGAGCGGTAGGGGGCGGCTCGGGGGGTTTTGGCAGCGGCGTCGCCGTCGGTGTCGATGACTGAGCGGCGAGGGGCAGCGCGAGGGGTCTTTGCGGCGACGTCGCCGTCGGCGTCGATGACGGAGCGGCGAGGGGCGGCACGGGGGGTCTTGGTGGCGGCGACTTCGTTGTCGGTGTCGGTATCGGAGGGCAGCTGGCGCGAGGTAGAGCGTGTAGAGCGTTTACGCGGGCTGACGGGGCGCGGCGTTCGGGCTCTTCGTGGTCCGAGGGATCCTCGGACCTGAGGCGTGACACCTTCCTGGGCGAGCGGGATCGGGTGGCCGTCCTCACGGGCGGAGCCATGTCATCCATGAAGTCTGTGGACGACGAGTTGGAGCTCTCGACATCGACGATTCCCCTGCTGGAGCGTTTGGCCCTCGCTCGCTCGGCGAGGATCTTTGCTGACTTGGGCGCAACCTCGTCGAGGAAGATGTCGATCAGCTGGCCCTTCTTGGCCGTGGCCGGGTACTGGACGCCATAAGTGACGAGAATGGAGCGCAGGCGCGGCACCGTCAGCGTGCGAGGGTCGAAGTCTGGCTGGAGGTAGTCCAGATTTTCGGAATCAGACATGGTAGCGGCTTCTCGGCGCGCTCACGATGATACACAAACACGGAGCTGCTGCTGCTGCCGCCTCGAAGCTCTTGCGGCCTGCCTGCCTGAGCGTCGTGTCGCGGGTAGTAGCGAAGGGAGGCGCCTGGGCAGGAGGAATGCGCCGGGAAGTTGCGAGTTCAGCCCTTGTTTATCAATAATCACCTCGCACAGAGCGGCGGGAGGGGAAAGTGGTTCCGGCGTGGGCGAGGGTTAGGAGGGGCCACGTTGGTAACAAAAAAACAATCGCGCGCGACCACCAGCGAATTTTATTGTTCCGTAAGCGGAAGGGTGGATCGCAGCGTGTCAAGGGCATGTGGGATAAGGAAGCGCGGAAGCCTGGGCCACGGGATCAGCCAGCAGCCTTACAGGGGTTTGGGAGGTGGCTGTCGCCACAAGTTTGCGCCACACGTCACGTCCGATTTGCTGTGGCAAATCAATGACTCCTCGAGCTGCCTGGCTCCTGGCACGCCTGGGCCACCCACGATGGGAACACAGGCACGCTGCCCAAAAATTAAATGAGATAAGAGTTGGCACCACCACCAAAGAAGGGGCTTCAATCTGCAGTCAATTTACCTTCCGCATTTATCACAGGTTTGAATCGTTAACAGAATTACAAAGGGTTTAAATACGTGTTTTTTTTTTGTGTGTTGTTAGGTGCGAAGGCATCTTTTTTTGCGTGTATTTTGGTGGTGGTAGTGCTCGTGCATCGACTCTGCTAAGTTGAAAAAAAATCCCAACTCGCATATAATTTTTGGGCAGCGTGACAGGGTATCTCCCAAATCAGTCAAGTGGCCGTATGCAAGAGACGATCAATACAAGATATATACACTTTTTTATTTGTTTTGCTATCTGTTTTGGGCCGTATCGCCGTGTTTTTTGTTTTTTTTTGTTTTTTTAAAAAAAATTTATTATATTCCCCTAACCGAATAACACAAAGTCCGCAGGCTCAAGCAGTCACCGAACGCCTCAACTCCTCATCAAGCCGGAAAAAGACATTCAATCACTCAATGTCGACCTTGAGGACCTCGGTCCATTCCTTCTCCACACGGGGAACCGAAATGGAGAGCACGCCGTCTTCGAGGCGCGCACTGATGCCCTTGGCGTCGACGTCCTCCTTGCCGGTCGGGGCGGACGAAGCGGGAGGCAGGCGCACCTCCCTCTTGAACAGCCCCGTCTTCCTCTCGGAGCTGACGAGCCCGCGCTGGAACGCCTCGTCGCCGGGCCGGTAGACGACGCCCGAGATGGCGAGCACGCCCCGCTCCGCCTGCCAGTGGATGCCGATGTCCTCCTTCTTGGCGCCGGGGACGGCGACGTGTACGACCCAGGCGCCGCTCGGCCCGGCCTCGGTCTCGAAGATGTCGACGGGAGGCGTGAAATACTCCAGGTCGCTGTTGCCGTCGTCGCCGCCGTCCATGTTGTTGCGGGCGCCCACGTCGTCCTCGCTTGTCGCCGCCACATTGGCGTCTGAGGGGCCATTGCCACGCGCGGCAGCGTTCAAGGATTGTATGTATTTGCCAACATGCTGGTGTGCCGCCAGCGCCGCCGCCGCGAGGGCCTGCTGCAAGGCCTGCTGGGGCTCCACGCCCCTTCCGAGAGCTGCGTGCATCTCTTGGAGACCGAAGCCGAAGCCGCCACGGCGTCCGAACCCCGGCCGCCGCGGCCTCGTCCGCCAAACGGAGGCCCGTGGAAGGGCCCGCCAAAATGGCCACCAAACGGTCCGCCGAATGGCCCGCCAAATGGTCCGCCGTGGGGTTCAGCATGCGGCCCACTGTGGCCAAGGTGCCCGTGGCCGCGAGGGCCGTGAGGGCTACGAGGACCACGCGGGCCGTGGCGGTGGTGGCGGCCATGACGGCAGCCATGGGGTCCGCCGGCTGGCTTCTCATCAGGTTTGTCGCCAGCCTTCTCACGCTCGGCCGGGTCGCGTAGTGTGTCGGGCGAGCCCTCCTTTTCCCCAGAGGGCTCGACCCCCTCCACGGTGGCGCCGCGCTCGGCCCCGGGGACGGGGGCAGTGTAGGCATCCGGGCCCGGGGAGGCTCCGGAAGGCTGAGACTCCTCGTCGGAGCTGCACTCGTCGCCGCGGCATGAGCCTCGTCTGCCCTATGGTCCATGGTCCCTGGTGACCAAAGGCGGCGTCGTCGTCACCCGGTCCGAATCGGAAGGGGAATGGACCGTGAAGGTTCACGTGGTCAGTTCCGCGGCCCGGGCGCCCGGGGAAGGAGCCCGGGAAAGCCCAGAAGTCGTGGGCCTGGGGGCCGGCCGCTGAGTTTGTTGGTTGATTCCAGTCCATTATTGCCTGTGTCTGATCTTGTGCGCAGAGGCTGTGATTTCTTGAATAGGTGTTGGTTTGCGGTGGATGTCGGTGTGTGTGTTGATATGTAGTAGGTAAGAATGATACTTGTCGATGATGGATCTGGTAGAGTTAGGGGGCACACGCAGGACATAGAGGGGTCCTATATATAGATATTTGGGCAGGTAACTATGTTTGCAGATAGCTAAGTGTCCAGGTCGCTATGTCCTACGGCGAGGCAACCAACACAACACGTCTTCGAGGCGTCGTCGCCCGGGCCTGTATGCGCGGCATGGGCAGAATCGCCACGGGGCATGGATGTCAGGAGAGTCTGTTCCCAGTCAGGCAACCCACCAGACGTGGTTCGCGCAGGGGGGACGGCTGGTGATGGTTGCGGTGGTGGTGGTGGTGGTGGTGTATGAGGCATCAGGCTAGGCAGAGACTCTGATGCGACGCGCGGACAGCACGTGTAAGTCGGTGGTCGGAGGCCAGCAACCTCCGGTGCTGTTGAGTCACATTACACGGATCCGACACCAGCGCCGCGCGTCTTCGGTCCTCCTGGGTTGCGGATTCAATGGCCATCGGCCGATTGACCTCGATAGCGCTAATCCTCCCTTCGGCCGATTGTCTTCAATCGTTCTGGGGCTATCGGCATCAACATGCGGGCATTCGGGTTTGACGGTCGATACGCATAGCGGGAGGTCTTTCGACTGCTTTCTTTCTTAACCGTAGTGTGACTTCGATCGTCCGGTACCTACCAGGTACATTTTAAAGGTCAGGTGGTGGCAAAACGCCCGCTTGTCCAATCGGTCGCTAGCAGATCGCCTCTTTGCTATTGCACAAGCATACCCATCACAACCCAACCTCGCAGTCCTCGAGCTATCGACGATCAAGGCTGTCCTATATTATTACCTAAATAGCTTTCGAATTAATATCTTAGGATGGGATAAACGAACAGCCATGGGTATCACGGCCCTATATTTTTACGTTGTCAGCTTAAGGTCATCCATCCTTTAAAATACCGCGGTAAGAAAAACAAAGCACATAGGAAGGAGAGGAAAGAAAAAGAAAAAAAAAAAAAAAAAAAAAAAGAGAGAGAGAATATATATATATATATATAACAACCAGAAAACCCACAGCACGCGAAAAAAAAAAAAAAAAATTCACAAGAAGATTATGCAAATAAAATTGAAGATATAAACAAAAATGAAGCAGAAGATAGGCGACCATACCTTCTTCCCACCGGGAAAACAGCGCTTATAACACGACAAATGCCACCCCATTCAACCCGGTCACATCCGCCCTCATTATTACAATGCCACATGCCTTTGTCATTCCTGTGCTGTGACATATCTCGTAAACCCGTCATGCCGCGTCACAGAGCGGCCCCCTTGTCATGACCCGGCGCTGGCATCAGCCTCGTTTTTCTCTTTGCCCATCTCTGTCTCCGCATCCATATTCACTTCTGCGTCTGTCCCAGCCTTCTTTTCTGCCTTCTCTTTCTCCCGCTCTTGCATCAGAAGCTTTCTTTCCGCCTCCTCGGCCCGCCGTGTTGCGTCGGCCACTTCCTGCTTCAGTAGCTTGATGTACTCGATGGCCATCTCGACTGTGCTCGCCTTACTGTTAGGCCCGCCGGCCCCGCCCTGCTTGTCGTTCTTCTTCCCTCCGCCGTCGCCGTCGCCGCCGTCCCCGTCGTCGGACCCCTTGCCTGTCCCGTCCTCGCCGCCACCGGTGTTAGGAACCGAGGCGGGTAGTAGCGTAGCAATCTCCTGGAGGGCCGAGTTAATCCTGTTGCGCCTGCCCTGCTCCGCGATCTTGTGTGACGTCCGCTTCGATGTGAGGTTCGTCGAAAGCGATGTGGGATAAGATACGCCCGGCACGTGGATGCCCTCGAGTATGTTCTGGTAGTTGGATTTGGACGCCAGCAGCTTCGATGCCGCGTCCTCGGCGCTGGTCCCGCCTGGAAGCAGCGGTTTGATATTTGGCGAGATTCGCGGCCTCAATGCTGGGGATACGTGCGATGAGCTGACGCTGCCTCGCTTTTTGCTGCCCCTCGGTCCCAGCTGTGGTGTTCTGCGTGCCACCGCCGCCGTCGTCGCCACCGGTGTCCCAGCCGCCGAGTTGGAAACCTGCCCAGTAAGCAGCGGGCTTTGTGTCGCCGATGCTGGCGCTCCGGGCTTGGCAAACTTGGGAGACGGTAGCGACTGGAACGGAGATGCCTTAGTGGAGCTCGGCTCGAGCGAGGGTGATGCCGAAGGACTCTGCGTCACCAACGGTGACACTCGAGGCTTGTGCTGGAAGTTGACTGATTCTGGGAGTTCAAAGTTCTCAATGATCTCGTGGGGCATCGTCTCTGTGAGGCCCGACACCGCAGCTAGGCTATTGTTGGGCGACGTCAGCCTCATCAGGGAGGCCGGCGTCGCCGGTGACAGTTTTCCTTGCCCTTGTAACGATGTCACGGCCGACCGTGGCGCGGTGTTCTGCGGCTCGATAAAGGGAGATGGCCGCGCAGAACGCGGCTTCGGGAGTGGCGGCGGGGGCATCTCGGACAGCGTCTCTGGCGAGACCGAGCCATTTTCTGAGTCTGTGGCCCCGACTGGCGACGAGCCCGGGCCGTGCGGGGCGGGGGGTGGAAGAAGCTGGTGGCTCGACTCCTGGCCGTGCTCGAGCGCCTCGGCCAGCTCGCTCAGGGCCTGAGAGTTAATTATGGGCGTTGTCTGCGTCTTTTTTCTCTGTGGCTTTGTAATTGGGGACTGCCGCACACATGCCTTGCCCCGAGCCTTAGTTCCTGTGTTCTTTCTAGCCTTTTTGCTTGCCTCGCTAGGAGCTGTCTGATTAGTCGGCGTCTGTGTGGGTGTTTCGAGGTCCATATCGCCTGGCGAGTTGTTGTTCTTGCTGCTATTGCTGTCATTATTATTCGCGCGGGAGATGTGGTCGAATATAACCGAGGAACCTTCGGCCTGTGCATGGAGAGAGGCGACGCCAAGGGACTGAAATATGCCCCAGGTATAGTGAACTGCGAGTCCATTGGGAACTGGGTCTCAAGGGGCGTTACGGCCGGGGAAACGAGTGGTGTAAAGGCCATCTGCAGTTTGCGCCGCGGGTCAGCCAACCTTGACAAGGGACGGAGACTGGGGTGGTGGTGAGTTGTGCTCGCTCGCGCAACCGATAATTAACTGACATCTTGCTGGTCGCCGCCCATGCGCTGGTACCGCTCATACATGCCCTGCTGGGGTGTGTGGTCCGGCTGGGTATAGAAGCGGGATCTCGCTTGGAGATCAAGACTCTGGGGCGTGGGGGCACCATGCGACTCCGTTGCGCGGCGAAGAAGGCGGCTTGCTCCTCGAGCTGGCGCTGCTGCTGCTGCATACGCTGTTGCTGCAGGAAGACGATCTTGGCGTCGATATCGTTGATGGCCTCACTCGGCGTGGGTGGGGCATGCGACGTTGGAGTCAAGGACATCATGGCGGCGGGAAGGCTCACCATGGAGTTGATGGCGGTGTGTGCTGGAGCCGACGTCATAGCCATGGGCCGCATCGGCGCCGAGTGGTGGAGCGGAGGCTCCGGTTGCGCCGACACAAGAGCCGGCATGTCGGTGCCACTCATCGGGGTGTCCAGGTGTTCGGCCCGGGCCTGGGGCCGCTGAAGCATGGGCGCATTGGCGGTATTCTGGAACTCGGGAAAGTCGTGGAAGTCAAACTGGAGGGCGTCGCCCAGGCCGCCCATGCTATTCATGTCGAGGTACTGCTGGAAGTCGTCGTCTGGGCTGGGATGCATCTGGCCCTCCTGGCCATCCCAGGCGGCCGCGGAGCCCATGATGGACATTGCGCGCGCCGTCGCTCGTTTGCGTGTGGCCGAAAGATGCGCCCGCGAATGAAAGGCTATCGGTGTGTGGTCGGACGAGCGGGTCGGGTTTGTTGGTGGGTTTGCGCTGCCGCTGTTCCTAGAAAAGGCGATTACGTCTGCCCCCAGGGTGAAGTCGATAATATTTGCTTTGAGGCTGATCCGGGTGTCGTTTTCTTCTCTTGTCCTGTTGCTCTTCTCCTTTTCTTTTATTCCTCCTCTTCGGGGAATTTTTTTTCTCGCCCTTTCCTTTTTATTTATTCTTCCGCGGGTTGCGATGTTAAGAGAGTGCTTGCCCCCGACGTAAAATTTGAAAGAGAAATGAAGATAAAAGAGTTTGAAAAAAATAAAAAGATAAAATAAAAAATAGGATACCAACCACAGGAAGTCGGTAGCAGTGGTGGTGGTGGGGCGCCTCGGTTGGAAACGGCGCGCTCGTCGGGGCGAGGTTCAATGGGTTGACTAAAAAAGAATGCTGAAGCACATCGTCCACGGAAAAGGAAAAGAGAGGATGAGGATGAGGCGGAGTCTTTGAGTGGCAGTCTGGCCGCCGTTGGCCGGAGTTGCTGCTCGAAACCGTACTGATGGGTGGGCTACCTAGCAACTGCTCTGATGGATATCATGCTGGGGCGGAGGCGCTCAACACATGCATATCCCAGTTTACCAGAGAGGGGCGCCTCGGCCGATGGCGTATGTAAAGGCAGAGCTGGTTTCCCCCTCGAGCAGCGGTGTCGCTTCGTCGTCTAGTCAAGGCCCACAGGAAAATATTGCGCATACCCACATGCGCACGCTTGGGGTGGGACGAAGGACGCTGGGGAGGGCCGGGAATATGGGATATGTGAGGAAGGGAGATTGGCGTGTGCGTTGAAAAGAATGCAAGAAAGTATCACAGTATCACGGGCTGCAGAGCTCGTTCATCGCTGCGTTGAAGGTCGAGCAGAAGGGGACAGCAGCCGCCGTCAATTGGGTCAGCTTTCGAGGGCAGCCGACCGCAAGGTGGGGGTAAAGCAAGAACCGGGTCTCGTTCAAGTGACTCGAGTTCCACTAGGCGACCCATGCCGCCCATGTCGCTTTGTTCCAGCTCTTGCGGATGCATGTCTGGTGGGGCACTAGGGGCCCTCCGCCGTCAACGACGACCCATCCATCCCACCGGCGCAGCAGACTGGGGTCGTTCAATGCGCGGGCTGTCGGCTGTTCGGTTGTGGCTCAGATGCCAGGTTTGGTCCAAATGGACTGGACGTAAAGTACCTTTGGATGTGTCTCTTAAAAACAACTTGGAGTCGGGATTGTGAACAGGACAGAATGGCGCCTCCCTTCTGGCGCCTGGGGTCAGATCAAGTCGGAACGTTGCGGGTGGGACGAATATGGAGCGATCCCCAATTGAGCCTGGTGGCGGCGCGTTTACCCTTGCGGCCGCCGCCAGCGTCCACGCGTGGGGGTCTTTGCGCTCCAAATCAACCCGCACACGCAATGGACACTAGCGCGGGAATCCCTTGCCCAACAACCAGGCAGCCCGCTATTCGCCGTCAGTTGCGGGGGCTGTCCTCGCGGGTGTGGCCAGCGCACATATGAGACGCACCACCAAGAGACCTTGGGGCGGCGTCGGGGGGTATACGACATAACACCATGTCTTTAACGAGGATCGGCGCAAGAGAATAAGTGCACTAGTAGTCCAAGTTGCTTATGATAAAATAAGAGAGATTCTTTGTTTTAGATAGGTTTTGGTTGTTTTGGCTGGCCGCCCCAGAGCTGCGGGGTTGCGATTGAAATGGTATCGAATATGGGAAGAGAGTAGGTCGCTTGTTAAATGCCTCCAGCGACCGAGATATATCTCAATTGCCTGTGTTACTTCCAGAACAGCCGCCAAAGTTGTATGCCCGGCTTCTCTTCCCGGTCGTCCGCACGCATTTCCAGTTTCCGAGTAATCCAGCTTCCCACTTCGCGACTTCTCCATCGTGAGACAGCGAGACACAAAGACGTAATAGGAATTAACCCCCCACAACAACAGCCACCAACCCGACAGAAAGGAGAGACCGATGCGGAGGAGACCCGAATTTGAGCTAGGAGAAAAAAGTCCAAAAACGGGATAAGGTAAAAAATAAAAGTATAGGAAAGAAGGGACAAAGAAAAAAAAAATGATACAATAAATAAAGGGAAAAAGGGGTTTTTAAAGGAGACATGGGGATAGGTTGGTATCATGAAGTGACCGGCAGTGTAGTGACTGTGCCGTGGCTGAGTCTAATTTTACACGAATGTATCTCCAGAGATGCCCGAGTGTATGTGCACAAGAAGAGAAGGAAAAGGGCGGTAGAGTGAAGCGAAATGTGGACAGACAAGAGGCTACCTGAGAACAGACGAAGAGAACAAGATTTGCGCCGATCCATGCCGACTGATGCGTATAAACATGAAAGAAATCGTGTGGTCTAGTGCCGGGCACGTAGATGGTGGTGAGGCGTGACCATGTACCTAAAAGGCCAGGCCGTCTGGGTCGGCGCGTGTCGGGGTTTGAAAACCGTGACAGGCGATCCGAATGAGGTAGAAGGGGCCGCAAGTAATGGGCGGCGAAAGAGGTATTAAGCGAAAGGCGTGAATCCGTCAAGTAATGTCGCATGATCTTCAGTAAAAGTCATGAGAATGCTGAGAGGGCCTGCCTAGGCTTTTGGGCTCCCCACCAAGAGTGTGGAGTGAGAGATAGGTCGGGGCGAGACAAGGAAACGGGCGGTCGCGGTCATGGGCTACACACGGCGATTGTCACCCAGGTTGAGCCAGCTCATGTCGGAGCTGGTCGATGCCATGGCCAGCTGCGGTTGCGTGCTCACTCCAGATGGCAATGGCGGCCTTAGTGCGTCGGAGCCCATGGGCGGAGGTGGGGGTGCCGTGCTGTAGACGCTGTTATACGCGCTGCTCGGCGCCCGGACGGAGCCCCATGGCTTGCTGCCGCCAGTCGGGTCCCATTGCTCATGAACGCTGGCCGGGATCCCGGAGGAATAGCCCGAGCTACCCGATTCTTGGCTCATGGGCCGCTCTATCCTGCCCTTCATTTCCTTGTGGGGTGTGTAGTGAGAGATGGTCGGCGAGCCGGAATTGACACGATTGAACTCGGGCTTGGGACCCGAGAGATGACCCACGTTTAGATGCGGTACCGTGGCCGAGTCCTGGGTGATCCTGTTGGCCGTCGCATTCGAGCTGGAGTATCGGCTGCTAGCCTCCGAAGTCCGTTTGCTGGCACCGTTGCCAAAACCCAGGATGTTAAGCGTGCTGCCCCAGACCAGTATCGATTCCATCCCGATGATCGCCGGGGGCCCTCTGGCCCATCCGGCTTGTTAGCGCGCGGCCTTGGCTCCGCGACATCCGGCTGAAGGCCACGCCCTTTTCATCCCGCGGCAGAGGCGACCGGATCGGAGAAGTGGGGTCCGCAAAGGGGTTGGCATCCTGCGTCTGGGGGATCGGCTTGCTGATAGACTTCTTGAAGCAGAGTTGAGAATGCTGCCGGAAGAGCTGCGCTTGGAGTCCTTGCTTGGCTGTCGTTCTATGGCCGTCTGCTTTTGCCCATTGGCCTTGCCCATGAGAATGGCCATCGACGAGAAGGATGCGTGCGAGTCCTGTGCTTGATGGCCCTGAACACACCATTGGTCGGGTGGGCAAGGCTATCGTTGGCGTATCGACACCTCCTTTCTCCGTCGAGGATGCACCACTCGATCGACGCGCATGGCCCGCCTCGAGAAACTCCTGGCGCTTCTTCTTGCGCCTCAGCAGGCAGTACAGGATTCCAAGAAGGAGGAGAACCATTGCTGTTGTACAAGCACGGCCCCCAGGATAGCATTGATTGGCGGATTTGATGACGACGGTTGGGCAGACGAGTCGGCCCCGGCGCCCACAGGGGCAGCAGCGGAGGTCGGCGTGGGGATGTGGATGATGTTGTTAGAAGGGTAGACGACGCGGAGGAGCTGGCGACAGTGGTAGATGACGAGGTGGTCGACGCTGCGGTGGCACTGGGAGTGGGCGACGAAGACGAGGAAGAAAAGTCTGTGGTGCGGAGGGTTTCTTTCAGCGTTGAATAGACTTGAAGCATCCAACCACCTGTTTTCCGACCATCAAACACGCAAAGTGCGTCTTCCTGGCTGCCACCTGCCACGACCACCCGACCATTGGCATCTTGAGCGATGGCATAGTTCGTCCTTGTGGCCTTGGGGGCGTTGGTCGCGTTATACTTGGGCACTGATCGGACGTAAGCCTCTTCTCGAGAAGACCCTCAATCGTGTCGACACCGTCAAAGGACCTAGCGTAACGGGCTGCGAGTTCGCCACGGGTTGCTTCTGGCCGTTGATCAAAACGGTGCGTGTGACCTGATTCGGCGATTTGGACATGTCGAACGCGTACAGACTCTTGCTGCCATCGTCACCGGCAATAACCACGGCGCGGACAGCCGAGGTGTCCTTGGTCAACGGCGACGCCAGCGAGGCTCCGAGTCTACCCAACCACCATCCGAGCTGAACAGCATGACCTTGTTATTCGTCTCGCTGCCCCCAATGAGGACGGCCTCACGATCGGACCAGGGAAGGATGATAGGGCTCGTTGTGGGCGGGGTGCCTGCGAAGGGCTTGGAGAGAACATCGTAGGTGCCGAGGCGCCAACCGTGAATGTCTGCGTCGAGGAGTGCTTGGAGCCGTCCTGGGTGCCGGCGTAAACGAGGATCGCGTCGGTACTGTTGATGTATGCGGCGCCATGCCATACCCTGTCCTTGACATCACCAGACGTGGGAGTAAAGCTCTCCCATTTTCCCGTCGAATAAGTGAACTTCTGAAGACCATGGTAATCGGCCGGCCTTTGCCGCCAACAACAAAGAATCCCGGCTCCCGCGGCGCGACAGGAGTCGAACCGACGCAAGCGGCACCAGTGACGGACACGCCACTTGCCAGTTTCTTCCATTCCGCTCCGGGCTCGAGGGCCAAGGACTGGAAGGCGCCGGCTGAGTAAGTGTACAAAGTGTTGTTGTATATGACGCAACAGACGTCCGTCAAGGGGACGGGAGGCCGAGGGACCGGCATCTTTGGGCCTCTCGATTCCGCTGGCGTGTTGCGGGCGTTAAAATCGAGTGTTGTCGGGTCGGGATACAGCAGCGAAACCGCGAGCGCGGGATGCGTCAACGAATGGGCTGGCGGATTACTGCAACAACATGTCTCCGACGGTGCGGATGGAAAGGAATGTGAGGGAAAACAAATGGGGTTCGCGATGGAGGAGAATAGAAGCGGAGGATCCGCAGCCAAATCCAGTAGCAACAAAGACAGAGGACAAAGAAGGACAGAGAAAGGGGACAGAGATGGCCAAGCTCTCCCGGTGCTATTCCCTCACTCGATCTCACGCCAAGAGGGCTGGAAAGAGGTGGTAGAGTCGCTCAACACAGTTGGCCGTTGGAAAGGAAGAGAAAGGGCTGATTGAGGCAAGGCCCGGCGAACGAGAGAGACAGAGAGATAGAGTGTGTGTGGCGGAGTGAGAGGCGGGAAGAGAAAAATCACTAGGCTGAAAAGGCCCAAGGCGAGTCCTGCCCCCTGGTCAAGGTGGTGTGAAGGGGTGATCGGCCACCCACCGTTTGGTCAGGATGTTTCTTCGGGGGAGAGGGAAAGGGAGGAAACACGACGCAAAAGCCGGGTGGGTGGTGGAGGAAATGGGGCTGTCGCAGAAGGTGGTTCAAGCGGAGCTAGACGGGGTGCGCGATGATACTGGCGGCCTTGGGCCTGTTTCCGCCCAAGCCCTCGCGGCGTCGAATGGCCGCGATGGTTCCCTGTTCCCTGGTCACTTATTACAGCTGGGGTATTAAAGGAGGCATCCTAGGGTCCCTAGCCGGTTTTGCTGGAATTGGGGGCGCGGCGCAGACGATGAGAGAAACGCGTTGGTCTTCGTTTTGGCGCGCTCGTCGCGTGAATTGCCGCACCGCAGTCGAGTCTCCCCTGTCGAAGGCAGATTGCAGATTGCACCCGGCACACGAACTGGGCGGTTCTGTCACGACATCTGGGGATGGGGAATGGCGAAGGCTCCCAGATAGTGAGAGGACTCGCTGTCCTCGCCGCGGTTGGTGTTTCCCCCCCGGTCGAGTGACACCCAAGAGAAGGGAAGGGTTCACGACAACGATAGGATACCAGAGCCTGTGCCTGTGGGCCAACGGGCCAATGGGGCCCGCTTGTTTCCTGTTTTTGGCGACTTTTCCTCGCCTTTTTTTTTTCGGCCTCTTTCCATCTTCTAAGCCGAGACAGGGGGTTATGCGAGGTACCATGTGCATAGTGGCCGCCAAGAAGGTACGCAAGGGTCAGCGGGCCAGCCGCAGCGGAGCCAAGTTCCCCTGACATTGATGGTACTTTGGGCAACCCAATCAGCGCGGGAGGCCAAGTGGGCGGGTGGGACGAGCAGATCTGCGTTGTGTGGTGTGTTGAATCCTGCAGCGTGTGTGCAGAGTGGTGCAGTGCAGCTCGGGGTGGCTGAATGCAAATTCGAAATGGATCAACTGGTCGAGAAAAGGGGGGCCAAGCTGCCCGCCCCCATCTCGCTCTCAGACGTGCAAACGTCGAGTGGACAAAAGGAGATGATATGCTATGCAAAGTCGCACACGACCTCGTATTCCCGCTGTCGAGCGGCACGAAATCACTGCCGAAGGAAGCAGCCTCCTTCCTGCTCCCCTTCCTTCACCTGTGCACTTCACTTTTGCCTGCGTTGCTGTCTGTCTTGCAAGCAGTTGGAGATAAAATCATTTCCAGCCATTTTGGTGTCTCGTCCGGAATTCCCATTTCCGTGCTCGTCAAAGTTTCGCTGCGGAGGCTGTGCGAGGACGACCTGTCGTTCGGGCGTGGGCAAGCAACAACATGTCCGCTCTCTTTTTCCCTCCAGTCGGCGGGGGGTGCTGGTCTGACCACCGCAGGTGGGAGTGGGAAAAAAAGAGAAGGCGTTGCGCCGCCAGCGCCCAGACTCTACTAGCGAATGCGGTGCCTGAGGCCTGAACTGCGTGTGGCAGGCTGGCGTGTGGTGGTACTTGAGTGGGTGTGTGAGTGTGGTGTGTCTTTAAATGAAACGGTCGCCTCTGCTGTGGGTGGGACCCCCTTGGAGCGTGCCACAGTCCGCGGTTAGGACCCCTTTCTGAGCATTTCCGTGCGCTTCAATTCCCGCCTGCCATCCAATCATAACGCCGTGGCTGCCGTTTGGTCAATCACATCGCCGTGCCTAGTTCTTACCAGCAAACACCACCGATAGGACCCCAAGCTTAGGTCCTTCTTGTCGGGAAGAATTCAATCTGCAGCAAATAATATTTTGCAAAAGCACGTCAGGCCGACGGGCCACAGCGGTAGCGTGCGGTATGATGTCACGCAGGTAAGAGGCTAGGCGTGCCACCTTCAATGCATGTTTTCTTGCTCCCGTTTTCTCTCCCCACGGCCGGGCCCTCTGCACTGACCTACATCGCACGTGCCTGCTAGCCTCCATCCCATCTCAACCTGTTCCAGGTCAATGCTCTTCTAATCACACCGTCTCGAATGGGCCACGGCGGAGCCCAATGTCACGTCTAGATGAACATCGTCGTATGTTGCAATGTTGTACTTGTCCGCATCCCATAATTTTTTGCAATACCGCCCCTGTGCTCGCCTCCTAACATCTCGTTTGCTGGGAAAAGGGAGAGGCGCTCTGCCGCATCAGCCCCCACCAGCACCAGCTGATTGATTACCGCGATTTTTTTATGTCTGCGGACGGGAATGAGTGAAATAACGGGCAGGGCGAGGCGCCCGCCACAATCTTGAAAGGCACGGATTCACCCACACCAAATGGGTGCCAGTTTCGCCTGCCTGCCCGTTTTCCCCCCACCACATGCTCCCCCAAGGTGCTCGGTTGTGCGTTTAAAACTTCAATCTTGATCACCATTTGCGTTGTTTCCCATTCAGGACGGCAGAATCTTAAACGTTGATACTTCGAATGACACCTCGAACAAGTTCATGACCTGGTGAGAGAGAAGATGAGCCAGCCACCAACAGTGATGAGACTAGCAAAGTCCACGGGCCCTAGCGGTTCCTTCTTCGCCAAGCTTAATCAATCACCAATCACCATACACCACTCATCTCATCCTTTGGATTTAAGGTCGGCCGGGAAGGATGACAGATGAGGAAGGCAGAACATCTGGTATGACTGCACCCTGTGAGATGGCGGGCTGCAACCGACATCATGTATTACCCATGTTGTTTAGCGTCTCCAGCCGCCAGCCGTTTAAGTGGTATGTGTGGTCGTCCGAGGCGCAAAAGGTGCCGCTCCAGGTCACTACAAAGAGGCCGTCTCGCGACCGCCACCCACTAGCTAACGTTGTAAGCGCTTTCCCAACTCTCTGTCGCGTTGGCTCCGTGGCGATCGCCAGGCCGTGCGTCTAATCATTGGCTATGGTTGAGAAGGGGGCTGTCACGTGGCTGGTCTCTCGGCGGCTACAGTTGTGGTCGATGGTAGCGCGTGGATGAATAGGTACCCATCTATTTCGATGCCCCGATACTATGGCTTGACGTGCGCCGCATAAGAGTCATCGCGAATGGTCTGACAAGGTGTCGCCTGCATCATGAGTGAAGCTCACGCTCTTACTATCAGTGCCAGACGCTTCGTGCCCCGTGCGATGTGCCGGAATCTACCTGGCGCAATGTATCAGGGGGGCAATCTTTCCATACCAAGTATCTGGCTCACAAGGGAGCCGCGACTCGGGCTTTACCAAACATGCTGCATAGGTAGAGAGCCAGCTGGGGAAACATAAACCTGGCACTGCAATCGCGCCCATAAGTCATTCTATTCGAAACACATCCGCTTTTGGTCGACACAACCAGGTAGGTGACGTATGCTAAACAACTTTCGAGGTGTCTCAGGGTCCGATCCCGCCGTCGTGAAGGCGCCAGTCTATGGAATCAAAGGGAGAAAAGAACAAGAGTGCCCAAATAGACAGCAAGGGCAGAAAAAGTGAAAAGAAAAAGAAACAAAAGAAAAAACCCAATAGAACCTCGCAACTCCGTCAACCTTCTGAACTCCTTGGACGCCATGCATCGATGTCTCACACGTTGGGAGAATGCAGCCTATCCTTGCCTTGTCTTGTCTCGTGATCGGGAATCAAGGCATTTCAAAAGAAAAAAGAAAGGAGGAAGAAGGGAAAAGGGAAGAGAAAAAAAAGGAGAAAAAAAAGCAAGAAAGAAAAAACTGAGAGCAAAATCGATGTCGTGTGGGAACCCAATCATATTCCGACCGGCTTTGCCTGTCTCTCTTTTCTCTCCCTCTTTTGTCGGGCTGTTCTATTTCCTATCGTCTCCAGCTTGACACTCTTCTTTGGCCTTTCTTTGCCTTTCGTCCCCACTGGTTGGGGTTCTTCCGGGTCCACCTGCGACGGGGACTAGGGGGCCGGCACTCCGTTTATAAAGGCCTCAGGACCGAGATTCGGCTATCAGCAGGTTAGCAATAGCTTCGTAGTTATGCCGCGAGGCGAGAGAGGGGGCAGGGAATGTGGTATTTATAGGATGGTGTTTGGGTTGCCTTACTCTTGTTTCTTGGAATTTGACCAGGGCGGCTTCCAGGTTCCAGTTGACTTGGTCCAGGCACATCTCCGAGTACTGAGCGGTCATGTTGGTGCGCTGCGAGAGCTCTGCAATCAGCTGCTGCCGCTGCTGCTGCTGCTGCTGATCGGCGGGGGCCGCCTCGACTGGCGCGGGCGCCTGGGCAACGGGAATGGGGTTCCAGGCTCTGAGGGAGAGCATGTCGCTGACAACGCGGATGGGGTTGCCACCCGGAGCTCCAGGACCCAGAACAAAGGTCCTGGAGAAGCTGCGTTTGCCAACCTTGGAGCTGCCGGGGTCACTCTCTTCGAACTCGCCATGGATGTTGATGAGGAGTCCGTCGACTCCCTGGGGGCTCTGACCGCTGGGATCCGCAAGCGCCGGTAGCGGGTGGCAGTCGACCAGATACTTGCTGAACTCGGCGCTGAGGTCGGGATGTTTCGTGGCTGGCAATGCTTTCCACATCTCCTGGATAGTCTGGCGGCCCTTCATGAGGCGCTGGACACGTGGTCCCGGGTGCGTGATCCTCACAAGATTCCGCGAGTACTTGAGATATGGTTGCCATGGAAGAACGGGCTCGTCGACATCGCGCGGCGCGTGGTTGACAACCGACACGGAGAAGTTGCTCCTGTCGTCGTAGAGCATGTTGGCCAAGGCAGGCCTGTCGCTGTCGAATAAGGGCAAGAACTGCATGAGGAACTCCTCGCCGATTCTACCGGCGTCGCGGAAATCGGGGCCGTGCTGAGGAATGGGGATAGGCCGCGCGGCGGCCTTCGCGGCCTCGGCAGCCGCGATCTCTTCGGGTGTCCGCACCTGGATGTTGCTCAAGTTTTGCAGTTTGGGGAACCATTTGACCAGCTCCTCCTTGTAAGCGGGCTCGACAGACTCGATCGGATTTCCATTGAGGAGGAGTGTCTCTAGGTGCCGAAAGTGATGGCTCCATCTTCCCATCGACTTGACCGTTTGCAGAAGGTTCCCACTGCAGTCGAGATGCTTCAGATCGGGAAAAGTCGTGGCGATGTCGAAGACTTGGGCGACGTGGTCGATAGAGTTGTTGGCAATGGATATGCTCTCAACCGCTGCGCGCTTCTTGTCGGCAGTTGGGAATATATCCTCACTGATGGCCATAAGCGCCTTGAATGTCTTCTCAGCCCGCTCTTTGTCGGTGAACGCCCCCATCTCTGCGAGGACCGGATCCTGGCCAATAGCCGACAGATCGAGCAGTTTCCTGTCTGCATAATACCGCCGATCGAGAAAGTCCCGTAGTCGCGATCGGAGGTCCTGGGTCTCCTGGCTGGGTTGGGCCGAGCTGTGGGGCTTTGAGTCTCCGGGCCAGCCGTCCTGGCTCTCGGTTATAGCGAGAGTCGACCCGGCGAAAAGCCAACCATTCAGCTTCAAGACATCCTCAGCATCCTCCTTGCTAAGTAGGACGTGAAGGGTGTAGTCAGAGGCCAGGTGTGACTGGGGTGCCAAGTTAGCAAGATGCGAATATTTAGGTGCGGGAGCCGGGAGGTTTTCTTCTTGTTGATTGCTTCCTCCGTCCGGGGCCCTGGGGAACGCGCCATCTGGTGCCGTGCACCATCACGTCCTCATGGCCGATATCCAACAATGACGAAGCCTGAGCCAGGCCAGGCTGGATCCCGAGGCGATGGAACGATCCCTGCGCGTTCTTCTTCTTTGGCGCAATACACATACCTTCTTGACGATGATTCGGCGGGAGTTGAAGTTGGCTGCCTTGCGCTCTAGGAAGTCTAGAGCGTTTTTGACACCCTTGTCCGCATTGGTGGCTGCTTTGCTGCCCTTGATCCCGACAACCTTCAGGATCGACGTGGGCCCCGACCCCCTTCGTTGGGATGACGACACACGGCTCGATAGATCGGAGCCGCTATTCAGATGGCGAAGGATCTTGTCCTGGGCGGCAATGATGGACCTTGTTGCTGCTCCACCACCACCAGCGCCGCGGGCGGTAGGGCGGCCCCTTGTCGGGCCATGTTTGTTGGGATTGTTGGCAGGGCGCTTTCCGATGCCGCTGGATCTGGTCGACGACGACGCATCCATAACGAGGTCTCCGTCGCGGTCAACGCGTCCAGCTCCTCCGCCGCGGCGTTTCTGGATGCCGCCTCGAGTAGAGCTCCGTGTGCCGCGGGCCGGGCCTGTAGGTGGGACGGTCGCCATCTTGTCGATTTTGCAGGACAGATCCTCTTCGCAGACGGCGGCTCCGTGTCTTGGTTTTCTTCTTTTTCTTTTTGTGCCTTTCTCCGGTGGGGGCGAGTTTGGGCGTTGACGAGGATAGATCTGCCAGTATTTCACCGACAGGAAGTTATCGCTGCGCTACCAGCGATGAAGAGAGCGAGAGTTGGAGGAAGGAATGCAAGCAGGCGGCAGCTTTGGAGAGGTGAAGTGCTCGGCCGAGGAGGGATGGATGGGTTTGGTTCGATGCGACGGGAGCGGGTGGGCGGCAAGTCGCAGCGTGGTCCTTTTGAATGGCGGTATCGCGCAGGCGCTTTCTTTGTGCTTCCCGGCGCGTTGGGGGATGGGCTGTGGCTGTGGCCGGTTGCAGCGACCGGTGGAATTGTGGAAGGAACAATGCGGCCAACACCACGACGACCGCTTGCGGCACAGAAGCTCTTTGGCGAATCGCAAAGAAGCCTGGATCAGAATCACGTCAAAAGAGTCCGAGGAGAACCCGGAAGGCCGAAAGCTTGCAGTGCTTATGTAAGGCAGGCACTGGCGCCGAAACCCCACATTCGTGAATCACCTCTGGCTGTCGCTGTCCGGCGGCTAGCGTGGTTGGTGGCTGCGCCCCTACTGAGTCACTGGAGCCTCAAAGGCGGGATTGAAGCTAATGCAGGTCGCCTCACGTGTTCAGGCGCGGTGACATGCTCGCGGGCCCACTTTGCGCAGATCCAGACCGCGACCTGCAACGCGTGACGTGTGTGAAAGGGAAAGGCGGCGAGGACGATACCGTGGACGACGCCAGCAAACGGCGTACTCCAATTCGCGCCGCGCCGCCCTGACGACGAGCATACCCATCTGGTGCAGCGTTGTCTTTCTGACGGGGCAATCCGGCCTAGAATGAGCTGATTGCTGGCGGTGCATCGTCGCCATCGTCGCTCTGTGAGGATGGCTTCGGACTGCGACCCATTTGACGACGATGTTTGCGACGAGGACCTGATGGCGCTGGATGATCTGGCGCGTACTGTGTCGTCCGCAGCGGTCCAGCGACCCAGGCCGACCATTAATTCCGTGCGGCAGAGCGTCCAGACAGGCCCCAGGCCCACAGCAACGGCAGCAGCGACAGTGCCCACGGCAGCAGCGGCGTCATCGTCCTCGCGCTCGGGAGGAGACTTGGACGACCTGGATGGAATCCCGTCGGATGCTTTTGACAGTTCCCCAGAGCCGGCAGTGGCCCCACGGCCGCTAACAAAGCAGCCGCGGGTCTTCCACCAAACCACACTCTTGGGCCAGACCCTGGCGGACAATGGCCCCTCGCAGGCGCAAAGACCCGGCGCCGGGCGGACCTACCGTGGCGACATGCCGGCCGAGGCGCCAACACACCATGAGCTGGATAACGAGGCCCTCAAGACGTGGGTCTACCCAATGAACCTCGGGGCCATTCGTGACTATCAGTTCACCATCGTCAAGAACGGGCTGTTCAGCAACACCCTGGTGGCACTCCCGACCGGCCTCGGCAAGACCTTCATCGCCGCGACCGTCATGCTCAACTACTTCCGCTGGACGCGCAGCGCCAAGATCGTCTTCGTCGCTCCCACCAAGCCCCTGGCATCCCAACAGGTCGAAGCATGTCTAAACATCGCCGGAATCCCGCGCTCGGCGGCCACTCTGCTTACGGGCGAGGTCAAGCCAGCACTGCGCGAGGAAGAATGGGAGTGCAAACGACTCTTTTTTATGACGCCGCAGACGCTCATGAACGATCTCTCAAAGGGATATGCGGATCCCAAGAAGATCGTGCTGCTAGTCGTGGACGAGGCCCACCGCGCCACGGGCGACTACGCCTACGTCAAGGTCATTGAGTTCATCCGCCGCTTCTCCAAGAGCTTCCGGGTGCTCGCACTTACCGCCACTCCCGGCTCGACCGTCGAGGGTGTGCAGGCCGTGATCGACAATCTTGGTGTGTCTCATGTCGAGATCAGGACAGAGGAGTCCATCGATATACGGAGCTACGTCCATTCGCGCGAGATCGACCGCGTCGTTCTAGAGCCGTCAGACGAGATGCTGCGGCTGAGCGAGCTGTTCTCCCAAGCCCTAAAGCCGCTCACGTCCAAGATCAGCCAGGCAAACATTTACTACGGCCGCGACCCCACGTCCATAACCACGTACGGCCTTATGAAGGCCCGGCAGGACTGGTTCAACGGCCCCGGTCGGCATGCGAACCAGGGGACTAAGATGATGCTGATGGCCATCTTCACCATCCTCCAGGGCCTGGCCCACGCTATCAAGTTGCTCAACTTCCATGGCATCAGACCCTTCTACGACAGTTTAGCCGCCTTTAGGGCCGAGACAGAGGAGAAGGGACAGAAGGGTTCCAAGTACAAGCGTCAGATTCTCGCAGACCCTGGCTTCCAGGAGATGATGGACGTAGCATCGAATTGGTTGAAACTGCCGGACTTTGTCGGCCATCCCAAACTGACGCATCTCTGCGACACCCTGCTCAACCATTTCATGGACGCGGGCGAAGGCTCCAGCACGCGCGTCATCGTCTTCAGCGAGTACCGAGACAGCGCCGAGGAGATCGTGCGGATCCTCAACATGCACAAGCCCATGGTCAGCGCGTCCCTCTTTGTCGGGCAAGCAGACTCGAAAAAGAGCGAGGGCATGAAGCAGAAGCAGCAGATTGAGACGATTGAAAAGTTCAGGAGCGGGACCTTCAACGTCTTGGTCGCTACATCTATTGGCGAGGAAGGACTCGACATTGGCCAGGTCGACCTCATCATCTGCTACGACGCCTCATCGTCACCCATCCGGATGCTCCAGCGCATGGGGCGGACAGGCCGCAAGAGGGCAGGCAAGATCACACTGCTTCTCATGAAGGGAAAAGAGGAAGACAAGTACAACCAGGCGCAGGACAACTACGAGAAGATGCAGCACCTCATCTGCGAGGGCAGCAGGTTCAACTTCCGGTACGACCTGTCCTCCAGGATCGTTCCCAGAGACGTGAAGCCCGAGGTCGACAAGCGAGTCGTCGAGATTCCCGTCGAGAATACCCAGAACACCTCGCTACCAGAACCAAAGAGCCGAAGCACTCGTGGCAAGAAACCTAGCAAAAAGAAGTTCAACATGCCCGATGGCGTGGAGACAGGCTTCACGCTGGCATCCATGTTTGGGAAGGCAACGGCGGCACCACCTAGGCAGCCCACGCAGGCAAAGACGGCCCAGAAAGCCGTGGTCCAGAAACCGGAGCAGGCGAAGGAGGAGGACGATCTAGCCCCGGTCCCAAAGCTTGAAAGCGTTCTTCTGAACAGCACGCAGCTGGCCGAGCTCAACAGGCAGTACAGGAACCTCCCTTTTTATCAGAACCACGCCGAGGAGATAAGTATGCCGAGCCTGGCAGCCCACCCTACCCTGCAGCGGACCTTGCGACCCAGTGTTCATGTCAAGCACGGGTCGTATACCAGGCGCTGTGTGAGGCTATTCAAAAGGCTGTCCGAGTCCCGCGGGCAACCAAGTGAGAAGATGGCATCCGACCACTACCTCGACATTCCGGTGCCGCCCTTTGGTGACGAGCCCGGGACGTCCCTGGGCCACAAGCGCGTCTCGCCACCCGAACCCTACAACGCTCAGCAGCAGCCACCCAAACGCCAGAAGCCGTCCTCCAAGTCAAAGATCAGCGCTGTATCGGAATATCTATCAGATGCCGACGACACGCCGCTCCAAGACTTTAGCGATGAGGACCTGGCGTCATTCATTTCATATGGCGAGGAGAACGGGCAAGCACAAGGCGCATGCGCGTCAAGCCTAAACACAGATAACGGCTTTCACCTTACAGGACCCTCCCGCAAAGTTTCGTCCGGGCTGTCAGCATCAGCAGCGCCCAGGCGGCGGGCGAGGTCGGCTTCCGTTTCCTCTGTGGCGTCGACATTGGAGGCTGTTGTATCTAAGCCTTACTTTGTCCCCGCCGAGCTCCCCGGCACCCAGCAGAGCGAGGACGACGACGTACCCCTCTCGAGGCACTCCTCGGGGGGAGCACGGGGGCGGAAAGCATCCTCTGCAAGAGACGACTCCGCTCGTAGAGGGAATAGCGATGGGCACGATAGCAGCGGCGGACAGGGGCGGCAGAATAAACGCAGAGCTCGCAGACCATTCCTGCTGGAGAGCGATAGTGACTGATCCAGCTAGAGTGCAGCGAATATGTGTTGGGCGTAGTTGACATTAGACCGCCTATGTGTCTATCTAGGTACCTAGGCATATATTTTAATGGCACCATTGCTGGTATATGCACCTACCTACCTCCTACCTGCGTTCCAACACCACCTATGTACCTATGTCATGTACGTCGGATTTCTCTCCAGCGCCAGATAGTGAGTGACACATGATTCCGTCGGCCCTATTACCTGACTCTCGGGACGGAGCGATATATCATCTGGTTCGCGCTTCAGGTCAGCGATCACCATTCCGGGCACGAGTGCACGAGTGTATACGGGACTCATGTAGAAATTAGAGAATGCGGCAAAAGACAGGGAGGGCGAAGGGGTGTGGTGTGTTATGTGCGGTGCAAACAGATCGATCTCTATCAGAAACCCGGGTTTAAAGCACCACGGCCTCCACTCCCTCCACCCTGGCCGCCAACGCCCCGCGAGCATATGACGATGCAGCGCGTTTTTTTGGTGGTTAGGCCGGTCGGGCCCAGCAGATGGAGGTCGCCGAGGGGAGACGGGACGTCCCCCGGAGACAGTCTCAGACGGCTCTTCCTAAATTTGAGATGTGGGTTGGACCTTGTAACGAGGCCCGATTCATCATGAGATCTGGGGGCGGGACATGAGGGCGCGACAGCCACGAAAGGGAGACATGGAGGCCATCTCGGGGCTGGCGTCTCGATGGAACGAGGATGAAGGAAGACAAGGAGGCAGGAGAAGGCAACAGCAACGGGCTGCTGCCAGCGGTACAATGGAAACTTACAATGTGCGTTCGGCTGATGGAAATGCAAGTCAGCAGGCTGTAGGCGTCCTCATCCCGAGACCTGGGTTTTGCCTGGATGCTGCCCCTTCTTTCCTTCTCCGTTGTTCTCCGTCAAAATTTCGAGGAAGACGGGTAAAATTTTTGGCAGACAGGCAACAAAGCATCCGGTTCGAGCGGAGCCCAGAATGAATCCACATGAGCTTTGGCACGTGCTCAGTGTGGCTGGATGCCCCCACTAAGCGGGAGCTTGAGGACCGTCGTAGTTTGTGCACCATTGGAGACGCAGATGTCGAAGCAGGCGGCCATGTCTCGAAAGCATACGGTCAATGGACGAAAAAAAAAAAAAAAAAAAAAAAAAAGTCCAATTATGGGAATAACTTTGATAGTGATACATTTTTTTCTTCGTTTCTCATTTCATCAAGTGGCACAAGTAGTGCGCGTCGAGCCGGGACCCCAAGGCAACAATCTTTCAGTGGTTTCTGAGCCTCTCCGCCTAGATTTTGAGACAGGACCTGCCCAGGGCCTCTTCCTCTCATGCCCCTCCACATACTTGCAACCGCGATGGCAGTAGATTCAGAAGATAGGCGCAACCAAACCGAAGTGCAAGAAACTCTTGCAACAGTAGCCGAACCACGTAAGCAGGCCGAGACGAACATCGAAAAGATCAAGTAGAGAGTAGAAAGTCTTAACATAGGAGTTGGCTCCCCTTCTTCTGACTATTTTTTTTTTTGTTATCTTTCTGTTTTGCCTCTTCTTCAGTGGCCCTTCTAAGACTGGGCAACGTATACCGTAGATTGGTAGAGAAATTCGGGGTCCGTGAGAAACATGTCCACTCAGCTCCTGGATCTCTGCGTCATAACTCGTTGCTGAACGCTACAAAGTGAACATTAAAAAAGAAGAGAAAAAAAAACCAAGCGCAAAAATAAAAGACAGCACGCGACCAGTCGGAGCCAGGAGGGTAAAAACAGTCTCCCAGCACGCAATTTCACCGCAAATAACCAAAGATGTCCTGGGAAATATGATGCATGCCACCGGTAGAGGTGCAACTCCGTATCACCGAGGACTGCCTATGCCCATTAGTTGTGTGGGTATGCTGGGTAATGGGCGTTACGCCAGTCTTGAAGGAGATCCTGCGAGGTTGGCTGCGAATACCCGGCCGCGACGCTGGGAATCTCGCCAAACAGAGGCTCGAACAGAGGCTGTTTGGCAAATTCGGTAGGTGGAAACAAGCAGAAGTCGGGGCCCACGTGGCCATGGGCTGGGTAGTCATCAAAGCCCTCGTCAACCTCAGCAAGCGAGCTTGGGGTGAACAGCATGGCGTTGCCCTGGCCAATGGGCGAGATGTGCGGGGCAGGCTGCGTCTTGTTGAGCTCGGCCGCGGAGAAGGCGGCAAACTGCTGGGCCATCTCCTTGCTGAAAGGATTAGCCACGGCAATCTGATGGACGTTGGCGTTGTAAAGGTCCTCATAAAGCGTAAAATCGCCGCTCAGGTCCTGGTACGAAGAATGGTCCATTCCAGAGTCGGTCGACGGCGTGGCGTTGTCGATGGGGGAGAACTCAAGGGGGTCAATTTGAAGCTCCTGAGGACGCAGGTCCGCCGCACCAAACTGGTCCTGCGCCATGTAGCCCGGAAACTCTATCCCGTCATACACGCGCACCTGAGGTGGGGTCGCAACGCCAAAGCTGATCTCGCTGTTGGGCGTGGGCATGTTGTGAACCGGGGGCGTCGCGTGAGTGACGCTTCCAGGGTGGCTCACGTTCTTTTTGCCGTTGGTCTTGGTTCGAACGTAGGTCCACCCGTGTGCCTTCTCCATGTGCTGCTTGCAGTTGCTCTCGCGCTTCGACTTGTAGGGGCAAGGCTTGTACAGGCACTCATACATGGGAGGGGCCGACGAGTGCTTATCACTAAAATGCCGCTGCATCTCCTTCTCGGTGGGCCACCCGTACTCATGATACTTGCACGTGGGCACAGAGCACTTCCAAGGACGCGAGTGCGTCTTCTCGTGCTTGGTCAGATCGCAGGGCCGCTTGAACTCCTTGTTGCAGCCGGGCTCGCGGCACTTCTTGGGAGCATACTCCTCAGGGGGAGCATTCTTCTTGCGACGCGCCATAGACCGCATGATCTCGTCGTCGTCGGCGAGCTCCTGGCTAGCGGAGCGCTTAAACCTGATCGGGCTGTTGGTATCCTCTTCCAGCTCGACAGGCTCGCCGGTGGCGATCGAAACAGCTTTGCCATTCCTCACCCGCACCAGCTCGGCGGGGCGCCCGTTGACGGCAATGCCGCCATGCAGCCTGACCTCGTCCTTTCTGTAAAGGTGATTAGCACGCTGGTTACTACTTTCGATAGTGGAGTGAGGGGGTGTTGCATACATATCGACATCCATGGCGTCGGTGATTTCCGACTTCTTCTGGTCAGCGAGTTGCTGAGCGTAGTGGCGAATCTGGTCCACGAGGTCGATAAAGTAGCCGCTGTTGTAGGGCACGTCCTTGGGACGGCGCTGCTCGGGCTCACTGAGAAGGGCGACGGTTGCTTGAATGCAGCGAACAGTTGAAAGACAGAAGTCCAGGTAAAGCTTGGCAGCTTTTGCGACGCCCTTTAATGGAAGCGAGAGGTTAGCACCCATGCTTTGATCTGAAATAGCTTCAGAGTTACTTACTTGGGCAGTCAGAAGTAGAGTCTTCTCGACGTCTCGCAGACAAACAATCTGTTTGGACGAGATCTTTCTTGGGCATTCAAGAATGACGGGGTGGAAATCCTTGAATGAAGAGTCGGCAAGCAGAGGCTTGAGAGTGTGCTCGTAGATGCGACTAGTCGCACGAGCGCTCAATCCAGGGAGGCTCTTGGAAGTGGTGGAAGCGGCGGACCTTGTGACGGCCGACGCCTTGACGCTGGCCTTCACGGCAGCAGTCTCGGTGCCGACGGCACGCTTCTCCTTGGTAGAAGCAATAGAGGTGCCGAGGCCGCTGTCAGACTCGTGATGGCGGTTCGAGCGACGGTTCGGGCGAGGCCGCAGGACGCGGCGCTCGACCTCCATGTCCTTGCCAATGAGGGTTGGTGAGAGGAGACCCCTCGGGATGGGGAAGCTATTGTCGCGCAGGGTCTTCTTGGGCGACGAAGAGGTATCCGCAGCAGCCGAGAGGGCCTTGTCGATGTCGCCGAGGGTCAGGGCAACACGACGACGATGAGCATCGACGACATCGTCAAGGTTTGTCTGCGACCTACGCGGCAGGGAGGGAGGTACGAAGACGGCAGACTCGGGGGTGTCGGGACTCGTGGGAGAGTGGAAGGTGGCACCTTTCCTCAGGATCATGTTGGTCTTAAGAGTGAGGACAGAGTCTGGACGAGTCATCGGGGTCCTTCGAGGATTAGACATGTTGGCGGTTGGAGTGCGGGGTGGGCACCAAGCAAGCCAGTCGAGGACGAGGAGAGGACTGGACGTCGTGGCAAACGACAGGTTAGCTCAGGTCTGCATAGGACTCTTGTCCTCATAAGGCTGAGGCCCGGAGCTATGAGTCACCGACTGTGTTCGGCAGCCCCCCTGGTGCATGCAGCAAACACCAGTTCGATGCGACAAGACAGAGCGTGACGACTTGATCCCTGCCGGGATTGGCCGTCTATGCTGCTTGTATTGTGGTGAAAAGGGAAACGGGAACTGGCTCCCGTTCTTGTGGGCAAGAAGACTGAAGGAGAAGCAGTGCTCGTTTCTTACAATTGTTGGCTGTGGTGGTTGGGCAAGCAGCGACGGCCTGTCCAGGACCAAGCTCCGACTTGACGCGTGTCGGAAGCAGGTCTATTCCCAGGCGGGCTCGGGAAAATATGATGACAAAACTGCAAATAGACTCAAGGACCAGGAGCCGAGAAGGCCTTGAATATCGACTGCGAAACTGCGGAGAATCGACGTGAACACGCGGGTGCTGGGCGTTAGGGATAGGAGGAAGGCAAGATGGAAAGGAAAAAAAGAAGAAAAAAGGAAAGGCGAGGCGATTGGGAGCCGTTGCGGCTCGGGGCTGGCACTCAATCTGTTATACGAAGGGCGGGTCTAGAAAGGCGGGGGAAACGAAACGACGACGATACGGCAGACGGCGGAGAGCACGCTAGACAGTAAGTGCACGCGGCGTTTCTGGGGGGCGGCCTCAGGAGCAGGGCGGAAGAAAAAAGGGGAGAGGGGATGACGAAGATGAGTGAGATGGAGGAGCGGATGGAAGACGATAGACGGGGTGCGAGGTCGATTAGAAAGGCCGTTGGTGAGCGCGCTGGTCAAGATGGCTGCCTAAAATCCGGCCCAAAGCGGGCTAGCGCGAGTGCTTCGCCCCCCAGCCAGCCGAATCCTCCTTGGTGGGCCCCATGCAAGTTGGTGCCGCCAAATGTTACCATGGCCGCAAATTGAGGCTCAACAGGCGCGAGCAGTACATGCCAGAGGGGCGCTTTCTGAGGCGATGCATGCAGTCCGACACGCCTGAGCCATGTTGTGTCGAGTTGTCCCGGAACCAAGGGGCTTTGTTGTGGTTAGGGATCATCTCGCCTGCCCCGGGCCCGTCGCCAAGGACGACCCAACCGACGGCGGCGTCACTTGGACACGCCTCGATCCAAGTTTTCGAATGTTTGATATCTCGAGATTTCCAGGTCAAGTTACACTCGATCGTGCGAGTCGGAGGTCCGTCTTCGACGGGTGGACGCCAAACAGAGCGGCGAGCATTGGACGGGGAGGCGGGAAACACGAAAGTCGCTGCTTACCAGGCCCATCTTTTGCTGACAGCCCAGCCTGCCCTCCCCTGCCTCTCACACCCCTGCAGCATACAACCAACCAACCTCCATTTCTGCCGGAAGAACAGGAAAGAAGTGGGGAGCGCAAACTCGGGAACAAATACTGCAGGTATTCCCACACTCGCGCTCTGCGCAGGTGATGTCTCAGTCTGTTGTGAGGCCCAGAGCCGCACCCTTGCGGTCCGGCTACTGTAACCATATCTCCCTGCCACCCTGCATACCTGCATATGCAAAAGAGGTTGTGGAAGTTGCGTTGGCAGGCAAACAAACGATCCAAACATGGACCACCGAGCGCTTCGGTGTTGGTAAGTGATGCGAATTCCCATCATGGCCGGTCCTCGGATGGGCGCCGAGACCAAGTCCGAGCTGTACTCGCCATTGCTGCTATTATTGTTCGAGGCAGGCCGGCTGGTTTTCAAACAAAATTAAAGATTTTGGCTTGTCTGCTCAGCCTTCCAGCAATCACACCGAGAGAGTGGCTCAGGGCCGTTCTGATGGGCAGTTTGGGTTCCACACGGGATTGCAGTTCCCCGCCAATTAAATTGGGCTAATCAGTGGTCTTTGCGGCAAACGAGGCCACCACACCGTGCAGTGTCTCCAGCTGGAGCACTCCCACTATGTGCACAGCCATCAATGGTCCGGGGAGATGGACTGACAGTGGACTCACAGCGCTTGGTGAAGTGTGAGCGGGACGGTCCATTGACCAGACACTTTATTCTTTCCCCGTCTTTGCCATCCCAGCGAGCTTCCCGACGTATAATAAAAATAAAGGATTCAGACTAGGACGAGATGACGCCCCTTTTAGCCACCACGATACAAAAGTAGACACCTAGCACAGGCGAGTTCGTTTCAATTACTGTGAATCCCACAACACAGCACAGCACAGCACAGAGCGCAGCAGGATGATGGTTACCAGGGATGGCGGCGCTTTCACCCCGCTTTGAGAGGACCTCGTAGGGCTGGCTGGGTTGGGAGAAGGGAGGGGACGCGGAGGCGATTGCTGCATGCGAACAACGGATTTGATTCGACCGAGTCCGACGCGTGTTTCTTGGCTCCATTTTTTCGGAGAAGGCTGTCGAGTCAGTCGGTCAGCCATGACCCAACTTTTTGCACCACCCGCAGACGAGATGGAATTCCTGGACGCCGATCTCTGGCAAATCAGCCGCCGCGTGTGACTATCATGCATTTGCCAGTCATCCAAACCAGCCCAGCCTTCAAACGTTTTAAAACGTGCTGGGCTCCGCCCGTCCGCCGCCGCTGCATGGCTCCATGCGCGAGGGCCTCATGCCCTCCTTCCTGCAGATAGCAACTGGAGTGGGCGACACGTAATTCGCAGGCGCGGACAAGTGTCCTATCAGTGCTTCCGTAATCAGCTGCATCACCCCGGCCCCCCGGCCAATAGGATCCAGGAGAATCGAGGAGCCTGAGAGACCACCTCGTTGCCAAACACTGTAGCCTGAAGCCGAGTCGTGGCGGCCTCCCCTTACTGTTCTGGATATGCGGCTCTTTGCTTTCCAGGATGCCTGCCCGACCTGCATAACACTGGGTCTGGTAGATGGCATGACGAACTATTCCCTGACGTCGTCTGCCGTTGTCACCTCCACCTGTTCGATCGCGCTTGGTACCTACCTATTGAGTGGGGGGCTGGGGGATTAGGGCATGGGAGGTGGTGGTGGTTGAGGAAGTGCCATCCATACCTTGTCGATGCATGTCTTAGACATCGCGGGACATCTGGAACACGCCCGAACTGTGGTACCTTCGCCCACGCCAATCGGGCTGAACCAACAATCACTCACGTGTCCCCATATCGTCACTGGTCACGCTTTATTCATCCCGGCACACAGTCGCGATACACGGCACGTGCAGTCGATGACCCGACTGCATAAGATTAGGTAGTTTAGATATATTGCCGCCCCCTAAACGGCCATGTCACTGGCATGGGGTGTTGCAGTCTAGACGGCCTGCTGCCATGACTGCCACCCGCCTCCACTTTGCGCCTGGAGCTGAAGAGCCCGCAGATACCCTCCAGCCGCCGTTCCTCGGCCTTCCAATCATCACAGCGAACGATCTCACCGTGGTTGCACATGGAGCAGACGAGTCTTCTGTGGCACATGATGGTGGTAGTTAGTTTGTTTTCCCGAGGGATGTGTTTTGCGGCTCCGTGGTTCTTCTTTGTGTTGGTATTCGTTCTTTGCCTCTTCGGTATGATCCCCTTGTCCAGGTTCCGTCCACCTTCATCTTATATACCCACAACCTTTCTATACTAGCTAGCTATATTCCCTTCTACAAAAGACTGTCCGTTCCTGGAGGCCATCATCTAGAAGCTCCTTATTTTCCTTTACCATGAGAAAGGCCCTATTTCTCGGAGGCTCTTAGTTGGTTGTTTCATCCTTTGTCTTTCGAAGTTCGTGTCAATGACCGGCCGCCTATGTGCCGCACAAAGACTCACGTGGTATGTGTGGGTAGACAAAGAAAGTTCCAAGAGACAAAGTGGAAAAATTGTCTAGAGAAAGGCTCGTACGTCGAAGGTATACTAGCAGTTTCCAAGCCCAGCGCTTTCGCTACGAGCAGTGGCATTGGATATAACGAAGTCACCCGGGCTACCAGATTATAGCAATGACGAATGCGCCGAATGGGCAACAAGTCCAGCGTGTTGCCCAGCATTACCCATAAAAAAAAGCACCACCCACATAACACCGAAGCAAACAACACCAGTTATGCCATTTCAATACAATGCCGGGTCTTTCCGGCAGTGGCTGGTATCCGTGTCTGGTATTAGCATCGGTAAGGAGCCTGGCCCCTCGCCACCCCTGCGAGCGCCCGCAGCACTGGGAAGAAAAGAGACGATCAACTGGATTCGAAGCCGGACGGCAGAGGAGAGGGAGGCTGCCTCGCGGCAGCTGGCGGCACGGATCGCCGAAGCCGAAGCCCGGATATGCACACAACCTCAGAGAGGGCTGACACGATATGCAGGTTTCTCCAGGCTCCAAAGACCCTGTCCCGATCCTACCACAGTTCTCCCTAGAGGGCGGGTTCGAAAGCCTGAGCCGGTCGGTCCTCTCCGAGGCCGGTGTTTCGGGGGGCGCCCTTCAGGCTTGAGGACAGGCTCTCGCCCAAGCTGGCGGCCAAGCCATCGCCAGTTGCTCCCTTGACAGCTCCACCGACGGCCTTGTGTTCTCCGGGTCACAAACGCCGCGAAAGAGCCTCTATTTCGGACCCGAATCATCCTCGGCAGGCCCAACCTGCGCCTGCGACACCCTCGTCATTAAGTTGCCACTGCAGAGCCGAGAAGAACGCGCGCCTGGCGTCCGAGCTGGCCTCGTATCTATCCATCCCTAGCACTTCAGGGGCAGACGTGCTGCAACATGTCCTGGAGCACCCCAGGACACGACAGAGCGTGGCCCGTTTTTACCCCCAAGGCGCCGTCAGGTTCAACTCGATCGACTGGAGGGAGGTTCTGAATGCTGCCCAGGGCTCCCGGAAACGGTGCTGCTGTGCGGCCCCCCGGCTGCAGCAGCCCCGGGTGCGGGCCACCGCCCGGTTCCCCTGGGCTCGCACGCGCGAGGCTCGCGACATCGTCCAGCAGTGCACGAGCCTTTTCCCTATGGAAACGGCCGAAAAAAGAAAGAAGAGGCTGGCGGGCAGGGCTCGCGCCTGGGAGGCGCCCAGAAGCCGCCACCATCCGGCTGGCGTGGCAGGCGTCTTTGACGCGGGAATGGTCTCTCGCAAGAGATCTAGCATTCCCGGAGACAGACTCCGCCTGGAGTCGAGTCCATCCCCACGAAAGGCTGTCGTCCGGGTCAAAAAATGGACGCCGCCCGGTAGATCATCTCTCTGCATTAGTGAAAGTATAGTTATCTAGGTTCGTTTGTGAGTGGTAGTTGGAGGTACCTACCTAGTTAGGTTATTGTGAGATGGTCTCAGTATTCGAGTACTCCTTATCGGAGCCGAACTTAAAGGCAATGTACGGGTAGTTCAGATGATAGCTTGTCTTACCAGAGTGTGTCTAGGTATATAGGCAGGTAACCACATAGAATGTCTCGTGGGCGTGTTTAATAGTTGATGTAATCCGTCGAGCCGCATCAAAAGCAACACATTTGGAACCTATCAGGCTAGGAAGATATCTAGAGAGATTTGCTATTATATGACACCCCAAGTAGAAATTTCCTGGCTGGGCGAAAGCCTTTACCACCGGACGCAATGTTGAAGACTCTTTCTTTCGTTTTCCGTGAGATTCCTAGATCCCTTTGAAGACAAATGAAAGTAAAAGTAGCACAAGGATAGCAGGGGAGTGGACACACGGCGAATAGGCATACATTATGTTCGACATGTGAAACACAACTCGCTTGGCGGATTATGCTTCCTTGAGCTCCGCGCCTCATGTATGTGCCCTCTATTTAGCAAAGTGCAGATCGTAGCCGAGCCACTTGCGCCGCACCACCTGCTCAACGCTCAGCCCAGGGTAGCCGTACGTCAGCGGGAGGAAGAAGTACCAGCTCGCCGCCACGATTGCCAGTATGCTCAGCGACACAACCCAGCTTGCCAGCATACTCTGGCCGGCGAACCGCTCTCGGGCTGTGATGTGCCGCTTCGAGGTCGTCGCCACCGCCACCTTCTTACCAGGCTTGCCCGCCTGCTGGTCCGCAACCACCTCGGGCGCGTCTGAATTGCAGATGAACTCGACCAGAGCACCTGCCACTAGAGTCGAGGCCAGATGTGAGGGGAGATAGTGGTGCAGGAAGAGCTGCCTGCCCATGACGTAAAAGGGGACGTAGTGTGTCGCCCACGACAGGAAGAAGAATCCAGTCGAGTTGTACAATCGCGACCGAGAGCCTGCAGCGCCATAAAGAATGCATGTGTTAGGAGTGTTTCTTTCAGATCTTTAACCAAGGGAGTGTGAGCAACTTACGGTGATCCAGGGCGTCCACGCCACGGCGCAGCGAGAACTGGTCCGCGGCCACGATGCCAACGTAGACGGCAAGCAGACTGCTTGCAATCCACCAGCCGATGGGGTTGCCGAGGAAGTAGATCTGGCGGCGGGTGTCATTCTGGGTCCAGAAGCTGACACCGCGCAGCAGGAATGGCCACTGGTAAGGCAGCGAGGCGTACGGGTGGCTGCTGGTAAGTTGGCTGTTGTGCCAAAACATGGATCTCTGCAGCTCGAACCACTTGCGGATGAAGGGCAGCGTCTTGACCTTCCTCTCAACCTTTTGGCGGCGCGGACTATCGGCATCGAGCGATGGGATGTCCTCAACCAGCCACACGTTGGAGCTGGGCGATATCTGCTTGTTGCCGTTGATCTCCTGCTGCTTGTGGCCCCATTCGGGCAAGGGAGTCGTGTGGGTCCACATGGCGACCTTGCTCGGGTTGTGGATGAACTTGAAGTGCGTCGCCACGCTCTTCAGCTCCTGGCCGGGCTTTCCGCCCTCGAAGCGGACCTCGAATAGGGTGTCCTGCGCGCGGGTGCCGTAGGCGTCTTCGATGGAGACAGTGGTGAACTCCTGGTTGGTCGGGTAGTAAGGGGAAGCGACGTCGTGCGACAGGAGGATCGTGTCGGTGCCGAGATGGCGAAGACGGACGAGGTCCTGGTTGTGAATCACGCGACCATCCTGCTTGTCGTTGTTTGCGGGGAGAATCTGCCAGTAGTTGTTGGTGTCGTTGAAAGGGTAGCCAGTCACCTGCTGGCCCTGGCTGGACACGCGGCCGTCGTCGTAACGCAGCGGATACCTGTCGGGATGGCTGTGGAGGTACGTCTTGGTCTCCTTGTGCCTCACCGTGATGGTGTCGTAGTAGTTGACGGTGAGGGCGTTGGCCAGCATGACGTTGTCGCTCAGGGTCTCCTGGAACTCGGGAGTCATGAAGTCGTCGCCAGGACCAGACCGGGTCAGGACGGCAAAGTGCACCTGGAACCAGAACAGGTAGAAGAGGAAGGGCATGATGATGAGACCAAAAGCGCGGGCAGCAAAATGCTTGGCAAATAGGGGCAGTGTTAGGGCGCCTCCAGGGCGCTTGACGTCAAGAAGATCCCACAAGTCGATGATGACGGCCGAGCCAATGGAGATGAAGGCGAATGTGCCGACATACTTGGTGGACATGTCGCAAGAGAGCGCGAAACCAGTCAGGATCAGCCACTTCCACCACTTGCGCGAGAAGGGCTCGTGGCGCAGCTTGTAGAACTTGACGTAGCAAAGCAGACTGCAGGCAAAGGCGAAGATGAGGGTGGCGTCAAGCAGAATCAGACGGGTCTGGCCAATGTGGGCGTTGTCAAGCAGGATCAGGCCGGCGGCCAGGATGCAAGCGGGCAGGCTGTAGCCCGACTCCCACATGATAAGGTAGACGACCGAGACGGTGAGGGCACCCAGGAGGGCCGGGAGCGAGCGGAAGGCAACATAGGGAACCTTGTTGACAATGTACGAGTCGCCGATGTTGTCAAAATGGAAATGGCCATCATAACCAACCAACCATCCGACGAAGGCGAAAAGGAGCTTGCCAAAGGGCGGGTGGACGTCGAAGAAGTAGGTCTTTTGGAGGTAGTACGAGGCGAACTAGATATACGGCAGACGCCGGGCTGTGTCAGTCGCGTCCTTGAGTAGCCTGCTTGCGCCAACACGCCGCAGGGGACAGTGAGCTCCTAGCCGATCTTCTTACCTTGCCAAAGTGGACCTCGTCGAAGACCACCTCATTGGGGTGGCTGATTCCCCAGAACCTGGTCAGGAATGCGAGGGCCGTGACGATGACAAAGGTGAACTGGTAGTCCCTCTCGGGGCCGGCAGCGGCGACGGCGGGAGCGTGGACCTTGGCCAGCTCGTCGAGGTCGGCGGCGCCGTCCTTTGGCTTTCGGGTCGACCCGGGGACATTGCGCTGGCGCAAGCCCCCCTGGGGAGTCGCTGTTGTGGCCATGATGGAACAGGCCACTGGGGTGGTGGGCACGGGAGGAGGCAACGTGCCGTGCCAATTCCCAAGGGCTGCGCCGGGCTCGCTGCAGTTGGACAAAGACAGTCGCAGAAACCAGGGGAAGCTAGAATCGGATATGGGGGGCACTGGTGAGTGAGCGTCACACAGTCCCAGGGAGCAAAAAAGAGGAGTGAGAAAAAGGGAGCACAATGCTCTTGGAGAGAGGCACGGATGTCCCTTCCGTTGGGATTGACGTTAAGGAAAGAAAGAAGGAAAGAGGTGGTTGAGGAGGAGGTGTGTCCAATCCTCCTGTAAATCAGTGCCAATCGCGCGTTACTTCAGCCCTGGCCGTCCGCAGTTGGCCACTTGGCAGTTCTGTCTGTCGACTCCTTTTTTTTCTTTCGCGGACCAGTCCTGTCAGTGGTGGAGCTGGAATTGGGGATTGTATCCAGGTACCCGCCTCTAGTGCGGGTCACTGCTTCCGTCATAAGTACATAGTACACGTCGGCTGGCTGGCCAGGGGGCCCAAGCTCCTTCATCCAATCCAAATGCACGATAGGATGGAAGTCTCGGCTGCTTTCCGGGAGCCACCCGACGGCAGTGGTTCCGCGAAGCACCATCGGGTTACTAGTATGTCATGCTGTATTTAGACTGGTGGCCAGATGGCCCAGGGGGAGCCCCTCGGCCCCTCCGCTGTTCGGAGGAACGACGGTGGAAGCTTGCGAGTTTTCCGTCGGCTGGCCGGCTGGGGCTGCGTTTTTGAATGCCGGCTTTTTCGCTGACCGGGCAGGCAGTACATTGTATTTCATTAGCTGAGAGGCTAACTGGAGGGGAGGTACCTTGCCTTGACCACAGCTGGCCCGCATTATATAAAAGAGCTGCCCATCCCGACAAGAACATACGTCAATAACCGCAGCTGGTGACTCAACGCGTCAAGAACGTCCAAGTTTCATGTCGGCATTGAGACTACGCCCGTTCGTTCTAAAAGCCTCCCGAGCCGCATTCGCATCATCTCGTCCAATAATCTACCCGCGTAACGTCCCGACCCTGTGCAAAATGGCCAGCAACATGATTGCCGTCAACAGCAAGGATGCTGCCCCTCGTCAGTTGCCCACCTGCAGCTATTTTTGAAACCCACAATTCAGTCAAAATAAGGCAGCCTATACTAACCGCGCTGAAACAACCAGCTGCCGGCCCCTACGTAAGTGTCTACAACCCTGGTTGTAGTGAACTCCCGGCCAAACACAGCCAACTAACCTCACCTGCAGTCCCATGCCATCAAGACGCCCAGCGCCATCTACTGCTCCGGCTCGATCCCCGTCGACTCCCGGGGCAACCTGGTTGAGGGCACGATCCAGCAGAAGACTGAAGCCTGCATCAAGAACCTCCGCGCCGTTCTGGCCGAGGCCGGCTCGTCGCTTGAAAAGGTGGTCAAGGTCAACATCTTCCTCGCCGACATGGGAGATTTTGCCGTGAGTCAAGCCTCAATGGGAGTCACCGTCGAGCATGTCGCCATAACGACTGACATATTTGCGTGTGAATATAGAGCATGAACGAGGAGTACGCAAAGCACTTCACGCACAAGCCGGCCCGTAGCTGCGTTGCCGTCAAGACCTTGCCCAAGAATGTCGAGGTTGAGATTGAGTGCGTTGCTCTGCCATGAAGAGGTTGTAGAGAAATGTGAAAGGCTGGCTAAGGTATAATTCTGAGGCTTGATGCTGGCACTGAGTGGTGGTGATGACGATGATGATGAGTGGTGGTGATGAGAATGGTGGGGGATGGAAAGCCAGTTGAGACTCATCTTGTGGACCCCAAGCTGAAAAAAAAAGTAGAACAGGTCGGGGGTGGAGACAATGAGAGACATTCATCGCCAAACCGTGCGTGGCATTGAGCATTCATGCGTGCTCACATTGCGAGTGGAATACCTATTTATGATTTAATTTTTCTTTCAATTTCTGAGGAGGTAGGTCGCTTTCTACCTGGTCTCCCTCAATCGCTCCGACGCCTCAGAGCCTGCCGCAGATCCCATATTCGAGCACCACCTTTGGGTCAAAGTGATGCCTGCTCATTCCATATTGACAACCTACTCGCCCCTAAATGACGGCCATTTGCCTACTATTCCAGCTAGGAGCCCCATCCCAAAGCCAGGGATGAAAAAAAATGAGTGATTGATCGAGCATGACAAAAGCTCTCCGAGTCTGAAAAGCTGCTGCGCCAGCCGCTGCGAAACATTGCATCACAAGAAAAAAGAAGCGCGTCATGGAGGCGAAACGCGCGGCGTCGGCGGCAGCAGCCCAAGACGCCGCCGACGACGGCGATGATGACTACATGAACATGGTCTTCACCGACGCCCCCGCCGCCCCGGAGACGTCGCTGCAGCGGCGCCAGCGCGAGAGGCGCGAGGCCGAGCTGCGCGCCCGCGTCAAGTCCAAGGCCGAGCTGGCCGCCGAGGAGGCCGCCAAGCGCGAGGCCGCACTAGCCACCTCGCTGCTCGGCGACCCTGCCGCCGTCAAGAAGAGCAAAGGTTTCGCCATGATGGCCAAGATGGGCTTCAAGCCCGGCGCCGCCCTCGGTCGCCAACAGGGACCACCGCCGCCCGCCGCCGCCGCCGCCGCCGCCGAGGCGGCCAGTAGTAGTGGTGGTGGTGGTGGTGGTGGTGGTGGTGATGATGGTGGGGCCAGGACCGTCGACGACGACGGCGGGTTGTCCCTACCCCCCGCAATCCTCGAGCCCGTCCGCATCTCAGTAAAGGACGGCCGCGGCGGCATCGGCCTGGCCAGCGAGCGCAAGCGCAAGGTGGACGAGGCCGTGGGCTGGGCCGCCGCCTCCGATGAAGCCAAGCGCGCCAGGCCCGACGAGGGCGAGTTCCGGGACCGCGTCCGGCGGGAGCGCGAGGCCGCGCGCAAGGAGAGGCAGCTCCACGCCGCGCAAAAGGTCGCCGAGCGCATGGGCGAGGACGAAGAGCAGAGGCGGCGCGACGAAGGGGAGGAGCCGCACTCGGCCGCGCCCGCAGCGGCTCGCGGCCGGCCCCTGAAATCCATCAACGTGCTGTGGCGGGGTCTGGTGCGCGCTCGCGAGGAGGCAGAGCGCGACCGGAGGATGAGGCACGATCTGCAGCAGAGCCTCTCACGGCTGCCGACCTACGAGGATGACGATGAGGACGAGGATGACAAGAGAGGCACTAGGAAAGACCCCTACGACCAATGTTACGGCCGAGGATCTCGACGAAGATGACACGGAGCTCCAAGAATTCAACTCCCAGGATGTTGACGATAGGCTACAGGCCGTGGTCAGTCATCTTCGCGAGGCGCATCGTTATTGTTTCTGGTGTAAATACGTGTACCCGGACGAACAGTTGGAAGGCTGCCCGGGAAGACAGAGGAGGACCACGATTAAGCCGGGAAAGACTAAATCGAAACATGTTGATGTACATTGGTTGTGTGAAGAATCGTGGCGATATATCGTAAGTATAGACTCCATGGCCGTCTATTCAAACATTGGCCATTTTAATACTTGTGTTGTTACATTTTTTTCTTCTTTTTTTTAGCCAGATTCAGCGGCGCCACTGGGAACACCAGCAGCACCCTCTTCCTGCTCATCCTCGCCGGGAGCCTGGGACGGGAGTAGAATATCGGCCAGGCCCATCTCCAGGATGGCCACCTGGTACATGAGCTCAAGCTCCTCGTCTGAGGTCGCCCCGACCTTCCGCACGTAGTGCTCCTCCACCATGCGAGCCAGAACCTCGGCGCCTTCCCTCTGGGACAGCTCCCTGCGCGTCGGGGTAGCGTCGCCGCCGCCTTTCAGGCTGATATCGTAGGCGGCCTGGGCTTTTCGGCTGACCTCGAAAAGCTGCTTCTTACTTTGGGCAAGGTCCGGGTTCTCGGCCAGCATCTCCATGCTGATGGCGTGGCCCGGCGGCCAGCCGAAGACGTCGCGCATCGCCCGCAGAGCGATGAGCACACCGACATGGTCGTCGCACTTACGGAACGAGTGAAGCACCATGCGCATCAACGTCTGCTGAACCTCCTCCGACTCAAATGTCCAGGACGAGCCAACCATATCGCGAAAAAGCTCGCGGCAGATATGCACCTCCTCACGCTTGATTTCGTCAGTCACTGATTTCCAGTACAGCTGGTTGATCGCGAGGCTCTTGTAGAGCGCAAAGAATGTGTAGGCGTCTGGCGCCAGCGCGTGTTCTTCGGTGAGGGCTTTGTACACCTCCCGGGCCTTGGTGCCCAGACCCTCCTGGTTGTACGACTCGAGCAGCTGGTTCATCATGAAGGCGTCGGTCGACATCTCGCATTTCTGGAACGCTACCCAGAGTCCCTCGAGCCTGGAGTGCAGCCTTCGCTCCTTGTAGTTCTCCGCCAGCAGTGAGAAGGTCTCGAGGCTGGCCTGCGGCACAAACGTCAGGCCCAGAGCGTCCGGCAGATCCTCGCTCTTGTTTGGCGTCTGCAGAAGCCGAATCGGCCAGTCGACGAGTGCTTCGCGTCGGCGCAGCTCGACGAACGTCAGGCGAGACCGCACCATGGCCCATGCGAGCTTGTCTGCCTTTTTCAAGATTCTCGGCCAAGCCCGATCGGAGCCAAGCCCCGATGAGCCCGTTCACTTGGATCTTGGCGGCCAGGATCCCCTTGGTCTGCATGAACCTCAGTACTTCTAATGCGCCGTCGAGGTTGCCCGCTCCGATCAGCCTCTTGAGCCACTTGCCCATGAAGAAGTGGTTGCCAACGGCGTTCGGCAGCCTAGTCTTGCCGTGCAGATCGATGGTCCCCGAGAACATCATGTCGACAAAGACCTTGAATGCCAATTCGGTCTGCTTCGAGAGCAGAAAGGACGCAACGACCTCGTCGTAGTCCTCGATCTTTATGTCGGGGCCTAGAAGGTCCCGCATCCGCCGGTATGTCTCCCATGCCTTGTCCAAGCGCGTCTTGTCCTGGGCGCAAGCGCGGATGAAGGGCAGCATGAACCGCGGGTCCGAGCGGAGTGTTGTCTCGAGAAGCTTGTCAAGAGCGCGGCCCGCGCGGTCTAGATCGCCGTGAATCGAGTGCATGCGGACGCCTAGCTTGAGGTACTCCTCCCGGAGCTCATCCGGGTGCTCTGGCGACAAGGGGAAGCGCTTCCACGCCTCGAGCGCCTCCTTCCGCGGTCCTTCAACAAAGGTGGCCTCGATGAGAAGGACCTGGCGTGTGTCGTCGACGGTACACCGGCTGCGCGCATATCCTTGCCGAGCTGGTAGACACGTCCCATGCGGTTCGTGTTCTCCGGGCCGTCCCAGGAGAGGAGGCGCCAGAGGAGCTGCCAGACCTCGGGTGGGATTCGTTGCCATGAGTTTTGGAGCAAAGGCCGCGCGAGCGAGTACAGCTTCCATGTGTCATAGATAGTTTTCTGCGTAATCTTTCCCCGCGCCAGCTTCTTTGCAGTCCTCTTTAGGTGGGAGTTTAGCTGTAAGATCGGTCTCGCGTGCCGCGTGTATAGGCCGGTAGGGTCCACCGAGTGGGTAAATGGCTTGTGTTTGGCCTGCTCCTTGTGCACCTCCTGCTCTGTCTGCTTGGGCACTAACCCGAGTTTTTCAGCAAGATCCCTCAGCCCCTTGAACGCGGACAGCTTCAGCTGTGCCTCCATCTTGTCGAGTTCGGCCTGGGCTCGGCGCTCCTCGGACTCGAGGGACGCAACAAACTCGGCATTGTCCTTGAGCGGCCGCAGATGGCCCGGACGGTCCATTTCGAAATAGCGAAAGGTGACATTGTTGCCGTCGTCTGTCTCGGGTTCGGGGATCTCCACTCGGGGATGCTGGACCTGCTGAACCTTTCGCGCCGGCCTGGAGAGCGGCCTCGCCGTCCGAGCTGCCCGGGAGTAGTAGCGAGGGGCCGGCGGGTTAAGGCCCGGCTTTCGGAGTGCGAGGCAAGTTCTGCAGACGTAATCGGGAAGGCATCCCAGGTCTAGGAGAAGGCTTTTTGGGCGCATCGGGCAAGGCGGCTACGGCGTGCGTCGTGGGCCATTCGCCATCTGTGCTAAAGTTCGATGCAGGGGCTTCGCTTGTTTGCCGACCTCGAAGTACTGCAAGGGCCACTTCTCGACAGCGCTGTGCGGATGAACCTTTGCTCGTTTTTTTTTTTTCCTCGCCTTCCATCCAGTAGGTATTCTCCCCTCTCCATAGGTCCCGCCCACCTCAGGCCGAAGCTTAGGTGGGCCGGATTCCTTATCGTGGCGTGCGGATAAGGCATGGCGTCGGGCTGCCGCCTGGGGACTGATTCCATTGACCCATAAAAAAGTTTTGGGTGGGGGTCGAAAAGTTCAAGCTACGAAGCTGGCGACAGATCGATCCTGTATTCCTTCAATTGCCTGTCTTGGCCGCAACAACTGAGCATCTCAGCCCAGACAAGCGACCTGACCGCCTGCCTCTGTCCCTGCGAACCCAAACAGTGCCGATAACTGGGGAATCTCTATTTCCTGCTTGTAAGGCGGCGCACGGCGTAGTGATAGAGCGAGAGTGCGTGAGAAGAAGAAGCCGGGGAACTCAGCTCGGGCGGCTTGCTGCGTCTCTTAAGATGGCGAGCACATCTTCTGCACCCGGTTACGTCCGATTCACGGGCCACCGCCACCTCACACAGCGGCTCGTTCTGTCAACGCTCACGGGCAAGCCAGTCCACATCTCGGGAATCCGCAGCTCGTCTCCGACCGCTCCCGGCCTGGCGCCCCACGAGATCTCCTTTCTGCGCCTGCTCGAGGCCGTCACCAACGGCAGCTCCATCCAAATCTCCTATACCGGAACCACCATGACCTACCACCCGGGCCTCATCACCGGCAGCGTCCCCGGTGCCAGCGCCTCCGCACATGGCGATGTAATTGAGTACACCCTGTCAGAGACGAACCGCCGCGGCATCTCCTACTTCCTCATTCCGCTCGCCCTGCTGGCGCCCTTCTCAAAGGCGCACATGAACGTGCGCTTCTCCGGTCCGGGCGTCATAACAGCTGCTACAGAGCTTGGCGATATGTCGGTCGACTCCTTTCGCCTGGCAATCCTGCCCCTATACGGCCTCTTCGGCATTCCGCCAGCCCGCATCGGCCTGCTGGTCAGGCAACGGTCGTGCGCCGGCTTTGGTGACCGGCGCGGCGGCGGCGTCGTGGAGATGCGCTTCGCCAGCCAGGTCCGGCTACCGAAGACGCTGCACATGAACCGAAGCCCCGGCAGGATAAAACGCATCGGCGGCGTTGCCTACTCCACGGGTGTCTCGGCCTCCAACAACAAGAGGATGATACATGCGGCTCGGTCCGTCCTCAACGCGCTGACGGGGGAGATCAAGATCGGAGAGGCCTCTCCAGGAAAGGACGACGCCAGGAATAAAATCGGCATCGGTTTCGGGCTGACCCTGGTGGCCGAGTCTAGCGTTCCCGGGGTCGTCTACTCAGCCGACATGGTATCCCCGGCCCGCGGTGGCGCGTTGCCCGAGGACCTCGGCGTTCAATGCGCACACCAACTTCTTGAGGCAATTGCAAAGGGAGGCTGTGTCAGCTGGGCAGCAGCGCGGACGGTGCTGACGCTCATGGCCATGGGTTCTGAGGACGTCGGCCGTCTCAGGATCGGCAGCGAGGTTATGGACGCAGAAACAATCGGCCTGGCAAGGGACCTGAAGAAATTTGGAGCCAGTAGTTGGGGCCTGCGGCCGGTTGGTGAAGACGACACAGACGACATGATGGTATCAGTAAAGGGCGCCGGCGTCGGCAACGTGGGACGCAAGATAGCTTGAGCAAAACGGAGCGATACAAGAAAATAACTATTACAAGAAAAAGAAAAAAAAATGGGTATATCGACAACCCCGAAGCACAATGCGACAGACCGAGGGGAAATCAGAGAAACATTGCGCACTGCTATACCATGCCGTTTCCTTGCTGCTGCTGCTGCTGCTCTCTTCGCTGCGCACGGAGTCGTATCAGTCTTGACCTCGGCTCCGCGACCAGGCGGGCCAGGGTCGTGGCATATCCGATGCTCTGCAGCGACTGGGCAGCGGCGCTCTGGTAGTCGTTGCCGGCTGTACGGAGGGCATACAGCACGTGGAAGTCACCCAGGACGGCATTTCCAGAGAGCATGTAGTCGCTGAGATCTGGGGGCCGCCGGCGATGCGCCGAGACTTGGGCAGGCTGCGCGCCTCTGCGTGATGGTAGGGGCTGAAGCTCTATGCCGTCTCCTGCCCTGGATGCTCTCGGCGCAATCCTCGAAAATCCCCTCTCCTCAGCGTCATGGTCAGCCGCCCTGGGCGTGGTTGGGCTGGCGGCAGCGGCCTCGGAGTCCTCGCCGTCCTGAGACGTGGTCCCGAGGACACGCCCGGCGGGCTTGACCACCTTCCGCAGGCGCTCCCTCTCGGCGTGGACGGCCAGCATGGCACACTGCAGGGCCAGGACCACCACGTCGAGTAGTAAAAGTTTGAGCTTGGAGGTCGGAGCCTTCTCACCGACGAAGTCGATAATGACACCGCCGTGCAGATAGCCGCGGGTGGACTCGCCGGCCGCGGGCAGCGAAGTCAGGAGGTGCAGCAGCATGCACAAGAGGTTAGCCAAGACAGCGACAACGTGGGGCCGGTGCGTCGGCATTAGCAACACGAACTCGTCCGACTTTGGGCTTAGAAAGAAGGACTGGACAAGCACGCGGACGAGCAGGCGGAGGAACGAGCAGCTGCGGCGGATCAGCAAGGATGCGCAGACAGGCGAACGGGTGCCGGGCGTGAGCTTACTCCATGTAGTAGAGGGCGCAGATCTCGGCGTAGACGAGGGCGTCCAGGTTCGTCATGAGGTGGGTCATGAACTGGAACTTGCGGTGCATGCCGGCCTTTCGCCTCTGGGCAACCGACTCGGGCGGCGGCAGGAAGGGCGGGTCCGAGTCCCGGACGGAGTCTCGATCGGTGGCCAGGCGGGACGGCCCGGGGCCCCGAGAGCTCGAGCCGGCAACGGCATCGTCATGGTTCATAGCTTGTCAGGCGCTCATGCCCAGGGGTCGGGCTCAGTGCGCTGATGCCGTCGGTGGCGCGAACATGTCCCGACTGCGCCTGGGATGGCCCGGAACGAGCAGGTTCGGGCAGAGGAAGAAGGGCTGGAGAGGGATGTGTGTGCCGGTATTAGGGGCTGCGGGCGCGTCATGTGGAGTTGTTAGCTCGAAAGACATGGCGGCTGGCTTTCCTCTAGGTTCGTGCTACAATTGAAATCCATGCGCCGCCAAGAGCGATCCCAGTCGGGTGGAAGTGTGGGTCTCCCAGCAGACTGTGGGGCCGTCTTGACTTGGCCGCAGCGCACGCAGACCAGCTCCGACTTCGCGGTCCGTCTTGCACCCCTCCCTCATCAATGCGGTGCCCCGCCATTTGAGGGCGAACGATATTGTGTGACGCATACCCGGGCGTAACGACATACACCTGCCCGCCGTTCCTTCCGAATTCGTCTGTGATTCATGGGACGAAATTGCAACCGCCTGAACGGCTGGTGAGTCAAACACAGGGAGAGAGGAGGGACAAAATAAAAAGTTCAAGACAGAAGAGAGAAAGCGCACGCCCACTGACCTGCTTTACAGGAGAAACACTTTCTCTTGCCCTCCCACCTCCATCTAATTCTATCTTTTCCCCCTTACAAGCCAAACCACATCTCGCTGGCCCGCCATGTCAGCCTCAAATAGCCAAGCCCCCCCCTCGGGAGACCTGGCGTCGGACATTCTGGCGGCCCTTTCCCAGAGGGAACCCATCCTCACTGCCGAGGCCTTTCCGGATGCCAAGTTCGTCGAGCTCAAGAGCGCGCTCGATCGGCTGGGCTCGCGGTCCATGGTGGCTTACAAGACTATCGAACGAGAAGAGTGCCTCCTAGAGCCTGAGGCCGAGAAGATCGCTGCCAATGGCAGCCACGAGGCTCGTGTTTTCGAGGCATTGCGCGCTGCCGTCGAGGGTCTCACTGTCTTCGAGCTCGAGCAGGCTGTCGGAGACAAGGCTGTTACCAAGCTGGGCCAAGGCAAGGCCTTCAAGGAGAAGTGGATCTCCAAGACCAAGGACGGCAAGAAGCTTATGGCTGTGGTGAGTCCGCCCGTTCGGCCCTGCGTAGTGCGGTCCCGGGCCGAAACAGTCGGCCAAACTGCCTGAGCTGGCTATTTATTGCTCGAGCCAACGCTAAGGCACAGTCTCTCTCCCTCGTGTAGGCGGAGTCGATCCAGGACGTTACGCGCGAGCAGCTCCTCACTATACAATCCTCACGCTCCCACCCGGACACCAAGGTGCTCGCGGACCTCAAGAAGCGCAAGCTTATTAGGTCGCAAAAGGTTATCAGCTTCGAGCTGTCTAAGGGCCCTAAGTTTGCGCTAGAAATCGCAAAGGAGGAGACGGACCTCACAGCCGAAATGCTGGCCTCAGGCGCCTGGAAGACGGCCACCTTCAAGCCGTACAACTTCAACGCCCTCGGCGCCAATCAGGACGCCGGCGCCCTGCACCCCCTCAGCAAGGTCCGCACCGAATTCCGCCAGATTTTCTTTGAGATGGGCTTCGAGGAGATGCCGACGGACAGGTACGTCGAGTCGGGCTTCTGGAACTTCGATGCCCTATACGTGCCCCAGCAGCACCCCGCCCGCGACCTGCAGGACACCTTCTACATCTCGGACCCCAAAACCGCCGACCCGCCACGCCCCTCGCCTGACAACGCCGCCGCCCAGGCCGATTACGACGAGTACTGGAAGAACGTCCGGCAAGTGCACGAGTCGGGCAAGTACGGCTCCATAGGCTACCGGTACCCCTGGTCGCCTGACGAGTCTCTGCGGCTGGTGCTGCGCACGCACACGACGGCTACTTCGACGGCTATGCTGCGCCGCCTCGCTAGTACTAAGGGCCCCGACGGACGCCCGCCGCCCGCGCGCTACTTCTCCATCGATCGCGTGTTCCGAAATGAGACGGTCGACGCTACGCATCTGGCCGAATTCCACCAAGTAGAAGGGGTCATCGCCGACTACGGCCTGGCGCTGGGAGGCCTTATGGAGTTCATGGAGATCTTCTTCAATAAGATGGGCCTCACAGACCTGCAGTTCAAGCCCGCCTACAACCCTTACACCGAGCCCAGTATGGAGATTTTCGCATACCACCAGGGGTTGGGTAAGCTGGTTGAGATTGGTAACAGCGGCATGTTCCGCCCCGAGATGCTCGAGTCTATGGGTCTCCCCAAGGACATGAGGGTCTACGGCTGGGGCCTGAGTCTCGAGCGCCCAACCATGATCAAGTACGGTATCTCAAACATCAGGGAGCTGGTAGGCCACAAGGTCGACCTCAACTTCATCGCCACAAATCCGGCCGTGAGGCTAGACAAGGACTAAGCGGCCCTATATTTGGACCAAGACCGCTTCAGTTGTCCTCTTAGATCTGCGGCAGTGCAAGGCGAAGGATGGTGCTTTTTTCATGGAAGTACTTCGGAGGGGCGATGGGCTAGACTTTGTCGCCGCGAGAGAGTTCGTAAATGTTAGTACTACGAGGCGCAGAGGGAAGGAGGCTAGACGTGGAGAATAAAAGTAAACAAAAAGACAAAGAAAAAAGATCGGTAAGGTAAATAAAGAGGGAGAAAAAAAACGTGAAGGATATCTTGGAGTCCGTAGTTGAATACGATCCGAACGCACGCTATATAATGCAAGGGCGGAGAGGAGCGTCTCTTTTTTTTTTTTTGTATTTAATTTCGTGCTATTTTGCCGAGACTGGACTCGACTCGTTGCAGTTCATGGATGACGATCGACTAAAGTAGGGGCTGACAGGAGCTTCATCTCCTTGTTGAAGCCCTCTAGCCTCCATAGATATTGGTCTTGCATCTGAAGGGGTAAAGGAAACCGGACGCCCCTTATCTCCTGGCTTTTGGTGACTTTAAATATTTTTTCTATTATTTTTTCTCTTTTTTTTTTTTTTTTTTTTTTTTTTCCTTCTTTTCGTTTTCTTTTCGTTTTCTTTCGAGGCCAAATCGCCATGGTTGAACACACCTGTTCGGCACGGTGAGGATGGTCTCTGGAACTCAGCTACTACAGCCAGGTTATGTGCCGGATCTCCACGGCTTATCGCTAGGTAAAAGCCACCAAACGCCTGCCAGGAATTCGCGCCGCCGTTTCAGTCCACACATTTTAAAGATTATTTCACACAATACCAGATCCCGTCCCGAATCAAATCCTCTCCTTATTTTTAGCAGGCACGGCGTAAGCTCACTGATATGAGGGCGTGCGGTCTGGGCTGTGCTAGACGCCGTGCGGCTTGGGGCGGTCCCGATCGCCTTGTGCGTTTAGCCTAACGGCAGCAAAGCGCTTAGCAAGTCGTTCATGGGCAGCATCGTCTGCGGAGGGATCACGGCTGGGATGCTGGGCAGGAGAGCCAGAAGCAGAACGAGTAGCAGCAGCAGCAGACAAGTCTCGTTCTTCATCCCGCCTGGAACGGGAGCGCTTGGGGGGTCTCTCACCGGTCGATTGCAGAATAGCCAGCAGCGTCTGCCAGCCAGTTGTGCTCCGCAGCTGGAACGCGTCGGCTAGGTCGTGCTGCGTGGCCACACGGCAGAGCAGGCTCTCTTCATCCTGTAAAGGGGCGCGAGATTAGCATGTTGGCCGATTTCCTGCCCAATTTCGGGCCGGGGCCGTGGGCGTGGACTCGCCTTGGACAACACTCCCATCTGGTGCAGGAAGCAAAGCAGGTGGAAATTGGACACCTGTAGGCCTTCTGAGTCGGCCTTCTGGTGGACCTTGAGGGCTTTGGAGGCTGATGAGTGCTCCTGGCTCTCGCCCATGTACTCGCGATTCTCGATGGAAATCCCGCATCAGTGAAGATGGGCTTGGCTGCGTCCGGGAAGCCGTGGGTTAGGGTGACGTATAGATACTCGACCGGGAACGAGGGCTTCGCATTTTCCTGCACGTTGGCGCCGTACTCGTTTATCCTGCGGTAAAAGACCTCGGGTATGTAACGGGTCCTGCTCTTGGACCCGTCATCCTCATCCTCTTCGCGCACCAGCATCACGTTTGGGTCGGCTGACGGTTCGACAATGTCAGCCCGCACCATCTCGACCGCATCATTGGATACCTGATAAGCTGAGATGGAGATCTCGCCCTGCTCGTTGCCAGATATGACGCAAGTGATGAAGTTGGAGCCAAAGCGGCCCGTGTCGCTCCATTTGCTCGGCTTGGGGTGTTGCGCCTGCATGCGCGCGGCGAAGCAGACCTCAAGCGACGAGAGGTAGTACGAGTCGGCGTGCCGCTTGCAGATGACGGCGCCGTCACCGGCGCCCGCATCAACAAGACGGTCCAGACGGCGCCGACGGGCTCCAGGCCGCAAAACCGTGCCACCCGCGCACGTCCTTCTCATTGTCCCAGGGGTTTAGCGAGACGCCGTCCGTCTCGCAAACCTGGGGCGGTTCGTAGATGGCCTCTACAACCGCCTTTATGCCCAGAGGCACGACGTCGTACTCGGTGTACTTGCCATAGAGAATGCCAAAGCGCTGGCCACCCGAGACACGCCATGCGTTGATAAAGGTATCCACGATAGACGGCGAGGCGAACTCGACATGGTCGACCATGCGGAAGGGCTGGGCTGCAGGGTGATGGCGCTAGGCTGGCACTTGCTGCAGATGCCCTCAGGCCACTGCGGGTGGCCTGACGGACAGTCGCGCTTAACGCGGTAGTAGGGCTCAGCGAGGGGCGGGATGAAGGAGCTCCCTAGCTCGGGCTTGTTGGTGGCCGAGTTGATCTTGCGCAGGTACGAGTGCATCGACAGGTACTTTATCTTCTTGTCGGCCAGGTAGCTGGCGTCAAACGGGTCGAGAGGCTGGCAGTAGTCGCACATGCCCTGGGCCCGTGGCGGCACATCTTGCCGTCACGCTTGCGCGGGATCTTGCCGTCCTTCTTGTCGAGCCTGTCGTCCAGTGGGGACTGCCGGACAACCTCCCAGGGGTTCTTGATGCGCGCTCAGCGGTTGGCGAGGCGGGCGCGGGCAGCGGGTCTATGGGGACGTCCTCGGTCGGAAGGATGGGTTTGCCGTTTAGGCGGTTTGTCGAAGACGCAAGCTGAGAGCCGCCATCGCCGTGGCCGTTGGCGACGTCTGAGCCCAGGTGCTTATAGTCTATAAAGATGAGGTCGCCGTGGCTGCGCAGCAGCGGGGCCAGAAAGGCCGAGTTAGTTCCCTTCCCCGTCAAGGCGGGAAGAACGGGACGGCAGCGTACCTGAGGCCTATGGCTCCTACGGGACTGCGCAATGTCCTTAAGGAATTTCCGGTCGCCCTGGGACCCAGGCGCGTTGGAGAGGGTGATGGTCTTGGGGTCGACGGTGGAGGGGAGCTTGGGAAGCAGCTGCGGAGAGGGCCGGCCGCTGCGTGTTAGCAGGCGAGCCTAGAGCAGGGGCGGGCGCGGCTTCTGCGCACCTGTTCGCCGAGCTTGGAGAAGTTGTCCTTTTTGTCGACCTCGAGGCGCAACATGCCGTCAGGCCCGCGTAGCCGCAGCAGCATGGTGGGCGAGATGAGGGGGCTACCAGCAGGGTGTTGTGTACAGGGGCCTCGGTCGCTGCGTGGTGACGACGAGGTTGGACGGGCGGGGTTCGATGGGAGTGCTGGAGTGCTGGTGCGCAAAGCAGTCGAGGCTTTGTTGTCGGTTGGCTCGGATCTCGCGGGATACCTCTAGGTCAGATGCTGGTGGCCGTTGGTTAGTATGCGGTTGATGGGTTTGTTCCTGGCAGAGGTTGATAGTGTAGTTGAAGCTTAATACCTGGGCCTGCTATACCTCCTAATTACGTCGTCCCCTGTTCTGCCTGGGCACACTCACAGCTCCGTCGTCAGAGGAGACTTGGTGGCGGGGTGCCCAAGCTTCGGAAGGCTAAGGCTACTACATAGCCCAGTATGCACGAGCTGACAGCGATAAAGTGGAGCAGGTGGGGCCAGCCCGTCTAGGGGAGAAGTGGACACATTGATGAGAGCCACTGCAAGAATACATGATACATGTGTCGAGTCTTAGTTGTCATCTTGAAATAATTTCTATGCCACCTCCTATGACTTTCCGCACCCGTAATAGCGACCGATCTCGCCTCGCCGCGCAAACACAACACGACACGAATTTGCAGCAGAATTAAAGAGTGTATACATCACGGAAGAACAACCAACGGGAAAAGAAAAAGAGAGGAACGGAAAGAGCGTGCCAGCCGGCATCCCGCCATCATGTTCAGCATAGACTGGATGAGCCTAGTGCTCCCTTTCTCCTACATTCTCGTCCTCGGTGGCACCTTTGTCACCTTCTCGAGCGTCTACAGGAAACGGAAGGCCAGTAAGTAGCGTGTCCGGCTCTCATTACTTGGTACGCTGCTCCAGGTTCGCTGACGTGCCTTTGTCTTTGTCTCCCTCAGCGCAAAGCGCCAATCTCGCACCCTGGTTCCCGCCGCACCTCCAGCGCAACATCTACCTCTCTTTGCTACACCTGGATCCTGAAGATGGGAATGAGAAGGGGTCCAAGGTCCCGAGAGCGTGTTGCGCGCCGCCCTGCTGCGCCGCGCCGTCGAGGACATCCACCGCATCATCCAGATCCGCACCGCCAAGGCCGCATGCAGCTCCCTGCTCGCCAGGGGGAGCGTCGGTGACGACCTGTGGCAGCGCTTCAGCCGCGCCGAGAAGGAGATGGAGGAGGAGCTGCGCGACGTCGTGATGGAGGTGAGTTTATCCGGGCGCGGCCCCTATTGCGCTAACCCCATGATCCCGCTCCAAACAGGCGAAGCTGACGTGTCCGTGAAACTCCCCCTTCGCTGCCAGGCTAATGCGCTCGCCCCCAACTGGGGCCAAACCATCTTCCAGTCGGCCAACGAGATCGCGGCCAACACGGTGCTGCGCAAGCGGCTCGACGAGATCCAGGCGCAGACCGAATCCGAGAAGGCCTGGTGGGACAAGCGTCGGGCTGCCATCCAGACTGACTTCATGAAGGAGCTCGACGCCGATGACGATGCCTCGGGCGCTGCCACCGGTGACACCAAGCCCTCTCCTTCCTCCCCGGTCGTCACCAACGCGAGCAGCACCAAGACGACTAGCAGCGAGGACGACGGAGTCCTTGTTGATGCCGCATCGCGCGCGTCCACCCCCGCCCCTGTCGCCCCGCCTACCCCCTCGAGTTCTAAGAAGAAGAAGGGGAGGAAATGAGGGCTGAATGATCTCGAGAGACGGCGTCAGTCTTTGGTTTGTTCTTTTCCAGCCTCGGTCGGCGCCCGCGCACGATTCGGTTCGCGAACCGGGAAAGGCGCCGGCTTGGCATCTCTTGTGGCCGCGGTTGGTGATACTGGTTGCACCACCAGGCTGGCATCTGACGCATGGCGTTTACGGGGACGAAACTGGCTTTTACACTTTGTATATCACATGGCTCAATACCTTGCCCTGGTACCACGCCTGCCGCACTTCTAGGGGTGGCTAGTAGGGTACACCACACTGCACCAGGGCGGTGTAAATAAGTCTGCTTACTGTTTTTTTACTTGGCGTCATGTTGCACTCAAACATTCTGCTATCGTTGCTTGTGGTCAGAACTGGCATTTTAATGGAGACATTTACTGTGGTCGTAGAAGGCGGAGATTGATGGTTATTATTGAGGAACCGCATGCAACGCCGTGCTGTGTATGTAACGAGAAGCTATTGGAATGCGACCGCCAGTCAAGACCTCCTAATTCAAAGAGACTTGCAAATTTGCAAGACAGGAGGGAGAGTGAATAAAGCAAGGAAAAAGAACCCGAAACAAAAGTAATAAAGTCGCAAAAATGATGTGTCTAGTGGTTTTGGGTGCCCGAAATGATTGCCGAGAGCGGAAAGGAAGGAGTGAGACTCGGAGTGAGACTCGGAGTGATGTGCCTTGACGACCAAAAACAAAGAAGTTGTAGGTTGTTGGCCGAAGACGGACACGGCTCGATGGACTCGCACAAAGAAAGGACAGAGATGCCCCATCCTCTTTCTCCCCCTCTCTCTCAATAGTAGAAGCCAAACTTGCGCCTCAAGGCCTCGTCGGCGTCGTCTTCGATGGCGGCGTGCCGCCTGGCCTCGTCAAGCAGCTCCTCGGGCGTCCGGAGCACAATGGGGCTCTCGCAGCCCCTGAGGCCGATGAACTTGCCCATCTTGCGGCGCTTCTCCTCGAGCGTCAGGTCCGGGCCCCAGCGCACGGGGCAGGGGTACTGGCTGGACCAGACGGACGGGGTGCGCTGATGGTAAAAGTGCGCGAGCGACTCGAGCTGGTCGTCGGTCAGGAGCCAGTAGTGCAGCAGCGTCATGGGGAAGGCCGGGTGCACGTCGCCCGTCGTCATCTGCACCAGCGGCGCCAGCGGCAGCGCCATCTGCTCCAGCTTGCGCTCGAGCTCCGGGTTGCGCGCCGAGCGCCGCTCCGACAGGCTGGCGCAGCAGGGGCTTGTCGCCGTCCCGCTCGGGTCCTGGGGGAGCTGCGTCTCCACGGGTGACGGCGGCTGGCTGTGCTGCCGTTGGTGGCCGGTGGACTTGCACCGCCGCGGCTGGTTGTGTCCGTGATACATGGTAGGCGGGTAGGTGTTTGTGGCGGGAGTTTCTTGCTCTATTTTCGTTCTCGGGAGGGCTCAAGAAAGGACAGAAGACTTGCGGGCAGATCAGGAAGAAATAAAATAAAAAAAAGAAGTAAATCGACGTGAAGAAGGATGATGGCACTCTGGGGAGAGAACAGGAATATCGGCGTCTGTGTGAGAGGTTGCGGTCGCAGAATTCGCTGCCCAGCAGCAAGTTTGTCTTAGTTTATGAATGAAGAAAAGTAAAGGCAGCGCAGAATGGAGAAAGCTGTATCCGGAAACGACATCCCTTCCTGAGACGAGACGCGAGGTGATGAGACTGTTCTTGTATGCCACAGGCCTGCTCGTCTTTTCTTTGAGGCTTCTGCCAGCGTCCTGGCCTCCTTTCACCGGCCAGGTCGCATGCCACCTCACTCGCCCCTTCTTTGTGGCCTGCGGGTTATATTTAGGAAGCACTGAGACGGCGGGCTATCACTTTCTTTCAGTCCCTCCTTTCATACTGGCGCAGCATGGAAGTCTTCCTTCAGGTGACTAGTGATGGAGCATCCGTGGCAAGCCACGGAGCTTCAGCGAGTTAAACGAGTCCGATCACTCAAGGTTCCCATGCCTCACGCCAGGGCGCGGGGGGACAAGCTCGAGAAGAGCTCATCAAAGAGCCAATATATTTTTAATTTGGGTGGCCGGCTACAGCCACTTAACCTTTGCGATGTGGTCTTCCTTCTTTCTCGTCGGCTGGACAAAGCCCATGCTTCGCAACTCGGCGAGACCACGGTAGAACAGCACCAGTGCGGTGCGCTCGTCACAACCCTCGGCCCCTCCACGCTTGTTATCGTCACTCCCATCGTCCTCGCCGGCAGCGCTCTCGTCGGCAATGACCATGGCGCTGAACGCAGTCCACAGATCCGCGACGTTCACCAGAAGCCCGGCTTCTTTGTAGAGGTGGTACAGGATCGACGTGGCCGGCAGCGTCGAGGCAAGCCCGCCGGCAGGTGTGCTGTTGCAGCATGAACAAGCGAGGTAGTCGTGTGGTCGCGAGAGGGCCCTCTCTAGCGCAGCCCCTGGGACGGGGACGAAGATGTCTCGGTGAGGTGATTCGTGGTCATAGAGCCAGGCCTCATTTAGGAAAAGCTCTTCGGGGGCCTCGCACGCCAGGTGCTCGGTGAGCGCATCTGTGAGCGTGTCTACCAGCTTGCTAAACGCTTTGTCATCCTCGCTGAGGGCGGCTGTGTCGCGGCTCAGCTGCACTTTTTGCGCAACCACCGTGGCCCGTAATACCCTACTCTGGGTGTGGTACTTGCTGCGCAGGCTGGTGTCGCTGGCCTCAGCCCGCCGTTGCAGGCTACGTATGTCGTTGAGAACGACGGCTAGCACACCGCCCAACGGGCCGAACACATTGCTGGCACCGTTCTGCGTCGTCTCTGGCCCAATCAGCGTTATCATCTTCTCGACAACGGCGGCCAGATGGCCCGCCTGCATTCGCCTGATGCCATCGACCACCCCAACAGCCTTGGTCGATAGGTCCAGGCCGTCGGAAATAGCGTAGGTGTAGAGCGAGGTGAAGCCTGTAGGTGCCATCCCACTGTCCGCGAGCAGGCCCAGAGACCGGTCCAGCTTCTGCGCCCATTCAACCCGGTAGGCCATGTGCTTCTGTATCTCGCTGCGGAGGTAGTCGTCATTCTCAAGCAGGGAGCGAACGTGGTCTAGGCGACTCCCGATGTCAATGGCTGACTCTACCTCTGCGCGGAAGGACGCCAAGTGGCGGACGGCCTTGAGATGCTCGCGTTGCACGAGGGTCTGCCAGGATTCGACTTCAGTCCCGGCAGAAAGAAATAAACTGAGCGGGTTCCCATAGAAGTGGCACATGTATGCAAACTTGATGGAGCTGATAAGCATCTGGATGCCAGCGACTTGTTCGCTCTGGCGTTCCAGTTGGGCGGCCAAAAATCGGGTCCGAGAACGACGGCGTGGTCGGCCTGGGCAAGACATGCGCGCAGGATCTTCTCGGTGATGGCCGAGGCATGTGCCACGTCGAACTGGCAGCCGTGGAGGTGCTGGTACGTCGACCTCGGAAGGCGGGCCTGGAAGAGCTCGACTGAGGTTCCGATGCGGAAGAGTAGGGTGAAGTGGATGCGGTCACGCCACGAGGCGAACAGGGTGATGAGATCAGAGAGTAGGCTGCTATCCAGAGCCTCGCTGTCCTCGAAAGCAACAAAGACGCGCCGCGAGCCTTGGGCACGGAGGAAGACGTGCAGCGCTTCCAGATCGTAGTCCAGATACTTGCGACGGGCGGCGGGTTCGCTCGCGGGAGGCGCGAGGTCCTCAAGATGCTCGCCGGGCGCGGCATCCGAGGGGCGGTAGGTGACATCGCGGATGATCTTCTTGAGCGCCGACTTTAAGTTTGTGGCCTCGGCGGAGCTGACGCGAACGAACCTCGCCGGCTCCGCCTCGGTGAGCCTCTCGCTGAGCTGGGAGAAGAGCAGGTCCTGGGACGACAGATCGGGGCCGGTGACGATGAAAGCGGCCGGGATCTTGGACCTCTGGGCGTCCGCCTGCTTCACGAAGGAGCAGACGCCCTCGAGGGTGGACGCGTTGGCCTCGCGCAGAACGCGCTGGATGGCCGCGTCGGCACGTGCCCAGGCGGCGTCAAACAGTCCCGCGCGGGCGCGGACACAGGCGGGCGACTCGGCACCGCCTAATAGAGGCACAAAGGTGGCGGCGGTAGCAGAACGCCGCGGGTCCCTGCGCGAGCCGGCAGGCGTTGCTGGTCCGTCTTGGCCGCGCACCGCCGACCGGGACTTGTTGCCAGAAGCCACGAGCTTTCGCTTTTTGGATGGGCGAGCGGCGGCAGGGGCTACAGCCGCTGCACCCTTGGGCCCTCGTCCATCTGAAGGGGCGAAGATATAGGCTGCCTGTTTGCGAGGGGTGAGCCTAGGCAGTTGGAAACGGCACAGGAAAATGGGGCGCTAACCTGGTGATCATCCTCGGAGACGACGCTCGCCATGGCTCATATTAGTATGCCTAGGCAGATGACTGGGTGACTATGAGAGTAGAATCAGCCTAAGGGGCCTTGACAGTTATCAATATGACTTCCACGTGAATTATCAATGTCTCGATCTTGCTGCGATGAAAACACCGGACAGAAGGCGCACACGTCAATGTGATTGACGAGCGTGTCGCCATTTCGCCCATGCTCAAGACCGCGCTGAGGGCGCACGGCCCAGCCAACCAGCCTGGAATCCACTATAACCCCAGGGGTACATCCCCTGTGCGTCCCTCCAGTCAAATCCCGCCCGTGCGGCAATACTGAACGTGCCTGCCCGCTTGAGAGAAATACTCTGCTGCTAGCAAATGACCGTCATGTTGAGTGGGCAGTTCCAACCTAAGACTCACCAGAAGAACAGAGCTGAACAGAGTTTCGCGACATCGATATTTATTGCCCAATCCCGTATTCTTTCATTGTGCTTCGGTGGCGGTCTTGTAACTCCCTGTGCCTCACGCAAAATATAGGTAGATACCAGGGGAGCGAGTGAAAAACAAACCCGAAAGTCCATGGCTCCTCCAACAGAGCCATGAGGCCAACTCCCGCGATGCCGTCTCCTGCTCGTACTTGATACTTTCGTTTTTCGTGCTGCCATCCCTGTCATCGGTCCTTTTTCTAGCTTCCACAAATACAGCAACGATACCACCACTGAACGTCACTGCGCGCATCCACCATCCCTGCCCCTGCTCCCCAGTACTGCCTGTATGTGCCATACGACGAGTCTGACCCTGCCTCTAAGCGTCCTTCTCTGAGGAAAACTTCCAACGCATAGACGCAGTGATCAAGGGAGATGATGGGGTCCATAGATACCTATAGGCGAATTTTCGGCTAGCCCAAATACTAGCAGAGCCGCAGAACGACGTCATAAAACGATACCCAGTCGTTTCACCAAAGAAACCAACCAAACTCCCACCCAACAGCAACAAGGGCCCAAAAAAAAAAAAAAAAGAGGGGGGGGGAAGGATAATAAAGTAGAAAAAAAAGGGCAAAGATATTCCGCGGGAAGGGCTAAGAAGCCAGAAGAAAATGATAATAAATAAAATACGTAGTTATACATGCATGCTCCAGTCGAGATGTGCCGCTCAACTGTTAGGAGGGGGTAGCCAGTAGTCAAACTTTCACCAAGCCTCATCTTTCCATCGACACTGATTCTTGTCGGCTCGCCGCTTACACTTGTAAAGACTCACGCACAGCGGCATGCGAACTTGTGGTGCAGGTGAAAGTGGGCGTTTTATAGTAGGAGCCCAGGTTGGAGCGTCTAGGCCGTTGTCTCGACAGACTCGGTGACCTCAGGCTTCTGTAGGGACCATGTTAGAGTCGTATGGAAAATGAATATCGAGCAAGGCACTGAGAGGTTGGAGGCAGTGTCATTGTTTCCCCGTCTTCATTTGATTCTCAGCTCACCTTCTCGTCGCTCTCCTCCTTGATCTTTCCCACGTCCGCGTTTGCGGGCTCTGTGACGCTGGGCGTCTCGGTCTTCTTGTCACCGTTTGCCTTGACGCCGTTGGCACCAGGCTCTGCCTTGACGGCAGTGCCCTTATCGCCGGTCTTGCTGTCCGCAGCAGCCCCATTGACACCGTTGGAGACGGTGCCCTTTGCTGGAGCACTGCCCCCATCGGCGAGGAGCTTGGTCCATTGGTCCAGCAACTCTTTCGACCGCGGCTTGAACTTGTACTCGTCCTCTTTGGGAATGTTGTCGAGCTTAAGGATCGCCTTGAGAACCTTATTGATCTTGGTCGCCCGTATGATGCTGACCTCGAGCTCCGGCATCACTTCTAGCTTTTCGATGAAATCCGACATGGCCCTCATCTCCTCCTCCTTTGGCTCCTGGTCGCGGGTCAGGAGGCCCTTCTGAAGCTTGTGGCGCAGGAACAAAACCTCTTTCTGAGTAGTGGACCCCCGTCAGCGTGCGCCGGGAGATGTACATCTATGGAGCCAAGGTTGAGTACTTACCTCTTTCCGCGCGTGCTTCTCCTCGGGGGAGAGTTCGGGCGTCATGATCTCCTTTTCCTTTTCGGCCATCTTCTTCTCCGCCGTCTTTTTCGTCTCGGCGACCTCTTTGACGGACTTCTTCGACTTGAACTTTGACGCTTTCACCTCAGCCGCAGGCTTGGGGGATTTGGGAGTCGAGGTGCCGTTTGCGGCCTTCGGGGTAGAGTTGGTGGTCAGTTTGATCTTGGGCTTTTTGACCGAGTCCGAGCGCTGGGGAGTCTGCAAGTTGGTTTATTTGGTTGTTGGTTAGAGCAGGATGACAACATGGATAACGGGGTGGGAGCTCACAGCTGCATCATCCTCTGCCTTGCGCTTCTTCGTAGGCTTCTTCTCCTTTGCGGGTGTCCCGATGTCGTCTTCATCAGCGTCCGCCATTTCAACATCCTCTTCTGCTTCCTTGGCCGCTTTCTTGGCCTTCTTGGCAGCCGCAGCGGCCTTGGCTTCGGCTTTGGCTGCCTGTTGCTCCTGGGCCTGCTTCTCTTCATTCAAGATATCTTCCTGGTGCTTGATGAGAAGATCCTTGAAATGCTGCAGATCGTGACCTTCGCCTGCAAGCTCGTGAGCGGCCTGGAGGTCTTTGCGCATCTTGCCGCTAGCAAGGCTCGCAACTGTCGAGGTGTCAAGATCAACAAGATCTTGATTGGGGATCCACCCACTATTGGACACCGTTGTTAGCTGGGCCGGAATTTTAGTTTGGTAGATGCTGACGAGAGGGGTGGTTGCGGTCCACCGGGGTCGCCGAGGGGATGCCGAGTAGACACCCTGACTCATGGTACGTCCGGAGTGGAAGTGTTGTGGTTGTCGAGAGGGGGAACACTCACAACTCATTTGTGTAGAGGTACATGACGGGGAAGGTCCGGTCAGCGGCGCGTTTACCGCCATCGGCGAAATCCTCGCGGTAGGTGCCATCAGGCCTGGCGGCGGTCACAGGGCGAGTCTTGAGCAGAGTTTGCGGCAGCATGTCCTCGTCACAGATGATGCCGGGCCACAGAGGATAGCCCTTGAGTCTGATGAAGAAGTAGTCGCCGGGTTTGGCGTCCAGATGCAATATCTTGGCCCGTGATCCCTTCCTGTTGAGCTTCTTTCTGCTGTCGGTGAGAGAGGTCGACTTGCGGCGCGCTTTGGACTTGTCGGCCGGTGTGGTGGGTTCCTTGGCGGCGCCAGCCGTGACAGCCTCCCCGTCATCTGTCGCCGCATCGGGCGCGGCATCCTCGGTTTTGGCGGTAGCGGCTGTCGGCGCACCCTCGTCCGCAGTAGCAGCAGTATCAGTGTCGGGGCCGGCGTCAGAAGCATCCTTCATCTTAGTATCGCCCTTCTCATCGCGCTCTTCGGTGGGGGCCGCGGGCGCATCTTTAGCTGGTGATAGGAAAGATGGTCTGTTAGCAACGCCGCACAAAGACGCAGGAGCAGGTGGAGGGAGTAAGAGAAAAGCTAGCTGACCTTCAGTAGACTTGATGTCGCCTTCCTTGTGCGCATCATCGAGAGATGTGTCCGCAGCAACCTTTGGGTTGGCGGCATCGTCGGCCTTCGCTTCCGAGCTGGTAGCAGGCGGATCCTGCACCACCTGCGCTCCCGACGGCTGCGCATCCGGCGCAGAAGGTTGCGCAGCGGGAGCAGTCGAGTCAGGCATTGCCGCGGGCGTGTGTAGATCGAGACGAGACGCAAGCTGGGTGATGGCTGGCGTGCGAAGGCGCGGTGAATGCGCGTATGCTGTATGAAGGCAGGCAGGTATTCCTGACGGATCAAGGGTATGTGTCTCGTGTCGGACGGTCGCGCGCGCGCGGACACGGCGGGCTGGAGCAAAGCAATAGCACCAGCAGCGGAGGATGCAGGCGCTGAAGAAAGCAGAAAAAATGAAAGGGGAAAAAAAAAAAAGAAAAAGGAAAAGAGGGACCGGGGGGTGCTCAATCACGCATCAAGATGGAGGACGCGTTCTTTCGCGTTGCAAACTAAATGCGCACGCGAGAGAGAGAAGGATTCAGACGTCAATGAGGCGTGGCTGTAAGATGCATCAATTGCCCAGCGCCAGCTCGCAGTGTTTGTTGTTTTGACAAGCAGAAGAAAGGTGGAGGGAAATTTTTTTGGCCAGCGAAGGTGCATGCGTGGTCATCGAGTTGCTGTTTTCAGTCCATGTTGATGCTGCGGCCGACGCTGCGGCGGCCTTCAAAATGCAGCACGGTAGCTCGGGATAGGTGGAGCGCAGTGCCGATGCGACTGGGTCACGTGCGCTCACCGGCCGCCCGCCTTGGGAGAGGAGCCACCGTTCCCACCAGACTAGGCCCCGGCCACCCACCTTGTCTGTCGCTTTTTCCTGTCTTGTTTTGCTCTTTGCCACACGCTGCTGCACCAGACCAGCCCGCCCAGAGACTAGCGGACCAGCTCACAGTGGAGACTGCAAGAAGCCCGCGAGGTGGCACGAGAGGTCATCCTCCAGCTTGGCGCACCACTCAAGACCCATCCAAGGACAGCCCGGGCTGTGCTCCCCCGTCGTCCTTCTATCGACGCCATGGCCTTTCCGCTACCGCCACCCTCACAATAATCCTGAATGCATGCAGCAAGACCGCAGCATTCCCCTGCCGTTGCCTGCCCAGCCCGCCCCTAGCCGTCAAAAGGCGCCGCCAAAGCTTGAATCTCATCACCATAGAAGCCGTGAATACTTGTTCAACTCATCTGTCCGTTGCCTATCTGGCAGCTAATCCATCATCTACCTATCTACACAACAAGATCAGCAACGCATGTGCGCACATGTCTGTATGCATACCTCGCCTATTCCTGACGTCTCTTGTTCCTTCACTCGTCGTCCTCATCCTCGTCATCGTCATCGTCGTCCACGTCCATGCTCTCGGCAACCGTGACAGAGAAACCAGGCTCCTGGTCGACGCCGACGTAGCTATCGCTCATCAGGAACAGCTTTAAGTCGTGCTTGCCGGGCGTTGGCACCGTGAACTCGAGTCGTACGTTCAGACTCCGTCCAATTGTGACGCGCTTGATGGCAAGCAACGTCTTCGTAGCCTCAGAGCCCACCACGAGCCACCAGTTCTCCGACTTCTTGGCGGGGAAGAAGGGGGCGTGCACTGTTGTGTCCACCTCCTCATCCTCGTCCACCTCCCGCTCGATCTTGATCTTCAGGTACGACGGCTCGCCGGCATGCAAATTCTCCTCGTCCTCAACCTCGAATTCCATCGAGATGTCTGGGTACTTGCTGTTGGTGAAGTTGGCGGCCTGGGCAAGCTGGCTCTGCGATAGCGCCAGTCGTTTTACCAAAGTCTCATACTGCGGGTTCTCCTCTGGGCTCATGGCCTCCATGAAATCGAACACGTCCTTGATCCTAAGTCGCCATATACAGTTAGTTGAAAAGTAGCACGGGGGAGATGGCTGGCAGCGGCGGCCATGCGCATCAGAAAGCGAAGCTGACACGTACCCGAATTCGTTGGCCACCTTGACCACTTCGGGCCCAAAATGCGGAATCTGCTTGAGTGGACTGTCGCGGTCCCACATTGCCTGCACTACCATCTGCGACATCTCCATCGCGTTCATGGCGTTCAGGTGGCCTTCGGAGGACAGTATGTCGACTGTTGCGCTCAGAAGACCTAACACCTTGGAGAGAATGACCTCCTGGTCCTTTGCAAGGTCAATGGGCAGCTGCATTCGGGAAAAGTGAGCCTGCAGCAGGACAAATGCCTTGAAGTGCGGCGAGTCGAACGACGCCTCGGCCATCTTGACGGGAACACGGTCGTAGATGCGCCGCAGGATTCCTCCCTCGTGTCGTCGGATCTGGATCGACTCAAACTCGGCAGCCGACGTGATGATCTCCAGAATGCCCTTGAGCTTGGTGCGGGCCTTGAGCGAGAGAAGCAGCGTCTGCATCGTAACGTACGAGATGTTGTAGTACGCCGCGATCATGGCCGCGTTCTGGGGCGCCACAGATCCGTCATCCTCATCGAACTCCACGATCTTAGATTGCGACAACTCCGTCAGAGTTTCCTCCACGAGGTCTGAGAGATACTTGCCCAAGCCCTCCTCAGACACGTTTGTCAGTCCGTAGAAGCTCGGGTTCGCCAGCAACCGGCGGTAGAAATACGTAAACGTCAGCCAACTGAGCGCGTCGTCGCCCGATTCGATCATCTTCGTGCTGATCTCGGTCACAAACGCATCGTGCAGATAAGCGTGATTCTGCGACTGCTCTGCAAGCACCGACTCGACTGGTATGGCCTCGTTCAGGAACTTCTTGTAAAAGTCCCGCTTCACCGCCGGCAGCATCAACACGCCACGACCGCGGCCGTCCTTACCCGGGCGGAGCGCCTTGCCGAACATTTGGAGAACGTCGCTAATAGGATAGTCGATGTAGCGGTGCTCCCGCCCCTCGAAGAACTGCGTGCCCATCACGACCACCAGGTGTGCTGTGCTATCCAGCTCCCAGCAGACATCCCGCGAAGCGATAAGGACCTGGATCGCACCCTTATCGTAAAGATGTTTGACGATACGCCGGTCTGTCTGGCTGAGGGCCTCATGGTAGTAGCCAACGCCGTGCGAAAGCGATTCCCTGAGAGCATCCTCTTGAGTCTTGTCGAGCAAAGGTCGTATCTGCTCCACGTCGACGTGAAGGAAGCGGTCCTCGTCATCGTCTGCGAGGCAGGCCGTGAGAATGTCGCGCGCTGTCGCCCGCGTTTGCTTCCTTGTGGGAACAAACACTATGGCGGGCCTGTCGGCGGACATTTGAGTGATGGTCGCGTACGTGGGCTTGGCCATGGCGAGCATAAGGGAGGGGAAGTGCGGGATGGTGAAGGATTGTATGTGAAGCTCCAGTGGCACCGCACGCACGTGGGGGCTGAAGTTGTAGACATCGTGCTTTTTGCAGTCAAGCCACTCGCCGATGTCGCGCGCGTTGGACAGAGACACGCTCAGCCCAACCATCCGTATCGGGAGCTCCGTTGACGACCTTATATAGTGCATGCGAGAGACGACAAGCTCATAAATAAAGCCTAGCTGCCCGCTTAGCATATGAAGCTCGTCGGCGATGAAGAGCTCCACCGTCTGCACATTCTTGCGCCGTTTCCACTGCCTTGACAGGACATCCCACTGTGTCGGGGTGGCCAGGATGAGGTCGCCCTTCTCGAGCAGCTTCAGGTCCGTGACCGTCTCCCCCGTGAGCTTGACGATATCCTTGCCGTCCCGGAGACCCGACAACCGCTTCTCCCAGTCCTGGAACCGCGCGTCCACGAGCTCCTGGAACGGTGCGATGTACACGGCGCGCCCGTGCTCCGGCTTCGACCAGAGCCTCATAAGAGCGAACTCTGCACAGACCGTTTTGCCGCTGCCCGTGGGTGCTGCGACGAGAACGTTCTGGTCCGTTGCATACAGCGAGTTGAAACATTGCGTCTGGATCTTGTTGAAGTGCTCCCACTTCGGGTAGAGGGCTGCGTAGTCTTTCGCCTTGAGCGCCGACACGGGGAGAGGCTGCAGGTCGAGTAGCTCCGTGTGTGGTGGGAACTTCTCAGGGAGAATCAGTTTCTGGAATGAGACGGCAATGCGTGTCTCCGAGTGCATCCACCTGTCCGACACGACCGAGATGAAGTAGTTGGGCGGCATCGGTTCGGTCATTGGGACGGTGAACTCGATCAGATGCTCGTTGGTTTCCGACTGCGCGTAGTCCTTGCGCAGGATAAACTGGTCGTGGAACAATATGTCCTCGCCGTCGCAGTCCTCGACGATAACCCAGAAGCTCTCGGCGATGCCGTGGAGGTCGTCGTCCCACTCGAACTTCGGGCTGATGGTCAACTCCACCCGGAGCATGGAACGGGTAAGAGGCTGGACGTGCTCCTGAATCTCCACCCTTGGAAACTTCGACACGAGAGAGCATACTTTTTGCCGGCTTTGGGCATGCCTAGGAGCTCGCCCATTCTCGGGGGATCCAGGTCGAAGTAGCTGGTCCAGGGAACCTCAATGCGCTCTGCCTTGCCGACAATCTCGCGCGGGCACGTGGGGAACTGGCGAAGCGGCGTCATCGTCGGCCACATACGCTTCTCGGCCATTTTGCACAGGTCCAGGGCCGTCTTGGCGACAGATGCCCACCCCTTCTTGAGCGCGATCTCAAAGATTGCACGCAGAATGCGGCCGGCAGACTGCGTGACATAGACCATATCGGCCATCAGAGCAAGGCCATCAAGTCTCAGCCGCGATATGTAGGCCTGCAGAAGAACGTTGATCTTGGCGTGCGGCTCCTCGACGCTTTCCTTGACCGGGATGGGGACCTTGCCCAGCAGCTTGGCCAGCTCCAGCTTTTCCTCCTGGCGGACCGGGATGTACTTGAACTCGGCGCTCAGGGCGAAAACCCTGAACAGCTCGATGGTCGTTATGTTGGGCTGAATCAGCGTGTTGTAGGTGTCCATCGAGCCGTGGGTTATGTAGTAGTGAGACGCGATGCGTCCCAGCTCGGTGGCCTGTAGCTTGCCCGTCTTCTCATCGTACTTGACCAAGTTGGACTTTCGGAGGACGGTGGCGGCCGAGTGGATCAAGTCGACGCGCTTCTGCTCCAGCGCCTCATCGTCCTCGTACTGCCCCGACCTGGTAGAGGCCGGGTGAACGGAGCATGCGGACAAACAGGTACGTGTAGCCAAGCCATTCGACACCCTCATCACGGTTGCGGATGTTACCTAGGACGATCTCGGCATTCAAGTTGTCCACAAGCTTGCTCACGAGCTGAGACTCTATAGGGAGTTGCTGGTTGAGCAGAGACAGGTAGTAAGTCATCTCGTTTTGGGTCGTGATGATGATGCCCTCGCCGTAAGTGTCAAACTGCGGCCGTCCAGCACGCCCAAGCATTTGCAGGACGTCTTGCGGACTCAGCTCGACCCAACTGCCCTTTTCAGGCGAGTAGACCTGGGTACCTTTGATGATCACCGTATGGGCCGGGAGGTTGACACCCCAGGCAAGGGTTGCAGTGCAGACCAGCACCTGGATCGACCCATCGGCAAACAGCTCCTCGACGTCTGTTCTGTCGGCCCGGCTCATGCCGGCGTGGTGGATGCCGAAGCCATACGGCAGCAAATCCTTCAGATCCCTGTCGTTGGCCTGGTCGGCAGACTCCTTCAGGATCTCGCGGCTGCCGGCATCATGCTTGAGGATGTCGTTTATGGTCTCCATCTCAAGGGCTTTGTCGCGGATGTACCTTGCTGTTTTTGCCGTCTCCTTCCGCGAGTGCACAAAGATGAGCATCTGGTTTCGGTTTTTGCCAACGTGCTCCAGGACCTTGGTGTACGTGATGTCGTTCATGGTCTTCAGCTGCCTGATCGCCTTTTTCTCCGACACGCCGATAAATTCCTGCCGCAGGGGACAAGGACGGAACGAGCCGTCAAAGTGGAAGAGGCCTTTCTGGGGGTCGACGCGGAGGAAGCTGGCCACGTCCCTGTAGTTTGGAAGAGTGGCTGAGAGACCGACGATCCTGACCGGCTCGCCCGTCTGCTCCGTCCTTCGGATGGTCCTGCTGACGACGCTCTCGATGACGGGGCCACGGTCGTCATGGAGCAAGTGAATCTCGTCGATAATAATCAGGCGCACCAAGTTCGTGTATGACAGGTCGGTAGCTTTGCGAGTGATGACATCCCACTTCTCTGGCGTGGTTACAATAATCTGGGTCTCGGCAATTTGCTGCTTGGTAAGCTGGCGGTCGCCCGTGAGCTCCGAGACTTTGATACCAAAGGGCTCCAGGCGCTTGCCAAAGTTCCCGACCTGCTCCTGTACAAGTGCCTTCAGCGGCGCGATGTAGACAATCTTGAAAGCATCTAGGTCGAGTTCTCCCGTTTCAGGGTCTCGGTTCTTGCCGATGTCGCGGAGGATTGTGAGCATGGCGACGTTTGTCTTGCCGCTGCCAGTCGGGGCACAGATCAGCATGTTCCCGTCATCTCCAAACGCAGACGGGTAACATTGTGACTGGATTTTGTTGAGAGCCCTGGCAGTACTGAAGGGGACACGAGCCCACTCGGGCATGTCGGTGATGGGTATGCTGACGTCGGTCGGGTCGTTGCGCTTCTTCGGCGGCGGTACGTGGATCTCTTCGTATCCCTTGAAGGTCCGTTTCGTCGAACCTTCGGGGAGGCTTACCCTCGGGTTCGACATGAGGTGGTTGCCTTGATCGAAGACGAGGTTTTCCAGGTTAATGAGCTTCTTTGGCTGGAGTCCGCCAACCAGTTGGCCATCCTGTTGGCCCGCAGTCGCTGGCTTGGCGGCATCGAGCGAGGCGTTCTGGTCGATGTCCATCTTGATCTCGAGCCTGGGTTTCTTCTGCTCGTCGCCAGTTTTGCCATGCAGCTCATCCAGAATCCACCGCAAGCCTTCGGATGCCATATCCCGCTCGATCGAGATGCGCTCCTCGTTGTTCTCGGCTTTGGCAAGCCTTGTCAGCCACACCACCTTCTCTCGATTCTCTATCAGCTTCTGCACAACCTCGTGATGTTCATAATCAAAGAGCTCCATCAGATCATTTTCGATCTCTCGCAGCTGCTTCTCTTCGCCTCCGGCCTCGTCCGGCTCGCCCGAGAGGATACGCAGCGCAGCATGCGTCTTGTCGTGCTGTGTGTGAGCATCAGGGTATAGCCTTCCGATCTGCCGCTGGAGCCAGTACGCGTCAATCTCACGAGCGGGTACGTGTTTGGCGTCCTTGGATTTGCCCTGAGCCGATTTCCCCCGTGGCGCCGAATCTATAATCATGGCCTCGCCATCTAGGGTATCCGGAGCTCCGTCGGCAGGCTCTGGCCCAGCGCCCGTGCCAGCCTCAGGGCCTGGCTGATCCGACTCATCCTCGCCATCAGCCTCGTCTTCCGACGACTCATCACGGATCTCATTGACGAAGCCCTCCCCGTCGTCATCGTCGTCCTCGAAGTCGACGGCAACACCTTGGCGATCGTCAATTTCCTCCTCGTCCTTAGCTCCGGCCACTTCGTCGTCGTCGTCCTCCTGCGCGTCATAGTCGGTGATCTTCTTTGCCAAGCTCATCAACTGGTGAAACCTTTCAGGCTCCATACTGGCACCCAGGATATCATCCGTCTCCTTCTTCTTTGCAACTTCATTGAGGTCGTCGTCTTTGAGGAACTCGAGCACCGCATCGGCCGCACTCCGCACCATCTCGTGTGACACATCGCCAATACTCTTTGCGACAATGGAAAGGATGAGCTCGAATGTCGCCCTCGTGGCGGGGGTTCGGGGCCGGTAGCGCAAGCCCTCAACCAGCATATCCGCCGTGGACAGGATACCGCCTCCGGATTCCACCTTGCGCTTGGCGCGCTGCTGGGCCAGACGTCGCGTCCCTCGTCCATCCTCCCCCGCTGGACATTGGGCACGAGCGAGGACTTCTTTGGCTTAGGCGCGTCGTCGCGGGATATGCGGGAGCCCATATCGCGGATGGACAAACGGCCGGCAAGCGACTCGGGGTCGCCGGTAGCCTCATCGGCGCGGCGCGTGACAAATCGGCGGTCCGCCTGGAGGACCAGGTTGGACATGGCCGAGTACTTGTACTGCGACACATCTCGGTGGTGGTCCGTCATCGTGACGGCTCCTTTGGCACTGACGAATTAGGTACTGGAGGCTCGGTGCCTTATCGGCAGCGTCGGGGGCGCGACGCGTTTTGCGCCAGACGGGTGCCCCAGGCGATTTCCTTCAGGCGGCAGCCAGCAAGTGGCGATGCAGACCGTCGACGGCAGGCATCAACCAATGGGCGACAGCGAACAGGCGAGGGGCTGGCTCTCAGGAAGTTTGCCGCAGGCCTAAAAGTCCTGGAAAACCTGCAAATGATTATAATGTGGTGCGTGGTGTGGTCGGCCCTTGAGTTTGCCGCGATATCGAGTCAAGGACGCGGGCGCGGTGCTGGAACTTTTTTTGGTGTGGGCGAACAAGCGAATTATTTCATGTTGACTTCCGCTTGACATTTGATCCAGATTGACCTGTCGCTCGTGCGGCAGTGACATAAAGCGTAGGCGAGGTAGGGTGGTTCTCCACCATTGGTAGTGGAGCGGGCGCCCGTGCTCTAGCGTTCGATGTCCCGCCTAAACGCCGGAAGCCTGCCTGTAGCACCCACGGTACCGAGCGGATGAAGTTGTGGCAGCGGTTACAACATAACCTCCCAGATACCTGACGACCCCCCAAAGGTGAAGCACCACCGTCGAAACCAAACGCAGACAGACTGCGGCCATCTTGAACATTGAATCTATATGTACTAAATAAAACTCTTTGGTCTACGTCAACTTCAGCAGCTCTCACACATTTCTCCTCCGCCGTTAGGCAGAGACTGCTCGGGGCACGACCCCAGACCGGGAGGCAGAAATAGCGGACAGAGCCACGATGGAAGCAGCACAGGAGGCTTTAGCACCCTTCATCCAGCCACGCGATGAGATCTTGCACATCCGCAAGGTTCTGGCTGCAAATCTGGCGTCCTGCCTCGGCAATGCCGCCCGTGACGGCCCGCCAACCCCGTTGGCGTTAGCAGACCCGCCAGCCGTCATCGTGATCCCCCCAGAAGTTCGTGGGCTCCAGCGCGAGTATCTCGAAGCCCTGAACGCCAACATCCGGGCGCGACGGGAGCATCAGGACCTGGAGGCACGTCATGTCCGACCCGCCACAACACCTACCAACCAAAGCGCCGGCTACCTTGCGGCGCACATCGTCGCTTTGAGGCTCCGAAAGAAGGAGGCACGCCTCAGGGCAATTTCGAAATCTCTGGAGCTCCTGGATCAGAGACCGGCTGCCTCCACAGAATTTCTAGATCCCAGCCAGATTTTCAGGGACTCGCCACCCTTGCCCGAGGTGCCCAGAGAGGCGGTCAGCAGCTTTGTCTTGGACAAGACACTGTCAAAGGCAAGCCTGGACGAGCTGCTTGACCGGCTCCAAAAGTCAGTGCTGCGTGCAAAGCTGCTACTCAAAAAGGAAGAGCAGCTCCTTAGTGCCGTCAGGAAGAGATCACCGCGGCACGTGGAAGGCCTGGCAGCTGGTGTGAAGCTCGCCGCCCTGACCGCCGCGCGCAATGAACTCATCAGCTGGATCGAGACAGAGCTGGCTAGTACATCAGGGGACGGGGCGGATGGGAGCGAGGAGCAACCCACGCACGCCGAGCAGGTTTCCGAAATTAGGCGCCGCGTCGAAAGCCAGCTGTCATCAATCAAGCAGAAGTACGACGAATATGTTTCTGCACGAAAATTACTCCTTAGGGCCGCATCGCAAACGCATCAGCCCCTGATGGAGCCCCCAGGGATCGAGGCCATCCATACTGCCGGGTTACCATGCCAAGCACAGACGATGCCATCCTCTTACCTGTTGTCTCCGTATCTCGCCCGTCTTTTAGCGGCTTCTCACGAGCAGAAGGGTTTGATATTACAAAAATCACACCTCAGTGCCACCGTCGCAAAGAAAACCAAGGATACTTGCCAGCTTCTGGATCACCTCGCGGAGGAAAGCCAACTACTACCCAAGCACCACATCCCGGGCCGGTCTCATCACCAACCCAGACTTCTTGGGGACGGGCTAGGCCCTGCAGCAGAGGGCTCTACCGTCGCCGGTCGCTCGAGAAGATGGGTTATAGCAGCCGAAGCCTCGAAGTTGGCAACACTCGAGACGGTGGCTGAAAAGACGGAGGAAGGCGAGATGGCTCTCGAAACCTCCGCGAGACACCTAGACGAGATCGGTAGGTTGCTTGGCACTCAGATGCTGTCGCAAGACCGCAACCCTGCTGTATCCGAAGGGGATGGGGACATCTGGCTGTCGCAAGGCCAAACAGGGGCCAGTCCTCTTGACTACAACAACAGGAGCAAGCCACTTGATGTCTGGTCCATTCTTGACGGGGGACTGGGTGTTCTGCGAGCAGAGGGCGGCGATGACAGCCTTTATTGACATGTTGTTCAACACACATGGACTGATCATCAGCCATAGGTCAATGTATAAACGCCATACCAGAGGTCCGATGGGCCAGGTGCCAATCTCTGCACATGAAGTGTATCCTTCTTCTGCCAGAGGAGCCATGTTTTGTCAAGCAAGCAGTGTGACCGTCGTGCCATCCACCCAAGGACAGCTAAAGCCGAGTCTTTAGACCTTGATTAGTGTGGAAGGAGATTGTGGAGCCCATCGACTTGCATCCACCCCATTGAACTACAGAGGTACAGCCTCCAGCTATACCCTGCTAGACATTATTACAGACAACCTCAAACACAAGTCCAATATGGATAGATGCTCGTTAGCACCGTCAACCAGCGCTTGTCAATCTCCGAGAATTACTATTGACATCCGCGTTCTTCTGAATATCTGGGATCTCCTCGTCATACATAATGGCTTGGAAGAGCTATGATTTTGAAGAAATGGGTGTCAGCACCGGTTTCTATCAGTATCGCAGAGGGAAAACGCAGGCTCATACCTGAGTGACGACCTGAGTGGCACTCCATCCATCCGCGACCATGTCCTCGACAACCTTGGCGACTGATTGATATGTCTGCCCACTGCCACGAGGTCTCATGGCCTCAACGAGGCTGTCGATTGTCGTAGCCGGGATCACGCCTGCGATATCCTCGACAATCTGTGCAGTCACAGGCTTTGAGTCGACGTCCATCTTGTCCTGCTCGCCTTCACCAGATGCACGGCCCGCTCCGACCAATCGTGCGGCGCTCTGAAGAAAGGTTATAGCCTTTCTCAGATCGCCTTCGCTGCTCTTGATGAGCGCATCGACGGCACCCTGCTCAAGTGCGACCCCCTCCTTCTCGGCGATATGTTCGAGGCGTGATTTGGCGTTGCCTTGGTCGAGGCTCTTGAACCTGAACTTGCTGCAACGGGAGGCCAGTGGGTCGATGATACGGGTGACGTAGTTGCAGATGAGGCAGAAGCGGGTGATTTTGCTATAGGTCTCCATGGTACGGCGCAGGGCGCTCTGAGCATCCTGGGTCATGGAGTCGGCCTCATCGAGGATGATGATCTTGAAGGGCGGGCATGGGTACTTGGCTCTGTCATAGCCGGGCGGTGGGTTCGTAAGCTGCATTCGCGCAAAGTCCTTCACCTTCTCCCGCACAATCGAGATTCCGCGCTCGTCCGAGGCGTTGAGTTCCAGGACACGCGACCTCATCAGCTCCGGGCCGAAGAGCTCTTTGGCGAGCGCGAGCACTGTAGATGTCTTTCCTGTTCCGGGAGGGCCGTAAAACAGCATGTGAGGGAGCTACGGCGAATGTCAGCATCGCAACACTGGAAGGCCGCGTATGGGCAGAGTGCCGACGTGGACGGGCAACGACACGGACATTGGAGGCTTGTAGGGTGCGCTGGAGCACCGTTACGGTGTGGTCCTGAGCGGTGACATCGCTGAGGGTCTTCGGGCGACTACGAACGAGAGCAGCGAAGGTCAGTTCCAGCTAAATAGTATTTGGTGAGCGGTGCGACAGCCCCTTGCCCGCTCGCGTTTTGTGCATACTATTTCTCAACCCAAGGCTGGGTTCGTGTGGCTTCTGGGTTCTGCTTTTCCTGCTTGGCTGACACGGCGCCGTTCGCCGCAGCCTGCTTTCTTGCCTTGATATCAAAAAAGCTTGCCATTGTGCATCAAGATAGGACGGAAGACCCCATTAGATGGCTAGATGCGACTTTCTCGTAGTTCTGGAGCGTGTCTGCAGGGTGTTTGCGGCCTGGAGGTTGGGTGGTTCCAAGTCGAGAGGCATGGAAGCGGGAAGACAGTGATTTCACGGGCAAGTAATCAAGAGCACTTAACGCGTCGCGTCTGGGCGCTCGCTCGCGGACGCAACTCCAGGCCCCCACAGCCCCGTCGGTTTGGTGGCCTGTGCTCCATTCGTCCCCAGGAGGCGTGGAGCAATCCGGCCCCTGCCAGACCGACGTCGATAACCGTGCCTTGCGTGCCTTTCACACGGTCCTCGTTCTGCCTGACCCCTCCAAGCCCGGGCAACCTCACCTAGCACCCGAGGTAGCGCAAGCCCAGCCAACGCCACCGATCGGACTCCTGCTGTGCGGGCTGCTACCTAGGTGCTCCGAGCTCCCACAGGCGTGCCAGCGCAGTCGCTGCCTGTGGGTTGAATGCATAGCACCAGATGTCGATACAGCATGCGGAGCAGCAGGCCCTCACATATGCAACCCCACCACTGCCCCTGCCACGGGTTGTGTGCATGCTGTGCTTTCGTCCAGTCCCCGTGTCCCCCCACTTCCGTCACAAACCACGAGAACCTTCCTAACCAACCTAACCTCCCTTTAACTTCCCGTTCGCGCATAACCGCTGTGCTGGCCCACCGTCCAAGCTAAGCGTGCTGTTTCCCACTAGAGGTCCCCGCAGGGACTGGAAGGCCAGCCCGCCGCCCGCCAACACGCATAGCCGCCGCCGTCGGACTACCATCCATCTCCAACCGCCCTGGGCCTCCTCACATGCCCAACTCGAAAGCGCGGAGATCCGGCAACGTCGACTTCAGCTTCGGCCAGGACTGAGCCGGTTAGATTCTGCAAGCTGAGAACCCCACCCCCGGCGCAACAATGGCAGACCAGTCTATCATCCGGATCACCAAGGTGAGTGAGGGGCCCTCGTACCTAGAGCCAGATAGGCGTTTGCGCCTGTGTTTCCCAATGCGCACGAATGTTGGCACTCCTGAGAACTAACCCGCACCCCGTCGGGCCTTGTCTTACAGGAGTTGAGTGAGATCCAGAAGAACTCGGATTTGTGTAAGAGCGCCCTCGTCGCTGTGCTCCTCCATGGCACGCGTCGTGGCATTCTTGTCTGCTGAAGACTGACACCTGGACGTCGACATAGCGCTCGCCGTCGCCTGCAGGGATGTCGATGTCAGGAACGTGAAGGCCATGATTATTGGTCCCACGAGACACCCTACGAGTTTGGATTCTTCGAGGTACGTCCGCGCTGCCACCCATGACCATGGAAATGGCCGAGATCCCAGTCCATATCCAAGCCTTTTGCTGACCGGCCTTGCAGTTCACGTTCAGGTTTGGCAAAGGTCAGCGACCCCGGGCACCTCCTCTACTACATTCACCTCGCCAGGTGGTTGCGCACGCGGCTGTACCTAACGCGCTCGTGGCCGTGATGCATAGACTATCCTCGCAAATCGCCCGCCGTGACAGCGATAACAACCAACGGAGGACGCACTCGCTTCAACCCCAACATCTATGCTGCTGGCAAAGTCTGCCTGTAAGTGACCGTCCGGCGCATCCCCTCGTATCTCACATCGGTGACTGACCAGACGCAGATCCATTCTAGGGTAATCGACCTCCAAACGCCGTCCCTCGATTTGTCCACCAATACTGACGTTTGTATAGCACATGGCGAGGCGACCGGGCGAGGAGTGGTCAGCGCGCTCAGGGGCTTGAGTCGATATTGTTGTCGATTCAAAGCTTAATGTCTTCAAACCCGTATGAGAACGAGCGGGATTCGAGGATGCCAACGAGCCTTCGGATAAGAAGAATCAGAAGGATTACGTGCAGAAGGTTACTTGCCGCCCATTCCCAACTACCCTGGCTTTGGTGACAACTACTTCTGATAAGGTGGTAGATAGCTGACTTCAACCCGCGTGCCAGATCCGCCACGAGACCTTGCGCATCAGCGTCATCCAGAGGCTAGAGGAGTACCTAGGCATACAGGCAGATGGATCCATCCCGCCGCCCGTGGCCGTCGACAAGGAGGAGGAGGACATGGATCTTGAGGAAATAGACGACCCGAACGTCCCATTCGAGCCATTCAAGGACCTGTGCAAACGCCGGTTCCTGTGGTACTACGACTCGTACCTCAACAGCATCCAGAAGGCGAAGGAGGAAGTCAAGGACGGCCAGGCATTCGCGAGGATGCCTTTCGAAGGCTCGCACAACTCCATGGAGGGGAAGTTCAACTACTCGGAGAGAGGAGGCTGAGGAACATCAAACAGGCCCTTGATGCTGAGGCCCTGGGCTGGGCCGCCGAAGGTCTTACCCCCAAAGCCAAGGACTCCACGGTGGCCGTCAACCTGCAGCGCCAGTTCGAGCAAATTGTCGAGAACTTCAAGCGCAACGACATCCCGCACAACCTGGAACTTGACGAGAAGAACCCATTCGTCTGGGTGCTGACCTATTTCGGAGCCCCCATGACGAATCTCGACGGCGGTCTATTCCGCATCACCATTCGATTCAGCCCCCGATTTCCCGAGGAGCAGCCGCGGGTCAACTTTGAGACCCGCATCTTTCATCACAGGATCGCGGCCGACGGGACCGCCTGCTACTTCGCCCCGGTGACTCGCCGAGAGGACATTAAGTCGCACATCGATGCCATCATCGAGGCACTGGAGGAGGAGCCGCCGTACGATCCCAGAACGCTAATCAACCCCGAGGCGTTCAAGCTTTACTGGGGTTCGGCTGAAGACCGGAAGATGTACAATCGGCGTCTGCGGCGGTCGGTGCAGCAATCTCTGGAGTGAGTACAACTTCCCTCGTGACCCTGGTTTCACGGCTATACAGGGGTCGACATTCTCGGCACCGATTTTCTGGCGTCTCCTCTGTGTACATAACATCATCTAACAGTACAACTAGGGACATCTGATTCGTCTCATGGATGCCACCGCTACCACCTACTACTGCCGCCATGACGGCCGTCTGCCCCAGTCACTTCTACCTTTGTATGGCCTGCGTCACTCTTCTTTCTTATCATTACTTCTTTTCGTGTAATCTTCTCGGCACCGTCACGGCGTTCGCGTTACAGGCTGGCTGGGTTTTGGCCGGACATACCAGGTAATTGCAGAAATATTTATGCCAACAGGCATCATGTGCGTTCTTTATTTTTTATTTTTTATTTTTTATCTCTTTCTTTGCGCCTCAGCTATCGCGTTTAACCAAGAAATGCGCCTGCTAGGTCGCTGGAGGAGAGGAGGTTATGCACCTTTGTGGGGCTGTGCGCTCGCTACGCTAGACTCTTGCTGCCTGCCAGACCCTCCTCCCTTCAACCGTCAATCAATCACAGAGCATGCTTTCAAACACATGGGCGAAACTCAAACGCTGATACAGAGCATGGAGCGGAAGAAAACGACATGGGATAATAAGCGCAATGGATGGCACATATAGACGCTGCGTTGCTGACTCTCTCGGCTGGCCTGTAATCAAGGCAGGCAGGGGAAGTTCTTCCTTTGGGAGACATCCTTGGGCAGATGACAAGGCGAATAAGTGCCTTGGGTCCTCTAAAGCTCTCCAAACGCGCAACTAGGAATGAATTATTCGTCGCTGCGCACTCTAGCTGCCGCTAGAATATCCATTCCCTATCTGTCCGCCGGACTTGGTGACTGGTCGGGCTGCATTTTCTGTCAAGTTGGAGGTTTTGATTTCTTGGGCTTCTTGTCCAACCTGTCGCGGCCAGGCGTGTACGGCGAGGCAACTCCGACGAGCCTTTGTGCTTGCTGTGGGCCTCCGGGCTGTTGCCGCTGGTCACCCTTGAACTCGTACACGCTCCCAGGACCGACTACTCGAGGTGTTCCCAGGTCCGGTCTTGTCAGCTGCTCATTATGTAGCTTCTCTAGTGACTCTCCCACGACCGCGTACTGCGCCCAATTAATAGGGGGGCAGCGGACAACGTTTTGCCGTTGTGGCAGCTCACGCCAGGGCGGCTGCAGCGGCTTGGTATCCTTATTTTTCCTCTTCTTCTCCTTCTTGGTGCCGGAGTCGGTCTCCATGCTGATATGATCCCCGCTGTCACTACTCTCACCGGTAGCAGGCTGTTTTCCCTTGCCTACATCGCTCGAGGCGGGATGATTGGCATGCTCCGCGCCGCCATCCTCTGAGGAATCGGAGTCGGAGCTATCGTCCCCGCTCGTGCCAAAAAGCGTCGGCGCGGCAGGCGCTGTGCTTACGCGGCCCTCGGCGAGGTCGCGCAAGAAGGCGTCTGGGTCCTCGAGCGCCGCGGCCTTTGCGCGGCTCAGGCGGGCGACGTCGGCGGCGGCGCGGGCGCGCTGGATCTGCAGCACCGAGATGGCGCTCTTGAGGGCCAGCACGTCCGGGTTCGCGTCGAAGTCGAGCGGCAGCGGCGGGGGCGGGGCGTCGAGCGCGCCCGCGGCCTGCGCGGGCTGGGACGAGTGGGTGAGAGCGACGCGGTTGGCGGCGAAGAAGGTGATGGCAGACGGCGAGGGGTCGGCCGTGTAGTGGGTGCTGCTGCCCGAGGTCGTCGGCACGGGGATCGCAGGCCCGGACGACGACGAGGAGGACCCGGCCAGGTGCGCGGCGCGCAGAGTTGGGGTTATCGGGCTGACCGGGGGCGGGGGCGGGGATGCCGGGCGAGTGTGGGTGGCGCCTCCGCCCGACGAGCCCTGGCCCCAGTTGCCGCTGCGATGGGCGCCGACGTCGCTGAGGGCTGCCCTGGGCCCACGGCTGGGCCGCTGTTTGATGCCGCTGTCGGTGTGCTGCCGGTCGCGATACTCAGAGTAGGGTTGGTTGTGCCAGAGAGCGGGTTGCCGTGGAGTCGGGTGTTGAAACAAACACCATTAGAATAGCGAAGAATCCCGGCATCAAATCCCATCATGGATGCGACTCCACCTCTGGCGGTTGCGCTCCAAGGCACCAGCCAGTCTATGACACAGTGCGAGATCTATCGACCCGTCATTATCCTGGCTTGATCGCTGGGATCCCTAGCACACAATTTAGGTGGGCCCCATATACCATACACAGTGCCACACCAGGAATGCACGGAAAGGTCCCGCCTGGGTTGGTCTGAGAACGTCGTCTTCAATAAAGACGGGATCCATCATGTGGCCAGACCAATCCTGCGACGCCATGCAGCGCGCTTCATGTTCAACATCGCAGCTTCCTACTTTACATTCATGAATCACCTAGGTAGGTGCTTTTCCGATATAGCCTTCTTCTCAGTGGATGGCGTTGAGTCCGTCGACGCACTCAGCCTAGTGCCCGACCCGACGTTGTGCCGGAATCCCTCCCATCACCACCTTTTCTCTTTGACCCCCTTTGGCGGGACTACCGCGACCTAAGCTATCGCGACTACCTTGGCACCTTCCCCAAATAACGGCTGTTAGCATCATCTGCACGGGCAATTTGACCAATGACCTACAGACAGCAACAAAATTGGATGGAGGTCAAAGGGCCTAGTTATGCACCAGGGGAGATAGCCCAGGAATACGGCGTTGTGCATGGGGAAACCACCGTTTGTTATAGCTGGAACATGGCATCAACCATGGCATTCCTCCATTCCCATTGCATCCTGACCGCTCTTTTCAGCACGCCAGCCACGGCAGGGCGTGCGCCAACACCACCAAAAACATGGCAGTCGCAGCAGCCACCAGCCAGCCATGCTATTCTAGAACTCATCGCTCTCCCATGCCAAGAGCTAAACTCCAAACACACCCTCTCGGCTGCGAAACCACCACTCACACGACCTCATTCGCCCTCCCAGTCCTGGCTTCCACTAGTTCGCCCCGGGTGAGACCTCTAGCATGCCTTGGCAACAAGGCCTGTGGGACTTCAGCCCAGCACGTCGCCCAAAAAATGGTTGGCAGTTCTAAGTCCTGACCCCGACGTTTTATTGGCTGAATTAGGTGGTTGACCCATAAATATCCTACTTTTCGCCTGGAGCAAGCTGCCAACGATTTTTGGGCAACGTGCCCAGCTTGCGTGTCGAAGCGACGAGGCTCGGCAGCCTTGCTGATCTGACTTGAATGAGTCCAACCCCCCCCCCCCCCCCCCCCCCCCCCCCCCCCCCCCCCCCCCCCCCCCCCCCGCCCTCTATCTTCACGGATGTCCCCACCCTGTCGATCTTTGCCTTGCGACCTACCCGGTACTTTTATTACAGCTTGCCGTATCTTTATTATTATTATTTTTTTATACCACGGCAGCGCCCTCACCGACACATCTCGTTGCAACGTAGTCCGCAAGCCTAGTAATATCCCAGGCAAACACTGTGGACCCCCTTAGCGCCCTCTGTGCTCCTATCACGCAAAGGAGCACGGCTCCCTTGCCGGCTGCGTAAAACAGGGTAGAGGAACGAACACAAGGGGACCAGAAAGGAAAAACGGACGCGGCCCGTTTCCTCACAAGCAATGAATGACGCGCCGTGTTTGGAATCGACACACTCGGGGTCTGGCGGTGCCGATGAGGGGTCGAAAGCCAAGGCAAGCGGGCGGACTGGACGGGTGCGGGTACTGTCTCAGCTCAAGAGCTGGATCGCAGTCAGTGAACCATCTGCCCAGGCGTTCAAACAACACCAAAAGGAATCATACAGCAGAGCCGGCATCAGTCGAGACGACCCAACAGCGAGGGCCAAACTGCGGGCTCCGGCAGGCAGCATTCCAGAGGACGCGATCAAGCCTTCTGGTAAAGGCCCGGATCCCGAGGACGTCGCGAGGACCAAGGCAGCACAGACTCGAGCTCTAAAACAGGCCTGCAGCGGCGTTTCTGCAGGATCACGGGCTCCTCAGACCTACTCGTCCCACTCGTCCCACTCGTCCTCGTCCTTTGATTCCACCACAAGCGCCGAGCTGTCTACTTCGTTCGGCACGGCTGGGAGCAGCGGATGATGCGCGTTCGCGGATTGCTAGAGGTAGCGCGATTTGCGAAGACGGCCACCCAACCTTATCGATCACTGGCGTCCGGCGCCAGGCTAGCTCCTTGCTGCGTATGGATGTGATTGGGCGGAGCCAGGAAGATATATCCTGAGCACAGGTGAAAGGGATCTTGATTGCCTGGGCAGTCCGCATTTCCTTGTTGGCTACTCCGACAAGAGAAAAGTAGGGCAGGCGAGGTTAATTCTGAAGGCATGGAAGTATTTACGCCAAGACGGATTGGCCGGCTTCTGTCAGTTACGGTCGGGTATCTATGGCCTGGACTAAATCCCGTATTCTGTATCATCAATCTGTCGTCTCGGGCTTTGGGTGCGTTGGGTGAAGATATAATGTGTGTGTATTCTTTGTCATCTGACGGTCCATGTCTGTGTCGTCTGGCTGAGCGAAGCAAACGGAAAGGGACTATCAGAATGGACAAAAGCTCTCGTCATTCAAACATAATTCGTCGGGTACAACCTGGTAAATCCCATCAGAGGGCTGGGAGATTAGGTACGGCGAAGAAAAGACTTGGCCAGCTGTGGTCATGGAATACTGTGCAGCTATCTTCTTTGTGCCAACTCGCACAAAGAAGATAGCTCGAGCACCTAGGTACCCCATACCGATGGCTGGGGCCGCCAAAAGTTGGGCACCGTGATGCTACCCTGGCCAATCACAGAGCCCGCTCTAACCTGAAAGAGGAAACCAACTAGATGGTTCTCGCCATCCATCGTCAATGACGTAATTGAACGAGAGCCCAAGACTAGCAGCAAATAGATATCAAAACAGCCTCCCATCCCTCTTCATTGCACCCCCCGACTTGAAGCACTGACTCTCCCCTCCAGCCGGGCAAAGTGCTTGGAAATGCCCACTTCGCGCGACGACGCGAACAAATCGTCCGAGCCATTGATCTAACCTACGGGACGGCGCTCGCGCTCGGAATCACGGGAACCCAGAGCCGGATCTGGCTAGGAACCTGACTCTCCCGCGGACCCTTCCGCTCGCCCATCAAGATGAGTCCCGAGAGAAGCCGCAGCGGCTCGCGCGCCAATCGAGGTGGTGAACGCCACTCGGAGTCGTACGACGAGCACACACGTCTGCTCCCAAACCGCCTCGATAGCGATGTTCCCACATACCTGAACCCCGATGACCCGGCGGTGACGCCTTGTAAGTGGCAAACGTCCCAGGCCTCTCGGAACAATCTTTGGTCTTCGCTGGGCCGGTGGCTTTGGAGTACCTATGACTGCGATAAGGACCGCGGGGCCCCTGCAGGGCTGACCCGGATCATTCCAACAGATAACCTGTGGACGGTGCGGCTCATGAGATGGGTGACCGTTTTCTTCGCTATTATCGCCTTCCTGTGGTGGATATTGCAGTTGGTCTCTATCTTCATCACACCCCCTGGGCTGCACACGCGGGGCTCCGTTTTCTTTGCTTTTGACTACGCAACAATGTCTCTGGCCATGCTTGCCGTGACACTGTTGTTTTTTGCTGTGCCATCCAAGTCAATCAGGGTGCTTTCTGGAGTCCTTTCTGGCTTACTGGTTGTCGACACCATTATCATCCTCGCCGTGTCACATCTTAGACAAGAGGAGGCCTTCGTGGGTTCCGCGAGTGTTATATGTAAGTCGACGTTGCTGCTCGCGCCTTTGCGCTTCGTGTCGTTTGTGGGTCAACTGCCATTACCCTAGGCTAATACTCGAACGCGGCGCCTCCAGGGCCTTTTTCACGGCCATATGGACCTTCCTAGCGGACGAGGTTGTGCAGTGGGGCAAGAGAGAAGAGGAGGAGCGGCTGACGGGGCCGACCGGAGACGCGCCGGACTCTGCTGGAGTGGACCGAAGTCGGCATCTCGAGCATTGTCGTCTTCGTGCTTTGCATCGCCGCCTCCCTGATGACCTGCACTCTCGTCATCCGGGCCATCGACGCGGGGCTTCAGCCACCTGGGACAAGGCATTGGGTCGACGCCGACAAGTACCGGATTCACATCTTCTGCGCGGGGAATAATACGGAGCTCGACGAGCCGACCGTGCTGATCGAGGGTGGTGAAGAACCTGTGGAGAGCGGCCTGTGGCAGTTTGCAGATAATGCCGTACAGAACGGGTCCATGACGAGGTATTGCTTTGCCGATCGTCCAGGCTTCGCGTGGGTGAGTCTCAGGTGCTCGTGGGCACGGCCCGCCCTTTCCGACCGGACGACTCGAGCCTTGCTGACTGCCAGATATTTGATGCTGCCGCAGAGTGATACAGCACCACCCTCGCTCTGTCGGTTGGGATGGCGGCGGACGCCCTCAGCGAGGCCCTCTCGCGGGTAGGTGAGCGCGGTCCCTGGATCTTGATGAGCGCCGGTGTTGGGTCACTCTACTCTCGTGTCTTCTCGTCCAGGCATGGGAAGGAGACAAAGGGCATCTTGATGATCGACCCGGCGCACGAAGATCTGCTGCACCGAACTGCCGATCCTGGTCGAGGCTTTATGCTCTGGACCCGGGGCGTGTTGGCGCCATTGGGACTGAAGAGGATCCCGGGCGCCGTGTTCGGCGGCCGGGGCCGGGAGGATCGTGTCTGGGGCAGGTCGACATCGCAGGGCGAGAAGTACATCTTTGCAAAGCTGCAGGAGAGCCTGGTGGCCAACTCGCTCAGCAAGCGGGAGGTCGTATCGAGCCGGGCGATACAGTACCGCAAGACTCCTCTGGCCATTGTCAGCTCGGGGGTTCAGATGCGTCAGGATAGCGAGTGGGAGGTGAAGCAGCGCGATCTCAGCAGGCTCACACGAAACCTGGTCAGCTGGGACATAGCAGAGGAGGCGCCGCATGAGGTTTGGAAAACCTACCAGGGCCGCGAGCTGCTCGAGAAGCGGCTTGCACAGCTAGTGCGTGCGTGAGAGTTAGGAGGACGTACACGATAAGCACGGCGAGAAGCCGGCGCACTTGCGCACAGTTCGCTGGGTGCATTATCCCTAGAGGGACATAATGTTTGGGACGCAAGTAGGCAGTTGTGGGAGGAAATAAGGAATGGTGATATGGAACCAGAACGATATGGAATATTCTGTTGGCACATGGGTTACTCGGCGAGGACTAATGAGAGATGTATACCCCTGAGATGTGTAAACTTCAGAGTCAAACAGTCTCGATCTTGAATTAAACGATGGATGGCTTCGCTGCCTTCGAGGTATGAATAATACATGACTGAGGCCGACATGGTGCCAACAGTTGCCTGTTTTCGACTACCTGCCTAGGTAGGTAGAGATAGAGTGTAGGTAATGGGTGGGTGTGTTACCGGCTTGCTTACCACGATGTGCATATATGTTCCAAGCTGTCGGGTTTGCAGCCAAGCTCTGCCACTCACCGAAAGACAGGGGTCGGTACCACCTACCTAGATACCTCGGGCCCGGTCTTGTATACGGAGGTCCGCTCTTGATTGACCTAACGGTATAATGCTAAGCGTCTCCGTAGCGGGTTGTTCCTTATGGGCGCTGGCTTCGATGATAGGTGCAATAGTATCAAACCATTCAACCGCTGTGCGTGCTGAAATTTAAAATGAGGCAGGGGAGGAATCGACGCTCTCGTGCTTCGCTAGCCTCTAAAGCGAATTTGGCTCCAATAACGGTCAATGCACCAGACACACCGCGTCCAGGATGCATGCCACGTTTGCATACCTGTAAGCTTGTATGCTGAGGTACTTGCCTAGTGCCAAACCGCACCGGTCTGGGCGACCAGCTGCCAACGATGAGATGACGGGGAGGAGGGGTTCGAAGGTGAAGAGCCCGAACCAAGAATGACTGCCCGTTGATTGCCAAGACGCATGGATGCGGACGCAGATGGACCTGAACGTCAGACTTTCAAGGGCCCTGATCCTCCCTGCAGTCCCAAAAATATCTCCATGGGAAGGGAAAAACAATCAAGAAAAAAAGAAAAAAAAGGCCGACGGCACCATGACTGAAATGACTGGGGGCTGAGCTGACAACGCGACCTCGATATGACGGACGGAGGCGCGATCCTGACATCGCATTGCTTGTGTGTCCACGACATGGAGAACAAGGGAATGCATACAGCTACTGTTACCTGGGATAGAATGGAGGCAAAATGGGGCGCTGCATAACTCGAGTGACGCGGGCTGCCGTCAGGTTTCGTCTCCCTCAAGTAGCTGCAGGTGAAATGCAGATACCTAGGTAGGCAAATAGGTCCCTGGGAGATGCCCCAAGTCAATTTTAAAGAAGCGTGATAATCATTAGATTGGGATGACGGGGTTGCTGGCACCCTGGCTGGCGGGACATTGAGTCCAGTCCCCAGGGGCCAACCGACCGGGGCAGTCCGCCTGATCGACAAAGGAGAGTACAGTCTTTACGGCATGGAGGAGGCGAGGGCATCAGAGCACATACTGCTGGCGGGTTGATGCCGCACCGCACATGTCGTCCTGTCTGACTGGAGGATTGTCCGCATATCGGCCGCCTTTGTGCTCGGTGCACAAAGTCCAGTGAGCAGTCACTGCGGTGCATGCATCTCCCAGGCTGCGCTGGACGGCGGGGATTCTAGCCTGCACTTTGCCGCCGGTACTGAGCATCCCGGGTGCCTCCCCACTTCGGTACAACCCACCACAAATTATGTGACCCTTCTTCTTACCTAAGGCACCAGCCGCCCACTAGAAACCCACTGCGTTGTGCGCTGTGCCCAGGGAGCCAGGTACCGTGTGCCGTTCCGTGCTGGCACAGGGTTACCCATCACTTCCCGCCTGCAGAGAGGCACCTGCGCCGTTGCTGCAGGCCTGCCACTCGTTGGCACTGCTCGTCACCTGCCAGCACTCCTGACCGACCCCCTTTGCTGAAGAAGCGGAGGGCCAAATTCAGCCCGACACGGCCAGGATCCGTCGCCGTCGATTGATCGAGCTGCGCCCCTCCAACTCGGCGACGCCCTCGAGACCCAACCCGTAATCAGTTTCCAATTTCCCGCCTCATCCATATTCCCTCGCTCGATCCCTCCGCGGTCCCTGCCATTTTAGTTTATCCCCAGGCCCGCCACCGTCGACCTCGACAGACCCGGAGCCCCGACCGACACGTAGCCGTCGTCCTCGCGCGGCCGTGATTGAGCAGGAAAGGCGGGCAGACTGGTTCATGGGCGCCACGACTCTCGTCGATTGATGTCGACGCCCCCAGCCAATCGGGCTTTGGGTCGGTGTCTGACATAGCGAACGCCCTCCTTGATCAATCACCCCATCGCCTCCAAACCCGCATCTGCGAGCCACCGCCCTCGCGTGTCGTCGCTGGAGTAGGCCACCGTCCTCACCGCAGGCCGCCATGTCTGCACCAGACCCCGAAGGTCGTCTGCCTCTCCATGACCGCGGCCGCAGCGACCGCCTGGCCCCGGGAGAGGCGCCTTACCAACAACCCGAACGCGACTTCCAAGGCCAGGCGATGGGCCCGGGCCCGGGCCGCTCAAACGGCGGGCATGGCCGCAACCCGTCGCCCTCTTGGGCACCAAGTCCCGGCCCGGGCCCTGGTCGGGCAGCGACAACGTCCGAGACGACCGCAGCCACAGTGGGGAGAGAAACCGATCGAGGCCAAGGAATGGCCGTTCGGCCAGCGGTCAGATGCGCATATGTCAAAAGTGCGGCGAGCCCTTGACCGGCCAGTTCGTGAGGGCTCTGGATGGCACATTTCACCTAGATTGCTTCAAGTGCAGGGTGAGTACTTCGTCTTGTGGACCCGCCCAACTGTGCATACCTTTCCCCTTACCTGTTCGTGATATCTTACACAGCATCATTCTGTTCCCTCATAATTCTTTTCTTTCATTTCATTTTATACATCATTTCCTGCTTTCATTTTTGCCCCTTGCCTTGTCACCTTTGTAGCCTTTGTGTCTTTTATTCTTTCGTTTTTGACACGCACTTGGCTTGGTGGCCTGCCCAGCTCCGTCTATCGCCCATCGTTATCGTCCCTCGAGCTGACCCGCCGTGAGTTTCTCCTTGCCAGGACTGCGGCCAAATAGTAGCGTCAAAATTCTTCCCCGCCGATGACGAAAACGGCGGACAGTATCCCTTGTGCGAGAAGGATTACTTTCGCCGCCTTGGCTTGCTCTGTTTTCAGTGCGGCAATGCCCTGCGAGGGTCCTACATAACAGCTTTAGATCGCAAGTACCACGTCGATCATTTTACCTGCTCCCTCTGCGAGACCGTCTTTGGTGCCCAGGACAGCTATTACGAGCATGATGGCAGCGTCTACTGCCACTACCACTACTCGACCCAGTTTGCTCAGAAGTGCAATGGCTGCCAGACGGCCATTCTGAAGCAGTTCGTCGAGATCTACCGCAACGGCCAGAACCAGCACTGGCACCCCGAGTGCTACATGATTCATAAGTTCTGGAACGTCCGCCTCACACCGCCCCAGGACGCCCCGGCCGAGCCCCAACAGCATGAAGACGAGAAAGCCAGTCGTGAGCTCGTCAAGGAGGGCGAGGAGCGCATGGAGGAAAAGGTTTACCGAATCTGGAGCGTCCTCTCGACTTTCGAGGAATCATCAGCTGCCTGTATTTCGGACATGCTCCTGCACGTCAGCAATGGCGCTTATGTCGAGGGTGTCATGGTTGCCAAGAAGTTTATATGGCACGTCGACATTCTGTTCAAGTCTGCCGACGGACTTGACGGAACTATGGCAAGGCTTGATATCAAAGGTACGCCGTTCACTACAAACGCTGACCCGGCCTCGTCGCTGACGCCCCCTAACTAACCCCGCTGCAGCCTTGTCGTACGGGAGGGAAGCAAAGTTGCTGTGCAAAAAGATCGTCACCTTCTTCTCGCTCCTGTCGAAGGCCCAGGACAAAGACGTCCGCAAGCTCGGCGTCACGCAGGAACTGCTGTCTCTAGTCACCGGCCTGGCGCACTACCTCAAGCTGCTGATCCGCATATGTCTCCAGGGGGCGCTTCGGATAGAGAAAGAGCGCACGTCGGATGGGCTGTACCAGTTCTTGGATGACCTGGGCAACCTCGAGAGTCTCAAGAACGACGAGCCCGCCTTCCAGATCACGAGTGGCATATCTCGGTTATCCGCCGAACGACTCGGACCAGTGCACCCTCTGCCGTAAGCCGATCGAGGATGAGTGCGCAAAGCTCGACGACAAGCGTTGGCACTTGGCCTGTGTTGTGTGCAGCCGATGCGGAAAAGAGCTGGGCCGGAGCCTCCAGGACGCAAGATTCAGCCCTTACGACCAGAAGATCTTCTGCAGCAACTGCGGCTCGTATCATGGTGATCAGGCCAACGGGTTTACCAAGGTCACCAAGCTACAGCAGTATGTGTTCTTGCTCAAGGTTGCTTTGGCGCGGCTATTGGAAATTCTTCGGAGCACTGGCGCGCTCCCGCAGGTCTCGGAGGATCCGGGGGCGAATGGGTACGACTCGCTCGACGGCAGCCGAGACGCTCCGCATCTCCGGGGCGACGCGAGGTCCAAGTCGTATGGCGGCGGGAAGGAGCATCAGCGCGAGTCGTCGTACGAGAGCACCCTCAACGATGTTAGGAGGTTGAGGAGCACGCGACTGGACAAGACGCTATCGTCAAGCTTCAGGAAGGCCAGGACGTCACGGATCATGGACGGGCCCGAAGGCACGAGACCGGGCTCTGCAGGAGGCGCGGGAGGGACCGACCCCACCAAGCCCGGGTTTCAGATTGTCGAGGACAGGGGCCCGGCCGACGAAGGAACCACGGACATGATGCTCGGCAACCAGGATGCCTTAACGCTGGACGATATTCCACGCATCGTTGCTGCCGAGCAGGCTCGCGAGCAGAGACCCAACGCTTTTGCACGCCAGGAACTCTTCCGATCGCCCGCCACGGAGCCGAATTTTGTGTCGAACCAGCAGCGGGGGGTCTCACCGGGACGAGATGCCGACCCCCGCCGGGCTGGCGAACCGTCGCCACAACGGGGCATCGGGATCGGCGGCAGGAAGTACTTCTCGGAGCTGTCGGGGCTCGAGTACTTCATCGTCCGACACCTTGCCGTCCTGACTATGCACCCGATGCTCGAGAGCGAGTTTTCGCTTGAGGAGCTCCTTGGGTTTATCGAGTCGAGGAAACCGGCGACCTTCTGGAACAAATTTGGCAAGGCATTCAAGAACGACGGAAAGAAGAACATTAAGAAGAAGGGCGTCTTCGGCGTGCCTCTGGAGATAATAATCGACCGTGACGGCGCCGATTCGACCGATGGCGTCGGGCCGGGCACCCTGCGGATCCCTGCCGTAGTCGACGACATCGTCGCGACCATGAGGCAGATGGATCTTTCGGTCGAGGGTGTGTTCAGGAAGAACGGCAACATCAAAAAGCTCAGCGAGCTGTGCGAGAAGATCGACCGAGACGGCTGCGACAGCGTGAACCTGAGTGGCCAAACGGTCGTCCAGGTTGCCGCTCTCTTGAAGCGCTACCTAAGAGACCTCCCGGACCCGCTCATGACGCACAAGCTATATCGGCTATGGCTAGCCGCCGCGAAGCTGCCCGATCCCGAGAAGCGACGGCAGTGCTTGCACCTCATATGCTGCCTGCTGCCCAAGTGCCATCGGGACTGTCTCGAGATCCTGTTCTGCTTCCTAAAGTGGGCAGGTACCTTTCACCAGGTTGATGACGAGTCGGGCTCCAAGATGGACGTCAAGAACTTGGCAACTGTTATCGCGCCCAACATTCTTTACACAAGCTCCAAAGCCCTCACTCTGGACAGCGACCCCATGTTTGCCATCACAGCGGTTGAGGACATCATCACGTACATAGAAGAGATGTGCTTGGTACGTGATTTCTTTTTTCTTTGTTGCTGTTCTCTCCTCCATTTGCTTTTCTATCTCTATATCTCACTGGACGTCCAGGCTGACAAATGACCCGCTCCCCCCTTTGGTTTTCTAGGTTCCTGATGACCTGGTCGACATCCTCAACGACCCTTCACTATTCAACAACAACGGCGAGATAACAACCAAGGAAATACTGAAAAGGTTCGGCGACCGGCCTCTGATGAATGGCGGAGGCCAGCGTCCGCATGGGGAGGCTGAAATCGTCGGGAGGCATGACACGCCCAACCGACCGTTCGCCAAGCGAGTGGATACGGACCCCTCGGTTTGGCAGGACGAGCGGAGTGTTCGGCCAATGCAGGAGCTCAACGCGCCCTACGCTGCTCCCAGCCACCATCAGCATCAACACACGTCGCCGGGAAAACCGAGGGGCCCTCCGCCTGAGGAGGGGCACCCATCACCATATGGAAACGAGTTTGAACCCCCGGGGATGACGCCAGACGGTCAGGACCGTGGCCAGCGGCGTGAGTGGCGCAACTCGGGATGGAGCAGACAAAATAGTTCGGTGGGCGTCACAGGAACGGGGTGACGACTGCATATCTGGGTTTACGGACGGCTTGTTGGAAACATTCGAAACGAAAAGAGTACCGAAAAAAAAAGCCATTTTTACGGCCGAACTCCATCAGGTTTTCCGTCTTTGTTCCCTGGTCTTCTTCTCCCTCTCCCTGTCTTTTCTCGCCTGCAGCTTTTTCCTCATACACCACGTTCCCCGTCTCGCACGCCGCCATCCCCATTTTTTTCTTCTCTCTTCTTTTTGCACTCTTTCAACTTTTTCGTCTTCTTTTTATTCTATATATCTCCTTTTCGGTTTCTTTTGTGTCTTCCCCATTTCCTTTCTTCATGGTTTCCCCAGTAACTCTTCCATCTTTTCCGGTTCACAGCAATCGGATTATCCGTCGTTGCCTGTTGGCACAACTCCGTGCATAACCTGGTCCGTGAGATGGACTTCCATATACCCTTCCATGCGCTACGTGCCTACCCCTTTTTAGCATGCTTCTTCGCTACTGCTTTTACTAGAGACACTCATGCTTTGGGTGTAGAGCAATCCGAGGCATATATGCATCACCCTCCTTCTCTGAGACCTCACCAAAATCCACAGTCTCGTGCTGCACAACGCGTCTTTGGCTCCTCCTCATACTTTTCCCCAGAGATTTCAATAGGGACCATCTATATTTATTGCAGGCTTGCTTCGCCGTCTCGGCACACCTATGTGTACCCACGTTGTCTGCATGGTGGCTACTCACAACGCCTTCCTACAGCGGCACGTCGGCGCGCATCGTCATGGAGTAGGACGCACTATAGATAGCCCGCTACACTCTCAGGTCGAGCAAGCGAGTTGGATAGGCACAAGATGGGTAGGTAGGCGAAAAGGTATATTAGTGGAGGTCCTGTTGTTTATATAGAGTAAGGAAGCATATGTGAATTCCGCCAATGGTTGTCCCCTCAGTCGTGGCAAAATAGAGCTGGTTGGAAACAGTGTTAGACTAATATTAGAAGCTGATTTTTCCTGGGCCCTACTTGGCCGCGCCGGCTTGTTGTCGACTCAGGCAGTCGGCGACACCTCTCCTCACGCCCTCCTCGAGCGACACAAGGGGCTTGTAGCCTAGACGCCTCTTCGCCTTGGTAATGTCGTAGTAGCGCGTCATGCAGCTGTAGATGATGCGCTGGCGGTTGAAGGTCGGCGGCTTTCCGATGAGCCAGCAGACCGTCTCGCTCAACCAGCCCAGGACAAGGCCGACCTCGCGGGGAGAACCCAGACGCGGTCGGTGCCGTGCGGGGAGCCGGCGGCCTTCCAGACCATGCGGCAGAAGTCCCAGAAGTACAGGGGCGAGTCGTTGGTGACGAGGAAGACCTCGCCATCGACGCGCTCGTGGTCTAGCGGGGCCGTGGCGGACTCGTACGTGACCAGGAGGGCGCGGGCGGCCAGCAGGTGGGCGTGGGCCACGTTGCCGACGTAGGTGAAGTCGAAGATGTTGTTGTTGTCGCCGACCTGGACGTTCCAGCGGCCCTCCTGGTAGGCCTGGACCATCTTCTGGATGGCCATGGCGTCGCCCTCGCCGATGATGCCGGCCGGGCGGATGGCGACGGTCAGCAGCTTGGAGGGCTCGTTGGCCTTGATGACGATATCCTCGGCCGCGGCCTTGGTCTCGGAGTAGTACTCGGACTGGTCGGCGCCGCGGATGACGGGCCAGCGCTCGTCGGCGTTGATGAGGTCCGAGTGGTTGTCGCTGATGACGCTGGCGGAGCTGGTGAAGACGAGGATCTTGACGGCGGCGGCGCGGCAGGCCTCGACAACGGCGGCGGTGCCGTCGACATTGACGCGGCGGAAGAGGTCGTGGCTAGCCTTGTCGTCGCCCTGGGCGAGGGGGCTGGCGGGTGTGGATGACGACGTCGGGCTTGATATCCTCGAAGATGGAGGCGAGGCGGGCGGCGTCGGTGATGTCTGCATCGACGTAGCGCACGCCGTCCGACTCGGGGCGGCGGTTGCGGGTGCAGCGCAGGTCGATGACCGAGACGGAGCACCGGTAGCCTCGACCAGCATGCGCACCACGTGGTGGCCCAAAAACCCGCACCCGCCGATGACGAGCACCCTGCCCAGGTTGAACTTTGTTTCTGCCGACATTGTCGGGCTCTGGCGTCGCGACGTGGGCCGTTCCGGGTTGGTCAACGGGGGAGGAGCGGCGGCGGTCGACAGGAGGCCTTGCCTGGTCCCGAGGTCGGCGTGATCGTCGAGGCTGCTTGGAGGGAGGCGCACGAATGATACGTCTTGGAGACCCTGGGTAACCTAGTCGAATTTCTAGGTCGGACGTCGTCGCGGGAGGATTACAGTTGAGGTCAGGACGACCACGGCCAAATTCTGGCGGGAAAAGGGTCCGGATATTTGGACATGGATCCAATTAGACTAACTCGGCCATCATGAATGATCCTGGTGGCGTTCCGTTTGATAACAGCACAGGACTTTTTAGCGGACAATTTGGCTTACGTAAGGCCCCAGCCAACACCGGACTAGCGCTGCAAGCCGCCGCTCATGCCACCTAGCTTGGGGCGTCCACCGCTCGGCGCGAACGGCCACAGCGGGCGGCCTTGATGGTGCATTCTCCCTTCCCGCGTGAAAGAAGGGCCGAGAGAGACGATAGTTGCTTGCGCTAGGCTTTCCCTAGTCCTGTCCGTGATGGGCCTGAAAGCACCACTCCCGTGACAGCGGCAGGGCCTGCCAGGACTTCTAATTGCCGAGTCTTGGGGGCGCTCATCAGCGGCCAAGTGTTTTGGATATGGACCCAGTATGGGCCGAGACAGAAACGGAGATCCTGGTACATGCTACTGCCCCGAGCCGGGCTTTGCACGACGCCTACTACCGGGCTTTGGCGAGTGCGTATCTTGACTTCCAGCCGGCCCGGACAACCCACCTGGTGCCCGCCAGGGATGGCGGCAGCAGCGCCATCTGTCCGTCGTCAACCGAGGCCCTCGACTCTCCGCAGCTCTCATTTGAGGATGTTGGGATAACGCTGGCTCCCCCTCCCGCACTGCATCCATGTCCGGACGGCGAGGCCTTGGAGCAGATTCGCAGTCGTCACTGTCTGCACCGCCCAGCGAGGTTGAGGATTCTCAGCCCTTTCACCATTTGCGCCTAGGGATTCGGTCCTCGCAGGGAACTGACAGTCCGCCCCATCGTGACTCGCCCTCATCAACACTGCCATCGTCGTCTCCTGGCCTTGGAGACACAGACACGAGCGCCGTCGGCCTCGACTCTAGCAGTGCCGACTTTGGTGCGTTTGGTGACGATGGCGAGCATGATGGCAATGACACCGCGCCGTCCTCGGGCCGGGCCGACTCCGAGCCCCTCTTTGCGGATAGAGCAGGGTCCTCACCACAGCCCCGGGAGCTGCTGGTAACCAAAAGCCTCAGCGACGTTGGCCCTAGCCGCCCCGAGCTCCCACACGATGCCAGAGCCGCCAGACAAGGAGGCCTGGGGGCAAAGCTGGCGGGAGTCCTCGAAGTGTTCGCGCCGGAGCCCGATGGTTCGTGCGACGATCTCGAGCTGTCGAGCCTGCTCACCTACAACCTCATCAAGCTCGACTCCGACCTTGGCCTGATCAGGCGGTTTGGGTCTAAGAGGCGACTCCTACAGGGGAGAGAGCCGCGGCCGACGGAGCGCGGCTTCTGGGAGCTCGCGTGTTCGGGATGGGACCCCAAGGCCAAGAAGGAGACTTGGGGCTACCTCGCACGCTACGTCGGCGAGGGCCGTGCCGGATGGGGAGTGTGGCTCAAGCGGGATGCTGCAACCGACAACATACGCCTATTTTCGTTCGGCCACGTACTGGGCCACATGTATCTCCTGCTCTACACCGCTACTCGCCGCCGCATTCTCAGTCTTGACTGCACATGGATGTCGGGCGGTGATGGCCTGGTCTTCGTTCCGGCGACCAAGGATGGCTGGGATGTGTGACGAGTCGGATTGACAGCCCCCCGAGACTTTGGAAAGATGCCTGTTCTCCCGGTGGCTTTTCTTGGATTAAACATGCACACCACAGGCCTAATAGGGGAAATGCCCATTCAGGAGGCGGGACGGAGCACGTATACCCTCCTCAATCAATCATCTGCACGTGAGGACGATGTGTTCTGAGCTATTCTACATTGAAACTAACATACCTCCTACCTCGTCTTTTCCCTAATCTTGAATCCCAAGACGCACCAACACTGCATACATGGCGCAGCTATCGCCCGTGGAAAAGAAGTAAACGACACAAATGTACCAACAAGAAAAAGGATGTGGGACAGAAAAGACAAGGTACTATTCCCTTTGCAGGGTGCGGTTTGGGTATTGGTGTGCCGGGAGAAGGGAAGCGCAACGACTGGAATTCCAGAACGACCGCAACTCATTTCTACCGACTTTGGAGTGGCGGTGACATGCGGATGATGTCATCTTAAGTCACCGACACAGACGGGACGAGGTCGCCAGGCCCGAAGCCCCCCTGTACATCCAGCCTGAATTGATGAGTGGGCGGAGAGGAGAGTGACAAGAGTTGGTGGCCGAGCCACCGAGCTCGAGACATACAGAACCTAGGACAGCCCTGCGTTCTTCTTGTCCACTTCGTACCGGGCCTTGTCTGCAATAGACATGTCGATAAAGGGCTGTTGGTGAGGATGGGTGTTAGTGGCGGCTCGTCAATCTGGTATAAAGTAATAATTATGATAGCCAAAGGCGCCCTTTGGGCCATATCGTACCTTGCGCTCGTCCGTCGACATTGTTTTCCACTGGGCACCAGCGGATTTCGCATGCTCAGTAACGCTCTTCTGGCAGGGTCGCGAGGAGTGAAACCCTTTAGCATGTAGAAGAAGAATGGCGTCATCGGGCGCTTGGGAAGACGGGCATCCTTGATCTGCGGTGCTGAGACCTTGTGGACGCGGCGGAGGCGGGAGCGCGCCTGGTTTGCGATTTTCACCTCTGCTGGAGTGTGGCTCTCCACCCAGGCCTTGTAGGCGGCCTTGTTTGCCACAAGATTCGCCTGCGCGATCTCCTTGAGGTTCTGATGATGCCGCGGTATGGGTTAGAAACTTGCTGCCGTTCTTGCACCTTGAAGGCACTACGTACCTCGAGCTCTGTGGTCGACAGCTGCTTGAAGCTCTTGCTGAGAGCGGTGACGTCCTGCGTAGGGTTCTGGGACTTCCCCTGAGTCTTCTGGGTCAGGTAAACGAGCCAGGACCGCGAAGGGAGCTGAGTCGGCGGGGATAAGGTCTTCTTCGCCAGCTTCCTCTTTTCGGAAGCCAGCTTCTCCTCGGGGTCAGCGGCTTCTTCGCCTTGGCTGCCTTCTTCTTCTTCGGTTTGGCAGCCTTGGACCTGCCCTTGGACTTGACAGCCCTGGAACGCTTGGCAGTCTTCGTAGCCCTGGTAGACTTGGTCGCCTTGGTCGTCTTGGTCGACGTCTTTTGCGCCCCAGCGGCGCGGCCCTTGGTCGCCTTGGTCGCGGTAGCCTTGGCGGCACTCGCGGCTGGCTTGCGGGCGGTCTTGGTGCTGGCAGCGGCGGTTGCCATGCTCCGGGCCACAACGGTCAGGCGGTAGGCGCACGAGGCGCTCCGGTTGAGGACCACCCGCGCGGAGAGGCGGCCTAGGCCACCGCGGGCCGGCAGGGAGCCGGTGGCGCCATGGGCGCGCGCGACTTGCAGCGCGGCGGGACGGATGGCAGACCACATGGTGGAAAATGGGTCGGCGCTTGAGATTTCAGACTCAAACGGTTATTCGTGGTGGCGTCGGTTGTGTGGTCGTCGATTGATTGATTGGATCTGGATTGTAGTGTGTTCCAGGAAGCTCCCCACCGACGTTAAGGTCTGCGGTAGATTAGGTAGGTGGTAGGTCGGTGCCTGCCAGTGCCTCTTGGAGGAGTCGAGGTCAAGTAACATGGAACTACCACCATTTATTGCATGGATGCAAGCTTCGTTCGCTCACGCAGCTGTGGAGCCCAGCCCCTTGTTTTGCACTCGCAATGAGGGGAACGGGATTGCGTGGGAGCGTGGGAGCCATGCAGCGGCACTGTACCTTGCTCGACGCAAAGGATACCAGGGCTTCAAGCCTTGAGTGGCTTGCGCCCCAGGTATTGCGCCTAGTTAGAATGTACCCCTCCAGGCGACATCACGTGCTACCTGGCAATTTTGTGCATCTCTATTTCGTACGATGGTCCGTGCATCGGAACCACAGGCCCCCACCCCAAGGAGAGTGAAATCCACTTGATCGCCTGCGACCTGCAGTCTCACCTCGCAGGCAGCCAAGGAGCCATCCCGATCTGATAACCAAAAAAAAAAGTCCGAACAAAAAAGAAAAAGAAAAAGAAAGAGAAGAAAGAGAGAAAAAAGTCGCGACCCCCATCTCGAGGTGTTGCAACGCTCAATCACTCTCCCTCCAGCTGCGGCCAACACACATTGGCGGCTGCAGTCTAGCGTCCAGCGCAGGCCACCATCGTCTTGCTCCACGACAGCGCCTCCATCCAAGCCTGGCCTCTTGGTGGATAGCCAGAGCAGGCATCCTTTGGCGCCTCTTCAATAACCTTGACTCTGCAGCACCCTCGAAAGAAGTACATCTCACCAAAAAGTGCCTCTTGAGCCGCCAGCAGCACAATGGCTCGCCCCAGAACGTCACGCTCACCATCTCCTGCAGGAAGCCAGCAGTCCTCAAGACGGAACACAAAGGATGAAGAGAGACGTGATCGTGGTGGCAACCGGGACAGACCCCGCGATCGCCACCGCTCCCGCAGCCCTGCCGACGTGAGCTCTCTCTCTAGCCCTGGAGTCTTGCCGCGCGTGCCTACTAACTTGCGCCCGCCACAGCGCCGCTATCGAGACCGAGATCGAGACCGAGACCGTGACCGCGAGCGGGACCGTGACCGCGATCGCGACCATGGCACATATCGCCGCCGCGACCGCTCCCGCGACCGTTCCCGTGACCGGTCCCTAGACCGCCGAGATGACGACTACTACCGTAGCGGACGCAGGGACGGCATCGCCAACCGCGACCGTCGCCGCTCGCGCGACCGCCTTCGCGACAGGGACCGATCGCCGCCAAGGCGCCGTCCGCGTAGTCGCGACACCGAGCGAGATCACCGCGCCAGGCGAGATGACTCCCTTGATCGAAACCGTTCCCGCCACGAGGACACCGACCCGGGACCGCGTGGCAGAGCTGATGACCAGCGTCAACGTATGTCTGGCGCAGTCGACGGCGGCCGGCCCAAGGAAGTTGATGTATGCTGTCGTCCCATAGTAACCCAATTTGATCCCGGTAACAGAGTTGCTGACAGTCCGCAGACCGCCAAGACCGTTCAGTCCCAGGCGCAGTCGGAGGCCGACAAGAAAGCTGAGAGGCTAGCTAAGCTGGAGGCGTGGAAGAAGAAGAAAGAGATGGAGCAACGCAAGGACAGCGCCGCAACACCCGGCAGCACTAGGAAACTACTCGCCGAGATGGACGTCAAGGCCACGGGAATTCCTACCACTATCATGTCTCCGTCCAATGGAACGACTCCGGGGTCCGCCTCTCCAGCGGCCTCCCAATCGGCCCAGGAGGCGCTGCCAGCGGTCCCTTACGGTGGCAAGTTTGACCCAAAGGCCATGGCTAAGAAATCGGGCGGTCGGCATCAGTCTCCCACTGTCCTCGGAGCCATCAAGGGTCGTCCTGTCGAGAAGACTGCGACGGCCCCGACAACTTCCTCAACTGGTACGCCGAACCCGCAGGATTTTACTTTTTGTTCGAACGCCCAGTTCCCGAGTGCTGACCGACCTGCAGCCATCCTCGCTACCGCAAGGGAAAACCCATCAGTGGCTTTGGATTCCAAAAATCTTCTGAACACGACAAGGCCCCGACAAAACGGAAGCTGAATCTGGACGACGAGGAGACGTCGAAGCGCAAGCTGGCCAAGCTCCCTGACGTTTCCCTTGAATCCACAGACAACACGCCATATGTGGAGCAGGCCGACGATGACGACGACTCGGATGTGATAACTTCGCGGGGACCGAAGAGGAGGCTGCCGCTGCGGCCCGAGCCGCCCATGAGCGGCGCGAGGAGCGGATGCTACAGCAGAGCATGGCCATACAAACAGACGACAACAGCGAAGCCCCCCCAGCGGCGAACGGTGAGACCGTCGATGTCGATGCTGTGGCGCCCCAGGAAGGCATGGCCATGGAGATCGACGAGAAGGACGCGGTGGAAGAAGACGTCGATCCGCTTGACGCCTTCATGGCGGATTTGGAAGGGCCTACCGCCAGCGCGCGAAGCAAGCCGGCCAAGGCTGCGAGCGGTTCCAAGCCAGCACCTGTCCCAGAGGCGTACTTCAGCGACGACTGAACTTTGCCTCTGGCACCGCGGAGGATACCGATGCCAAGACTCTCCTTGCTCTAACTGCTAAGCGCAAGAAGAAAGAGACCCCAAGATCGACTACAGCAAGCTTATCTTGGAGTCATCCGCAAGAACTTCTGGGTTGAGCCCTCGGAGCTAAGCGAGATGACCGAGGCCGATGTGGCTGAATTGCGCCTCGAGCTGGACGGTATCAAAGTGTCAGGCAAGGATGTTCCCAAGCCGGTGCAGAAGTGGTCGCACTGCGGTCTGACACGGCCGATCCTCGATGTCATCGACAAGCTGGCCTACGATAAGCCAACAGCCATTCAGATGCAGGCTCTTCCCGTCATCATGTCGGGCCGGGACATGGTGGCGTGGCCAAGACAGGATCCGGCAAGACCATGGGCATTCCTTCTTCCCATGTTCCGCCACATCAAAGACCAGGAGCCCGTCAAGGACGCCGAGGGACCCATCGGCCTGATTTTGACTCCCACCCGTGAGCTTGCTGTTCAGATTTTCCGCGACTGCAAACCATTTCTGAAAGCGCTTGGCCTGCGCGCCGTCTGCGCATACGGCGGACCCCCTATCAAAGATCAGATCGCCGACCTGAAACGTGGTGCAGAGATTGTGGTTGCAACGACAGGTCGGATGATTGATCTCCTGGCGGCGAACCAGGGCCGTGTAGTCAGCCTGCGGCGGACCACGTACATTGTCCTCGACGAGGCTGACAGGATGTTCGATATGGGCTTCGAGCCCCAGGTCACCAAGATCCTGGGTAACGCCAGGCCAGACCTCCAGACAGTACTATTCTCGGCCACGATGCCAAAGATCATGGACGCGCTTGTCAAAAAGGTGCTCAAAAACCCGGTGGAGATTGAGGTTGGCGGCAAGAGCGTGGTTGCGTCGGAGATCACGCAGGTTGTCGAGATCAGGGAGGAGAAGACCAAGTTCAATCGGCTGCTGGAGCTTCTGGGAGAGCTCTACGTGGACGATGACGACGTCCGGGCCCTAGTCTTTGTCGAGAGGCAGGAAAAGGCAGACGAGCTGTTGCGCGAGCTGCTACGCAAGGGTTGGGGTTGCATGTCCCTCCATGGCGGAAAGGACCAGGTGGACAGAGACTCGACCATCGCAGACTTCAAGTCGGGCGTCTGTCCTATTCTCATAGCCACATCGGTGGCGGCTCGGGGCCTCGACGTGAAGCAGCTCAAGCTTGTAGTCAACTACGATGCCCCGAACCACCTCGAGGACTACGTTCACCGTGCTGGCCGGACGGGCCGGGCGGGGAACACGGGCACGGCGGTGACATTTATCACAGAGGAGCAGGAGAACTGCTCCATCGGAATCGCTAAGGCTCTGGAGCAGAGCGGCCAGCCTGTGCCGGAGCGGCTCATTGAGATGCGCAAGTCCTTCAAGGACAAGATCAAGGCGGGTCAGGCTAAAGATCAGTCCGGATTCGGCGGCAAGGGTCTCGAGCGACTGGACAAGGAACGAGAAGCGGCACGCAACCGCGAGCGCAAGACACACAAGGCTGAAGGAGAAGACGAGGACGTGGCGGAGGAGAAGGCGAGCAAGGACGACGAGAAAAAGCTGAAAGCGTCGACGGCCATCTTGTCTGCAGCTTCGGCAATCGTCTCCCGGGACGCAGCCAAGGCGGAGGCGGAGGCGAAGGGCTCGGCAACGTCCAACGAAACCACAGTCTCGACAGGCGCAAAGGGTGGGGCGCTAGACAAGGCGGCATCAGCCATTGAGATGATCAACGCGCGGCTTGCCAAGGCCGGGCAGTTGAGACCCGGGCAGCCGATCGACAACAAAGGGCCGGACGCGGGCGCATTCCACGCGACGCTGGAGATCAACGACTTCCCGCAGAAGGCACGCTGGGCCGTCACCAACCGCACCAACGTGGCCAAAATCCTGGACGCGACGGGCACGTCCATCACGACCAAGGGCACATATTACGCGCCGGGCAAGGAACCGGCGGCGGGTGCGGACCCCAAGCTGTACATTCTCATCGAGGGCGACACGGAGCTTGTTGTGGGCAACGCCTTGTCGGAGCTCACACGCCTCCTCCGCGAAGGCACGATAGCTGCGGCAGATGCTGAAAGCCGTGCCCCGGCCAGCGGCAGATACACCATCACGTGATCGGAGTGCATGCCACGAAAGCAACAGAAAAAGTTCCTTGGAATTCCCTTGCATGGCTGGTCACAGAGGAGCGCTCCAGAGCAATCGTATTGAAGGGCTGCTGGTTAATATTGGCCCATACATATATTAATTTCTATACCGAATGGTCGATGCGGTATGATGGCCATTATTCCCCGATTCGTCCCATGCGCCCGCAGAAAGAGAGACACGGAAAATCAAAAGGCGCAACACTGGTGCGTGTTGGAGGGCAAGATGGAGGGCTAGGTTAGGGTGAAGATAGATATCTAGAGAGTAAGATTGGGAAAATGAGGCATAAATATGCGGTGAACGATGATGGCACGAGAGCGTTGGGCTTAATTGTGGCTCAAGGTCTTGGCCTGGTCGTCAATGTCTCTCTGGCGACGGTTTTCGTCGCTCACCTCCTTCAAGGTTTCGTTCCTCGTCTTCTTTTTCTGAACCTCGAGCTGGCTTGCAAGTTTTCCTGCTGGCTTGCCCTTTGCACGAGCCTCAGCTGCTTCTGCAGCTTTCCTCCTCGCGTCCTCAGCACTGGTGGAGGACGCGCTACTGCCCCCCTCGCCGCCGCCGAGGGTACGGGGCGGGCCGCCGACCTTTGGGGGCTTGGGACGAGTGGCCGAAGCCGGGACAGGGGCCGTGGTCTGCTTGGGCGGGGCGGAGCCGAGGACGCGGCCCTGGAGCGGAAGTTGTCCGACTCGGGCTTGCCGCAGCAGTTCCCCATGATGGCAGCAGCTGTGGTGGCGCCGTTGTCGGTGGCGGTGGGCGGCTGGTAATACTGCGCTAACGCCAGGTGGCTTTGGTTGGACGCAGGCAGGGGCCAGACGGAAAGAGTGTCAGGCGGCGGCGCCGCAGAGAGCGAGTCGCGCAAACGCAAAGTCGTGCGTGCGCTGCTGGACTTTGATCAATCAAGAACGGCGGGTGGTGGGGAGAGCGGAATGCGACAGAGGCCGGCGATCATGTGCGACGATTGCGAAGCTCCGCGTGTGTGTTGTGCGTTTGTGTCGTCGGGCGAGCACCTAGGAGGGGCGTGCGTGTGTGGACGTCGGTCGCCCGATGTAAGTTACTATGGAAGACGAAAGAGAGATGGCGATGGCTTCATCAGAGTTGTGTTGGAATTCGGTCTTCTTTCTTTTCGCCTGTCGCTTCCCCCTTCGTTTGCTCAGTGCCCTCTCGCCTCTCGCAGGCAACGTAAGTGCACCCAAACCCAACCTGGCGCCCTGGGTGCCTCGGCAGGCGCTCAGGGCACTTCCCCAAGCTACTAGCAGCAGCGGCCCCGCAGTTGCCCCGCAAATCCGGTCCAATCGAGACGGGGCGGCGGGCTGACAAAACCGCGAACAAATCCAAAATCAATCCGTCTCTGCTTGCCATCAAGGTTCTCACACAAAAGTGCTCCGGCCCGCTCCAACCGACGCCGATTCTCGCCATTCCGCCGGCCCTGCGTCGATCCGACACACACACACACACACACAACCGTAATCCGCATCGCCAGCCAGCCGGCCGAGTCGCCTCTCGAAAAAAAGAACAATTGAGGGGCCGCCACGCTCGAATCACGCTCGCTTGTTCTGCCCTTGCCTGGGGTGCCCCACGCCTTCGCGCCGTTCCGCGCTGGTCCTTCTATTCCTGCCGGACCGTCCGACGCTGGCCTCGCGCTTTATGCCGCCGCCATGATCCAAGCAGATAGGAACACCCCGAGTGTTCCCTCTCGTGGCGCCGCTTCAATGCTCTCGTTCGCCGGCGCCGCAAACCCCGCCCGCCAGCTGAGCAGCGGGCTGGACAAGGAGCTTGTCGGCTACCATGGCCACGCCCACCAGCTCCTCCCGGGTCCGGCTCACGTTGTCGACAGGGTTCATGCTGCGCCGCCCACCTTCGCCGCGGCCGCACATGCCCACGACTGGCTCCTCGCCGATGGCTACCCGGCATTTCTGGCGACCGACGCATCGTCGTCATGGGACCCCGCCGACTACGTTTACTCGTCCGGGCCGGTGCCCATGCCGCACGCCGATGGGTTTGGCCACATGATTGGCTCCCATGATGCCAACCAGGCACAGAGCGAGAGCGGGTTTGGCTGGTCAGCCGTCCCGGCCAGTGCTGCTGCGACTGCTACCAACCAAGAGGCCGCCCCCGGCCCGGCCCCGGTGCGCAGGAACTCGACGGCCAGCAGCTGCGCCGGATCTAGCTGTAGTAGCGCATGCGTCTACGGCGAGCAATGCGACATTGCCGAGCCCTGCGCGCTGGGCGACGAGTGTGGGCTCGACCAGCCTTGCGAGCTTTGGCCACGAGTGCGGGCTAGACCAGCCATGTGACGCCTCAGACTGCGACGACGAGCCCGTCTGTGTCGACGTGTCCTGTCCGGCCTATACCTGTGAAGAAACAAAGGCAGCCGTCACCCTGGCCTCGTTCGTCGCCACCGACTCTGGCACAGATCCTTCTTCGCAGCGGCAGCAAATTAGCCCCTTGCAAACCAACCACCCAACCCTCCCCTCGACGCCCCGGCCGCGCCGCAGCAAAATCCCGCCCGCCACACTCGCTGCGATGGCTCCATGGCAGCACCCCAGACGGTCATCCAGCATCTGATCGAAAGGCACAACGATCCGTCTGCCGAGTCCTGCGTGCGGCCTTGCCTGGTGGACCAGCCGCCAAACTACGCTGTTTGTCCGATGCCGTGCTTGCTGCAACACCCCCAGCTGCATGGCCACGAGTACTCATGCGACGAGAGCATGTTCTTCACGGCTCTCGACGGCAATAGCCTTATGGACTGCTACAACCCATCCGTGCTGGCGTCTGACTGCAGTGCCCACTGGACAAGCGGAGACGAGCTTCTTCAGCACTGGCACATGCAGCACAGGGCCATGTTTCTTCACTCACAGCAGCAGCACCACCACCACGATCACCAGGTGGAACAGGACTTTGGTGCTATCTCGTCTCACGGGCGCCTCCATACCCCGCCATACATGTCATCTCAAGAGGATTCTATGGCAGTCCACGCGCACCTCTCGCTGGGATCGTCCCCGGCCACCACCCTCACCAATGACCTGTCCACCATAGCCACCCCGCTGACGGGTGCGTCCGCAGCCTTGTCCCCGCCACCCAGAACACCAGTCGGTAATGAAAACGGGACCGGCCTCAGCGATGGGTTACAGACTGCCGGTCCGGACGCGGTCAACGAGCTATTTCAGTGTCTGTGGTGTGACGCCCCCGGCGCCAGTTGCTGTGGACAGGTGTTTGATAACCCCAAGGAGCTCAATCTACACGTCATTGGCTACCACGTCAAGATGCTGGAAAGAAGCGACGGTGGCTACGTGTGCGGCTGGAAAGGCTGCAAGCGCAGCTCCGAGGGCAAAAAGGGGTTTCCGCAAAAGAGCAAGATCGAGCGTCATGTGCAAACCCACACGGGCGGTATGTTTATAATCTTCACCCCTGAGGGTGTGCCGAGCTGATATGTCCCCCACGCCCGTTCTGCACCAGAAAAACCATACAAATGCCCGACTTGCCACATAACCTTTTCGGCAAAGCAGGCGCTAGACCAGCACGAGCTCATCCATAAGGGCTCCAAACCGCTGCCCTGCGAGTTCCCTGGCTGCGACAAGACCTTCAGGCAACAGAGTGCAAGGAGTACGTGGTACAGCCATGGCACCCTACAGCCGTGGTACCTGACTGCCTCGCTTCTTTTGTGCCCAAGTTTTACTGACTTCGTGGCACCTCGGCTCCTTCGCAGCCATGCACATGCGTACTCACACCAAGGTCAAGCCCCTCGCCTGCAACATATGCGGGCGGCGCTTCAGCGAATCGTCGAACCTATCCAAGCATCGCAGGACGCACGCCGAGGTCGGCGCCTTCATGTGCCGCCACCCAGGATGCAGCAAGACTTTCCACCGTCTGGACCAGCTCCGCCGCCACAAAAAGACCCACGAAACCAAGATCAAGATTCGCCGCGGCGGATACCAGGCGACGCCCGTAGCCCTCGGCGCTCCTGGAGACGACAGTGCTGCCGGCGACAACCCTGGCGAATCCGCTAGCACATCCCCAGATATGTCCGAGGGCGAGCCCTTGTGAAGGAAGCAGCGCGACATGCGCTCCCCTCGAGACGTACCGCACCTTATTATGCATTTAAAGGATACCCGACTTGCCGGCGTTGGTTTTTGTTTTTTGTTTTTCCTTCCTTTTTTCATTTTTTTTTTTTTTCATCCTTCCCAGAGCGTGCCATTTTTTATGGTTATCAACATTGCTCACGACGTCATCTCGTTGTTGGGCTTCTTTCTTATCTCGGCCCCTGTTGATAAACCTATGTAAAAAGCTTCTTTCCTTTCGCGTTTTATACCGTCTACCCAGGCTACATTGTTACGAATAAACGGAGAAATCAAGCGCTCTCGTGGCATACAACCACATGCCTCACGCATACCTGCACACCCGCTCGGTAGTCCACAAATTCCAAGGAATACATCATTGCATGGCATGGGGTCCTGGGCTCGACTTTGTTTTGTTCATCGGTTGGTATTTGGCAGCTGATTCCGTCTGCCTGTCATGATCCCCAAAAAAAGATCAGTTTTTATCCCTCGTGAAAATACCCTTTAACCCCTTTCCCTGAGCAAACACATGTCCCCGGGATGCAATGCAAAGCGTATCGAGAGAAATTCGCGTTTTTGTTTTTGTTCTTGATAAACCCCGCGCCGACGAGAAAACAGTCCGTTGGAGAGAAACGCAACCCCCCTTTGCCCCAGATGCGACCAAATTAGAAACCCCGAAAAACCCGGTTTACTCGGCCTATTGGTGATCAAGAGAGACGTCTGGTCAGCAGGGCAGGTACCTAGCAGTGGCTGCGTGGCAAGCGGGCGCATGTCGCTGGCCTGATCCGAGAGAGGTCCACGTACCTTGACGAAGTACGTCCGCTGGGGAAAGTGTTGCTGTCGCTTGCGGGTCTTCTCGAGAACCCTCGAGGCGTCCTCCTTGGACAGCCGGCGGCGGATGGCACGGGTCTGCTTCGCCCTCAGATCCAGGGGAAGGTAGGGCTTGTTCTTGTAGAAGAGACGGAGCTGCGACCGCTGCTTCAGGTTGATGACAGTCAGGACGCGGGCAATCGACTTGCGCAGGTCGTGGCTAATGAAAATCCAAAGAACTTGTCGTTAGCCATCGCTTGTTTGCATTTTTGTTTCACTTTCACCATTCGCCCCGGTATCATCTCCTCATGTATGCCGAGTGATTGCTCGTGGCATGACTCTCAATCTCCTCTCGACCTGGCAAGATCCCGTCGCCCCCCATCCAGTCGCACGTTTAAATGTCTTGCTGGGCCGAGGAACAGGAACGGTGGCGGAAATATCGGGAGCGGTATCGACGCGGGAGTCCAACGGAAAGCGGGGCAGGGGAGGCCGTACATCTTGTTCAGCTTGGTGCCTGACGAGGCAATCTTCTGGATACGGAGCTGGTTCAGCTCAGTCTTGAGCTCGCTGAGCTGCTTGGTGAGCTCATCCTTATCCTTGCCCCAGAGGGCGCCGGCCTTGACTTTGCTGGTGGACTGTTCGTTTCCCCTCGAATGTTAGCCAGGTCCGGTCCGATTTCTAGGCGTGGTTTGTCGGCGTGACGGCATCCAAGAAAAGCGCAGGAAGCCCATATCTGCGCCATGCATCCAATCTGCCCGGAATGCCGTCCTTGCATCCCTAACTCCAGCGGCCGGGTCAAGGGCGATGCCCGCCTTCATCGCTTGATGGGCAAGCGGATGCAGCCGCAGCCATTCGGGAAGCAGAGGGCCAGCAGGCTGGACGGAGGAACGACGTCACAGACGTACCATTTTCGGTGTGGGTTAGTCGTCGGATCCGGGGGAGGAGAGTGGTGGTTTAGTTGATGTCGTCGCGTCGCCGGCAAATACTTGGGGGGAGAACTGAAGAGGACAGGCGAAAATTTAGGGTTAGAATTGTTTGTGTGAGGCCGAATTTGAGTGTCACGTGCTGCCAATTGCTCCCATCTTTCCAGTTTTTCTGCTGGAAGAAAGCTGCAGCAGAGCTTTGAGACGCCCACTGGCGTGCCCACCCGGCCCACGCAGGGAGGTGGGGAAGTTCTGAAGCGAGCAAGCTTCTCAGCCACAGCCTGCACCTAGCCACACTTCTTGGTCATTACGTAGGCCTTCCCGACTGGCTTGGCGAATGGACCCACCAGTTCCAGGCCATGCAGGGACCACCCGACCGCATTGGGACCTGGCCATTTCGGTTTCGACATCAGACAAGAGACCATCCTGTCTGGACTGGACCGGCCGCCTCCCCCACGACATACCCGCTACCACCCGACAACCATCACGAGTTTACGCCAGACAACCCACGCATCACCATACACCTGCCGCCATACCGACTAGATAGCCGCGACACAACCCGAATCGGATCGCGCGACAAGATGGCGTCCTCGTCTGGTGTCTCGGGCTGGGCCCAGCTGCGACAACAGGCCCGTTCGCTGGAAACACAGGTCCGTAGCCGTGCTGACGAACTGGCCTGCGGGAGAAGGACTGCCTGACTAACGCCCGGCCACCATGCTGCTCAGACCGAGACGCTGTTCCAAACATACTCCCAGATCGCCACGGCCAACAACATCCCGGCCAAGCCGACGGAGCAGGAGAGGGAAACAGAGGCGCGACTGCAGGAGGCCCTGGAAAAGGTATGGAGGAAAACTTGGCAGCATTCCGGGCTGGGTGGCCGCTCGAGCCTCCCCCGTCCGCATCTCGGCCTTGTAGCTGACACAGGCGAACCAACGCCAATTCACAGAGGGAGAGCGTGATCGGACAGCTGGCGAGGCTGCTGGATTCGGAGGCGGCGCTCACGTCGTCGGCCCTGAAGCAGAAAAACCTGGCGCTCCTGCAGGAGAAGTTGGCAGAGCACCGGCGGGACCTGCCGCGGCTGCGGTCGCGCATCCAGGAGGCGCGCGACCGGGCCAACCTGCTGTCCAACGTGCGCCAGGACATCGACGCCTACCGCGCGAGCAACCCCGAGCAGGCCGAAGCCGAGTACATGCTGGACGAGCGCCGCCGCATCGACAACAGCATCGGCATGACCGACAGCGTCCTCAGCCAAGCCTACGCCGTCAACGACAACTTCATCCTGCAGCGCGAGACGCTCTCAAACATCAACCGCCGCATCACCATGGCCGCCAGCCAGATCCCCGGGCTCAACAACCTCATCGGGAGAATATCGGCCAAGAAGAGGAGAGACGGCATCATCATGGGCAGCTTCATCGCGTTTTGCTTTCTTGTGTTCTGGTTCTTCATATAAAAACCTCCCTTGCCTACTCGCTGTTTTGGCCACCAACTACCATCCATGACTGGCGCGTAGGCTTGATTCACGACTAGATTTTGATCGTTTTAGGTTTCGCATAGCTGTTACCGGAGCATTGGCGTCAAGCGGATCCACGGGCACAGGAGTCTGGTGTGATTTCTCTTTTCTTTTCGTCTTCTTTTCGTTTGTCCGTTCTGGGGGTTCCTTTATTTTTACATTTATTTTTTGTTGTACATGGCCACGACCATTCTTAGCGTTTCCCGACTTCAGCAACAGAAATTGTACCATGCCAGCAATGGAGAGTGAGGGCTTTCTTCGAAATCTTCGCACTAACATGTCTTGCCGGTTTTTCCTCTTCTGGTGCCTGGTGGACTGCACCGCTCGCTCCCTACCTACTCAGACTATGACGTTTTCGTCTCGCCCAGGAGCCTCTGGAGCCCCTTGGCAAGGCTAGATATCTCCTCGGGCTGGCTGTTACCGCTGGCGGCCCACCTTATCCTGCAGTCGCTGTCGACCAGATAAGTGTAGCCGACCTTTGTGTTTAAGATGCCAATGGATTCGCTGATCTCTGTAGAGACGGGATTCCTGACGAGAAAATACTTTGTCCAATTCGACTCTCCAACCCGCCGCCTCAGCGAGCCCATGAAGAGGCGTATGATCCAGGCCTTGGTGGCGTTGTCCTCGATGTTGAGACGGACCAGCTGAGCGGCGCCGCCGCTGCCGCCGAGGATGTGGTGGAGTTCCGGGTTCGCCTTGGGCGAGAGGAAGGAATCGGCCTGCTGTTCCGCCCACGCGCTGCTAAAAACGGCGACGACCGAGGCCTTGCCAAAAAGGGTCGGGGTCGTGTCATGCGGGCCCGGGTCCGTCTTGGACAGGGTCCGGCCGAAGAAGTTGGGGAAGTACAGTGACCTGTCTGCCTTGAAAATGCGGGGCGGTGCGAGAAAGGACTTGCCCTCGTGATAGTTCAAGTTGGACCAGTCGCGGAAGTAGGGCCGAGAGATCTTTTGGGTGCTACACATAAGACGGGCGCGAGCGAGCAAGGTCAGTGACGGACGCGGGGCACACCGGGGCTACGAGGCGAAGAGTCGGGCGAGGGGGCGTACAGCTCCTTGCGCCGGGCCAGGTGTTTCTCGTAGTCGACGAAGTCGTCGCGGCGCTCCCGCAAAGACCGCGTCTCCAGCCCAGTGTTCTCCCCGGGACGTGGGGGGCTTGCCATGCCGATTGGCCGACTAAGCTGTTGAGGGACGAAGTCCTTATCGGCGCGTCGTCCGTATGATCTCGGGGCGTTGCCAAACGGGCTCGGGCGGCCGGGGGCGCGGGGGTGGCGGCGGCGGCGACATGGTCAGCCTTGGCGTCCGGATCGGATCGTAATAATGGCGTCGAGATGGCAAGGCTACGGCGTTGGCATGCGAGGTGCCACAGCCCGCGCGGGGTTGCGCTGGCGCAGGCTCGGATGGCTGCTTCCATGTCCGACCAGTGCTGGGCAATCGACGGCGACGGCTCCCTTGTCGAAGCATGGAAGCTCCAGTTTGGGCTCTCAAAAATTAGCATCAGATCGATACAAGGTGGTCCAGACGCACGCCACGCCGACCTACCCCCAACCAATGGCCCACTTATTTCCAGGATAGGCAAGTCTGGTCCCACACCCAGAGGGGCGTGGTTCCTGTTTCCACCAGGGTCGGCTTCCCTGGCGCGGTTATTCGCGGGCAAAAGACGCCCGCCTTCCCCAAACGAACGTCATCTGCACTCGCAAAAGCCGACGGTAAACCACGGCGTTTCGACGAGGGGCTGGGTTCGGGGCCTCGGTCCGCCCGTCAGCCCTCGATCTCGAGTCCGCGAGGGCGCGGCAAAATACCTAGAAGAAGAGATACAAAGAGGCAGAGTAAACAAGAACACGCTACTTACACCACGGTCGTCGTCTTCCTGCTCTTGTTCCGAATTGTGAGGCATTGGCTGGCCTGATTGAAGTCGTGCCCTGTCCTCTCTCCCTTCCGCGCCTACTCGCGCTCCCTCTCGCTCTTCGCCGCCCTCCCCCTCCCTTCCCGAGCCTACAAAACAACAGTCGGGGCTCGCAGTCCAGCAGCCATGCTCCTCCAGCGAGGTTCCCTGCTGCTTCTCCAGCGCCTACCCAGACCCTCCTCTATTCGCGCCGCCAGCGCTGCAGCAAAAACGGTGCACGCTCGGCGACGCCAGCCTCTCAGGGCCTCCATCCAACGCCGCAATTGCCCCTCGGCAGGCTTCCACACGACGAGAGGCTTTGTGTGGTCAAGCCCGTACTGTTGGCTGACATTGGCGAAGGTCTGTCCTGCTCTCCCACACCGTCAACAGGACCTGCCAGGCTGACCGCCCATCTCGCGTCGCAGGCATTGTCGAATGCGAAATCATCCAATGGTTCGTCGAACCAGGGGCCCGCGTCGAGGAGTTCTCGCCGCTTTGCGAGGTACAGAGCGACAAGGCGTCGGTGGAGATCACCAGCCGCTTCACGGGAGTGTGAAGGAAGCTTTACTATGACGCTGGTGAGATGGCCAAGGTCGGCAAGCCCTTTGTCGATATTGACATCCAGGGTGAGGCCAGGCCCGAGGACCTGGACGCCCTGACGCCTGCCGAGGTCAGCCAGGACGCACCTAAAAGGGCCGACGATGGGCAAACAGCCCTTGTCGCACCCGCGTCTGGGGCGCCCACGGCGGTTGCTCCGGACATGATAGGCACTCCGCCGGCCGTGGCTGCCGGTATCCCAGCAAAACCTAGGGGTAAATGCGCGGCACTGGCTACGCCTGCCGTGCGCCATCTATCCAAGGAGTTCAACGTGGACTTGTCTAGTGTGGAGGGGACCGGGAGAGACGGGCGCGTGCTGAAGGAGGATATTTACAAGTTTGTGCAAAGCCGGGACAGGGGAGCCGCCCCTAACACGCCTCCAGCCATCCTCTCCGGCGCCAACGGCGGGGCGTCGGCGTCCCAGCAACCCCCGCACCAGATACCCGGCTCCGTGCCCACACCGACCGCCCAGTCGGGGACGGTGGTACAGCTATCGCCAACGCAGCACATGATGTTCAAGACCATGACCCGCTCGCTGTCCATCCCGCACTTCCTGTACGCCGACGAGATCGACCTGACCAATCTCGTCGAGCTACGGGCCAGGCTGAACAAGGTACTCGCCAGTGGCAGCATCCCAGGCCAGGCCGGACCCGCTGGCGGGGCTTTGACCGGGGTGCCCAAGCTGTCGTACCTCCCCTTCGTCATCAAGGCTGTGTCGCTGGCGCTGTACGAGTACCCGATTCTCAATGCCCGCGTAGATGCCGCTGGGCCCGGCGACAAACCCGTCCTCGTGTTCCGCAAGCAGCACAATATTGGCGTCGCCATGGATACTCCCCAGGGGCTCCTGGTGCCCGTGGTCAAGAATGTCAACGAGCGCAACGTGCTGTCCATCGCCGCAGAGCTGAACCGGCTGCAGACGCTCGCGCTGGCCGGCCGCCTATCGCCACAGGACATGAGCGGCGGTACCATCACCGTGTCCAACATCGGCAGCATCGGCGGCACGTACCTCAGCCCCGTCGTGGTCGAGCGCGAGGTGGCCATCCTGGGCATCGGCCGCGTGCGCACTGTCCCGGCCTTTGACGAGCAGGACAAGATCGTCAAGCGCCACGTCTGCAACTTTAGTTGGTGCGCCGACCACCGCGTCGTCGACGGCGCCACTGTCGCCCGTGCCGCCGGCGTCATTCGTCGTGTGGTGGAGGAGCCCGACGTCATGATCATGCACCTCAGGTGATAGCCATAGCGGGCAATAACAGATAGACGACCTTTCCGAGACCAGGCAAGGCGCATGTATGGACCGGCTCGCCATCCGCGCTCGCCTCGTCTCTGTGCTTGCCGCCGCCCACTCGGTGTGGGACATGGATGCGGCCGACCCCAGCGGCCGCGAATGTAGTCAGCCAGGTCATGGGTGCATGAATGCGAGGCTGCTGGTTGGACCGCTCCGGTGACACTTTTGCTGTCCCGACAGAGACAGCACAGCTCGAGGCCAATCTTGCTCACATGCCCCCCTTTTAGGACGGCTGCATAGACGAGGCGTGATATTTGGGCACCTACCTACCTATATATTCTACCTCTAAAACCTTTTGCCGTCAAATCCGGATTAAGTGCCAGCCCTTAGCTGCCGCCGCTTCAATCTGAGCAGGGGGGCGGCACAGGGTGAGTCACAGGTGACCAGCCTGAATTAGCACTTGGCGTCGTTTCAGCACTCGAGTAAACTTGCCGCAAGTTAAACAGGACACGCGCCTGCTTTCAGGCTCCAGGCGCGCCTGTTAAGCGTTGCTTTCAAGCTCCAGGTAGGCTTGGAGGCTCAGACCAGATGGAAGCGGACCCGCACCACACCCGTATGTACCTTTTTCCCCACCCAAATACCCCACCCAATTCCAACCAATCAAATCACCCCCCTAAATTCCGCTCCATCTGGTTTGAGGAACGAAGGTTCCAATTGCCCACACGCACGCCAAATTGACCGGCCTGCTCGCACGTGATTTTTGCAAATAGCGTATTTACCGGTAAATATATAATAATTTCGTTAATATGCCGTGCATTTAAACGTAAAAATATGTAAAAAATAGTTTAAAATTTGGGCATTATAACGATATATTTTTAATATAAATGCATGTATTATATAAACCGGAAAAATCTAATATAAATATATATACTTTATATAAAATATTTAATAATTAATTAAATAAAAATCGAAAAAATAAAAAAAAAATGTTTTATATAAATTAAATTCGGAAACCTGGTTTAGCTGCTGCGACCTTAAAAACGCGTAGCCGGTTAGCCCTTCCAAATAATCCAATTCCGACGCCAAAATCAAACTCCTCGCAGCCGACTCGACCCCGGATCGATGCCGCATCGTGCGCGCGCCGACGGCGCGGGCTAAGAATCGATGGCGATCGATTTTGGGCTCGCGGCCAGTCGGCACGCTATAACGGTGGATCCTCCTAACGCGTTTTTAAATACGCGGGGAAGCAGCGATACCGATACGAGACCGGCGCGTAACCGCTAAAATAAAAGAGAAAAAAAGATTATTAATAAGCTAAGGCCTTTTGTAATTAATGGAAAGTTGCCGAAAGTCCTGCAACTAGTGTCGGAGCTAACGAAGCGAGAGATCGACGCGGAGGCGGCTCGTTAACGCGAAGCCGCCGCAAAAGGACTAGTAATTAACGATACGCTGCAAAAGCTTAAAGCAAAAATACTCGAGGAAGTTAAAAAAGCATTAGCTAATACCACAAAGTCCTATGCTATTGCATTGGCCACGGGCTTGCCGGCCCAAATGCCGGGCGAAATTAAGTCGATTTAACCACGCTAATAGCACCCGAATACGGCGCAACTTTTACCTCGATTTATACCGTCGAAAATCGAACGAAAGATTATCGTAAACGTAAAAAAACCTTTAAAAGCAATTAAAAAGCGATTAACGATAAATACCTTATAAGCGTTAAATAACTAATTAGGTACGATAATACGGGTAACGAAACGATTTCGAAGCGAAAACGTAATAGTATGCTTTTAAGCAAACGCAAAAGAATATAAGAAAAAAAACGATTAGGTAAAAAAAATATTCGGCGATTAAGTAACGATTCGGGTGCGGATATACGACGTGGTAATTCGAGGTTTTAAATAGGAAGCACTTTTAAAAAACCTAAACGCATTTGTTAAAAGTTTAAACGTTAAAAACCGAAACGCAAAAGTTAAATCCATATACGTATGGCCGGCTCGGACTTTTTACGAATATGCTATGGTATTAGCCCGCATCGGATCGGTAACGGTAGCGAACTAAACATACGAATAAAGATTTATAATAAAAGTAATAATTTATAATTGCGAACTATTTATATTAAACGTTAAAGCTAATTAATGTTATAATTGTTTCGAATGGGAATACCGTTAAAAGTTTTGCACTAAATTAAACCGGTGCCCGCATTGCGGAAAACCGAAACATTAAAAAGGAAAATATTAATACGACGCTTATTATTAATATTAAAAAGTTATACCTAAATGCATAAATTGTAATAAACCGTACCCGGCTTTTTACCGGGGATACGAAATGGCATAACGCGTTATAAGAAAAGCAAAGGAAGCATATTAAAACCGACCGAAAAGGTTTATATTAAAAAGCGCAGCTTATAAATTAATAAAAAACGTTACTTTCCTTATTTTTTAAACCCGCTAACCTTTTAAAACCGAAAGGTTAACGAGTTTTAGTAAAAGACGAAGGAATAATTTAAACTCGGATAATAATTTACCGATTTAAACTTTAAAACGCCGACTAATTGGCAAACCCCGTAAAGATTTACAGTTACCCAAAAGCCGAACCGATATACGGCCGCCTTTTTTATATACACATTTCGCCCCTAAAACGAGCTTCCCGCTAATTAAACCCCCGTTACGGCAAACGAGCAAATACGCAAAAAAGCCGAAAGGATAATGGCCCCGATAAACCCCTCCCGCTTTCCCTTTTCCTCCGAACCGCTACCGATAATAAATAGCATTAGCTCGTAAAACGCATTAAAAGGCCTAAAAAAAACCCGTATAGTAATTTCGATATTGTATTAAAACATAGGGAAAAAAAGCGGAAAAGGAGATATTCCGCTATTTAGCAGGAAAAAATACAATATAATAGCTATATAAAAACCGGAGCTAAACCGATATAAAAACCCAAAAAAACCAGCAAAGTGCAAATATAAAATGGTTTACTACCAAACCGATAACCGTTTAAACGCAATATTATACGTTTATTAACGGCTAAACCCCGTATTATAAAAAAGCCAAAACGAATACGATTAAATAATAGTAACATTATAAACCTTACTAGGAAAAATTAATATTTATTCGATATATTCGCCGAATTTAAAAGCATTAAAAAAATGGCATACGCTATTAATAAAAATCGAAGCGTAACTATTATAACATTACGCCGTACTTATAAGGGATTTTAATATGTACTATTTTATATAAAACGTTTATAATAAACGAAACGAAAAAGTAAACGTATTATTATCGTTAACGCACCGGTGGAAACTTAAATTTGCAATACCTTACGAAAAAGTAACGAAAAAAAAATTTGGCGAACGAAAAAGCACAATTAACTATATATAAATATTCGACGCGTTAACCGTAAAATATAAAGATAAAAACGACGAAATAAGGGGATCGGATTACCACTTTTAAATAATCCTAATTAATACCGAAGCGAAACCGCTTCGGCAAAAAACCGCTAAAGGATAAATGTGGAAAAAAATTAACATTAATATAAAAAACGACCAAAAAAAGGCATTGCAATTAGCCATATAGCATATCGAAATTAAAAATATGGAAATACCGGAAAATATCGATAATTAAATAAACGCATTAATAAACCAGCTAACTTTAATCGCTAATAAGCTAGCATTAAAAAGGAAATTATTAATTAGCTTTAAATTAGCACCGTATTGGAACTTAAAATTTACTAAACTCGTTAAAAAAACGAAAAGGTGCCGGCGCGTATATATAAAGCTAAAAACATAAAATAGCTATAACGAATTAAAAGTAGCGAACAAAGCTTTTATAAAGGAAAAAAGAAAAGCGGCTAACGCGTATTAAAAAAAGTTTATTAGGGAAACATTAAAAATAAAAGAGAAAAAAGCTACTTTTTGAAACGTAAAACGGTGGGCGAAATTACGCAATTATAAAAAACGAAATTTAACCAAACTACCGGATTTGCACCGATTAGGAAACGGTAATTAGGAATTAGCCAATACCTACGTAAATAAAGCAATAGCTTTAGCGGCTAAGTTTTACCTTAGTTTAAAAGCGGATTTAACCGATATTACAAATATTACGTTTAATAACGACATATTTTATTACGCGTTTTTAATAAAACATATGGTGGATTTGGAAAAGCGGCGACGTATTAACGGCCTTAAAAAAAACGCAAAATTGGAAAGCCTTAAAAGCGAATAACTTATTAAACGGACTTTTAAAAGTATACGGCTAATTATATTAAAAAGCTATATTTAAAATAGTTAACGCTAGTTTTAACCTTAAATATTTCTTAAAACGCTTCCGAAACGCACTTATAATAATACTGCTAAAACTAAGCAAAAGTATAAAAAATAAGAAAATAACGGGAAAATAAAAACCGATCGCACTTTTCTCGTTTATTTCCAAAGTTATAAAAGTTATAATAGGAAAACGAATCGTTAACGAAGCGAAAAAAAGGGACTTTTACCGGAAGGATAAATAGGTAATAAAGAAAAACGTAATACCGAATTCGCCATTAAATAAATAATAAACATAGTAATAATAACGTGGAATTACGGCGCTATAACCTCGCTATTACAACTTAACCTATTAAGAGCATTTAATAATATTAATTATATTAAATTGCTTAATATAATGCGAAAGCAAAAATTTTTACTAAAAATAATTAAATGGATTAAAAGCTAGCTTATAAATAAAACGGCCCGGTTTCGGTTTAACGGAAACATATTAGCGCTAATATTAATAATTGTAAAAGTTCCGTAAAAATTACCACTATTACTTATATTATTTATCCTTTATATCGCGTTATTATACGATAAGCTGGAAAAAATCCCAAAAATAATAATAGTTAATTTCGCTAACGATATTAACCTTTTAGTAATAGGGGGCATTATAGCGGAAACGGTACGATTATTGGAAAAAGCTTAAAACGTATATTAAACGTGGGCAAAAATAATAGGAATAACATTTAACGCATTAAAAACTAAGCTATTACATTTTATTAAAGCTTTAAATTAAACCCGGGTTCGTATTAAAGCTATTTACGTATAACCATCGCTAACGGCGAAATTCCTTAAAATTTGGCTAAATTATAAATTAAACTTTAAAATTTACATTAAATAAGCGAAAAGCAAATAAAAAAAATAATAATTAGCGATAATAAAATTCGCAACGGTAACGTAAAAAAGCAACCTCGCTAAAGCGAAATAATTATACGTAGTAATATGCAAAAGCGCGATAGCGTATAAAGCCGTAGCATACCACTTTTTAACCAAACCACGGGGGCGGTTTTAAAGCGCAACCAAAAAGTTAACGAAGGAATAGCGAATATATTTTAAAGTGGTAGCCGAAGTATATAAAGCAACGTTATTAGCCCATTTGGAAATAAAAATTTACGTATTACCTTTAAATTTATATTTAAACGAAAGGGTAATTAATATAAAAAATAAATGGCTAAAAATTGGAATAATATAGCGAATTAACAAAGCGATAGCGAAAGTAGCGGGCCGATTTAAAAGGTTAAAGTATTAAAAACGGAGCAAAAAATTACACTTTTAAAACGGCTAAATAAAAAAAAATAAGCGGAACGCTAAAACTAACCTAAAATAACCCCGAAACCGAAACGTAAACTAATTCCCCGCGGAAACGAAAAAAAGTCCAAATATAAATACGCGAAACGCTAAAACCTTAACGTAATAATAAAATGGAAGTTAAAAGTTGCTAATTCGACGAAAGCGGTAAAAAAAGCGAACCGGTATAAAATCGCGTGCTTAGCGAATAACCCTTTATTTACAAAGGAAATGGTTAAATATTACGAAGGAATGCTAAAAGCATATAGCTTAATAGCAATTTAAATTAAAACGGAAAAGCTAAGCTTAAATGCTTTCCTATTTAATAAAAAACGCGGCGGTAACGCCGTTATGCGAATGCGATAACGGATAAAGGGAAATAGCATAGCACGTGCTAACCTAATGCACCGTTGAATAAATGCGGGATAATACCGGGATAGCATAAGCGAATAGCCGAAAAGCATATTTCGAGCTATGGGAAATAAGGAATATATTATTTAAAAAAGTAATACGCATAATGTTTAAAATTAAAAAACTAATAAATTTTAAAGTAACGAAAAAGTGGAAAGAAAACGCGTAAAAAGAAAGGAAAAAAAAAAAACGCTACCGAACCGGAAAAAAACCGAACTATAAATAACTATAAACGCTAAACGAAAATACCTTATTAAAAACGAGGGAAAAGAAAAATAAACCGACGCTAATACTTTATATGCGAGTTATAACCGGAAAAAAACCGATTAAATTAATTATTTCCATTTTTACCCATTTTTTTTCGATATTTCGTTAATAATATCCTCCCGACATTTAGTTAAAATCCGACCGAAAGTGGAATTAAAAGGATTTTATATAAAGGATATTTAGCAAATATAAAAAGGTTAGCGAACCGGAGGAAAATAGCGATATAAAAGGAAATATCGATAAACCCGTATTTTAGCCCGCTTTAAAACTAACGCTTTTATCCGAATGCGGTTAAATAAGTTTTACGTATCGACAATTTTAAAAGCTTAACCCGATATGGTTTACGTTAAAAGCATTATGTTACCGAAAGGGAAACGAACGAAACCCGAGCTATTAAATGCAATTATAGCAGCAAAAGCGCTTTTTAAGCTAAAAAGGAACAAGCGCAAAAACCTAGCACTAAAAGGGACGCCGAACCGTTTCCCGATATCTTTCGCAAATCGAACGTAACCGGCGATAGCGTATTTTAAAGTGGTATAACGAAGTTGGAAAAAAGCATTAGTAATAAAGCATATAACACCGGAATAGGACCATTATAAACCTTAGCGGTATAAGCGACCTCCGTTAAAATATCTTTTAAATCGGCAGCAATTTTAAAAAGGGATTAAATATAGCGCTAATAAGCACGAAAAACGCCGTAAACCTTTTTAGTGCTAACGGGAGGCTATTAAAGCGGAACCGATAAGTTAATAACAAAAAAACGCAATAAAAAAGAGGAAAAAAAATAACAAACTTAAACGTAAACACCGCGCAAAAAAGCGCACCCCATATAAGTTAAAACGTAAAAAGCTAAAAACAAAAGTTAGCACGACCGGAACTAAGCAAAAAAAAAAGGCGAAATAAAAAAATATATAAGCTTTATAATAGCATCCTCGAATAGCGCCGGCATTATCGATGCCGTTAACGAAACATTAAATACAACTAACATAAATTTTGCAAATAGGCTTAAAAAGTTAGCGAAGCGGGATAAAAAGGGGAACGATACGGGAAATATATACCATTAAGTTATAAAAAATGTAACCCGGAAAAATAGCAATCGCCGTTTTGTACTCCTTTTAGTGGTATAAATAGTAAAGCTAAAGGAAAAAAAAAAAATTAGCAAAAAAATAAAAAACGAAGCGGTGCAAAACCGCACTTATAGTTTTAACGCGAGGGTTCGAAATAACGCCGGCCTCGAAATCGTCGTTATCGTTAAAGCTGGAAAATAAGTGCTTATTACGATTACCACGAGGAGGAGTAGGCGCAAAGCCGCTACCACCACCGCTGCCGCTATAGCCGCCGCGCGTATTACCGCGCGCGCCGTTGCGAGGAGAACGGGGAGTTTTGTTTTTGGGAGCTATAATGCAAAAAAATAGGAGCCGGAAAAGGAACGAAGCGCGGGAAGGCAAATGTAAAAGCGCGGGCGGCAGGATGCGCGAAAATTAGGAGCAAAGGTGGAAAAAAGGATTAAAAGTTGTGACAAAAAGATTAAAAAAAGGCGAAAAAAAAGGCAAAAACCTTTGGAGGTAAAAGGGAAGGAACGGTGAAAACCCGCACCCGGAAAGAAATAAAGGCATAACCGGAAGGCACGATATAAATAGCGTTACTTTCGGAAACGAATAACATAATTACGTCGAATTACCCGATGTTAACCACGACCCCCGAACTTTACGAAGCAGTTACGCGACCAAAACCAAAGCGGGACCGAAAAACTTCGAACGCGGATAATTAGGCCGCCGTAATTAACTAAACTAACACCACTATTACCAAAATTACTACAAAAAGAGAAAACCCGACACCGAGGCGTTATTTAAGCGTAAACATGCATTTTTTACAATTTTTCCTTTACGTATTTTCCTATTATTACTATTAATTATAAAAACGCTTTCGCGATGGAACTTTTAAAAGCAATCGCAGGAATTAAGTAAACGGCATTATTGTTTAATATAATAAAACCGTATACGAAAAGCAAATATGGTTTTTATTTCTAAGCCACCGAGCCGGATGCGGTTCGCACCCGGAAACGAGTTTAAAGGTTTTTATATGTATATAAAACAGCAAAAGCACCGAGGTTTTTACAAATATAACGGCAGTATAACTAATAATAATATAAATTAAATTAAAATTTTATATAACGTGGTTTATTACCAAATGGATTAAACTATTAAATAAATTGCCGATACGTGATTTTTAGTTAATCGACACGCATGTTAACCTAATAACGTTAAAAATCCATTTAAACTACTTGGAATTATATATATTAAACTTTTTTACTTCTATTTAACAAATGCGTGTATTATGTTCGGTTTTACCGCAAATGCTATATCGCTAACAAATTATCGTCGTTTTTTTTAACCTTTATAATTACGCATTTTTTACTATAATTGCTTATTTAGCTTTTTTTAAATTTAAAGCTTTTATACCTTTTAAATAATATATAACGTAGTTTACCACCGAACGACACATACCACCGAGCGATACACGAATCGCGAAAACGCGACACATTTTCTTTTACTTCCAATTCCTCCACCGATAAGCATGCTAAACCACAGCTACGAAAGCCGATTAATTTTCGCTTTCCAAGCCTTACGATCAAACTTAAAACTAAGCATCCGGGCCGCTGCTAAAATTTACTCGGTCGCGTTCGCCACTTTCGCCAAACGAAAGCGCGGCAAGCCTGCTCGAATCCGAAAAGGAGGCGCTTATTAAGTACATACTCGAGCTGGATTTTCGCGCATTCCTCCCCGGCCTTTTGGTGTTAAAAATATGGCCAACCGATTGCTCGTCGAACGCGACGCGGGCATTATCGGGACCAACTAGGTCGCGAAGTTCGTTAAACGCCGCCGGAGCTCGGTACGCGTTGGATTCGAAAGTACGACTACCAAAAGGCCAAATGCGAAAATCCTAAGCTCGTTTTTGCCTGGTTCGACTTTATACGGAACACTATAGCCAAATATGGCATCCTAAATAACGACATTTACAATTTCGACGAAACCGGCTTTTTTATAGGCATAATCGCCGCCGTTATAGTTATTATAACATCGAAAAGCCGTGGCAAAGCAAAGCTAGTCCAGCCTGGCAACCGGGAATGGGCTACAATTATTTAAAAGGTTAATTAAGTAAATGAGTAAGTGAGTATATTTAACGTTAGTAAGTCGGGATTTACCAGTCCCTGCTTCCCAAGGGGCATATAACGTGCTAGCGCTACTTAAGCTAAACATTAAGCTATATGTTGCTATCCGGCGGCTAGCAAAATTAAACCCGAAGGCACACGAAGGTCGGGCCGCGTTCCGGCGCTCCTTGTTAGTAAGCGGGCAATCGGCGGTAGGGCGTATATATATACGCCAGGGCGTTGTAAAGCGCTGCGGGTGGTAGTAGTGCGTTCGGCCGGCGAGTATGCCGATAAAAAGGTGGGGCCGGGTTTTAAGCTGGAAGGTCCTCGGGACCCCTAAAGCCCGGCCAAAGGTGCGGGGGACCAACGAGCCTACTGTTAGTCCTGGTGGTACAAAAGAAAAAGGTAAAAGGTGTAGGAGAACAAGGAAAAGGATATATGCGGGCTTTTTAGGCCTTGTTGTTATCGTCCAGCGATAGTGTAATAATTGGTAGCTTCGGCGAACGAAGCAAAAAGGAAAGGCTTTTAAAGTAGCCGTTTCCAATATCCGGGCCTGTTAAGAGCCGGGAAGGGGTCCGTTATAAGCCATTTATTTTTTACCGTTTTAGCCAACCTGCAAAATACAAAGTGGGAAGGGGATTTGTTTTTTCCGCAGCGGCACGGGTTATCGTCTTCGTGCTGGAACTTTCGGTGGTACTAGTCGAAATCCCCGTAACCGGTGCGTGCGGCTATTAGCCGTTGCAATACCCTCCGGTGCAGCTGCAGCGCTTCGGACGTATGTTGTGGTGCCGGCGAAAGGCCTATAGCCTTATACCGATCCGGAAAGTTGTCTTTAAACCATGCGTTCCGGGCGTCCCGGGCCGTTTTCCGGGCTAAAGCCTTTATTCCGGCCACCGTTGGTTTAAAATGTTAAGGTATTGGCAAGGCCGATCCCAATTTTGCTTCGGCGTTTGCCTTTTCGTTTCCGGGGATTCCCGTATAGCCCGGGGACCAGCGTACGTATACCTGGTGTTTATTTATAAGGTAATAGATTTTTTTAAAAGCCTTTTGTAAACTATTAAAGGCCGTGCTTAAACAGCCGTTAGCTTTAAAAGGTTAATTATTGCGGTTAAGCGATCCTTTTTTTTATTATCGTTAAAAAGCAATACCATTTAGCCAATTGGTATTTAAAAACCGGCTTTCCACGCGATTAGGTTATTATATAACGAGTGCTAACGGGTAAACTACGAACGAGCTCGGCCTAAAATAAATTCGGCATTTCGATAAACACATTACAACCGCAAAAAAGGTCCCATCGTTTATTAATACTGGACGGGCATAAAAGCCACTATTCGACGGATTTTAAGCTTTATTACCAGGAATATAACATCGTTACGCTTTGCATGCCTTCGTATTCGTTTTACTTCTTTTAGCCGTTTAACGTTAAATGCTTATAGCCCGCTAAAAAAAGCGTACGATCGATAAATTAAAAACCTATAAGGTTACACATTAACTATATAACTAAAATCGAGTTCCTTTCGGCATTTAAAAGGCATTTTTTAACTTTATAACCGAAAAAAATATCCAAAAAGGTTTTCGAAAAGCTAGCTTTGCTCTTTTTAATCCAAATTCGATTTTGGAAAAGCTAAATGTAAAATTACGAACTTTAACTCCCTTAAAAAAGCTTTTAAGCGACGCTAAACCTTGGACTTTTAAAACGCCCCAAACAGTTAGGGACGTAACTTCGCAATCCGAATATATTAAAACTTAAATTTCCAATTACTAAAACAGCTTTCCGTCGTTTATACTATCGGCTGTGGACTAATTAACAAAAAGGGCTAAGGCAATTATATATCGGGTTAACCTTTTGGAAAAAAGAACTCCAAATTACGAAAAGCGAATAAAACGCTAAGCAAACGCCGAAAGGCCAAAAAAACACGTGTTTAGCAAAAAGAATTACATACTATTAAAAAAATACGAAGTGTTTTAAATTAAAAAAAGCTGGATAAACAGCTATAGCAAAAAATGCGCGATTATAAGGGTTAAAAAAAAGGGCAACGACGATTTATCGGCGATATGGCACTTGCGGCAAAACTGGACACAATGCGCGCACCTGCCAGGAGGAAGTAAAAAACGTTCGATATATACAATTCCAAATAGTTTAAATGGATTGCTAGCGTTATTGGGTTAGCATGCGCGTTAATTAACCGGAGGTCGGGTATAGGTGTATCGCTCGGTGGTATGTGTCGTTCGGTGGTAAACTACGTTATACCTAATTATTTGTTTATGGTTAACGTAATAACGTAAATGTTGCTTTATGGTTTGGTTTATTCGTTCCGTTTGTTTATTTGTTTAAAAGTGGTAAGCTGTAAATAAAAATGCTTAGCTTTTAGTAAAACCGTAAGCCTTTTCCAAAATTTGCTTATAAATAGCTTATTTTTATCCGTAATTAAGCGGTTTAGCGTGCCGTATTCCGTTATTACGTGTTTAGTAAAAACATACGTTAGCTTAATACCGTTATTGCTTTTTTTTATGGTAGGAATAAAGCGTATGTGGTAAACTTATTTATTATTACTAATATATTATCGTATTTAACTTTAATTAATGGTTTTTTAAATTAGGGAAATTTAATAACGAAATTTATAATAACTTTTTGCTATGCTTTGTTCGGTACTAGTAAAGGTTGTAATAACCCGTATAGTTTGTGCTTATTGGCTTTGTTTTTAGCATAACTTTTGCAATTTTTTATTGCGTTTTGTATTTCGGCTTAAGTTTTTGCGAACCCGTAATATTATTATAATCGTTTTCACGTTTTTTTACGCTTTAATAGCCGTATGCTAATTGGTTATAAATTTATTAAATTTTTTTTAAAGTTTAAACTTTTTTTTCGAACCGTTTTAGCGAATATTTTTTATATTAAAACTAAAAACCCGTTTAGTTTTTTTGTTAGGATTACCCGTGTTTTTTTAAGTATTATAACTTAGTGGTTCGATCGTCGGTTTAAAGCGTTCGCCTAACCGTTTTTTAACCTTTTCCAATATTCGATTTAAATGCCGTAATTTTGCAAAAACTCGTTTTAACGGATTTGTCGCTTATTTAAGTTTTTGCTAATAGTAAAATGTGTTAGGTTTTTATAATTTATATATATTATAATTTAATGCTTCGCTTTATAAAAGTGCTATCGCCATTTTTTAAATGCTTAAATAATTGCTAAAAGTTTTTTATTGTAAATTTGGTAGTTTAATTTAGGTTTATTTAATTTTTGCGAAAAAAACGCGCAAAAATGCAACCGTTTTTAATCGTTTCGCTATTCGAATTGGCCGTTAATCGCGTAATTCGACGCATCGGTTTAACTTTAAAAGGTTTTTTTTAAATTTAAAAGTGCTAATATTAGTTTTTTTAATACAGCGTTTTGTAATTGTTTAAAAGCCTTTTATTTTTGCTTTTTTTAATAAAACTAGTGGTTATTTTTAATAAGGTTTATAAATAGTATATAGCGATTTTATTATAATTACGAATAAACCGTTTATAAAAGTTTAAAGATTTTAAAAACCTTTATACTTTCGTAACGTTTTTAAATATAAGCCACTTTTTAACTTTTTCGATTTTTTTAAAGTTTATACAAACTTGTTTAAATATAATTATAAACTTTAAAAAAGCGACTTTTTGCAAATGCTATTCGCACTTTTTTAGTTTAATAAAAAGCTTTGCATTAAGCAACTTTTAAAGCATTTTATATACGTGCTGTTTATACTTTTTTATCGTTTTCGAAAAAAACCAAAGTATTGTTTAAATACGCGAAAACAAAAATATTGAAATATTCGCGCAATAAATGGTTAATTATTTTTTAAAACGTGGCTAATACGTTAATAAACCCGAAAGTTATTATTAAAAACTCGTAGCATTTAAATTTTGTTTTAAAAGTTATAAGTTATTTTTAACCTTTTTTAATTTGTATTAAATTATAAGCTTTTCGTAGGTTTAAAAACAGTAAAATATTAGGTTTTACCAAGCTTATTTCGTAATTCGTTAATAAAAAGCAAAAAATACCGATTTTTAATTATAACCTCGTTTAATAAGCGGTAATCGATATATATTCGCTTCGTTCAATTTTTTTTTATAAAATTTCGTAGTTTATTAAAAAATCGGAAAGTTTAATATGCCCTTTTTGTAAATCTTTTTCCAGCTATTTTTTTAACAGCTTTTACTATCGGGGTTAAACTAGTATAACTTTTAATATTTAAACTGCGTGTTTAATTTAAATTTAATTTTAAAATTAAACGGTTTATATTTAAAAAGCACCGTTTTTTAAGTTTTTCGAAAACAATTTTTTATATTTATAATATTTTTTAAAACATTCGTAAACCGTTTTTTAATGTTAATTTTTTATTTTAATTGCTTTTTACTTTAAATAATCGTATACTCGTTAATATTAAATGTAAAAATAAATTGTTAAATTTTATTACCGTTAATACTTTTTATAATAAGCTGGGTTAATAGGTAATAGTTAATAAAAGCTTAAGTAATGTTATTTTATAAAATAAAAAAAAATAGGAAAAAAAAAGTCGGTTTAATCCCGGAAGCTATTTTTAAGTATATATGCATAAAAACGGCTTAAAGGTAACTTTTAAGCCTTTTACCCGTGCTATTAGCACGGAATTATAACATAACCCCCTTTTCCGGGTATTAGCCGCGTTCCGGGTCGTTGCTTTTAAATTAACAAATGCCCATTTAAATGCGCGGCTATTAACTAACGTTTTTATATCGTAAAGTTATCGGTTAACTTATTTTGGCTCGCTATGTAATAAATATTACCAAATTAAAAGCTGTTAGCTTTACTTAGCCTAGTTAATTACCCGGTGGTCGCCGCCGCGATAAAAGGCTATTAATACTACCTTACTTAATTGGCTGCCTGCTAATTACCGTCGTTTTAAAACGTATTAATCCCGTTTTATTTAACCGGCTATTTGCTATTCGTTACCGTTTTAATTAAATGTTATTTATAAGTTAAAGTGCGTTTGCCGTTTTTATTAAATCGTTATAACCCCGCGTTATATTTGGTTTTTTTCCTTCGCGCTTTTTATAAGCTTTCGTTCCGGCTTCGCGTTTTTTATAAAAACCTTCCATTTCGCGCCTTTTTTTTTATTTCCATAACGCCGCATACCATTTCCGCTTGTAATGTTAACAATTTCCCGCAATTTTACGCCCGTTTCCTTTTTACTTTACGCTCGTTTTTTAATTATCGCGATTTTAGTTTCGTACTTTTTTAAGCCCGTTTTTCTTACGCTTTTGCCTGTTTTTAACCTCCTTTTGCCGTTATTATAACTATTACTGCATTTAGTTTCGGCGGTAATAACCTTTCGGGTTGTTAACTTAACGATTTAAACCTTTTTAATAAGGTAAGTTCGTTTTACTCCTGTTAATTTGCCGCCGCTAACTTGTTTTTACCTTAGCACCACCGCGATAAAAAGGATTTTAACCGCCGTCGCGTGGTTAATACGAACGAAATTTTTAAAAATTCGAACGACGAAAAGCACGCGGCTTTTTTTATATCGAGTTTAAATGTAATAATTGTTTTTTAAAAGCTAAAACCACGGGTTAAACGGTTTGCGGTAAGCACCGCTTTGGTTAAGTTTGCAATCGTTACCGTCGCGGTAAAAGCAAAGCTTACGTTATTTCGAACAAAGCTTATACCTTTTCGCCAAATTTACACCGTGTTTATTACGATATGCTTGCTTTTACCGCAGGCGACGCGTATTATAAATATAAAGGTATTATTTTCGGTAAAAGTTAACGCTCCGTTTTAACCTGGGAGTTCCTTTTTACTTATTAACGCTAATAACGAAAGTTAAACCAGGCTAACTAAGTTTAAACTTAATAGTAGGTTTAATAAACGTCGGCTTTTAGCTAAAACTTTACTTTTCCCGCCATTTTTAAAACTCCCTCGCGGCGTAAACTTAATAATTAGCAAATATAAAATTACCTCGTCCGCGGTTTCCAATTTATCCACGTAAATTACGCTTTCGGCTTTTATTTTTGCATTGCGCGTTTTAATGTTAACTTTTAGCCAGCGTGTTAATAAAAAAGCCTCGCGTTGTTAAAAAGCGCAAACGGACCGTTTGCTTTCCGCGGTCGATTCGTTTGCCAAATCTATTCGAAGCGCTAATAAACGCCCCGCGCTTTTTGCTAACCGCGGTATTATAATACTTACGCCCCGGCCCGTGGTTACTCGTCGTCCTTAATTAATAACGTTTTTTAAGCTCGCAATATTCGCTCGCGCCGAGGCCACCCCGCCGGCGAATAGTTACGTTATAAAAACGATATTACTCGCGTTACTACTATTATTAACTTAAATTACGGCGGTAAAGCGGATTTAAACGACGGGAAAAGCGAGCTTTATAACGCTCGTATTAACCGCCGTTAAAAGCGTAATTTAAATCCGTGTTATTATAGTAGTGTTTAAAGTTTTTGCTTTTATTTTTACCGTAACGGGCCGGCGTACCCTTTCGGTTAAAACCGGCGCGTTTTTTTTCTTTTACTTTATTTAGCGTTTAAATTTAGCGTTTTTATATTTATTAAATATTAGTGCGGTGTTACGACCAGCATGCAGGCTTTTAGGATAGCAAGGCAAAAGGGGGCCCTAAAATGGCGCTTTCGCCCCGCCCCGGTTACGTGGAATTACGTAAACCAAAAGGGATTTGTAAATTTGTAATAAAGCAACAAATCCAAAAAAGGATTTGTAAATTTGTAATAAAACAATAAATTTAAAAGGGATTTATAAATTTATAGCAAAATTACAAATCCAACTTAGCATAAAGCAAAAGGCAGCGTATATATAAAAAATGGATTTTTATTATCCTAGGTAGCTTTAATTAAAGCTTCGGCATTAGTTAACCTAAATTAACTTTTAAGCATTCCCTAAAGCAAGCAATTAAATTATCTTTTTAAGTTACGTGTTTCCCCGTTAACTAAACTAGCGATATTGTTTTTTCCTGCTTTAAAATGCCTTATTTTAAAAGCAAACCTTTAATTATAACATTTTAATTAACTTTATTTAGTATTTCGCTAAAAGAAAAAAATAATATAGTTATAGCGAGCAGTAGCAAAAAGCTTAAAAAGGAAAAAACCACGGTTTTTACTTTTAACGGTGTTAAATACGACCTTAATAAAGCAATTAACACGGCTAGCCTTTTTAAATTTATAACAATTGGAATCGCTAAAAGCTAAGCCAAAGTAAAGCAACTTATTGCGAAATTGGTATCTTTTAAAGCACTTATCGCAATCCGAGCGTACAAATTCCCGTTTTCGGATTTTTACAAAAGGAAAAACGGCAAATTTAAAACGTTTTTTACTAAATGCAAAAGCTATTTTAAGTTTTACAAATAGCAATTCGTAAACGAGGAATAAAAGGTCGCTTACGCTACTATTAGGTTAAACGGCAAAGTAAAAAAGTGGTTTTAGCTAACCTAAAATATACTATTTTAAAAGGTATAAAAGTAACTAGGAAGCTATTAAGCTTATTTTCGCCAGCTTTAAAACCTTCGGAAAAAAGGTCGGAAAAATGTTCGGTATAATTAACGAAACCCGAATCGCGGAAAAAAACTTGCTAATTTTTAAATAGCGAAGGTTTACAGTTAAATACGCAGCGGATTTTTAACGGATTAGCATTAAGTTTAACTAAAGCAACGCTACGTTAATATTGCACTTTTACAACGGATTGCGCGAAAACGTAAAAAATAAACTCGCAAAGCAAAATCGCTTGGAGTTTTTTTACGAATTACGTTAAAAACGCGGTTCGCATTAGCGATAAACTATATAAACGATAATAAAAAAAAGGATATGGTTTTAAAAATGCGGTATAAAGCAATAAAGCTAACCAAAAAAAGCTAAACAATAACTTATTACGGTTTATAAAACGCATTTAAGCTTTATAAACCTTAGTGCGGGAATTGCTTACTAATAATAAGGGTAATAAAAAGCAAAAACAAAACCCGAAAAACGGGAAGTGTTTTAAGTGCGGCCAAACTAGCTATATAAAAATTAATTGCCTTTAACGAAATAATAACCGTTAAATAGCGAACTTATAACGAACGTAAAAAGCTCGATATAAAAGGGATTATATTTTAAAACAGCGTTTAGTTAAACGTGTTACTATAACGCGTTATACGCTATATACCAATCCGATAAAAAAGCTACCGGATAGTACTTTTAAAAACCACGAAATATCGCTATATTTAAAGCTATTAGAGTTAAATATAACAGCGAGGGAAAATAACGGATCGTTTTCGAACCCGAAAATTCGAAAAAAAAAACGACGCTATTCCTCGTTAAGCCTAAAAAAGCGGCTTTAGCAAGCGGTTCGAAGGAAGGAAAAGCCCGAAAAAGGCTTTTAAACTAAATACACCTTTTTCGAAAGTCGGAAAATTTCGATACCGACGTCGAAATAGATTAAAACGGTTAAACTTTTAAAATAGCCGAGTTTTAAAAGCGAATAAAAAGCTCGAACGGCGAAACCTTTGTGCTTATAATTCGTAAAAGCTAAGAAAATTGGAAAAACTAACGCGTTTTTTCGCTATTCGACGTATCCAAATGCTTTAAAACGTTAGGGTTTTAAAACATTTAAACGGCTTATTATATTACGCTACTTTAACAAACGGAAATAATAGCTAACTTTTATTATAATTTAGCAACTAATAGGAAATTAAATATATTAATTACAAATTCGACGACGTAAGCAAGTTAAAACGGGCTACGTTAAACTTTAAAAACCACTTTAACATTAATATAAAACATTTTAAACATTTGCACCTTTTTTAAGCAAAATGCATTTACGAAAAGTGCAAATTTTATTTATAGCCTAAGCTTAAATACGATTTCTTTTTACGAAAGTTAAAAAACAAGCCGAAAATTAAGCCCCGTTTAGCATTCCAATTACTATAATAGGAATTAGCCTAAATTGGCAGGTTTACCGCAGTTTTTAAACCTAGCGAGCGGTATTTAATACTATATATTACTAAAACGCTCGATTAGGGGAAATGCGAAACTACGAAATACAAAAACATATAGCATAAAAAGCGGAAGTTTAGCATTAAAAGGTCGTATAAACGTACGTGCCGTTTAACCCAAATAAAAAGACGAACGTACGGTACTCGTTCCTTTTACTAAAAAACTAAAAAACCACCTAAATGGAAAGCACGAAATGAAAAAAATAAAAAACTAATAAAAACCTTCGCAATAGTAAAATTAAATTAACCGTACGATTTATTAAATTTTAAATAAAATATTAAAAGAAAAAGGTTAAAATAAAAATCGATTGCGAAATATAAAGCAATTACGTATCGTTATAACGGTTACATTAAACGGTATAAATCCTTTATAAAACGAAAACGCTAAAACGTATTAATTAAAAACGGTTAAAAAAATACCTATCGCTTATAATAAAAAATAAATCGATTAAAAAACATTAATTAGTAATATTACGCACCCAAAACGGAAAAAAAACGTTATTATTATACTGGATAAGCTAAATATAAAAAAAAGGAAACGTTATTTTTGGAATTTTTTAGCTTAGGAAAAATAACTTACGGATAAATTGGGCTATTGGTTAGGTTAATAGGAAAAGCTATAAGTAATTAAAACGGTTTACTAATTACGAACCTTAAACCGTAAGCATAAAAAGCAACGAAAGGAAATTATAACGGTAATAGGACTTAGCAATCCACTTTTGCATTTAGTATCGACAAATACGCGACTATCCAAAACGGAAAGTAACTAAAATAGTTTAACTAATATTAAAAAAACGGCTCGCGAATGTTCCGGAGGAATATTACAAATACGAAAAATTATTCCGGAAAAATTAAAAACGGTGCTTCCCGAATATAAACCGTTTAACCTAAAAATTAAGCTTAAATTAAAAACGCAATTTAAATACCAAAAGCTGTATTAGTTTAACCTTCGGTTAATAAAAGGTATTAAAAAAACATTTAAAGGAAAAACTTACGAAAGGAATATATTAAACCTTTCGATTTTTTAATAGGATACGAAATCTTATAAAGAAAAAAAAAACGGGACGGAGCGAATATGCATCGATTACCAACCGTTAAATAAAACTACTATTAAAGATCGGTATTTTTTACTTTTTATCGACGAATTACGAGATAAGCTTAGCAAAGCTTAGTATTTACGGTTTTGGATTTACGGAAAGCTTACAGCTTAATACAAATTAAAAAGGGCCAAAAATGGCTTACGGCTTTTAAAACAAAGTTTAAATGCTACGAGTTTTTAATAATAACTTTCGGGCTTACTAATGTATTAGTTACGTTTTAAAAGATAATTAACCATATATTACGCAAATACTTTAACATTTTTATCCTTGCATATTTAAACGATATTTTTAATTTTTTTAAAAACGATGGAAAAGCATAAGCAGCACGTAATATAAGTGCTTTAAAAACTGCTTAATGCAAAACTTTTCGTTAAATTAGAAAAGTGCGAATAGCATTCGCAAAAAGTCGCTTTCCTAAAGTTTGTGGTTATATTTAAACAGGTTTGCATAAACCCTAAAAAAATCGAAAAAGTTAAAAAATGGCTTATATTTAAAAACGTTACGAAAGTACGAGGGTTTTTAAGGTTTTTAAATTTTTATAAACGGTTTATCCGTAGTTATAGCAAATTGCTATACTATTTATAAACTTTACTAAAAACGACATTAGTTTTATTAAAAAAGCAAAAATAAAAAAGCTTTTAAGCAATTACGAAACGCTATATTAAAAAAACTAATATTAGCATTTTTAAACTTAAAAAAAACCTTTCGAAAAAACTAACGCGTTTAAATTACGCGATCGGCGGTTAACTCGGATAAAAAAACGATTAAAAACGGTTACACTTTTATGCGTTTTTTTTCGCAAAAGCTAAATAAATTTAAGTTAAACTAACGTAGTTTAACCACCGAGTGGCGCAACACCACCGAATGGCGCGTTTTCCATCGCGATTCGCGTTTCCCACTTCCAATTTTTTTAATACCACAAATAACGTCGACATTTAACGAAGCTAAAATTGTTCTTACCATACGGGCAATCCAATCCAATCCAACGTTAAGTGTTCGTTCGGCAGCTAAATTTACGACGTCCTTAAAACCACGCTGCGTCGCCGACGCGCTGGCCAGTGCTCGACGCGATAATATGCCCAATTACCGGAAATTAACGGAATCCGAAAAAAAGGCGCTTATTAAGTACATACTTAAGCTGGATTTTCCGCGCGTTCCCTCCCCGGCCTTTTTGGTGTTAAAAATATAGCCAACCGATTGCTCGCTAAGCGCGACGCGGGCACCGTCGGGACCAACTAGGTCGCGAGGTTCGTGTTAAACGCCGCGCAAAAGCTTAGCACGCGTTAAATTCGAAAGTACGACTACTAAAAGGCCAAATACGAAAATCCCAAGCTCGTTTTTACGTGGTTTAACTTTATGCGAAACATTATAGCCAAATATGGCATCCTGGATAACGATATTTATAATTTCGACGAAACCGGCTTTCTTATAAGCATAATCGCCGCCGTTATGGTTATTACAACGTCGGAAGGCCGTAGCAAAGCAAAACTGGTTTAGCTTAGCAACCGGGAATGGGCTATAGTTATTTAAAAGGTTAACTATTGCGGTTAAGCGGTCCCCCCTTTTATTATCGTTAAAAAGCAGTACTACTTGGCCAATTGGTATTTAAAAACCGACCTTCCACGCGATTAGGTTATCGCAACGAGTTTTAACGGGTGGATTACGAATAAGCTCGGCCTAAAATGGATTCGGCATTTCGATAAACACATTGCATCGCGCGTAAAAGGCCCTATCGTTTATTAATGCTAAACGGCTACGAAAGTTATTACTCGACGGATTTCGAGCTTTATTACCAAAAACATAACATCGTTACGCTTTGTATGCCTTCGCATTCGTTTCACTTCTTTTAGCCACTTAACGTTAGGTATTTCGGCCTAATAAAACGGGCGTACGGTTAACAAATCGAAAATTTAATAAGGTTACACGTTAACCACGTAACTAAAGTTAAGTTCTTTTCGGCGTTTAAAGCGGCATTTTTTAACTTTATAACTAAGGAAAATATTCGAGGAGGCTTTCGAGGGGCTGGCCTTGCTCCTTTTAATCCGAATTTAATTTTGGAAAAGCTAAATGTAAAGCTACGAATTCCGACGCCCCGAGGGAGCTTTTAAGCGACGCCGAACCTTGGACTTCCAAAACGCCGCGGACAGCTAAAGAAGCAACTTCGCAATCCGAACATATTAAAATTCGAATTTCCAATTACCGAAGCAGCTTTTCGACACCCATATTAGCGGTTGTGAACTAAATCGCAAAAAGGACGAAGGCGATAATGCATAAGGTGGCCCTTTTTCGAGCCGAAGTGTTTACGCTTAAAAAGGCGGACGAAGCATTAAGCAAACGCCGGAAGGCCAAAAAAACACGTGTTTTAAATTATAATATATACGAATTATAAAAATTTAACACACTTTATTATAAGCAAAAACCTAAATAAACGATAAATTCGTTAAAGCGAATTTTTGCAAAATTATAACATTCGGATTAAATACCGGAAAAAATCGGAAAACGGCTAAACGGATGCTTTAAGCTAACGACCGGACCACTAGGTCGTAATACCCGAAAAAACACGAGTAATTTTAACGGAAAAACCAAACGGATTTTTGGTCCCGGTATAAAGGATACTTGCTAAAACGGTCCGGTAAGGAAAAGTTTAAACCCTAAAAAAAATTTAACAAATTTACAACTAGCTGGCATACGGCTATTAAAGCGTAAAAAAAACGTAAAAACGATTATAATAATATTACGGGTTCGCAAAAACTTAAGCCGAAATACAAACGCAATAAAAAATTGCAAAAGTTATGCTAAAAACAAAGCCAACCGGTATAAACTATATAAGTTATTGCAACCTTTACTAGCACCGAACGAAGCGTAATAAAAAGTTATTATAAATTTCGTTATTAAACTTTCCTAATTTAAAAAACCAATAATTAAAGTAAAGTATAATAATATATTAGTAGTAATAAACAGGCTTACCAAATATGCTTTATTCCTACCGTATAAAAAAAGCAATAACGCTACCGAGTTAACGTACGTTTTTATTAAACACGTAATAGCGGAATACGGCACGCCGAACCGTTTAATTACGGATAAAAATAAGCTGTTTATAAGCAAATTTTAAAAAAGGCTTACGGCTTTACTAAAAGCTAAACACTTTTTATTTACGGCTTACTACTTTTAAACAAATAAACAAATAAAACGAACGAATTAAATTATAAGCAATATTTACGTTACTACGTTAACTATAAACAAAATAACTAAATATAACTATTTCTTATAGCTTAATTCGCTTATAATAGCTTAGTTTATAAAAGCATAAAAACTATACCGTTTTATACGAACTACGGGTTTACGTTTACAGCGTATAAAAAACCCAAAGTAGGAAAATATGCCCTAATAGCGGAAATACAAATAACGGAGCTTACCAAATTGCATAAACACTTTTAAGTAAAGCTAAAAAAGCTACGGCATTGCATAACTACTTAAATAAATAAATAAAAAATCGAAAAACCGACTTTTAAAAAGGGGGATAACGTTTATCTTTTTTCGACGAAATATTAAAACAAAACGACTAAGCGATAAGTTAAACTATAAAAAATTGGGACCGTTTAAAATATTAAAAAAGGTTTCGAACGTAAATTACAAATTCCGATTACCGCTAACCATAAAATCCCACCCGGCTTTTTATATTTCCCTATTTAAACCAGCGTTACCAGGCTTTAAAAGCGACGAGTTAATGGAAATCGATTTAAAATAAAAGTACGAAATTGAAAAAATCCTAAACTATAAGCTAAAACATAAGCTTAAAAAATACCTAGTTAAATAAAAAGGGTACGGCTACGAAAAAAACACGTGGGAAAAAAAACTAACTTTAAAAATTGCTAAAATATTTTACGAAAGTATTAGCTAAAACAATTGTAAAAAAGTTAACCAGTAAAAAAAACGGCGAAATAACGATCTTTTTTTAAAAATACCCGCGATGTTTCCAAAAAAAACCGCTAGTTTTTTTAGCCCAGTCGAAAGTCGAACCCGGAACCTATAAAGTAAATGCTATAAATAATACCGTTTTACCACTAGGTTAAAAGGAAGTAGCACTTACCAAAACCAAATAAGGTAAAAAAAAGTTTGCATTAAACGGTTAGCAAAAAAAAAAAAAAAAAAAAAAAAAGAAAACAAAAGCTCGATAAAGTCCAAAGCAAGCCCGAAAACTTGTTAACCTTTACGGTCGTGCCGAGATTCGAACCCGAAACCTCGGCAAAAAGACCAAAGCTACGCTTAATGCGCCACAAAACCTAAAAAAGTTGTTAAAAGGAGTTATAACTTACTTTAGTTAAAAAAGGCAAAAGGTCCAAGTTAGGATTAACCCCGGGCACCTGCCAATCGAAAAGAACGGAAGGAGCTATAAAAGGCTCGAAGTGCGAGGCAGCTTAGCAAGCCGCTTGGTCGGCCTCCTCCCGCTCGATACGCTTTAACTCCTTCACCGAATTAATACTATAACGCACCGCGCGCATTATCTTTCCAGCCACATTCGTTTTTGCTTTTAAAAACGGAGGACTTTTTTTTTCGCCTTTTCCAACTCGGCTTTAAATTTGAAATATTAAACAACGATATTCCGAAGTTTAAAAAGAAAAGCTTTAAAACGTCGCACCCCGAGCGGTTAATCCGAAAACATTTACGCACCGAAACGAGTTTTAAAAGGAAGCTCGTACTTTTTACGCTTTAAAACCTCGTAATAGTACGAATAAAAAGGCATTTCGTAATAGTTAAAAAAAAATAATCGCTAAAAGCTTTTTGCGATTAACGGTTTTTTTCGCGAAAGGACGTTTTCGTACCCGGCTAAACATTTTGTTAAACAAAAAGGGGAAAGGAAATGGTAAAAAAGGAAAGTACTTACTATTAATAAAAAGCAGGGCGATAAAACGTAGCCAAAAGGATTTGGTTTAAAAGGGAAAACCTAATGTTACGACTAGCATGTAAGCTTTTAAAACAGTAAGGCAAAAAAGGGCTTTAAAATGGCGCTTTCGCCCCGCCCTGGTTACGTAAAGTTACGTAAACTAGGAAAGATTTGTGGATTTGTAACAAAGTAATAAATCCAAAAAGGGATTTGTGGATTTATAACAAAGCAATAAATTTAAAAGGGATTTGTAAATTTGTGGCAAAGCTATAAATCCAACCTAGCATAAGGCAAAAGGCAACGTGTATATAAAGGATGGATTTTTTATTATCCCAAGTAGTTTTAACTAAGGCTTCGGCATTAGTTAACCTAAGTTAGCCTTTAGGCATTCCTTAGGGCAAGCAATTAAATTGTTTTTTTAAGTTACGTGTTCCCCCGTTAACTAAACTAGCGATATTGTCCTTTCCTGCCCCGAAGTGACTTATTTTAAAAGCAAACCCTTAATTGTAACATGCGGGCTAGCTTATTTTCGTAAATTTTCCCGGTATTAACGCTTTGCGCTTTTTTTTTATTTCTTTTACCGCGTAATTTGGTTATGTTATTTTTTAAACGGTTTTCTTTTACGCTTTTTGCGGCTTTTATTACTTTTTAAGCTTAAGCCGTTATTTTTTCGAGCGTTACTTTATTAAGCTTTAAAGTCTTTTAACACCGCTATTTTAATAAAGTTTTTAAAAGGTACTAGCCCGTTTTATCGTAGCCGGTTTATTTTATTAATGCTTGTTTTTTTCCTTTTCTTTTTGCGTTTTTAATAGTTAAAATCTTTTCCACCAAAAATTCGTTTTAAAATTCCCCGTTTTTAAAAAATGGCATTAACATTAAGCCGGGTCGCGTATTTATATTTTTTTTAATTTAAAAACGGGTTGTTTATTACACGTTGTATTAATTTTACGTAAAAGTTAAAGTAAATGCTTTTCGGTACGTTTAATGTAATATTAAATGGGTTAAATACCGTTATTATTTCGAATTTGTTTACCACTTAATTTAGCTTTTTATTAAAACGATATGTTTTTATATTGCGAAATAAAAGCTACATTTTATCGTTTGTTTTAAACCTTTCCGCCGGGCGCCGGGATATATTCGCGTTAGCTTTTTATTATTATTAGGCGTATGTTATTACGGTTATAGCTATTTTTAAACCTTTTTTTAAATGTGTTAAAAACGCCGTAATTCGCTTTTTTTTTCGTTTATTGCTAATATTTTTATTATATATATGCTTTTTAATACGGGGTTAATATTAAATCCTAATAATAACCGGTTCGAATTAAAACTCGTTATAATGGAATTTTAATTATTTAACGCTAATTAATAAGCGTTTAAATAAAAAGCTTAATTTTTTTAAAAAAAAAACGATAAAATAACGCAAATAATGTTATACTTTTTAATTCGCCCGTTTTATACTTCCGTTTGTTTACGAGTGGAAAGTTATTAATAAAAGTTAATTAATACCGATTTAAAAATATAGTTTTAATTAAAAATTATTAATTTAATTTAAGCTTTTATTAGAAATAATTTAATCGGGAAAGCCCTGGAATTTTTACCATATGTTTCGAAACCGTATTGCATATTTTTTTAGCATTTATAATATGCATTGCTTTAAGTTAAACGTATTTTAATAATTTATTCGTAATTACTATTAAATATTCCAGGTTTTTTTCGTTTACCGGTAATTCCGTTATAAAGTTAATAGAAATGGTTTTTTAATATTAATTTAATACGGGAAAGGAGCGTAAAAGGCTTTATTTCGCTAGTTTTAAAAGCCGAGATTTTCGGCAAATGTTATAATTACGTATAAAACGCGCCACGTTTCGTAACATTCCTTTTTAATAGTAATTACGGTATAATATTTTAAACGTGTTATTTTTACCCGCGTATCCCACGATTAATAACGCGTGCGTTTTTTAAATTACTATGGCTATTAATGGTTTTTATACCGGTAATTATAAACGTTTTTTATATTGCAAAGCTTTTTATACGCTAATAACGCAATTTATAATTTATGCTTTTATATTAGCAGCGAAGGGAAACTTTCGTGCATTTGCTCGTATTGCATTAAGTTTCGCTTTATAACTAGGGTTTTAACGCAGCGCTTTTTTTTAAAGTTTCGCGATGCTTATTTCGCGAAAAAGCAATTTGCCAGCTAGCAAAATACCGGATTTAAAACGAGCGCTTATCGCTTTTAATGTTATATTTTTTAAAGTTTTTATTAAAACTAAAATTATCGCGGGGTGGGCTAAGTATAAAACTGTTATTTTACGGGGTTTTATCGATTTATTTTATTTTTTTCGTAATAAAGCATTTGGGAAATGGCGTATTTTTTTAGTTTATATTATAAATTATAATCGAATTTTAATAACGTTTCCGTTTAACGCATTTGTCGTTCGAAAACTTTTCGAAGTTTGGAAAAGTATTTTAAAGCTTTATAATTTATTTAAATTAAAAATAGCTTTCGCACGTTACGGAGTTTTAATTTTCACGTTTTAACGCAAACGATTACCGTTAAAAGTTTTTTATCGTAAATTGCGTAATTCCGTTAGCTATTTTTAAATTTAGTTAAATGGAACGCGATTAAGTGTTAAATCCCGTTTTTGCCGCGTTAAAAAAGGCACCCTTTTAACGTGGTATTTAAACAATTTGCTTTAACTTTCGTATTTAAGTTAAGGTTTTATTACGCTAGTATTAGGGTTTATATAAAGGCTAATTTAAGCTTTTTAAAAACCACGTCGATTTATTCGAACTAATTAAACAGGGCTCCTTTTTTCGTTAACGTTATTAATAACGCGGTTAAGTTAAAATATTTGTTAATAAAATCTCGGTAAAAGTTAGCGAAGTTTAAAAAGCTACGAAAATTTCGAAGTTTTTTTAGCGCTTTTTATTTTCAAATAGCGCGGACTTCTTCCGGGTCCGTTTGGATTTTTTCTTTTGTTTTAATAATAAAGCCCAAATACTTAACGTTTTATATTGCGAATTCGCTTTTATTTAAATCCAAATTTAACCTAGCTTCGCGTAATCGCTAAAAAAAGCTTTTCGGATTTTAGCTATATAAGCTTTACGCGTGCCCGAAAAAAAATTAATATATTATTTAAATATACCGATATGTAATCGTTTAAAATGTTTCCTAATACGTTATTAATATAGCGTTAAAAAGTAGCGGGAACGCTTACTAGCCTAAACGAATATATTAGCCATTTAAATAAACCGAACCTAATGCGAAAAGCCGTTAAATGCTTATCCTTTTTTACTATCCGGATTTTGTAAAAAGCGAATTTAACGTCCATTTTAATAAACCATTTCGCTTCGGTTAAAAATCGAAAGGTTTTTTTTACTAATAAAAATAGGTAACGGTTTTGCAACGTAATTGCGTTAAACGCTTTATAATTTACGTATAAGCGTTAATTAGTTGTTAGTTTTTTACTATTAGTATTAACGCTATTATCGGAAAAAAACTAGTTCGGATTTAGCTTTTATCCATTAAGTTTGTAATTTATTAACGTAATTCGAGTAACTGGTTTCGAAGTATGCTATATAATCGGCCGTAAGGTAATTCCGGCTTCTTTCCAGTATTATTTGTTTTAAACCGAATATAATAATTTATAGTTTTTTAATGCGGTAATAAAGCTAATGCTTTGCTTTTATTAAATAGGTTCGTAAAATTCCGCAATTTTAAAAGTAGTTTAAACGTAGCTGGTTTTTTTTCCGTAATTATCGCGGTTGTTAGTAAAATTCGCGTTATTTCTTTTAATAACGTAACGGCGAACTCGTACTTTTAAATCGGGTTTTATCGCTGTTTTTAGCACGCCGCCGTAAAAACGTTACCGATTACCACGCTTAGTTGTCCGCCACTTTTTAGCCGGGCGCGTAATTTTTAAACCATATGCTTTATATTGCTTTTATTCGAAAAAAGCCCCTCGCCGCGTTTAATTTTACGCGGTTATGCTTTATTTATAGTAAATTTAAAATAATATCTTTAAGCATTCCTGGAATAACGTAAAATAAAACGGGAAATACTTACCCGTTAAAGTTCATTTCGCATTTAGCAATTTAATTAATTACTGCCGGTATACGTTTTAAAATTATGCCGAGCTAGCGTAACGTTTAAAGTTATAACCGCTCGATTTCGATTTTTACCGCGAAGTTTTTGCTTATCACCGCGTAACATTCGCAACCGGAATCCATTTATACGTTTACGAATTTGGCGGAATTAAATAATGCTGGTATTAAAATTAAAAGGCTATTTATATTATATTTAATTTTTTTAGCTCGTTTTTCCACTTTTTAATGTAAAATTTCCTAGTTTTTAATTTATCCCGTTATTACGGCGCTTTCTTTTAATTAAAACTTATATTAAAAGCTACTCGTTTCCCGTATTAATACTTATCGTCGCCGCCCTTAATACTGTGGTAATTTTAAAGCGGATTGCGTTTCGGTAACGGCACGCTTGTTTTTTATATTTTTAACTACCGTAATTTAAGCACGCCTCGGTTTCGCGTCGTTAGCGAAACATTTTTTAAAATACTTAAAGCGCTTTAAGTTTACGTGCTTCCTATTTCCCGCTTTCCTCGGAATTAATATTAGCTGCGTTTATGCCTGTTATAAATGTATCCCCCGCTTCGTTCGTAGTTTAATATGCGGCGTAAAAGGTGGGTGTTGTTTTATTTAACTTATTATTTATATCGATCGCTTTTAACGTTTAAGCGATGCGTTTATATATGTTTACCATACCGTTATATATAAACTGTTACTTTTCGCTCGAAATTATAATTAGTTGGATTTTATTCGAAATGCGTAAACGAAAATAATTAATTTTAATTTCGTCCGTTTATATAATACTTTTAGCCGTTGTTAATAAAGTTTCGAATTTCGTAATAAAAATAGCGAACGTTTAGCCCGGCTTTATTTTAAACATTTTTAATTTTAATAAAATTTTAGCCTTTTTATATAAATTGTTAAAAATAAAAGCGAGGTAGTTAAAAAATTGCGATAGGTTATATTCGCTATAAAAGCTTCCGGTTTCGTAATACAAGCGTACTACTTTTTAGCTGGTTTAGGTTAAAAAAGCTTAAATATATTCGTAATAATCGCGTAAATTTCCGATAAATTCCGCGTTTTAAATTATTTTATATTTAATTGCGTTTCGCTATGCGTTAAAGCCTTGCCCGTTATTATTGTAAAGTAAAAGGTTTCCAAATGGTTTTCGCTTTAAAAACGAAAGCAAAACGTTTGCGAGTTTAAACTAAGCGTTTTATATTTCGATAATGCGGTTTTATTCGTTGCATTATTCGATAAATACTTTGTTAATATCGTTTTAAAATTTAGCCAAATTTTTTTTAAACGCGGTAAAGCGTTTTTATAATTCCGCGATAATAACTGCCAAGTTTAAGTAGTTATAAAAGGTTAAAGCCAAAACTGCGGCGTTTTTTAACGAAAGTAGGATTAACTAGTGTTAATATAATTATAATCCCGCGTTTAAATTTTTTTTTACAAAAATGTAATAAGCTAAGCTAATAAATAATAACTAATAAAAGCTTAAGTAATGTTATTTTGTAAAATGAAAAAAAATAGAAAAGAAAAAAGTCGGCTTAGTTTTAAAAGCTGTCCCTAGTTATATATGCATAAAAACGGCTTAAAAGTAACTTTTAAGCCTTTTACCCGTGCTATTAGCACGAAACCATAACACTTTCTTTTTATTACTTTTTATATTTACAGTTAAAAGTTTATAATTAATAAACCGTTTTAATTATTTATAGCTTTTCTTATTAAATTTAACCGTTAGTTTAATTTATCCTCGGTTATTTTTTTTAAATTAAAGGATTTTAAAAATTACGTTTTTTTCTTTTATATTTAACTTATTTAATATAATAATAACGTTTTCCCCGCTCCGGGTGCGTAATGTTATTAGCTGCGTTTTTTAATCGATTTATTTTTTATTATAAGCGACGGGTATTTTTTCAACCGTTTTTAATTAGTACGGTTAATATTTCCGTTTCGTAAAAATTTTATACCGTTTAACCGCTTATAATAATACGTAATCGCTTTATATTTCGCAATCGATTATTATTTTAACCTTTTTCTTTTAATATTTTATTCGGAACGTTAATAAGTTGTATAATTAAATCGATTTTGCTATTGCGAAGGTTTTTATCGGTTTTCCTTTTTTTTATTTCGTACTTTTTGCTCGGGTGGTTTTTTTAATTTTTTAATAAAAGGAACGAGTATCGTACGTTCGTTTTTTTATCCAGGTTAAACGGGATATACGTTCGCGCGATTTTTTAATGTTAAACTTTCGCCTTTTATGCTATATGCTTTTTGCATTTTACAATTTCGCATTTTTTTTAATCGAGCGTTTTAATAACGTATAGCATTAAACACCGCTCGTTAAGTTTAAAAATTGCGGTAAACCTGCTAATTTAGGCTAGTTCCTACCGTGGCAATTAAAATGCTAAACGGGGTTTAATTTTAAACTTGCTTTTTATTTTCCGTGGAAAAAAATCGTATTTAAATTTAGGTTGTAAGTGAAATTTGCACTTTTTATAAACGCATTTTGCTTAAAAAAGGTACAAATGTTTAAAATGTTTTATATTAACGTTAAGGTAATTTTTAAGGTTTAACGCAGCTTTTTTTTTAGCTCGTTTACGTTGTTAAACCTGTTATTAGCGTATTTAATTTCTTGTTAATCGTTAAACCACGATAAAGGTTAACCGTTATTTTTTTCCCGCTAAAATGGCGTAATATAACGGGCTATTTGGGTATTTTAAAACTTTACTATTTTAAAAATATTCCGAAACGTTAAAAAGCGTAAAAGCGTATTAGCTTTTCCAATTTGTTTAGTTTTCACGGATTATAAATATAAAAGTTACGCCGTTTAAACTTTTTGCTTGTTTTTAAAATTCGGCCGTTTCGAGGTTTTATCCGTTTTAATTCATTTTAACGTTAGTATTAAAATCCTCCGATTTTTAAAAAAGGTATATTTAATTTAAAAGCTCTTTTCGAGTTTCCCTTTTTTTCGAACCGTTTATTAAGAATATTCCTTTTTTAATTTTATAAAAAGCAGCGTCGTTTTTTTTTTAAGTTTACAATTTTGAAAATAACGCGTTATTTTCCCTCGCTATCGTATTTAAACCTCGTAATTTTAAATATGCAAATGTTTTAAAATTTCCAAAAGTATTATTCGGTAACCTTTTTATTAAATTAATATGTAATGCATAGTTCGTTATAATAACCCGTTTAACTAAACGCTATCCCGGGATACAGTTTCCTCGGTATCGGGCTTTTTTGCGTTTATTAAAAGTTAATTATTTAACGGTTACTATTTTATTAAAAGCAGTTAATTTTAACGTGGCCGGTTTAACCGCATTTAAAGCATTTCCCGTTTTTCAGGTTTTACTTTTATTTTTTTTATTACTTTTACTATTAATAAACAGCTTTCGCATTAAAATTTATAAGGTTTAAATGCGTTTTATAAACCGTAATAGGTTATTATTTAACCTTTTTTTTAATTAGCTTTATTATTTTATGCCGCATTTTTAAAACCATATTCTTTTTTTTTATTATCGTTTGTATAATTTATCGCTAATACGGACCGCGTTTTTAACGTAATTTGTGAAAAATTTAGGGCGATTTTATTTCGCGAATTTATCTTTTACGTTTTCGCGTAACCCGTTATAAAATACAATATTAACGTAACGTCGCTTTAGTTAAGCTTAATATTAATTCGTTAAAAGTCCGCTACGTATTTAACTACGGGCTTTCGTTATTTAAAAGCTAGCAAATCTTTTTTTTGCAATTCGGGTTTTGTCGATTATTTCGAACACTTTTTTAACTTTTTTTCCGAAGGTTTCGAAGTTGGCGAAAATAAGCTTAATAGCTTTTTAACTATCTTCGTATTTTTTAAAGTAATCGTTTTAAGTCGGTTAAAATTATGTTTTCATTTTACCGTTTAGCTTAGTAATAGCGTAAGCGATTTTTTATTTTTCGTTTACGAATTGCTGTTTGTAAAATTTAAAGTAGCTTTCGCATTTAATAAAGAACGTTTTAAACTTGCCGTTTTCCTTTTCGTAAAAATCTGAAAACGGAAAATTTGTACGCTCGAATTGCGATAAGCGTTTTAAAAATACCAATTTCGCAATAAGTTGGTTTATTTCGGTTTAACCTTTAGCGATTTCGTCCGTTATAAATTTAAGGTTAACCGTATTAACGGCTTTGTTAAATTATACTTAACACTATTAAAAGTAAAAACCGTGGTTTTTTTTTTTTTAAGTTTTTTATTGCTGCTCGTTATAACTGCATTATCCTTTTTTTAACGAGGTATTAAATAGGATTAGTTAAAATGTTATAATTAAAGGTTTACTTTTAAAGTAAAGCATTTTAAGGGTGGAAAAAATAATATCGTTAGTTTAATTTATAAAGGAACACGTAATTTAAAAGGATAATTTAATTGCTTACTTTAAAAAATGCTTAAAAGCTAATTTAAATTAATTAATATTAAAGCTTTAGTTAAAACTATTTAAAATAAAAGGAAATTTATCCTTTATATACATATTGCTTTTTTTAGTAATTTACTTGGATTTATTGCTTTGCTTATAAATTTATAAATCCTTTTAAATTTGTCGTTTTGCTTACAAATCCACAAATCTTTTTGGATTTGTCGCTTCGTTTACAAATTTATAAATCCTGTTTAAAGCACGTAATTTCACGTGTTTTAATGCGGGGCAAAGGTGCCACTTAAAACCTTCCCCGTTTTGCTGTTTTAAAGCTTAAATGCTGGTCGTAACAAATAATATTAAAATTTATAAACTTAAATATTTTTATTTTTTTTATTTTTTACATTTATTTCCTTTTTTATAACATTTACACCTTTTTTTTATATTACTTAAATTAATAATAAGCTTATTAATTTTCCGCAACCCCGGCCAGGCTTAAAAGTGGTTTTAAAACCCCCTCGCTTTAACCTAACTATACCTTTTTTCCCGGCATACCTGCCAGCCGAACGCATTACTACCACCCGCTGCGCTTATAACGCCCTGGCGTATTTACGCCTTACCGCCGATCGTCCGTTTACTAATAAGGAGCGCCGGAATACGGCCCGATTTCCGTATGCCTTTGGGTTTAATTTGTTAGCCGCCGTAATAGTAGCATTTTAGCCTGGTGTATATAGCTTAAATAGCGCTAGCACGTCGTATGCCCCCAGGGAGGCAGGGACTGGTAAATCCCGATTTACCGACGTTAAATATACTCCTCCTCCTCCTTTTTTACCGTAGCTCGTTTAAAGCTGTGGCGCTAGGAATGGCGGTGCATCGAGGTTTTCAATACGTTAGTTTGTATCTTTGTAACCTGTAAACGAGACGTAAATAGGCCCGACTTGACAGGGGTGCGAGGACGCCACCACCACCAAAATACTAGTACATCTATGGCACCAGCATCATTTTTATTTTAATTTGAAAATAAAAGGTAGTTTTTATTGGCTATAATTTGTGGAGTTCAATATGGGTGCTAAAAGTGACTTGGAGTACCTTTGTTCCCCACCACCTGGGCTGAATCCGCAATCCTTTGTGACAGACGCATGGACCTAAACCATAACGGTCGTCGTCTACTATTCGCGTCTAGTGGATTGTGCATATCCAAAGACCTAAGCTGCAGCGCAGAAACTGGCCGAGATCCCCGGATCCCTCGCATGCGCAGCCGCGATCACCTCGAACCTGGCATCGGGATCCACTACCCACCGGTGGAACTTGTCGTCCCAATAGCAGACGCTCCCGAAGTCCAGCATTGCGCTCGCTGCTCGGGTCTGGCCCGGTTCCACCAGCACCTTGGCCCCCCCTGAGTTCGCGTTTTGGCCGGATGAGGCGGGGCGTCGAGATCTGGGAGACGTAGAATTGAACAATCTCCTTGCCCGCAATGGAGCCGGTGTTGGTGACGTCGACGGTCACGGTGATGGCCCTCGGCTCCGCTCCGCCCACCGCCAAGACGTCGGAGCTCAGCCGCACGTTGGAATACGCGAACGTCGTGTATGAGAGGCCGAAGCCGAACGGAAAGAGCGGCACCGTCTTCATGTGGTCGTAGTACTTGTACCCGACGAAGAGGCCCTCGCCGTACACGACGCGATCATTTCCGCCCGGATAGTTGAGGTGGGACGGGTTGTCCTCGAGCCGGCACGGGAACGTGATCGGCAGCTTGCCGCAGGGGTTTTGGGCGCCGAGCAGGACGTCGCAGAGGGCGTTGGCGTGTTCCTGGCCCTGGTACCACGCCTGCACCACCGCCGGGGCCCGGTCCAGCCACGGCATCAGGATGGCCGATCCCGTCTGGTTGACCACGACGGTGTTGGCGTTGACGTCGAGCACGGCCGAGATCAGCGCGTCGGTGGCCAGGGGCAGCTGCATCGACGGCATGTCGCTCGTCTCCGACTCCCACTCGTGGTCCTTGCCCACCACCAGGACAACCAGATCCGACTCGGCCGCCAGGGAGACGGCCTGCGCAAAGAGGTCCTCGCGCACTTCCTCGCGGAAGCCGATGCGGCCGCCATCCTTAACTTCCTCGCGCGGCATGTCGCCCGTCAGCGTGAACTCGAACTCCTCGGGCTCGCGGCTGACGGAGACGAGCTCGAGCTCGTAGGCCCGGCCGGCTTCAAGATGCACCTCGGCCGTCTCCTCGGGCGAGCCGTAGCTCATGAAGAGGGTGGACTTGGGCGACCACCAGTGGCGCTCGATGTCAATGAGGGTTGTGCCGTCGAGCAAGAGCTTGCCAGGCCCGCATGTTGAGAGCGACAGGGTGTGGCGTCCAGTCGTCTTCGGGGTTAGGGTCGTCCGGGCGCGGTAAGAGTAGCGGGCCCCCGTCATGAGCTGAGGCGGGAGGCCGTCGTAGCAGACAATGTACGAGCTGATGCGATGCTCGGTGAAAACCGGCTCGCCAGAGTGCGTCGTGTTAGTCCAGTATTGAACATGGAAGCCGGGCGTACCGGTGACGGGATCCATCATGACGTCCTTGTCCAGGAGAGGAAGGTATCGATTCAAGCTGATCCCAGGAGCCAGAGACAACTCGACGCCGTCCATGCCCCGCTCTGACAAGGCCTGTTTCATGGAATCAAACGGGACCGTCCGGTAGTGCGGTTCCAGGTTGGAGCTGCCCCCTCCGGCCTGGACGGCCATGCCGGCGTTGGGCCCGATGAACGCCACCTTGGAACCCGGCTTGATCTTCAAAGGCAGCATCTGGGCTTCATTCTTCAGCAGAACGATGCCTTCGCATGCCGCCTGCCGCAGGAGTCGTCGGAACTCGGGCGTGTCAACGGCCGATTCGGGAGGTTCTATCCAGTTTGCAATCTTGTGTTTCCCAACCTTGGCCGACAGCTCCAACACGTGCCGGACGCACTCGTCGACGTCGCGTCCCGTCAGGAGTCCTTCATCTACAGCTTGCAAAACGTGCTTGCCTCTTCGACGGGTAGGGCCGGGCATCTCCAGGTCGAGGCTGCGGCGGGCCGCCAGTACTAAGTTAGCAGAGCCCGCAACTTGAGTTCTGTTCTCAACACGAGTGCCGTTGCGCTTACCCGGCTTTCAACCCGGCACGACCGTATTAGCCCCAAACCAGTCGCTCATGACGAGGCCATCCCAGCCCCATTCCCCGCGCAGAATTTGCTTCAGGAGCACCATGTTGGCGGAACAGAAGTGCCCGTTCACTTTGTTGTACGCCGTCATGAGGGACCAGGGGTTGCTGGCGCGAATCGCAATCTCAAACGGCCGAGTGTGTACTTCGCGCAGCGCCCGCTCCGGTATGACAGCGTCGACGAAGAAGCGGCGGTGCTCCTGGTCGTTGGCCGCGAAGTGCTTGATGCAAGCCCCGATCCCCTCGGCCTGCAGCGTGTTGATGTAGACGGACGCAAGCTTGCCCGCCAGGAACGGATCTTCGCCGTAGGCCTCGAAGTTCCGCCCGCCGAGGGGCGCTCTGCTGACGCACACTGCACGGATGCCGTGGTTAGTTCCGTTGGGGGGAGGATTTAGTCAAAAACGGTGTTGGGGAGAACCATCTAACGCACCAGTTGGGCCGAGGAGTAGATCGACGCCCTTGGCTCTGCACTCCGCCACAAGGATGGCGGCCAGCGATTCGATGACGCCCTCATCGAATGTCGCAGCAAGAGAGACACTGGGGTTGACCACGTAGTTAGCGCCATGCCCCGGACTTGGGAATGCAGAGGCAATCTTTTACAGACCCACAAGGTAGCGACGCCGTCTTGACGCCGTCAGCGAAGAGGCTCCCTCGCACGCCGACGGGCCCGTCCGAGAACTTCATCTTGGAAATACCCAGCCGAGGAATCGCCGCGGTGCGCCAGAGGTCAGAGCCCGCTAGGAGGCTGGCTTTTTCGGCCAAGGTCAGGAGGGGTAGCATCCGCGACGCGTACTGCGACGGCGTCTCTTCGGCCTGGGCATGTTCTCGTTCCTGGGCGGTTGGAACGATGGTAGACTTCCCGTCGGGACGGGCAGTTGAGCCGTCGACCATCATGGTCACGGAGAGGACAGCGAAGCCGCGTGAAGTTGCGAGGAAGATGAGTGCACACGGTCGCGGCGGACGATCGTTGGTCTGCCGTGAACCACCAGGTCAAGGGACTCGACAACGCTGGGCAGCGTCGTCCAACGACTTTTCCATGGCCGGGAGCCATGGGGCCCTTGGGCCTTTCAAGGAAATGCCAACGTTTAACTGCCGAGGCGAGAAGAGGTTGCCGTTGCCGAGGCTTGACACGCTGGGAGTGCGTCAAGACGCCTCGAGTCAGCCGGCGGCGGTGGCGCACTGGGCCGCAGGGGGCGGGGAGACACGGACGTCAAGTCCGTTGCGGGTCCTTGTCCGTGTTTCCGCGCCCCCCTGCCGGCATTGCTCCAATAGTAAGGCTGCCCACGTTTCCCCATCTGGGGAAGGGAAGGGTCTCCCTCTTCGCCATGTCCGGCAGGCTTGATTGGGCATACATCCGCAGCCCTCCAGGTCTAACCAACCCAGGCGGTCAATATGTTAACATGTTCAGAGCACGGTCTTGACAATCACCGGAGCAAACCGTCACGAGACCAAAAGTATTTTAAAAGCTCAGAAGTTCCACTCGAGGATGGAGATGGAGCGTCGAGTTAGTTCTCTCTGGGAGATCAAGAGGACGGCTCTCCCAGCCCTCTTCAGCCCCCATTGGCACTTTGGTTCTGGACTTCAAGACCAGCCTTGCTTCACTGTCGTTCTACACTCGGCGCCATGGCCTTGCAGCCCCCCCAGTCCGTGGCCCAGATCGTGGCCGAGACGAAACGCGTCCACGGCTGGCATTTCGACGCCCCGCTTCTGAGGCTCTATGGCCTCTTGATCCCGGCGTGTCTCGTTGTCTGTGCTACCAACGGATACGACTCGTCCTTGCTCAACGGTCTCCAGTCCGGTGAGTTACCCAGCCGTCAGGTATAGGAGACGTGGCAGGACGCTGACACCTGCGGGTAGTCAATCAGTGGAATACCGCCTTCAACAATCCCAAGGGCGCCATCTTGGGATTCATGACATCGTCTTATCCCCTCGGTGCCATCCTGTCGACTCCCTTTTCCGCGTATATCTCGGACCGCTTCGGCCGGCGATGGTCCATCATCGTGGGAGCACGATTATGATTGTTGGTGCCGCCGTGCAGGCCGCCAGCGACTCGATCGGTCTCTTCGTCGGCGCACGCGTCATCATAGGCTTTGGCATCACCATCGCCCTCACCGCCGGCCCGTCCTGATTTCGGAGCTGGCCCACCCGCGGGACCGCGTCGTCTTCACCGGCCTCTACAACACGAGCTGGTACCTAGGCGCTCTCTTGTGCTCCTGGACCACGTACGGGACCTTCGGCCTGCCCAGCTCGGCGGCCTGGAGGATCCCCACCGCCCTGCAGGCGGTGCCGGCCGTGCTTCAGGTCATCTTCATCTGGATGCTCCCAGAGTCGCCCAGGTGGCTCATCTACAAGGACCGCGGCGCCGAGGCGCTCGAGGTGCTGGCGCGCTACCACGGCAACGGCCGCGCCGACGACGTCCTCGTGCAGGCCGAGTACCGCGAGATCGGCCACGCGCTGCGCCGGGAGAAGGAGGCGCGCAAGTCCGGGCTGCGCGCCTTCCTGCAGACGCGCGGCAACCGGCAGCGGCTGCTGATTATCTGCATCATCGCCGTGGCCGGCCAGTGGTCGGGCAACGGGCTAGTGTCGTACTACCTGGCCAAGATCCTGCAGTCCATCGGCATCGTCGACCAGCAATACCAGATCCTCATCAACGCCTGCCTCATGACGGTCAACTACTGCACCGCCGTCCTGGCTGCAGCCACCATGACGCGCATCGGGCGGCGCAAGATGTTCATCGGCGGCGGCCTTGGCATGTGGCTCACATTCTCGGCGCTGACCATCGGCGTGGCGGTCTACAACGAGAAGGCGTCGGCCGACGCGGGCAAGGCGGCCCTGGGCTTCATCTTCATCTACTATACCACGTACAACGTCTGCCTCAACCGCAGTTCTACCTGTACCCGTCCGAGATCCTGCCGTACAGCCTCCGGGCCATCGGCGTGAGCGTGTTGGTCTTCGTCAACAAGGCGAGCCTATTCTTCAACCAGTTCGTCAACCCCATCGGCATGGACAACCTGGGTGGAAGTACTACATCGTGTACATTGTGTGGATCGCGGTCGAGGTCGTGCTCTTTTACTTTTCTTCCCCGAGACGCTGGGCCACTCGCTCGAGAGCGCGGCCGAGATCTTCGACGGCCGCGCCAGCGACGAGAACTTGGAAAGGGTGAGGCCGAGGAAAGGCGATAGGTTCAATTTGCCGGACGCGTGTAAGGGCGGCGCAGCAGTTACTTGTCCAAGTTGTAACAAGCAGAGTAGCTCCTGTCCAGAGCGCCTGAACCAACAGTGGTACGCCAGGTACGGGCCTGTCATGGGCTCCGCCGGGTTGGTGATAAAACTCGCCGCTGCCGCCGCCGCCACGGAAGACTTCTCCAACGATTGCCGACCCTCCGGCACACTCGCGTGTCAGTACGTGTGTTGGGGGAAGTGTGTTGATTCTGCAAAGCTCGGTGTTGTATTACTTGGTGAGTTTTATGGACTTGTCGGAATGAAGTCACTTTGCCTGACGTGATCTCCTGAAGCGGGCCACGCAGCACTGCGCGCGGCGAGATGAAAGTCAAGTCCAGGGGCGTCCCCATCGGCGGGCTGACGTGGTTTACATCGACGCCCGCGGCGATGAGCTGCCGCACCTCCCCGGCCTTGCCGAGCCAGGTGGCCACGGGCAGCGCCGTGATGCCGAGGCGGTCCTGCACGTTGAGCTGTCCTGGATCGGCGAAGTGCCCAGCAGCAGCATGCGGACGGCCAGGCTCTCGTTGTCGCGCCAAATGCTGCGGCTGTCGTCCAAAAGGTCCACCGCCAGGTGCTGGAGGCGCCCGCGAAGGACCCCCATTGAAATTTGTGGTAGGCTACGAAGACAAGGTTCGGTCGCGACCGATGCGCTATTATCTGTACATACCTAAGGCGACTTCTGAGAGCCAGTGTTGTAAATGACGAAAGGCTTTCTCCCTGGCCGCAACTTGTCGCGCGGCTCAAGCCCCTACCTCCAGCGTCCCAGCGAAGACCAGCCAAGCAGCGGGGAACGGGCCTGCACTTGGAGGAGGCAAAAAGAAATGGGACAAAGAATATGTGGGGCATATCCCAATCCGGGCTAGCGCGGCTGCCTCAAGCTAGCCACAGTCCCGAGAAAAGAAGACGTGGGGTTTTCTGCTATACATCCTTCGCCTAATCTCAAAAGGGAGGAGTGAGTGAGTGAGTGAGTGAGTGAGTATATTTAACGTCGGTAAATCGGGATCTACCAGTCCCTGCCTCCCAAGGGGCGTACGACGTGCTAGCGCTACCTAAGCTAAACATTAAGCTACATGTTGCTATCCGGCGGCTAGCAGAATTAAACCCGAAGGCACACGGAGGTCGGGCCGCATTCCGGCGCTTCTTGTTAGTGAGCGGGCAATCGGCAGTAGGGCGTATAAAACGCCAGGGCGTTAAAGCGCTGCGGGTGGTAGTAATGCGGTCCGCCGGCAAAGTGCCGGAAAAGGGGCGAGGCCAGGCGGGGGGTCCTTGCAACCACCCCTGGGTCCGGCCAAAAGAAAGAAAAGTTCGGGGGCTGGAGGGTTTGGTTCCAACCCGGTATGCTTCTTATGTGTCGCGTATCGAAACGATAAGCTGCGCGGTTTGCCAGCGTGGTGCAGGTCGGGCCGTTACGGTCACGCTGGCGAAACAAAGCCGCGCGAAAACCTTGCGCGTGCGATGCCACCTATACATATGTATAGTACCGCCGTGGCAACAGACAAAGGCGCGTGCCGTTAAAGCAAATCTTGCGCGTGCGTGCTTAAGCAGGTGCCTAAGCAGGCCAATCTTGCGCCGTGCGTATCGTTGGATGCGGTCGACCAAGGAGGAGTCGCGAATATAGCGGGAAGGGCGGCGGCTGGTGCCGTGGTGCAACGGCGGCCGTGGTTGGCGGGGGACGGCGGCGGCCGGGCCGGCTATTCGTCCAATATGTTCTAACTGCTTGCCGGCCTGCAGTCTTCTTGTGCGTTCGGCATCGTTTCGTCGCGTGTCGAGTATCCGCGAGGCGAAAGCGAAAGGAAGTTAAAAGGCGGTCTGGTGATGCGCGAAGGTTGGAGCATCCGATTGTCGAGGGTTTCAGCGCGCGCGAGGCGCGCCCTGGGCGATAGGGTGCAGGCCTTCCCCTCGACTGGCAATAGGCACCCCCATACCGTTGCCAGCCATTCTCTGCTCTTTTGGCCCAGTTGCGTTGCCGGCGTCGTTATTGAAAGGAGTCGGAGAACGCGAGCAAAACAAGCCAAATGGCTTGTTAGTGCCCTGATAGTGCTTTAGCCATTTTTGGTGGGCCACATACCAAAAATAACCGGCTTCTTTAGGGCTATTAACAATGATCCGATAAGAAAATTTTTCGGGGGGAGGTGTTAAAAGGGAGGAGGAGGGGGAGTATATTTAACGTCGGTAAATCGGGATTTACCAGTCCCTGCCTTCCTAGGGGCATACGACGTGCTAGCGCTACCTAAGCTATATACACCAGGCTAAAATGCTGCTGTTACGGCGGCTAACAAATTATACGGAGGTCGGGCCGTATTTCAGCGCTTTTTATTAGTAAACGGGTGATTAATAGTAAGGCGTAAATACGTTAAGGCGCTATAAGTGTAACGGGTGGTAGTAATGCGTTTAGCTAGCGGGTGTGCTAGGAAAAAAAAGTATAGTTAAGTTAAAACGGGGGGTTTTTAAGATTATTTTTAAACCCGGCCAGGGTTGCGAAAAATTAATAAACTTATTATTAATTTAAGTAACGTGGTTTATAAATAAGTGTAATATATAAGCGAGTAAAACACGCTATTTCGATTTTTGGATAATCGATACGCATGTTAATTTAATAACGTTAAAAATTTATTTAAATTATTCGGAATTGTATATATCGGACATTTTTACTTTTTTTTAGCAAATGCGCGCATTATGTTTAGTTTTGCCGCAAATGCTATATTGCTAACGAGTTGTCGTCGCTTTTTTTTTTTAACTTTTATAATCGCGCATTTTTTACTATAGTTATTTATTTAACTTTTATTAGTTTAAAACATTTCGTATTTTGTTAATAGTAAATAACTTTTTAAATCGAACACGTATTTTTTTAACCTTTTAGCGTTTGCTTAATGTTTTGTTCGCTTTTTGTAATTTAAAGCACTTTTTTAAAAGGTTAACCGGATGCATAATTGCTTTAGCCCTTTTTGCAAACTGGTTTATAACCGTTAGTATAAATGTTAAAAAATTGCTTTAATAATTAAAAATTCGAAATTTAATATATGTAAATTGTAAAATTGCTTTTTTAACCGTTTTAAACGGTTTAAAATTTTAAAGTTTAAGGTTATTTAAAAGCGTTTTTAAAAAAGTTAAAGTTTATAATTTTACATTTAACTTTTTTAAAACCGAATTTAAATTAAAAAAAGCAAAGCTAGCTTTTTAAAACCCTTTTTAAATATTTCTTTTAATTATAAAGTTAAAAAATGCCTTTTTAAACGCCGAAAGGAATTCGATTTTAATTTCGTAATTAACGTATAACTTTATTAAGTTTTCGATTTATTAACTGTACGCTTTTTTAAAAAGCCCGAAACATTTAACGTTAAATGGTTAAAAAAAGTAAAACGAGTGCGAAAGTATGCAAAGCGTAATAATGTTATATTTTTAATAATAAAGCTTAAAATCCGTTAAATAGTAGCTTTTATAACCGTTTAGCACTAATAAACGATAAAACCCCGTGAAATAAACTATAATGTATTTATCGAAATGTTAAATCCATTTTAAATTAAATTCGTTCGTAATCCACTTGTTAACGCTAATTATAATACTTAATTGCGTAAAAGGTTAATTTTTAAATACCAATTAGTTAAATAGTATTACTTTTTAACAATAATAAAAAAAAACCGTTTAACAGTAATAATTAACTTTTTAAATAATTATAACTTATTTCCAGTTATTAAATTAAACTAATTTTGTTTTACCACGGCTTTTTAACGTTGTAATAATTATAACAGCGGCGATTATACTTATAAAAAAGCCGGTTTTATCGAAATTATAAATGTCGTTATTTTAAATGCTATATTTAGTTATAATGTTTCGTATAAAATCAAATTACGCAAAAACGAACTTGGGATTTTCGCATTTAGCTTTTTAATAATTGCACTTTTAAATTTAACGCGTGCCGAGCTTTACGCGGGGTTTAACGAAGTTCGCGATTTAGTTTTTACTAATAACGCGCGCGTCGCGTTCGGCGAGCAGTTAATTAGCTATATTTTTAACATTAAAAAGCTGGAAAGGAAATGCGCGGGAATTTAATTTAAATATGTATTTAATAAACGCTTTTTTTCGAATTTCGTTAATTTTTGTAATTTTAACATAACATCGCGTAAAACTAGTTAACCGTATTTTCGACGCGTTAAAATCAAATTCGCGATTAAATAAATTTTCGCAACTTTTCGAATGTTTAATTTTAAATTAAATCGCAAAGTTTAAAACGTAAAAATTACCCGGCTTTTATTACTTTTATTTAACATTTTATTTAGTAAAAAAATTTATTATTAAAAATAATGTATCGCGTTATCGCGTCGTATGTTTTATTTACTTATATGTTTTACTTATTACAATTAAAAGTTTGCTTTTAAAGTAAAGCACTTTAAAAGTGGAAAAAACAATATCGCTATTGCTGGTTAATAAAAAAACACGTAATTTAAAAAGATAATTTAATTGCTTGCTTTAAAAAATGCTTAAAAGCTAACTTAAGTTAACTAATGCCGAAGTTTTAATTAAAGCTATTTAAAACAATAGGACATTTATTTTTTATATACACGTTATTTATGCTTAACACCTTTTTTAAATTTATAGCTTTACCGTAAATCCACAAATCCCTTTTTAAATTTCTTATTTTATTATAAATTTATAAATCCTTTTTAAATATATTGCTTTGTTTTAAATCCATAAATCCTTTTCGAACCACGTAACTTTACGTATTTTAATGCGGGGTAAAGCACTACTTAAAACCCTTCCCGTTTTATTATTTTAAGGTTTGCATACTAGTTATAACATTAGGTTTCCCTTTTTAAATTAAATTCTTTTAGTTATACTTTATCGCCCCGCTTTTTATTAATAGTAAATATTTTCCTTTTTTACCATTTTTTAACCCTTTTTATTTTAACAAAATGTTTAGCTAAATACGAAAACGTTTTTTTTATAAAAAAACCGTTAATTGTAAAAAGCTTTTAACAATTTTTATTTTTTATTTTTTCGAAATGCTTTTTTGCTTTTACTATTACGAGGTTTTAAAACGTAAAAAGTGTAAAGCTTTTTTTTAAAACTTATTTCGATATATAAAATGCTTTTAAATTAACCGATTAAAATGCGACATTTTAAAACCTTCGTTTATAAAACTTCGAAATATCGTCGTATAGCATTTTAAGCTTAAAGCTAAACTGGAAAAAGCAGAGGAAAAAGTTTTCCGTTTTCGAAAATAAAAACAAATATGGTTAAAAAAAATAATACGCGCGGTGCGCCGTAATATCGATTTGGTAAAAAAATTAAAACGTATCGAGCGGGAAAAGGCCGACCGGGAAGCTTATTAAACTGCCTCGCAACTTAAGCCATTCGTAGCTTTTGCCGTTTTTTTCGATTAGTAAACGTTTAAAGTTAATTTTAATTTAAACCTGTTTGCTTTTTTTAACCGCGGTAAGTCGTAACTTTTTTAATAATTTTTTTAAATCCTATAACGCATTAGGTATAACTTTGGTTTTCCTGCCGAAATTTCGGGTTCGAATTTTAACATAACTATTGCTAAAAACCTAATTATCGAGCTTTCGGCGATTAGTTTTTTAACTACTTTTTACTTTTACTAACCTTTTTATAAGTGGTTTTACCGGTATTCCGTTAAAACTTCCTAGCAATTTATAAAATTGGTTGCTTTTTCCTACATGTTTTTTTATAACCGTACTTTTTCCATTTAATTAAATACTTTTTAAGCTTATTTTTTAACTTATAATTTAAAAAAACTTTAATTTCGTACTTTTATTTTAAATCGATTTTTATTAACTCGTCGTTTTTAAAACTTAGTAGCGCTAATTCGAATAGGGAAATATAAAAAACCGGGTAGGATTTTATAGTTAACGGTAATTAAAATTTGTAATTTACGTTTAAACCTTTTTTTAATATTTTAAAAAGTCCTAATTTTTTATGGTTTAGCTTATCGCTCGGTCGTTTTATTTTAATATTACGTCGAAAAAAATAAACGCTATTTCCCTTTTTAAAGGTCGGTTTTTTAATCCTTTTTTTATTTGCTTAAATAGCTATGTAATGCCGTAGCTTTTTTAGCTTTATTTGGAAATGTTTATGCAATTTAATAAACTTTGTTATTTGTATTTCCGCTATTAAAGCATATTTTCCTACTGTAAATTCTTTATACGCTGTAAACGTAAACCCGTAGTTCGTATAAAAAGGTGTTTTTCCCGTGCTTTTATAAATTAAATTGTTATAAGCGAATTAAGCTATAAAAATAGTTATACTTAATTACTTTATTTGTAATTAACGTAATAACGTAAATATTGCTTTATAATTTAATTCGTTCGTTTCGTTTATCCATTTATTTAAAAGTGGTAAACCGTAAACAAAAAATGCTTAGCTTTTAGTAAAACCGTAAGCTTTTTCCAAAACTTGCTTATAAATAATTTGTTTTTATCCGTAATTAAACAGTTCGGCGTGCCGTATTTCGTTATTACATATTTAATAAAAACGTACGCTAGTTTCGGAACGTTGCTATTTTCTTTATATGGTAAAAACAAAACGTATTTAATAAGCTTATTTATTATTACTATTATATTATTTTACTTTACTTTAGTTATCGGTTTTTTAAATTAAAGAAATTTAATAATAAAATTTATAATAATTTCTTATTATATTTTGCTAAACGCTGGTAAAAGTTGCATAAGCTTATAAAGCTTATATTTGCTGGTTTTATTTTTAACACAGCTTTCGCAATATTTTATTACGTTTTATATTTCGGCTTAAATTTTTACGAACTTGTAATATTATTATAACCGTTTTCACTTTTTTTTTACGCTTTAATAGCCGTATATTAATTGGCTGTAAATTTATTAAATTTCTTTTAAAGTTTAAACTTTTCTTTATTAAACCGTTTTAACGAATATCCTTTATATTAAAACTAAAAATCCGTTTAATTTTTTCGTTAAAATTACTTGTATTTTTTTTAAATATTACGATTTAATAATTAAATTATCGGTTTAAAACGTTCGCTTAGCCGTTTTTTAACCCTTTTTAATATTTAATTTAAATGTTATAATTTTGTAAAATTCGTTCCAACGAATTTATCGTTTATTTAAATTTTTGCTAATAGTAAAATATATTAACGTAATTTATTAATAAACGACATATATTAACGAACGATATACGAATCGCGAAAACGCGATACATTTTTTTTGCTTTTAATTCTTTTACCGATAAACATGCTAAATTAAAGCAAAAAAAGCCGATTAATTTTCGCTTTTTAAGCTTTGCGATCGACTTAAAACTAAGCATCCGGGCCGCTATTAAAATTTATTCGGTCGGGTTCGCCATTTTCGCTAAACGAAAGCGTGGTAAGCCTGCTCGACGCGATAGCAAACCTAAATTACAAAAATTAACGGAATTTGAAAAAAAAGCGCTTGTTAAATACATACTCGAGCTAAATTTTCGCGCATTTCCTTTCCGGCTTTTTAATGTTAAAAATATAGCTAACTAATTGCTCGCCGAACGCAACGCGAGCACCGTCGGCAAATGCTAAGTCGAAAAATTCGTTAAACGCCGCGCAAAGCTCGGCACGCGTTAAATTCGAAAATACGATTACTAAAAAGCTAAATGCGAAAATCCTAAGCTCGTTTTTACGTAATTCGACCTTATGCGAAATACTGTAACTAAATATAGCATTTAAATAACGACATTTATAATTTCGACGAAACCGGCTTTTTTATAAGCATAATCGCCGCCGTTATAGTTATTACAATATTAAAAAACCGTAATAAAACAAAGCTAATCCAGTTTAACAACCGGGAATAGGCTATAATTATTTAAAAGGTTAATAATTACGGTTAAGCGGTTTTTTTTTATTATTGTTAAAAAGTAATACTATTTAGCTAATTGGTATTTAAAAACCGACTTTTTACGTAATTAAGTTATTATAACGAACGTTAACGGGTAAATTACGAACGAACTCGGCTTAAAATAAATTTAGCATTTCGATAAACATATTGCAGCTCGTTTTACAAGGTTTTATTATTTGTTAATATTAAACGGTTATAAAAGCTACTATTCGACGGATTTTAAACTTTATTACTAAAAATATAATATTATTACGTTTTGCATACTTTTGCATTTGTTTTACTTTTTTTAACCATTTAACGTTAAATGTTTCGGGATTTTTAAAAAGGCGTACGGTTAATAAATTAAAAACCTAATAAAATCGTACGTTAATTACGTAATTAAAATCGAGTTTTTTTCGGCGTTTAAAGCGGCATTTTTTAACTTTATAACGGAAGGAAATATCCGAAAAGGTTTTTAAAAAGCTGGCTTTGCTTTTTTTAACCCGGATTCGGTTTTGGAAAAGCTAAATGTAAAACTACAAACTTTAACTTTCCCGAAAACGCTTTTAAACAACTTTAAACTTTAAACTTTTAAAACGCCGCGGATAATTAAAAAAGCAATTTCGCAATTTAAATATATTAAAATTTGGATTTCCAATTATTAAAGCAGCTTTTCGACACTTATGCTAACGGTTATAAACCAGTTTACAAAAGAAACGAATTCGATTATGCATTAAATAGCTTTTTTTAAAGCTAAAGTTACGTCGTTACGTAAAGCGAACGAAGCGTTAAATAAACGCCGGAAAGCTAAAAAAACACGTGTTTAATTTAAAAAGTTACTTACTATCGAAAAGGTACGAAATGTTTTAAATTAGCAAAAGCTAAATAAATAACTATAGCAAAAAATGCGCGATTATAAGGGTTAAAAAAGGAGGGTGATAACGACTCGTTAGCAATAAAACATTTGCGGTAAAACCAAACACAATGCGCGCATTTGCCAAAAAAAAGTAAAAATATCCGATATATATAGTTTTAAATAGTTTACATGGATTTCCGGTGTTTTTAGGTTAGCATGCGCGTTAATTATTCGAAGGTTAAGTCCGGGTATATCGTTTGCTAATATATGTCGCTTATTAATAAACCACGTTAAGTTTTTATAATTTATATATATTATAACTTAATATTTCGCTTTATAAAAATATGGCCGCCATGTTTTAAATGCTCGAATTATCGTTAAAAGTTTTTTATCGTAAGTTTAGTAATTTAATTTAAATCTATTTAACTTTTGCGGAAAAAGCGTATAAAAATATAACCGTTTTTAATCGTTTCGTTATTTAAATTAGCCGCTAATCGCGTAATTCGACGTGTTAGTTTTAACTTTAAAAGGGTTTTTTAGGTTTAAAAATATTAACATTAGTTTTTTTAATACGGCGTTTTATAATTGCTTAAAAGCTTTTTATTTTTACCTTTTTTAATAAAACTAGTAGTTATTTTTAATAAAGTTCGTAAATAGTATGGCGATTTTGCTATAATTATAAATAAACCGTTTATAAAAGTTTAAAAACCTTAACAACCTTCGTACTTTTATAACGTTTTTAAATATAAGCCACTTTTTAACTTTTTCGACTTTTTTAAAATTTATACAAACTTATTTAAATATAATTACAAATTTTAAAAAAGCGACTTTTTGCAAATGGTATTCGCACTTTTTTAATTTAATAAAAAGCTTTGTATTAAACAGCTTTTAAAGCATTTTATATACGTACTGCTTATATTTTTTTTATCGTTTTCGAAAAAATTAAAATATCGTTTAAATACGTAAAAATAAAAATGTTAAAATACTCGCGTAATATGTAATTTATTATCTTTTAAAACGTGGCTAATGCGTTAATAAACCTAAAAGTTATTACTAAAAACTTATAATAATTAAACCTTGTTTTAAAAACCGTAAGCCATTTTTAACCCTTTTTAATCCGTATTAAATTATAAACTTTCCGTAAATCCAAAACCGTAAAATATTAAGCTTTACCGAGCTTATCGCGCAGCTCGTCGATAAAAAGTAAAAAATATCGATTTTTAATCGTAATTTCGTTTAATAAACGGTAATTAATACATATTCGCTTCGTACCGTTTTTTTTTAAAAAAAAAATCCCCGTATTTTATTAAAAAATCGAAAAGTTTAATATAACCTTTTTGTAAGTTTTCCTTTAGTTATTTTTTTAGCACTTTTTACTATTAAAAGCTAAATTAATATAACTTTTAATATTTAAATTACATTTGTAATTTAAATTTAATTTCCAAATCGAACGGTTTATATTTAAAAAATACCGTTTTTAGGTTTTTTTTAAACAATTTTTCCTATTTTTAATATTTTTTTTTAAATATTCGCGAGCCGTTTTTTAATATTAATTTGGTCGTTTTAATCGCTTTTCATTTTAAATAATCGTATATTTATTAATACTAAATGCGAATATGGATTATTAAATTTTATTACCGTTATAACCTTTTTTCGTTACTTTTTATGCTTACGGTTTAAGGTTTATAATTAATAAACCGTTTTAATTGCTTGTAGCTTTTCTTATTAAACTTAACCGGTAGTTTAATTTATTCGTAAGTTATTTTTTTTAAGCTAAAAGATTTTAAAAATAACGTTTCCTTTTTTTATACCTAGCTTATTTAATATAATAGTAACGTTTTCCCTATTTCAGGTGCGTAATGTTATTAATTATATTTCCCGGTCGATTTATTTTTTATTATAAGCGATAAGTATTTTTTTAACCGTTTTTAATTAATACGGTTAATATTTTCGTTTTATAAAAATTTTATACTGTTTAACCGTTTTAACGATATATAATCGCTTTATATTTCGTAATCGATTATTATTTTAACTTTTTTTTTTAATATTTCATTCGAACCGTTAATAAATTGTATGGTTAATTCGATTTTACTATTGCGAAAGTTTTTATCGATTTTCGTTTTTTTTTCGTGTTTTCCGTTCGGGTGGTTTTTTTAATTTTTTAGTAAAAAAACGAATACCGTACGTTTGTTTTTTTATCCAAATTAAACGGGACGTACGTTTGCGTAATTTTTTAATGCTAAATTTCGGTTTTTTATACCATATATTTTTTGCATTTTATAATTTCGCACTTTTTTTAATCAAGCGTTTTAATAATGTATAACATCGAGTACTGCTCGTTAAATTTAAAAATTGCAATAAATTTACCGATTTGGGTTAATTTTTACCGTAGCAATTAAAATGCTAACCGGGGTTTAATTTTAAGCCTATTTCCCATTTTTCGTAAAAAAAATCGTATTTAAATTTAAATCGTAAATGAAATTTACACTTTTTATAAATACATTTTACTTAAAAAAGGTGCAAATGTTCGAAATGTTTTATATTAACGCTAAAGTGGTTTTCGGGTTTTAACGCAGCTTTTTTTGGCTCGTTTGCGTTATTAAACCGGTAATTAACGTATTTAACTTCCTATTAATCGTTAAATTACGATAAAAGTTAACTGTTATTTTTTTCCGCCGGGGTGGCGTGGCATAACGGGCCATTTAAGTATTTTAAAACTTTAACGTTTTAAAAACACTTCGAAACGTTAAAAGTCGTAAAAACGTGCTAATTTTTCCAGCGTAATCGGTTTTCGCAAATTATAAATGTAAAAGTTATACCGTTTAAACCTTTTGCTCGTTTTTAAAACTCGGCTATTTCGAGGTTTTATCCGTTTTAATCCATTTTAACATCGGTGTCGGAATTTTCCAACTTTTAAAAAAAAGTGTATTTAGTTTAAAGGTTTTTTTTAATCTTTTCCTTTTTCCGAACCATTTGCTAAAATTGCTTTTTTTTAAATTTTATAAAAACGGCGTCGTTTTTTTCCTTTTAAGCCCGTAATCCTGAAAACGACGCGCTATTTTCCCTTGTTATCATATTCGAACTTCGTAGTTTTAAATATACAAATGTTTCGAGGCTTTTAAAAATACCATCCGGTAACCTTTTTATCGAACTAATATATAACACACAATTCGTCGGAATAGCTCGTTTAGTTAAACGCCGACCCGGGGTATAATCCTTTTTATAACGAGCTTTTTCGCGTTCGTTAAAAGTTAGTTATTTACTGGTTATTATCCCGTTAAAAGCAATTTGCTTTAATATAACCGGTTTAGCCGCATTTAAAACATTTCCCGTTTTTCGGGTTTTACTTTTACTTTTTTTACTACTTTTATTACTAATAAGCGGCTTTCGCACTAAAGTTTATAAAGCTTAAATACGTTTTGTAAACCGTAATAGGTTGTTATTTGGCCTTTTTTTAGTTAATTTTGTTTATTTTATGCTACACTTTTAAAACTATATCCTTTTTTTTATTATCGCTCGTATAATTTATTATTAATGCAAATCGCGTTTTTAACGTAATCCGTAAAAACCTTTAAACGATTTTGCTTTGCGAATTTATTTTTTACGTTTTCGCGCAATCCGTTATAAAATTACAGCATTAACGTAATGTCGCTTTAATTAAATTTAATATTAATTCGTTGGAAATTTGCAGCGTATTTAACCGCGGCTTTTCGTTATTTAAAAGCTAGCAAATTTCTTTTAGCGATTTAAATTTTGTTAATTATTTTAAACACTTTTCCGACTTTTTTTTCCAAAGGTTTTAAAGTTAGTAAAAATAATTTTAAAAGTTTTTTTTAGCTATTTTCTTTTTAAAATAATCGCTTTAAATTAGTTAAAACCATATTTTTTACTTTACTATTTAATTTAATAATTGCGTAAGCAACTTTTTATTTTTCGTTTACAAATTGCTATTTGTAAAATTTAAAATAGCTTTTGCATTCGGTAAAAAACGTTTTAAATTTACCGTTTTCCTTTTCGTAAAAATCCGGGAACGAAAACTAATACGTTTAAATTGTAATAAGCTAGGTTAATAAGTGGTAGCTAATAAGTGCCGAAATAATGTTATGTTATAAAATGAAAAAAAGGGGAAAAAAACAGTTTCCTTTTCGAAAACTGGCTTTCGTTATATAAGCAATAAAACGGTTTAAAAGTAACTTTTAAACTTATAACCCGTGCTATTAACACGGAACTATAACATAAATTGCGATAAATATTTTGAAAAATACCAATTTCGCAATAAACTGCTTTACTTCGGTTTAGCTTTTAGCGATTTCGTTCGTTATAAGCTTAAAAAGCTAACCGTATTAGCGGTTTAATTAAGGTTATATTTAATACCGTTAAAAGTAAAAACCGTAATTTTTTTCCTTTTTAAGCTTTTTACTACTGCTTGTTATAACTGCATTATTTTTTCCTTTTAACGAAGTATTAAACAAAATTAATTAAAATGTTATAATTAAAAGTTTGCTTTTAAAATAAAGCATTTTAAAAGTGGAAAAAATAATATCGCTATTACTAATTAATAAAAAAATACGTAATTTAAAAAAACAATTTAATTGCTTGCTTTAAAAAATGTTTAAAAGCAAACTTAAGTTAATTAATGCCAAAACCTTAATTAAAACTATTTAAAACAATAAAACATTCATTTTATATATATACGTTATTTATTTTTAACAACTTTTTTAAATTTATAACTTTACCGCAAATTTACAAATCCTTTTTTAAATTTGTTACTTTATTACAAATCCACAAATCTTTTTTAAATTTATTACTTTATTATAAATTTATAAATCTTTTTCGAACTACGTAATTCCACGTATTTTAATACGGGGTAAAGCACTATTTAGAACTTTTCCCGTTTTATTATTTTAAAGCTTGCATACTAGTTGTAACACCACTTACTTATAAACCACGTTAATATAAAAAAATGTAAATGTTATAAAAAAAATATTTAAGTTTATAAGTTTTAATATTATTATTTAATAATAATGTAATAGTTAATCGTTTTAACGAACGAGGTAAAAAGGAAAAGCTTTTATAATAATCGTTTTTAATACCCGGGTGTAAAAATTTTACAACGTAATGCACGTTTATAAAAACCTTAGTAAATTAATAAACCATAAAAGCTAAAAAGTAAAAAAAGCTGCTTCGCAAATTTAAAAGCGGATTTGGTTATATACTAATAACGTAATTAATACGTTAATATAACGCGTTCCGGTAAGCCATTAACCATAAGCCAAAACTCGTAATTGCATTATTAAAAACCAACCTTTTAATAACTCGGCTCCCACTCGCCTTTGCAAAAGTGGGGCCGCATTTACCGCGTTAACCGCCTTTCCAATTAAGTTAACGCTTTTACCGATTTTGCTTACAGCGTTATCCGCACTTTTGCCCGCGATCCAATTTTTTATTTCCTTTTTTTTAACATTACCATTTGCGACCGACGCGGTATTTAACGCTTTTACCTCCACCGCTGCTTTACTTTCGTTAACCTTTTTTTAACTTGCTTAATCGCTTGCTTTGCTTTTACTTATCGCGTATTAGTAATAAGTTCCTTTTCCTTTACGCGCGCGACCGTAATCGTTCGCGCGGCCATTTGCCCGCTTTCGTTGCTTTTAACTAATTTCTACTTTTTAACTGTTTTCGCTTTACAACTTATCTTTACCCGTTTTTTTACCGCTATAATAAGCTTTTTGCTTTTATTTTCCCCGCAAATCCCGCTTAATTCGTCGCTTACTCCCGCATTTAAAGTTTCGATTCGAGCTTGTCGTTTTTCGCGTCGAAGGACGAGCAGCTTGCTGCTTTTACCGTTGCTCCCTTTTTGCACGGCGTTAAACGCGCCGATCGTTACTTCCGTTGCATTTCGCGGGATTAGCCTTATTATTCGCAGTTTGGTTTTAAACGTACCGCGTATTATAAATACAACCTTGTTAACCGTAAATGCACCGCCGTTTTCCCCGTTGTTATTTAATTACATACCGATTAAAAGTTCGCGTCGTTTAATAAAAGTGCTAAAAAGCTTTTAAATTTTTTAAAACTATTTATATTGTTTAACGTAATATAAAGCGTTTAAAAACCGTTCGTATAATAATGCCGTAAATTTCTCGAAAATAACTTTCCGCCGTTATAAATGCGTTTATTAACTTTTTTTTAATAGCGTTACAATTATTACTTTATTAGGCTATTTTGTTTTTAACAACGCGTATAAGTAACGTATCACCGCTTTTAAACGCGCGGTTTACGTTACCAAATTTAAAAGCAACCGGTTCGGTTTACCGCTTATTACCCCATCGTTTAAACGGTTCCGCGTTAATAATAGTATTACGAATTTAACTTTGCGCTTTTTTTTAAACGCTCGCGTACGACGCGATTCGAGCTTAGCTTCGAGTTTTAGCTTTTTCCCTTTATACCCGTTCGGTTTTTAACCACGCTTTCGCTTTTTGCTATTATATTTGTTATAAATCGCTTATAAAGCGCGTTTCGCGGTTTGCTTTTCCTCGGGTTAAGTGTTAGTTATTGCTTGTTTAAAAACGGGATTTTCGCTCGCTTAGCGTATTTTGTTTACATTAAAGCGGTAATGCGTTTTAATAAGTAAACTTTTCATTTTTACCACGTTAAATCTTATTACTTTAATTACCGTAATTTTAACGCGTAATTAATTAAGTTTTTTTTAAGCGAAAAAAAGGAAATTATTTAAATCCAGTTACATTTTATTTTTTAGCTTATATTATTTCGCTAACCGCCTTTTTTAATTCGCATACTTTTCGGTTTATTAAACTACCGTAATTATAACTGCTTAGCATATATTTGTAATTTAAGCCAGTTTTTTTTATATACTTTTCGGCTTTCGCTATTAATACTTTTTTTAAACTTAAAAATGCTTTTTTTATTAGTTAAAATAAATAAAAGTTCGTACTTATGGTTAGCAAAAAACGGGAACGTGCCGATAATTACGTAAAAACGGAAATTAAACGCGAGTTAAATTGCGGGAAGTTATTAATCCTAATTTAATTGCTAATAATTAATATAAGCGTTTAACGCGGTTTGCACTTTTTAATTTACGCGTTTCGTACTGCCGTTTGTTTAAAAGTGGTAAACTATGTTTAAAAACTATTTAATTTTTAAACGTTAATAAAAATGCTGCTAAAAGTTATTAATTTAATTCGTTTTTTTATTCGAAACAATTAAAACGAGCTAATTGTAAAAATAAACAAAGCAGGTTATAAAACGGTTTACGCACTTTTCGGCTCGTATAAACGGTATCGCTTTTAAAATAACCTTTTTTAATAGCTTATTAGTAATTACTTATAAAACGGTATTCCCGTTTATTAAAAAAAGGTTTATTATAAAATTTATTTGCAAATGTTTATAAAACCGGTTAAAAATAAGCAAAAGTTGCAAAAAGCTTTATTTTAAATCCTTTTAAATTTTGCTACGGTTATAAACATTATAATTGCGAACGAACCGTTTAATATTGCGGTATATTAAAAGCGAATAAAAGTTTTTCGTTACGGCGTGCGTAGTACCGTTTTAACCCGGATAGTTTATAACGAAAACGTTATGTATTTTTTAAATTAGCACGTTTTAAAGCTTACCTCGTAAATCGTTTTTTATTCCCGCCGTTATTATTACTGCTTTTGTAATAAAAAAGGCTTTTAACATTTAAAGCTTATTTTTAAACCTTAGCTTGCTTTCGTTATTAATACGGCATTTTGCTTTTTATATTTTTAAATTTAAACCTAAGTTTAAAAAACGCTCGTCGCGTTTTATTAAACGGTATATAAATTTATACATATTGTTTTATTTAGCCGTGCTTTTAAATAGCTCGCGCAAATCCAGGTTTTTTTAGCTATTAAACGTTATCCGGGATTTTATCGGGGTTTCCTTTTTTTTTAAACGTAAAACCGTTATTAAAAATTTAAATCGCGCGCATTTAAGTAAAAAAGTTTTCGGGTAACAGCTGCATTTTTTTAGCTTTGTATTTCTCGTTTTTTTAAGCGGTTTTATTCCTTTCGTAATAAAGCGTTTACTATTACGTTTTCCTTATTTAAACGGTATTACAATTTAAAGTTGTATTTAGTTAACACTTTTGCTTAAGGCGTTTACCGCTCCGATAAACGCTAAAACTTTATAAAATATGTTAAGTTTTTATAATTCGTAAAAATGGTAAAGCTTTTATAATTACGAAGCTCCGCGTTTTAATATTTTAAATTATTAATAATAGCTAGCATTTTTTTATTTTAAACGGGATAATTGCGTTTTACGGGCTTTAATTTGCGGGAATGGAATTTTACTAAGCGCTTTTTTCCGTTTATTTTTTTACATTAACGTGATTTTTAAAACAAACCCGTTGCAATTCGTTTTTAAAAACGTAAACGCGTTTAAATCCTATTTCGTAAATATACCAACGGATAAAAACAAATACTTTAAGCTTTTAAAAGCGGATTAATGTTTTTCCGTTTAATAAAAAAACGTTTTTTTATTAACTCCGTGTTACGACCAACATGCAAGCCTTAGGATAATAAAACGAAAGGAGGACCTAAATAGCTTTTTTACCTTATAACAAAGCACGAAAAGTTACGTAGCCCGAATAGGATTTGTAAATTTGTAATAAAGTAATAAATTTAAACGAAATTAATGGATTTATAATAAAGTAACAATTTAAACGGGATTTGTAAATTTGCGATAAAGCTATAAATTTAAAAAACTATTAAAAATAAACAGCGTATATATAAAAGATGAATTTCCTATTGTTTTAAGTAGTTTTAACTAAAGCTTTAGCATTAATTAACTTAAGTTAGCTTTTAAGCATCTCCTAAAGCAAGCAATTAAATTGTCCTTTTAAATTACGTGTTTTTATGTTTACTAGCACTAGCGATACTGTCTTTTCCACCCCCGAAGTGCTTTACTTTAAAAGCAAACCTTTAATTGTAATACTTCGTTAACGGTGCGGCCGTTTTTAAAAAACCGGGGATAAATACTTGGTAAAAGTTTAAAAATCCTAAAAATTGCGAATTTCTTTCGTTTATAAAAAGCTTTTTAACGTTAAACGGCTTTTACCTTTTAAAGTCGGGGTTTACTTTTACGCCGGTTTTTATAATAAATTTTAAGTATTTAATCGTTTTTACCGCAAATTGTAATTTATTAAAGTTAAAATGCAAATTATAATTTCGAAAACGCTTAAATACTTTCCGCACTTTATAAAAATGGTTTAACCGCGAGTTTTACGTATATATTACGATATCGTTTAAATATATTAAGCAAAACTCGTTTAAAAAGTTTTTTTAAAATAATATTAATATACTTTTAAAAAGTGGTTAAAGCTTTTAAAAAGCTGAAAAAAGTAACGGTTTATTCGAATAAACCGTATCGAGTGCGGAAAACGGTTATGTATTTATAGCTTTTTTTAACCCGGATTTTTTAAAAGGCTTATATTACGTTTATTTTAGTTAACTAGCGAACGCTGCTAAACTGCGAAAAGTGTTAAACATAAACGGGAAAAAGTACCGGTCGGGTTATAAAATGGCATTTAAACTCCGGTAATTATAACAAAGCGTAACCTTTCGCCCGGTTTTCGCACGAATAAAATAAAAATTCCGGCGGGGGAACTGCTAACCCGGATAAATCCCTTATTAAGCAGGTTTTAAAACGTCGTTTTTAATATTAAAAGTTCTTTTCGCGATATGCTATATAAAGGTTTTTAAAGCAAAAAAAGCTCGACTTTATTAACGTTTTTTGTATTTTTATTTCGTGGTTTATACCCGGCTTATACGGGTTTAATTTATTTGCTTTTTGCTTTATAAATAACGGAAGTAAATCGTAAAACTCCCGCGAAATAAGCTTTTATAATTGGGTTTTCGTTTTAAAAACCTCTTTTTTAATGCTTTTTTAATATTGGATATAAAAGCCGCATAAATCGCAATTCGCGCCGCGGGTTCCCTTTTTATAATCGCGATCGATTCGTAATATCGGGCGAACGTAATTACCCGTATTTTTGCCACGTTCGCTTTTGCTTTCCTTTTTCGCAACCGTTTTTCGAAAGTAAATAGCGCATTTAAAAACGCGTTTTTCCCACTTATATTTTCGACATATGTGAAATAAATGCCGCTTAATAATACATTAATTATAACTTTTTTAAAATAAATTGTTAAATAAAACTTAACATTATATAAACGTAAACCCTTTTTTTATACCGGTTTTCGTTTTTAAAAAGAAATAAATAATTTTTCGAATTACTTTTTTTTTTATAATAGCTTTTTTTAACGTTTTTAACGAAATCCGGTAAATAAATAACCTTATTTTAACAGCGGCGTTTTTTAATAATTGCGTAATATTTGCAACTTTTGTTTATAAATGCGTTAAATAATTTTATATTATTAACTATTGTTAAAATGTATATTAAATATGTTTTTTATACTTTTATTTGCATTTGTAAAAACTATTAAAGCTTTTTTTTCCTTAAAGCACGATTTTATTTTAAAGCTATTTTGTTTTTAGCTTTTAGCTTTTCCCGTCGGTTTGTTTTTTCCTTTTAATTAAAAAGGGAATTTTTTGCTATTAAAGCCGGCCTCGCGGATAGCCGTTTTTTCGGCGTTTTTAAAACGGGTTGCTAATTTGTAAAAGCATTTCGCTTAGTAATAATTACTTACACCGCAACGCAAATAACGGCTTTACTTTTAATAGCGGTTTTTTTCTTTTTAAAAAACCCATTAGGTTTAGCGGGGGCCGCTTTTTCGGGCTTTATTAGCACTTTTTTTAAACGCTTCCGCAGCTTTTAAGCCTCGGCCCGCTAATTGTTGCAACGTTTATTACCACGTCGCCGTTAAAATTTCGGGTAACGTTATTATTAGTAAAATCCGCTGCAATAATAACGGGTTTTTAAACGGGGTTAAATAGGCTGCTTTGTTAAAAGTTTTAGCTATGCTTTACCTTTTATCCTTTTTTCCCTTTTTTCCGCTTTTAACGCTTTTTTTTAAGTTTAAAAATTGTTAAATGCGTTCCCATTTTATTACCCGGGTGTAAAGCTCGGCCAAGTATACGTAATACTCGTTTAGGAGTTTAATAACCGCTAAAACGTTTATAAAGTTACGGTTAAAAAATCCTTTTAAAAAAACGAATTTAAACTTGTTTTTTTAAGCATTACTACCAGCCCGGCTTAGCACGTTTTCGAATATTAAGCCGAATTTGCTAAAAAATTGGCCTTTTTTTTTTATTTAAAAGCCCGTAGTTATATTTGCGCGGCCGTTTTATTTTAAACGGTGCTAAACGTAAAATAAAGTTTATCGATATATTTCGTAAAGTTGTACTTTGCATTTTTGCCTCCCGTTTTAAAAAACTGCTTTATTTGCTTTTTGCGTTATTAAAAAAGCGTTTAATAAATTTCGTACTAAGTTTTTATATCGCTATTTAATAACTTTTATTTTTATCCATATTAAATTTAAAAATCAGCTTTTTTAAAAAGGAATAAAATAAAGCTTACGCTTTGTTTTAAATAAGCCATTTTGTTAGCCTTTTTTTATAATACTTATTTGGGTTAAGTTGCTCGTTTTTATCCAATTTTAAAATGTAAAACTCCTTTTCGGCTAAGCGATATTTAGCAATTATTACGGCTTTAATTAAAACTACAATTGCTTATTTTATGCTTTAAAATAGCGTTATTTAAAAACTTCGCTAAGTGGGTTAAACGTTATAATATCCGCTATATCCTTTCCTTAATTCGGGGGGTTTTTTTTTAAAAAACCTTAATTAAGCCTTTTTATTTTGCTCGGTTTTAAGCTTTTTAACAGCGGTTATTTCCGCTTTTAACTAAGCGTTAGCAACGGTTTCGTCTTTTTTTTTCCCGTTTATTTTTCCCTTTCCGCTTGTTCGAGCAAAGTTTAAAAAAAAACGTCTTTTTTATAACGTGTTAAACTTTTTTTGTAATTTTTTCGAGCTTTTTTCAAGCGTAATAAAAGCCGCCCGTGGATTAGCAAGGGTTATTTCGCTTAACAAGTCGCTTTTTAGCGATCCGCTCCCCGTAAAGCTATTATCGTTGTAAATTAAAAACGTTCGTAGCCGTTTTTCCTTAGTTAACGACGGCGATATCCACGCTCGCTTTTGCGTATTTATTTTTAGTGGTTTATATTGTAAAAGTCCTACGACGTAATGCACGCTTATAAAAACTTTAATAAATTAATAAACCACGAAGGTTAAAAAATAAAAAAGGCTATTTCGCAAATCCAAAAGCGGATCCGGCTATATACTAGTAGCGTGGCTAGTGTGTTAATATAGCGCGTTTTGGTAAACCACCAGCTACGGGCCGAAACCCGTAATTGCATTAATAAAAACCGACCTTTTAACACCGGGTTTATTAAAAGCCGGGGCGGGGTTCGTTATAAGCCATTTATTTTTTTAACTTTAACCAGTTTATAAAATATAAAATGAAAAAAGGATTTTTTTTATAACGTGGTTTACAAGTAAGCGGCGTATATAAACAAGTGGCGCGTATCGAAATTACGTGTTAAACGCGTTTTTTAACACTTTTATTAACTTGGCTAATTTAAACCCAAATTTTACCAAATTTAAAAAAGTTATATTTAATTAAAAAAAATTTAATGTAATTTTTTAAAATTTTTCTTATTACCTTTTTAAAGTTAATTGCATATTATATATAATATATTACATAATATTATAAATTAACTTTAAAAAAGTAACGTGGTTTACAAGTAAGTAGGCTATATAAGCGAATAAGCCATAACACTTTAACCTTTGGTTAATTAACGCGCATGCCAACCTAATAACGTTAGGAATCCATTTAAACTATTCGAAATTATATATATTGGACGTTTTTACTTTTTCCTAATAAGTGCGCGCATTATATCCAGTTTTGCCGCAAGTGCTATATCGCCGACGAATTGTTATCGCCCTTTTTTTTAACCCTTATAATCGCGCATTTTTTGCTATAACTGCTTATTTAACTTTTGTTAATTTAAAACATTTCGTATTTTTTTAATAGTATATAACCCTTTTTATTAAACACGTGTTTTTTTAACCTTTCGGCGTTTGCTTAATACCTTGTTCGCCTTTTGTAACTTGGAGCACTTTTCTTTTAAAAGGTTAACCCGATGCATAATTGCTTTAGCCCTTTTCGTTAATTAATTTATAACCGATAATATAAATAACGGAAAGCTATTTCGGTAATTGGAAATCCGAGTTTTAATATGTTCGGATTGCAAAGTTGCGTTTTTAACTATTTAAAGCGTTTTGAAAATCCAAAGTTCGGCGTCGTTTAAAAGCTTTCGCGAGGGAGTTAAAATTCGTAACTTTATATTTAGTTTTTTTAAAACCGAATCCGGATTAAAAGGAGCAAAGCTAGCCTTTCGAAAACCTTTTTAAATATTTCTTTTAGTTATAAAGTTAAAAAATGCCGCTTTAAACGCCAAAAAGAACTCGATTTTAATTACGTAATTAACGTGTAACTTTATTAGGTTTTTGATTTGTTAACCGTACGCCTTTTTTAACGGGTTAAAACATTTAACGTTAAACGGTTAAAAAAAGTAAAACGAATGCGGAAATATGCAAAGCGTAATAATGTTATATTTTTAGCAATAAAGCTTAAAATCCGTTAAATGGTAGCTTTTATAACCGTTTAGCACTAATAAACGATAAGTGCTTTTTACGCGCGATGCAATGTGTTTATCGAAATGCTAAATCCATTTTAAGCCAAGCTTGTTCGTAATTCACCCGTTAAAACTCGTTAAAATTACCCAATCGCGTAAAAGGTCGGTTTCCAAATACCAATTAGCTAAATAGTACTGCCTTTTAACAATAATAAAAAAGGGAATCGCTTAGCCGTAATAGTTAACCTTTTAAATAATTATAGCCTATTCCCGGTTGCTAAGCTGGATTACCTTTGCTTTACTACGGCTTTCCGATGTTGTAATAATTATAACGGCAGCGATTATGCTTATAAAAAAGCCGGTTTCGTCGAAATTGTAAATATCGTTATTTATAATGCTATATTTGGTTATAATGTTTTATATAAAATCGAATTACGTAAAAACGAGCTTAGGATTTTCGCATTTAGCCTTTTAGTAATTGTATTTTCGAATTTAACGCGTACCGAGCTTTGCGCGGCGTTTAACGAAGTTCGCGACCTAAATTTCGCCGACGGCGCCCGCGTCGTTTAATAAGCAATCGGTTAGCTATATTTTTAACACTAAAAGGCCGGGGAGGGAATGCTCGCGAATTTAGCTTAAATATGTATTTAATAAGCGCTTTTTTTTCGGATTCCGTTAATTTCCGTAATTTGGGTATAATGTCGCGTCGAGCAGGGTTGGCCGTGCTTTCGACGCGTTAAAGTTAATTTCGCGACCGAATAAATTTTTTCAACCTTTCGTATGCTTAGTTTTAAGTTAAATTGCAAAGCTTAAAAGGTAAGCATTACCGGCTTTCGTCGTTTCCCGTTAATATTGTTATTGGTGAAAAAATTGGTCGCGAAAGAAAAAGTGTCGCGTGGTCGCGTGTTATAGCTTACTCGCTTATATAGCCCAATTATTTGTAAACCACGTTAGTAAAAAAAATTTAAAAAAAAAATTAAATTAAATTTCTTATATAATTAAATATAACTTTTTTTAAATTTAGTTAAATTTAAGTTTAAATTGGCTAAGTTAGTAAAAGTATCGAAAACTGCGTTTAATATAGGATTTTAAAATGCGTTACTCGTTTATATACGCCGCTTACTTGTAAACCACGTTAGCGGTACGGGTTATCGTTTTTATATTTAAATTTTTAATAATACTAATCGAAATTTTCGTGGTTTATACGTGCGGTTATTAACCGTTATAATACCTTTCGGTGTAATTATAAACCGCTAAATGTATGTTATAATGTTAACAAAAAGCTTATAACTTTATATCGTTTTAAAAAGTTACTTTTAAACTAAACGTTTTAAACGTTTTAGGTTATTTTCTAAGCTAAAGCTTTAACGCCGGCCATTATTAGTTTAACGTATTAAAATATTAAAAAAGCCGTGTTTAATTTTACTTTAATATTAGCTTTTTCGTTTTTAAAAATTTCCGTATAACTTAGGGATTAACGAACGTATACCCGGTATTTATTTATAAAACGATAAAACTTTTTAAAACCTTTTTATAAGCTGTTAAAAGCCGTATTTAAAAAGCCGTTAACTGCTAAAATGTTATTAAGGTATAAATAATAAATGCAATTGCGAAAGCTTCGAATAGCGTGGCGAAAACTTATTCGGGCTTTTTTCGTTTTACCGTCGAATATTTTAACAAAGTGCGTTAATTTGCCGTGTTTAAAGCTTTTTCGTTAACCGTTATAATAAATTACTTAACCGTATCCGACTGCCCCGTTTTTCGCTTTAAACTTATTATTATATATTATAACGTTTGTAAAAGAAAAAGTGCGTAATTACGTTATAAATGCTTAATAATTGTACGTTTTTTTTATATAACTATTATAAATTTTATATATTTATAAAAAAAGGAAGCTAAACGGGTGTAAACTAAAAAAGTTTAACTGTTTTTTATAAATAAGTTGTAAATTTGCTTAACAAGCTTGTTTTAAACTCCCGAGCGTTAAAAATCGGTTTAACCGTTACGGTTAAAAAGTGGTTTTTTAAAACCGTGTTAATACAAATTGTAAAACGAAAGCAAATTTGCTTTAAAAGCGTTTCGGCATTTAAAATGCCGGATTTGTAATATAAAGCTTTTATTAATATAAGTTTTTAAATTAATATTATTATTTAAAAAAACGCAATTAAAGTTTTATTAACCCGTTTAATTAAATGGTTTTAACAAATATATTGCTATTTTATAAGCTGTTATAAATTAAGCTTAATAGCTTAATTTTAATGCTAAAGCTTTACTTTATAGCTTGTATATAATCCCTTTTGTAACTTCGGGCTTTTAGTAAGTAAATCTCTTTTTTTATTAGCTTTATTTATCACCTTTTTTAAGCCTTTTAGCGACCATTTTTAAACTACCCTATAATATTAAATAAAGCTTTTTTCTTTCGATATATACGCGTATTAAATCGAAAAAATGTTTAACTCGACTTTAACAAACCTATTACGCTATACACTTTTATACGTACCAAAGTTACAATTAAAAGAAAAGCTCGAGCTTTAACTGGTTAAAATGCGGATAAAAATGGTGGTTAACGGGCTAGCAATAAAAGGTCGATAAAGCTGATTTTTTTACGTTTATTTACGCTTTAGCCCTTTTAAAATGCAGTATTTCGATTATGTTAAATCGGGGGCAAAAACCTTAAGTAATTAGGAGTTTTTAGCACAAATAAAAGCCGATTTGGGTAATATACGCAAAGCAAAAAAAGCTGCCCTAATACTAGTAACGATGCGCTAAGGAAACGAGTCGCTAGCGGAGTTTTTAACCTGTTAAAACCGAACGAAATACGCGGCGGGTGCGAAAAATTGGTCCTCGAGGGCCCTAATTGCACTGCTCGCCGCTGGGGTGTCGCCGGCACTACAAAGGCGACTGGATTTCCAAGCGACGTGGCCAATAGAAGTCGCGGCTTTCCTAAACCTACTTCGGGGCTTTAAAGGGGTTTTTAGTAGCGCACACGGACAAACGACGGCATAAAGATACGGAGGCGACCCGGGTCCGGCCGGGGAAGGTATGGATATCAGGGCGGCCAGGACCCAAGCCACCTGTTTCTATTGCAAAAAGCCCGGGCATTTTAAAAGAGATTGTTTTTAAAGGAAGCAATCGGGAATCGCTTTAATTTTTACAAGCCATTGGGAAAGGGTGCGCATGGGTAGGAATGAAAGAAGGACGGGGTTAGGCCCTTAGGGCTGGGGGGCCGGGTTAACCCCGAAAAAGGAAGTGAGGGGCAAGTGCGAGGCAGTCGGACCGGGGGCGGGCAAAGGTCGGGCTAGGCTTTGGCCCTCGTCGGCAACGCTTTAAGGCATTTGCAGGGCTGGTTTCGTGCCACAACTATAAGGGTTAAGCTAAAAGGGCCTAACGCGTTACAAATCGGTGGCGGACAAAGCGTTTGGTAGGTGAATTGCACGGCTGTGCAGTCTTTTCTCCCCTAGCGACCCGCCGGGAACACGGGGATTGCTTTCAGCGAATTGGGGTGCGTGCCAAAGGCGCGCGTGCCTGGAAGCTTTAATAGGGATAACAGAAGCAATTGCGTGGTTTGTACGCATTGCCCGGGCATAAAATGTTCGGCTTTTTTGTTAGGGTCCGGTGTGGGTCCAGTGTGCCGAGTGCTTAACACGACGCGAAGCCGGCCTAAAAGGATTTTAAAAACGAAAATATGTTATAAATTGGGCCTAGTGGCCCAATTTTAATGCTAAGGCTTTGCTTTATGGCTTATATATAATCCCCTCCGTGGTTTTAGGCTTCCGGCAAGTAAATCTCTTTTTTCGTTAGCTTTATTTATCACTTTTCCTGGGGTTTTAAGCGACTTTTTTTAAGCTACCTTATAATATAAGCTTATATAAATAAAGTTTAATTTTACTTTTATATTAAACTTCGGCTTTATATAATGTTATCGGGATTATAACTGTTATAATGGTTTTATATACCGAATACGCCGGTATTTTTTTTATTAAATAAATAAGCTTTTAAAAATAAGTAATAACGTTTAAAGTTTTAGCAATTTTATTATTAACGTGCAGTTTAAAATTAAGCTTTTAATCGAAATAAACGTTTAATTATTATAAAATTGTAAAACTTTTAAAGCTTTTTACAATTTATTACATAGTTAAACTTTCGGTTTTAACCGCTAGCGTTTGTTATGGTTCCGTGCTAAAAGCACGGGTAAAAGGCTTAAAGGTTACCCTTAAGCCGTCTTTATGCATATATAACTAGGGACAACTTTCGGGACTAAGTTAGCTTTCTTCCTTCTTGTTTCTTTTCATTTTGCAAAATAATATCACTTTAGCTCCTATTGGCTATTACCTATTAGCCCAGCTTATTACATTTTTGCAAAATCTTTTCCCGAACGCGGGATTATAACCATGCCTATCCTAATCCCACTATCGCCGGAAAACGCCGTAACCCCGGCTTTAACATTCCCCGACCAGTTAAACCTAGCAGCTACCATCGCGGAGCTATAAACACGTTTAGCCGCGTTCGAAAAAAAGCTGGCCAAGTTTTAAGCCGACGCTAACGCGGTATTTGTCGAGCAACGCAATAAACAAAACCGCATTATCGAAGTATAAAACGCTTAGCTTAAACTTGTAAGCGCTTTAATTACGTTTTCCAAACGAAGACCATTTAAAAACCTTTTGCTATACGACGGCGACGGATAAGGCTTTAACGCGTGGCGGAACGCACTTAAATATAAAATAACCCGAAACGTGGAATTTATTGGTAACGCACGCGATTGTTACGAATACATTTGGGCTTTTTTTACCCCGGCCATTTAGGAAGTGGTACGCTTGTATTACGAAACCGGAAGCCCCTATAGCATTTACGACCTATTGCAATTCTTTAACCACCTCGTTACCATTTTTAATAATCCATATAAAAAAGCCGAAGCTTTGTTAAAACTAAAGGTGGTTAAAATGGAGCTGGGTTAAACGTTCGCCGCTTTTATTACGAAGTTCGAAATATTATTAGCCGCGGTTAAGGGTATTGCATAAGTAAACGAAATTAAAATTAATTACTTTCGTTTGCGCATTTCGAATAGGATTTAATTAGCCGCAATTTTAAGCGAAAAATAATAATTTTTATATAGCGGAATGGTTAATACGTATAAACGCATTGCTTAAGCTTTAAAAGTAATCGATATAAATAATAAGCTAAATAAAAAAACGCTAATTTTTTATACCGCACTTTACATTACGAATAAGTTGGGGGATTTACTTATAACGGGCGTAAATGTAATAAACATTAGTTTAAAGGAAAGCGGAAGCCAAAAGGCACGTAAACCTAAGGCACTTTGGGTTTCCTAAAAAGTGTTCCGCTAGCGGCGTAAAACCGAGGCGTGCTTAAATTATGGCAGTTAGGAATACGAAAAACGGGCGTGTTACTACCGAAGCGCGATTCGCTTTAAGCTTACCACGGTATTAGGGGCAGCGACGGCGGGTACCAATACGGGAAACGAATAGCTTTTAATACGAGCTTTAATTAAAAAAAAGCGCCGTAATAACGGAATAAATTAACAACCGGGAAGTTATACATTAAAAAGTGGAAAAACGAGCTAAAAGAAATTAAACGCAATATAAATGGCCTTTTATTTTTGGTATTAGCATTGCTCGATTCCGTTAAGTTCGTAAACGCATAAGTGGATTTCGGTTGCGAATGTTATGCGGCGATAAGCGAAAATTTCGCGGTAAAAATCGGGGTTAAGCGTTTATAGCTTTAAATACCGCGCCGGTTTAGCATAGTTTTAGGACGCATACCGTTAGCAATTAGCCAAATTGCTAAATGCGAAATGAATTTAAACGGGTAAATATCTTTTGCTTTATTTTACATTATTCCGGAAATGCTTAGGGATATTATTTTAGGATTACTATAAATAAAGCATAACCGCGTAAAATTGGACGCGGCGGGTAGCTTTTTTCGAATAAGGGCAATATAAAGCATAGTGGTTTAAAAATTATATATTTAATTAAAAAGCGGTAAATAACTAGTATTAATAATTGGTAATATTTTCGCGGTAATATGCTAAAAACAGCGTTAAAACCTAGCTTAAAGCTACGAATTTACCGCTACGTTATTAAAGGAAATAATACGAATTTTATAAGCGATAGTAATAATTACGAAATAAAAATTAGCTACGTTTAAACTATTTTCGAAATTGCGGGATTTCGCGGATTTTTTCAATAAAAGCAAAGCATCGGTTTTATTTTTATACCGAGGAAATTTAAACCATTATATTCGGTTAAAAATAAATAATAACGGAAATAAACCGGAATTACTTTGGGGCCGATTTTATAGCATACTTTAAAATTAACTTTTGGAATTACGCTGATAAATTACAAATTTAATGGATAAAAAGTGGATTTAAGCCAGCTTTTTACCAACGGTAACGCTAATGCTAATAGTAAAAAAGCCGATAGGTAATTAGCGTTTATACGTGGATTATAAAGCATTTAACGCGATTACGTTGTAAAATCGGTACCTATTTCCATTAATAAAAAAAACGCTTCGTTTTTTAACCGAAACGAAATGGTTTACTAAGGTTAACGTTTAAACCGCATTTTACAAAATACGGATAGCAAAAAAAAACGAATATTTAATAACCTTTTACATACGGTTTGGCTTATTCGAATGGTTAATATGCTTATTCGGGTTAATAAACGTTCCGATTACTTTTTAACGTTATATTAACGGCGTATTAAGAGATATTTTAAACGATTACGTATTGGTATATTTGGATAACGTGTTAATTTTTTTTCGGGGTTGCGTAAAAACCATATAAATAAAGTCCGGGAAGTTTTTTAAAGGCTGCGTAAAACCGGGTTAAATTTAAACTTAAAAAAAAGCGATTTCGCGGTATAAAAAGTTAAATACCTTAGTTTTATTATTAAAGCAAATAAAGGAATTTAAGCGAACTCGGAAAAGGTCCGCGCTATTTAAAAGTAAAAAGCGTTTAAAAAACTTAAAAGTTTTCGGGGCTTTTTAAAATTCGCTAACTTTTACCGAGATTTTATCGATAAATATTCCGACCTAATTGCACTATTAGTAACGCTAATAAAAAAAGGAATCCCGTTTAATTGGATTAAATAAATTAATGCGGCATTCGAAAAGCTTAAACTGGCTTTTATGCAAGCTTTGGTATTAGCGTAATAAAACCCCGATTTAAATATAAAAGTTAAAGCAAACTGCTTAAGCGCGGCATTTGGAAATTGCCTTTCCTAATTAGGCAAAAATAAAATTTGGCGCTTAATCGCGTTCCATTTAGCTAAGCTAAAAAGCAGTTAGCGGAATTACATTATCCACGATAAAAAGTTGCTAGCCGTAATCGTTTGTATTAAAGTATGAGAATTAAAATTCCGTAACGTGCGAAAGCCATTCCTAATTTAAATAAACCATAAAGCTTTGGAATATTTCTTAAATTACAAGAAGTTTTCGAATAACAAATGCATTAAGCAAAAACCTTATTTAAGTTCGATTATAATTTGTAATATAGGCCGGGGAAGTATGCCACCTTCCCGGACGTTTTGTCGCGAAAAAAGCAAAACGAGTCGATAAAACCCCGCAAAACGACAATGCTTTGCTTAACCTACCCCGCGATAACCTTAGCCTCGATACGGACTTTAAAAACATAACGTCGAAAGCGATAAACGTCCGTTTTAAGTCCGGTATTTTACTAAAAGGCATATAGCTTTTCCGCGAAATAAACATTGCGGAACTTTAGGAAAAGGCGTTACGCCGAAACCATAGCTATTTAGCGAAATTTAACGCGGTAATGGCAAACGTACGGAGGTTTCCTCCCGCCGCCGATATAAAAGCACAAATTATAAATTGCTTTATTAATACGTAAAAAGCTTTGCAATATAAAAAATGCTTATAATTATTAACGTAAAAATTATTAATAACCATTGTAATATAAAAAATGTACGCTTCGCTAATCGTGGAATACGTAAATAAAAATAACACGTTTAAAATATTTTGCCGGGATTATTATTAAAAAAGGATAGCACGGGATATGGCGCGCTTTATACGCAATTATAACGTATACCGAAAGTTCCAACTATTAAAGTTAGCAAAACAAAGCTTTTTACGCCCCCTGCTCGTACCGGATTAGTATTGGAAAACTATTTTTATTAACTTTATAACGGAGTTATCGGCAAATAAAAAAAATCCGAAATATTTAATGGTTATTATAAACAAATTATTAAAATACGTCCAATTTAAAGCAATGCATACAATGGGCGTTAAAAAATGCGCAATACGGTTTCGAAACATATAGTAAAAGTTCCGTGGCTTTCCTAACCGCATTATTTCCGATAAAAGTTCGAATTGGGTTAAAAACTTTTGGATAAAATTTTGCTCCCAAATCGGTATCGATTAACTTTTATCGATAGCTTTTTACTTATAAATAAACGGGGGCACGAAGCGAGCAAACTAAAAAGTGCAATATTATTTGCGTTATTTTATTATCTTTTCTTAAAAAGATTGGGCTTTTTATTTAAACGCGTGTTAACTAGCGTTAAATAATCGAAATTCCACTATAATAAGGTTTAACCTAAACCGTTTATTATTTGGGTTTAACATTAACCTTTTGCTAAAAAGCCCGTATATAACGAAAGCATTAATAATAAGCGAAAAAAAACGGGTAGCCGTATTTTTAGCACATTTAAAAAAGGGGTTAAAAATAGCCACGGCCGTAATAGCGTTTGCTTAATAATAATAAAAAGCTAACGCGAATAAATTCCGGCGTTTAGCGGAAAAGTTTAAAATAAGCGATAAAATTTAGCTTTCATTTCGCAATAAAAAATAAATAAACCTAATAAAAAACTAAATTAAATAGCGAATAAGTTCGAAATAATAACGGTGTTTAACCTATTAAACGTTACGTTAAACGTGCCGAAAGGCATTTATTTTAATTTCCATATAAAATTAATATAACGGGTAACAAACGACCCGCTTTTAAGCTAAATAAATACAAATATACGACCCGGCTTAATATTAATGCTATTACTTAAAAATAAGGAATTTTAAAAAAAATTTTTAATAAAAAAAATTTTAATTATTAAAAACGCTAAAAGCAAAAGGAAAAAATAAGCGCTAATAAAATAAACCGGTTACGATAAAATAGGGTGGTACCCGTTAAAGTTTTTCGTTAAAATGGCGGCGTTAAAAAAATTCGAAACCCAATAAAAAAACGCTCGGAAAATAATAACCTAAATTTGGAAAGTAATAAAAGCCGCAAAAAAGCACAAAAGAAAACCGTTAAAAAGTTAACGAAACCATATTACGTAATAAAAAAAAATAAAAAAAACGAAAGCGTAACGCGCTAATACCGGGAAAATTTACGAAAGCGGGCTAACCCGCACTAATATTTAATAAATACAAAAGCGCAAGGCTTAAACGCCAAACAAACTAAAAAGAAGAAAGCGCGCCGGCTTTAACTAAAAAAGGGCACGCCGGCCCGTTACGGCAAAACAAAAAGCAAAATCCCAAGCGCCATTATAATAACGCGGAACCAAATTACGCTTTTAGCGACGTAAAAGATAAGTATCGTAAAAATCGCCCTTTTTGTTACCCGAACCCGCACGCCGCATAGTTAAGTTAATAACGGGCAGTAGCATTTTCGCGACGCAATTGCTCGTTAATAAAGTGGCTACGGCGCGAATAAACATCGCGAGCTTAAAAAACGTTATTTAAAAAGGACGACGAACAACCACGGCTCCGGAACGCGGGCACCACGTTATTACGGTTAGCAAAAAGCGCGTAGCGCGCCGCGGCTAGCAAATAAAGCGACGGCTAAAAAAGCGCGGGACGCGTATTGGTATCGCGGATAAATTCGGCGAGCGAGTTAACCGCAGTAAGCAGTCGGTTTATTTGCGCCTTTTAGCGACGCGCGGCCGCTTCGTTAGCACGCTGGTTTGGGGTTAGTTCCGAAACGCGCATTGCGAAAGCGAAAGCCGGAAACGTAATTTACGTAAATAAATTGGAAATTACGGACGAGGTAATTTTGGATTTGCTAATTATTAGGTTCGCGACGAAAAAAAGTTCCGAATAAGGTCGGTAAAACGAGGTTTTAATTTGGAGCCGAGGTTTGCTGGGCCTATTATTAAGCTTAGGCTTGGTTAGCTTGGTTTAGCTCGCGTTGCCAATGCTAATAAGCAAAAAGGAATTTCCGGGTTAAAACGAAGCGTTTGCTTTTGCCGGAAGTAACTCTTTTATATTAATAGTGCGCGTCGCCCTCGGTAAGCGCAAACAGGTCGCGACGAGCGCGGCGCAAATTTGGCGATAAGGCATAGGCTTTGTTCGAGGTAACGCAAGTTTTACTTTTACCGCGACGGTATTTATTATAAGCCTAATTAAGGCGGTGTTTACCACAGGCGTTTAACCCGTGGTTTTGGCTTTCGATAGGCAATTATCGCATTCGAATTCGATATAAAAGGGAGCCGCGTACCCCTCGTTATCCGAATTTCCAAGGATTTCGTCCGTATCGGCCACGCGACGGCGATTAGGGTCTTTTTTATTACGGCGGTGCTAGGGTAAAAGCGGGTTAATGGCGGTAATATAGCGGGAGCGAGGCAAACCTACCGTGTTAAAAAGGTTTAGCCCGCCAGGCTAGCGACCCGAAGGATTACCACCATTGGAGCCAAAAGCAGTAATGGCTATAATAACGATAAAGTAAGGCCGAAAACGAGCAAAAACGGAGGAAAAGCGGCTTAAAAAGGCAAAAAAAAGCTGGAGTTGCGACGATTAAAAAACGGGCGTAAGGCAAAAAAAAAACGGGCGCGGGGTTATCGGAGTTTGGGGATACCACGGCCGGAGGTGGGATGCGGTGTTATGTAAATAAAAGAAAAAAAAGGCGCGAAATGGGAAACTTTTTTTAAAAAAACCCGGAGCCGAAATGGAAGCTCGTGGAAAGCGCGAAAAAAAAAACCAAATATAACCCGGGGCTACGATAACTCGATAAAAACGGCAAGCGCATTTTAACCCACGAGAAACACTTAGCTAAAACGGTAGCGACTAATAAGCAGCTAGCTAAACAAAGCGGAACTAATAGCCTTTTAAAACGACGGCGACTAATAAGCGGCCAGCTAAGCGAAGCGGGACTAATAACCCGTCGTGGCGACGATAACTAGCAAATAGCCAGCTAAGTAAAGCAGGACGGATAACTTTTCGACGCGGCAGTTGCTATTAGGCAACTAGCTAAAATAGGCAAAACCGATAGCCTTTCGACGCGGTAGCGATTAACAAAGCAGCCAGTTAAGTAAGCCGGAACTAACAACTTGCGATATGGGAACTACGGTTAGTTACCGCGCACTCGGAAAGGCACCCGCTAATTAAAACAATAATCCGGGACGTTTTTTACACCCGGAGGAAAAAGCTATGTTATAGTTCCGTGTTAAAAGCACGGGTAAAGGGCTTAGGGGTTACCTTTGAGCCGTTTTTGTGCATATATAACTAGGGATAATTTCCGGGATTAAATTAGCTTTCCTTTTTTTTGTTTTTTTTCATTTTGCAAAATAACATTATTTTGGCTTTTATTGGCCACCACCCATTAGTTTAGCCTATTACAGCGTTATAGGATTTTTTTATTTAAAAAAGTGTATAAATTCGCATTTTCCCGGGTCGAAAGTAACTTTATTAGCTTTACTTTAGCGTAAAATTTCCGTTATTATTATTTTTGCTTTATAAAAGCACTTTTTTAAAAAGTTGCTTATTACGTATATGTTTATATCGTTCGCGTATTTGTATTTAACCTTTTTAGTTTTAAATAGGATTTCGGCTATATATAGTATAAATAAAACCAGTAAAACTGGTAACTTTTAAAATAGCCCGCAATTTAAAAAAAAAAAAGTTATTATAACGTTTTTTAAACGTATTTAAACTAGTTTGTTTTTTGCGAAAGAAAATACTTACCGTATTAATATTAAATTTTATTTTTAATTTAATAACTTTTGGAATAGCTTTTAACGAAGTACGGCGTTAAAAGCTTTTTATACGTTTATTGTAATAAAAACAGCCGTTTTATAATTTTAAAATGCTTGTTTTATTTTATAAATTACGTATGCTGTTAAATCGGTAACAGCTTTTTTAAAAGTCGTTTTAACGTGTTACGAGGTTATTAGCCCGTGTTATAACGCGAAAAATGCCATTTGTAAAACTATTAAACGTTTTAACTTTTTATTTAAATATAAAAGCAAAAAAATTTCGAATTCGTTATATTCGATTTGTTCGGCTTTTTAAGCATAACTACTTTCGCCGTGCGGAAAAGGTTTAATGTTATAACTAAAAATAAAATAAAAGTAGGAGGTTAAACGGCGGGATATTAAAAAAAGGTGGATTAAAAAAACGGATTTTTACCTCGCAATAAACTTTTAAAAACACGTAATAAAAAAGCTTATTTAAACTAAATTTGTAAATTTTTAAATAAAGCTATTAATTTAAAAAATTGTAAATTTTTAAACAAAGTTACAAATTTAAAAAAACTTTAAATCTTTTAATAAAACTATAAATTTAAAATTGTAAATATTATTACGTAAAGTTAAGTTAGTATATAAAAAAAGGATTTTTTTATATTAAATAATTTTAATTTTAATTTTAACATTTATTAAAAAGTCGGTTTTTATTAATGCAACCACGAGGTTCGGCCCGTAGTTAATAACCCGTTAAAACGCGCTATATTAACGCATAAGCCACGCTATTAATATATAGCCAAATCCGTTTTTAAATTTACAAAGCAGCTTTTTTACTTTTTAAGTTTCGTAATTTGTTAATTTATTAAAGTTTTTATAAGCGTGCATTACGTTATAAAACTTTTACAATACAAATTATTAAAAAGGAATACGTAAAAGCGAGCGCGGATATCGCCGTTATTAACCGAGGAAAAACGGTTACGAACGTTTTTTGTTTTCGATAACGATAGTTTTATAAAAAGCGGATCGTTAAAAAGCGACTTGTTAAACGAAACAGCTTTTGCTAATTTACGAGCGGCTTTTATTACGCTGGAAAAAAGCTTAAAAAATTATAATAAAAGTTTAACACGTTATAAAAAGGACGTTTTTTTTAAACTTTGCTTAAATAAAAGGAAAAGGAAAAACAAGCGGGAAAAAAAAGGCCGTTATTAACGCTTAGTTAAAAGCGAAAGCAGCCGCCGCCGAAAAGCTCGAAATCGAGCGAAATAAAAAAAACTTAATTAAGGTTTTTTTTAAAAAAAAAACCACGCCGAGTTAAAAAAAAAATATAACGGATATTATATACGTTTAACCCATTTAGCGAAGTTTTTTTAAATAACGCTATTTTAAAGTATAAAGCAAACAGTTATAGCTTTAATTAAAGCCGTAATAATTGCCGAATATTATTTAATTAAAAAAAAGTTTTACATTTTAAAACTAAATAAAAATAAACGATATAACTTAAATAAAAATTACAAAAAAAGCTAACAAAATGGCTTATTTAAAACGAAACGTAAGCCTTATTTCATTTTTATATAAAAAAGCTAATTTTTAAGTTTAATATAAATAAAAATAAAAGCTGTTAAATAGCAATATAAAAACCTGGTACGAAATTAATTAAACGCTTTTTTAATCGCGTAAAAAGCAAATGGAGCAGTTTTTTAAAACGGGAGGTAAAAATGCGAAATATAATTTTATAAAATATATTACCAACTTTTACTTTACGTTCGGTATTATTTAAAATAAAACGGCCGCGCAAATATAATTACAAGTTTTTAAATAAAAAAAAGGCTAATTTTTTTAGTAAATTCGGCTTAATGTTTAAAAACGTATTAAGCCGGGCTAGTGGTAATATTTAAAAAAACGAGTTTAAACTCGTTTTTTTAAAAGGATTTTTCAATTATAACTTTGCAAACGCTTTAACGGTTTTTAAACTTCCAAACGAGTATAACGCATACTTAGCCGAGTTTTACGCTTAAACAATAAAATAAAAACGCATTTAACAATTTTTAAATTTAAAAAAAACGTTAAAACGGAGGAAAAAAAAGAATAAAAAGTAAAACATGGTTAAAACTTTTAATAAAGTAGCTTATTTAACCCCGTTTAAAAACCCGTTATTATTACAACGGATTTTACTAATAATAGCGTTATTTAAAATTTCGATAATAACGTGGTAATAAACGTTGCAAAAGTCGGCGGGTAGGGGTGTAAAAACCGCGGGAGCCGCGAAAACGTTTAAAAAAAGTGCTAATAAAGCCCGAAAAAGCGGCCCTCGCCGAGCTTAATAAGTTTTTTTTTAAAAAAAACCGTTATTAAAAGCAAAACTGTTATTTACGTTACGGTGTAAGCAATTATTACTAAGCGAAATGCTTTTACAAACCGGTAACCCGTTTTAAAAACGTTAAAAAAACGGCTATTTGCAAAGCTGGTTTTAATAGCGAAAAATTCCCTTTTTAGTTAAAAAAAACAAGTTAACGGGAAAAGTAAAAAGTTAAAAAAAAAAGTAGCTTTAAAATAAAATCGTGCTTTAAGGAAAAAAAAGCTTTAATAACTTTTATAAATGCGGATAAAAGTATAAAAAACACATTTAATATACATTTTAACGATAGTTAATAATATAAAATTATTCGACGTATTTATAAACGAAAGTTACAAATATTACGTAATTATTAGTAAAAACGCCGCCGTTAAAACGAAGTTGCTTATTTATTAAATTTTGTTAAAAACGTTAAAAAAAGCTATTATTAAAAAAAAAAGTAATTCGGAAATTTTTTTTTTTTAAAAAACGAAAACCGGTGTAAAAAAAGGTTTACGCTAATATAATGTTAAACTTTATTTAACAATTTATTTTAAAAAAAATTATAATTAATGCATTATTAAACGGTATTTATTTTATATATATCGAAAATATAAATAGGAAAAACGCGTTTATAAATACGCTATTTGCTTTTAAAAAAACGGTTGCGAAAAAGGAAAATAAAAGCGAACGTGGTAAAATATAAATAGTTACGTTCGTTTAATATTACAAATCGATCGCGATTATAAAAAGGGAACTTGTAACGCGAGTTGCGATTTTTACGGCTTTTATATCCGACGTTAAAAAAGCATTGGAAAAAAAGGTTTTTAAAACGAAAGTTTAATTACAAAAGCTTATTTCGCGGGAATTTTACGATTTACTTTCGTTATTTATAAAATAAAAAGCAAATAAGCTAAACTTGTATAAACCGGGTGCAAACCACGAAATAAAAGTTAAAAAAACGCTAATAAAGTTAAACTTTTTTTACTTTAAAAGCTTTTATATAACATATCGCGGGAAAAACTTTTAATATTAAAAACGACGTTTTAAAATTTGCTTAATAAAGGATTTATCCAGGTTAGCAATTCTTTTGCCGAAGTTCCCATTTTATTCGTGCGAAAACCAGGCGGAAAATTACGCTTTATTACGATTACCGAAATTTAAATGCCATTTTACAACTTAATTAATACCTTTTCCCGTTTATTTTTAATACTTTTCGCAGTTTAACCAGCGCTCGCTAATTAACCAAAATGAATATAATATAAGCCTTTTAAAAAATTCCGGGTTAAAAAGGGCTACAAATATATAACCGCTTTTTACACTTAATACGGTTTATTTAAATAAACTGTTACCTTTTTCGGCTTTTTAAAAGCTTTAACCACCTTTTAAAAGTATATTAATTATTAAAAAGTCGGTTTTTTTAATACAATTACGGGTTTTAGCTTATGGCTAATAGCTTACCGAAACGCGCTATATTAACGCACTAGCTACGCCGTTAATATATAACCGGATCCGCTTTTCAATTTGCGAAATAGCCTTTTTTACTTTTTAACTTTCGTAGTTTGTTAATTTATTAAAGTTTTTATAAGCGTGCATTACGTTGTAAAACTTTTACAATTATAATTATTATAATATCGAAAGGTTATAATAAAATAAAACTAGTTTAACTTGGCAATTAAAAAAAGTTATAATTATTTAAAAAGTTAATTATTACAATTAAGCGATTTTTTTATCGTTAAAAGGTAATACTATTTGGCCAATTAGTATTTAAAAACCGATTTTCCACGTAATTAAATTATTTTAACAAATTTTAATAAATGGATTACAAATAAACTCGGTTTAAAATAAATTTAACATTTTAATAAGCATATTACAATTCGTTTTATAAAGTTTTATTATTTATTAATATTAAACGGTTATAAAAGCTATTATTTAACGAGTTTTAAGCTTTATTATTAAAAATATAATATTATTACGTTTTATATACTTTCGTATTCGTTTTACTTTTTTTAACCGTTTAACGTTAAATGGTTTAGCTTAATAAAATAAGCGTACGGTTAATAAATCGAAAATTTTTAAAGTTATACGTTAATTACGTAATTAAAATCGAGTTTTTTTCGGCATTTAAAACGGTATTTTTTAATTTTATAACCGAAAAAAATATTCGAAAAAGCTTTTAAAAAGCTAGCTTTACTTTTTTTTAATTCGAATTTAGGTTTAAAAAATTTAAATGTAAAATTACAAATTTTAACTTTTTTAAAACGTTTTTAAATAACCCCGAATTTTAAACTTTTAAAACGCTTTAAATAGTTAAAAACGCAATTTCGCAATTCGAATATATTAAAACTCGGATTTTTAATTATTAAAAAAGTTTTTTAATATTTATATTAACGGTTATAAACTAGTTAATAAAAAGTTAAAGCAATTATGCATCGGGTTAACCTTTTAAAAAAAAGTGTTTTAAATTATAAAAAGCGAACGAAATATTAAATAAACGCCGAAAAGTTAAAAAAACACATGTTTAATTTAAAAAGTTATTTATTATTAAAAAAGTACGAAATGTTTTAAATTAAAAAAGTTAAATAAATAATTATAATAAAAAAACGCGATTATAAAAGTTAAAAAAAAACGACGATAACTCGTCGGCGATGTAACATTTGCGGCAAAACCGGATATAATACGCGTATTTGTTAAAAAAAAAGTAAAAATGTTTAATATATATAATTTTAAATAATTTAAATAAATTTTTAACGTTATTAAGTTAATATGCGCGTTAATTAACCGAAAGTTAAAATGTTATAACTTATTCGCTTATATGGTTTATTCGTTTATAAACCACGTTAATTAATTAAAAATTTAAACCCGTTTAACGTAATTTACCACTAAATGAATTAAATTACTAAATGAATTATTAATACGCAACTTTTAATTAATTAATACGTATATTAACTTAATAACGCTAAAAATCCATTTAAACTATTCGAAATTATGTATATTAAACGTTTTTACTTTTTTTTAATAAATACGCGCATTATATTTGGTTTTACCGCAAGTGTTATATATTAACGAATTGTTATCGCTTTTTTTTAACTTTTATAATCGCGCATTTTGTATTATAACTACAGATTTAGCTTTTTTTAATTTAAAGCATTTCGTACTTTTTAATAATATGTAACCTTTTTTTAAACACGGGATTTTTTTTAGCTTTTTAACATTTGTTTAATATTTCGTTCGCTTTTCGAAATTTAAAATTTCTTTTTTTAAAAGTTAATTTAATTATAATTGCTTTAGCTTTTTTATAACTGGTTTATAACTATTAATATAAATGTTAAAAAGCTATTTTAGTAATTAAAAATCCGAGTTTTAATATGTTCGAATTGCGAAATTGCTTTTTTAACTATTTAAAACGTTTTAAAAGTTTAAAATTCAAGGTTATTTAAAAACGTTTTTAAAAAAGTTAAAATTTGTAACTTTACATTTAATTTTTTTAAAACCGAATTCGAATTAAAAAAAGTAAAGCTAGCTTTTTAAAAACTTTTTTAAATATTTTTTCAGTTATAAAATTAAAAAATGCCGTTTTAAATGCCGAAAAAAACTCGATTTAAATTACGTAATTAACGTATAATATTATTAAATTTTTTATTTATTAACCGTACGCTTTTTTTAATAGTTTAAAACATTTAACGTTAAACGGTTAAAAAAAATAAAACGAATGCGAAAGTATATAAAACGTAATAATATTATATTTTTAATAATAAAGTTTAAAATCCGTCGAATAATAACTTTCGTATTCGTTAAATATTAATAAACGATAAAAGCTTTTATACGTAATGCAATGCGTTTATTAAAATGCCGGATTTATTTTAAACCAAGTTCGTTCGTAATTTACTTGTTAAAATTCGTTAAAATAATTTAATCGCGTAAAAAGTTAATTTTTAAATACCAATTAATTAAATGGTATTACCTTTTAATAATAATAATAAAAATCTTTTAACCGTAAAAGTTAACTTTTTAAATAATTATAATTTATTTTTAATTGTTAAACTAAATTAGTTTTGTTTTATTACAACTTTTTAACGTTATAATAATTATAATAACGGCGATTATATTTATAAAAAAACCGGTTTCGTTAAAATTATAAATATTATTATTTAAAATGCTATATTTAGTTATAATATTCCGTATAAAATCGAATTAAATAAAAACGAGTTTAAAATTTTCGCATTTAGCTTTTTAATAGTTATATTTTTAAATTTAACGCGTACCGAGCTCCGGGCGGCGTTTAACGAACTTCGCGATTTAGTTAATCCTAGTAATACCCGCGTTACGTTTGGCGAATAATCGGTTAGCTATATTTTTAACATTAAAAAACCAGGGAGGAAATACGCGAAAGTTTAACTCGAATATGTATTTAATAAGCGCTTTTTTTCACATTTTATTAATTTTCGAAAGTTAAGCTCGCGGTTACGTCGAGCAGGTTAGCCGTTTTTGCGCTAAGCGAAAGTAAAATAATTAACCGCGTAAATTTTAGCGGCATTTTAAACGCTTAATTTCGAATTCGATTTAATAGTTTAAAAAGCTAGGATAATTTTGCTTTTATCGCTTTTATTTACCATTGTTTATTATGGAAATGTTTGTAAATAAAGTTTAATTAACGCGTAAACGCGTATTAATAATCCATTTAGTAGTTTAATCCACTTAGTAAAACCACGTTATATTTATAATTTTAATAAAATAACCTTATATTTTACAAATTATAATATTTAAAAAATGGTTAAAAATTTCGAAATTATAATTTTTTTTAATTTTTTAATTACCCGCATTTTAATTTTATTAAAAATTCATAAAAATATATAAAAAATTAGTTAAAAAACTATTATAATTAAAAAAAAATAACATTTTTATAATTTAAATTAATAATTTAAACTATTTAAAAAGCCGTACTAGTTAATTTTTTTTTAAAAAAAAATTAGCTTATTTTATAATTTGGAAATTATAAGCAGTTAAAATTAACAAAGTAATTAAATTAATTATTAAACGGTTAATTGTAATATATTAATTTGTATTATAAATTGTATAACCGTTTGTATATTTTTACCCTTTTTATTTATGTTTTAAGTAATCTCTTTTATTTAAATTTATCGAAATAACGTTTGTAATTCCTATAACTTTGTAGTTAATTTGACTAGTTTTTTTTTTTTTTTTTTTTTTTTTTTTTGAAATGGTACGAACTTCGACGCCATGTGACTGTCGCGTGACGCTTGGCTCCTGGTAACCCCGCATTTTTGGCTCCCTTTATCGACTTTAATCCCAAGATGCGGTGGATACCTTGCCTCCCTATTCTGCTGTGTATTCTATTGCCTTAGCTGTGTATTCTATTGCCATAACTGTGGTGCGCTTAATGAAGGGTTGGTGATGGATAACGGCGAGACGCGGTCGCTGTCTATCCCCCCGCTTCTCGGCGCCATGCAGTGAATGTCGGTTCTCCCGGTCCCCCTTCTCCTGGCGGCTCTGAATACTGACGACTCCCGGGCCGCCTGCAGGCCTGTGAGGTATGCCGTCAAAGGAAGGTCAAATGCGACGAAGGGCGGCCCAAGTGCAATCGGTGTTCTCGACTGCTCATCAGCTGCGTCTACATCCAATCCTCTACCCGGTAGGCGTTCCTGCCCTCGAGGTGTGCTAGGTTCAGGTTTCTCATCCAACTGTTCCAGATCAAACCTCCCTGGCGACCCTGACCCGCATCTACTGGACATTGCCGGCACCTTACGCAGAGTGGAAGCCAAACTCGACCAGGCCCTCGAACGACGGCCACGATCTCGTTCTCCGACGAGATCGCCTAATAATGTCGTCCCCGGCTGGATCACGGACCAAGCGGAGGCAAGAGGGCCAGAGGTCCCGGGCTGCTATGCGACCAGCATCGCACCCGAATTTTTGGCCGTTCCTTTCCGGCATGTCACGGCCCCCGAAAACATGCTGCTGTGGCCCTACATGAAACGCCTTTTGCCCGACTTGCAGGCGGCATCGCCGCTCGAGCTGGAGCTCGCCCGTTACCCGGAGATAGAGGAAGAGCCGGAGTTTGTCGGGCCGGGTGAATTTGGAACCGCCCGAGTGCTCAACGATGTTCAGAGGTCGGACTTCCGCTACCTAATTCGTCTCTACTTTGAGGAATTTCACCCTCAGTTTCCCATCCTGAACAGGGCGGAATTCGAGTTCGGGGTTTTGGCCCGCGTTGAGAGCGGAGGGTTTGTGAACGACGTCGACAGCTGCCTCGCTCTTTTAGTTCTGTCCCTCGGCTGTGTCGCCGACAGGTACCGCGGAGACGGACAATGGCGGTCTGGTTCTTCCGACAGCACGGCGGCGCCCAGCAGCTTCCGAAACGACCATATCCCAGGGTCTTCCTTTTACAAGGCAGCACGGAGAATGGTGCAAAACTTATCAGGAGTCAGCTGGCAACTGACGCAATGCTTCCTGCTAGCTGGGTAAGAGCATATCACCAACTCCCCTTGTTTCGGTTCTGCCATGAGTCACTTCCCTAACACCGACGTGATATCTCGTGTACAGCATCTACGAGTCGTGTCGAATGCGGGCCTATGAGCATTGGAACCTCGTCCATAGCGCCGCTATGAATGTCATTATCCTCTTGGAAGGGTGACTCTCCCTCCCCATCTTGGCTGGCCTGCTATGTGGACGCGTATTCTGACGCCTTCGGGACGTATCACAGCCAGCCCCAGCCGAGCCCACTTCAGTCCAGAATATACTGGGTGACATACCAACAAGAGAGGTAAGTGGCCGTCGCTGATAAACGAACCTGCCGTAGATGTGAAGTCTTGTCCTGCTGACATGTTCCAGCCAAATCCTGGCAGAGATGAAACTCCCGCCCAGTGGAATCGACCGTCTAGAAAGCGACGTCCCTCTCCCAATCAACGAGGAAGGAGGAAACTCGGAGGACCTGACGTTGCAGTTCCTTTTCCTGGCGCAGATATCCCTCAGGCGACTGCTGAACCGGATACACGCACACATGTACAACCCAAGCAAGTTATCTGGCCCTGCTTCCACTTGCAGAACAAGGGACGTGGATGACTGCGAGCTGCGTGGCTAACTTTAAAGGCTTTCTCAACGAGGCTTGCACGGACGACCCAGGCGACGATTCCGGTGCGGCCATAACCCAGCCACCACCCCAAACTTACTCCGGAGACTCCGTGCTGCATCGGGGACACCTTGCAATCATCTCTGAACTAGATCGCCAACTCGAAGTCTGGAGAACACACTTACCCGAAGCCCTGCGGTTCGGCAATAACGAATCCCTCGATGTTCCTCTGAGGCAGTGCGAGCCCCCCCCTGGCGACCGCCAAAGGCCCATCGGTGACAGACTGCTTGGCTTTCTCCAGGCGAGATACCTCGCCGCGAAGTCGATAATCCACCGCCCCTTTCTGTACGCCGTTCTCCATGCCAAGGGGATCGACAGCGTACCTGAAGGTGACGTTCAGAAGGCCGCTCTGTGCCTGAGGGCGGCCTTCGCCGGCCCGATACACGCAGGGATAATAGGTGATCCCTTCCCTTTGATGCAGCTGCCCCTCAACCCTTGTCGAACGTAGGTATCAAGCAGCCCTTATCCAAGACACCGAAGGCGGCTGACAATAAGCCAGGTTCTTTGCTAGCGCCTTGCTCCTGAAATTGGCATCGAGGCATTGGCTGCGCCCTTACCTTGGGATTCTCACGACCGGGTACGACGTCATCATCAGGACACAGGACCGTGTTGAGAGGGAAGCCGCCCAGATGTCGCCAATAGTGGCCGCAGATATGGCTATTTTGCGGCGGCTGGATTCTGTCAAGGAATAATCCGGACTGTCCCATGTCCTTTTGTAAGAATTTCTGCGCCTGCTGTAACATGTTGCAGTTGTTTGGACGAAGGCAAGACCTTTGGGCTAAGGGTGTGAATCCCGCCGGCTGTCGATACTCGGCATTAGCAACATCGAACGGAAGCCTTTTGCGGTGCGGGACAGAGTTAGGAAACCAGGAATCGGCTGAGCTTCCCCGCCACAGAATCGGCCGTTTGAAGCGCACAAGGTCGGCCAAGACCTGCACGTCGAGCTGGTTCTCCAGCGCGCGGTAGCAAACTTTTTCCGAAAATATTCTTCTCAGGACGTATTGTTAGTGCAATTAATATAGCATTGCTATTAAAAACATTAATTATTAAATCACGTGCTAATCACGTGGCTTAAATGCACGCGACCAGTAGCTGGAATGTGTTTTAAAAAATGACGAGATTTAAAAAATCCCGGGATTTGGAAAATTTACAAGTAAAAAAACGGGTTTTTAATATTAAAAGGTTGGTTTTTATTAGCACAGCCACGGGCTCCAGCCCGTAGCTGGTGGCTTATCGAAATGCGTTATATTAGTATACCAGTTACGCTACCAATATATAACCAAATCTGCTTTTGGATTTACAAAACAGCTTTTTTTCCGTTTTAGCTTTTATAATTTGTTAATTTATTAAAAATTGTATAACGTGCGTTATGTTAAAAAATTTATATATTATAAACTATTAATAAAAAAATACGTAACCGTAAATGCAAATATCGTTATTATTAATTAAAAAATAATTATTATAACGTAGTTTATTAATAAATAATGCATATTAGCGAATAACGCACTTAAACCTAACCATTTTATAATTGACGCGTATGCTAACCTAATAACGTTAAAAATCCATTTAAATTATTTAGAACTGTATATATTAAACATTTTTATTTCCTTTTAATAAATGCGCGTATTATGTCCGGTTTTGCCGCAAATGTTATATCGCTAACGAATTATCGTCGCTTTCCTTTTTTAACCTTTATAATTGCGCATTTTTTGCTATAGTTATTTATTTAACTTTTATTAGTTTAAAATATTTCGTTTTAATTATTAAAGCAGCTTTTTAACATTTATATTAACAATTGTAAATTAGTTTGCGAAAAAAGCTAAAGTAATTATGCATCGAGTTAACTTTTTTTTAAAAAAAAAAGTGTTTTAAATTATAAAAAACGAACGAAATATTAAACAAACGCTAAAAAGTTTAAAAAAAACAAGTATTTAATTAAGAAAATTATTTAGTATAAACGAATTTAAGTTTTAATATATTCGGATTATAAAATTGCTTTTTAAACTGTTTAAAGCGTTTTAAAAGTTTAAAGTTATTTAAAAGCGTTTTTAAAAAAGTTAAAGTTCGTAGTTTTACATTTAGTTTTTCTAAAACCGAATTTAAATTAAAAAAAGTAAAACTAACTTTTCGAAACCTTTTTTAAATATTTTTTTTAGTTATAAAATTAAAAAAAATGCCGTTTTAAACGTTAAAAAAAATTCGATTTTAATTTATAATTAACGTATAACTTTATTAAATTTTCGATTTATTAACTGTACGCTCGTTTTATTAAACCGAAATACCCGACGTTAAACGGTTTGTAATAAGCTAAGCTAATAAATGGTGGCTAGTAAATGCCGAAGTGATGTTATATTATAAATGAAAAAAAGGGAAAGAAAAAGCAGTTTCCTTTTCGGAAATTGGCCTTCGTTATATAAGTAATAAAACGGTTTAAAAGTAACCCCTAAGCCCATAACCCGTGCTACTAGCACGGAATTATAACATAGCCTCTTTTTCCCGGTTTGTTTTTCGTTTTGCCTTTAAAAAATTCCCGGTTAATTTCCGAACCGAAGCTCCGTCCTTTTATAATTGGTCCCGACCCGGGTGGTTTTTCCGTACTAGTGTTTGGTCGTCCCGGTACACCGTCACGGCTTAGCCGCTGTTTGGTATAAAGCGTCGCTAAACGTTTTCGAACGCGTGTTTTACTATCGTTATTTGGGCTTTAATATCGACTTGCTTAGGTGTCGCGTGCGGGTTAAAGCGTGCCTGCTTTTGCTCGGTTATATATCGCTAAGCTATTGCCTTTACGTTAACGTCGTTTTGTTTAGGTGTTATGCCGGGTTAAAACGTGCCTTTTTTTTATCGGTGCTAGCCTAGCTTTATGTTATATTTTAAGCGCGCTTTTTTTCGCCTTCTACTTATTTCCTTTTTTGCTCGAGGTTTTTAAAAAAAAATTTACTTCGCGTTTTTTAACTATATTAACTTCGAATATAATAATTGCCTTTCGAAAGCTAAAACCACCGGGTAAATAACGTGCGTTAAACGCCGCCCCGGCTAAACTTATAACCGTTACCGTCGTGGCAAATCCAAGCTTTATTACACTTTAAATACCGCGTACGCGCATTTGCCGTTTTTGCGCCGTATTTGCCGCGATATGCTCGCGTTTACCATTAATAACGCGCATTACAAAATTAAAAAAAAGTATTTCCGATAAAAGTAAACGGTTTATCCTTATTCGCTTTTTTTTGCTTGCCTATTAATATTAGCAATAAAAATTAAACCGCGCTAATTAAAAGCTGGCTTAATAGCAGGTTTAAAATTAACCGGGTACGGGTAATAAGCTCGTTTTGCTTTCCATTTTAAGCATTCCTTCCCGTCGTGGTTAAAGCTAATAGCAAATGCAAAACTATTTTACCCGCGGCTTTTAATTTTTCGCTATACGTTATAAACCCGGTGTTTTTCCTTTTATTTAAGCGTTTTTTTATTTAACCCGCGTTTAATATTAACATAAAACGGCTTCGCGTTATTAAAAGGAACGTAATACTTAATTCCTAGCCGTTATTGGCACTTTTACGAACGTTATACGTAATAGCCCCGCCCGTCCCGCGCTTTTTGCTTTAGGTCGTTTTTTTAAAAAAGTTTCGCGTTTTGCGCGTCCTATTCGGCCTGTTAACGAGCTCGCGTCGCCGATTAACGCGCTCGCGTAAAACCGTCGTCGTATTTAAAAGCGTTAAAAGCGTTTCGCCCGCGAAATTATTAAACGTCGGTTTTAAAAGGATACCGCGTAAGGTATATCTTTTAACGCTGGCGTTAACGCGTCGAATAAAAGCGAATGCTTTAACGCGCACGAATAAAGGTATGGTTTAACTGCGTATTATTTTTTTTATTACTAGCGTTTTAGCTTTTCGTTTTTGCCGTATCGAGCCGGCGTGCTTTTTTTTTATAATACTAGGCTTATATGCCCGGGTGGTTAAGTTCGGTACGTGCTTTTTTTTTTTAATCGTCGCGTACGTTTAACGCTTTTCTTTTTTCCAAATATTAATCCGGGCTAGCCCGCGTAATTAATTCTTTTTTATAATAGCGCGTTACGTTTTTGTTTTTTTTATCGCTTGCCCGCGTAACGCGTTTTTAACGTATTTTATTATTATTTAGGTAAACGTTCTTTCCGCTTTTTGCGGTTTTTATTACTGCTTAAATACGGCTTATCGTTTTTTCGAGCATCGTTTTATTAAGCTTTAAACTCGTTTAACGCCGTTATTTTTTCGAAAAGCTTTAATAAATATTAGCTTACCTTATTATAACCGGTTTATTTTACTAGCATTTATTTTTTTCTTTTGCTTTTAGCGTTTTTTATAACTAGGATTTTTTTACTAAATGCTTTTTTTTAAAGCTTTTCGTTTTCCGGTAATAGTATTAGTATTAATCCAAATAGCGTATCGGTATTTTACTAACTTAAAAGCGGGTCGTCCGTTACGCGTTATATTAATTCGATATAAAAGTTAAAATAAATACCTTTTAATACGTTTAAAGTAATATTAAATAGGTTAAAAATTGCTATTATTTCGAACTTATTTATTACTTAATTTAGCTTTTTATTAAACCGGTTTATTTTTATATTACGAAATAAAAGCTAAACTTTATCGCCTTTTTTAAACTTTTTTATTAAACGCCGAAATTTATTCGTATTAGCTTTTTATTATTATTATATAAATGCTATTACGGCCGTGGCTATTTTTAACCCTTTTTTTTTAAATATGTTAAAAACGCGGTTATTCGTTTTTTTTACTCGTTATTAACGTTTTAATTATTAATGCCTTTTTAAGTAAAAGGTTAATATTAAAACTAAATAGTAATCGGTTAAAACTAAACCTTATTACGGTTAAATTTCGGTTATTTAAAGCTAATTAACAAACGTTTAAATATAAAAACCATTTTTTTTATAAAAAAACAATAAAGCATTTTAAATAATATTATACTTTTTAATTCGCCTGTTTTATATTTCCGTTTATTTAAAAGTAAAACGCTGTTAAAAAAAGCTAATCGATATTAATTTAAAAGCAAAGTTTTATTTAAAAGTTTTTAATTTAATTAAAACTTTTATCCGAAATAATATGGTTACGAAATTCCCGGAATTTTTATTACGTATTCCGAAACCGTATCGCGCATTTTTTAACGCTTATTATATGTATTATTTTAAGCTAAACGTATTTCGATAATTTATTTATATAATTATTATTAAATATTCCGGGTTTCCCTCGTTTATAAACAATTCCGTTATAAAATCGATTGAAATTGTTTTTTAATATTGGTCCGGTATTAAAAAGGGGCGGAAAAAACCTTATTTCGCCAATTTTAAAAGTCGGAATTTGCGGTAAATATCGCAATTACGTACGAAACGCGTCACGTTCCGTATTATACCTTTTTAATAGTAATTTTAATATAATATTTTAAACGTATTATTTCTACTTACGTATTTTATAATTAGCGAAACGTAAACTTTTTAAATTATTATAATTATTAATAACTTTAACCCGAAAATTACAAACGTTTTTTATATTACAAAGCTTTTTACGCGTTAATAAAGCAATTTATAATCTGTGTTTTAATATCGGCCTTAAGTGGAAATTTGCGCGAGTTTTATCGAATTGCGTTTAGCTTTATTTTATAAATGGAATTTTAACGTAACGCTTTTTTTATAACTTTGTTAAATTCGTTTTACGAAAAAGGTATATACTTAATAGCAAAATACCGAACTCGGGGCAAGCAAGTGTTATTTTCGTAATTTGCGTTTTTTTCGTTTTTATTATAACCACGGTGGTTACGAAGTGGGTTAAATAAAAAATTGTTATTTTCCAAAACATTATTAATTCGTTTTGCTTTTTTCGGGATAAAACGTTTAGCAAAATAGCGTATTTCCTTAGTTTATATTGCAAATTGTAATTAAATTTTAATAATATTTCGGTTTAACGCATTTATCGTTCGAATACTTTTCGCGGTTTGGAAAAGTATTTTAAAACTTTATAATTTATTTAAATTAAAAATGGTTTTTTAACGTTCCGGAATTTTAATTCCCATATTTTAATGCAAACGATTACGGTTAATAGCTTTTTATCGTGGATAGTATAATTTCGCTAGCTATTTTTAAACTTTGCTAAATAAAAAGCGATTAATCGCCAAATCCCGTTTTTACCGAATTAAAAAAGGCATTTTTTTAATACCGCGCCGAAATAATTCGTTTCGATTTTCACGTTTAACTCGGGGTTTTATTAGGTTAAAACAAAACCGTGTATAAAAGCTAATTTAAATTTTTTAAATGCTATATCGATTTTTTTTATCCAATTAAACGGTGCTTTTTTTTCGTTAATGCTATTAATAATGCTATTAAATTAAAATATTTATCGATAAAACCTTAATAAAAGTTTGCGAAGCTTAAAAACTTATAAAATCCTTTTAATTTTTTAACGCTTTTTATTCGCGAATAGCACGAACTTTTTCCGGGTTTATTTAAATCCCTTTTTTTTTTAATAATAAAGCTTAAATATTTAACTTTTTACATTGCGAACTTGCTTTTATTTAAATTTAAATTAAGCCCGGCTTTGCAAAACGGTTAAAAGATTTCGCGTATTTTATTTTATTTTTGCGTAACTTTAAAAAAAAAATAAACACGTCGTTTAAGTAAGCCAATACGAAATCGTTTAAAATATTAACTAATACGCTGTTAATATAGCGTTAAAATGTAACGAAAGCGCTTATTAAGCTAAATAAACCAACCAGCTATTTAAATAAGCCGAATTTTATGCGAAATGCAATTAAATGCTCGTTTTTTTTGCCACGCGTATTTTATAAAAACAAAACGTACGTCGATTTTAATAAACCATTTCGCCCCGGTTAAAAAACGGAATGTTTTTTTATTAACGGAAGCGGGTAACGGTTTTGCTATATAATCGCATTAAATGCGCGGTAATTTACGTATAAACGTTAATTATTTATCGCTTTTTTTACTATAAAAATTAATATTACGGCCGGTAACGAACTAGCTCGGATTTAACCTTTATTTATAAAGTTTATAATTTAACGGCGTAATTTTAAAAGTTAATTTTTAAACATATTATATAATCGGTTATAAAAAAGCTTTGGTTTATTTCCGTTAACATCCTTTTTTAACAAAATAAATGGTTTAAATTACCACGGTATAACGGCAAAACTAATGTTTTACCTTTATTAAAAAGGTTTATAAAATCCCGTAATTTTAAAAGTAATTTAGCTATAGCTTAAAATTAGGTTCGTAATTATTACGAACGTTAGTAAAATCCGTATTATTATTTTTAATAACGTAATTACGAATTCGTATTCGTAAGCTAAATTTCGGCGTTATTTTCGGCACGTTACCGCGAAAATGCTACCGATTATTATACCCGAACGTTTACCATTATTTGGTCGAATGCGTAATTTTTAAACCAACATTTTTTTAACAACCTTTATTCGGAAAAAGCTACCCGCCGCTTTTAATTTTACGCGGTTATGCTTTATTTATAATAAGCTTAATATAACATTTTTAAACATTCCCGAAATAATGTAAAACAAAGCAAAAAATACTTATTTATTTAAATCCAACTCGCATTTAGCAATATAAGTAATTGCCGCCGGTATGCGTTTTAAAACTATGCTAACTTATTAGGGCTTTTAAAATTGTAACTTTTTAACCCCGATTTTTACCGCGAAACTTTCGCTTATTATTACGTAATAATCGCAACCAAAATCCACTTATGCATTAACGAATTTGGTTAAATTAAACAATGCTAAAATTAAAAACGAAAAGCCGTTTATATTACGTTTAATTTTTTTTAGCTAGTTTTTCCACTTTTTAAACTGTGTTTTCCTAGTTATTAATTTATTTTATTATCACGGCGTCCTTTTTTAATTAAAGCTCGTATTAAAAGCTTTTTTTTCATATCGGCGCCGGTTATCGTGGTTTATGCTATTAGCGCGATTTTAAATCGAAACGCGTTACGGTAATAATACGCCCGTTTTTCGTATTTTTAATTGCCGTAATTTAAATATGCTTTTATTTCGCGTCGTTAACGGAAAACTTTTTAAAAAACTTATAATGCCTTAAATTTGCGTGCTTTTTACCGCCATTTTTTCCTAAACTTATATTCGCCGCGTTTATTTTTATTATTAATATATCCCTTAATTTGTGTATTACGTGCTATACGGTATAGTAAACTGCTGGTTTTTTATTAAATTTATTATTTATATTAATTGCTTTTAACGTTTAAGCAATACGTCGGTATATGGAAACCATATTAGCGTAAATGGATTGTTATTTTTCGTTACCCACCGCGGCAAATCGGATTTTATTCGAAATGCGTAAACGAAAATAATTAATTTTAATTTCGTTTACCCACGCGATATTCCCGGCCGCAATTAATAAGGTTTTAAACTTCGTAATAAACGAAAAGAATAATTATCCCGGCTTTATCCGGAATATTTCTAATTTTGATAAAGCTTCGGCCTTTTTGTAAAAATCGTTAAAAATGGTAGCAAAGTGGTTAAAAAATTGCAACGGGTTATGCGTACCGCTTGGTTTTCCGGTTTCGTAATACGAGCGAACCGCTTTTTAAATGGTTAAAGTAAAGGAAACCTAAATATATTCGTAGCAATCGCGGCTATTGCTAATAAACTCCGCGTTCCGTATTATTTTATATTTAAAAGCGTTTCACTTCGCATCGAAGCTTTAGCCATTTTTATCGTAAAAAAAGGGATTTTTAAAAGGTTTTTTTTTAAAAGCCACGAGCAAGTTGTTTACGAGTTTAAGCTAAGCGTTTTGCGTTTCGATAATACGGTTTTATTCGTTGCGTTAGTTAACGAAAACTGTATTAATTTCGGTTTGGAATTTAGCTAGCTCCTTTTTGGATACGGCTAAACGAGTTTGCAAATCCGCGATAATAACTGCGAGGTTTATTTAATTTAGGAGTGTTATCGTTAAAATGGCGGCGTTTGCCAGTAAAAAGGGAAAAATGAACGATATAATTATAATCCCGCTTTCGGGAAAAGATTTTATAATAATGTAATAGGCTAAGCTAATAAATGGTAGCTAGTAAATGCCGAAGTAATATTATATTATAAAATGAAAAAAAGGAAAAAAAAAGCAATTTCCTTTTCGAAGATTAGCTTTCGTTATATAAGTAATAAAACGGTTTAAAAGTAACTTTTAAGCTTATAACCCGTGCTATTAGCACGGAATTATAACACGGTTGAAAAAAGTAAAACGAATGCAAAAGCATACTGTTTATAGCAATTATACCGGTATTAGTTTTTAAAGTAAAAAGGCTTTTAAATTTATATATATTTAAAAGCTGTTTGTTTTTTACATATAAAAAAAAGGCTTATTATATAAGCTTTATTTAATATATATATCCTATGCCGGAAGCCGCGGGGTGCGATTATATAAAGCAAATCCCAAAGTTGGGATTTAACTTAAAACTTGCACAACTTTCGTGCATAACGGCTTGGCCGGTAATTTCCGTACTAAAGCTTTCGTGCTAAGGAAACGTTATTTTTTACTACAAGGCTTTAGGCCGTAAATTTTCCGCTTTTTGTAAATAGCTTCGTGCGACTTTTAACTGCTTATTTAACACTAGCAGTTTTTCTTTTATAATTACATTGCCCTTTTTTTAAACATTAGTTAAAACAAATTAAGTTATTTTTTAATAAGGTAATTTAAAATAATTGTGCGGAATGGGCAAAATAAAAAAAATGTGTTAAAAGGCATATCGTGCAAAGCAATTAACTTTAGGTTTTAATATAAACGTTAAAAAAATATCTTTTTGGGTAATTTAGCATATATATTTGTATATATCGCATAAAAGCAGCGTAAAGGTAATGGGATAAAAAAGGTTGCTAATACGGTAATAATAGTCGGTTTATATAAAAAGGATAAAGTTATTAAGTTATAAATAGCTTCGTACGAAAGTGGTTGTTAAAAGTGGTTTTTCCTTTTTGCTTTTATAAAGCCGTACGGAAAAACCCACTTTTGCAAGCATTAAAACGCCTTTCTTTTCCTTTGCTTTTTTTTCCTGCATAATAACGCACTTTTTACCATAACTTTAACCTCGTCCGTTTTTTTTAATCGCGCGATTTTTAACTTTTTCTTTTTTTTTTAACGCTCGGTTGTAATCGATTATCGCGTTTCGTACGTCGTCGTTCCGCGCGCGCGCCCGCTTTTTTTTTCCACGCATTCGATCGCTTTTTTAAATCGCATAATATTTTTTATACCTGCTGTTTAGCTTAACGCTTTAACGTTTGCCGTTTACACTTTTTTAAGTGCGATTAGCATTTGTATTAATAGTAAAGGTATAATTTAACTGCGTTTTTTTACCGGCTCGTTTAACAATCGTTAATTTATAGCGGTTTTCGCTATTAACGTACGTATTACTTTTTTAGCTTTTTTTTCTTTCGCACGAAATTAAATTTTTTTTTATTTAGTTCGAAAAACGTTAACTTGCTGTTTTGCTATTGCATAATATTAAAATCCGGATAAAAGTTATTAACCCGAACATAACACTTAACGAGCGTATTATACTTTTAGTGGTTAAAATCGTACGGCGCGAGTTGTACTTTCGCGCGGTCCTAATCTATTCGCACGGAGTTTTAATTCGCCGCTATTTTTAAAAATGCGGCAATTTTAACGCTATTTCGCGCTTTTCCCGTTACGTGCGGATTTGTGGCTTTTAAAACGGAGCTTGCTCGAGTTATGTTTAGCAATCGCACGGTCGGAATTGTAAATATGCTTATATTAAGTCGGCGTTTTTAAACTTGTCCGTTAAAAGTTTAAACCGGGGTAATAAACGTAATAATAATAATAACGGTAATAGTGCGGTTATTTTTAAAAGTCGTATAATGCCGTTATTAAAGCAATTGCTTCGTTTTAATTTAACTGGTTTTAGCTTAAGTTATAAAGTTATTTTAATCGAAAATTAATCGTGCAAAGTGGTTTTTATTTTTGTTTTATATTTAAAGAAAAGGGTATCTTTTTTCGTACAATGCTTTTTGTTAAACTTTTTTTAAAAATAAAAGTTTAAAAATAATTATAATTTCGTATAAAGCTAAATAATAAAAAAAATCTTTTCCTTTTTATTAAAAAGTCGGTTTTTATTAGTGCAATTACGGGTTTTAGCCCGTGGCTAATAGCTTATTAAAACGCGTTATATTAACACAGCAGCCACGCTACTAATATATAACTAAATCCGCTTTTGGATTTGCGAAACAGCCTTTTTTACTTTTTAGCTTTCGTAGCTTGTTAATGTACTAAAGTTTTTATAAACGTGCATTACGTCGTAGGACTTTTACAATACAAACCATTAAAAAGGAATACGTAAAAACGAGCGCGGATATCGCCGTTGTTAACCGAGGAAAAACGGTTACGAACGTTTTTAATTCCCGATAACGACAATTTTACGAAAAGCGGATTGCTAAAAAGCGACTCGTTAAGCGAAGCAACCTTCGTTAATTTACGAGCGGCTTTTATTACGCCGGAAAAAAGCTCGAAAAATTTATAAAAAAAGTTTAACACGCTATAAAAAGAACGTTTTTTTTTTAAACTTTGCTCGAATAAACGGAAAGGGAAAAATAAACGGGAAAAAAAGAACGAAACCGCTGTTAACACTTAATTAAAAGCGAAAGCAACCGCCGCTAAAAAGCTCGAAATTAAGCAAAATAAAAAGGCTTAATTAAGGTTTTTAAAAAAAAAACCCCCCGAATTAAAAAAAAATACAGCGGATATTATAGCGTTTAACCCATTTGGCGAAATCCTTTAAATAACGTTATTTTAAAGCATAAAGCAAGCAATTATAGCTTTAATTAAAACCGTAATAATTGTTAAGCATCGCTTAACCGAAACGGAGTTTTACATTTTAAAATTAAACGAAAACGAGCGATTCGACTTAAATAAAAACTATAAAAAAAAGCTAACAAAATGGCTTATTTAAAACGAAACGTAAGCTTTATTCCATTTTTATATAAAAAAGCTAATTTTTAAATTTAATATAAATAAAAAATAAAAGCTGCTAAATAGCGATATAAAAACCTGGTACGAAATTTATTAAACGCTTTTTTAATCGCGTAAAAAGCAAATAAAGCAATTTTTTAAAACGGAAAGCAAAAATGCGAAATATAACTTTACGAAATACATTAATAAATTTTACTTTACGTTTAACACCGTTTAAAATAAAACGGTTGCGTAAATATAATTACGGGCTTTTAAATAAAAAAAGTGTTAATTTTTTAACGAGTTCGGCTTAATGTTTAAAAACGTATTAGGCCGGGCTGGTAGTAATACTTAAAAAAACAAATTTAAGCTCGTTTTTTTAAAAAAAAAATCTTTTAACCGCAGTTTCGCAAACGCTTTAGCGGTTGTTAAACTCCCAAACGAGTATTACGCATACCTGGCCGAGCTTTACGCCCGGGCAATGGGATAAAAACGTATTTAATAATTTTTAAACCTAAAAAAGGAGCGTTAAAAACGAAAAAAAAGGAAAAAAGGATAAAAAGCAAAGCATGGTTAAAACTTTTAACAAAATAACCCATTTAACCCCGCCCGAAAACCCGTTGTTATTATAACGAACTTTACTAATAATAACGTTACTTGAAATTCCGACGGTAACGTGGTAATAAACGTTGCAAAAGTTAACGGGCGGGGGCGTAAAAACCGCGGGGGCCTTTAAAAAAAGTGCTAATAAGGCCTAAAAAAGCGGCCCCCGCTAAGCTTAATAGTTTTTTTTAAAAAAAAACCGCTGTTAAAAGCAAAGCCGTTATTTACGCTGCGGTGCAAGTAATTATTATTAAGCGAAATGCTTTTACAAATTAGCAACCCGTTTTAAAAACGCTGAAAAAACGGCTATCCGCAAAGCTGGTTTTAATAGCGAAAAATTCCTTTTTTAATTAAAAAAAAACGAGCCGACAGGAAAAGCTAAAAGTTAAAGAAAAAAGTAATCTTAAAACAAAATCGTGTTTTAAAGAAAAAAAAGCTTTAATAACTTTTATAAATGCGAATAAAAGTATAAAAAACACATTTAATATACATTTTAACAATAGTTAATAGTATAAAATTATTCGACGCATTTATAAATAAAAATTGCGAATATTACGCAGTTATTAATAAAAACGCCGTTAATAAAATAAGGTTATTTATTTACCGGATTTCGCTAAAAACGTTAAAAAAAGCCATTATAAAATAAAAAAAGTAATTTAAAAAATCACTTATTTTTTTTTAAAACCGAAAGCCGGTATAAAAAAAAGGTTTACGTTTATATAATGCTAGGTTTTATTTAACGATTTATTTTAAAAAAGCTATAATTAATGCATTATTAAACGGCATTTATCCCACATATATCGAAAATATGGGTGGGAAAAACGCGTTTTTAAATGCGCCATTTGCTTTCGAAAAAACGGTTGCGAAAAAGGAAAGTAAAAGCAAACGTGGCAAAAATACAGGTAATTACGTTCGCCCGATATTACAAATCGATCGCAATTACGAAAAAAAAATCTGCGGCGCGAGCTGCGATTTATACGGCTTTTATATTCGATATTAAAAAAGCATTAAAAAAAGGTTTTTAAAACGAAAGTTTAATTACGAAAGCTTATTCCGCGGGAGTTTTACGATTTACTTTCGTTATTTATAAAACAAAAAGCAAATAAGCTAAACCCGTATAAGCCGAGTGTAAACCACGAAATAAAAATTAAAAAAAAACGCTAACGAAGTTAAGCTTTTTTTGCTTTAAAAACCTTTATATAATATATCGCGGAAAAAAATTTTAATATTAAAAATAACATTTTAAAACCTGCTTAATAAAGGATTTATCCGGGTTAACAATTCCCTCGTTAAAGCTTTTATTTTATTCGTGCGAAAACCGGGCGAAAGGTTACGCTTTTATTGCGATTATCGAAGTTTAAATGCCATTTTACAACTTAACCGGTACTTTTTCCCGCTTATTTCCAACACCTTTCGTAATTTAGCCGGCATTTATTAGTTAATTAAAATAAACGTAAAATAAGCTTTTTAAAAAATCCGGGTTAAAAAGGGCTACAAATATATAACCGCTTTCCGCACCCGATATAGCTTATTCGAATAAACCGTTACTTTTTCCGGCTTTTTAAAAGCTTTAACCACTTTTTAAAAGTATATTAATACCATTTTAAAAAACTTTTTAAACGAGTTTTGCTTAGTATATTTGGACGATATTAAAATATATACGCAAAGCTTGCGGTTAAACCACTTTTATAAAATGCGGAAAATATTTAAACGTTTTCGAAATTATAGCTTACATTTTAACTTTAACAAATTATAATTCGCGGTAAAAAGAATTAAATATTTGGGATTTATTATAAAAGCCGGCGTAAAAATAAACCTCGATTTTAAAAAAGCGGAAGCTGTTTAACGTTAAAAAGCTTTTTATATAACGAAAAAAGTTTGCAATTTTTTAGGATTTTTAAACTTTTACCAAATATTTATCCCCGGTTTTTTAAAAGCGGTCGTACCGTTAACGAAATTAATAAAAAAAGAAATGCTTTTTTATTAAACGGAAAAATATTAATCCGTTTTTAAAAGTTTAAAATATTTGTTTTTATCCGTTAATATATTTACGAAATGTATTACGGAGCGATTTCCAACCACCACCCAGCCATTACCTAATATTACGAAGCGATTTTTAACTACCACGTAGCTTGTATATATACGGCCTTTCGCTATTAAATAAATGGGAGTTTTTTCCTTTCCCTCCTCGCGTAATAACAAGCTTTTTTCCTAGCACTTAGGTGCTGCACTGTGATAAAATGGGATTTAAACGCGTTTACCTTTTTAAAAACGAATTATAACGGGTTTGCTTTAAAAAGCACGTTAATGCAAAAAAAAACGGAAAAAAGCGCTTAGTAAAATTCCATTCCCGCAAATTAAAACCCGTAAAGCGTAATTATCCCGTTTACGATAAAAAAAATGCTAGCTATTATTAATAATTTAAAACATTAAAACGCGAAGCTTTGCAATTGTACAAGCTTTACTATTTTTACGGATTATAAAAACCTGGAATACTTTATAAAGTTTTAGCACTTATCGAAACGGTAAACGCGTTAAGTAAAAGTGTTAACCAAATATAACTTTAAATTATAATACCGCTTAAGTAAAAAAAACGTAATAGCAAACGCTTTATTACGGAAAGAATAAAACCGCTTAAAAAGGAACGAGAAATACAAAGTTAAAAAAATGTAACTATTGTTTAAAAACTTTTTTATTTAAATGCGCGCGATTTAAATTTTTAATAACGGCTTCGCTTTTAAAAAAAACTTAACGAAATCCCGAACGACGTTTAATAGCTGGAAAACCCGGATTTGCGCGAGCTATTTAAAAGTATAACTAAATAAAATAATATATACAAATTTATATACCGTTTATAAAACGCGATAAACGCTTTTTAAACTTAATTTTAAATTTAAATGTGTAAAAAGCAAAATGCCGCATTAATAATAAAGGCAAGCTAAAGTTTAAAAATAAACTTTAAGTGTTAAAAGCCTTTTTTACTACGAAAGCAGTAATAACGGCGGCGGGAATAAAAAACGACCTACGAGATAAGTTTCAAAGCGTGCTAATTTAAAAAAAAATACATAACGCTTTCGTTGTAAACCATTCGGGTCGAAACGGTACCACGTACGTCGTAACGAAAACTTTTATTAGCTTTTAATGCATCGTAACATTAAACGCTTCGTTCGCAATTATAATATTTATAATTATAGCAAATTTTAAAAGGATTTAAAACAAAGCCTTTTATAACTTTTACTTATTTTCGACGGGTTTTATAAACATTTGCAAATGGATTTTATAATAAACTTTTTTTTAGTAAACGGGAATACCGTTTAATAAGTAATTACGGATAAACTGTCGAAAAAGGTTATTTTAAAAGCGATGCCGTTTATACGAGCCGAAAAGTACGTAAACCCTTTATAACCTGCTTCGTTCGTTTTATAATTAGCCCGTTTTAATTATTTCGGATAAAAAAACGAATTAAACTAGTAACTTTTAACAGCACTTTTATTAACGTTTAAAAATTAAACAGCTTTTAAATATAACTTACCATTTTTAAACAAACGGCGGTACGAAACGCGTAAACTAAAGGGTATAAACCGCGTTAAAAACTTACATTAATTACTAGCAATTAAATTAGGATTAATAGGTTTTTTTAATTTAACTCGTGTTTAACTTCCGCTTTTACGCAATTATCGGCACGTTCCCGTTTTTTGCTAACTATAAATACGAACTTTCGTTTATTTTAACTAATAAAAAAAGCACTTTTAAATTTAAAAAAAACGTATTAACAGCGAAAGCTGAAAAATATATAAAAAAACTGGTTTAAATTACAAACATATATTAAGTAATTATAACTGCGGTAATTTAGCAAGCCGAAAAGTATGTAAATTAAAAAAAGCGGCCGGCGGAACAATATAAGCTAAAAGATAAAATGTAGTTAAATTTAAACAACATTTTTTCCTTTTATTTAAAAAAAAACTTAATTAATTACGCGTTAAAATTACGGTAATTAAAATGGTAAAATTTAACGTAGTAAAAGTGGAAAGTTTATTTATTAAAGCGTATTACCGTTTTAATATAAATAAAATACGCCGAGCGAGCGAAAATCCCGTTTTTAAATATGTTAGGATTAATGCTAAAGGTGATATAGGGAAAAGGATTGTATTAAAAGCATGCTTAGCATTAGGAATTCCTATAACTAGCGCAAGGGAAAGGAAGCCTTTTATATAGATAAATAAAAGTTGTATATATTACCGCACTTATATATAAATAAGTGCGGGGTAAGCGTTTTACTTACAAGGTAAGTGAAACACTTACAGGGTAAGTATAAACCCTAAATCACGCCATACGACGTAATTAATAACTTTAATATCTTAGTGCATTATATGCACTAACAAAATAAATAATAGCCGACTTTTAGCCACCGGCCGTGCTAATTAACGAAAAGCGGAAATGGTTAATAAACTAAATTAACAAAGCCCGCATTATAAATAAAAAGCGAGGTAAAGTTAAAAAAGTTTATATTTAGTAAAAAAAAGTATATAATGTTTATTTAAACCTTTTTTAAACTTTTGGCAAAAAACGAAACGTTAAACCGTTACGAGGAAAAATACGAAAACGTTATAACGAACGATGGCGACCCCGAAATGCAAACGGTAAAACGAAAGCGTAATAAGTTATTAAAAAAGCGCAAAAAAAGGAAAGTTTCGTAACGCTAATGTTATATGTATTAACTAATACAATTCCCGCTAATAAGAAAACCGCAAATTTCGAAGTTAATTCCGCGTTTTAAAACGCGGTTAAACTATTAGTTTAAAATCCTTCCTATTTACTTTTTTTATCCTTTTTATCTTTTTTATCCGGCTTTTTATTTTTCGCACCGTCGTTATTATTACTTTTCTCGTCCTTCGTACCGTTATCGTCGTTACCTTTTTCGTCGTTCGCGTTATATAAATCGCTGGAATTTAAATCGTTAACGATTAAAAGTGTAATAACGTTTTTATTAGCGTGCGAAAACGCCGTAACGGTACGGTTAAAGCTAAAAAAAACTCGAGGTAAAAACGGGTGCTAATATCGATAGTAAAATCGAACCCCGTATTAAAGCGAGCGGGCGAGCTAACATTTTACTCGAAGGAAAGCGAACCGCGGAACGCGCTTTGTAAGCGACTTATAACGGATATAATAGCAAAAAGCAAAAGCGTAGTTAAAAACTAAGCAGGCATAAAAGGAAAAGGCTAAAGCTCGGGGCTAAACTCGAATCGCGTTATGCGTAAGCGTTTGGAAAAAAAGCGCAAAGTTAAATTCGTAATACTATCGTTAACGCGAAACCGTTTAAACGATAGGATAACGGGCGGCAAACCGAACCGGTCGCTTTTAAATTTAGCAGCGTAAACCGCGCGTTTAAAAGCGGCGATACGTTATTTATACGCGGCGTTAAAAGTAAAATAGCCCGATAAGGTAATAGTTATAACGTTATTAGGAAAAGTTAATACACGTATTTATAACGGCGGAAAATTATTTTTAGGAAATTTACGGCACTATTTTGCAAGCAGTTTTTAAGCGCTTTATTATTACGACTAGCATGCAAGCTTTAAAGCAGCAAAACGGGAAAAACCTTAAATGGTACTTTTACCCCGCTTTAAAACACGTGGAATTACGTAACCTAAAAACGGATTTGTAAATTTGTGGTAGTTAAAAAACAAAGCGATAAATTTAAAAAGGATTTGTAAATTTATAATAAGCTAAAAACAAAACTACAAATTTAAAAACTATTAAAGCATAAATAGCGTATATATAAAAATAGATTTCCTTTTATTTTAAATAGCTTTAATTAAAACTTCGGCATTAATTAATTTAAATTAGCTTTTAAGCATTTTTTAAAGCAAATAATTAAATTGTTTTTTTAAATTACGTGTTTTTTTGTTAACCAAATTAGCGATATTATCCTTTCCTCCCCTAAAATGCCTTATTTTAAAAGCAAACCTTTAATTGTAACATTTTAACTAATTTTATTTAATACCTCGTTAAAAAAAAAATAGTATAATTATAACGAGCAGTAAAAAGCTTAAGGAAAAAAAAACCACGGTTTTTACTTTTAACGGTATTAAATACGATTTTAACGAAACAGCTAATACGGTTAGCCTTTTTAAACTTATAGCAAACGAAATCGCTAAAAGCTAAGCCGAAATAAAGCAATTTACTACGAAGTTAATATTTTTTAAAACATTTATCGCAATCCGAACGTACAAGTTCCCGTTTTCAAACTTTTACGAAAAGAAAAACGGCTAGCTTAAAACGTTCCTTACTGAATGCAAAAGCTATTTTAAGTTTTACAAATAGTAATTCGTAAGCGAAAAATAAAAAATTGCTTAAGTTATTATTAAACTGGACGGTAAAATGAAAAAATAGTTTTAGTTAACTTAAAACAACTACTTTAAAAAGTATAAAAATAGCTAAAAAGCTACCAAAATTATTTTCGCCAATTTCGAAACCTTCGAAAAAAAAGTCGGAAAAGTGTTTAATATAATCGACGAAACCCGAATCGCGAAAAGAGATTTATTAGCCTTTAAATAGCGAAGGTTTATAGCTAAATACGCAGCGGATTTTTAACGAATTAATATTAAACTTAGCTAAAACGACGCTATGTTAATACTGCATTTTTATAACGAATTGCGCGAAAACGTAAAAAATAAATTCGCGAAATAAAATCCTTCGGAATTTTTTACGGATTACGTTAAAAATACGGTTCGTATTAGCGATAAATTATACGAATAATAATAGGGAAAAAAGGGATATGGTTTTAAAAGTGCGGCATAAAATAATAAAGCCAATTAAAAAAAAGGCTAAATACCAATTTATTACGGTTTACAAAACGCATTTAAGCTTTATAAACTTTAGTGCGAAAGCCGTTTACTAGTAATAAAAGCAGTAAAAAAAGTAAAAACAAAACCCGAAAAACGGGAAGGGTTTTAAATATAGCTAAACTAGCTATATAAATGTTAATTGCTTTTAACGGAATAATAACCGCTAAATAGCGAACTTTTAACGAACGCAAAAAAGCCCGATATAAAAAGGATTATGCTTTAAAATAACGTTTAGCTAAATATGCTATTACGACGAGCTATATGCTATATACTAATCCGATAAAAAGGCTACCAAATGGTATTTTTGGAAATTTTAAAACGTTTGCATATTTAAAATTACGAAGCTCGAGTATAATAATAAAGGAAAGTAACGCGTCGTTTTCGAATTTACAAGCTCGAAAAGAAAAAACGACGCCGTTTTTCGTAAAGCCTAAAAAGGAATAGCTTTAACAAATAGTTCGAAAAAAAGAAAAGCTCGAAAAAAGCTTTTAAATTAAATACACTTTTTTCGAAAGTCGGAAAACTTCGATACTAACGCTAAAATAAACTAAAACGGTTAAACTTTTAAAATAACCGAGTTTTAAAAACGAGCAAAAGGTTTAAACGGCGAAACTTTTGTATTTATAATTCGCGAAAGCTAAACAAATTGGAAAACTTAACGTGCTTTTACGCTTTTTAACGTTTTAAAGTGTTTTTAAAACGTTAAAGTTCCAAAACACCCGATAAACCGTTATGCTACGCTATTTTAACAAATAAAAACGACGGCTAATTTTTATCGTAGTTTAACAACTAATAAAAAGTTAAATACGTTAATTACCGATTCGACGACGCAAACGAGTTAAAAAGGGCTGCGTTAAACCCGAGGACCATTTTAACGTTAATTTAAAACACTTCGGATATTTGCACCTTTTTTAAACAAAATGCATTTACGAAAAATGCAAATTCCATTTATAACCTAAGTTTAAATACGATTTCTTTTTACGAAGGTTAAAAAATAAGCTAAAAGTTAAGCCTCGTTTGGCATTTTAATTGCTACGGTAAAAACTAGCCCGAATCGGCAAATTTACCGCAGTTTTTAAGCTTAACGAACGGCACTTAATGTATATATATTACTAAAACATTCGATTAGGAAAAGTGCGAAATTATAAAATGCAAAAAGTATATAGCATAAAAAGCGAAAACTTAATATTAAGGGATTACGCGGGCGTATATACCGTTTAACCCGGATAAAAAAACGAACGTGCGGTATTTATTCCTTTTACTAAAAAACTAAAAAAACCACCCGAGCGAAAAGCACGGAATAAAAAAAAAACTAATAAAAACCTTTGTAATAGTAAAATCGAGTTAACTGTATAACCTATTAACATTTCGAATAAAATATTAAAAAAAAGGTTAAAATAATAATTAATTGCAAAGCATAAAACGATTATATATCGTTATAAACGGTTAAACGGTGCGAAATTCCTATAAAACGAAAATACTAACCGTATTAATTAAAAACGGTTAAAAAAATGCCCGTCGTTTATAATAAAAAATAAATTAATTAAAAAATACAGTTAACGTGGTTTACCACCGAGTGGGCCAAACCACCGAGTGGGCTAAAACACGCGACCACGCGATACTTTTTCTTTCGCGACCAATTCTTTTACTTACAATAATGTTAATGGGAAACGACGAAAGCCGGGCAATGTTACCTTTTAAGCTTTGCAATTTAACTTAAAACTAAGCGTGCGGAAAGCTGCAAAAATCTACTCGGTTGCGAAATCGACTTTAACGCGTCGAAAGCGTGGCCGACCTGCTCGACGCGATAGCGCGCCTAACTTTCGAAAATTAACGGAATGCGAAAAAAAAGGCGCTTATTAAAATATATTTAAGCTAAATTCCCGCGCATTTTCCTCCCCGGCCTTTTGGTGTTAAAAAATATGGCCAATTAACTGCTCGCGAACGTAACGCGGCCACCGTCGGGACCAATTAAATCGCGAAGTTTATTAAACGCCGCGCAAAGCTTGGTACGCGCTAAATTCGAAAGTACGATTATTAAAAAGCTAAATGCGAAAATTTTAAGCTCGTTTTTGCGTAATTCGACCTTATACGGAACATTATCGACAAATATAGCATTTAAAATAACGATATTTATAATTTCGACGAAACCGGTTTCCTTATAGGTATAATCGCGGCCGTTATAGTTATTACAATATCGAAAGGCCGTAGTAAAGCAAAGCTGGTCCAGTTTAGCAACCGGGAATGGGCTATAATTATTTAAAAGGTTAATTATTGCGGCTAAGCGATTTTTCCTTTTATTATCGTTAAAAGGCAGTACCACTTAGCCAATTGGTATTCGAAAACCGACTTTCCACGCGATTAGGTTATTGCAATAAGTTCCAACGGGTGGATTACGAACGAGCTCGGCCTAAAATGGATTTAGCATTTCGATAAACATATTGCAGCTCGTTTTACGGGGTTTTATCGTTTGTTAGTGCTGGACGGCTACGAAAGCCACTATTTGACAAATTTCGAGCTTTACTGCTAGAAATATAACATTATTACGTTTTGCATACCTTCGTATTCGTTTTACTTCTTTTAGCCGCTTAACGTTAAATGTTTTAGCCCGTTAAAAAAGGCGTACGATTAACAAATCGAAAACTTAATAAAGTTATACGTTAATTACGTAATTAAAGTCGAATTCTTTTCGGCTTTTAAAGCGGCATTTTTTAACTTTATAACCGAAAAAAACATTCGAAAAGGCTTTCGAAAGGCTAGCTTTGCTCTTTTTAATCCGAAATCGGTTTTAAAAAAGCTGGATGTAAAACTACGAACTTTAACTCCTTCGATAACGCTTTTAAACAACCCCGAACCTTGGACTTTTAAAACGCCTAAAACAGCTAAAAAGCAACTTCGCAATCCGAACATATTAAAACTCGGATTTCCAATTACTAAAGCAGCTTTCCGATTTCCATTTATATAGCTGTAAACCAAATTGCAAAAAGGGCGAAAGCGATAATACATAAGGTAGCCCTTTTCCGAGCCGAAATGTTTACGTTTAAAAAGGCGAACAAAGCATTAAGCAAACGCCGAAAAGCTAAAAAAACACGCGTTTAATTAAAAGGGTTACTTACTATCGAAAAAGTACGAAATGTTTTAAACCAAAAAAAGCTAAATGGATAGCTATAGCAAAAATGCGCGATTATAGGGGTTCGAAAAGGAGGGCGACGACAACTCGTCGGCGATGTGGCATTTGCGGCAAAACCGGACATAATGCGCGCATTTGTTAAAAAAAAGTAAAAACGTTTAATATATACAATTTTAAATAGTTTAAATGCATTTTTAGCGTTGTTAGGTTGGCATGCGCGTTAATTAACTAAAGGTTGGAATGGCGTGGCCCATTCGGTAGTTTAGCCCATTCGGTGGTAAACCACGTTAATAATATTACGTATTTGAAATAAGGAAAACGTTATTATTATATTAAATAAGCTAAATATAAAAAAAAGAAATGTAATTTTCGGGATTTTTTAATTTAAAAAAAATAATTTATAAACAAATTGGGCTACCGGTTAAATCTAATAAAAAAAGCTACAAATAATTAAAACGGTTTACCAATTACGAACTTTAAATCGTAAATATAAAAAGTAACGAAAAAAAGTTATAACGGTAATAAAATTTGGCAATTTACTTTCGTATTTAGCATTAACAAATATACTATTATTAGTTATACTGCCGTTATGTTTGTAAAAACCTCGGTGCTTTTGCTGTTTTATATATATGTAAAAACCTTTAAACTCGTTTCCGGGTACGGACCGCATTCGGCTTGGTAGTTTGGAAATAAAAACCATATTTGCTTTTCGTATACGGTTTTTGCTATATTAAATAATAGTGCCGTTTGTTTAATTCCTACGATTGCTTTTAAAAGTTTTATCGCGGAAACGTTTTTATAATTAATAGTAACAATAAAAAAGTACGCAAAGGAAAAACTGTAAAAAATGCATATTGCGCTTAAGTAGCGCTCCGGTATCGGGTTTTCTCTTTTTATAGTAATGTTAATAATAGTAGTATTAATTCGGTTGGTTACGGCGGCTTAATTATCCGCGTTCGAAGTTTTCGGTCCCGTTTTAATGTTTAATCGCGTGGTTATTCCGTAAAGTTCGAAGGTTGTGGTTAATTTCGGGTAATTCGACGTAATTGTATTATTCGTTTTCGAAAGTAACGCTATTTGTATCGTGTTTTCCGGTTATGCTTTTATTTCTTTCCGGGTGCGGGTTTCCATCGTTTTTTCCTTTTTTATTTCCAAAGGTTTTTGCTTTTTTTTTCGCCCTTTTTTAATTTTTTTATTACAACTTTTAATTTTTTTTTCCTACTTTTGCTTTTAGTTTTCGCGCATTTTGCCGCCCGCGCTTTTACACCTGCCTTTTCGCGCTTCGTTCCTTTTCCGGCTTTTGTTTTCCGTTAACGAAATATCGAAAAAAATGGGTAAAAATGGAAATAATTAGTTTAGTCGGTTCCTTTCCGGTTACGGCTCGCATATAAAGTGTTAACGTCGGTCCACTTTTCCTTCCCCTCGTTTTTTAATAAAATATTTTCGTTTAGCGTTTTATAATTATTTATGGTTCGGTTTTTTTCCGGTTTAGTAACGTTTTTTTTTTTTTTTTTTGCGCGTTTTCCTTTTACCTTTTTCGCTGCTTTAAAATCCATTAGTTTTTTAATTTTAAATATTATGCGTGTTGCTTTTTTAAATAGTGTGTTTTTTATTTCCTATAATTCGAAATATGCTTTTCGGCTATCCGCTTATGCTATCCCGGTGCCATTTCGCTATTTGTTTTAGCGAATGCATTAGGTTAGCACGTGCTATGCTATTTCCTTTTATCCGTTGCCGCATTCGCATAGCGGCGTTACCGCGGTCGGGTACGTTTTTGCTAAATAGGAAAGCATTTAAACCCAGCTTTTCCGTTTTAATTTAAATTGCTATTAAGCTATATGCTTTTGGCATTTTTTCGTAATATTTAACCATTTCCTCCGTAAATAGGAGGTTATTCGCTAAACACGCGATTTTATACCGGTTTGCTTTTTTTACCGCTTTCGTCGAACTAGTAACTTTTAACTTCCACTTTATTATTACGTTAAAATTTTAGCGTTTCGCGTGTTTATATTTGGATTTTTTTTCGTTTTCGCGGGGAATTAATTTGCGTTTCGGTTCCGGGGTTATTTTAAATCGGTTTTAACGTTCCGCTTATCTTTTTTTTATTTGGCCGTTTTAAAAGTGTGGTTTTTTACTCCGTTCCCGGTATTTTAACCTTTTAAATCGGCCCGTTATTTTCGTTATCGCTTTGTTAATCCGCTATATTATTTTAATTTCCAGCCATTTATTTTTTATATTAATTACCTTTTTATTTAAATATAAATTTAAAAGTGGCACGTAAGTTTTTATTTTTAAATAAGTTAATAACGTCGCTTTATATATTTCGGCTACTATTTTAAAGCATATTCGCTATTCTTTTACTAACTTTTTAATTGCGCTTTAAAGCCGCTTTCGTGGTTTAGTTAAAAAGTGGTATGCTACGGCTTTATACGCTATCGCGCTTTTGCATACTATTACGTATAATTATTTCGCTTTAGCGAAGCTGCTTTTTTACGTTACCGTTGCGAATTTTATTATCGCTAGTTATTATTTTTCCTATTTGCTTTTCGTTTATTTGGTAACGTGGTTTATAAGCGAGTGGGCTACATAAGCGAATGGGCCACAACATTTTAACCTTTGGTTAATCGACGCGCATGCCAACTTAATAACGTTAGGAATTTATTTAAACTATTCGGAATTGTATATATCGAACATTTTTACTTTTTTTTAACAAATGCGCGCATTATGTTCGGTTTTGCCGTAAATGCTATATCGCCGACAAGTTATCGTCGTCCTCCTTTTTTAACCCCCATAATCGCGCATTTTTTGTTATAGCTACCCATTTAGGTTTTGCTAGTCCAAAACATTTCGTATCTTTTTAACAGTATATAACCCTTTTTGTTAAACACGTGTTTTTTTGGCCTTTCGGCGTTTGTTTAATGCTTCGTTCGCTTTGCGTAGCGAAGCAACTTCGGCTTTAAAAAAAGCCACTTAATGCATTATTAAACTCGTTCTTTTCGCAAGCTGGTTTACAACCGCTAGCATAAGTAACGGAAAGCTGCTTCGGTAATTAGAAATCCAAGTTTTAATATGTTCGGATTGCGAAGTTGCGTTTTTAACTGTTTAAAGCGTTTTAAAAGTCCAAGGTTCGGCGTCGCTTAAAAGCTTTTTCGGGGGAGTTAAAGTTCGTAACCTTACATTTAGCTTTTTTAAAACCGAATCCGGATTAAAAAGAGCAAGGCTAGCTTTTTAAAAACCTTTTTAAATATTTCTTTCGGTTATAAAGTTAAAAAATGCCGTTTTAAACGCCGAAAGGAACTCGACCTTAATTACGTGGCTAACGTGTAACCTTATTAAGTTTTCGATTTTTCGACCGTACGCTTTTTTTAACGGGTTAAAACATTTAACGTTAAGCGGCTAAAAAAAGTAAAACGAATGCGAAAGCATGCAAAGCGTAATAATGTTATATTTTTAGCAATAAAGCTCGAAATCCGTCGAGTGGTAACTTTCGTAGCCGTTTAGCATTAACAAACGATAAGGGCTTTTTATGCGCGATATTATATATTTATCGAAATGCTAAATCCATTTTAGGCCGAGCTCGTTCGTAGTTCACCCGTTAACACTTGTTAAAATAACCTAATCGCGTGGAAAGCCGGTTTTCGAATACCAGTTAGCCAAATGGTATTGCCTTTTAACGATAATAAAAAAAAGGATTGCTTAACCGCAACAATTAACCTTTTAAATAATTATAGCCCATTCCCGGTTGCTAAGCTAAATTAGCTTTGCTTTACTACGGCTTTCCAATGTTGTAATAATTATAACGGCGGCGATTATGCCTATAAGGAAACCGGTTTCGTTAAAATTGTAAATGTCGTTATTTAAAATGCCATATTTGGCTATAATGTTCCGTATAAGGTCGAATTAGGTAAAAACGAGCTTGGGATTTTCGCATTTGGCCTTTTAATAATCGTATTTTCGAATCCAGCGTATGCCGAGCTTTGCGCGGCGTTTAACGAAGTTCGTAACTTAGCATTTACCGACGACGCCCGCGTCGCGTTCGGCGAGCAGTTGGTTAGCCATATTTTTAACACTAAAAGGCCGGGGAGGAAATGCGCGGGAATCCAGCTTAAATATATATTTAACAAGCGCTTTTTTTTTCGAATTCCGTTAATTTTCGAAAATTGGGCATAGTGTCGCGTTAAACAGGTTGGCCGCGCTTCCAACGCGCTAAAATCGATCTCGCGACCGAATAAATCTTTGCAGCTTTCCGAATGCTTAGTTTTAGGTTGGATTGCAAAGCCCGAAAGGCAAAAATTACCCGGCTTTCGTCGTTTCCCGTTAATATTGTTGTTAATAAAGGAATTGGTCGCGAGAGAAAAAGCGTCGCGTGGTTGCGTGTCGTGGCCCACTCGCTTATGTGGCTTACTCGCTTATAAACCACGTTATAAGCTTTAAAGTTTAATTTATAATCCAGTTAAATTTCGAAAAATTTCGCCGTTAACGATAGTTATAAGTGGGTGGTTTCGGTACGGACCCGGGTTTGGTTTAAAGCTTTAGTAAAATGTAATAGCTTAGTTTTTAATGCGTTAAATGTTATTTTTGTTGTTTTTGCTTACGTTTGGCATACGTTTTAAGCTTTTTCCAATAGTTGTGCCGTTTTCGCTATGGTGCCTTTTATTGCTAAAAGGTTAATATCGTCGGCGAAATTAACCATTGTTATTTTTGGGATTTTTTCCAGCTTATCGTATAATAACGCGATATAAAAGATAAATAATATAAGTAATAATAATAATTTTTGCAGGATTTTTGCAATTATTGGTATTAGCGCTAACGTATTTCCGTCGAATTAAAACCGAGCCGTTTTATTTATAAGCTAGTTTTTAATTTATTTAACTATTTTTAATAAAAATCCCTGCTTTCGTATTATATTAAGCAGTTTAATATAGGTTAACATTATTAAATGCTTTTAATAGGTCGAATTGCAATAGCGAGGTTATAACGCCGTAATTTTACGCTATTATTACTATATTTATTACTTATTTAATAGCGAATTCGGTATTGCGTTTTTTTTATTACCCATTTATCCTTCCGGTAGGAATCCCTTTTTTTCCGCTTTATTAGCAATTCGTTTTCCTATTATAACTTTTATAACTTTGGAAATAAACGAAAAAAGTGCGATCGGTTTCCATTTTTCCGCTATTTTCTTATTTTTTATACATTTGCTTAGCTTTAATAGCACTATTGTAAATGCGTTTTAAAAACGTTTTAAAAAATATTCGAGGTTGAAATTAGCGTTAGCTATTTTAAATATAGTTTTTTTAATATAGTTAGCCGCATGCTTTTAAAAATCCGTTTAATAAGTTATCCGCTTTTAGGGCTTTTAATTTTGCGTTTTTTTTAAGGCCGTTAATACGTCGCCGCTTTCCGGGTTTATTATATGTTTTATTAAAAACGCGTAATAAAACGTATTGTTATTAAACGTGGTATTTGTAATATCGGTTAAATCCGTTTCCGGGCTAGGGTAAAACTTAACCGCTAAAACTATTGCTTTATTTACGTAAGTATTGGCTAGTTCCTAATTGCCGTTTCTTAATCGGTATAAATCTGGTAGTTTAGTTAAATTTCGTTTTTTATAATTGCGTAATTTCGCCCACCGTTTTACGTTCCAAAAGGTGGCTTTTTTTTTATTTTTAATGCTTTTTTAATAAACCTTTTCCAATGCGCGTTAACCGCTTTCCTTTTTTCCTTTATAAAAGCTTTATCCGCTACTTTTAATTCGTTATAACTGTTTTATGTTTTTAATTTTATATATGCGCGCCGGCACCTCCTTGTTTTTTTAGCGAGTTTAGTAAATTTTAAATTTTAATACGGTGCTAGTTTAAAGCTGGTTAATAATTTCCTCCTTAATATTAGCTTGTTAACGATTAAAGTTAGCTGGTTTATTAATGCGTTTATTTAATTATCGATATTTTCCGGTATTTCCATATTTTTAATTTCGATATGCTATATAGCCAATTGCAATGCCTTTTTTTGGTCGTTTTTTATATTAGTGTTTACTTTTTTCCATACTTATTTTTCGGCGGTTTTTTACTAAAACGGCTTCGTTTCGGTATTAACCAGAATTATTTAAAAGTGGTAATTCGATCTTTTTATTTCGTCGTTTTTACTTTCGTATTTTACGGTTAACGCGTTAAATACTTATATATAATCGATTATGCTTTTTCGTTTACTAAATCTTTTTTTCGTTACCTTTTTATAAAGTATTGCAAATTCGAGTTTTTACCGGTGCGTTAACGATAGTAATATGTTTGTTTTTTCGTTTCGTTTATTATAAACGTTTTATATAAAATGGTGCATATTAAAATCCTTTATAAGCACGGCGTGGTATTATAATAACTGCGTTTCGATTTTTATTAATAACGTGTGTTATTTTCCTAATGCTTTTAAATCCGGCGAATATATCGAATAAATATCGATTTTTCCTAATAAGGTTTATAATGTTATTGCTGCCTAATCGTATTCGTTTCGGCTTTTTTACGATGCGAGGTTTAACCGTTAATAAACGTATAATGCTGCGTTTAAGCGGTTATCGGCTTAATAATAAATTACTTTATATTTGCATTTTGCTAATTTTTTTAGGTTTTTATATCGGTCCAATTCCGGCTTTTATATAGCTATTATATCGTATTTTTTCCTGTTAAATAGCGGGATATTTCCTTTTCCGCTCCCTTTTCTTATATTCCAATACAATATCGAAATTACTATGCGGGTTTTTTTGGGCTTTTTAATGCGTTTTACGGGTTAGTGCTGTTTATTATCGGTAGCGGTTCGGAAAAAGGGGGAGGGCGGGGGGGGGGGGGTTTATCGGGGCTATTATTTTTTCGGCTTCCTCGCGTATTTGCTCGTTTGCCGTAACGAGGGGTTTAACTAGCGGGGAGCTTGTTTTAAAAGCGAAATGTGTTATAAGTAAAAAAGGCGGCCGTATATCGGTTCGGCTTTTAAATAATTGTAAATCTTTGCGGGGTTTGCTAATTAATTAGCGTTTTAAAATTCGGGTTAATAAATTATTATCCGAGTTTAAATTATTCCTTCGTTTTTTGCTAAAGCTTGTTAGCTTTTCGGTTCCAAAAGGTTAACGGGCTTGGAAAATAAGGAAAATAACGTTTTTTATTAGTTTATAAACTGCGCTTTTTAGCATAAACCTTTTCGGTCGGTTTTAATATACTTTTTTTGCTTTTCCTATAACGCGTTATGCCATTTCGCATTCCCGGTAAAAAGCCGGGTGCGGTTTATTGCAATTTATGCATTTAAATGTGGCTTTTTAATGTTAATAGTAAGCGTTACATTAGTATTTTCCTTTTTAATGTTTCGGTTTTTCGTAATACGGGCATTAGTTCGGTTTAATGCAAAACTTTTAACGGTATCCCCATTTAAAATAGTTATAACATTGGTTAATTTTAACGTTTAATATAAATGGCTTGCAATTATAAATTACTGCTTTTATTATAAATTTTCGTTTGCATGCTTAGTCCGTTACCGTTATTAATTTAATACGGGCTAATATTATAACATATTCGTAAAAGGTTTAGGCCGGCTATATATATATAAACTTAATTTTTGCGTTTTGGTTTTCGGCGTTTAAACTTTTAATAAATGCGTTTGGGTTTTTTAAAAGTGCTTCCTATTTAAAACTTCGAATTACCACGTCGTATATTCGCATTTAAATCGTTACCTAATTGCCGAATACTTTTTTCACCTAATCTTTTTTTTTCTTATGTTTTTTTGCGTTTATTTAAAAGCATATTACTACGTTTTCGCTTTAAAATCGTTTCGTTACCCGTATTATCGTACTTAGTTAGTTATTTAACGTTTGTAAAATGTTTATCGTTAATCGCTTTTTAATTGCTTTTAAAGGTTTTTTTACGTTTACGACAATTTTTCGTTCGATTTTCGACGGTATAAATCGGGGTAAGGGTTGCGCCGTATTTAAATGCTGTTAACGTAATTAAATCGACTCGGTTTCGCCCGGTATTCGGGCTGGCAAGCCCGTGGCTAATGCAATAGCATAGGACTTTTTAATACTAGCTAATGCTTTTTTAACTTCCTCGAATATTTTTGCTTTAAACTTTTGCAGCGTGTCGTTAATTACTGGTCTTTTTGCGGCGGTTTTACGCTGGCGAGCCGCTTTCGCGTCGATCCCTCGCTTCGTTAATTCCGACATTAGTTGCAAAATTTTCAGTAACTTTTTATTAATTACAAAAGGCTTTAGCTTATTAATAATCTCTTTTTTTTTTTTTTTTAGCGGCTGCGCGCCGGTTTCGTATCGGTATCGCTATTTCCCCGCGTGTTCGAAAACGCGTTAAAAGGATCCACCGTCGTAGCGTGCCGATTAGCCGCGAGCTTAAAATCGATCGCTATCGATTTTTAGCCCGCGCCGTTAGCGCGCGCACGATGCGGCATCGATTCGGGGTCGAGTCGGCTGCGAAAAGTTCGATTTTAGCGTCGGAATTGGATTATTTGGAAGGGCTAACCGGCTACGCGTTTTTAAAGTCGCTGCAGCTTTTTTGCATTAATAAATATACGATTATCCAAAATGGAAAGCAATTAAAACGATTAAACTAATATTAAAAAACGGCTCGCGAATATTTCGAAAAAATATACAAATACGAAAAGTTATTTAAAAAAAACCTAAAAACGGTACTTCCTAAATATAAACCGTTCGATTTGGAAATTAAATTTAAATTAAAAACGTAATTTAAATACCAAAAGCTGTATTAATTTAACCTTTAATAATAAAAAGTGCTAAAAAAACAAACTAGGAAAAAACCTGCGGAAAAGGCATATTAAACTTTCCAATTTTTTAATAAAACACGAAATTTTATAAAAAAAAAAAAAAGAAAATAAAACGAAGCGAATATATATCGATTACTAATTATTAAATAAAATTACGGTTAAAAATCGATAATTTTTGCCTTTTATTAACGAATTACGAAATAAGTTTAGCAAAGCCTAGTATTTTACGATTTTAAACTTACGAAAAGCTTATAGTTTAATATAAATTAAAAAAAGCTAAAAGTGGTTTACGGCTTTTAAAATAAAGCTTAAATGCTACGAATTTTTAGTAATAACCTTCGGGCTTACTAATGCGTTAACTACGTTTTAAAAAATAATTAACCATATATTACGCGAATATTTTAACATTTTTGCTTTCGCGTATTTGGATAATATTTTAATTTTTTCGAAAACGTTGGAAAACTATAAACAATATATATATTATTATTAGTTATATTGCCGTTATATTTGTAAAAACCTCGGTGCTTTTGCTGTTTTATATACATGTAAAAACCTTTAAACTCGTTTCCGAATGCGGACCGCATCCGGCTTAGTGGCTTGGAAATAAAAACCATATTTGCTTTTCGTATACGGTTTTTGCTATATTAAACAGTAATGCCGTTTGCTTAATTCCTGCGATTGCTTTTACAAGTTTTATCGCGAAAACGTTTTTATAATTAATAGTAACAATAGGAAAATACGCAAAGGAAAAACTGTAAAAAATGCATATTGCGTTTAAATAGCGCTCCGGTGTCGGATTTTCTCTTTTTGTAATAATGTTAATAATGGTGGTATTGGTTCGGTTAATTGCGGCGACCTAATTATCCGCGTTCGAGGTTTTTCGGTCCCGCTTTAATGCCTAATCGCGTGGCTGCTCCGTAAAATTTAAAAGTCGTGGTTAATATCGGGTAACTCGACGTAATTATATTATTCGCTTCCGGAGGTAACGCTCCGGTTACGGATTGTTTCCTCGCTTATAGCGCGTATTTAATCTTTTTATTGGTTTGCCGTTTTCGTAATTATATTGCTTTTGCCTTATTTGTGTTATACTTTCCGGTTATGCTTTTATTTCCTTTCGGGTGCGGGTTTTTACCGTTTTTTCCCCTTTTGCCTTTAATGGTTTTTACTCTTTTTTTCGCTTTTTTTAAATTTTTTATTATAACTTTTAATCTTTTTTCCCACTTTTACTTCCAGTTTTCGCGCATTTTCCCGCCCGCGTTTTTACATTTACCCTCCCGCGCTTCGTTCCTTTTCCGGCTTTTATTTTTTTACATTATAGCTCCCAAAAATAAAATTCCCCGTTTTCCTCGCGGCGGCGCGCGCGGTAATGCGCGCGGCGGCCATAGCGGCAGCGGTAGTGGTAGCAGCCTTACGCTTACTCCTCCTCGTAGCGATCGCAACGAGCACCCATTTTCCAGCTTTAACGATAACGACGACTTCGAGGCCGGCGTTGCTTTAAACCCCCGCGTTAAAGCTGTAAGTGCGGTTTTGCACCGTTTCGTTTCCTATTTTTTTGCTAATCTTTTTTTTTTTTCTTTTAGCTTTACCGTTTATACTACTAAAAGAAGTATAAGGCGGCGATCGTTATTTTTTCGGGTTATATTTTTTACAACTCGATAATGTATATTTCCCGTATCGTTCTTTTTTTTATCCCGCTTCGCTAATTTTTTAGGCCTATTTGCAAAATTTGTGTTAATTGCATTTAGCGTTTCGCTAACGGCATTAATAGTGCCGGCGCCGTTTAAAGATATTATTATAAGGCTTATATATTTTTTATTTGTTTCGCTTTTTTTTTGCTCGGTTTCGGTTATACTAACTTTTGTTTTTAGCTTTTCGCGTTTTAACTTATGTAAAATGCGCCTTTTTGCGCGGTGTTTACGTTTAAATTTATTGTTTTTTTTCCTCCTTTTTTTATTGCGTTTTTTTATTGCTAATTTATCGGTTCCGCTTTAATAGCTTTCCGCTGGTATTAAAAATTAGGTTTACGGCGTTTTTTATGCTTATTAGCGCTACATTTAATCCCTTTCCAAAATTGCTGCCGACTTAAAAGATGTTTTAACGAAAGTCGCTTATACCGCTAAGGTTTATAACGGTTTTATTCCGGTGCTATATGCTTTATTACTAATGCTTTTTTTTAGCTTCGTTATACCATTTTAAAATACGTTATCGCCGGTTACGTTCGATTTGCGAAGGATATCGGGAAACGGTTCGGCGTCCTTTTTAATGCTAGGTTTTCGCGTTTATTCCCTTTTAGCTTAAAAAGCGCTTTTGCTGTTATAATTGCATTTGGTAGCTCGGGTTTCGTTCGCTCCTTTTTCGGCAATATAATGCCCCCGGCGCAAGCTATATCGGGTTAAGCTTTTAAAATTATCAATGCGTAAAACTCGTTTAACCGCATTTAAATGGAAGCGTTAGCTTTAAAACGGGCCAAAATACGGGTTTATTAATATTTCTTTTTATATCGCTATTTCCTCCGGTTTGTTAACCCTTTTATATTTACTAAATGTCTTTCGTACAAAATCCTTTTAATTTCACTTTCGGTTAAATTTTAGCTAAGTATTAAAAGGATATTATTAACGAAATGTTAAAAGAATAAGTAAAAATAAAAATAATTAGTTTAGTTAATTCCTTTCCGGTTGCGGCTCGCATATAAAGTATTAGCGTTAGTTTATTTTTCCTTTTCCTCGTTTTTTAATGGGGTATTTTCGTTTAGCGTTTTATAGTTATTTATAGTTCGGTTTTTTTTCGGCTTAGTAGCGTTTTTTTTTCTCTTTTTTTTTGCGCGTTTTTTTTCCACCTTTTTCGCTGTTTTAAAATCTATTAGTTTTTTAATTTTAAACATTATGCGTATTATTTCCTTAAATAATATATTTTTTATTTTTTATAGCTCGAAATATGCTTTTCGGCTATTCGCTTATGCTATTCCGGTACCATTCCGCTATTTGTTTTAACGGGTGCATTAGGTTAGCACGTGCTATGCTATTTCCTTTTATTCGTTGCCGCATTCGCATAACGGCGTTACCGCGTTAAGCACGTTTTTATTAAATAGGAAAGCATTTAAGCTTAGCTTTTCCGTTTTAATTTGGATTGCTATTAAGCTATATGCTTTTAGCATTCCTTTATAATATTTAACTATTTCCTCCGTAAATAGGGGGTTATCCGCTAAATACGCGATTTTATGCCGGTTCGCTTTTTTTAACCGCTTTCGTTAAACTGGCAACTTTTAACTTCCACTTTATTATTACGTTAAGGTTCTAGCGTTTCGCGTATTTATATTTAAACTTTTTTTCGTTTCCGCGGGGGATTGGTTTGCGTTTCGGTTCCGGGGTTGTTTTAGGTTGGTTTTAGCGTTCCGCTTATCCTTTTTTTGTTTAGCCGCTTTAAGGGTGTGGTTTTTTGCTTCGTTCCCGGTATTTTAACCTTTTAAATTGGCCCGCTATTTTCGTTATCGCTTCGTTAATCCGCTATGTTATTCCAATTTCCAGCCATTTATTTTTTATGTTAATTACCTTTTCGTTTAAGTATAGATTTAAAAGTGGCACGTAGGTTTTTATTTCCAAATGGGCTAATAACGTCGCTTTGTATGCTTCGGCTACCACTTTAAAGCATGTTCGCTATTCCTTCGCTAACTTTTTAGCTGCGCTTCGGGGCCGCCCTCGTAGTTCGGTAAGCAATATATATATAAAATGCTTTAAAAAATACTTAATGCAAAGCTTTTTGTTAAACTAAAAAAGTGCGAATAGCATTCGCAAAAAGTCGCTTTTTTTAAAATTTGTAATTACAGTTAAATAAATTTGCATAAACTTTAAAAAAGTTAAGGAAATTAAAAAGTAGGTTATATTTAAAAACGTTATAAAAGTATAAAGGTTTTTAAAATTTTTAAACTTTTGCAAACGGTTTATTTACGGCTATAACAAAATCGCTATATTATTTACGAATTTTATTAAAAACGATTACTAGTTTTATTAGGAAAGGCAAAAATAAAAAGCTTTCGAGCAATTACGGGATGCCGTATTAAAAAAACTAATATTGGTATTTTTAAACCCAAAAAAACCTTTTAAAGTTAAAATCGACGCGTTAAATTACGCGATCGGCGGCCAATTCGAATAGCGAAACGACTAAAACGGTTGCACTTTTACGCGTTCTTTTCGCAAAAGTTAAATAAACTTAAATTAAACTACCAAATTTACGATAAAATTTTTTAGCAATAATCCGAGCATTTAAAAAGTAGCAACCGTACTTTTATAAAGCGAAGCATTAGGTTATAATTTATATAAATTATAAAAACTTAACGCATTTTATTATAAGTAAAAACCTAAATAAGTAATAAGTTCGTTAAAGCGAGTTTTTGCAAAATTACGATATCCGGATCGAATACCGGAAAAGGTTAAAAAACGGCTAAGCGGACGATTTAAACTAACGACCGGGCTATTAAGTTGCAATATTTAAAAAAAAACACGGGTAATTTTTAACGGAAAAACCAAACGGATTTTTGGTTTTAGCATAAAAGATATTTGTTAAAACGGTTCGGTAAAGAAAAGTTTAAACCCTAAAAAAAATTTAACAAATTTATAGCCAGCTGGTATACGGCTATTAAAACGTAAAAAAAACGTAAAAACGGTTATAATAATATTACGGGTTTGTAAAAAACTCGAACCGAAATATAAAACGCAATAAAAAATTACGAAAGCTATGTTAAAAATAAAGCTAATAAGCATTAACCGTATAAGTTATTACAACTTTTACTAATACCGGATAAAGCATACCAAAAAATTACTATAAATTTCGTTATTAAACTTTTCTAATTTAAAAAACCGATAATTAAAGCGAAATATATAATATATTGGTAATAATAAATAGGTTTACCAAATATGCTTTATTTTTACCGTATAAAATAATAATAACGCTATTAAGTTAATATACGTTTTTATTAAACACGTAATAGCGGAACACGATACGCCGAACCGCTTAATTACGGATAAAAATAAACTATTTACAAGGAAGTTTTGGAAAAAGCTTACGGCTTTACTAAAGCGAAGCACTTTTTATTTATAATTTACTACTTTTAAACAAACGAATAAACAAAGCGAACGCATTAAATTATAAAGCAGTATTTACGTTATTACGTTAATAATAAACAAAATAATTAGATATAACTATTTTTTATAGCTTAATTCGCTTATAATAGCTTAATTTACGAAAGTATAAAAACTATACCGTTTTATACGAATTACGGGTTTACGCTTACAGCGTATAAAAAACCTAAAGCAGGAAAATATGCTTTAATAGCGGAAATACAAATAACGAAGCTTATTAAATTACATAAACACTTCCAAATAAAGCTAAAAAAGTTACGACACCGTATAACTATTTAAATAAATAAATAAAAATCGAAAAACCGACTTTTAAAAAAGGGATAACGTTTATCTTTTCCGACGAATATTAAAACGAAACGACTAAACGATAAACTAAATTACAAAAAACTAGGACTGTTTAAAATGCTAAAAAAAATCGAATATAAATTACAATTCCGATTATTACCGATTATAAAATCCTACCCGGTTTTTATATTTCCCTATTCGAATTAACGTTACCAGGCTTTAAAAGTAACAAATTAATAAAAATCGATTTAAAATAAAAGTACGAAATTAAAATTTTTTTAAATTATAAGCTAAAAAACAGGCTTAAAAAGTACTTAATTAAATGGAAAAGATACGGTTACGAAAAAAACACATAGGAAAAAACAACGAACTTTAAGCATTGTTAAAAACTCCTAAAAGGGTATTAACGGAAGCATTTGCAAAAAGTTAGCAAAAAAAAGCGGGCCACTTATTACAACCGTTTATTCGTATATTCGAACGAGCATAACGGAAAGCGGCCGTGAAAAAGGATTAGCCTTAACTTAGCCAAAAGTTAAACCTGGAACTTATAAAATAAAATGCTATAAGTAATACCGTTTTACTATTAGGTTAAAAAAATGCAGCATTTACTGGAACCAAATAAAGCAAAAAAGGTTTATTACAAACGATTAAAAAAAAAAAATACCACTATAATAACACTATCGGTTTAACGATAATATTATTATAATAAACAAACCTGCTAAAAATCGAACTTGCGATTTCGGCAAAGAAAAACCAAAAGCTACACTTAATGTGCCACGGGTTTTATAAAAGCGTTAAGAAAAAGTAACTTACGAAAGTTAAAAAAGGTAAGCAAGTTTAGGTTAAAATTAACCCTAGGCATTTGCCAATCGAAAAAAAACGGCAGGAGTTACGAGTGGCTTAAGCTGCGAAGCAGCTTAATAGGTTTCCCGGTCGGCCTCCCCCCGCTTAACACGCTTTAATTCTTTTATAACGTTAATACCGCGACGAATTGCACGCATTTTTTCCTAAACCATGCTTTTTTTTATTTTCGCAAACGTTTTAGCTTATTATCTAAAATACGGCGTTCGTTATCCAAAGCGCGACGTTTTTTTTCCACCGTTTCGATTTCCGCTTTTATTTATTGGTATTGCAAGCCGATAAAACGGAACTGTTTAAAAGAAAAGCCTAAAATGTCGCAACCCGAGCGGTTTCGATTAAAACATTCCACGTACCGCGACGAATCCTAAAAAAAAGCCTCGCATTTTTCACGTTTTAAAACCTTGTAATAAAAAAACAAAAAAGCATTTTAATAAAAAAAAACGATTTAAACGAATAGGTTTTTACGCTAAAAGGTTTTTTTCGTAAAAAAACGTTTTCGTACCCGACTAAACATTTTGTTAAAACAAAAAAGGGATAAAAAATAGTAAAAAAGGAAAATACTTACCATTAATAAAGGCGGGGCGATAAAATATAACCAAAAAGATTCGGCTTAAAAAGGGAAACCTAATGTTACAACCAGCATGCAAGCTTTAAAGCAGCAGGACGAAAAGGATTTTAAATAGTGCTTTTACCCCGCTTTAAAATACGTGGAATTACGTAACTTAAAAACGGATTTGTAAATTTATGGTAGCCAAAAAACAAAGCGATAAATCCAAAAAAGATTTGTAAATTTGTAATAAGCTAAAAACAAAACTACAAATTTAAAAACTATTAAAGCATAAACAGCGTGTAAATAAAAAATAAATTTCCTTTTGTTTTAAGTAGTTGTAATTAAAGCTTTGGCATTAGTTAACCTAAGTTAGCTTTTAGGTATCCCCTAAGGTAAGCAATTAAATTATCTTTTTAAATTACGTGTTTCCCTATTAACCAAATTAGCGATACTGTCCTTTCCTCCCCCGAAATGCCCTACTTTAAAAGCAAACCCCTAATTGTAACATTTATATTACGCTAAGCAGTATAAACAATTTTAAAAAGTTTAAAAGCTTTTTCGGCATTTTTGCTAAACGACGCGGACTTTTAATCGGCATATAGCTGGGTAACGACGGGAAGGGCGGCGGTGCATTTGCGGTTAACGAGGTTACACTCGTAACACGCGGTGCGCCCAAAACCAAACTGCGAGTAACAAGGCTAATCCCGCGAGGTGCAACGGACGCAGCGGTCGGCGCGCTCGACGCCGCGCAAAAAAGGAGCGACGGTAAAAGCAGCGGGCGAAGGCAAAAGCGTTAAGTACCGCGTTGGTCGCAAGTGGTGGTGTTAAAGAAAGGGAAGTAAGGAATTGGATCGCGGGCAAAAGTGCGGATAACGCCGTGGGCAAAATCGGTAAAAGCGTTAACTTAATTAGAAAAGCGGTTAACGCGGTAAGTGCGGCCTTACTTTTGCGGGGGCGGGTGGGGCTAAATTATTAAAAGGTCGGTTTTTATTAATGCAGCCACAGGCTTTGGCCCGTGGCTGGTGGCTTATTAAAGCGCGTTATATTAACACATTAACCACGCTATTAATATATAGCCGGATCCGCTTTTGGATTTGCGGAGCAGCCCTTTTTACTTTTTAGCTTTCGTGGTTTGTTAATTTACTAAAGTCCTTACAAGCGTGCATTACGTCGTAGGACTTTTACATTTCGATTTTTAATTAAAGCGAAATGGTTTACTAAAATAAACGATAAATTCGCTTTTTACAAAATTCGAATAGTAAAAAAAAAATAAGCATTTAACAGCTTTTCGCATTAAGTTTAGCTTATTTAAATAGTTAATATATTCGTTTAAGTTAATAAACGTTTCCGCCACTTTTTAACGCTATATTAAGAACGTGTTAAAAAATATCCTAAATAATTACGTATCGGCATATTTAAACAATATGTTAATTTTTTTTAAGCAACGCGTAAAGCCTATATAGTTAAAATTCGAAAAAAATTTTAGCGATTACGCAAAACCGGGTTAAATTTGGATTTAAATAAAAGCGAGTTCGTAATATAAAACGTTAAATACTTAGGTTTTATTATTAAAGCAAAAAAAGGAATTTAAACGAACTTGGAAAAAATCCGCGCTATTTGGAAATAAAAAGCGTTAAAAAGATTTCGAGGTTTTTATAGCTTTTTAAACTTTGTTAACTTTTACCGAAATTTTATCGACAAATATTTTAACTTAACCGCGCTATTAATAACGTTAACGAAAAAAGGAGCCCCGTTTAATTAGTTCGAATAAATTAACGCGGTTTTTAAAAAGCTTAAATTAGCTTTTATATAAACCTTAATATTAGCGTAATAAAATTTCCATTCGGATACGAAGGTTAAAAAAAAACTATTTAAATACCGCGTTAAAAAGGTGCTTTTTTAATGCGGTAAAAACGAGATTTAACGCTTAATCGCGTTTTATTTAGCTAAATTTAAAAATAGCTAGCGGAATTACGCAATTCATAATAAGGAACTTTTAACGGTAATTGTTTAAGTTAAAACGTAAAAATTAAAACTTCGCAACGTGCGAAAGCCATTTTTAATTTAAATAAATTATAAAGTTTTAAAATATTTTTTTAAACTTTAAAAAGTTTTTAAACGATAAATGCGTTAAGCGGAAACGTTATTAAAATTTAATTATAATTTATAATATAAATTAAAAAAATACGCTATTTTCCCGAATGCTTTATTACAAAAAAATAAAATAAATCGATAAAACTTTGCAAAATAACAGTTTTATGCCTAATTTATTCCGCGATTATTTTAGCTTTAATAAAAACCTTGGAAAATATAACATTAAAAGCGATAAACGCTTGTTTTAAATCCGGTATTTTGCTAGCTGGCAAACTGCTTTTTTGTAAAATAAACATCGCGGAATTTTAAGAAAAAGCGTTGCGTTAAAACCTTAATTATAAAGCGAAACTTAATGCAATACGGGCAAATGCACGAAAGTTTCCCCCCGCTGCTAATACGAAAACACAAATTATAAATTGCGTTATTAGCGTATAAAAAGCTTTGTAATATAAAAAACGTTTATAATTACCGGTATAAAAACTATTAACAATTATAGTAATTTAAAAAGTGCACGCGTTATTAATCGTAAAATACGCGGGTAAAAATAACACGTTTAAAATATTATGCCGTAATTATTATTAAAAAAGAATATTATAAAACGTAGCGCGTTTTATGCGTAATTGCAACATTTGCCGAAAGTTTTAGCTTTTAAAGCTAGCGAAATAAAGCTTTTTACGCCCTTTTCCCGTACCGAACTAATATTAAAAAACCGTTTTTATCGATTTTATAACGGAATTGCTAGTAAACGAAAAAAAACCCGAAATATTTAATAATAATTACGAATAAATTATTAAAATACGTTTAACTTAAAGCAATGCATATAATAAATGCTAAAAAATATGTAATACGGTTTCGAAACATATAGTAAAAATTTTAAAGCTTTCCTAATTAAATTATTTCCAATAAAAGCTTAAATTAAATCGGGGATTTTTAATTAAAACTATGCAAAAAAAGTAACTTAAAAAAACTGCTGCGACTTTAAAAACGCGTAGCCGGTTAGCCTTTCCAAATAATCCAATTCCGACGCCAAAATCGAATTCCTCGCAGCCGACTTAACCCCGGATCGATGCCGCATCGTGCGCGCGCTAACAGCGCGGGCTAAAAATCGATGGCGATCGATTTTAAGCTCGCGGCTAATCGGCACGTTACGACGGTGGATCCTTTTAACGCGTTTTCGAATACGCGGGGAAATAGCGACACTAATACGAAACCGGCGCGCAACCGCCAAAATAAAAGAGAAAAAAAGATTATTAATAAGCTAAAGCCTTTTATAATTAATGGAAAGTTGCTGGAAGTTTTGCAACTAGTGTTAAAGTTAACAAAGCGAGGGATTAACGCGAAGGCGGCTCGCTAGCGCGAAGCCGCCGCAAAAAGACCAGTAACTAACGATACATTGCAAAAGCTTAAAGCAAAAATATTTAAGGAAGTTAAAAAAGCATTAGCTAACACCAAAAAGTTTTATATAATTGCATTAGCTACGGGCCTGCCGGTTTAAATGCCGGGCGGAACCAAGTTAACCTAACCACGTTAATAGCACCCGAATACGGCGCAACCCCCACCTCGATTTATACCGTCGAAAGTCGAACGAGAAATTGTCGTAAACGTAAAAAAACCCCTAAAAGTAATTAAAAAGCGATTAACGATAAATATTTTATAAGCGTTAAATAACTAATTAGGCACGATAATACGGGCAAAAAACGACTTTAAAGCGGAAACGTAATAGTATGCTTTTAAATAAACGCAAAAAAATATAAAAAAAAAGACGATTAAGTAAAAAAAGTATTTGGCGATTAAATAACGATCCAAATGCGGATATACGACGTGATAATTCGAGGTTTTAAATAAAAAGCACTTTTAAAAAACCTAAACGCATTTATTAAAAGTTTAAACGCCGAAAACCGAAACGCAAAAGTTAAGTTTATATACGTATAGCCGGTTTAAACCTTTTACAAATATGCTATAGTATTAGCTCGCATCGGATTGGTAACGGTAGCGGATTAAGCATGCGAACGAGGACTTGTAATAAAAGTAATAATTTATAATTGCGAGCTATTTATATTAAACGTTAAAACCAATTAATGTTACAATTGCTTCGAATAGGAACACCGTTAAAAGTTTTGCATTAAACCGAGCCGGTGCCCGCATTGCGAAAACCGAAATACCAAAAAGAAAAATATTAATATAACGCTTACTACTAATATTAAAAAGCTATATTTAAATGCATAAATTGCAATAAACCGTACCCGGCTTTTTACCGGGGATGCGAAATGGTATAACGCGTTATAAGAAAAGCAAAGGAAGTATATTAAAACCGACCGAAAAGGTTTATGCTAAAAAGCGTAGCTTATAAATTAATAAAAAACGTTACTTTTCCCATTTTTTAGGCCCGCTAACTTTTCGGAACCGGAAAGTTAACGAGTTTTAGTAAAAGACAAAGGAATAATTTAAATTCGGATAATAACTTATCGACCCGAACTTTAAAACGCTAACTAATTGGTAAACCCCGCAAAGATTTACAGTTACCCAAAAGCCGAACCGATATACGGCCGCCTTTCCCACTTATAACACACTTCGCTTTTAAAACGAGCTCCCCGCTGGTTAAACCCCCCGTTACGGCAAACGAGCAAATACGCGAGGAAATTAAAAGGATAATAGCCCCGATAAACCCCCCCCCCCCCCCCCCCCGCTTTCCCCCCTTTTCCGAACCGTTATTAATAATAAATAGCATTAGCCGTAAAACGCATTAAAAGGCTTAAAAAAACCCGCATAGTAATTTCGATATTATATTGGAATATAAAAAAGGGGAGCGGAAAAGGAAATATCCCGCTATTTAGCAAAAAAAAATACAATATAATAGCTATATAAAAGCCGGAGTTAAACCGATATGAAAACCCAAAAAGATTAGCAAAATGCAAATACGAAGTGGTTTATTACTAAACCAATAACCGTTTAAACGTAACATTATACGTTTATTAACGGTTAAACCCCGCATCGTGGAAAAGCCGAAGCGGATACGATTAGGTAATAGTAACATTGTAAACCCTATTAAAAAAATCGATATTTATTCGATATATTCGCCGGATTTAAAAGCATTAGGAAAATGGCATACGTTATTAACAAAAATCGAAACGCAATTACCATAACATTACGCTGTATTTATAAAGGATTTTAATATGTATTACCTTATATAGGACGTTTATAATAAACAAAACGAAAAAGCAAACGTATTACTATCGTTAGCGCACCGGTGGAAACTCGAATTTGCAATACTTTACGAAAAGGTAATAAAAGAAAAATTTAGCAAACGAAAAAGCATAATCGATTATGCATAAATATCCAACGCGTTAGCCGTAAAATACGAAAGTAAAAACGACGAAATAAAAAAATCGGATTACCATTTTTAAATAATTTTAATTAATACCAAAGCGAAACCGCTTTGGTAAAAAACCGCGGAAAAATAGGTGTGGAAAAAAGTAAACACTAATATAAAAACGACTAAAAAAAAGCATTGCAATTGGCCATATAGCATATTAAAATTAAAAATATAAAAATACCGGAAAATATTAACAACCAAATAAACGCACTAATAAACTAGCTAACTTTAATCGCTAACAAGTTAATACCGAAAAGGAAATTATTAACCAACTTTAAGTTAGCACCGTATTAAAACTTAAAACTTATTAAATTCGCCAAAAAAACGAGGAGGTGCCGGCGCGTATATACGAAGCTAAAAATATAAAATAACCATAACGAATTAAAAGCAGCGAATAAAGCTTTTATAAAGGAAAAAAGGAAAGCGGCCAACGCGTATTAAAAAGAGTTTATTAAAAAGGCATTAAAAATAAAAAAGAAAAAAGCCACTTTTTAAAACGTAAAACGGTGGGCGAAACTACGCAGCTATAAAAGACGAAATCCAACCAAACTACCGGATTTGCACCGATTAAAAAACGGCAATTAAAAACCAGCCAATACCTACGCAAATAAAGCAATAGCTTTAGCGGCCAAATTTTACCCCAGCCCGGAAACGGATTTAACCGATATTACAAATACCACGTTTAACAACGACACGTTCCACTACGCGTTTTTAATGAAATATATGGTAAACCCGAAAAATAGCGACGTATTAACGGCTTTAAAAAAAACGCAAAACTGGAAAACCCCGGAAACGAATAACTTATTAAACGAACTTTTAAAAGCATACGGCTAATTATATTGGAAAGTTATATTAAAATAGCTAACGCTAGCTTTAACCTTAAATATTTCCCGAAGCGCTTCCGAAACGCATTTATAATAATACTATTAAAGCTAAGCAAAAGTATAAAAGATAAAAAAATAGCGGGAGGATAAAAACCAATCGCACTTTTTTCGTTTATTTTTAAAGTTATAAAGGTTAAATAGGAAAACGGATCGCTAACGAAGCGAAAAAAAAAGGACTTTTACTGAAAAGATAAATGGGCAAAAAAAAAAACGTAACACCAAACTCGCTATTAAACAAGTAATAGATATAGTAATAACAGCGTAAAATTACGGCGCTATAACTTCGCTATTGCAATTTAACCTATTAAAAGCATTTAATAATATTAACTATACTAAATTGCTTAACATAATGCGAAAGCAAAAATTTCTACCAAAAATAGTTAAATGGATTAAAAGCTAGCTTATAAATAAAACGGCTCGGCTTTAATTCGACGGAAATACGTTAACGCTAATACCAATAATTGCAAAAATCCCGTAAAAATTACCACTATTACTTATACTATTTATCCTTTATATCGCGTTACTATACGACAAACTGGAAAAAATCCTAAAAATAACAATGGTTAATTTCGCCGATAATATTAACCTTTTAGTAATAGGGGGCATTATAGCGAAAACGGCATAATTATTGGAAAAAGCTTAAAACGTATGCTAAACGTGGGCAAAAATAACAAAAATAACATTTAACGCATTAAAAACCGAGCTATTGCATTTTATTAAAGCCTTAAACCAAACCCGGGTCCGTACCGAAACTACCCACGTATAACCATCGCTAACGGTGAAATTCCTTAAAATTTAGCTAAATTACAAATTAAATTTTAAAACTTATACCAAATAAACGAAAGGCAAATAGGAAAAATAATAACTAGCGATAATAAAACTCGCAACGGTAACGTAGGAAAGCAACTTTGCCAAAGCGAAACAATTATACGCAATAGTATGCAAAAGCGCGATAGCGTATAAAGCCGCAATATACCACTTTTTAACCGAACCACGGAGGCGGCTTTAAAACGCAGCTAAAAAGTTAGCGAAGGAATAGCGAATATGCTTTAAAATGGTAGCCGAAATATATAAAACGACGTTATTAGCCTACTTAAAAATAAAAACCTACGTGCCACCTTTAAATTTATACTTAAACAAAAAGGTAATTAATATAAAAAATAAATGGCTGGAAATTGGAATAATATAACGAATTAATAAAGCGATAGCGAAAGTAGCGGGTTAATTTAAAAGGTTAAAATACCGGGAACGGAATAAAAAACCATATTTTTAAAGCGGTTAAGCAAAAAGGGGATAAGCGAAACGTTAAAACCGATTTAAAATAACCCCGAAACCGAAACGCAAACCAATCCCCCGCGGAAACGAAAAAAAATCCAAACATAAATACGCAAAACGCTAAAACTTTAACGTAATAATAAAGTAAAAGTTAAAAATTGCTAACTTAACGAAAGCGGTAAAAAAAGCGAACCGGTATAAAATTGCGTACTTAGCGAATAACCCCCTATTTACGAAAAAAATAGTCGAATATTACGAAAAAATGCCAAAAGCATATAATTTAATAGCAATTTAAGTTAAAACGGAAAAGCTAAATTTAAATGCTTTTTTATTTAGTAAAAACGTGCTTAATGCGGGAACGCCGCTATGCAAATGCGGTAACGAATAAAAGGAAATAACATAACACGTATTAACCTAATGCACCTATTGGGATAAATAGCGGGATAGCACCGGGATAGCATAAGCGAATAGCTAAAAAACATACTTCGAGCTATAAAAAATAAAAAACATACCATTTAAAAAAATAACACGTATAATGTTTAAAATTAAAAAACTAATAAATTTTAAAGCAGCGAAAAAGGTAAAAAAAACACGCAAAAAAAAAGGAAAAAAAAACGCTATTAAGCTAGAAAAAAACCGAATTATAACTATAAAACGCTAAACGAAAATGCCCTATTAAAAAACGAAAGGAAGGAAAAGTGGACCAACGTTAATACCTTATATGCGAGCCGCAACCGGAAAGGAATTAACTAAGCTAATTATTTCCATTTTTACCCATTTCCTTTAACATTTCGTTAATAATATCCTTTTAACACTTAGCTAAAATCCGACCGAAAGTAAAATTAAAAGGATTTTGCACGAAAAACATTTAGCAAATATAAAAAGGTTAATAAATTAAAGGAAAATAGCGATATAAAAGGAAATATCGACAAACCCGTATTTTAGCCCGCTTTAAAACTAACGCCTTTATTCGAATGCGGTTAAACAAATCCCACGCATTAATAATTTTAAAAGCCCAACTCGATATAACTTACATTAAAAGCACTATATTGCCGAAAAGGGAGCGAACGAAACCTAAACCACCAAATGCAGTTATAATAGCAAAAGCGCTCCCTAAGCTGGAAAAGAACAAGCGCGAAAACCTAGTACCAAAAGGAACGCCAAACCGCTTTCCGATATCTTTCGCAAATCGAACGTAACCGGCGATAATGTTAATCCACGTAATTTAGCGCGTGCATTTAGAAAAGGCCGCTTCGTAAAACCGCAAGCCCACTAGCCGTGCGCTTCCACGAGCTTACAAAAAGGGATTTTACGATCCTTTTCCTATATTTAAATTCCTTCCGAAAACATGCATTACTACAAGCACCAGTTCCAAATTTATAAATCTTTGTTTTTTCCTTTTAGGAGATTTTCGTGCTTATAAAAGTACCACTTTTATTAACACTAATTAGTATTGCTCGAAAAGCAACACAAATAAGCAAAGTAAAGGGTTTAACCGTTCGATACCTTTTTTTAAAGCGATTGGGTTAAACGGAAAAGCTTAAAAGCAAAGGAATTGTATTCCACTGCTCGGTAGCGCGTTACACACGAGTTAATCGAATAACAAAAGCACCTTCCTAAAACAGGCGATTAAACCTTTATTTATAAAATTTAAACAACTGTAAAAAGGGCGTTACGTAATCCCCTTAAACACCTTCCTAAAGCAAACGATTGGACTTTTAAATCGATCACTTAAACGATATTGCTCGTTAACCCCCACTAACAATATGTCCGACACTTCGGAACAATAAGCGAAGGAGCTTAGCGATAAGCAACGTATAATTACAAAAAGTACGCTTTTAGCATACGAACTCCCTAAGTTTTTAGCATAAAACATTAACATCCCCTTTTTAATAAGCCCTTCCTACAGCTTCGGAGGATTACCTAACGAAGTTTCCATTGTTCGCCGGAACGCATGGATGTTTAAAACACTGCTTTTATACGGAAACACGCATAGCAATAACCTTTTAAGCGACGTATTTAAAAATTACGAAAGGTAAGAAGCAACGCATTTCGAAAACCTCGATTAGCGAATCGCTTAAGTTTTCCGCAAGCACTTAAAAGATTATAGGATCCCAATCCCCGGCCCGCCAAAAGGGAAGCTTAACGAAAGACTTATGCAAGTTATACGATGGGAATTAATCCTTAAAATAACCCTATTAACTGGATTACAGCCTTTTCCATTTTAAAATCGCACGAGTTCCAAACCAAATAGTTACCTAATCGACGCCCCGGATGCCTAAAAAACATACCGCGTTTTTCTCCCAAATAAAACCATAGCTAAACAGGAAAATAGCCGAAATGAAATCTAAGGATTATTAAATCGGCAAACCAAAAATTTGCCATTTTCCCGAAAATACTCTTTAATTTTATCTACGGATACGATGCCTAATTTCCCTTTCCCAAAAACATTCGTACCAAAAAGCGCATCGATCCCCCAGCTATCCCTTTATTAAATCGACGGCTTTTACCATTTAGCTAATCGGCAGTTCCTTAAGCACCCCCGGCCAATTAATTTCCAAATTCCAAAGCGCCCCCGATTAATTAATTTCCAACTTTACCGATCCTTAAACCCATTGTAACACCCGAATCCCACTTTAACCGCTATATGCAACAAAAGGATCGCGGAAAATCCATTCCACCGATCGAAAAAGCATAAACCGCAATAACGTCACGCTTTTAATACGAAACCCCGGCACGTGCAAAATCCCGGTATAGGTAACTCCCTTTTAAAAAAGTGTTTAACGCCACCATCGATAAAAGCTTAATAAAAGCATTCCAAAGCGCTTAAAATAAAAAGTACAGCTATTCCGGTAATTCATACGATATTTTAAACGATAAGATTTTATTTTTCGCAATCACATGCGAAACCCTCGAAATACCACTTCCACAGCTTTATGCGATTTTTCCTTTAGCATTTTAAAACAAAGCTAAGCAATAGTACACCCGATATATCGGCATTGGCCCTACCTTTCGAAAGATTTATATAATTTTTAAAAAGCATTTTAACACCGAGGTTAACCGATTACTATACTATACGGATTAAAGCTTAACTACTTTCCAAACAATCCGTTTAAAAATCGCTAACATAGGCAAATCCAACATGGAGGTTTTGCAAGCCCTTTTGAATAAATTATAAGCCTGCTAACGCGCTTTCGGCCCGTTTTACCAAAACGAAAACTAGCTTATTGCGAGCATTTTACGGGCAATTTAAAACGTACCGGAGCTTAAAACCGTTTTTATAAATCCCAGCCGGACTTTTAAAAGCTTATTTTCCTAATTAAAAAGCATTTTGCAAATGGAGGAAAACGCACGCACCTTTGGCACCCATTTTGTAAAACGGAAATTTAAAAATTACAAAAATCGCAAAAGGGATAATAAAAGTTAAAATCGAGCATATAAACCCAAATCCTTTTAATTAAGCCCCCGTCCACGTCCATATATACGCGGCTACTGGATTTGCAAAAGGCCGGATTGCAAATCGACACGCCACTTTTTTAAAAAATAACGACGATTTAAAAAGCAGTGGAAAGCACAAAGAAAAGCAAAAAATAAACCACGCAAAGGGTACACCTAATTCCTCGCATTAGTGGAGCCCGAAAGCACCGATAAAGAGGAATAGCCATCTTTTAATTTTAACGATTAAAAAACAAAGGAAAAGGAGGATTATAAAAGCAGCTACTTTATAACCTCCGCTACGGCCGCATACCTAATTAAAAAGGCTTTTACCTACCGCATTTATAAGCGCTAAAACTCGGGATTTAGCAAGCTTTATTCCTATATTCCTACGGATTAGGTACTGGTTTAATATAAAATCCGAGGCATTAAGCAATAGTAAAAGATCTTTCCGGATACAAATGTAGCAATAACCTTTACGGCCGGAAAGGATTAAGTTTACGCATTTTAACGCTATAGGCTAAACCTCGTCGTTAATATAAACGGGTATAAAAAACGCGTAATTTTCGAATTAGGAAAAGCTGTTTCCAGCATTGGAAAAATCACTGTTCCGACCCCGATCGGCTAAATTACGTTTTTTGTAATTCCAACTTCGACCTTTTTTTTGCTATGCTTTGCAAATATGGATGCATTGCACGTTTACTTGGATAACATACGCAACGAGCTTATAAAAAACGACGGTACGCGCGCGTTCCAATTATAAAAAGCACGGCCACTTTTGGTTTTTCCTTAACGACGTTACCCACGTTACGGCAGCAATTAGCTTTATAACGGAAACAAAAATCGCGAAAGCAATCTTTTTTACGAAAGCTAAGCTAAAGCGCGTGCATAAGCGCTTTAGGCACCCATTTGTTAATAAACTTTAGAACGTTTTAAAACGTGCAAAGCATAAAGCTAATCGCAACGCTTTCGCAATAATTAATCGAATGTGCCATTTTTGTTAAAAAAAGGGTTTTACATTACAACGCTTTCGATTTAAACTTTAAAACGATATCGATTTTAACTACGAGATAATTATAAACGTGTTTTACGTTAATTATAAGCCAATCCTTTACGTAATCGATACGAACATAGCTTTTAATATTATAGCGCTTTTTAAAAACATATCGGCAAAAGAAACGTGGGAAGCCCTTAAACGGTGTTGGATTAACGTTATTTTAAAGCCTTTTAACGTAATTTTTTACGATGCGGTACTAACTTCGCCGCGAGCGAATTTTAAGCGGAAGCAAAGCTTTTTAGGATTATTTATAGGCAGGTCCCAATCGAAACGCATTAGTTAATCGGTAAAATTAAAAGATATTACGCCTTTTTACGCCGGGCTTTTAATATTATCTAACAAAAGTGCCTAACTATGCACCTCGAATTAATGCTTCAAAAAGCATAAAAGCCGTAAACGATACGGCCGGCCCCGACGGACTTGTTTTTACATTGCTCGTTTTTAAAGCAATACTTCGAATTAATAACGAATCGCCACTTTTACAAACCCAGGTATAAAAAGCCGCTGCAATTAGGAAAGCTATGGCAAAAATCCGGATTTTACACGATAAGCGACGTATGTAAAAAGCACTGGCTGCACGTAACGAACTAAACATAAAACGCGTGTTTCCGAGCTTTTTAACTTTGGGAAGCGAGGTTTTAGTATTCCGGGAAAAGGACGAATGGTAAGGCCCGTACAAGGTTTTATCCATAATAAACACGTTAATTACGGTGGAAACGGTTAACGGCAACGCGACTTTTAAAAACACGGTGGTTAAGCTTTACCATAAAGCAAAAAACTTATCGTGCAAAAATCCGAAAAGCAGTTAGCACCCTTCGATACCCCGAGCTTAAACAGCCAAAACGCTAAAAGAGGCCCCCGAAAAAAAAGGCGATAAAAAGCAAAACAAAAAGCTCCAAAATTAAACAACCACTTTACTTAAAATTACGGTACTACCCAAAACCCTTAACAAACGAAGCCTTCGGCAAATGCACACGACGTTCCTAACGCTAAAAAGCACTAATTTTACCAATTAGCGATCCGACTTAAGCAAAAAGGCAAAATCACAGCTCCCGGTTTACCATTCGAATAGTTAACCTAATAAAAACTGGAAGCATTTATCGGCGCTAAAGTAATTAAGCCGATTACCGGAAAAACCCTTAACGAAGCCACGATTTTTGGATTACGAATTGTAAACGAGGTAAAAGGCAAACCTTAAACCCTTTTAAAAAATCGAAACTCGTGGCCATAAAATATAACGACGAAGAAAAACATAACATTTTTACGCAATTTCCTACGATTATAAAATGCAATTAACGATTAATCCTAACGATCGCGCTATCGCTTACACTTATAAAATTTAATTTAATAATTCGAAATATTAGCTAAGCGTATACCCAGTCGAAATTAAAGCTACAAAAAAACGTTTACTTGCGTTTATTTAAGGAGTTATTAATATGGTTTAAATTAGGCACTTTACTTAAAGTAATTAAGCTTTTTAAAATCGCGGAATTAGGCTTACATTAGTTCGTTACTTATTAAAAGCATTACAAAAAGCGCTTAAATTGCAAACGTCGAGCTACGATTTTTGTTTGCTTATTTTAAAAAGCGATAAAGCATTGGGATCGTAGGCATGCAAATAAACGATACTTTAAACTTAAAAATCCGGACTTTTTAAAAAAAAAAAATTTGCGTTTAAAAAAGCAAGTTTTTATGCGAAACCGAAATCGACTTTAAGCCGGGAAACGAGGCAAACTTTAACGGATGCAAAATTTTAATAGGAAATAATAGCTCGAAATTCGACAAAAAAATTAGGGCGAAAAACTTAAACTAATAAAAACCGATTTAAAAAGCTTAAATTATAAATATGTCGTTTAAAAAGCTAAGCGCATATATTAGTTCCGTGTGCTAACCGGAAGCTGCATTCGACTATTTCGTAACGGCGCAAATTAAAAAACCGGAATAAAAAAACGCAACCAAATTAAATAAAAAAATTAAATGGCAAATCGATAACGCATAAAAAGGATAAAATACGTTTTATTAGATTTGCAAAAGGCTAACCTTTACGTTTTCGTAAATGGATTATTCGCGAACAATTTGGATTTAAATTTACAAATCGGATTTGTAATTATATTAAGTAACGAAAAATCCGACGATTAAAAAACCAGCTTTTAGCTAATCGAAACATTTTGCATTGGATATTAGTTAAATGCAAAAGGGTTACGAAAAGCGTTTTCGCAAGTGAAATTTACGGAATAGTTAGCGGGTTTAATGCAGCTTACGTTTTTAATTTAGCGTTTGTAACGATTTTTAAAAAGCTAAATTAAAAGCCTCGAAGCTAATAATTTGCACCGATAGCTTTTCGCTATATTAATGCCTCGTATAGTTGGGCATAATAGCGGAAAAAAGGCTTATAATCGATATTATAGCATTTAAAAAATCCTACGAAAAGCGCGAAATCGACGAATCCGCTAAATCGCAAAATCAAATAATCCGGCAAACGCGATAATTAAGGATTAGCTAAATAAAGCTTTGGAAAATTTGGTTATAAGCAATACGACAACGGTACGAATCGAAAGTTAGGTAAAACGCGAAAAACAATAAAAAAAAGCGAGGGAAAGCAGTTAAAATCGATTTATTATAACCTAAAAATGGCTAACAATGTAATTAAAAAAACGAAATTACCAAAACGCTAAAACAACCGAAAACGATCCTACGAACGACCATTTTAAGCTTTAGGAAAGATTTACCATTGCCGGACATATTACCAGCTTATTTGTTAATATTACTAGCATTTTTATCCTTTTTTCCCTTTTCGGCCATTTTTTCGTCCTTATCCTCGTTATCGTTAGGAGCTCTAAATAAGCTATCCCTGCTTTTAAAAACGCCGCATAACATACGCTAAACGGCAGCGCGGCCCGCCGCTTTCCGCTTAGCAGCACTTATTTTAATAAAATTAGCGTTAACTTTACCGGCCTATTCCTCCTTTTAAAAAAATTATGCATTTGTAGTAGTGCGCCATTTCGCGAAATTTTAAAAATAGCGAAAGCACGGTTAGCAAAGCATTAAAGCATTAAAACAAAAGATTAGCCATTATACCTTATTAATAATAGTTTCGCGGAAGTATTTAGTTATAAACTTTTGGTTAAAGCTATTGCGATTTTAGGACTACCAATCGTTAGCGCAAAAATTAGCAAACCAAGGCTTAAAAATTACTTACACCGGCTAGTACGAATAACCAAAAGCATAAAACAGCAACGGTTGCCGGCCGGCTCGGTATTAAAGCACTAATTTTATTAAACTTGCCGGCCAAAAGAAAATTAAAGCAATTTAAGCATAAAAACGATCTTTGTTTGCCTTTTGCAAAGCGCGGGCGAGCAGAGATTTGCCTTTTCCCTTTTTGGCACGAGTTTTTTTAACGCCACTGTTTAACCGTTTTAACGCCAATTTAACCTTTTTTAACGGATTTGCCTTTGCCAGCTCTTTTAAAGCGAATGGATACTATCGCGGTAATTAGTCGAACAGAAAAAGTAAAGCAAAAATCGGCAGGCAAGCAGGTAAGTAGCAGGGATATCGATATTTGTAGTTGTAAAATTAAATTCCAAATTACAACGATTAAAGCCTACGGCTTTTAAAATATCCCAGGCCTTTTAAGTTATACTTCCGATTTGCTTTTTCCTATTATACCGATTACACGCACACGGCCCAATAAATCTTTATTAATTTATTTACTGCTATTATGCGCATTTAATCCGGCATTACCTAATCCTACGAGCGTTTAACAAACATTGCCCTATTTTTATTGTTCCTATTTACAGTCCTTATTTACAATTTTTACCGATATTTAGCACAGTCCTTTTGCCTTTTTTTCCTTTGTTTTTAAAGCAGGTTACTAAATCCGGATTCCTTTGTTATTAGTATTATAAAATCCCGGGATTTGGAAGGCGAGCATTTACCGGTGCACGCGTTTAAAAAAGAATTGCTAGTGTTAATCCACGTGATTTAGCGCGTGCATTTAGGAAAGGCCGCCTTGTGGAGCCGCAAGCCCACTGGCCGTGCGCTACGAGCTTACAAAAGGGATTTTGCGATCCCCTTTTTTATTTAAATTCCTTTCGAAAACATGCATTACTACAAACACGAGTTTTAGATTTATAAATCTTTGTTTTTTCCTTTTAAAAAATTTCCGTGCTTATAAAAGTACCACTTTTACTAACAAATAGCGTATTTTAAAATGGTATAACGAAATTAAAAAAAAGCATTAATAATAAAGCATATAATACCGAAATAGGACCGTTATAAACCTTAGCGGTATAAGCGACCTTCGTTAAAATATCCTCCAAATCGGTAACAATTTTAAAAAAGGATTGGATATAGCGTTAATAAGCACGAAAAACGCCGTAAACCTAATCTTTAATGCTAACGAAAGGCTACCAAAACAAAACCGATAAATTAGCAATAAAAAAACGTAATAATAAAAAAGAGGAAAAAAATAATAAACTTAAACGTAAGCACCGCGCGAAAAGGCGCACCCCATATAAGTTAAAACGCGAAAAGCTAAAAATAAAAGTTAGCACGACCAAAACCGAGCAGGGAAAAAAACGAAGCAAATAAAAAATATATAGGCTTTATAATAGCATCCCCGAACGACGCGGCACTATTAATGCCGTTAGCGAAACGCTAAATACAATTAACACAAATTTTGCAAACAGGCTTAAAAAGTTAACAAAGCGGGATAAAAAGGGGAACGATACGGGAAATATACACCATCGAGTCGTAAAAGATATAACCCGAAAAGATAGCGATCGCCGCTTTATACTCCTTTTAATAATATAAACGATAAAGCTAAAAGAAAAAAAAATTAGTAAAAAATAGGGAACGAAACGGTGCAAAACCGCACTTATAGCTTTAACGCGGGGGTTCGAAGCAACGCCGGCTTCGGAATTATCGTTATCGTTAAAACTGGAAAATGGGTGCTCGTCGCGATCGCTACGAAAAGGAGTAAGCGCAAAGCCGCCACTACCACCGCTGCCGCTATAGCCGTCGCGCGTATTACCGCGCGCGCCGCCGCGAGGAGAACGAGGAGTTTTATTTTTAAAAGCCATAATGCAAAAAAATAAAAGCCGGAAAGGGAACGAAGCGCGGGAAGGTAAATGTAAAAGCGCGGGCGGGAAAATGCGCGAAAATTAAAAGCAAAAGTGGAAAAAAAGGATTAAAGGTTATAACAAAAAAATTAAAAAAGGGCGAAAAAAAAAGGGCAAAAACCATTAAAAGTAAAAAGGGGAAAAACGGTAAAAACCCGCATTTGGAAAAAAATAAAGGCATAACCGAAAAGCACGATATAAATAAAGTAAAAGCAATATAATTACGAAAACGGCGAACTAATAAAAAGATCGAATGCGCGTTATAAACGAGGAAATAATCCGCAATCGAAGCGTTACTTTCGGAAGCGAATAACATAATTACGTCGAATTACCCGATATTAACCACGACCTTTAAACTTTACGGAGCAATTACGCGATTAAACACCGAAACGGAACCGAAAAACCTCGAACGCGAATAACTAAACCGCCGTAACCAACCGAACTAATACCACTACTATTAACATTACTACAAAAAGAAAAAACCCGATACCGAAGCGCTATTTAAACGCAATATGCATTTCTTATAATTTTTCCTTTACGTATTTTCCTATTATTACTATTAATTATAAGAACGCTTTCGCGATGGAACCTTTAAAAGTAGTCGCAAAAATTAAGCAAACGGCACTATTATTTAACATAGCAAAAAACCGTATATAAAAAGCAAATATGGTTTTTATTTTTAAGCTACCGAGCCGGATGCGGTCCGCATTCGGAAACGAGTTTAAAGGTTTTTACATGTATATAAAACAGCAAAAGCACCGAGGTTTTTACAAATATAACGGCAGTATAACTAATAAATAATTAAAACTATGCTTTTAAATTAGTATTAATTAATTTTTATTAATATCTTTCCATTTATAAACGAACGAAAATATAAAACGGGCGAATTAGGAAATATAACATTATTTACGCTATTTTATCGTTTTTTTCCAAAAAAATTAAGCTTTTTATTTAAACGTTTACTAATTAGCGTTAAATAATCGAAATTCCACCGTAACGGGTTTTAATTCGAATTAGTTATTATTAGGATTTAATATTAACCCCGTATTAAAAAGCATATATATAATAAAATATTAATAACGAACGAAAAAAAAGCGAATTGCAACGTTTTTAGCATATTTAAAAAAAGGTTTAAAAATGGTTATAATTGTAATAACATACGTTTAATAACAATAAAAAACTAACGCGAATAAATCCCGGCGTTTAATAAAAAGGTTTAAAATAAGCGATAAAATGTGGTTTTTATTTCGCAATATAAAAAATAAATCGTTTTAATAAAAAGTTAAATTAAATAGTAAATAAATTTAAAATAATAACGGTATTTAACTTATATAATATTATATTAAACGTATTAAAAAGCATTTATTTTAACTTTTACGTAAAATTAATATAACGTATAATAAACGACCCGCTTTTAAATTAAAAAAATATAAACACGCAATTCGGCTTAATATTAATACCATTTCCCGAAAACGGGAAATTTTAAAACGAGTTTTTAATAAAAAAGATTTTAATTGTTAAAAACGCAAAAAAAGGGAAAAATAAGCATTAATATAATAAACCAGCTATAATAAAACAGTTTAATACCTTTTAAAAAAATTTATTAAAATAGCAGCGTTAAAAAGTTTAAAACCTAATAAAATAACGCCCGGAAAAATAACGGTTTAAATTTAAAAAGCAATAAAAACCGTAAAAAAACGCAAAAAAAACCGTTTAAAAAATAACATAACTAAATTACGCGGTAAAAAAAAATAAAAAATAAAAAGCGTAAAACGTTAATATTAAAAAGTTTACGAAAATAAATTAACCCGCACTAATATTTAATAAATACGAAAACGTTAAATTTAAACGCTAAATAATGCAAAAAAGCACGCTAATTTTAACTAAAACAAGCACGCCGGCCCGCTATAATAAAAATAAAAGTAAAAACTTTAAACGTTATTATAACAATATAAACCTAAGTTACGCTTTTAACGGCGGTTAGTACGAGCGTTATAAAGCTCGCTTTTCCCGTTATTCGGGTTCGCCTCGCCGTTGTAAATTAAATCGATAATAGTAATAATACGAGCAGCATCGTTTTTATAACGTAACTGCTCGCCGGCGGGGTAGCCCCGGCGCGAGCGAATATCGCAAGCTTGGAAAACGTTATTAATCGAAGACGACGAGCAATTACGAGGCCGGGGCGTAAATATTATAATGCCGCGGTTAGCAAAAAGCACGGGGCGTGCCGCGGCCGATAAAGCAGCGCAACGCGCAAAAGAGCAGGGCGCTTATTAGCGCTTCGAATGGATTCGGTAAACGAATCGACCGCGAAAAGCAAACGGTCCGTTTACGCCTTTTAACGGCGCGAGGCTTTTTTATTAGCACGTTAGCCGAAAGTTAATATTAAAACGCGCAATGCAAAAATAAAAGCCGAAAACATAATTTACGTAAATAAATTAAAAACCGCGAACGAAATAATTTTACATTTATTAATTATTGGGTTTACGCCGCAAAATTTTTTTTAAAAATAGCGGGAAAAGCAAAGTTTTAATTAAAATTAACGTTTATTAAATTTACTATTAAGTTTAAACTTAATTAGCCCGGTTTAATTTTCGCTATTAACGTTAATAAATAAAAAGGAACTCCCGGGTTAAAACGAAGCGCTAACTTTTACTAAAAGTAACACTTTTATATTTATAATACGCGTCGCTCGTAGTAAAAGCAAGCATATCGCGATAAGCACGGCGCAAACTCGGCGAAAAGGTATAAAGCTTTATTCGAAATAACGCAAACCTCGCTTTTACCGCGACGGTAACAATTGCAAATTTAACTAAAACAATGCTTACCGCAAACCGTTTAACTCGTAGTTTTAGCTTTCGAAAAACAATTATTACATTCGAACTTAATATAAAAAAACCGCGTACTTTTCGTCGTTTAAATTTCTAAAAATTTTATCCGTATTAGCTACGTAACGGCGGTTAAATTTTTTTTTATCGCGGCGGTATTAAAGTAAAAGCGGGTTAATAATGTAAATTAATAAAAGCAAAACGAATTTACCTTATTAAAAAAGTCCAAATCGCTAAATTAATAACCCGGAAAATTACCACCGCCGAAACCAAATGCAATAATAGCTATAATAACGGTACAAAAAAGTTAAAAATAAATAAAACCGCAAAAAAGCGGGCCCGAAAAAGGTAAATAAAGCATTAAATAAACGTTAAAAAGCTAAAAAAAAACAAGTATTCGATTTAAAAAGTTACTTACTATTAAAAAAAAAACGAAACGTGTTAAATTAAAAAGCGTTAAATAAATAGTTATAATAAAAAATGCGCGATTAAAAAGGTTTTAAAAAGGAAAACGGCGGCGATTTGTTAACGATGTAACATTTGCGGTAAAACTGGATATAATACGCGCATTTTTTAAAAAAAAGTAAAAATGTTTAATATATATAATTTAAATAGTTTAAATGAATTGCTAGCGTTATTAAGTTAGTATACACGTTAATTGTTTAAAAGTCGAGTATAAGTAATCGATTTACTAATTTAACTGATTTGCTAGTAAACCACGTTAATAATTTTAAAAAACGAATTATTAAATAACGATTTATTTTTAAAAAAAAAAAAAGTAAGCTTTTTTAATTTATAAACGGTTTTTATTTTATAAAAAGAATTTAAAAAGAAATTATAAAAAAGGTTAATATATTATAAAAAAACATAAACGAAAAAAAACGCTATTAACGTTTAAATGAAAATAAAAATAATTATTATTATATATATTTATTTACTTTTTTAATTTATATAAATTATAAAAAAAATTGTTTTTAAAATTATAATTAAAATAAAACCGTATTTTTAATATAATAACCGTTATATAAAATTAAATAAAAAGGTTTTTTTTTAAATTTTTTATAAATAACGTAATTTATTAATAAATAACGCATATTAGCAAATAGCGCACTTATATTTAACTTTTAATTAATCGACGCGTATATTAACTTAATAACTTTGAAAATCCATTTAAACTATTTAAAACTATATATATTAAACATTTTTACTTTTTTTAATAAATGCGCGTATTATATTTAGTTTTACCGCACATGTTATATCGTTAACAAGTTATCGTCGCTTTTTTTTTAACTTTTATAATCGCGTATTTTTTATTATAACTATTTATTTAACTCCTTTTAATTTAAAACATTTTATACTTTTTTAATAATAAATAACCCTTTTTATTAAACACGTGTTTTTTTAACCTTTTAGCGTTTATTTAATACTTTGTTCACTTTTTTAAACGTAAACATTTCGGTTTAAAAATGGGCTATTTTATATATTATCGCTTTCGCGTTTTTTGCGATTTAATTTACAATTATATAAATGGAAATCGAAAAACTACTTTAGTAATTAAAAATTCGAGTTTTAATATATTCGAATTGCAAAGTTGCTTTTTTAACTATTTTAAACGTTTTAAAAGTTTAAAGTTTAAAGTTATTTAAAAGCGTTTTAAAAAAATTAAAATTTATAATTTTACATTTAACTTTTTTAAAACCGAATTTAAATTAAAAAAAGCAAAATTAGTTTTTTAAAAGCCTTTTTAAATGTTTTTTTCTGTTATAAAATTAAAAAATGCCGTTTTAAACGCTAAAAAAACTCGATTTTAATTACGTAGTTAACGTATAATTTTATTAAATTTTCGATTTATTAACCGTACGTTTTTTTAACTAGTTAAAACATTTAACGTTAAACGGTTAAAAAAAAATAAAACGAATGCGAAAGTATATAAAACGTAATAATGTTATATTTTTAATAATAAAGCTCGAAATTTATCGAATAATAGCTTTTATAACCGTTTAATATTAATAAAAAATAAAATTTTATAAAACGAATTGCAATATGTTTATTAAAATGTTAAATTCATTTTAAACAAAACTTGTTTGTAATTTATTTATTATTATTAGTTATACTGCCGTTATGTTTATAAAAACCTCGGTGCCTTTGCTGTTTTTATATACATGTAAAAACCCTTAAACTCGTTTCCGGGTGCGGTCCGCATCCGGCTCGGTGGCTTAAAAGTAAAAACCATATTTGCTTTTCGTATACGGTTTTTGCTGTATTAAACAATAGTGCCGTTTACTTAATTCCTGCGATTGCTTTTAAAAGTTCCATCGCGGAAGCGTCCTTATAATTAATAGTGACAATAGGAAAGTACGCAAAGGAAAAACTGTAAGGAATGCATATTGCGCTTAGGTAGCGCCCCGGTGCCGGGTTTTCTTTTTTTATGGTAATATTAGTAGTGGTGGTGTTGGTTCGGTTAGTTGCGGTGGTTTAGTTATTCGCGTCCCGAGGTTTCCCGGTCCCGCTTCGGTGCCTGGTCGCGTGGCTACTTCGTAAAGTTCGGGGGTCGTAGTTAAGAAAGAGAAAAAGAAAGTATATTTAACGTTAGCTAGTCGGGATTTACTAGTCCCTGCCTCCCAAGGGGCATATGACGTGCTAGCGCTACCTAAGCTTAACACGAGGCTATATGTTGCTATCGAAGCGGCTAACAAATTAAACCATAAGGCAAACCAGCAAAAAAAAAAAAAAAAAAAAAAAAAGGGAAGGCTTACCCAAGGCACACGGTCTTTGGGCCGCATTCCGGCGCTCCTTGTTAGTGAGCGGGCAATCGGCAAAAGGGCGAATAAACGCCGGGGCGTTGTAAGCGCTGCTATTAGTGGTAAAGGAAAGCAATCGGCCGGCAAAGTGCCGGGAAAGTGTAAGGCCGGGTGTGGGCGGAAGGGGCTTCGGGCCCCCCTAAGCCCGGCCAAAAAAAGAAAGTTCGGGGGCTGGAGGGCTTAATTCCAACCCTGTACGCTCCTTGTATGTTTAAACGCGTGTTAACGATAGGTATCGTGGGTGCGTATAATCGACTTAAAAGGAGTCGCGAGGATGGCGGGGGGACGCTAGCGGCCGGGCTGGTGCCATTCCCAGCCCGGCGTGCTCTTTATATCGCGTATTAAACAATAGGCTGCGCGGTTTACCAACGTGGTGCAGGTCGTGCTTTTACGGTCACGTTGGCAAACAAAGCCGCGGCAGGATCTTGCGCGTGCGATGCCACCTATACTTCAGTATAGCCCGGCGTAACAACAAACAAAGGCGCGAGCGTTAAGCCAATCTTGCGCGTGCGTGCTTAAACAAAAGCTTAAGCAGGCTAATCTTGCGCCGTGCGTATCGTTAGGATACGGTCGAAAAAGGAATCGCGTATATGTACGACCGAAAGGGTCGCGTGTGTGGCGGGGGACGGCGGCGGCCGGGCCGGCTATTCGTCCGATGTGTTCTAACTGCTTGCCGGCCTGCAGTCTTTTTGTGCGTTTCGAAATCGTATCGTCGCGTGTCGTATACCCGCGAGGCGAAGGCGAATGAAAGTTAAAGGGCGGTTAGCCTGGTAATGCGCGGAGGTTGGAGCAATCCAATTGTCGAAGGTTTCGGCGCGCGCGAAGCGCGCCTGGGCTGTAAGGGGTGCAGGCCTTCCTATTAGCTGGCAATAGGCACCCCGAACCTTTGCCAGCCTACTTTTTTTGCACCTTTAGCCCAGTTGCGTCGTCGTCGTCGTTGTTGAAAGGACGCCGGCGAACGCGGGCAAAATAAAGCCAATTGGCTTGTTAGCGCCCACATAGCGTTTCCGACTTATTTTGGTGGGACCAGTACCAAAAATGGCCGGGCTTCCTTAACGGCCACTAACAATGGGTCCGTTAGGAAGAATTTTTCGGGGGAAGGTGGGGGTCGTGGTTAACGTTAAGTAACTCGACGTAATTATGTTATTCGCTTCCGGAGGTAACGCTTCGGTTGCGGATTGTTTTTTCGCTTATAGCGCGCATCCGATTTTTTTATTAGTTCGCCGTTTTCGTAATTGTATTGCTTTTGCTTTATTTATGTTATACCTTCCGATTATGCCTTTATTTCCTTCCGGGTGCGGGTTTTTACCGTTCTTTCCCTTTTTGCCTCCAAAGGTTTTTGCCCTTTCTTTTTCGCCCTTTTTAATCTTTTTCTTATTATAACCTTTAATTTTTTTTTTCCACCTTTGCTCCCAATTTTCGCGCATCCTCCCGCCCGCGCTTTTACACTTGCCTTCCGCGCTTCGTTCCTTTTTTAGCTCCTATCTTTTTGCATTATGGCCCAAAAACAAAACTCCCCGTTTTCCTCGCGGCGGCGCGCGCGGTAATGCGCGCGGCGGCCATAACGGCAACGGTGGTGGTGGCGGCCTTGCGTTTGCTCCTCCTCGTAGCGATCGCGACGAGTACCCATTTTCCAGCTTTAACGATAATAACGACTTCGAGGCCGGCGTTGCTCCGAACCCGCGTTAAAGCTATAAGTGCGGTTTTGCACCGCTTCGTTCCCTATTTTTTTGCTAATTTTTTTCTTTTTTTTTTTAGCTTTACCGTTTGTACCAAAAAGGAGTACAAAACGGCGATCGCTATTTTTCCGGGTTACATTTTTACAACTCGATGGATATATTTTTCGTATCGTTTTTTTTTTTATCCCGCTTCGTTAACTTTTTAAACTTACTTGCAAAATTTGTATTAATTGCATTTAACGTTTTATTAACGGCATTTAGTGCCGGCGCCGTCCGGAAATGCTATTATAAAGCTTATATTTTTTATTTGCTCCGCTTTTTTTTTTGCTTAGTTTCGGGTTATTAATTTATGTTTTTAGCTTTTCGCGTTTTAACTTATGTAAAATGCGCCTTTTCGCGCGGGCTTACGTTTAAATTTATTATTTTTTTTATTGCTTTTTTTTATTGCTAATTTATTAATTCCGCTTTGGTAACCTTTCGTTAGCATTAAGGATTAGGTTTATAGCGTTTTTCGTGCTTATTAGCGTTATATTTAATCCCTTTTTAAAACTATTGCCGATTTGGAGAATATTTTAGCGGAAGTCGCTTATACCGCTAAGGTTTATAGCGGTTTTATTCCGGTGTTATATGCTTTATTACTAATGCTTTTTTTTAGCTTCGTTATACCACTTTAAAGCACGTTATCGCCGGTTACGTTCGATTTGCGAAGGATATCGGGAAGCGGTTTAGCGTCCCTTTTAATGCTGGGTTTTCGCGCTCGTTCTTTTTTAATTTAAAAAGCGCTTTTGCTATTATAACTGCATTTAATGGCTCGGGTTTCGTTCGCTTTCTTTTCGGTAATATGGTGCTTTCGGCGTAAGTTATATCGGGTTAAGCTTTTAAAATTATCGATACGTGGGATTCGTTTAACCGTATTTAAATAAAGGCGTTAGCTTTAAAGCGGGCTAAAATACGGGTTTATCGATATTTTTTTTTATATCGTTATTTTCTTTTAGTTTGCTAACCTTTTTATATTTGCTAAATATTTTTCGTGTAAAATTTTTTTAATTTTACTTTTAGTCGGATTTTAGCTAAATATCGGAAGGATATTATTAACGAAATATTAAAAAAAATGGGTAAAAATAAAAATAATTAGCTTAATCGGTTTTTTTTTTAATTGCGGTTCGCATATAAAGTGTTAACGTCGGTTTACTTTTCTTTTTTTTCGTTTTTTAGTAAGGTATTTCGTTTAGCGTTTTATAATTATTTATGGTTCGGTTTTTTTTCGATTTAATAGCGTTTTTTTTTTCCTTTTTTTTTGCGCGTTTTCCTTTTACCTTTTTTATTGCTTTAAAATTTATTAGTTTTTTAATTTTAAACATTATGCGTATTGCTTTTTAAATGGTATATTCTTTATTTCCTATAGCTCGAAATATGCTTTTTAGTTATTCGCTTATGCTATCCTAATGCTATCCCGCTATTTGTTTTAACGGGTGCATTAGGTTAACACGTGTTATATTATTTTCCTTTTATCCGTTACCGCATTCGCATAGCGGCGTTACGCGTTAAGTACGTTCCTGTTAAATAAAAAAGCATTTAAATTAAGCTTTTCCGTTTTAACTTAAATTACTATTAAGTTATATGCTTTTGGCATTTTTTCGTAATATTTAACCATTTTTTCCGTAAATAAAAAGTTATCCGCTAAATACGCGGTTTTATGCCGGTTCGTTTTTTTTGCCGCTTTTGTTAAATTAGCAACTTTTAACTTCCATTTTATTATTACGTTAGGGTTTTACGTTTCGCGTATTTATATTTAAACTTTTTTTCGTTTCCGCGGGGGATTAATTTGCGTTTCGGTTTTAGGAATATTTTAAATCGGTTTTAACGTTTCGTTTATCTCTTTTTGTTTGGCCGCTTTAAAAGTATGGTTTTTTTGCTTCGTTTTCGGTATTTTAACCTTTTAAATCGGCTCGTTACTTTCGTTATCGCTTTGTTAATCCGTTATATTATTCCAATTTCCAGCTATTTATTTTTTATATTAATTACCTTTTCGTTTAGGTATAAATTTAAAAGTGGCACGTAGGTTTTTATTTCCAAATAAGCTAATAACGTTGCTTTATATACTTTAGCTACCATTTTAAAATATGTTTGCTATTTTTTTGCTAACTTTTTAACCGCGCTTCGGGGCCGGCCCCGTGGTTCGGTTAAAAAGTGGTATATTACAGCTTTATATACCATCGCGCTTTTGCATATTATTACGTATAATTGTTTCGTTTTAACGAGGCTATTTTCCCACGTTACCGTTGCGAGTTTTATTATCGCTAGTTATTATTTTTCCTATTTGCTTTTCGCTTATTTAATATAAACTTTAAAGTTTAATTTATAATTTAGCTAAACTTCGAGGAATTTCGCCGTTAACGATGGCTATACGTAAATAGCTCCGGTATAAACCCGGGTTTGGTTTAAAGCTTTAGTAAAATGCAATAGCTCGGTTTTTAATGCGTTAAATATTATTCCTGTTATTTTTGCCCACGTTTGGCATACGTTTTAAGCTTTTTCTAATAGTTGTACCGTTTTCGTTATAATGCCCTTTATTATTAAAAGGTTAATATCGTTGGCGAAATTAACTACCGTTATTTTTGGGATTTTTTCCAACTTGTCGTATAATAACGCGATGTAAAGGATAAATAATATAAGTAATAATAGTAATCTTTATAAAACTTTTACAATTATTAATATTAGCGCTAACGTATTTCCGTTAAATTAAATTGGGCCGTTTTATTTATAAGCTAGCTTTTAATTTATTTAACTATTTTTGGTAAAAATCCTTGCTTTCGCATTATATTAAGCAGTTTAATATGGTTAATATTATCGAATGCCTTTAATAAATCGAATTGCAATAGCGAGGTTATAACGCCGTAATTTTACGCTATTATTACTATGTTTATCACTTGTTTAATAGCAAGTTCGGTATTACGTTTTTTTTTATTGCCCATTTATTTTTCCGGTAAAAGTCCTTTTTTTCGCTTCGTTAGCGATCCGTTTTCCTATTATAGCTTTTATAATTTTAAAAATGGACGAAAAAAGTGCGATCGTTTCCATCCTTCCGCTATTTTCTTATCTTTTATGCTTTTGCCTAGCTTTAGCAGCACTATTATAAATGCGTTTCGAAAGCGCTTCGGAAAATATTTAAAGTCGAAATTGGCGTTAGCTATTTTGGATATAACTTTTTAATAAAGTTCGCCGTATGCTTTTAAAAGTCCGTTTAATAAATTATCCGCTTTCGGGGCTTTCCAATTTTACGTTCTTTTTAAAGCCGTTAATACGTCGCCGCCTTTCGGGTTTACCATATGTTTTATTAGGAACGCGTAATAAAACGTATCGTTGTTAAACGTAGTATTTGTAATATCAGTTAATCCGCTTTCGGGTTAAGGTAAAACTTGGCCGTTAAAGCTATTGCTTTATTTGCGTAAGTATTAGCTAATTCCTAATTACCGTTTTTTAATCGGTGCAAATCCGGTAATTTGGTTAAATCTCGTTTTTTATAGCTACGTAATTTCGCTTACCGTTTTACGTTCCAAAAAGTGGCTTTTTTCTCTTTTATTTTAATGCCTCCCTAATAAACTTTTTCCAATGCGCATTAACCGCTTTCCTTTTTTCCTTTATAAAAGCCTTATCCGCTGCTTTTAATTCGTTATAGCTATTTTATGTTTTTAACTTCGTGTATGCACGCCGGTACCTCCTCGTTTTTTTTAGCGAGTTTAGTAAATTTTAAGTTTTAATACGGTGCTAGTTTAAAACTAGTTAATGTTTTTCTCCTCGGTGTTAACTTGTTAACGATTAAATTAATTGGTTTATTTAATATTTATTTAATTATCGATATTTTCCGGTATTTCTATATTTTAATTTCGATATGCTATATAGCTAATTGCAATTGCCTTTTTTTGGTCGTTTTTTATATTAATGTTTACTTTTTTCACACTTATTTTTCGGCGGTTTTTTGCTAAAGCGGTTTCGCTTCGGTATTAATTAGGATTATTTAAAAGTGGTAATTCGATTTTTTATTTCGTCGTTTTTACCTTCGTTATTTTACGGCTAACGCGTCGGATATTTATGCATAGTCGATTGTGCTTTTTCGTTCGCCAAATTTTTCTTTCGTTACCTTTTCGTAAAGTGTTGCAAGTTTAAGTTTCCATTAATGCGTTAGCGATAATAATACGTTTGCTTTTTCGTTTTGTTTATTATAAACGTCTTACATAAAGTGGGATTTTTCCTAATAAGGTTTGCAGTGTTATTGCTGTTTAATCGTGTTCGTTTTGGCTTTTTTACGATGCGAGGTTTAGCCGTTAATGGACGTATAATGCTGCGTTTAAACGGTTGTTAGCTTAGTGGTAAACCACCTCGTATTTGCACTTTGCTAATCTTTTTAAGTTTCCATATCGGTTTAACTCCGGCTTTTATATAGCTATTATATCGTATTTTTTCTTGTTAAATAGCGGGATATCTCCTTTTCCGCTCCTTTTTTTATGTTCTAGTACAATATCGAAATTACCATACGGGTTTTTTTGGGCTTTTTAGTGCGTTTTACGGGCTAATGCTATTTATTATCGGTAGCGGTTTGGAAAAGGGGGGAAGGCGGGAGGGGTTTGTCGGGGCCGTTATCTTTTCGGCTTTTTCGCGTACTTGCTCGTTTGCAATAACGGGGGGTTTAACTAGCGAGGAGCTCGTTTTGGGAGCGAAATGTATTATAAATAAAAAAGGCGGCCGTATATCGGTTCGGCTTTTAGGTAATTATAAATCTTTGCGGGTTTGCCGATTAATCGGCGTTTTAAAATCCGGGTTGGTAAGTTATTATCCGAATTTAAATTATTTTTTCGTTTTTTGCTAAAGCTCGTTAGCCTTCCGGTTTCGAAGGGTTAGCGGGTTTGGAAAATGAAAAAGGTAACGTTTTTTATTGGTTTATAAGCTGCGCTTTTTAATATAAACCTTTTCGGTTAGTTTTAGTATATTTCCTTTGCTTTTCCTATAACGCGTTATATTATTTCGCATTTTCGGTAAAAGGCCGAATGCGGTTTATTATAATTTATGCATTTAGGTATAGCTTTTTAATATTAATAGTAAGCGTTGCATTGGTATTTTCCTTTTTAATGTTTTGGTTTTTCGCAATACGGGCACCGGTTTGGTTTAATACAAAACTTTTAACGGTATTCCCATTTAAAGCAATTATAATATTAATTAGCTTTAACGTTTAATATAAACAGTTCGCAATTATAAATTATTGCTTTTATTACAAGTTTTCGTTCGTATGCTTAGTTCGCTACCGTTACCGTTCCGATACGAGCTAATACTATAGCATATTCGTAAAAAGTCCAAGCCGGCCATACGTATATAAATTTAACTTTTGCGTTTTGGTTTTCGGCGTTTAAATTTTTAATAAATGCGTTTAGGTTTTTTAAAAGTGCTTCCTATTTAAAACCTCGAATTACCACGTTCGCACCCGGATCGTTATTTAATCGCCGAATACTTTTTTTACTTAATCGTTTTTTTTTTTATATTCCTTTGCGTTTATTTAAAAGCATACTATTACGTTTACGATAATTTTTCGTTTAACTTTTAACGGTAAAATCGGGTAAAAGTTGCGCCGTATTTAAATACTATTAGCGTAGTTAAATTAACTTAGTTTCGCCCGGCATTCGGGCCGGTAAGCCCGTAACCAATGCAATAATATAAAACTTTTTGGTATTAGCTAATGCTTTTTTAACTTTTTCGAGTATTTTTGCTTTAAGCTTTTGCAGCGTATCGTTAATTACTAGTCCTTTTGTAGCGGCTTCGCGCTAGCGAGCCGCTTCCGCGTCGATCCCTCGCTTTGTTAGCTCCGACATTAGTTGCAAAATTTCCAGCAACTTTCCATTAATTACAAAGGGCTTTAGCTTATCGATAATCTCTTTTTCTTTTTTATTTTGGCGGTTGCGCGCCGGTTTCGTATCGTCGTGTCGCTGCTTCCCGCGTGTTTAAAAACGCGTTAGGAGGATTCACCGTTATGGCGTGCCGATTGGCCGCGAGCTTAAAATCGATCGCTATCGATTTTTGGCCCGCGCCGTCGGCGCGCGCACGATGCGGCATCGATCCGGGGTCGAGTTGGCTGCGAGGGGTTCGATTTTGGCGTTAAAATTGGATTATTTGAAAGGGCTAACCGGTTACGCGTTTTTAAGGTCGCAGCAGTTCGTTTTGTTTGTAATTTATTTATTAAAATAATTTAATCGCGTAAAAGTTAGTTTTAAATATTAATTAGCTAAATGGTATTACTTTTTAATAATAGTAAAAAAGGATTATTTAACCGTTATAATTAACTTTTTAAATAATTATAATTTATTTTCGATTGTTAAATTAAACTAGTTTTATTTTACTACGGCTTTTTAACGTTATAATAATTATAACAGCCGCGATTATACTTATAAAAAGGCTGGTTTTATTAAAATTATAAATATCGTTATCCAAAATGCTATATTTAGTTATAATATTTCGTATAATATCGAATTACTTAAAAACGAGTTTAAAATTTTCGCAATTAGCTTTTTAATAATCGTATTTTCGAATTTAACGCGTGCCGAGCTCCGGGCGGCGTTTAACGAATTTATTAATTTAACATTTACCGATAATACCCGCGTTACGTTTAATAAGCAATTAGTTAACCATATTTTTAATACTAAAAAGCTGGAAAAGGAATACGTGAAAATTTAACTCCAATATGCATTTAATAAACGCCTTTTTTCGAATTTCGTTAATTTTCGTAATGTAAACATGCTATTGCATTAAATAAATTAATTAACGCGTTAATAACGTAACGTGGTTTTAAAAACGTCGTAAATTTTAGCTGTTAAACACGCATTTAATATTGCATTAAATTAAATTATTTATGTAGTAAAAACAATTTTAGCTTTGTTAAATGTCGACGCTATTTGTGGTTGTTAAAAAATTAAAATTGGAAATAGGAAACGCGAATCGCGATAAAAAACGCGCCATTCGCTAATATGCGCCATTTACTAATAGATTACGTTATATAATTTTTTAAAAAGTTTTACTATAAATTAAACGAGGTGCACGGACGTAAGTTGTATGTGTTTTTAGCTAATCGATTTACTGGTTTAACCGACTTACTGGTAAATTACAGTATACAATTTTTAAACAATAAATATTTAAAAGTAAATTTAAAAAATCGGCTTTTAACATAATGCAAAACAACCGTTCGATAAAGCGGCTAATAAAAACAAATTAATAATTGCGAAATTATAACTTAAAAATAAACGCCTGCTAGCTACGCTTAAAACCTAAATCTAAATAGTAAATTTAAAACCTAAACCTAAACGGTTTAAAAGCACAAAATGTGGGCACTGCTGCTTTACTTATGGCAATTTTACCCGAGTGTATAAAAATGCCAAGTGGTAGTTCAGGCTAATCACCTGTAATTTACCCTGTGCCGCCCCCTGCTTAGGTTAAAGCGGTGGCAGCTTAGGGCTGGCACTTAATCCAAACTTGGGGGGCAATTTTTTTCGGGGATAACTATATAGGTAGGAAGCTAGGTGGGCATGTACATATTTAAATACCGCCGGATACCCATTACGGCAGTGGGCGCCTGGACCGCCTGCAGCTGGCCGGATTGGAATATTGTTGTGGAGGTCTCGAGGTTATAGACTCGTGTTACCACTCGCCCTGTCTCCCATATGAACCGGTAAGCAATGCCCGCCCGCCTACTGCAGTGCATGTGCGCGGAGAATGCATAGGTTCACCGGCGGCTCTGGGCCAGGACGAGCGTGAGCTTGTGTTGGACGACATGGATAGATAGAGCAGAACGGAGGTCAAAGGGAGGAAATAAATTGTGCCTGAGAAAATAAAAAGAAGGGGGAAAACGTGTTAGATAGTAGAAACACAACAACTAACCCCAAGGAAAAGGAAATGGAAAAAGGAAGACGAGAGTAGGAGAAGTAGCGGAACAACTCACCACTCCCCACCACATATGTAATAAGACCGAGCTGTTCCTCTCTCCCGGCAGGCTGCCCTCAACGCATGGTGCCCATCTGCGACCAGCGCCTGGCTGAAGCCTAGCGCCGTTGTACAAAGCATACATGTACGCCAAAGGTGCTCCCAGGGCAAACTCGATATATGGTGAACGGCCAACCAGCGGGTCTCGGTGTCCCCGTCGACATTGCGGCCTATACGTCGCGCATGTATACCTTGCCAGACGTGTGATAGCACTGGTGCTTGGCAGCCCCATGTGGCACCAAAGGCTGCGCCTGGATTATGCATAGAGGCAACCGCAGCCGACATTGTAAGCGAAGAAAAAGGGCCCCCTGAAGGGAGGTGAGGGGCGCCCGAGGAGGTGTGAGGTGGACAGCAGCATTCTGCATATGACTAGGCGGACTAGCGGGCAGGCAGCATGCAAGCCCTCCCCAAGCCTCGCGTCTTGCATGCATGCATATGCGGGTCTCCTCTCCGGGGACCTTGGCAGATACGAAGCAGCTAACCGTCCGTCTGCCTGCCCGGGCGAAGCTACGGTGAAAGGCACGGAGTGGTGAGCATCGAGACGGGGATGGCAGGCACGGGAAGGCAACTCCCAAGAGAAAGCCAATGCATTAAGAACCAGGAAAACGACCAAATCGTAACCAAGCCAGGACCATGGAAAAACCAAAGCAAGCCCGTGCAGAAACGAGCATGTAATTGTCTCTAGAGAGGAAAATAAACTAAAATAAAGTAACTAAAATAAAGTAAATAAAAACAAAGAAGCGCAGTTGCATGTTGGGTGGAGTATGCGAGCACGGAGTGCGTGACCTAGGATGTTGGCCCTTTCCCAAATCCGGTGCGCCGATGGGAGCAGGTTCGTGCGCTTGCCGAACGCCACCACCCGAAATCAAGACCATGGACACCAATAGGAAACAGGCGAAAAATCAACAGGAATATGATGTGTAAGAATTCAGGGGAGTCGGGGGAGGGGAAGAGAGGTTCGAGAGCCGCCATAGATGAGGAGCGAGACTGGGGAGGCTGGCTGGCAAGGTTCACCCCGAGGCCGGACAGGACTGCTGAAGATGAATGACGGGTGACCCTGGCGACCCGCCTCACGTATTCCGGCCCATTATCTCCCGGACAGTCTTCTCGGCCGCAGCCTTGACGGCGTCGAGGGGCTGGCTGACGTCTATGCTGACGACGTCGCCCTCGTCCGCGGTGGGGGGCTCGAGGGCCTCGAACTGGCTGCGGACCATGTTTGCGCCCATGTAGTGGTTCTCGCGAGCGGCCACGCGCTTGAGGAGGGCCTCCTCAGTGGCGCACAGGTAGATGAAGTGCAGGCGCACGCTGGGCTGGAAATAAGGGGCGACGCGCATGACGTCGCGGTACTTGCGCTTGAGCGCCGAGCACGTCACGACGACGCCGCGGTTGCGGCTCGAGCCCAGCTGCTTGACGGCCTCCTCGCGCAGCTTGGTCAGCCAGTCCCAGCGGTCCGCGTCAGTGAGCGGATGCCGTTCTGCATCTTGGCGACGTTGACGGGCAGGTGGTACTGGCGAGGCCGTGTTAGACAGAGGCGAGCAACGGCATGGAGGGCAGGCAAGTCAAGACGGGGGAGGTGGGAAGGAGAAAGGACGGCGCGAGAGCGCGCACGCACCTGGTCACCCTCGATATAGGGGACATCGAGGGTGGCGGCGAGGTGCTCGGCCACGGTGCTCTTGCCGCAGCCGGCCGGGCCGCTGACAACCCAGATGTGGAGCGGCGGCGAGCCCTGGGCGGTGGCGGCGGCGTCGGCTGGGGGTCGGCCGAGAGCGTCATGGCGAGTCGGGTGAGCTGCGGTGGGCTGCTGAGGCTGGGGCTCTGGCTGGAGGTCGCAGGGGTGTTTGCAGAGGGCGGGGCGAGGGCGGCGGATGGTGTCGAGACAGGGACGGGAGCCCTCGCTGGGGTCTCGCAGCTGAGCATTATATAGCTCGCTAGCAGGCCGCAGCGCAGGCAGGGAGGCCCGGCCCGAGTCGCCCACACGACGGGCACACCAAGAATGCGGCGAGCGAGGGATGGGTGCGCGGGCAGGTCCCATCCAGCCCGAAAGGAATAGGTAACCAAGGCCGGCCGGCGAGAGAGTGTGAGAGTGAGCGAGGGACCCTGTCAGACGGCCGGCCACGTACCTAGGTATCTACCTAGAGGTAGGTAGGGCAGGGTAGTTGTGAAGTTCCCCGAGCTTCAGTAACAAGAACTTCGGATGAAGGCTGAGATTTTGTCTTTTCTTTTCTTTTTCTTTTTTTTCTCGCTCCTCCTTTTTTTTCCTGCTTTACCACCTTCTTATTTTTCGTTTCTTTTTTTTTCTTTCCTTTTTATTTTTATCTCTCTATTTTTCCTTTTTCCCCATCTCTCCCGGGTCGGTTCGGTTCAAACCACTTTTACCCGGCAGCGTGCTGTGTGCTCGCCTCGGTGCCCCCCCGAGATTCCAGGGATTGCTCAGACAGGTCGTAGGTACTAGGCTGCCATTGGGGAAGAGGAAAGCAGTCAAGGTCAAGACCGACAGTCAAACCAACAGTGCAGGCGCGTGCAGCAAAAGGAACGCCGGCGAAATGCAGCGGCCGTTTGATCAGGCAAGCTGCGCGCGCGCTTTTAATTGCTTGTTCTCGCGCTCGCTTGCTATTGCCAATGGCCAGCGTGCAGACGGACGGAGGAGGGCTGCAGGAGGTGTTCCAAGCAAAGCGCATGGGGACTAACCTCGCGAGAAGGCGGCAGTCGCAACCAGTCTGACAGCTGCACGCGTTTTGGTGCATGACTGCCAGGACCCAGACTTTTTTTCTCGTCTTTTTTCCCAGCCCGACCTACCCACTCGAGCCTCTCCACCCGACTGCGGAATGACAGAGCACAGGCGACTGTGACGTGGCCAAGTTGGGTCGGACGGGTGGCTGCTTTGCTTGTCGCAACAATATAATGCCCCCCTGCCCGTGGGTTTCCCTTGACTGATGGCTGCCTCTTGCCCTGTTTTCTTCTTCTCTTGGGGAGCCATGCTCTCCTGCTCTACCCCATTTGGAAGTCATTTCCTCTCTCTCACTGTTCGCTTTCTCCAACGGTAAGTTCCTCCATTCCGGATTCCGGGTTAGATGATCCAAGAACCGCAAAGTGGAAATACAATAGCGGGCCGATAGCCCCAAGGAGAGATGTCATGTGCAGAGCAAAAAAAAAAAAAAAAAAAAAAAAAAGGGACCCGGGAGGGAGCTCGGTACTCCCAGCCAGCCAACCAAAGGTGGAGGAGGGGGGTGGACGTGTGGCCCATCGAGTTAATCAACCCAACAAATGCCTCGATGGCTTCCACTATTGTCCGCGCAAATATTGTCCCGACCAACTCGATCCGATCCGACGCCGGGCCTCAACTAACCATATGACCTGATGCCCACGCCGATGGGCCCCGCGGCGGCAGTTGAGAGGAGAGGTGGCGGATCACCTGTCGCAATAAATACAGGTAGGGATTGGTAGTTACTCCATGTATGGCTTCACAAACATCGGGGCATATCATTTCGGTCGACGAGGAGACAGTAGCAGACACGAAAGCCGTGCCCGGGCGTTCCTAGCCCCAGGGCGAACCGTTTGGACAATACGCAGTAGCGCGAAGGCGCCGTGCTGGCGTGTGTCACCGAAACAAACAGCTGTGCTATGGCGGCGCTAGAGGACTAGCTGTTTTGAATCCCCGCATTCGACAATCAGGCAGAGGTACCTACCTACCTAAGACACACAGGCGCTAGAAATCTTGAGCAACCTCATAGGACCATAGGACAGGCGCACAAGGAGCAGCCCCCGCCGAGGTCAGACAAAGTTTTACCGACGGTGCGGTGAAGGCTGCAGACAGTCCACCCATGGCCACTGAGTTCATCCCGTGGCTCGCCTGCAGATGACGGAGACCGCCCACAGCCTGGAACCAGTCGGTCTCCTATGACGACATGGGGGTTCGGCGAGCACAGATAGAGCTGCATGTAAAGTGGGAGCACTACCCAAGTGCCATCCAACCGACCGGGCTGTAGGCGGTGACGTGACTCTTTGGGAAGATAGTCGAGGCGGAGACGAGTGTACTCGCGCAGTCAGGCATTCAATGTCGAGCGACGCGGCGGCGGGAGGGGAGAGATGAGAGTCGGCGAGAGTGAGGGGTCGGGCATGAAGCCGACCCCCGGATGTTTAATAATGTGTGACTTGGAAACTACCTTGAATATTTTGGACACTGGAAGAAATCAAGATTACCAGAACCACGCAGGCCTTTTAAAATGGCAACAGGGATGAACGCCAGACGCTACAACGGGACGTTACACGACAGAATAAATTCCTTTGTTCTTTTGGGTTTTCTCCAGTAGTAGACGACGACCCGTGGAGTCAAGCCCCAGAGTGGGCAGGAGCCGGGCAGGCCCACAGCAAGGTGGGCCCTGTGCACCAGGCTGGGGCGAACATCAGTTTTGAGGCTTACTGTTGGGGGTGCACCCCTCCCTCCATGACCGGGGGCCTCCTCAAGGCATGTACCTCCCTTCAGGTACCCCTCATCTCACCTGACCCCGCATCTGGTTGCCTGCCGCTGAGGGACCTCAGACCTTCAGGTAGGTCCCAGGCCGAGGTGCTTCAGTGAGAGGCTCCTCTCAGCTCGATGTATTCGCGACTTCAGCATCGTGCCACGCTCTGCCAACCCCACCAGGCCCTCCTCACCTGCTGGTTCTTGGTGCAGCACTCTGCACACGCAAGCAACGGCGACACACTCGGTGTAGCTGTCCGTTCAACCGGTCTTCGTCCTCGCCCCCTTCTCGCTCGTGCATCCCACCCGCGCCGCCCGCGCTTCTTTGCTACCTCCGCCATGGCTCTTTCGGCACAGGAGCTCAGGGGCTATCTGGCCGACTCGCCCCCGAGCGTTGTCCGCCTTGAGATCGCAAGGCACTTTGACGCCTTGTCCGACAAGCAGAAGCGATATGCTCACTACATAAGCCGGTATGCTGCACGCGCCCATCACATATAGGGGTCTAGGCGTGTGCTAGCCCGCTAACACCGGACTGCAAACAGTGCTTCCCTTGCGGGGAACCGTATCGTGCTGCGCCAGGTCTCCCCAGAGGCCGAGTCCATCTACGACCTCATCGTCTCCTTGCACAAGGCCGCTACCGGCGACTGGAAGGCCCGGGTAAGAAGGCGGGCGTGTCCGATGAGGCCGTCACGCACTTTCTCGCCTATGCCGCGCAATTCCTAGGCAACGCGGGCAACTACAAGAGCTTTGGCGACTCCAAGTTCCTGCCCCGATGCCAGGAGAGCGACGTGGCCGCCCTTGCTGCCACCGATCCCGTTGCGGACCGCCACTACAAGGCCACCAACGGCGCCATTTTCTCCGCCGACAAGCCTGGCCTACTCCATCTGGGCTTTCCCGAGGATGGCCACCTGACCACATACTATCCAGACTCGCCTCACATCACCAAGGAGGAGATTAGCGCCATCGCCAAGTTCTCTGAGAAGCGGGGGCTCCTGCCCGAGAACACGCGCGTGCGCAAGTCCGCCGACGGCCAGGTCTTTGAGATTCTCATCGCTTCTGCCCAGACCACCGTGCCTCCGGGCGGCGGCGACATCGGCACCCAGACTGAATTCAAGCTGGACAGCGGGCTCTTGGCTGGCAAAACTATCAAGCTCGTTTACGGTGATTATGCGGCCGAGATGGCTGTTATCGCCCAGAGCATAACCAAGGCAGCCGAAAATAGCGACAATACGACGCAAAAACAAATGCACGAGGCATACGCTGCATCTTTCGATAACGGTTCACTGCTATCTTTCAAGGAGAGTCAGCGCCAATGGATCAGGGACAAAGGCCCGATGGTCGAATGCAACATCGGCTTCATCGAGACCTACAGGGACCCTGCCGGCGTGAGGGGCGAGTGGGAGGGCTTTGCCGCCATGGTGAACCTTGAGAGGACGCGTGCGTTTGGTGCTCTTGTCGACGCGGCCCCATCTCTGATCCCCATCCTGCCCTGGTCCAAGGACTTTGAAAAGGACAAGTTCCTCTCGCCTGACTTCACCTCGCTCGAGGTCCTGACTTTTTGTGGGTCTGGAATCCCGGCTGGCATCAACATCCCCAACTACGACGACATTCGGCAAACCGACGGCTTCAAAAACGTGAGCCTGGGCAATGTCATGAGTGCCAAGGCCCCCAACGAGAAGATCCCCTTTATCGCCGAGGAAGATCTTGAGCTGTACAAGAAGTATCGGGACGATTCGTTCGAGGTCCAGGTCGGCCTCCACGAGCTCACCGGGCATGGCTGTGGCAAGCTACTCCAAGAGACGGCTCCTGGCGAGTACAACTTTGATATCAAAAACCCCCCTGTCAGCCCGATTACCAACAAGCCTGCCACCAGTTGGGTTAGTTTTGTTGACTTCCTTCTTTTTGTCTTGCGGACACGACAAGATCTTTCCATGGAAATGTGCGCTAACGCCAAAGACGTGGTCGCTACAGTACAAGCCGGGCAGACATGGAGCTCCGTGTTTGGCGGACTGGCTGGGGCCTACGAGGAGTGCCGAGCTGAACTCGTCGCTATGTATCTTGGGTAAGTTGCCGCGGTGCTTCGCAGCCTCCGAGGTTGGATGGCATTTTTGGTTAGGAGTCATCAGGGCTAACAGTTTTGACGGGACAGTTGCGAGTTTCCTGTTCTCAAGATCTTCGGCTTCGGGGACGGGAGCGTCGACATGGACGGCGAAGCGGGTGACGTCCTGTATGCATCGTATTTAAGCATGGCCCGGATGGGCCTGATTTCGGTGGAATTCTGGGACCCCAAGAGCCAGAAATGGGGCCAACCCCACTGCCAGGCCCGGTTTGCCATCCTCAAGTGCTTCCTCGAGGCCGGAGATGATTTCTGCAAACTTGTGCACTCCAAGGACGACCTCTCGGACCTCACTATCAAGCTCGACCGATCCAAGATCCTGACGGCCGGAAGGAAGGCCGTGGGCGACTTCCTGCAGAAGATCCACATCTACAAATCCACGGCTGATGTTGAGACGGGCACCAAATTCTTCCAGGACATGTCGTCCGTCGGCCTCGAGTACTGGGGTACCAAGATACGGGACGTGGTTCTGGAGAACAAGCAGCCCCGAAAGGTCTTTGTCCAGGCAAACACGTACCTGGACGAGGTCACTGGTCAGGTGACGCTCAAGGAATACGAATCGACACCAGAGGGCATGATCCAGTCCTGGGCGGACCGCGAGGCTTGAGCAGAAAACAAAGAGGCTTCGGCGTATTTGCATCTTGGCATTCGGCTCGGCTCGCGTGCATATTGCATATCAAGCCGCCGCCTTCCCGACACGAGACGGGCGCGATCTCACCACCAATGGAGATGCCGTCAGATGGCGCCGAGTAGAAGAAGTTCGATAGCTCTAGCTTCAAAGAGACCCCAAAAGAACCAAAAAGATGCCCTGTGACCATAACCCCATGGAAGATCTGGATCTTTTTTGTTCTTGTTGACTGTGTAAACCTCGATTACAGACGCCAGAATGGACCAAACCCTTTCAACGTTCGGATGCAATTGGCCAAACAAAGCCATACCAGCCCATCATCCACTGCAAGAAAAATCGCACGCGCCGAGCCCCATCCAGTAAACCCGATGCACCTTCCCCCATCCTGTTTCCCCGCCTACCACTTCATCTCGTGGGGCTTGTCGCCCTTGCGGAGGCTGAAAGAGGAGGCCAGGTAGGAGGCAAGAAGGTCGACCTTCTTGATGTTGGCGATCAGGGCCTTGTCGATCGCCTTCTGGTCCGCGGCCCGGGTGCTGTTAACCTCCTTCTTCTGTTGGAGGGGCGAAAAAGGTCAGCTTCTTGGGACGGCAAAAACGGCAACGCGGCTTTATGTATTGGACGGAGGTATAAAAAAAGTAAATATGCGAGAAAGAGGTGGATCCGTCTGGTCCATGCATGGCGACGCACCTCTGGCTTCTCTCCCTGCTTGAAGAAGGCCTCCTCGCCAGCCTTCTCCTTGGCCTTGTCGGCAGTGAAGTACTTGGGTTGCGAAACCTCATCGATCTTCTGCTCGTCCAGGCCAGACAGGTCGACCTTCTGCGACGTCGCGATGACGTACCTGGCGTTAACCCTGCGCAGGGGCACGCCGTTGATCTTGAAGGGACCGGTAACGAGGAGGACGCCCTGGTCGAGGGACTTCAGGAGAACAACACGCTTGCCGCGGAACCGGCCGGCGAGGAGGATCAGGACGGTGCCGGGCTCCAGAGACTTGCGCGGCGTCCAGGGACGGACGGCCTTGCGGACCTGCATTTTCGGGTGAGGGTTGGTTAGTTGGTGACTGACTGCGGTGTGGCTATGTGCGCATGTGCGTGCTTGTTGTATGTTTGCTAGGGGGGAAGGCTGCCGCCATAGGCGTCCTAGCCGCCTTCGCTGCTGCCGCCGCCACCCTCGCTGCCGCCCGCCGCTTCTGCCACGGCCGCCCACTGCCAACTTCTTTCGCTGGCTGGCGGCAGGCGCACTAGCCAATTCGTCCTAGGCTCAAGTCCTCTCGGGCTCAGGCCTCCCGTCTTGTCCCCCCTCGTTGTTTTCCTTCTTTTGGCGGCGTCTCTTTCTCTTCCCAGTAGCGCAGGCGGGAGGGTCGCTCGCTGCACCGCAAGCAGAGTGCAGACCCCCGCCCTCTCTAAGTGCCGAGGCATCGTGCAGTTCCTCCCCAGCCCTCTCAAGCGGCCCGCCCGCCGCGGAGTCCCAAGCAAGCCGGTAGCGAGAAGACAGGTGTGCGGCATGTCAATGCATCCGTCGGCTTACCTTCCGGGGGCCGGCATCGTCGGTCGCTGGGTACCACTTCTGGGCCTTCTGGGAGTGGTGAGGCACCGTCCGGCTCGACTTGCCGAAGGTCTTGGTGGTGGGCTCCGTCTGCGTCGACATGGTGCTGTGGCTTTCCCGCTCGCGTTGGAGGACCGTGGGAAAGAAAAAAAAATATGTCGTGTCGTCGTGCGAATGTGAAGTTGTCGATCCAAACGCCTGTCCCAATTCTTGCGTGAAATTCTCTTGTGTGGGTGCGCGTGAGAAGAGGCAAGCCCTCGGAAATTCTGCGCTAGCCCTTTGTGGACTGGCGGCTTTGGAGGGGCTGTGGCGGAGCTCGTGGTCTCTGTGGCGGTGGCCGCGGCGGCACGTGAGGAGTGGGGAAGGGATGGGGTTGCTTGCCTTGGGCTTTGTTTGCGCCCAGGTCAGTCCGCCCCACCTCCAGCGTGAGAAATCTATTGGGTCTGTCCCTTGCAGCCCACCTTGATGCACCCAGGTCTTTGGTAGCCTAGCTTGTACTTGTCAACCGTCGTCTACAAACCACAGTCTAGGCAGGCCCCCAGCTACCGAACAACAAATTACCTTTCTTTACTTTCATTTTCTGTTTTCTCTTTTTTTCTTTTCTTTTCCCTTCCTTCTACTGCTTAGGAGTGTTTTGCCCCTTTATTCAAGTAAAAACTCGATGTATCTAAAGGGCACCCAGAGTAAATAAAGCGCTGCAGTTGTTGTCTTTGATAGACCCATTCTTTTTTCTGCCAGGCGGTGTGATGCTAATGGCTGGGGACTACGTAATTTGGAGCTACCTAGACTCAGGTACTCTCAACTCCGACTGAACAACACCAATTGAGCCTGAGGTAAACGCTGCGACTGAGAACCTCTCACACGACATCCTGCTGGTAGCCCGCTCGATTGGGAACCTCATTACGCGATACCCGAATACCAGAACATTACCCCTCAGTTCACTCGACAGAACACTCCGGCCCCGTTCACAGCAATACCTGGCTTCAGAACGGCACCATGTCTGTCGTGCCCCTGATCACATTCAAGGCGGGGCAGTGCGAGATCGATGTCAGTCCAGCTCTTTGCAACCGTGCCCTGGTTGTTATTTGACGCCTCATCCAGTCCAGCCCCCTGTTAGGCCGGCTGGCTGTGTGCCCGATGTCCAACTGACAGAACAAACGACAGACGGATAGTGAGCCGCACAAGGTGAAGGCCTTGCCGCAGCAGGGCTATATCTATCTCTACGCCGAGGATGGTACGACAAGGCCTACATGCTGCGCTGTCACCCAGTACTGCTCGTTTTGAGTGCTGACAAGTCCTTAGCACTTATCCACTTCTGCTGGCGTCCTCGGACCCAGGCGATCGACGACGAGCCCCCGCTCGACCTAGTCATGGTCCCCGGCGACGGCCACTTTGTGCCCTATACCAACGCCGACCAGCCGACGTCCAAGACCAACGGCCGCATCTTTGTGCTCAGGTTCATCTCCTCGTCCACCAGGTACCTCTTTTGGCTCCAGTCCAAGTCGCAGAGCACATCGGGCGACCCGGCCTGGTTTAGCCCGCGCGACAAGAAGATCGGAGATGTTGTCGACCGCCTGCTGCAGGGTGAAGAGGTGGATGTGACCCGGGAGCTGGCGGCCATCCGCGGCGGCGACAGTCAACGTGAGGACGAAGACGATGATACCATGGAGGACGTTGGTGGCCCGGGTGCGTCCAATGAGCACCACCACCAAGGCGCAAGCGGTGGCGCTGGCCCGGACGCTACGGGAGGCGACGTCCGGCGAGAGGGTGAAGATGCCCGAGAGGGTGGTGCAGATGGCGCAAGAGCGTAGGTTTCCACTCGAGCATTTATTATTTTGCTTCTTTTTCTGCCATTTCCCGCTTCCATTCTCTGCTGCAATTCCCACCAGGCAGAAAGCCTACCTTACCTGACGGTGTTTCTCCCATGCCTCTCTTTCGAGACATCATTGGCCCATTTTTACAGGGACTCGGCAAGCTGAGCAGAGACAGCCTTGCCTGGTGCATTGTTGATGTCGCAAAGCGATAGGCTATGCGTTGCTTTGAATCTCAGTGTGCAAGCCCGCACGCGGCATGAATTGCCTGTACCTCGATTAGTCGATGGCGAATGCTCAATAAGGGCCTTTTCTTTCTTCTTCTTTTTTCTCTTCTACTTAATCGAGACTAGACCGGCTAACTGGTGCGCTAGTGCAAGCGGAGATGTCCCCGATGCAGCCACCGCTGTGCAGAACTTCCTCAATTCGCTCAAGGGCGGCTCCGGCATGGGCAACATCCAGCAGCAGAGCCAGGGCAAGGTGTACCCGCTGCTGACCGACCTCCTGGAGCCGTCAACAACAATCCCCGTGGCTGATTCAGCTGCCGCCGACTACGTAGACAACCTGTTGGACTTACTACCGCCCACGGTCCTCGTTCTCGCCCTGGACGACCAGTTCGAGGGCGAGCCTACGCCGGCGGCCGCCGCCTCGGCGAAAGCAGTCATGAGCCTCGACCAGAAGAGGAAGCTCCTCAAACATGTTCTCCGCAGCCCTCAATTTCACCAGAGCCTCTCCAGTCTCTCGGTCGCGCTCAGGGACGGGGGTCTGCCCAGCATCGCCGAGGCACTCGGCATTCGGGTTGAAAACGGCGGCCTCGTTCGCGGCGGCAGTGTACCCCTGGGCGGGGGCGACGCTATCGAGGCCTTCGTCGAGGGAGTTAAGAAAACGGTCCAGGAGCAGAGACGATGATGATTGAGGATCGGGGCACGTTCGGTGGGCCCTACACAAACAGTGTCGACGCTGTGCACGGGATTTGCCCCCCGCCCGCCAGATCACATGGTCCAGCAATTCCTCCTATTATATCGTACATTCGGAAACAAATAATGTAGACGTTCCTGGGCGCCAAAGCAAGAAAAAAGAAGAATATGCTATGATTTTACGCTTCTCCTGTAGGCCCAAGCTACTCGTCGTCCCCGTCAACATCGTCTCCTCTGTCCTTGGACTTCCTGAACTTTTCCTTGCCGGTGGAAAATGACGCCTCGACGGTCCGACCGTCGAAACTGCGCCCGTGCATGAGCTTGATGCAGGCCTCGGCGGCGGGTCGCTGGCGAAACCTCACACTGACAATGCCCTCGGGTTCCAGGTCGAAGAGCACGATGTTCGTCACATCGCCAAGCTTTTCGCACTCGTCACGGATATCCTCCTTGATGTCGAGCAGAGCCGCGGGGTCGTCCTCGAGCTCCTGGAGCGTGAACATGTGTTTCAGAATGACGGCGCGCTCTGCCTTGCGAGATGAGGGGCCCCGGCTTTCGTCAGCGGGCGGCAGGGCTGCGGCAAGGTGTGGGTAAGGGTCGTCGTCGTCCCAGTCGGCAAGCTTCGCATCCAGCTTCTGGGTCTTCCTGATGATCTTTTGCTTGTCGCCTGAGTTGCGCGGCTGCCTGTTGGCGCCCCCATCCTTGCCGGCCGTGCCGGCGGCGGCACCAGGCGCCCCGTCTCCGCCCTCTTGCTTCTCGTCGCGCTGGTCGTAGTTTGTCTTCTTGTAGCTCGAGTCGGCTGGCTGCACACGCATCCTAGGGGCGGGAGTCCCCGAGCTGGTAAAGCGAAAGTCGGTGTCGTCGAGAAGCATGATGGCCATGTCGACAGACTGGGGCTTAAAAAAAACTATGAGGACGTCGCCCTTGAAGTTGCCATCGGCGTCGGTGTACATCTTGATGCGCGGGCGGTTTCCGTCGATCTCCTCGGCGATGACGCCGCACTTGCGCGAAAAGAGCTCGGCGATCTCGTCCAGGGTGGCGTCGGGCGGCAGGCCCGTCACGTACACGGCCGTATTCTGGCGCGGCGCAGGCGGGCCGGCCGAGGCAGCGTGGCGCTTGGGGCCGCCCCTCCTTCCACCGTTACTATTGGAGACGCCTCCTGCCGCTGTGTCGTCGTGCTTCCTCTTACGGGCGCCACTGGCGGCAGGCCCCGAGGCGCTGTCGTCAGCCCCGGGCACGGACGCGTAGGCGGCCTGGTGCTCCTCAATCAGGGCATCATCCAGGACGGGGATCCACCGCCTGAGACCGCCGTCCCACTCGTACTCTGTGCCATCCTCCTGGACCGCGATATACTTGTTGTCGAGCTTGGAGAAGGAAATGCGGTCGTCCGAGTCGAACTCGGCAGGGTTGGTGGGGAAAGACCAAAACTCGGCGGCTGGCTCGGTGTCGGTCATGGCGCGTCGGCGGGTAAAGAAGGTTCTTGGGAGGGGGAGGCGGGAGAAGAGAGTTGGATCCAGGACAAAGAAGCTCCTTGCGAAACCAAGGGATGCGTAGCCCAGGTTCCTCCCACCCGGGGGTGAAAGCTAGGTGCCGTGATATGGCTCAGATCTATCGTAGAGGTATTCTTCGAATCGCTCCGCTCTTGTAAGCTCAAAACTATGTGCTTTCCAACGCTGAATGCTCTGGATCGGATTTCCCAGGCCCACACTTCATTCAACTCGATATTTTGGCAGGCAGCGTCGCAGGTCCAAGGTGCCTGCTTGGCGCATTGGCCATTTGACTCTGAAACCTTGCGCGTACTGTGCGCGGAGTATCCGAATTGAATCAATGCGCACCGTTGACCCCCACATACCTGGTAGGCACGGCACATACTGAGGCAACGTACGAAAATAACGGCCCACCCCGATGTACCGACTGGGCCCCCCATGTCAAAAACCACCCAATCAGGGCCAATTCAATAGAAAAAATCATCCCTGCACCAGAAGATACATCTGCACCGGCCAAAGAGTTGAATAACCTTTGAAGGAGGGCAGACAATCCGCCAGGGACCCTGTTGTTGTCAGAGTGACCTATCCCTGGGCCGGAACTTACCCATGCCACCTACGTAGGTAGCACTGGGTTCGACCCGACCCATATTTCTCCCGGGGGGGGGGTTTTGACTTGCCTGGAGGATTAGGAAAATTGAAACATCATCTCTGGTTTTCGTCAAAAGAAGACGCAAAAGGTAGGATAAAAAAGCTGGAGCACCTTGTCAGGAAGACGCACAGCGGAACAGCAAACAGAAGAAAATAGAACCCGTAATACTTGCAGTGGAAATCGTGACCGGGCGAAGGCCGTATTAAACCAATTTAAAAATGGAGCGGTAAGGAAAGATAAATAAAGAAGATGGAAATAATAAGAAAGTAATAAGAAAAAGAAAAGGAGTGATGGAATTACACCCACAGATACGAAGCCCTCGCAAAGTACACAGTTGTACGTGCGCAGTCGAAAGGTTCATCGTCGAATGGTCTCGCTCAACGCTCTGCACACGTACACTACAAGGCATGATGAAAGCTCGCCCATCTAAGAGAAAGATGTCGGGGTGAAAGGAGATGCGAGGCGAGCTGCTCTAGGAATCACAACAAGATAATCTATGGGTCCCTTATGAGCTTCAGTTCGACCTTCTCGGCCGTTGTGTACCAAATGGCGGCCTCAATGATCTTGCACACAATCCGAAGATCGTTCTCGTCTGGAGCGACAAAGTCAAGGCCGATAAAGTTAGAGCAACTGAGTATTTATACAAGGGGCAAAGAAGCAGAACCAAAAGGCATTGCGATAAACAATGTGCTTACCTCGCGGTGCGTACTTTGTTGGATCAAACAAAAGTAGGCAGGGAGGCAGAGTCAGTGGTGTTGGAGATCCGGGGTCTATCGAGTATCCCAACTCACTATCATCATAAAAGTGTCTGGGAGCGGTGACTGGACCCAGCCCTTGAAGCCCAGGGGGTGTCGTTGGCCCCATCCCCGTTGGATCACCTCTTTGATGTCGTCCGGGTGGAGGTTCATGTGCATAGATTTGTCCGAGTTGTGCACGTGAGCAATCTCGCCATTGCCACAGACATTGACGGGGTGCCTGGCAAACAGCGCAAACCCGTGCTTCTCGAGGCTCGACGTCCCAACGCCGAGCTTGTCCGGGTACTTAGTGCTAAGGCTCTGTATGGATGCCTTGAGCAGCTCGCAGAGCTGCCCGCTACCCCACTGGTCCAGTTGCCTCTGCGGCGCCAGGCCGGCGACGGCGGGACGCGGGCCTGGCCGGAACGACAGGGGCTGCTCTTGCAGGATGCCGATAGTCGGCAACTTATTGGGGCTGGCCGTTGGTGGGGTGAAGGGGTCCCGGAGGGCAAAAATGCGGTACCACGCCAGGCGTGCGTAGCCAGTTGGTGTCGGGGGAGTGCCGCCAGGGCCCAGCTTGAGGAAATTCTTGTAGTCATTCCGAATTAGCAGCAGAATAGGCATGCTGACCAGCATACAAGCAAACGTGCGCTGCTCGATCGTATGCATGCCGAGGACGAGCACCACCGTTACGGCCAGCAAGGCCGGCGCGTCGAGGGTGATGGAGAAGGGGTCCTGCCGGATAACCATGTTGATTCCAAGCCCGTCTTCCTGTGATTCGTTGCCGTGGGTGGCCGGGCGCGGCGGAGAGGGTAGCATGACCGGCGACTGTTCGGCCATGCCGACTTTACTTCCTACGAGCAAAGATGTCGATGTGCTGGACCATGAAGAGAACAGACGGGTGCTGCCGAGAGAGGTGTCGCCCTGAACGTTCGCTCGTTGTGTGGACCTGGTACTTCAGCGGCTCGACTTTTTTTTTTGGTGTATTTTTGTGTATAGTCGTTCGGCTCCCTGGAGTATATCCCAATGGTGATATACTGCAGTTGGCAAACAGCGGCTTCTCGTCCAGATACCCAGGCATACAAAGTCGAAGGTGAAAGCTTAAAGGGAACAACACAAAGACTGAGTGCAATTCGAACGATTCAAACCGCGGCTAGCCATGTTTATACGCATGGAGGCGCGCTATAGCGGGACAGGTCTTGGCCAGGTCGCTGCACGTTGCGGCTGTCGTACCAACAGCGGCGTGGGAAGGCTGGACGCAAATGGCCGCTGTGCTGGCACGCTCCATTTCCGTCCCACTTGGGCACCAGTCGTGGAAGCAGGTAGCCGTGCCATGTTCGGACGAGAGATGACCGCTGCGCTCTCCTCAAACAGTCACGCGCTCCTGCTCCTGGTCGGCGGAAGTGGTGGCCAGCAGCCAGTGATGCAGCAGAGGGCAGGCGGAGACGCTCTGGGACCAGAACAGGGGGAACCAGGGTCGCGGACGTCGGCGAAGAGGGGAGCACGAGACGCTGGAGGCTTCCTGGGGCGAAGTCTCTCTCCACAAAGGGCGATAGCGCTTGCGATCAGCAGACATGCGGACATGACACCAGCTTGCTGCTGCTAAACCCTTCCCCGCCGGACCGGCGTCTCCGAGGTCATCGTGAATGGAGCAATAATTGTTTTTCTTCCTGCACCGGCCCTGGTCGGCATAGGGGTGATGGTGCAGGTACCTCATTGGACATCCCCACAGTGTCTCGGGAACAGGCGCTAGGAGGAGCAGCCCCGTCGGGTGGCTCTGACGCATTGTTGCTCGGTCAACCAACCGACGAGCCAAGCTCACGTCAAAATATCAAAATATGCACTGCGACCGAAAATTAAAGACGAGATGCAGAATTCAAAACCGTGCAACCCTTTGACCGTTCCACCCACTTTCCAAGTCAAACTCGGCCGCTTCATACCACCTATATTATCCGGCTAGATTATCTAGCTAGGCATAGGCCGCGCCGCCAACATCCTTATAAACCGGCACATCTGACGCCCCTCCTCCCTTCTCGCCTAGCTACGGGTATCGGGGCCAACAAGCAGGAGTCGGTCGCTAGTATCGGGCATCCTGCCTGGCCTCTGCTGCCCGGCTAGCCATAGCAACCCACACAGCCGCGGCAGGGCTGCTGGAGCACGCCGCATGGCAACCTTTCCCTTTCGCCTTCTGAGGTGGCGGAATCCTCGGAAGGCTACACTTCCGGTCTACGAGCAACTACCATCACCATCACCAACCAAGGAGAAATTTCATGCCGACCCGCTGTCAGACCGAGACAGTGACGATGATGACGACGATATCAGCAGCGACGAGGACGACGTGAGCGACGATGATCTCGAAGGAGACTACTCGGACGCATCTACGCCCAGCGCTGCCGGATCCAGGCAGTCGTCAGGCTCGTACTCGTCAGCAACACGCATGCTGCCCAGGAGGCCAACATTCCGCGCCATGCCCCGACGACCCACCCGCTCTCCGTTCTACCGCCTACCCAACAGGATAGTACGCTATCTTTGTGCCGGCATGATGATTGGTATCCTGCTCTTAATCTTCACTCTGGTCCGCGCCAGCCAGCTCGAGAACAGAAGGCTGGCCGAGGGCAAGCTGCCGAAGCCCAAGGCCGCCCCGCCTGCCTGGGAATCGTATCCTTTCCTAACCAGATACTACGGCGGCGTCCGCTCTCTGGTCCCCCTTGCCGACAACAACCCCGAATACCCCCGCCTGGAGGACGAGGCGGTGAACAGGTCGTCGGCCGATCCTTCGCTGCCCCCGCCACGCGAGGGCGCCAAGGCTGCGCCCGCAGACGGAAGCCTTCCTGAGAGTAAGGTGTTCGACACCCAGTACCCTTCATCGATCTTCGCCAAGCATCAGCAGATTGCCGAGTGCTTCCTCGACGCCGAGGGAACCGTCAAGGTGCCCCCCGTCCGCTATTTTGACGGCCGGCCCAGTGGATTTCCGGACCACATTATGGGATCCTACGAGCTTCTGTCCCTCCCCGAGGACATTTGCTTCGACCGTTATGGCCGCTACGGCCCGTATGGGTTTGGCTATTCCACTCGCAACGGCGGCCTGGGTATCGGCGAGCATGGTGACAGTGAGGGTGCCCAGGACGTCTGGGCGTCGTCACGGCAGGTCGACTTCCGCTCGGTCAACTGGGCCGACGCCCAGCGCCGCTGCTATGAAGCAAACTCTGCTCGTTTCAAGCCGTTCGAGTCAAAGGCCGCGCCTCCCCGTGGCTTCTACGTCGGCCAGCGCCCCGATGACAAGAAGAGCCGGCGCCGCCGTGGCGGAGGCTTGGCCCCCAGGAAAGAGACCGCCGCCGCCGCCGCCGCCCGCCGCCGTCGTCGGGCACACAGTCGGAGCATTCAAACTCGACTACAAAGTCCCCGACGGCAGCCCAGCAACAGCATGGGCGAGAGTCTAGGACAGCGGTTGTCATCCGATGCTGGGATGAGTATCTGTTCAAGGAGGAGGACAAGATGAACCTGCGGTCCCTCATCACGGAACTATCTCTTGCATCCGGGGGTCGCTATGATGTTCATCTCCTGGTTCAGGTGCGCAACGACGTGGCGCATCCCATCTGGGCTAATGATGAGGCGTACCGTGTTAGGATCGAGGCCACGATCCCGGAGGAGTTCCGGGGCCTAGTGACGCTCTGGACTGAGACGCAGATGCTCTCGGTCTACCATGGTATCCCCGACCTATTCACCAGGGGCCCTGAGCATCCCGTGCATGGCGCCTACCGCGGCCTGCAAATGGCCATGCAATACTTTGCCCACACGCACCCCGAGTACGACTTCTTCTGGCAGTGGGAGATGGACATCCGCTACACAGGACATCATTATGACCTGTTCTCCCGCCTGGAGCAGTGGGCGTCGCAGCAGCCGAGGAAGGGCATGTGGGAACGCAACGCGCGCTTCTACATGCCTTCGGTACACGGAACCTGGGACGACTTTAGGCAAATGGCCCGTGTGCAAACCGAGATGGGCACGACTGGGGCGGACAACATATGGAGCGGGCTGGGTGGCAAGGGGCCCGGCGGCAAGGAGGCCATTCATGGGGAACAGAGCGTTTGGGGCCCGAGGCGCGCCGAGGACCCTAGCGACTGGCTCGAGGAAGAGAACGACCCGGAACCGCCCACGACGGCCGAGCGGGACAAGTACAAGTGGGGAGTGGGCGAGGAGGCAGACTTGATCACGCTCTCGCCCCATCTTCGACCCAGAGGGCACGACGTGGCTGCTGGCCGACGACATTGCCGGCTACAACGAGACGGACGGCAAGGGCAAGCCGCCGCGCAGAGCGGCTATCATATCGGCCGCGCGCATGTCGAGGAGACTACTGCTCACCATGCACCGCGAGACGGCGTTCAAGAAGCACCACGCTTTCCCCGAGATGTGGCCGGCGACCGTGGCGCTCCACCACGGCTACAAGGCCGTCTATGCACCCCACCCCCTCTTTGTGGATCGCCGACGGAGGCTGATGGCACGCCTGTTCAACGGCGGCCGCAACGGGCTCGGGCGGCTCGCGCACCTCGGTCTTTGGCCAGCGCGAGCACAACTTCAAGGGCATGTCATGGTTCTACAACTCGGGCTTTGGGCCGAACCTGTACAGGCGCTGGCTCGGTCTCCAGGTCAACAACGACGGGGGTCCCTCGTTCGAAACGAGCAAGGACGAGCAAAGGGACGACAGTGGCACCGTCGGCCAGATGCGAGGCGGAGAGGGTCGCATGTGCCTGCCGCCAATGCTACTCCATCCCATCAAGGACGTTGATCTTCCAGTTGACCGAAACCTGGACGAGACCTTTGATGGTCATGGCGTGTCCGGAACGGACCCGACACTTTGAGTCACTGAGAGGCATTTGGTTGGTTTAGCAAGATATTGACCTGCAGCGGGCGAGCAAGGTTTTTCTTTTATTTTTCTTTTTTTGCATTTTTATCTATGGACCGGTTTCCCCTTTCTGCAGGACTAAACGCCCCGTTCATTGCGCCTATTTAGCAAGGGGAAAAGAGTCCGTTACGAGCTGCATGGCGTTATATATGGATGGGATTACTGCCATTTGTTATTTCAAACTGTATGGGATTTCTTATATGACGAAATGTGTCGAGAAAGTGACGGTTCCTTCCGTACCAGAGTTGTCCATTTATAGATGCAATACTGTTGATTAACGTCCTCGTGGCATACTTTCAGAACCAACCTCTCGCATGGTGATGATGGCCGCACGAGGTTCGGAAACCAGACGAGATCGGACACCACTAATGCAAGAAAGGAGAAGTATCAAATTGGGGGGGGGGGGGGGGGGGGGGGTTAAACCGTCGGTTACTTTACACAAGAAACGAAAGACCTAAACGGCCGTTGCAAAACTATTGGAATGACTGTATATATACACATAATCACCACTAGCCAAACAACCCTGGCTCCCTCCAACATGTTTGAGTTGTTTATCTTTCAGAGTCTGTGCCCTAGACCCCTACTTCCCCTTTGACAACAGTCCTACCGGTTGTGGACCGCAAACACAGAGACTAAATATCTCCAACTAGGCTCTGTAGATGTCTGTTCTGATAGTACACTTCACGAAAGCAAGCACCCAAGCCCCAACACATGTCATCCTATACCACTCGCTTGACCTCGAAAAACCTCCGTAGCCACCAGACCTGGAAGATGGACTCGCCAATGACGACGCCGATGACGAACAGGTTCCACCACTTGACACGGCTGTTTGTGCTCTCGGCGGTGTTGCGGTGGGTGCGCTCGCGCACGACAATGTAGCTCTGCTCATCCTTGACCTGGGCCAGCAGCTCCGAGAGCTGGCGGACGGCGGCCTCGAGAGGGTCGTGGGGTGGTCGGACTCCGAGACGTAGACGATGCCGTGCACGTTGAACGAGACCTCCTTGCTGGTGGCGCCCCAGTGCTCGTTGCCGAAGCAGTACGTGTACTGGCCGTCGTGGTGGGCCGTGAAGGAGAAGTCGCCGTTGGACGTGGACTTCTCAAACGTCTCGTACTGGCCGGTAGGGTTTGTGATCTGGTGACGGATGGGCACGGCGGCCGTCAGTGTTAGCGCGGGGGCGGTGCACAGGGGATAGCGGCGGCCCGCCTCGCAGGGGAGGGGGCAGCAGGCAGATGGACGGAACGGGGGAGGGCATCATACCCAGAAGTCGATGTCGAGATTCCCGGCACTGCCGAACTCCCTGTCGCCGACCTGGAAGGTGACGGTCATCTTGTCGTCCTTGTGGAGCTGCTCGTGGAAGCACTCGCGACCGTGGGCTGGGAGCGCAATGTTGTGCGCAGCAGCGGCGTGGAGCAGGCCGGCCGCAACAAGCAGGCCGGGGATCGAGAAGAGCCTCATGGTTCCGTTTGTGCTGCCTAGGTACTTCGTGCGCGTCTGGGCGGCCGTCGTGTTCCTTGCTCCCCGGGAAGCGCTTGCGTTTCAGGCTCGCCGTCGATGGGTGTGCGTTGGGGCCGCTCTTCACGCTCGCAGCAATCGCAAACCTCTGATGCAGCTTCAGATTCCAGGTTGGACAACCTGGCGATATCGACCTGCCCCCACTTATTTCTCCACCGTGGAATTGAGGCTCACAACGCGTCGCCACAGGCTGGCGTTGGCGTGCGTGGCTGGACGCTGCTGCGAAGGATGGAGGGATGACAAACCAGTGGGCCTGGAAACCAGCGGGGCCTGCGTCATTCCAATCCGGCCGGCCTATCGCATGATGGGAGGCAGGGGCGGCGGACGGATCGGTTTATTCCTCTCCTTCTTTCCGCAGCCCGCCTTGGGTCTTCCCATGGGCTCAGAGCCTGTTGCCATGTTCAGATTAGTACATCAAGTCGCGTGCTAACCAAATCACGAAGTGGTTCCAACCCACGCCGCATGTCCTGTGCAGTAGCTTTACAGGGAGAGCCGCGATGCCAAGGGTGCTCCAGACACGGCTGTGCTGTTCATCCACGTCGGTGTGCTCGCCGGATCAGGTTTCCTAGTGGCCCGGCCAGGATACAAAGCCCTCCTGGTTCGGATCGGATCGGATCCATTCTCGAATGTGGTCAGTCTGACACGGAACCTATCTGGCAACTCTAGCACCCAGAGGGCTCGTCACTTTAGTGGTTGCCGCCTGCTGAAGATTAGGCCTGCAATGGGACTGGCTCACTTGTTCGGCAGCGCCACGGCCTGAAGGAAAACATGCCACTCAAGAGATCAGACCAAGTGGCAAAATTATATCGACTACACCGTGCCTGCGCACATTCGGGCAGGCCTAACAAGGTATCGAACACGTCGCCGCAAGAACCCATTCCTAGCTTGTGGCTCGATCTGGAAGATGACTCGGCCAGGGCGAGCGCAAAAGGGGTGTCAGCCTTAGCGCCGGGAGACAGCGCTGCTGCCTGTAGCGCCAGGACTGCCAGGGGCACGGCAACAGAACACGGTATGCTGCGGGCACAACCAGATGGAGGTCAGAGGAGGTTGGTGCTAGGAGCCAAGGGGCAGCGCTGGTGGGGTGCAGAACAATGAGCGCCGCCCGTGGTCCAGTCAGCGCAGCCGCTTCATTATCTTGGGTCCCAGGAGACAGGCATGCCCAGGTCCCACTCGGCGCTGGTATCTACGATGTACCCGTACGTAGCATGTATGCACTCCGTAGGGAGCCGAGTAGGCTGTGCACAGACGCCTCCGGCCGTCGGGAGCCAGTCAGCTGGCCTTCTATGTAGAGTCCTAGGCTTGGAAGCCTGCGGTTGGGGTTTCCTGAGGCTGCAAGGCCCTGCTGGGATACGGGAAGGGGGAGGCGGGGGGGGAAAAAAATATAGGGTGGTAATCAATGGAAAATAAGGGAGGAAAAAAGGAAGAAAAAAAAAAAAGGGACCGCTTGCACTTACCCACCAGCAGCACAGTCCACTGACGCTTGTGGACCGCCGCCCCCGACAGGTGATCGAAGAGACCACATCCACTTTCTTGCTCTCTGTTTCCATTTCCAACCTTCAATTCCCACACACCGACTCGACCTCACACACCGGCACCATCGCCATCCACGAGAACACAACGGCATCGCGTCTGCCGATACCACGCCGAAGGTGAGCCATTCCATCCACCCGCCGTCGCCTCCGCGCCCTTTCGACGCGTTGCAGCCGTCGCTTGCTTCTTGCTGCTGGTCTGCTGGCCTTGACCCTCTCGGCCTCGTCTCCTGCTGCTGTGTCTGTCGCATGCCCACGCACCACCGCTTCCGCGCACCCGCTCCCGCATCCACCCAGTCAACGCCGCCGCCTAGCCTCGCTCGGCCCGGCCCCTTCTCTGGCCTGCACTCCCTCGACCCTCGGCCACTGTCGTCTGTCGGCTGCCTGGCTCTCGTCTGGCCCTGTCCGCGATCCCAGCGCGCCAATCCAGCCTAGTCTGCCTGGATGACCGTTGCCGTCGGCCGCACGCATATCTGTCCTTTTACCACCACGCCCTTTCTATATCTTCAAGCCTGCCCCTGTGCCCCAACCTCCATCCGCAATCCGACACCGCACGCGCAAACTACATCTTGATTTGATCTCGGGCGACGTGCACACCTCGCTCGGCCTGTGTCTGCAGTCCGTTGCAAACAGACCGCCGCATTGACTTCCTCGAACGTGCTAACTCTGCCTCGCCGAGACAGAAAGACACTGTCCCTTCTGACCGACAAGAAGGCGTCCATCAGCCCTCCACACAGCACTTGCGCTTTGCAACACAACGCGTCGCCAAGATGGGTCTCAGCATCAGCAAGCTGTTTGACCGGCTCTGGGGGAAGAAGGAGATGAGAATTCTCATGGTCGGTCTCGACGCTGCCGGAAAGACCACCATTCTCTACAAGCTGAAGCTCGGCGAGATCGTTACTACGATTCCCACCATCGGTATGGCCCCTGACCTCACCCTTTCCAAGAAACCTGGCACGGTCGTCTTCCCCGCGGCTGTACCGTGCCATATTTCCTCTTGACACCCTGCCATGGCTCCCAGAGAATGTACAGTCTTCATGTGTGCTGGCTCGCCTGCACACGTGGGACCGCAGCACAGCCCTAGGCAAGACCTGAGACTGACGCGACTCATTCGACCAGGCTTCAACGTCGAGACTGTCGAGTACAAGAACATCCAGTTCACCGTGTGGGATGTGGGTGGTCAGGACAAAATCAGGCCCCTGTGGAGACATTACTTCCAAAACACCCAGGGCATTATCTTCGTCGTCGACTCCAACGATGTGACCGTATCGTCGAGGCCCGCGAGGAGCTTCAACGCATGCTCAACGAGGACGAGCTTCGAGAGGCTATCCTCCTGGTCTTTGCGAACAAGCAGGATCTTCCTGTATGTCCTCCACTGGCCAAGCCTGCCTATACCCCGACCAGCCCCAGCCATGTCCCCCATCCCCGCTCTAGTATGTGCCCGAAAACGCATGTCGTGCTGACACGAGCCATCCGCCTCTAGAATGCCATGAACGCGGCCGAGATCACAGACAAGCTGGGCCTCCACAGCTTGAGACAACGTGCCTGGGTAAGCACAGACCCCAGCCTCCTGCAAACCCCCAATCTCTCTCGCGAGTGTCGGCGGCTCTGTATCCTAACCGCGTCCTGCAGTACATCCAATCGACCTGTGCCACGTCTGGTGACGGTCTTTACGAGGGTCTCGAATGGCTTGCGACGACTCTCCGCAAGGCGGGTCACCAGTAAAGAAGAAAGCAGAGCTCGGAACCCTTCCTCCTCCTCTCCCACAGTCGCCTCCCTGAGGCTCGGTTGTAACTCGCCAAGTATCCGTCATACCAATCGAATAGTTCTCCCCACTTCAGCGTTAAACCCAACCGCATTGTGGCCAGCGGTGGTCCTTTAGGACGCGCACCGAGGCAAGCAAATGCCATGACTCCCAATTCGTCTTTTTTTTTTTTTTTTTTTTTTTTTTAATCAAGCGCCCTCTCTTCATATGCTCGGGAAAGTCTTGTCACCTTTTCTTCTCCTTTTTCTCTCAGAAAGAAAGGGGCGTGCTGGATTGGAATCTTTGTACGATTTGAATCACGACTGATTATCTCGCGCTTCCCCGGGTCGGCCCCCCTTCTTTTCACCTCTCCGGTCCAGAACCGTGCCGGGGCACCGGGACACTCGCACAGTCCGGCCAGTTTGCTTTCTTTCCGCTTGGACCCTGTCTTGTTTACCGCTGCTTGCGTGTATCCCGGTGGTGTCTGTCTCATGTCTGAATGCTGTCAACGTGCCCCAATGCGGCTATCCTTTTCGTTATTCCTTCGATGGCAGCTGTATATGCAGGCCCAATGACCAGAGAAGTGGCGACAGAATAGAACGCCCTAGCTTGGCCTCGCGAAATCTCAGTCCTGTGTCTGCCCAAACTCGACCGCTACCCCAGCGATTTGTTGGAGTTGTTGACAACAGGAGCTTGGCACTGCAGGGCTCAAGTTTTGGGTTTCATTTTCCATTCAAGGGCTGCTAACCTCATGGGACTGGGATGGGTAGAGTAGAAATGCCGAAAAACGATATACATGCTACGGGCTGGGTAAAACTATTGTACAGATTGGCGTTGTGGTTATTTTACAAGATGAGAGTCATTCTCGGGTCGTTCCAACGTAACTGGGTATATACACAATTTCTGATATACAAGACTGCGCAGATCCGAGACTTCAACAAACCCGGCTTGTTTACGTGTGCGCGTCGGGGTATACGGGCATCAGCATTGACGGGGAGAATTAGCGGCCATCACGATTGCGGCGTCGAGCACGTCACTTTGAGCGAAGTCGCATCATCCGATATCTCGACCGTGGCGGTATCTCCCGTCTTGATCTCACCCCTGATGATGCTGTCGGCCAGTCGGTTCGCGATCTCGGTGGTGATGAGGCGGTTGAGCGGTCTTGCTCCAAACTTGGGGTCGTATCCTCTCTCGGCAAGCCAGTCTCTGACCTGCCCGGAGACGTCCAGGGTGATGCGCCGGTCCGCCAGGCGAGCCTGCAGCTCCCGCAGCCGAATGTCGACAATGTCTCTCAGCGCAGGGAGCGCCAGCCTCTTGAAGATGATGAAGCTGTCGATGCGGTTCAGGAACTCGGGCGGGTACGCCGACGAGACGACGTCCATGACGGCATTCCTCACGTCCTGGCTTATCGTCCCGTCGGCGGCCTCGGTGTACGGGTGGTTGGGGTTCGCGCCAACCAGGATGTCGGCGCCCAGGTTGGATGTCAGGACGATGATGGTGTTGCGGAAGTCCACCTTGTGGCCCTGCGCGTCGGTCAGGTAGCCTTCGTCCAGGACCTGGAGCAGCAGCGCCGATATGTCGCGGTGGGCCTTCTCGAACTCGTCAAAGAGCAGGACGGCATACGGCTTCCGCCGGACGGCCTCGGTGAGCTGGCCCGCGTCCTCGTAGCCCACGTAGCCCGAGGGCGCGCCGATGAGGCGGCTGATGGTGTGCTTCTCCTGGAACTCGCTCATGTCGAAGCGCACGACGGCGGCCTCGGTCGAGAAGAGGAAGCCGGCAAGCTTCTTGCAGAGCTCCGTCTTGCCCACGCCCGTAGGGCCGAGGAAGAAGAACGAGGCCAGCGGCCGATTCTCGCCGCTGAGGCCGGCCCTCTGAAGGCGCACCGCGTTGGCCACGGCGGACAAGGCCTCGTCCTGCCCCCTAACGGACCCGCGCAGGATGTCCTCCATGTGGACCAGCTTTTCGATATGTCCCGACGTGAGCTTTGCGACCGGGATCCCGGTCGCGCGCGAGACGACGGTGGCAATGTCGTCAGCCGTCACCGAGTCGTGGATCAAAGTGCTCTCGCTCTTGAACGGGGACTCGCCGTCCTTGGGCAGCTTAGCCTCGAGCGCGGGGATGACGCCGAACCGGAGCTCCGACGCCCTCCCGAAATTGCCGTCCCGCTGGGCCCTGTCCAGGTCGACCCTGGCCTGCTCAAGCTCCGCTTGCGTCGTCTTGATGGCCTCGATCTCTGCCCGTTCCTTGTCCCACTTTTCGTTGAGAGTGCGAACCTCGTCCTGCAAGGCTTTCAAGTCAGCCTCGAGCTTTTCCCGCCGTTCGCAGCTGGCCACGTCCTTGTCCTTCCGGAGGCTTTCCAATTCTATCTGTAGGGTCATTATTTTCTGATCCAGGCGCATGATGTCTTCTGGTTTGCTCTCCTGTTGCAACCTCAGCGACGAGGCAGCCTCGTCCATCAGATCGATCGCCTTGTCGGGAAGGAAACGATCAGTGATGTAGCGATTTGAATAAGTGGCGGCTGCTACAAGGGCGCCGTCGGTGATCCGCACGCCGTGATGAACCTCGTACTTGTCCTTGATTCCGCGCAGGATGCTGATGGTGTCCTCGACCGTAGGCTCGTTGACCAGGATGGGTTGAAACCGTCGTGCCAACGCGACATCCTTTTCGATCAGGCGGTATTCATTCAGGGTGGTGGCACCGCAACACTGCAGTTCGCCCCGTGATAGCGCGGGCTTCAGGAGATTTGAGGCGTCGATAGAGCCCTCAGCCTTGCCGAGGCCGAGCAAGGTATGTAGCTCGTCGATAAATAATATGATTTGGCCATCGGATTGCTGAACTTCGGCGAGGACCTTCTTCAGGCGCTCCTCAAAATCGCCCCTGAACTTGGCCCCGGCGATCAGCGAGCCCAAGTCCAGGCTTATCACGCGTTTGTTCTTTACGCTCTCGGGAACGTCGCCACGAACAATGCGCAGGGCGAGGCCCTCGAGGATGGCCGTCTTGCCCGTCCCGGCTTTGCCAATGAGCACGGGGCTGTTTTTGGTCCTGCGGCTCAAGACCTGGATGGTTCTTTGGATCTCAGAGTCTCTGCCTATCACAGGGTCAAGCTTCCCTTCCTTTGCTTTCGCTGTAAGGTCAACGCCGTACTGCTCCAAAGCAGGCTTCTCCTCCTCGGCCCCGAGGTTCATGCGGTGGGTGCCGCCCGGAGGGTGAGGGCCTCTGTTGGCATAGCATCGCACGGGGGCTACTGGCAGCAGGCTCAGCGACGCCAGGGACGCGCCAACCGAGGCAGCCACGCCGGGAGGCGAGAGCCGCAGGGCGCACCCGGCCGCGGCAATCCTCGACTGCCCATGGCGGAGGAGGGTCCGTGTTGGCGTTCGTCCGACGAAGCGTGGTGCCAACATGTGAAGGCGGCTTGAGGTTCCAGCACTGGCTATCATCGTCATGGCTTGCTTGCGCACAGATTTCATCTAGCGCATTGCGAGTGGCAACGGTATGGTCACTGCCTGGTAGGTACCTGGTAGGTACCTGGTAGGTAGGTGGTAGGTAGGTGGTAGGTAGGTGGTAGGTAGGTGGTAGGTATTATTCTAGGTAGGCAGACGGGTAGGTAGGCAGGTCTATACGGAACAGATGATGCGTGAGCTCGATCTCAAAGCTCGCGGCTGCGTCAAGGGGTGTTTTCTAGAGCTACAATATCGTAGAATCGGAGAGGATGAAGGGCAGTCACCGGATATATAGATCCTAGCGTGGTGGGACCAGGACCAATTATGGCGTGCCGGCGTCGGCTGTTGAGAATCGAATTGAAGTATTCCGAGAGTTCGAGCAGTTTCGAGATGCCTGGTTGGAGCTCCACCCGGTTCGGCTGGACGGGCAATTGGGTGACAAAATAACGGGACATGTACCGAAACAGTACCAATACCAGGAACAGAACTATGATCTGAGGAGACGAAAGTGAAAAAGGAAAAGGTATACAAAAATTATATCATGCACGAAAAAAGGAAGGAGAAAAAGTCGTAGGGAAAAAAAAAAAAAAACACACGAAACGGGGATTGAGAATCTTGAAGCCTTTATTGACTTCACCTATCGCTTTCAAGTCCTTTGATACTGGATGGCATATGTCAACACTTTTTCTCTCTTTTTTTCTTGGTGGCAATTGTCATTTTGGCTCCTATTTCCATGTGGAGCTCGACTTGAGTTCACACGTTCCACCAGTAACGCCACCCACCTAAGGGGCCAGATTGACCCACTCATGTTTTCCTTATCTTATCGCATGCATGTTTCTCACGTTCCTTTGACCGCATGGAGGGGCAATTTGGGAATTCAGGCTGGACCCCTCATCGCTGCGACGGCGACCGAAGAGGTGGGAGAAAAAAAGAAGAAAAAAACGGGTTTCACCACCCAGGAGAGAGTCCAGCTCGCCGGCCAACCCCCTCAACCCCACCTACAACCTTCCCAACCCGACCTCATCTCTCCTTGTTTTTCTTCCTGCCCTCCCATTCTTCTGTATTTATCCCACTTTCCGCCTGACAACCTCGCTCTCCCAGAAAGCAAGCCGCCTCTACCTTCTTCTTCCTACAAGCAATCACCATGGGTTTCGTTGACATCCTCACCGATGCTGGCCTTACCAGTAAGTATCCGTGATGTTTTGCTTGTCCTGCAGCCTCCCAAACGCGCGGTGATATTTGTTGCGCATCCCACATTGTCTTGCTTGTCATGATCTCTTTCGTCTGCTGACGGTCACCCCAGCGCTCGACAGCTGGCTGAGTACCCGTTCCTACATTGTCGGGTACGTTTTGACACCTTCTCCTGCACGCCTAGCCCTTCGCCCGCCGCGCCGCCCACTCATCCCGCACCCAAGTTCGCTCTGCCTACCACCCTCCCCCATCCGTATGACGAGAAACATTGGTCCGTGTTTCCGAGCAGCTTAAGACCCTGCACATGATGACCAAGCAAGCACTATGTGCACCTCTGAATTTTTCTTCTGCTTGCACCGTACACTTGCATTCTATCACTCCCGGATCCTAGAATCGGCCGAGGGTGTTCAGGCACGTTGATGAACGCCAGGCTCTAACAAAGCTCCAACAGAACCGCTGCCAGCCAGGCTGATGTCGTCACCTTCAAGGCCCTGACCTCTGCCCCGAGCGCCGACAAGTACCCTAACGCTGCTCGCTGGTACAAGCACATCGCCTCGTACGAGGATGAGTTCTCAACGCTCCCTGGCGACTCGTCCAAGCCCTACACCGAGTACGGCCCGGAGGAGGTCGCTGCTACCCTGAACCCTGTCAAGGCCCCGGCTGCCGAGGAGGACGACGATGTCGATCTGTTCGGCAGCGACGATGAGGAGGAGGATGCCGAGGCTGCGCGCATCCGCGAGGAGCGTCTGGCTGAGTATAAGAAGAAGAAGGAGAACAAGCCCAAGACGATCGCCAAGTCCATCGTGACCATGGACGTCAAGCCCTGGGGTATGTGGCCACGCGAGAACCCATGGCATGGCGGCCAAGACGCACGGCGCGAGAGCATATTCTGATGACACGAACCTGCACAGACGACGAGACCGACATGAAGGCCCTGGAGGAGGCTGTTCGCGCCATCAAGCAAGACGGTCTGGTATGGGGTGCTTCCAAGCTCGTCCCGGTCGGCTACGGTGTCAGCAAGCTGCAGATCACCCTAGTCGTCGAGGACGACAAGGTTGGTATCCAGGAGCTCCAGGACGAGATCGCCGAGATCGAGGACTACGTCCAGTCCACCGACGTTGTATGTGTGCCCTGCCATCGCTCCGTGACCAACACCACCTGGAAGGATCCTTCGCTAACGGTTTCTTTTTCTTCCAACCACACAGGCTGCCATGCAGAAGCTGTAAGCAGTCGACAGCTGGGGTGCAAGTTTTGGTGTCCGGAGGGAAGCCAAGAAGCTAGAAAATTAGACCATGTAGCTAGGAAGCGTCCACGGCTCTCTGCCTTCCGACTATTCGGAGACTAGCCAGAGTAATCGGGTCCGAGCACAAAAATGAAAGCAAAGAAAGCACTGGCAGCCGATTATTATTGGCGCATCAAAAATATTCTAATGATATGAATCCTTTTGTAGAGAAGACTTGAAATCGGTGGTTGTGAAGGGGAGGCGAGACGCTTTGCAAGACGGGATATTTGTGGGCTTAGACCACCATAGGCTCACATGTGCGGGCATGGAGGGGGCGGGCCCTGAAGCCCCGGCGGATTTTAGCCATGAGAATTGGTTGGTTGGATGCATGTGCATGTGCACACGCCGTCGTTCATCGCGCGTCGCGTCGCAGCACATGGTTAGTTCCCGCCAACAGGCCTGCTCTGAAGCTCCCGTTCGCTTGCGATTTGGGCTTGCACGGCTCTGGACTAGCTGTTACGATCCGGAGGGGCTGGGAACGACGCCGTACATATGTCCCTCAGGCTGGGTAAATACAGATATAGGTAGAGCATAGGTGCCTACCTCTTGAGTGGCCACGATGTACGGCGACCTAGGAAACAAACTGGTTCGTTTTTTTTTCTTTGTTGGCCCCTTCGGTGCCCCCTTGCCGCCACCAGGCCAGCGAATGAACAGATACAGCGTGTATCTACGCCCTGCCCATCCACGTACGTGTGCTCGTGCACGGTAGTGAGCACACCGGTCTGACGGTCAAGCAGGTCCAGCATGCCAAACGGACGCAGAACCTGGCGCACCTCCCTCCGTATCAGACGGAAATGGTCAGGACGGCCACGCGGGAGGTGCGCGATCTCAATAAGGACGTCGCCAGCCTCCTCGAGCCGTTCAACGGCGCCTTCGACCCCAGCGCGGACCAGGCCACGGCCTGCGCCCTTCTGGTCGACCACCTTTCCATGCGCCGCAACAAGCGCTGCCTCCTGGCCTACCACCGCACGCGCACCGACAAGCTCGAAGACCTTGTCTGGAGTGGTGCTGATGTCCTGGACCTCTCTGGCCAGCAACTGAGAGAAGCCGCAGCGGGCGACGGCGGTGCGCGCGCCGCCAACACCGAAGGGCCCACGAGCGGCCTCAGTCCGCAGGAGGAGGACTATGTACGCCAGTACAGTGACCTGTTTGGCCGCCTACAAGGGCCAATGGACCGACATAGACCTGACAGGCAGCCTTGAGCCTCCCAGGGACCTCTTCATTGACGTGAGGGTCTTGAAGGATGCAGGGGAGATCCAAACCGAATACGGGTATGTCTTCGTCGCGCCGCTCTCCCTCCCACCTACCCTTTGCTCGCATTGAAGGCATTGCCTCGCAGAATCGCACAAGATTTGCCGCCGGTGTGCCCCTCTGGGACACGAGCTGACATGACATGGATTTGCTTTCACACACATAGTGCTATTACGCTCAGCAAAAACAGCCAGTTCTACGTGCGCCAGGGCGACGTTGAGAGGCTGATTGCCCAGGGCTATCTGCAGAAGCTGGACTGAGTATTTCCGGCCCGTTGGCAAGTACTTTCGTCTGCCATACCGTTTCAATCTTGGCCTCCTACACGTCCAGCGCCGGCCCGTCGAAAAGAGTGTAGATATGTATATGGGGGCCAGCCGCTGGCGCCGATAGTGAAGACCTAGATCCCCCGACTACGTTGCCAGGGGTCACTAGCAGCGACAGCTCTCTCGTTTGGGGACAAGGGGGGACTAGATCATGAGGATTGCCGCTCGTCTCCAAGACTAGTAGGATGGAAAGCAGGTATCTATAAAGCCTACCGTAGGTAGCCCGGGTGTTTCTCACATGGCATTAATCGGTCCCAATCGCCAAGGACCCTGTGCCGCCCCCTCCTTCGGAGGAATATTTCTCTCACTTTCTTGTTCTTTGTCTCCTTCATGCTCAAGTTGGCTTCGACAGTCATTGATACCACCTACGAAGCTCTTGGCATCACTCCCACATACACGTAACGGAAATCGTATCCTGGCACAGTAGACGTCTCGGCAACAGATGCCGCGGGCCTGCAGAATTGTCTCCGCCACATGCCGTCCTTTCATGGTCCAAAATCGGTAGGTACAACCCCCACCAACCAGAGCGGTTATGCGTCTTGTAGATCTTGTCCGTACCTGTTCCAGTCGCAAACGACATTTATCTTGCCTAAAATTCATCCTCAGGTAACCTGTTCTCAACACGCTTCATCAAGGAAGAGCAGGAGAGGGAGCCCTCGAGCAAAGGGATCTGATTAAAACAAGAAGGGTGCTACCTCCTCCTTGGACTGCCCAAACCGTCGTAGCTGCTGCTTCTTGGCGGCGTGGGAGTCGCTATGCAAGCATGCCACCGGAGCGGCAGCCGGCTGGGCATGGGGGGTTAGCTGCACCTCTGGAGGGAACGGCGTGGCGCACGTCAATATCAGATGCATTGGATGGATCCGCCCGTGTATCCGTACAGTGGCCGTGCACTGTGTACAACGACCAATCCTTGCTGCCACGCTGTGTAAGTGTGCTGTTGACGACGCTTGTGAAAACCCACAGTGCGGGCATTGGGTCGGGGCTGCGTGCCGGTAGATTGGTCTGGACCATTCGGAGGTGACGCGGGAGAGGGGGAAAAAAAAAAAAAGAATTAACGTCGACGCCATCCCGCTCGCCATCCATCCATGTAATGATCCTTGCACACACACATGATGGCGCATTTCGCCCCGCTCCTGCATGGGCGAAGGCGCCTTCAAGGTTCAAGGTCCGAGTTCTATCCCCCCAGCAATTGCGAATCCACAGTGGATGAAGATGTCAGTCCAATGTTCAGCCCAACCGGGTGTGCGTCAGAGTAAACCATCTCATACAACAAACCTTTTTCGGCTCCTCCAGCTGTGCCCAGCCAGCCAGCCAGCCAGCCAGCCAGCCAGTTCAGGTTGGTCAGGCCCTTGGGTCAGGAGCACGTCCAAAACCCCCAAACAAGGGCCCATCTCCCTCCGACGCCGGCGGCCGACTCTGTTCTGCGCTCGCCATCTCGCTCGTTCCATGACTGCTACGGCCCGCCCGTCGAGACTTCTCTCGTCCCCATGTCTTCCCCATCTCGCGCTTCTCTCCCTTCTCCCCCACCTGGAGGGGGAGGAGCTCGGGGTCCGTCCATTCCCAGGAGCCTGCCGCTCACGATGCCGCCAATGGCGCATCGGCCCTGAGTCCCCGAGCCATCAGCTGCTGCTGGCCACTGGAGATGGCCGCCGCCTGTCGTCGTCCCTCACCGCCGCCAGCCACCGGGAGCCAATCCGGTCTTTTATCCACGGTAGCGTGCGAGACCAACCCAGTGCGTTCCGCTCCTTGCCGTGCTATCTCCGAAACCACCCCCTTTCCAAACTTTGCGGCCCTGCCTCCCCCATGCCTTCCCGCACATTGCCGACGAGCTCCTCACTGACATCTTGACTTCCCTGCCGTCGCAGCCCCCGTCGACAGCGCTCAGCATGCACGGAGCGTCCGTGAGGACACGGCCGAGCTTGCGTCCTATCTGCTGTCCGACCAGAGCAGCCGTCGCGGCGCCCCGGCTTTCCTGAACCGCCAGAGGTCCAACTCGTATCGTCTTCCACGCGACATATCACAACCGTCCTCCAACTCGGCGTCGGACGACGTCGAGGCCGGCCCGACCAGAGACTCGGGCTCCATCCAGGAGGCCTCGGACCTGCCGTTTGACAGTCCATTGGAGGAAGAGGATTCTGACGTAGCTGGGCCTTCCATCATCTCCAATATGCTGCGACGATCGCCGCCCGAGATCCCGGGTTCGCTCGCGGACCTGGATGAGAGCCCCGCCCTTGGGCGGACTCTCCGTGTTGGCCCGACCGCCGACCCCCATGACTGGGAGACGCGTCAAAAGCAGGGTAGGCAGGATGTCGAAGCAGACCTCTTGACTGAGACCACGCCGCTCCTGTCTGTGAGATCCCGCCACAGCCCAGTCACGCCCGACCCCGGTCTTGACTCGGACCTGGAAGACCAGAAGTTCCCGCAGCCCAGACCCTGGCACAGCGCGCTCTCCAATACCGGCCGTCACATTGCTGGCGCTGCCTCGGCACTCGTCGATGCTGCTCGTGACCAACCGACCTCTTTCGACCGAAAATCGCTGTGGGACACTCTAGTCGTGGCCCCGGTATCATGTCTGCCTGCCGTTGTCGTCGGTCTCTTGCTCAACATACTCGATGCGCTCTCGTACGGTAGGTAGTGTGCAAGCAAGCCTTCTGTGGCGAACCGGGCACTGCCCTTCCCTTTCTTTGGGCCATGCTGATAGCTTCGTCACTGTATTCTCGCAGGCATGATTCTTTTCCCGCTTGGCAACCCAATATTTGCCAGCCTGGGACCCGCCGGCATATCCATATTCTACGTAGCACCATCGTGTCGCAGTTGACCTTTTCTACGGGCTCTATCTTCAAGGGTGGCATCGGCTCTGAACTGGTAAGCGCCGCCCCTCGAAAGATCGGCTTCGTGTGAATGCATGTGCTGATCAATGTTACAGATCGAGGTCGTGCCCTTCTTTCACTCAATGGCCTATTCGATTCATGGGCACATTGGGGACGGCAACGACAGTGCCGTAATCGCCAGCACGATAGTGGCATATGCCCTAAGCTCCATGCTCACTGGCCTCGTATTTTATCTCATGGGCCACTTCAAATTTGGCGTATGTGACTTTCTTGGGTTTCTTTTCTCTTCCTCCTCCCCCACCCTCTCTCGCATATCTCATCTCTACCCGAATCCACGTGCAGTTTTAGTCATGAGCTTATGATAAACTCTCCATAGTACGTTGTTGGCTTCATCCCGAGGCACATCCTCGTCGGCTGCATCGGCGGTGTGGGGTGGTTTCTCGTCGCCACCGGTTTCGAAGTCTCGGCTCGCATCGACGGAAGCTTCGAATACAACCTCGAGACTCTGCAAAAGCTGACCAGGCCCGACGCAATCCCTCTCTGGGCAACGCCTCTGGCGCTGGCACTGGTTCTCTTCTACTGCCAAAAGAAGATACAGTCCAAGTTTTTCCTACCCTTGTACATCTGCGGCATCCCACTGGTCTTCTACTTTTTCGTTTTTACCCTCGACACATTGGATCTGGACACTCTAAGACAAGGCGGCTGGATTTTTGAAGGCCCTGCTGCGGATGAGCCTTGGTGGTATTTCTATACGCTATACGGTCAGTGCTACTTTCTCCCAAGCCATCATCTTAACTGTATCTCATTCCGCCAAACAACTATCTGGCGAAAACCCTGGAGCGAGTACTGACGAAGGCACCTGCAAATCAAGACTTTACTGCTGTTCGGTGGGATGCGGTCGCGCAGACCATTCCCGCCATGTTCGCGCTCACTTTCTTCGGCATTCTCCACGTGCCTATCAACGTCCCCGCCCTTGCGATATCGACCGGCGAGGACAACGTCGACCTCAACCACGAGCTCAAGCTCCATGGTTACTCTAACTTCCTGTCAGGGCTTTGCGGCAGCATCCAAAATTACCTCGTTTACGCGAACACTGTCTTTTTTATGCGCTCGGGGGCAGATAGTCGGCTGGCTGGGTTTGAGCTCGCGGCTCTAACTTGTGGTATCATGATGATCGGGCCTAAGCTCATCGGCTACATCCCAATCATGATGGTCGGCTGCTTGATCTTTGACCTGGCTTTGAGCTTCTCCTTGAGGCCTTGTGGAGTCCCCGGAAGAAACTCAAGAGGCTCGAGTATCTGACGGTATGTGTGGCTGCGTCTCGGACCTTAAGTCTGCCCCGTGCGAGACTGATGTTTGCTAATCTCTGTTTCTACCAGGTCATCGCCATTGTTCTCATCATGGGAATCTACGACTTCGTCATTGGGATTGGGGTCGGGATACTGATGGCTTTTGTATCCATGATTTTCCAGACTTCCCGGGTCTCGGCCGTCAGGGCCGGGTGGTCGGGCGACGTGGTCGGGTCGACAGTGCGACGCAATCCCTCGCAGCAGCACTTCCTGCAGCAGGTCGGCCGTCAGATCTACATCGTCAAGCTATCCGGCTACCTCTTCTTCGGGACCATCGTTGGTGTGGAGGAGACGATTCGAGATCTTATCACGGATGAGGCGTTCAGGGAGAGGCCTATCAAGTTCCTCATCCTAGACCTCCATCAAGTGACCGGGCTCGGATTACTCGGCAGGCGAGGCCTTTGGCACCATCCGCCGGCTGCTCAGCAAGAAGGGGATAGAGTTCATCCTGAGCGGCGTGGACGGCAACAGCGCTCTGTGCCACAATCTGAGGGCGGTAGGTGTCGGGGAAGATGAGGCCACATTGCTACCTAATCTAAACTCGGCCCTTGAGGCGTGCGAGAACGAGCTGCTCAAGACGCTCTACGCACAGCAGGAAGCGGTAAAGGCGCCAGCCCACGTTGGAGCAAGCAGTTTGGAGGTACCAGTCAGCGACAGGCCGCCCGGGCCCCTGGAGCAGCTGGCCAGTTCTCCTCGCCGAAACCACCTATATGAGGCGGCGACCCGGCTGGTGGATGCCGGCAAGACACGGCAGTCCAAGTGGCAGAGCTTCAGGGAGCCTCTGAGGCTGATGCTGCAAATATTCCAAGACCTGAGCGACAAAAACGAGGACTTCTGGTTCCGGGCCTCTGGTTACTTTACGCGGAAAGAGTACCGATCTGGCGATGTGCTATACCGGCAGGGAGAGCCAGCCAACGGGTTCTATCTGGTGGAGAGCGGCATCATCCGGATGGAATACGATCTTCCGCAGGGATACCTCTGCGAGAGCATAGTGGCTGGGACGACATGCGGCGAGCTTCCCTTCTTCTCTGAGACGAATCGCACGGCGACGGCTGTCGTGGAGCGCGACTGCGTGGTCTGGCTCATCGATCGACAGGGCTGGGACAAGCTCCAAAAACAAGAATCGGACGTGGCGCAGGAGCTCCTCCGCATGGGCCTCAAGCTGACCAGCGAGCGCATGAGTGTCATGACATCGTACGTTTTGACGGTGGCCTCTTGAGCACGGCGTTTCCGAGCTACTGCAATGAGGGTTGTTTCCTTTGTCCTGGTTTGTTTTCGTCCCAGGGGCCGTCGAGAATTTACGGGCCGAGCAGGTAACGTGCTGTTGTATGTTGAAAATGTCTGTCCCCCAGTGGTAGGTACGCTGATTTGCTGGGAAAATTTACACGCACCTCTGTCGCTACTTTCCTCTCGATTTCTCACCGTCTTCTACACCCACCTGTCATTCTTCACTGGCACTTTGCTTGCATCTTGTATCAACAGAGCGAATTGGAAAGCCTTTTGACTACCCTGCATCCAGAAAATATTAAATAGTTGACAGCTGGATAGGCGGGAATATATAATGAAGCATGGCGTGTCTGAGCACAGAGATAGATATCAATCGTCGCTTTGTTCCGGTTTTATAGACATGTATGTGATGGTTACGCCGTGTCGAAGGGTTAAATTTGCTGTTCGCAGATGGCCGTTCTTCCAATTCTGCTACATCAATGTTGCGATTCTTTACCAGGCATGCATGTGCAAAGCCTGTCTGGGCAAATTGCTCTTGCGTGACGGAAGATAGGAAACACTGAGTGGCGGGCCAACTTTAGTCATCCGTGGCTCACTCACATCAGGCAGACGTCAAACCGTCGGAGCAAGTGCGCCGCCACCACACCAAATTCTGTCTCGTGCAATGAATGCATCATCGCCCATTGATCGACCTGCCCATCACGACACCATATAGACTGCATATTCGCCCGTTCTAACCTAGGCGTTGCCATGAATCGACAACCTGTTCTGGGAAGCTCACATCGTGTCCAGAAACAGCGCACAAGGGAAGGCTCTGCGTCGGCGGCTCGCGCCCTGGTCTCGTCATGGACGGCAGGGTTTCCAAGGACGAAAGCGGGCGAGCTGTCGGGCAATAAGGGAGTGGACATCAATATTGATGGGGGCTCGACGACGACCGTCCCCACAGGCGACCAGACACCCCGTGACGTTCCGCAGGCCATGGTGCACGCGCGAGACAACATGTTCTCGGCACTCCCGGACCGGGGGATCTCAGCTGCGCTGTCTGCGACCGTCCTGTCACGACGCGCCTCTCTCCCGCCAATGGTGTCGACGTCTCACCTGCAAGCGCTCCTGGATTGGACCCCGACCGCGATCGAGCGCGAGACGGCCGAGCTGGTGCGGGCCGGGGCGCTGCGCCGCGTGGTCGTGCCCGGGCGCGGAGCCATCGGCGAGGTGCTGGTGCTGGCCGCCGATATAAAGCGCATGCTGCAGGACAGCGGCCTGGACGAGGCGGCGCGTGAGGCCTTTGCGCGGCTGCTCCGGGAGCACCCCACCGCAGGCACTGTTCCCTCGGGTAGTCTTGCGCCGTCGCACCTGGGCGCCCTCATGCGCGCAGGGTTCTTGACCGGCCCGCTCGGCAGCCAAAACGCGGCGGCGGGGGCGTCCATATTTGCGCGGCCCGAGGACCGCAGCACGCTGATCTCGCTGGCGACGGTCGCGAGGGCGGCGTCCGGGACGGTCGATGCCGTGGGCGGCGAGGGCCGCTCCCGGGAGCACGTGCTCAGCAGCGCCTCCGCCGCTGGGGCTGGGTGTGGCGCCGAGTATCGGATCGCGATACCCGGGGCGGGGGTGGGCCTGAAACTCGTGGCCGCGGCGCTCGCGCACCTGACGGAGCTGCTCGCGCGCCTGCCGAACTGGGAGGCGCCGGAAGACACGCTCCGGCAAAGGTGGGACGGCGGCACGGCCAAAGTGGGCAGTATGCGGCAGGCGAGGGGCGAGCGGATCGGTGTGATTCCCGGGCGGACGCGGCGATGGAAGGAATTTTCTGGGCTGAGGTTTGACTGGATCCTAACCGAGGCGGTCGGATCGGGCTTGGTGGAGGTGTTCGAGACGGGATGTGTTGGGAGGGGCGTTAGGCTTGTGTCGCCGTCGTGAAGCATGGTGCGACGTGCACTGCGCCCTCCTTCCTCCACCTTCCCCAACCCGGAACCGGGATCTTAGCCGGCGGGGTCCCAGGTTTGACATACTGGGAAACGGCTAGAACGTGTAGCCATGAGCATACATACATGCGAAGGCCTACTTGGCTAGTATGTTATAAAGCTGACTAGATGATGCGGATGGCGGATCGATGTTGGGTCGTTTCATGTCGGAAGGCGGCGCAGATCAGGGGTGGCGCTTGTTTTTTTTCCTTTTCCTTTTTTTTCTTCTCCCTTTCCTGGTCCGAGCTGGTATGTATAGTACAGCACCTGTAGAAGGTACAGCGCGTATGCACATACATGCCTTCATACATGCATGATACCTCGGAGTCTCTACCGCATGCAAGCGTCCATACACATGTGCAGGAACGTATGTAGGTGGTAGGTAGTCATGCTATGTTGCTGATGAATTAAGGTTATTTGCGTAGGGAGACGGGACTGGTGGCGGATATAAGATTATATAGGTCACGGCGCACCGTCCATGCAATGCCCGCCAGGTTCCGGGCGCATCCGCTTACCGACCAAACGTCCCGTGAGTCACGACAGGCCGGATGCCACGCCTGATGCCATGCCGTGGCGGTACGGGAATCGTTGACGTCGCGAACAAGTTGGGTGTCGCGGCGGAGGGTGGGTAGGTTGTGTGATCTAGACTAGTCGGGCGGGCGACGGCAGGAGAGCTGAGCCCCGCCGTTCAAGTCCCCTCGCCTGGCTTCGGCGAAAACAATGGATGCTTCGGCCCGGTTTCTTCCCCTCTACTACTATTATGATTTCGTCAAGGACAGGCGCGAGCCTGGCGCTGTCTCCCGCCGCGACTGAGTAGTAGTGGAGGTCCCATCTGCAGATCAGGCGCTTCCGCCCAGGTGTGCTCCTGTCTGGGGGTGATTGGGTCTACAGTTGGGAAGGTTGTGCTCGCTGCTCGCATCAAGTGCCCAGCGAGGCAATCTGTTGGTAGTCCAGTCGGTTGAAACATGCACCCGTGTGGAAGGGGAAAGCGGTTGATGCCCCAGCCAGCAGGCAACCGAGTCGGTTGAAGGCGCCCGCATGAAGCGTGTTGAGCTGCAAGGCTTTCTGAGCTGCACATGGGACGGAACTCGGGGAGACGGCCGGGTCGTCGGCAGTCTTGGCTCGGCACCCAGTGGAAGGGACTTACAGTATGTCCGTGAGTGCCTACGCGGGTGCTATTAGCGTGACGACGCAGATCTTGGTTGCGTCCACGTTGCAGGGCTTCGGTGACATCCGCTCTGCCGTCCATTGCATAGGCAGGTAGGTAGGTACCTACCTATTCTCTTGTTCTTCTTTGCCCGAGCGATCTTCTTTCTGCCGCGTCGACGCGCAGCGCGCGAACCCACCTAGGCGGGCAGGTACCCTGGCTGGCTCAACAACGACGCTGTCGAAAGCATGGCCGGAAGGATCGTGGGCCCAAGCACCGAGCACGCAGCCGTCTGGTGGCACCCCACTCTCGAAGAGGGCACGGCCCAGGCGCCCAGGGTTGCATCCGGCACACCCACCGCGCCTGCTGCACTGCACATTCCTGCATGCGGCCGCCCCTCCCCTGGGCTGCGAGACTGGCTGCACACCTGCACCACGCGTGCAGAGGAGATGAAAAGATGTTTGGTCAATGTCGGGCAGCCTCCCAATCCGACTGGACCAGGCGCGGGAGACCCCTACCCGCCCCAGCTCGCCGGCCAAGTGCCCCGTGCCCCGTGCCCCTGGCCTCGACTGGGGCCCACGGCTAGCGCGGCGCAGGTCCCAAGTGCAGTTCGGCCGTGACTCGAGGCTACGCGGAAATTGCATCCCGTCCTCCAATGCGACCCCTCGAAGCCTGATTAAATTGCACCACGCGCTGCCTGCAAGCCTTCGACGTCTCACGCCCTCGCTCGCGCGTTTCCTGGGACACGACCGTCGGCGGCGGCAGCAGACGCGCCTGCCGCTCTCCCTTTCGATTTTTTGATTTCATTTTCCCCAGAGGCCCAGCGCGATACAGCAGCATTGGCTGGCCGGACGGCTTGTGCTAAAAAGAACCAGTCGCATCGCACAACACTACCAGTCCGCCCGCCTACCCGGCCCTCTCTGGTACAATATTGTTCAAATCCTGCATGCATGTGGAGGAGGTATGTGACCAACCCACAGGCGTGCTCGAGAGGTGCATCTCATCTGCCGGTTTCCCCATAGGTAATTACAAGCTGGTCCGAACTGAACTGGTGGGCAGGCATGGATACCTCCCTACCCATACCCGTATCACTGGACCAGGCCCCTACCTATGTGCCTAGGGATTCTAAATTTGATATCGATAAAATCAATGCTGTTCCGGCTTCCAACTCATATTGAACAGGTCCCATGTGCCTCAGCACCCGTATAAGTGCCTCGTTTCCCTTCCATTCGAGTCAATGGTCCGTGCACAATCGCCTTTAATTGGTCCCATCTTTGTGCCACCCCTTGGGACGACCCCACCGCACGCTAGCCGGGATAATCTTCAATAGCTGCTTGATATCCCTCGGTATTTCCCAATGGATGTCTTGACCAATGGCCCGTTATCACTCTTTCTCCAGAACGAACGAGTGGCAAGGGCCACCCAACCCCCAACCCCTTTCTTCACGGGCCCGCACGCCCGCTGCCCAGATTGGGCAGGGAGGGATTGGTCATCAGCTGGATAAAATGCAATCCCCTCGATTCTTGTGGATGACGGGAGAGCAAGCACCTAGGCCTGGGCAAGGGTGAAAGGGAAAGAAAGACATTCAGACAGGCAGAGAGGGCGGGCGGGCGAGAAGCGATCAAATGGGATGATAAAAAGAAGGGATCTGCAACCCTATTGCTTTCGTTGGGGAAGGCCTGGTGTGTATGTGGTGAAAGGGCCTCGGTCGACGCAAGGCCCGAGAGCAAGTCCCAGTAGGCAATTGGTTCGTAGGGGTGTGCCCAATCAAAGTGATGTGCTGTGCATCCCACATTACCATGACCCGTGGGTAGGCCAGCCCAGCTCAATTGCTGGTCGGCTTTCTTCTGCCACCTGCCTCGGACACACACGCACACACGCTCGCTCCCGTCCGTCAAACAGTCAGGATCTTGCCGTCAGAGTCTGCTCCAGAGTTCGCTGTGCGGCGCGTGCGTTGGGCCGGTTTCGTGCGTCCCGACCGGATTCAAGCTTCACAACGGTCTTGTTCCGCGTCGCGCTATCCACTGTGGCCCAGGGTTTTTATTTTTATTTTTTTATATTTTTATTCATCCTTCCTTATTCCGCCAGCCCCTCCCTGTCGAAGTCGCAGCCAAGCAGGGACATCACTTCCTGGGCCCAACAACGCCACCACCCCAAGCCCGACTCTCCTGGTGGGCGGCGCCTGCAGCTGCGTTCGCAATCTCTCTCTCCTTCGCCAGTCCCGTTGCGAGCAAAGGCCGCCCTGCCACTCCTTCCGAACAACGCTCGCGCAAAGCACCACCTAGCCCGTGCTGCATCGGTCTCATTGACCCGTGACCGAAGCGGAAGCTCTGGCGGCCCCTTCTTTGCCAATCGATCGCATCGCACTGCTGCAGCACCTGCAGCACAAATTTCCTTGGTTCGCTCCACCCCAGTCGTCGACAGCCCCAGTCGCGCGCGTCCGCACCACACGCTCGCCAGACTTCCACGACCCGGGCACCCTCGTTCGCTGCCGTTTTCTGGCCACCAACGCGACTCGTGGCCAACCCAAGATCCTCACTTCACCTTGACTGGCCTGGCACCACCACGCAAAGTCGACCCAGCCGCCCGGCGTCAACATTGACTAGGTACGCAAGCAGGAGGGGGAATACCAAGGGTAAACTCAGGAGCCGGAACAAGTCACGGAAGAGACCAGGTGAAGCAGAAAGATCTGGAAGGAGAAGCAAAGGCAAAGAAGGATCGTGCGAGACAGAACAAAACGGAATCCCCAGGGCACCAGAGACCTGCTTCGCAAACAAGGTATGTTCAGAATCTCCGCCCACCTCACTCGCAGGACGCCCTCCTTCTCTCCCAGCTACCGTCGTACCCTTGTCCAGCGTTTTCTCGTGCTGCTCGGTCTTTTTCGGTGCCCTATGCTTGTTTTCTTTTCTGCTTTTCTCTGCCGACCCTAGGCCGGCTCCGCAAATCCAATTGTCATGCGCCTGCCTCCCTCCTCTCCACTGCCGTGCCTCCTGCAGCACCAGAGCCTGGTTTTTCTTCGTCGCACGCATCATTCTACCTGCCTCTCCCACACATCGCTCTGTTTATATGATCGCCCACTGCACCTGGGTCCTTCGTGCTGACGCATAAAACCGTTTCAAGAACCCTGAGCTCAACAGGGTGGGTCAACAAGCCCACCACTACCGCCCCTCTACCGTTGTTTCTGTCTGCCGCATGAGCAGGCTTGGACTGGACCGGCCCTGCGCACTTCACTGGCCCACTTGCCCGGTGCATAGCCCCAGCCATCTCCTTCGGTGAATTTTGATGGGGGCTTGACCAGTGTTGCATCTACCCCCTAAGCCTGGGCCGACAAAACCCAGCACATCTGCGCAGCTCCTGGTCTAGCCCGCGAAACCACCGCGTCCTCGATTCTCCTCGCCAGCGCCCATCAATATGGCGGCCACACTCCCAAGGGTATCACGGCCCTCGAACGGGCCCCCAACCGCCGCCCTGCCGGCACTGCCCGTGACCAAGACCCGAAAGAGCACCGGCGGCATAGCGACACCCTCACACTCGGGCAGCAGCACACCCAGGAGCGGCCTGCGCGCTCCTTCGACCACCTTCCTCCCTCCAACAACACCCGCGCCCACCACGGCGCTCCCGCAGCCGCGCGCCGTGTCCTCCATGACCGCCCCAACCAAAACGATACGGAAGACCGTCAGCATCAACTCTTTCCCTCAACCCCCTCGCGGCGACGGTCGTGTGGCGAGCCTCCCGCCAAGCCCGCTTTCGACAGGCGGGCCAACGCCCGCCCGGAAATCAAAGAGCCAAGCCGCACTTGGCTACCAGGTCAACGGCGCCCCGAGTCTCCTTAACGGCACCGAAGGCATATCTGTTGCGCGCGGGCCTGGAACGAGAAGCTCCGATGGCTTGATTAGCGTGGGATCCCCTCCTCAGAGCAGGAGTTCTTCAGCGCAGGACTCGTACTCCACCTCGGCAACTCAGTATGATGATCTCGGAGATGGCTCTCAGCAAAAACCGGTCGCTGGCCCAGCCGAGGGCACCTCGAGCAAAAGGTCGTCCAAGCTTGAGGGAAAGGGAAATGTCGTTGTGAGCGTGAGGGTTCGACCCGATGCTGGCGCACATGAACACTCAAAATCAGAGGGCGAGTGGTCAGTTGAGGCAAAGAAATCTCTAATATCATATCGCGGCAAGGAAGGCGGTGATTATTTTTATGGTATGCGCGCCTGAGTTACCCCCCACCCTCCCCTTTGTTTGCTATTGCCTTTCTTGCTCCTGGTCAGCGGATGTTGGTCGCCTGGTTTGACGCTCACACAAAGTTTATTCGGCAGATAATGTTTTTGCGACGCACGATGACAACTCCAAGGTCTACGATCACATCGCCAAACGACTAGTCCGAAGAGTCATGGAGGGTTATCATGGAACAGTCTTCGCATACGGCATGACGGGCACCGGAAAGACCTTCTCCATGCAGGGCACCGCTTCGTCGCCAGGTGTCATTCCTCTTGCAATCACCGACATCTTTTCATATATCCGTGAGACTCCCTCGAGGGAGTTTCTACTACGCGTCAGCTACCTCGAAATCTACAACGAGAAGATACACGATCTATTGAGCATGTCCACCGGGGGCGGCATCGGCGGTACTGGCGGGCAAGACGAGATCAAGCTGCGTGAGGACAGCAAGCGTGGAGTCTATGCCAGCCCCTTGAAAGAGGAGATTGTGCAGAGTCCGACGCAGCTGCTGCGTGTGATCGCCCGTGGCGACCAGGCACGTAGGACGGCAAGCACGCAGTTCAACGCCAGGAGTTCGCGAAGTCACGCAGTCGTTCAGATCGTAGTAGAGAGCCGTGAGCGCACCCCGGGCTCAACGTCGGACAACAAACGCTCTGGCCTTGCGCCGGGCGGGGTCCGCGTGTCAACCCTGAGCCTGATCGATCTTGCTGGTTCCGAAAAGGCGGCCGAGAGCAAAGAGCGACGCACCGAGGGGTCCCACATCAACAAGAGCTTGCTGACGCTTGGGACCGTCATTTCGAAGCTGTCGGAGCACAAAGACAAAGACGGAAAGCCCTCAGACAAGGACGGGAAGCATCTTCCCTACCGCGACAGCAAACTGACCAGGCTGCTTCAGGGTGCCCTCTCGGGCAACTCGCTTGTGAGCATTCTGTGCACGATCCAGATCGGAGCTGCAGGGAGCGTGGCCACGGTCAACACACACACCAACGAAACGATAAATACGTTGAAGTTCGCCGCACGCGCCAAGAACAATATTGTCAGCCATGCCAAAAAGGCCGAGGAGGCACTCGGAACAGGTGGCGAGGGCGGCGCCAAGGTCCTTCTGGAGAGGTACCGCATGGAAATCCTGGAGCTTCGGAGCCAGCTTGATGCTCAGGCCAAGAACAATAGTAAGAAGGAGGCCGAGGAGGAGAAAGCTCGGGACGTGGAGCAGGAGCGGGCACGCGAGAAACAGGCCGAGCACCGACACGAGGAACAGCTGCTGGAAATGCAGCTCGCACGCACGGCTCTGAAGGAGAGGATTGACCACCTCAACAGGCTGATCTTGAGCTCCAAGTCGATCGGCGTGAACAGCAGCGGCTCATACAGCTCCTTGGGGATGCATTCTCGGGCATCGCTCGCCTCGGTTAGATCTATGGCAACCACTCCCCGGGGCTCGATGCTCGAGCGGTCCTCGTCCATGACGTCGTCCTCGTCCACCGTTGGCCGGCGGACCAGCAGCCAACGACTTTCTGCAACGGGTGAAGCTATGGTGGAGGAGGATGACAGTGTTGGGGAGTTTGGCGACGGGCTTGCATCACTGACTGCCCAGAATCGGGCACTCCAGGCCGATCTAACTGACAAGAACCGTTACATCTCGACGCTGGAGAAGCGCCTGCTCCAGGCCCGGAGGACAAGCTCCTCGCGTGCCTCAGTACTGGGACCCAACAAGGGCATCATGGTCGGGGAGGACCACAGTGTTGCGGCTGTGATCAAGGAAAAGGACGCCGAGATCGCCGAATTGCGGGCGAGACTGGACGACAAGGACCGGATGTTGGCCGCCCTTCGCAGTGCAGCCAGGTCGAGAGAAAACGCCGACAGGGTCGACTCTCGCGCCGAGGCCCGGTCCTCACAGGTGATGGATTCTCCTCAGTCGCCCAGGCCATCTCCCCTGGCAGATTCGAACGCGAGCCCTCCCTCTATTGCTCGGCAGGTGTCAAGTCTTGGACTCGGAACTAAAAGCGTCGACGAGATGAGCCGGATCCTTGATGAAATGGTATGCGCCTCTGTCCAAGTCTTGCCGATCTCCTCCAACACCCTCACGGGCTCCTGCGCCGCGGAACTTGAAAGTACCCGTCGCTAACCAGATCCTTTTTCCACCACCCTTAATGTAGATCCAGGACCGGGTCGAAAGCGGGCAGATAGTCCGAGGAACACGTGGCAGTGTCAGGATCGCGAATGACCGAAAGGGCGCTACCGCTGCGGCCACGACTAAGACGGCAGGACACGCGCCAGTGCCAGTGTCTACGGATGTATAAAGCTCACCATGACCCATGATGCTTCGTTTTTGCTATCTGCCTACTCTGTTGTCTTGTTTTCAATTCGGCGTGGCCACATCAGTCACATCCCGCGAGGGCGGCTACCTGACAAAACACCAAAAATAACTTGGGCGTGGGAAAAATGTTTGGGTTGGGCTTGGCTTGGAGGCGAAGAGGAGTTCTGGATCGGGCTTCTGAACGATACGTTTGTTTCATTTCGTTCTTTCACCTTTACCTCTTTCTTACCTTTATTCTTCCTTTTTTTTTTTTTTTTTTTTTTTTTTTCGTTGGTTTCCTTTCTTATTCTCCTTCCTTCTCGTACGCCTCTGTTTTTCTCCTTGATTTTTTGCGGGCGACCGTTTTATACCCGACGCAACTGTTCTCTGTCTCTGTCTCTTATTTTCTTCCAGTCACTAAGTTGACTGATGTCTTAACGCGCTGTTTTTGCTCCCTCACAAGTTTGTGAGATCCCGCGAAGGGACTGCTCGCAAATTCTGGGTCGAGCTGTATTATATCGTATATATCCCTTGGTATTGGGAGGGGTCCGCATAATGTTGACGACCATGAGAGGAGGGAGGAGGAGGTTTAGATGACGACGAGGGTGCGGGTGGACAAGAAGGGACAAAGGCACGGGGAGGGTATCATAGTTTCTTATATGGCATCATTACAGGCAGACAGGCTCTTCCTGTGTTGCAGGCCAAGATTACCTATCTATCCCACTTGAGCCAACGAACACGCGATGAGTGAAAATGCTCTCTTCGAGATAACAGGAATTAACACCGCTGCTATAGACCCCGCGCGGTGTCCGCTTACACAACCTGTTCGAGCGATGCACGGGATAATACCTGAGTTTCCCGGGGAAGGCAGAAGCGGGTGGGGCCGCCGACCAATTCATTGACTCTGGCGCATACCAGGCGGTTATGCGTGACTGCCAGTACCTCGGTGGTGTGTCCCGAGGGATGGGACGAGACGGGTACGCTGAGGCAAACAAGCGGACAAGCATACACAAGACGTGGAAAAGCAAGCAATACCACGGCGACCAGATGACCCGAGAACAGCCGAAACCGCTGGAGACGCAAAAAGCCTACTGGTTTACCTTGAAACGGCCAGAATAGCACAATGGTACCTTGGGGTGTGCGCACAGCGTGCACATGCACAAAGGATGCACATAGGTCACCACGTCACATCACAAAACTAGGTACCCAAGGTAGGGAGGCACTAGAGGTAGGCTGCTCCTTCGGCGCCCACGGAAAAATCCAAGAGAAACTCAAATCCCTTCCACACCGACTGGCTGTCCTCCGCTCCCAGGCTTACGGATTGGCGCCAGGCCATTTGTGGAAAGCCCCTTATTCTTGGGGGTTTGGTGTGGGACCCCTTTCCCCGGCTGAGATCTACGGCCCACTTCAGCACGCGTGTGTTTCAGAATTGCAGGGGTTGTTGATGGTGATCGTCCTGTCTGCTTGTCGCCCCTTCCTCAACGGCTGTCCAGTCACATCCAGTGTGCCAGTCGATCGGGATCATCTTGGGCCGCTCTTTTTCGGACGAGTGAACCCCTCACCAGCAGCCAGCCACTCCGGCTCACATTCGCTGATCCTCTCTCACTATCAGCCGGCGGTTGGGTCCGAAAATGGCGCACCCAAAAGCGGACAGACAGACGAGTGCTCGCCGCGACAACACGCCGCACGCAGCACATCAATGCTCAGTCAGTGAGGGAAAACACGCGGGCTTGCGGCCGTTTGGCCCCCGCCATCTCCCGGGCCTGTCCTCGCCCCCTGGCGACAACTTGACTGGTCTGGTGACCAAGTCGTGTGTCTCGTGTGCCCTGGTCGGCGACTGCCGGCCCAGAGGGTCCCCTAGGGCTCAAACACAGGCCTTCCTCGACGCATTGCCCTTGGTCATTTCCCAGTCGTGGAGGCTCACTTCTTGCCTCCCTGCGATCAGCACCCTGCGGTGGGTTCCTGATCTGTTCAAGACAGCGAGAGCCACGCCCGCCCGCCCTCGACTCGGTTGTTCTCTCAGGGATCGACACTTTCCCCGCCGCCCTTATGGCGAGCGGCCTTGGCAATGACGTTGCTGTCTGCTCCCCACCAGCGTTGTCTCCGTCTGTAAATAGCATTAGGTGCCTCCGCCTGCGCGCGCAGTCTGACCGACCCCAAGTATATGTACCAAGGTACATATACACAAGCAAACGGCTCACCCGTCTGTGCCACCCCCTAAGGGAGATTAGGATGCGCAGGATGAAGTCTTGATATGCCGTGAGCAGCCTCGGGAGCTCCCTTCTTCGGTCAAGGCCCTGCGTCTGACGCTAAGTTGCCTCCTATCCTACCAGCCCAACCTGCCACCCCAGGTTTCCACTCAGCTAGGCGAGGGGGAGGCATCCTCTTTCTGTCATCTGGTCTCCCCACGGACCCAAATCCACTCCCCATATTGTGCTTGACTCGCTGGAAGTTTGTTTCGTTTGATATTTTTAATACTCTCTTGTCGCCCTACCCTGTCGCACGCACCGCCACCGGTCTCTTCTTCACTCCTTCACTTCACTCCCACTTGTCTCTTCTGGCCTTTGGCCGGAGCCTCGGGCGTCGGCGCATCCAGCCGTCTTCTTCTTCTTTTTTCTTTCTTTCCCCCCCCCCCCCCCCCCCCCCCCCCCCCCCCCCCCCCCCCTTCCCGCCTACATGGCATCTTTTGCTACCCCTCCGCTACGACAGCATGCCTCCAACACTGGACCTTAGCGGGGCCACCCATTCCAAGATGATTGTGTCGCCGCCGAGGATCAACCTGCGGAGGGCAGCCTCGTACCAGGGCGACAGACGCCCTCTGTCCTCAACATCGTCACGCTTCAACTTCAACCACCTTGTCTTCGCCTCGCCGCCGCCATCTCCCAGGCTCCCCACGCTGGTGCCACCGCCACCTCGCAGGAACTCGGGTGCGCCGCGGCCAAGTCGTGTTTTGAAGGCTGTTTTCTGGGTCTTTGTCGCCTCTCTTGTGCTTTACTCGGCACTAGGGAGGGTTAGAGACTCGACCGTCATGTCATGGCTCGACAAGTCCGGGCCACAGGGAGCCGAACGCTACGAGATGGTGCCCTGGGATTCCCTCCCTGACTTCGCCAGCCCAATCGTGCTGGACGACAAGAAACGGGGTGCCAGCTGGACCGTCTCGATCCCGCCGGGGCATCGGTTCCCTCTCTCGGTCAAGCAGTATTCCGAGATGCCTGCCCAGTGCCGTGAGGTTTCGGCGCGGGTCAACGAGCTCCGACAGACGGGTAAGCACTCTATCCACAAACCGTTCCGCCGCGCCGATGCGGGCTCCTACTTTGTGGACATCCGAGAGGCCGAGAGGGCCGGTATCCTGCCAGGCCTTCTCGGGAAAGCCAAGACGGCGTTGGCGTCGGGCCAGCACGCCGTTGAGGAGGATCGTGGGATGGTCGGCGAGGCCAAGGGTCATCTTGTCAACGGCGAGGTTTGCGCCACCAGTTTGACGTTCGTCCTGGAGTCCGCCGACGCTGGGCTGGGAAAGACGCTCATGGCCATGTGGACGGCGTATGGGCTGGCCCAACGGCAGGGAAGGGCCTTCTTCATCGACGACTCACGCTGGGCATATGGGGACTACACGGCTATTTTCCAACCTCCCCGAGGCCCAGCTGCCGATCACCTCCGCGCCACCAGATACTGCCATGTCCGTACAAGGCGCGCCACCTGGTGGTAACCCCAGCCACCGCCGAGGACTTCTTCACGGCCACGTTGGCTGCTGACCTGCCGTCCCGCGAGGGAAGCCGAGACGACACGACTTCCGAGAGACGACTGCAGAGGGACCGGTTCCAGCTGGCCCGCCAAGGGTATGACGCCCTGTTCAGGCTCAATGAGCAGGATGAAGGATACGTGTCTGGGCGGGTGAAGGAACTTTCTGGCAAGGCACATGGCGGAGGCGTGGTCGTTGGGGTCCACGTGCGGCGTGGGGACCGGCGTCCACTCGAATACCAATACCGCGAATCATACATACCGCTCGAGGCGTATACAGAGCGAACAGGGAGGATCCTGGACGATGCACGCGGCGAGACGGGCTCTCAAAAGACGCAGACGCAGGCACCGGACCGGTCCGTGGTTCTGCTAGCGTCGGACGACCCCGTCGTATACGAGTCGGAGGGGTTCGCGGGCGCGTCGAGGGCACAGGAGCAAATTAAGCTGGCCAGCAAGACGGCCATCCAAAAGGTCAACCCCGACAGAACAGTGATGCACAAGTTTGTGGACGAGGCCTGGGGCTGGAGGGCGGCTTCTTCTCGACAGTGTTCTGGAACCTTGGGCGGTCGTCGGTGGGCACCGCCGGGGCGGCGGGCAGGGGGCCGGGCAGCTCCGGGGTGCCACCGTCGGCCGAGACGCTGAGGCTGAGGAGCCTGATCGGGAGGGCGTATATGATGGACCTGGCTGTTCTCTCGAGAGCCAGTGACTTTGTCGTCTGCAGCGTCAGTGCGATGGGGTGCCGGCTCATGGCCGTCATGATGCCTGGGGGCTGGGACGGGGCCGTGGAAGGAGGCCGATGGGTCAACATAGATGGCGACTACGGCTGGGACGGCGGCCTGTGGTGAGTGGTGAATGGTCACGCAAACTTGCGATTGCATGCATTGTCATTGGCGTTTTCATCGGTTTGGGGAATACGGGGGGGTGCTACTGGTGTTGTTTGGGTTCGGGCGAAGGCACGAAGCTGCCTCTGATATTTTTCTTGCCCCCTATTATTTCCTTTTCCTTTCGGTTCCCCATCACCTCAGTCCATCCTGACAAGATCCGCTTGCGGACTCGCTCACTTAGTGCCCCTTTTTTTTTGTCGTTGTTTTCAGCATTCGATGCTAGCGAAATACCCTCCCAACATGTGGGATCGCGCTTTCGAAATTTTTAGACGCATTCTTATTTTCTCGTCGCCCTCTTTTCGCCATTCTTCTCCCTTGCCTGTTTGTTACCTTTCCTTCGCCGCACATAACCCATGGCCCATCTGGGGCTTTGTAGCAGCTGCCAGTGCTGGAGATGTGGCTCAGGCTTGTACATAAATATAGGAAACCAAGACGGAAAAAAATATCACGCGCACCGGCCTCGGTGCCTGCCGAACAGCTCGACAAGGGACGCTTCGTCGGACCGAGAATGTGTGGGATATTCGCAGGAGCCGTCGTCAGCTCGCGCATGGCCTGATGAGGCCATACCACAGCACTTGGCGATGCGGTGTGGAGAGCGGCGGTAACCCAAGGGCCCACCGCCTGCGAAGGCTAGATGGGGGAATTGTAATTGATTGCAATTGATGTCCAAAGGTAGCAGCAGCCAAGGAAATTTCCAACATGGCCTTGTGGCTCGGCCATGGCGTGATGTTGATTGGGCGGTGGCCTCGCCTCACGCAATGGCTGGCCCGCAGCTTCGTGGCCAGCTCCGCAAACTGGACGTATTCGGGAGGTACCTGCCTAGGTGTTCTGACTTGGTGGTGACTTCCCCGTCAACGCCCATTCGGCTCGCATTCCAGTCGAACACGAATACGAGTGCCAGCCAATCAGGTCGCCGCAATTCGCGGGCCATTGGCGGGGCCTAGGAGTCCAGATTGACCGTCAAGTCAATCAATTGACATGGGAAAGAAAAAAAGGGAGATGGAGGAACAGGAAAAAAAAAAAATAATACTAGAAGCAAGGGTCCGGTCTCCAGCGATTGATTGACAATAAAGACCCTCGCCCTCACCTCCTTTCCCACCGGCACCGCATGTGTCGCTATCATCACCAAGACCCCGAGCCACCAACAGACATACTCTGTCTGCCCAGCACATAACCGCTGTCCTTTTTTGCCTTGCCCTCTCGTCACCACACGCGATGGGGCTTCTCCAGGAGGTCGCGGAGCCCCTGCTCCAGCGGTTCTCGCAGCTGGACACCGCGTCGCAGGTCGGAGCCGTCGGCGTCGGCGTCGTTTTCCTCTCGGTCTTTGTCAACGTCTTGAACCAGGTCCTGTTTAGGGATCCCACCAAACCCCCCATGGTCTTCCACTGGTTCCCCTTTGTCGGCAGTACCATTACTTACGGCATGGACCCGCCTGCTTCTTCAGGGAGTGCAAGAAGAAGGTTTGCTCGCCCGCCGTCGTCCCGGCCAGTCAAGATGCTCTAGGGAGAACTAACACGGCCACAAAACAACTCTATAACAGTACGGCGATGTCTTCACCTTTGTCCTCCTTGGCAAGAAAACCACCGTCTACCTTGGCACTAGCGGCAACGAGTTCATTCTCAACGGCAAGCTGCGCGATGTCTGCGCCGAGGAGATCTACAGCGTCTTGACCACCCCCGTTTTTGGCAAGGATGTCGTTTACGACTGCCCCAACTCTAAGCTCATGGAGCAGAAGAAGGTGAGCTGCGACGGAGGGAACACAAGAACTAGTCGTCAACAATGAACGCCTGCTGACGTCGCCCCCCTGGGTCGCAGTTCATGAAGATCGCCCTCACCACCGAGGCCTTCCGCCAGTACGTGCCCATCATCTCGGACGAGGTCAGCGGCTACCTGAAGAGGTCGCCCGATTTCAAGGGCCAGTCGGGCGTGGTCAACATCTGCCCCAAGATGGCCGAGATTACCATCTTCACCGCCTCGCACGCCCTGCAGGGCAAGGAGATCCGCGATCAGTTCGACGAGTCGCTCGCTGCTCTGTACCACGACCTCGACATGGGCTTTAGCCCCATCAACTTCCAACTGCATTGGGCTCCACTCCCCTGGAACAGGCGCCGCGACCATGCCCAGCGCACCGTTGCCAAGATCTACTCGGACACCATCAAGCGTCGTCGCGCCCGTGGCGCCGACTCGGAGGCACAGGACATCATGTACCCTTATGAACTCGACCTACAAGAACGGCACCCCTGTCCCAGACCACGAGATTGCCAACATGATGATCGCGCTGCTCATGGCCGCCAGCACTCGTCATCGTCGACCAGCTCCTGGATCATGCTGCGCCTCGCCTCGCGTCCCGACATCATGGAGGAACTGTACCAGGAGCAGGTGCGGGCGCTTGGCGCGGACCTGCCGCCGCTCGCCTACGAGGACCTTGCCAAGCTGCCGCTCAACCAGGCCATCATCAAAGAGACGCTCCGCCTGCACGCCCCTATCCACTCCATTATGCGCGCCGTCAAGCAGCCCATGCCCGTTCCTGGTACCAAGTACGTGATCCCGCCGAGCCACATCCTCATGTCGGCCCCTGGCCACTCGGCGAGCGACCCTGCCTACTTCCCGGAGCCGGACCTGTGGGAGCCGCACCGGTGGAGGAGGCCGACTCTCACCTGGCACCCCGACTGGGCTCCGGCGCCGAAGAGGACGAGGAGAAGGTGGACTACGGCTACGGCCTGGTTAGCAAGGGCACCGCGTCTCCTTATCTGCCATTCGGCGCAGGAAGGCACCGGTGCATCGGCGAGCAGTTTGCAAACGTGCAGCTTCAGAACCATCACCGCCATGATTGTCCGCGAGTTCAAGTTCCGCAACGTGGACGGCAGCAACAAAGTGGCCGAACCGACTACGCCTCGCTCTTCTCGCGCCCCCTGGAGCCGGCCAACATCCACTGGGAGAGGCGTCACAAGTAGGACTGCGGCGTGCACCTGTTCTGACGCGACCCAGACCAACGACCTTTTGAATCAATATAGGGACAGAAGGGAAAGGAGACTTTGCAGTGTATATATATATATAGATTTTATACCCTTACTAGGCGACGCCTTGGCTGGTCTGTGTGAGACAGAGGAGGCATGAGACTTTTTGGCACGGTAGCTCAGGGTCTCGACCCGAGCGTGGTTCAACCACCTGATGAGGAACAGGCCTCTCCCTTTTTGGATTGGCATCCATGCAACCTGAATAATCATAATATCTATTTTCATCTTTCCCATCTTTCCCCAGATATCGTCAAAACCAGACGGATGACAGGTCGGGGTGGGGTTGTGGCTCGGACGCTGCTACAAGGCAAGGATAGAACATGACGTCTGTGCGTGTCACCGACCATACAAGGCAGTTGAGACGGCACCACGGGCACTACCTCAAACATCTTCGCCACTAGTACACGTTTCCTGTAATCATTTCCATCAAAACGAACAACATCTTTGCCCGTGTCGTTGGATGCACCCGATCATCACATACTACAGATATACAGGGAAAACAAAACACAATCACCCCCGGCAAAAAATGACAGCAGACGAATTGGGACCGTTGGTCAGGCTCTGGGGCATCAAACTAAGGTCAACTACCGTCCACCACGGCCAAAGCGGACGAGCTGGCGCCATTTCTACGCTCGGTTCTGCAGGAGGCGGCTCGACTCCTCGACTCGGCCGCGCCCAGGGCATCGTCGCCACGGCCCGAGGGCGCCAGGGTGGACAAGGCGGCGGCGGCAACGCTGTGGAAGTGCAAGGGACGCAGGAAGACGGCGGGCAGCCGGGCACCGGTCGAGCTGCTGGAGCGGACCTTTTCGGCGGCGGAGCTCGGGCGCATCTCTAGCGGGCAAGGGTACGAGCGCAGGCGCGTGCAGGCCGAGACGTGGATCGGCCGGCGGTCGGTGCACGAGGACACGGCGGCGGCGGGCTCGGCCAGCTGGGCCGAGTTCCGCAACGGCCTCAAGGACCGGCACGCCGAGACGGAGGCGGCGTTCACGCCCAGCATGGTGGCGCACAGGACGGCGGCGACGTGGGAGTGCGGCGCCGTCGAGGTGACGACGGTGGCGGCGGGCGAGGAGCCTGGTGGCGGCGGCAAGACGACGGCGTGGGGCGAATTTACGCTCGGCGTTGAGGAGGTCAGACACCAGGTCGGCCGGCCCTTGCTCAAGGACCGCGTGTTTGCGATCCTGCAGCTCACCAGCGCCGTCGTCCCGACTGCTGACGGCGGTGGCGGTGGCGGCAGCAACGAGTTTGTGGTGGTCAACATACCCATCATCGATGAGGCTGGCGACGGCAAGGACAATCAGGAAGCAGGGGCGGAGGCGGCCAAGAGCCAGCCCACCCTGGAGCTCGCCCGGGACGGTGGAGTCGTGGTAGGCGCCTACGTCAGCGTCGAGCGGGTGCGGAGGCTGGGGGCGGACGAGGCCGAGGCGGGAAAGATCGAGTGGCTCATGGCCACGGCCTCGGATGCGCGCGGGGTCCTGCCCGCCCGAGTGCAGGCGATGGCGGTGCCGGGCCAGATCGTTAAGGATGTGCCTTGGTTCCTGACGTGGGCTGCGCAGCAGAGGCCGGCGGCCGAGGCCGTGTAAGCGGGCTTTTATATAGTATTTAGGCAGATACCCTATCTATTTCTCCATCCAAGAATCACGACCCCGCGTCGCGCGAGGTAATTATTTATCCATGCAGCATAAATAGTAATACCAGCTCCAGAAGGAAGAAAAAAAAGGCACAAAGGAAATAGGAAATAAAACAGGAAATGAAATAGGAAAAAACGGCGTCTAGTCCTCGAACATAATTTTTGTCCTTTTTCCAGCGTTATTAAATCGTAGGCGGCGATCCGATTGGATCGAACCATCACCATTCTGTTTGCTGAAACAAAAGCTCGCTATCTTTCTATTCATTTCCCCTTTCCTTCACCTTCCCCCTTCCCTTTCTTTTTCCGGCTGGTATTCCTACATAGGCTATATGTATACATAGGTATCTTTCAATACATCTAGCTCGTATGGGGTCGTGATTTTTTTGTTTAGAGAAAAACCTAGATAGGGTACCTGCCCAAATACTATATGCAATGGTGGGCATAGACTTAAGCCCATCCCTTTGAGTGCGCCGCGCTGGCGACCGATTGGGGAAACGCAGGCTTTTAGGTGCTCAGGTTTTGTGTGTGATCCGCATCCAAATTGAGGTACCTTCCTGGGAGGACATAAAAAAAAAATACCTCGCCACTTGAGCAAAAAGCACGCCTTTTCAAGTGAAGATCAGTACCTGGCGCCACGGCATCTAACCTACGGCACTCAAAGGGATTTGATAGCCTGTGCGTGGGGCCGACAGGTCCCCACATCCCGATTTTGTTGCAGGAACACGCATATCAGCTTGCCAACAAACCCACCAACCCACCCACCATCCTCCATCCCGATACCGGCACCTACCTACCCATCGCAACATCGCGCACGCCTACCTCTGCCACCAATGGATCTGGTGAACCAGTGAGTCGCATCAAGCCGCACCTGCTCCCACTCGCGTTCAGTCCGGCCTCGAACACCATGGTCTTGGACACGCTGACTCTGATGAAAAGCCTCGAGGGCCGCCTCCTGTTCGCGGTGCCCAAGAGTGAGTCATTATGCATACTGCCCTCAGGCGACTATCTAGATCTCTGGGTGCCCAGCCGGTACCTAGGTAGTCACAATAGACCTTCATCATGGCCCAGACGGCCCTGCGCTGACACGCCTTGTCGCACACGTGATAGAGGGCCGCTTGCAGGCGCAGTCCCTGAACCTGCTGGAGGGGGCCGACATTCAGTTCAGGAGAGAACCGCCTCGACATCGCCCTGGTCAAGAACCTGCCCATCGCCCTCATCTTCCTGCCCGCCACTGACATCCCACCTTTGTGGGCGAGGGGCGCGTCGACCTGGGCATCACAGGCAAGGACCAGGTCCAGGAGCACGATGCCGGCGTCCGGGCCGCCAACCGCGCCAGGAGGGGCTCCTCGGGCCTTGCCGGCCCCGGCGATGACGATGCGGACCAGAAGCAGCGAGGCTGCGAGACGGTGCTGGACCTTGGCTTTGGCGCCTGCAAGCTGCAGGTTCAGGTGCCCCAGAAAGGTTCCTTTGCCTCCCCGACCGACCTGATCGGAAAGAATATCGGCACCAGCTTCGTCCACCTGGCCGAGAAGTACTTCGCCAACCTCGAGCTCGAGCAGGCCGCCCGCCTCAACGGCGGCTCCGGCCCTGCCGAATCCTCGCCCACGAAGCTCCGTACCAAGATTATCGAGCTGAGCGGGAGTGTCGAGGCCGCCTGCGCTCTGGGCGTGGCTGACGGCATTGTAGACCTTGTCGGTGCGTTTGTCCCTCCCTGCTCCTCATGGTGGCCACATAAAGCCTGCAGTCCCGACCACGCTAGCACCCTTCCACATATCCTTTTTCTGGTCCTTAATCCTTCTTTTCCTATATCTCTTTTTTTTCTTTTTTTTTTTTCTTTTTTTTTGTCCTATATCCTCTTTCTTTTTTATATTTACCTTTTCCTTTCCTGTATTATCTTTATTCCTTTATTATTTTTTCTCCTTTTCTATTTCCATTTCCTGTTCCTATATCCCTTTATATCCCTTTTATTTTCATATGTCTGTTCCTCTTTCCTTTTTCCTTTCCTGTATCTCTTCCTTTTTTATTTTTCCTTTCCTGTATCTGTTCGTGGCTTACACGTGTTAGGCGAAAGATGTGATATTACAATATCTGGTCAAGTCTTCTGGTCTAAATGCAACAAAAGGGGCTCCTCATGCGAGCCCGCTTTTTTAGACCTAAAAGACTTTGACCAGATATTGCAAACATTTTCTCACGCCAACACCTAAAGAGCTACAAATCGCTGATCAGTATTTGTTTGCCGCGCCGAGTTGGGGCATTACTGTTCCTCTACCCCTTTTCCTTTATTGTATTCCTTTCCCGCCCCCGTATCCCCTTTCTGTCCCTACACACTTTTTCCTTTCCTATATCCTTTTTTCTCCTGTATCTTTTTCTTTTTCTATCTCCTTTTTTCCTTTCCTTTCCCTTATTTGGGGAAGGTGCCCGTTCACCGCTACCCTTACTCCATGTTTGCCGGCCTTCTCTGCCCGGTTGGCTGACCGGCTATCTGCTTCTCGAGTTTAGAGTCTGGCGAGACCATGAAGGCTGCAGGGCTCATGGCTATCGACACGGTGGTGGAGTCATCGGCGATCCTGATCAAGTCCAAGTCCCCGACCAACCCGGAACTAGTCGAGCTGATAGCCTCGCGCATCGGGTGTCATCACGGCCCAGAGGTATGTGCTCTGCCAGTACAATATCGAGCGGTCACGGCTGGCCGAAGCCGCGGCCATCACGCCTGGCAAACGCGCCCCTACCATCACCGCGATCGACCAGGAGGGTGCTGTTGCCGTCAGCGCCATGGTCGAGAAGAAGAAGATTGCGCCTGTCATGGATGAGTTAACCAAGGTCGGCGCAACCGATATCCTGGTTCTTGACATCCACAATGCCAGGAGCAGCTGATGCATGGCTAGTTCCTGATAAGAAGAAAGGTGTGAATCAAAAGACGGTGTCGACCAATGATAGAACAGAATATCAAAATCTAAACATGTAAACCAGGTAGAGGTATTAATGGGGGAAATGGTCGGATCCGATTTACGTCGTGTATTCATCCGATCATCCTCATGCAACACATGGGCGTATTGAAGTGCCTGGTATAACCCTAGCAGCACTGCTCAAAGCATCTACAAGACAGTATTCTTACGTGTTCCAGATGACGACGCGTCCGTCAACTCCGCTCGCTGTCAGATGACACATGTTAGCTTTTGTGTCTGTCCTTTATTTGGCTTAGGGTTGCATGAAGCTTGCAACAACGGATGGCTCGACCAGGCATCGGCTGACTTACAACTGAACTTGACCAGGCCCGAGGCGGATTCTTGGTAGGGGCGGATGGTGGTGATGGTGTTCTGGTGGACCGTCTTGAGCTGGGTGTCGTCCTTGGCCTTGCCCTTCAGGTCCATCTGGCGGAACATGTTGAGGGCAGACTCCTCGCGACCCGAGTCGGACAGGCCGGCGGGGCGGCCTTTGGCCTCGAGGGTGCCGCTCAGCTGCCAGTCCTGGATGCCGCCCTGGAAGCGGAAGGCCTCGCAGTCGTAGCCGGCGGCGATGATCTCGGCCTCGCCGTTCCAGATGAGGCCCATGAAGGGCAGCAGCTGGGTGGTGATGCTGACGACGGCGCGCGGGGGCTGCTCGGGCCCGCCCGGGTAGACGACGGTGATGGAGCTGTCGTGGGAGGCAAAGGCCAGGGCGTCGCCCGAGGGCGAGAAGGCGACGGCGTGGACCCAGCCGGCCGAGTTGTTGAGGTACTCGCCGCAGACCGTGTTGAAGGGCAGGCGCTCACCCCAGGCGCTGGGCTCGGGCTTGGTGTCGACGCCCTTGATGAAGCTGCTGAAGACGCGGGCGTGGGCGTCGGTGGACCCGGCGGCCAGGAGCACCGAGTTGGGGTGCCAGGCAACGGTGGTGATGGTGCTGCGGATGGGCTTCTTGATGTGCTTGGACACCCACCAGTCGTTCTCCTCCTCAAAGTAGCAGATGGCGATCACGCGGTCGCCTGAGCCGTTGGTCTCGGTCGGCGACCAGCGCACAAAGGTGGCGGCCCGGTTGATGCGGAGCAGCACGAGCGTCGGCTTGTAGCCGGTGGGGGAGGGCTCCCAGACCAAGGCATTGCGATCTGTTTGTGGCAATGGCCGAGGGGAGGGGCGTGAGCGAGGGCGAGAGACAGACGGGTGATAGGGGGAGGAGACGACTGACCCTGCGAGCACGAGACGATGCGGCCAGAGTTGGGGGCAATGTCGACGCTGGTGACGGTCTTGTCGTGGGCCTTGAGCTCGTCCTTGAGCTTGAAGGCAGAGCCGACCTTGGAGTAGAGCTCGACGGTCGAGTCGCGCGCAATGGCCAGGGTCTGGCGGTCGGCCGAGAAGGAGTGGTCGGCGATGGGGTTGTGGAAGAGGTGGTGGACTTCGGGCGGCGCCATGGCGGGCAGGAAGGGGTGCACGGGCTGTGATAGGAGTGACTCTCGACTATCACCGTGCCGGACCTCTTGGGGGCTGGGTCTGGTCAGGAAGACGGCTGGACAGCGGGCAATGTTTGATGGATGAGGTCGAGTTCTGGGCCTTTGGTCCTCGGCGCATGCAAGCTGCAGGTTCAGGCTCCCAGTGACGACGATAATCCGCACTTCGGTCAATGCATGCGGATGACTGGCCCAGCGACGTAACCGAGTGGGGTACCAAGGCGCAGGTCGCGCAGGCGGCTTCCATGTCCCACACCGCCCGGAGCTCCCCTTAGCTGTGTCCCGCCTTTTTCATGCTAGATTGGCAACGGTAGCTCCAGCTTCAAAGTTGTGTGCTTGACCTCGACGCGACGACCACCCTGCTCACCAGCGTCGTCGCCTGCAGACCCCCCGCCATTGCCAGCCAAAATCGCGCCGCGCCAATTCTCTCTCAACCAAAAAGGGCACGCCCTGCTTTTGCCGTGCACTCCCCTGCATCCCCGCCGCACCGCGCCGCACCGCGCCGCACCGACGACTGCACCTCCTTGACGGCCGGCCACCCATTCACGCGTTCAAACCATCGCGCGGACGGAGACCCTCAGATACACAATGGCCACGGCCACGGCCTCGGCCGCAGCCCCGCGTGGTGCCAGCCTGCCAGCTAAGGTCTCCCAGGTCGCCCCGAATCAGACGTGAGTGCCCCCCGCGTGAGGAGCGCTGCCGACGCTGCGCTCGCCAACACCTCCCTGGCGCGGGAGAAGACGCATGTTCTAACGCCCCGGACCGCACGGGCAACCACAAAACCCCGCCCGCTACCGACAGACTGTACGTGCGGAACATACCCTCGTCGAGGGGACTGCAGAAGCAAGACATGCGCATGGCTCTCTACATGCTTTTCTCAACCTACGGGCCTGTGCTTGACGTCGTCGCACTCAAAACGGCCAAAATGCGCGGCCAGGCCCATATTGTGTTCCGGGACATACACGCATCGACACAGGCCATGCGCTCTCTACAAGATTTTCGACTTTTTCGGAAGCAAGCTTGTGAGTCTGGCGTCACCATCTCACTGTTTGCCTCCGCTTTGTCCTGCCAACGCTGCCGTCTGCTGGAGTGAGTGACTGACAAGAGAAAACTTGCCCTCCTCGGAAGAAAATCGAGTACGCCAAAACAAAATCCAACACAGTTGCCAAGTTGGATGGCACCTTCAAGCTGTCCAACCCGTCAGCATCCACAAACGTCGAAGTCACGGAACTCCAGCATAGTATTTTCAACGCGCCCGTGCCAGGAGCCGCCACCCATGGGCTTCCCCACCAAGCCCCCCTCGGCTGGTGACCACGCCATGAAGGACGCCGGTTCTGCCGAAAACAGGGGCCAAAAACGAGGCAGGGACGAGGAAGAGGAGGAGGAGGACAGTGATGTCGCCATGGAGGAGGACAGCGACGACGAGTAGGTTTGCTGCCAACCGTACTGTTCTGGCTCGAACCGGACGTACTCACGCCAGAGCCGGTGTGACGCTCCGGCCTCCGGGCGCAACTCGGGGAGGGAGAGGACTGTCGCCCGACTCAACCCTCCGATCGCACACCTTCCTGGAGTCTTGGTAGACGGCCACCGCCGGGGTTTGCTACGCCGAGGCCATTTCGGTTGGTACCCAGAGGCCAACGCAGCCGCCCACCAGTCCCAACCAGACCATCAGGTAGTCTTCTCTGGAGCAGTCGAAGTCCGACATTGCGTCTCCAAGGAGGCATGGGTGGATGAAGAAGGTTGGCACGCCTGTTATGGGATGGTGCTGAACGGGGGCGGGGAAAACAGAAAGACAGAAAAGGAGGGTTCAGCATGTTAGTATAGACCAACTGGCCCTAGACTCGGAAGAAGGCTGCATATCCAGACTCGCTCACATCTGCTGAGATGGCGCCGACCGGCCCTTGCATCCGGAGCCGTTCCTTGAATTGGCCGGGGACCAAGCGCCGGAAGACCGTGTCCAGGTCCAGCGCCGGCTCGTCGGTGGGCAGTCCACTCAGGGAGAACCATAGGCACGGCGCTCGGTAGGTTGGGTGAAGGTGGATCTCATAGGTGACGCTCGCCAACTCTGCGAGGGCGGGCCGGCTGGGGAGGGCCGACTGGAGCCAGAGATTCTTGGTTCAGTCGCAGCGAGGCTAGCTGCAGGGCACGCTATGGGGGAACATACCGAATCCGCGTCTTCGAGGTCGATCATGTGCTGGTCAGCGCCAACGTGGGCGGCAACGTCTTCGTCGGCAGAGCTGAGGGAGAAGCCGCCGAGTTGGGCCGAGAGGCCAGCGTCGTCCAGGTCGAGCTCGGCGGCGGTGATGGGGCGGACTATCTGAACATAGGTGCTGTACTCGGGGCCCAGTGTAAAGGAGGTGTCGAGGGCGGAGATGACGTTGAGCTTCCACTGCTTGCGGAGCGGGCCCAGAGCGGCGCGTCGATACCTCCTGTCGAGCTGGTGGCAGGCCTCGGCGAACTCGTCGGCGCCGAGGAAGGGATAGTCCCTGAAGTCGGAGCTCCTCTTTGCGCACATTGGGACGATATGTCGCACCTGGTAGTGTCGCACCTGGTAGCGATCTAGGTAGTTGATGGGTGCCTAGGTATCTACCTAGGCATGCACACAAGGCGATGTTGCTCGATCAAGGGGAAATCCAATAATGATGGAGCCTCACAAAGGCCCACCCCTCTCAAGAAGTATCAATTGGCACCTGAACTCGTGGCTGAATGGCTGTTGGGTGACACCTGCTTGCGGCCTTTTTGGCATGTTACCCTTGTTCCTCGTCGGAATCCGCATTTAAAGTCAACGTCATACCAGCGTTCAACCCGAATCGGTCGACTGCCATGCATGCCTTTTCCACAAAAGAAAAAAAAGGAGGAGAAAAATAAGATGTGGCTTAAGAGCAAGACGGGGCGCCCCGCAAACAGAAAATCCAGAATGCGGCAGGGCGGCACTACGGCGACGGATCGGGTAGGTGTGGCTGTTTTTCGATTGTTTAGGTGTCGTCTGCCACCGCAAGGTTGGTTCGTCGCCATTTCGATTGGAACTCACTGGCCAGGTGGTTACTAAACCAGACACTTCCGTCACTGGGCACGTCTCTCACCAACCTGCCCGCCCGTCTACCAGCCCGACTCGACTTTATCCAAGTCCGCATTGAATCCAACCTCGACTCATCTTCGCTGGAATCTCCATCGTCGCGTTGCAGCTGCGCCTGTCACGATCGCAACTCCACCGGCCTCCACCTACCCCAGTGTGGGCGGTAACCTTTGTGGCTGTCAGTATCAATCGGGTCAAAGCTGCCTGGGGCGTCCAAGATTGTCTTGACTCGGACCCAGGGGGAGACGAAGGAGAGAAGAAGAGAGGGAAAAAAAAAAAAAAAAGGCCCCTGGACACGCTGCCCCTCCCCCTGAAGCCGAGGCAAACGCCACGTCGCCAGCAGCAAACGCAGCGGGCCAGGGGCAGCGGCCAATGCCGATGCCATCCAGGCAAAATATAGGTAGCAGCAACCACAGCTGAGAGCCACCGCTCCCACACGAGCCGAGCTAGCTCAGCAAAAGTACCGCCCAGCACACAGCACACAGCAGCGACAACCTCCCCGCCGCCGAGGACATGTCGTTCGCAGTGCCCAAGCATGTGCCGTCGTCGTTTGGGAACCCACAGCAGCGAGAGTTGGAAGACCGCCTGTGGGCCGCCTCGCGCGCACAGCAGCAGCAGCAGCACCAGCGCCAGCACCACGGCGGCGTGCTTGGTGGCGTCCAGGACCGCGTCGGCGGCTTCTTCGACCCAGCCCGCCGGACCGCCCTCCCGATGTACAAGGACAAGCCATACGCCTACCCACCCTCCTACCGCAACCGCCCCATATACCGGTCCAAACGAGGAGTCGGCTTCCTGTTCCTGGCCGTCCTCGGCCTCTTCTACCTCGGCGGCGCCTTTGAGAGGCACAAGGAAAAGGTTACGACGCCCTTACGGGCCTGGTCATGGCCTGCCAAGGGCGACAAGGCGGCCGCGGGCGCCAAGGTGGACTGGTTACAACGGAGGGCGCGCGTTGTCGAGGCGTTTGAGCTGAGCTGGGCCGCCTACGAGCGATATGCGTGGGGCTACGACGAGTTCTACCCCGTCTCCAAGCAGGGCCGGCAGATGGCCAAGAGCGGGCTGGGCTGGATCATTGTGGACTCGCTCGACACCATGATGCTCATGAACCTCACGACACAGCTGAGTCACGCGAGGCAGTGGATCTCCAAGTCGCTGACGTACGACCAGGACCAGGACGTCAACACTTTTGAGACGACCATACGCATGCTCGGCGGCCTGCTGTCGGCGCACTACCTCTCGACCGAGTTCCCAGACATGGCGCCGCTGGCCGAGGATGACCCGGGCACGCCGGGCGAGGACCTGTACCTGGAAAAGGCCAAGGACCTGGCGGACCGGCTCCTGTCGGCGTTCGAGACGCCGTCGGGCATCCCGCTGGCCAGCGTCAACCTGGGCAAGTTCCAGGGCATCGCGTCGCACGCGGACGCGGGCGCATCGTCGACGGCCGAGGCCACGACGCTGCAGCTCGAGTTCAAGTACCTGGCCAAGCTCACGGGCGAGAAGCTGTTCTGGGACAAGGTCGAGAAGGTGATGGAGGTGGTGGACGGGCTGAACGAGTGGGACGGGCTGGTGCCCATCTACCTGAATCCGGCCACGGGCAAGTTTCAAGGCGAGAACATTCGGCTGGGCAGCAGGGGCGACTCGTACTACGAGTACCTGATCAAGCAATACCTGCAGACCAACGAGAAGGAGAAAGTGTACAGCGACATGTGGCACGAGGCGATGCGCGGGGTGCGCAAGCACCTGGTGACGTACACGGAGCCTTCGGGCTTGACCATCATCGGAGAGCGGCCTGACGGGCTGGGGCGGGCGCTGTCGCCCAAGATGGACCACCTGGTCTGCTTCATGCCGGGCACGATCGCGCTGGGGGCCACGGGAGGGCTGACCGAGGCCGAGGCGCGGCGGCGCAAGACGTGGACGCGGCAGGACGAGGCTGACATGCGGCTGGCGCGGGAGCTAATGCAGACGTGTTGGGGCATGTACAAGTACATGGCGACGGGGCTGGCGGCCGAGATTACGTTTTTCAATGTGGGGGACCCGGCGGCGGGCGAGGGCGACGCGCACGCGACGCCGCCCGACCATTTCTCCGAGGACCCCGAGGCGACGTGGCGCAAGGACTACGTGGTCAAGGAGTTTGACTCGCACAACCTGCAGCGGCCCGAGACGGTCGAGAGCCTCTTCTACATGTGGCGGATCACGGGGGAGAACAAGTACCGCGAGTGGGGGTGGGAGATGTTTGGGTCCTTCATGGAGCACACGGCGGTGGCCGACGGCGGCGGCTTCACGAGCCTGTCCAACGCCAACAAGCTGCCGCCCGTGACGCGCGACAACATGGAGAGTTTCTGGCTGGCCGAGACGCTCAAGTACTTTTACCTCTTGTTCTCGCCCAACGACGTGCTGCCTCTGGGCCGCATCGTCATCAACACCGAGGCGCACCCACTGCCGCGCTTCGATATGGGGCCGTTGTTCTCGACGGGCTGGAGCCGAAAGGCGCGGGGGAGCGGCGGCGATGGCAGCAGCAGCAGCAGCAGCAGCAGCAGCAAGGACGCGAAGAGTACACACTAGATGGGATCAATGCTTGGAGTGCATAGTCTGGGATCTGTGTTGCATGTGTTTGGGTGCCGCAGGATTGATTTGCCCCTGTTTGGTAACCTTAGAAGGTAATGATATAAATACCTAGGTAGATGTCAGGCAGGTCGTTTGGCATTTTGCAGCATTTCCAGTTGGTTTTCTTGTTTTTATTTTGGGTGCCCCGTTTGCGGCTGGCGTCAGTGCTACCTCGGTACTAGAGGTATGTACGTGAAGTGAACGCTGCGCAGTTGGTGTTTCGCGGGCAGGTGCCAGTCGCGTGCTTATCGGGCGGGCTGTGCTTGCCGTCTTGTCACTCCAAAACCTGCCTAGCCCAGTCGGGCAAGAAGCTGGGGGCGTGTCGGATGTAAGGTGCTGGATGCATCACCCATCAATTCCTCGGAACGACAAAAATAAAATAAAAAGCAAAACCACCACCAGCAGCGCATCGCATCGCGACCTGCGCAATGCAACCGCCGACGCTCGGTTCGCCGACCGCGCCCAGCACCAGCACCAGCGCCACCAGCAGAATGCCCCCCGGCGGGGACATTGAGCTGAGCCTGCTGTCGGCCAAGGAGGACAGCCTCGCGCAGGGCAGCAGCTACAGCATGCGCGAGCCCGCCTACGACGACGAGCCGCGGCCCAGCCCCCTCCGCCGCTGGGCCGACAGCTTCCGCCGCGACCCGGCCATGCGCATCACCCCGAAGGCAGTGCCGCTGTCGCTGGCCCCCGGCACGCCGCCCGCCCGCATGCCCGTCCCGGCCTTTGCGCCCGCCCGCGACCCCGAGGCCGGCCACTTCTTCGACCTGCACGGCGCCGCCCTCGCCACGGCCAACTCGGCCCTGTCGCGCGAGCTCAAGGGCCGCCACCTGCAGATGATCGCCATGGGCGGCTCCATCGGCACCGGCCTCTTCGTCGCCTCGGGCACCGCCCTCAGCACCGGCGGCCCGGCCTCCGTCCTGCTCGCCTACTGCATCATCGGCCTGATGCTCTACTGCACCGTCCACGCCCTCGGCGAGCTGGCCGTCGTCTTCCCCGTCGCCGGCTCCTTCTCCGCCTTCTCCACCCGCTTCCTCGACCCCTCGTGGGGCTTCGCCATGGGCTGGAACTACGCCCTGCAGTGGCTCGTCGTCCTGCCCCTCGAGATCATCGCCGCCTCTATCACCATCAGCTACTGGAACGACAGGCTCGACCGCTCCATCTTTGTGACCATCTTCCTCGTCGTCATTGTCGTCATCAACCTGTTTGGCGTCAAGGGCTACGGCGAGGCCGAGTTTATCTTTGCCATCATCAAAGTTACCGCCGTTATCGGCTTTATGTGAGTTTTCTTCAATTTCTATCTCTGGTTATGAACGGCGGATGAATGACGGACAAGGAAAAATGGCCCAACTGACAGAGCAACACCCACAAAATAAAGCCTCCTCGGAATCGTCATCAACATCGGTGGCACCAAGGACGAGGGCTACATCGGCACAAAGTACTGGCACGACCCCGGCGCCTTCAAGAACGGCTTCAAGGGCCTCTGCTCCGTCTTCGTCACGGCCGCCTTCGCCTTCGCCGGCACAGAGCTCGTCGGCCTGGCCGCCGCCGAAACGGCCAACCCCCGCAAGTCGCTGCCCACCGCCATAAAGCAGGTCTTCTGGCGCATTACCCTCTTCTACGTCGTCGCCCTCACCGTCGTCGGCCTGCTGGTGCCCTATGATAATCCTGACCTGATGGGCGCCACCTCGGTCGTCGACCTCAACTCCAGCCCTTTTGTCATTGCCATCGAAAGCGCCGGCATCGAGGTTCTACCCTCGGTCATGAACAGCGTCATCCTCATCGCCGTCCTCAGCGTCGGCAACAGCTCGGTATTTGGTTCCAGTCGCACCCTCGCTGCTCTCGCCGACCAGGGCCAGGCTCCCCGCATCTTGTCCTACGTTGACCGCCGCGGCCGCCCCCTCGTCGCCATCCTTTTGTCGTCGTCGCTCGGCCTCATCGCCTACGTCGCCAACCACCGGGACCAGGAGATCATCCTGAACTGGCTACTTGCCGTCTCCGCCCTCAGCTCCATCTTCACCTGGGGCAGCATCTGCCTGGCCCACATCCGCTTCAGGAGGGCCTGGATTCGCAAGGGCAGGTCGCTTGGCGACCTCGCCTTCCGCGCCCAGGCCGGCGTCGCCGGCTCCTGGCTCGGCTTTGTTCTCAACGTCGTCTTCCTCGTCGCCCAGTTCTGGGTCGGCATCTGGCCGCTGGGCTTCGAGCGCAAGAGCTCGGTCGAGATCGCCTCCGAGTTTTTCCTGCGGTGCATGGCTGTCCCCATCGTCCTCATCATGTGGCTCGGCCACAAGCTGTACTACCGCACCTCCTTTGTGCGAACCGACGACATGGATCTCGACACGGGCCGTCGTGACTTTAATCTTCCCATACTCATGGCCCAGGAGGTCTCTGAGAAGCGGTCCTGGCCGACTTGGAAAAAGCTGTACAGGTACTTTTGCTAGGTTCTCTTTCGGCTGTTTCTGTTGCTTTTTTCCCTGATCTTTTTATTCTTGCATTTCCTCGCCTATTCCCCAACCCTCTTGTATCCCCGGTCTTTCTCTCTCTCCCGGTCTAGATCGCATCTGTGTAGGAACATACCTAGGGATCATGATGCCACATGGATGGAGTCTTCCGATGGCACTACATAATACGATATGTGAAACGGGAAATGATGTTAGAAGCATGGCGTCTGTACATGAATCTATGTCCTTATCCACACATTGAACTACAACAGACGTATGGTAAGCTGGCCTACGAACTTTGAACAAAAAAGTATGTTTGCAAAACTGCAACCTTCATGCAACAAGCGGGTGAGTAGACAGCAAGGAGAACCCAATAGAAAAGATAATAATAAAAAATAAAAATAAAACATCTCGTGTGAACGGCGGGAACTTTTTAATGAAACAAGATGGCTATCTGTACTAAGCTGCTAGCAAGACATAGGAGAGTGCGCCGGCGGCGCTGGGTGGTCAAGGCTGGGCTCAGATATCGTGCTCGGTCTAGCTCTGTGCCAGTCATGGGAAAGAAAAGTACAAGACTACATAATCGTGAGCAGCGTGTGGCGCATCAGATCATAATAAAGACAATATGGGAACAGAAGAGCCGTGAAAGAGAGGCCGGCACGCGTCGCGCCTCTCAAAAGTCCCAGAAGCTGCCCGACTTGGCGGGGACGCCTTGCTTCCTGCCAGCAACCGGGCGGGGTTGTGGCTTCTCGTCGACCTCCTCATCCTCGCCGTAGAGCCAATCTCGGTTGGTCCCTTTCTTGCCGCCCACTGGTGGAAAAAAGAAATGTTAGCAGGCATCCAGAAGACACGAAAGTGGAAAAGCTGCGCGGTGGGGTGGGCATCTGCCAAAGATCCTCCCGATTCCCCAGGTAGACTTGATTACACGGTATCATTGAAATGCTCGACTTACTTCCGTCTCCACCGATGACGATTCCGCGATCGTCCGGCTTCTTGGCGCCGCGGCCGAGTGGCAGGCTGTTCTCCTTCTGAGAGACGGGGGACTTGTCGTACGAAGACCAGTTGGCCTCCATATTCTTGACAGCCTTCTTGCGGTCCTCCGGGACCGGTGGCCTGGTCGCATTAGCGGCGAATTCAGACTGTCGCGGGCTGTCGTCAGTCATTTCAAACTTGGAGTTGAAGTCGCGGCGCCTGTCTTTGAGGTTCGTGATGTTGCCGAGCGCACGCGCGTCGGTACCCTCTAGGGGTGCGGAGCCGTCCTCGCTGTACAGGTTGTTCTTGTACAGGCCGAGGCCGTCGTTGTGGCCGGCACCACGCGGCCGGGCGGCCGGGCGCGGCTCGCCGCTAGGTTCGCCGTCGTCCTGGAGCTCGAAGTGGGCCGCGGCATCCCGACGAGGCTTGGGCGGGGCGGGCTTCTGGGCCGCCGGCGTCTCGGCCACTTCGTCGTTCCCAGTACTCCAATGCCGGACCTCCTGGGACCGCGTGGGACGGGGACGCGGCTTTTGCGGAGTTACAAAGTCCTTGAAATCCCACTGGCTCTTGTGCTTTCCGCTCGCCACATCCTCAAACGCGGTGCCCTTGACGGGGGCGTCCTGCGGGTCGGTGCCGTCGGCAAAGTCAAAATGCTCGTACTTCTTGGGGTTTGGGCGGTAGAAGCGGTCGGGGGACCTATGATCAGGCGAGTCGGTCTCCTCGGCCTCAGCCGCCCCCTCGAAAAGCCGCATGGGCTGGAAGTTCTTCCCGGCCCCGCCCTTAGGCGCAATGACGCTCTTAGAGGGCGAATCGCCAGACACTCCCGAACCATTGTCGTCCTCGGGCTCATCGCCGAGAATCTCGGTGAAGGACCGCTGGCGGGGTCGCGTCTTGCCAGCGTAGGGGGAGATAAAGCTCTCGGGCTCGGGTTCCTCGGCGCGGGGGGCAAAGAGGTTCAGGGAGGCGTGGGGGTCGCGCATTGCATTGGTAGAGCTTCCGCGCGAGCGTGAGGACAGACCCGCCGCTTCCGTCGCCACGGCCCCGCCGCCGACGCACTTGGTGATCAGCTTGATCTGGTCCGTGCTATCTCGGATAGGCCAGTTGCGGCCGCTCCTGCCAATGACATCGAGCTGTTTCAGGAGCGAGCCCTGATCCCAGGACTGACGGACCTGGACGATCTTGCCGGCTCTATCAAAGGTCACAAAGTGCGTCTGTGGTCAGAATCCCGGTTAGCTGGTTGTAGCCGTGGTAGTTTTGGAGGGGACAAACGCACCACAGCAAGGTGGACAGCGCGGTCGGCAACAAAGTTGTCGTCCAGCCCAGGCAAATACGGTCCGCCGCTGACAGTGAACTCGAGCGAGGTTTCGGTCTCGAGGGCAATTCCGAGACGATCGCGACCCTCAATGGCGGAGAGGACATCCTCTTTCGTCTTGTTGAGGTGCTTGCGCAAGCCAGTGAGATGCTTGACAACGTCGGCGGCACCGGCCACAGTGGTAGTGGTGGTTATGTAGCTCAGCGACGCGTTTTCGGCCAGGGCGGACGGGTCCGGCGCAGCGAGGAAGCGCAGGTAGACGTCCTGCAGCGCCATTATATTTGTTTGTGGCGGTTGTTGTTGGCGAGTGCACAAGAGCGCAAGGGTGTGTTCTGTTGGTCGGGCGGCGAACGAGCTTCCCGAGGGAAGGAAAAAAAAAATATGCGTTGCAGGTGCCTCGGTAGTGAGTGGGAGAGCCGGTGATAGTCAAGGAGACACAGCAAGAGAAGGGAACCTTGCGCTGCGCGGTAGGCAACTACACCTGAACCTGGGCCTGGACCTGGACCTAAAGACGTGCGCAAAGAGACCTCTTGGTATGAGGGAAGAACGCGAAAGAACAGTAGGCAGACAGATTATGGCAGATGGAAGGTGCCAGGAAGGTGCGATGCGGGCGAGTGAGGGTGGGGAAAGGACGGCGCGTCAAGCAACAGAGAGACAAGAAGAGAATTGGGATGGAGGAATGATGGCGGCGGCAGCGCCAGCCGGACAAAATCAAGCCTTGGAAACTTCGGCAACTTATTGAACGGAGGGAGGCGCGAACGGGCAGGCGTTTGAAAGGTGGGGGGGAAGGGTGCTGCCCCCCTGCGCATTGTTTTGTTGACATCTGCCTCATTGGAAGCAGGTTAGAGCACAGGCAGGCGAGGTTTGATCCTTCAGGGTCGAAAGCAGGTACCAGCTGGGCGGGCCCACTGAAATGGCCTGCATGCACGCCATCAATTGCTGCCTTGCCCTTTCCGACCTTGGGGCCCGGATGGATCCCAAATGACGGCATGTCGCATTTGGATTCCGCCCCAAGCGTGGAGAGGAAAGGGGAAGGAGACTGAAGCAGACTAGAGGTACCTAAGCAAGACAAACGGAAAGAAAGAAATGCAAACATCATATGTCCCCCTATCTTGAGCTTTTTTTTCTTCTTTTTTTTTCGCCTTTGTCAACTGGCAGATACCTAACTGTTGCACAGAAAGTTCAGGACCATGGAGAAAACACGTGGATAGGTGGAAGCTCCCAGGGCGTCGTCGCCCTTCCGTCTAAAAAAAAAAAGCACAGCCGTGCGCCAAGCCAATCACAGACCTTGCCAGACCCAAGGGCCCCCAGACGGCTCCTGACCCCGTAATTAGCCCCCACGAGCAACTGCGCCCGCAAATCATATATTCCCTGGTCTTTTGCAGTCTTCCTCCCTGACACGCCACGCATAGTACTCAATTTGCTCGTTCAAGCGAAAGCAGCCTGCCCTGCCTGTCGGCTGCCTTTCCGCCTCAACCTGCTTGGATGCACCAGCCAGCCTTTAATAACCCACAACATATCCCCTCGCGCGCGCCGAAGGCGACTTGCATCCAGCCATTCTATCCCGAGGTAGATCAAATCGTCCAGAGAAGAGGGCACACTCGACATCGGCGTCTCTCGGCACTCTGTAATACCCTTGCTCCTGTTTGCCGCGGTCGGCTGTCCAGTAGCTGCTTCTATATCCCGAAGATCCGAGTTTCCGAGGTTGTCAAGTGGGAGGCAATCTATTTTTTGGAACTGTTCTCCCGATTACTAGATAAAAATTTGAGGATTCTGGATAAGAGCCTCACACAGGCACCGCGCAGGTTTGCCTAGGTAAATATTGCGTGAGTGTAGCCAGCTAACCGTCCCCGCCAGTCCCGTCCCTATCAGTCCCGTCCTTTAAACGCCAGACAATGCAGCCAAACTCCAGCTGGTCGCGTAACAGTCGTGGGCTCGTGTGCTCGTGACTATGCGCAGCCTCATCTCCAGTGAGAGAGTGTGTACCGAAAAGAAAAGAGAAAAAAGCCCGAATAACAACAAAGGCATTAAAAGTAAACAAGTGTTGGAGGCTAGGCGGGGGGGTTCGTGGAACCAGCCATGATTAAGAAACCGCCGCCTAGCCCTTAGTCACCTGAACTACTCGCACCTCCTCAGCAGCCGCCATACCTCACACCTCGCTTGCCGAGCTCCTTGCGCCCGACGGCATCTTCCGGAAGCACCCAGCCGCGCGCCCTCTTGGCCTCCTCTTCTCTGCCAGCTGTGGCTGCGGCATCCAGTCGTCACGAGGGAGGGTCTTGCGTCGGGTCCCCTCGGCGGGAGCCCCGATCTCACTCCGCCAATGCGCGTGGCCAGGGGCGGCCTCGTCGCCCGCGAGCATGCAGAGACCCCAGAGTGCCAGGCAGGCCGTCAGCGAAGGCGAGGAGAGACCGTTTCCGGCGTCCTCGTCGCCGCCCTGCGCCGCCAGTTGCGTGCTCCCCACCTCGAGGTAACCAAAGTGCGGAGTGCCCTCGGCTCCGTTCCTAACAAACACGAGCTCGATCTCGGTGAGGATGAAGCCGTAGCGGCACCCGTGCTCACGCATCACGTGGTGCAGGTGTGCCAGCCCCCTCAGGTACTCGACGCGCTTGATGTTGCCCTCGACCCGCATGCCCGTGTTGAACCTGTCGAAGCTCTTGACCAGGCCCACCACGCGACCCGTCGGTTTGCCGCCGAAGATGGCCGCTGCCGATGACGACTCGCCACTGACGTTGGCCACAAAGGCGCACTCGGACGACGATGCGCCCGCCGCGCCGCTCTTGCTAGGCACCGACAGCTGCAGTGGCCTGTCGCTCGACAAGGCCAGCGCCGCGTTGAGCTTGGGCAGGTAGAAGCTCGCGTAGGCCGCGTGCAGCGCTGCCTCGGTCTCCGGGTGGCGCTGTGTCACGGGCGCGCTGGGCAGGAGCGAGGCCGGCACAGGCATGGAGAGCAGAGCCGCGGCGCCGGGGAGGGCCAGGATGCTCGAGGCGTTGAAGCCAGTCCACGGCCGCACCTGTCGCACGTCCCACCAGAAGTGTTTTGTGTGCGGGTCCCTGAGCGGGAATGAAATGGTGCGCACCAGGGCCGGGGCCGGGTTTGCACTGGTCAGGTACGACAGGAGTGTGCGAGTGGGTCCGGGCGCGGGCGCCGAAACCTCGGGAGTCATGGCAGCCGACGCGAGCGGCGAGGACTCGCGAGGGGCATACGTCTGCTGCGGCTGGTGATGGTAGAAGAAGGACGAGTCTGCCTGGGGCATGAGGGTCTGCGGCTGCATGGTGGACATGGATCCAGGCGCCGTGGTGGTGGCCATGCTGAACGGCGACATTTGCCGGTACACGGGGAAGCCATGAGCCCCCGCAGGCACGCCGTCGACCAGACCGCACGACGACGCACGCCTCGGCGGAATGGTGATAGTGGATTCCTGTGACGTGGCAAAGGACACGGGGGAGCACAGCAGCTGCGACGAGCTGGAGGCGGCGTCCTCGGTCATGGAAGACACGTGCATGGGCGGCACGGCCATGGGCTGAGGGCAAAAGACATCGGAGCTGTACCAGATGGTCTCCGGGTTGGTGTAGCTGCGCGCGTGGCTGGGCCGGAACCTGCTAGGGCGAGCCGGGGCGGGCGAAGTCCTCATGCGCTTAGGGGGGAGGCAGTGACGGGGCGAGGGGCCGTGTGGCTTATTGCCTGGTCCTGGCTCCTGATCTTGGGCAGCAGCAGGGGGCCGTGGGTGCGGATAGGTGACCGCGCCGGCGTGGTCATCCGCGTGCTTGGACAGTCAAGGGTGGAATCGGAGGGCGACGACTCGAATGAGTAGACGGAGCCTTGCGAGCTGGAGCGAGCATGTCCAGGGTTGTACGGGATGTCAAGAAGCGACGGGTCAAAAGAGAAGCTCGGGGGTGTGGGCTCGCAGGGCGGGAATGTGAAGTCAAAGGAAAGATCCGCTGCCAGACTGTAGTCGGGCGGAAGAATGTGGCATGTCAGTCTCAGGCCGCGCAGGCGAGGGGGGTGTGTTGGAGGGAGGAGATATCGATACTCACGTGGACATGTTGGGCAATGTTGGGCCTTGCGGAACAGGCAAGGCGTATGGGGATGTATGAGCTGGTTTATGTTGTGGGGTATTACAATGCCGCGATATCGAGGCCGAGCTCGGGAAGGCCTGCTTCACAAATGAAACTCTTGCTGGTCGGCGGCCAGGGCTGGTTTGGCTCAGACTTCTCCTGAGAAGTCGAGATGGGGAAGAGAGTGGTGGTAGGTGAATGATTGGTCGAGGGTCGAGAGACGGGCAAGCCCGGGAGGGGGAGAGAGAAGGGGAGGGGGAGAGGGAAAAAGAGAAGGAAGGAGATGAGACAAGAAACGGCGGGGGGTTTTGGAAGGACTGGCTGTGAGGACAGGAGACGACGGCATTCCCAAGTCGCGAGGCAGCGGGCGTACTTATGATGATGGGCCACGGCCGCCTCGGCTGGCCAGAGACAGCATCTCCAAGACTCGAGGGCTGACCAGTTGGATCAAAATAAACCTGAAACGCGGAGGCACGATCAAGCCATCCGGGAGGCGCGTCAGTAGACGGCCACGATGTGGCCAGCCCCGTCGACGCATCATGGGAGGTATCGTGCGAGGCGAGGCCTGGCGGATAATCATGGATGGAGGCCGGGCCACTGCCGGCGTAGTATTCGTGCCAGCACTACAGTGACACCCGCCCGGCCGGGGCTAGCTCTGCTTGGGAGGGGGGGTCGACAGGGGGTGGGTGCTGGCCACTGGGAGGGTGCAGACGGCCTCTGGCCGGACAGTGCCAGCCGGGGTGCTAGGCTCGAACGAACGGCCAGGACAGTGCGGCTTTGCTATTGAGACGGTCGGAGCCGCGCCCTGCGCCCGCCGGGTGCACAGTGCCAGCCACAAGCGGAAGGCGGCGGCCAAGGATCCAATGCACCTTTGGGAAGAGTCACCTCCAATTCGATGCCCGCTTCCATTGCATGCAAGCAGCCAACCGGGAAGCGTCTCTCTGACTCACCCATATTTAGACGCATTCGCCAGTGCTACCCTGGCCCGGGATGTGTGCGTGTAGAGTGGGGGGGGGGAGGGCTTCGCGAGAAAAGTCGGTATCTCTCGTCGCTCACCACGACCGACACGCGGTTGTCGCCTCGCCTGGGCGCGCCACGGGTGCACTCGTTTCCTAGGGATACCCATCTAGGGACACCCATCCAGCCCGATGTTGACGTGGCAGATGTGGCATGCACCCCCGCGACGCAACTGTTCCCCCTCGTTGTCGAGCTCGGGCTCCTCTGCTGCCCCAATCGCACTCGAGCTTGGGCAGCCGTGCACCACCGCCATTGAGCCCCTCGTGGAGCAGCGAACCGGCGCAAACCCACAGGGACAGATCAGACCCTGTGTGAACAGCGTCTCCTGCGTCTGCGTATGACATGGCAACGGCGAACCTGGCAAGGCATGCCTCAATCTTTGCTCTCTGGCTATTTTTGGTGGCGGGACCCCGGGATTCGATGGGCCTTGCTCCGTCGTTGCCCAAAGCTCCTCAGAGGCTTCGACCGTTGAAAGGCCCCAGGGCGAGGCGGCTATCGATATTGCCAGCGGTAGGTGAAATTGCACTGGGGGAACCAGCAAAAGGGCGGGAGCGTTTGAACGGCCAAAGGCGGCGCAGAGGGGTGTCCCTGGCGGCCCGCAGCGGTGGACACGCCCCGGCTGGCGGTCTCTTCATAGGCGGGCGATCCGCACAGGGTGCACGGCGGGGTGGGCCCAGCGACCAAGCAAGCGTCTGGAGCACGACTGGGCAATTACCGCCAGGGCGGCTAGCCGCTTGCCGTCCTAACCGCGGGCGGCTACACCTCGATACCACATACCTGCCGCTGCGCGCGCCCGCCCCAAGGTCCCGCAAGGTATTACCGCATCCGAGCCGGGCGCTTACAGCAGCGCAAAACCCCCAGCGTCTTGGGCAGTGTCTGACCTGAGGCGCGCGAAGAGAAATTGCCGGTATATACTGAGGGGATTGCACCGCCCCGTTTGGCCGCCGGGCCCTTGTAAGGCGGCACGCGACTGCCGTCGTCGTCGTTGCCGTCGTCGTCGCCTCCAGGCAGGCTGGGGAGCAAGGCAGACCGGCCTTGGATGCGCACATTTGGCGAGGCCTGTCCAAGCGCATACGACATCCGACGTGCAACTCGTCCGTCTTCACCTTGCAGAGCCCCATTTGGGGCCGAGCCTGGGCGCCTCGCGAGATTGCCAGAGACCCAAAGGCCAGGGCCGGCCACCTGACCCTCACCTGCCGTACACCAACCTGATGCCTATCTAGGACCTATTTGCTGCGCACTGCAGCGGAGCCTCGGGAGCCGTGTGGCCCGTCCCGGAGGTCTCGCCGTTAGCAGCCGGGAGTGTCTCGACAGGACCTTTGTGAACAGTCACCTGCTCGGGAGGCCGTGGACTGCACTTGACCTGTTTGACGCCAGCGACGCTGCAACACCGCTCCAGGCGGGTTCGGATTCGGGGTCTGCTTTGACTCAAAACTTGATGTAGATACCCAGGGGGCTTTCCCTTTTCTATTATTTTTACTTGATTTTTGTTTTTTTTTTCCCACTCTCAAGTGAACCTTGCCTTGCGGCGGTAAATCTAGCCACACATCCTTTTACCTGACTGAGGCTGGGGCTGAGGCTGGGGCGGGTAAGAAAGAAAAAGTCGGAAAGAGACGGTAATAACAATAACAATAAGAATAACAAAAGCGAAGAAAATAACAGAAATTCTCGTCTCCAAGACGCGACTCCACGTCCAGCCAGCAAGTCGAGCTCGTGCCGCCCTGGCGCGACCGCGACAGCCAATGAGCCAGCTCCAGCTTCCCTACCACATGAATCGAGCTGCCAGCCAGGCTGCGCATGCACCCACCGCTAGTGCGCAAAGAAACACCGCCTTGGCCTGCGCGCGTCCAACCCAGGTCGATGTTTCGCCAGCCCTGTTTTTGTTTCGAAACATTCTCGACCCCCATCGCTGCTGGTTGGGTGACTCACCAGTGCTCTCTATCCACAAGGATCGTGCAGACACGGCATATCAAAAAAGCCACACCGGGTGGGGAAAGAGAAGCACCTCCGCATGGCCGGCCCTTTTTTTTTTTTTTTTTTTTTGTTCTCTGCCGATCCCTGGGCCCGGCCTACGCCTAGGAAAGAGAGCTGCAGCTCCGGCCCGTTGCTAGCTTCACCCATCGTGCGACCTGCAAAGTCGGAAGGCTGGGAGGTTGTCTGCCTCTGCCGTCACCAACAGCCATAGCTCCTCTCTGACTCACGCCAAGTGATCCTATGCCCGCCTTTCCTGCTCAACTTTGTCTACCCTGAAACACACCCGCCCATCTGCATCTCCAGTCCTTTCAAGGAGGCTCGCAAGCACCTACCTATCGAGGGGGCCACCTGCCGGGCTGGCAGGCCTTGTATCCGTGATTGTGTGTTTGACTCCGAACCCCAATGCAGGTTGTATTCAGCCCGGCTCTAGCTCGGTTACAGCCACGAATTAGTACATGATATCAGCATGTCGGCGTGGGCTTCTGGACATGATCCACCGAGCTTCCCCCTCGGTCCGGGCTCTCTAGTTTGCCTCGAGGACTGGGCCCGACACCTCGTCGGGCTCATCAGCCGTGTGCTGGATGCTGGAACGCGTCTCTCGAGACGCGTTCGTTAAGTCACTGTGCCGCCTGGCCATCGGGACCACCCCTGGGCTGTCCCGACTCCCCGACACCATCCGCATCCCCCGCTCCCTGGCCCTCACCGCTTGTTGGTGCACCCTGGGCGTTTGCCCCCGAGAGATCTGGAGGACGCAAGAGCCAGGACCTCGTTTCCGATGACCGTCCTGGCTCTTGTACCATCCTCAGCGCCCTCCGGATGCCTTCGAGCCTCATCCGCTCCATCACGACCATGCCCCTGGCCAGGTCTCTGATGGCCTTTCGGCCCACCTTCTCGTGCATGTCTTGCCAGCCTGCTAGCTCTCCGGCCACTACCTGCTGGCTGTACTTGAGTTCCTTGGACAGATTTCTCCCTTCCGTCCGGCTCTGCCGCATCTTCTCCTCCCGCTCTTCGTTCATCCGCTGGCGTGTATCATCCAGGAGACCTAAAGGCCACCTGGTTGACCGACTAAGAGAGTTGTAGTTCCGTTCGGCCTGTCGTCGCGTGCTTTCTATCTGGCTGATCAGCTTGTGCGGTCGAGCCAGCGCGCCAAGATGGCCTCTATTGTTGACTGTACCGCCAGGAAGGCCCCATGGAAGCTCATCTGGGGGCTGATTGTTGGTGGCGCCATGGCGTTGACGTATATATCAAATGCCGAGATGTGAGACATGGGCAGGAAACTCAATGTGGCAAGCGCGCGCTGGAATATGCGACACGATGTGAAGAGGTCTATAAGGACAGGCGACCACGGTCAGCCAAGCGGAACAAGAACAAAGTATGCCTCCTCACGCGCTAGCTCCAAGCGACCTCTCGCCGTGCTGAGTTTTACAAGAGGACCGGGAAGCACGAGGAGGAGGAGGAGGAGGAGAGACTGGGTGCTCGCTTGGGCTTACCTGTGGCAACAATGCCCACGGCATTCATCCGCCTGCCGACGCTCTTGGTAGAGTAGTCCACGCTGCGGACCATCTCGAGCGCGTGATCAACGAACCGCTCCACCTCGCGCACATCATCCAGGGGCTCCAGCTCCTCCCGGACCTTTTCTGCCCTTGTCTCGGCCTTGAGAATACTGCGCTGATCCATCATGTCGGCCTGTAGATCTGGCACGAGAAAGAACTCCCACAGCATCTCGTGGGTTGCAAAGGTTGAATGAGTCAACATTATGCGCAAAAACCAGTCCATGCGCATCTGGAGGTCCTTGAGCGCCGCCCGGCTAGGTTTGGACGGTAACTGGAAGGGAGACCTGAGCCCGCTGATTGACGGTATCCAGGACGCCGGGTTCTCCATGGCCAGCAGCCTCGCCAGATGTTCAAAGTCGGCGAGAGACCTCCGGCACGTGGTCACGGCATAGCTGTGCTTGTCGGCAGGTGCCCCGGACTTGAGAACGAACCTGATGGTGGCGTCTTCGACAAAGTAGGCCCGCACCACGGCTGTGGTCCGCATATCCGGCCCAGACGGCATCGAGAAGAGCGTGAGGTCGTCGATCTTGTTCCGTACGTCGTCGTCCTTGGCCAGCTCGACCGCCGTCAGCCCGCGCAGCTCCTTGGCCGCGAAATCGACGCGAGGGTCGCTGTAGAACGCTCGCACCATCTCGAAGCGGCCGTATTTGCTAGCAACCATGAGCGGGGTGAATTGTTTCTCGTTGGTTGCATTCACATCGACGTCGCACGTCTGCAGGATCCGGAGCGCCAGCTGAGCGTTGTTGACAATGTGGAGCAGTGTGTTGCCCTTGGCATCGACGTGCTGATCCAGGTGAAGCGGCTGTCCGTCGGCCTGGGAGTAGGTCGCTGCGTCAATCGCGCCGCCGACCATCTGGAGGTACATGGCGTGGTCGTAGGACCGACACAGCGCAAATAGGGGCGTCTGGCCGTTCTTGTCTCTCTGCCGCCACGGCACCAACGCCCCGAAGTCGTCAATGAGGAAGGGCGCATGGAAGAGGTAGTGACCAACACTGCGGCCCCAGATGTCTTGCACTGCAAAATACTGAGCAAGGCCCTGCTGGCCGATGCCGGCGCTTTCGAGGAAGGTGATGATGACCCTGACAAGCTCTGCGTGGCCTAGCTGCACGGCGGCGCTGAGGAGTGTGGTTCCTTCATCGTTCCTGTCGTCAAGCAAGAACTGGGCTGTGTAGAGACCGGGCAGTGAGAAAAGATACTGGAGCGTACCGGGTCTCTGGTTCTGCACAGCTATCATGAGCACTGACTCGCCTCTAGGGTTGTGCGTTTGCGACAGCGTTTCCATGGACGTGTCGGCCTCGAAGACGCTACCTAGGGTGCCGACGCTGGTCGCTCGAGAGTGGAAGGAGAACTCTGATCCGCTAGACATGCTCCGCGTGTCCATGGCAACCTTCTTAACCCGTTTCGCCGGTAGAAGCGCAGAGCTGTCGGCGCCATCAACCTCATCCACGCGGAACGGGAAGACATGGTCAAGGCTCGATCCCAGTGAGAATTTTTCAGACATGGAAAAGACGTCACATGGCCTTCGAGAGCGTACCCCGTTGGCCAAGGTGAAGCCGGCGCTGGACGTGCGTCGGCTGGACGGCGGAGATTCTACAACCTCCTCGCAGTACGACGCACAGGCGCCTGGCCCATCAATCTGCCCAGCTCCCGAACATCCCCTTTCGCTGCGGCGTCCCACAAGGATTGGTTGCGACGACTCGAGCGGCGGAGGACCCCCGAGTCTCGATCCAGGTATACCAAGACGGCCTCCAGAGTGCTCGTAGCATAGCCCATCTCGCCATTCTCGACGTCGTCTATAAATATGAAGTGCCGGATGTAGGAGAGTCGCGCCTGAAGCTGGCGCACTCTGGACCGGATAACGACAAAGAGCAGCAGCGATACGAGCGTGTCGGCGTTTATCGTGAGTATCGGCTTCTCTGAAGGCGCCGAGCCGGCGCCATGAGCGACGATCTGGGAACGGCGAGTCCGTCACGTATGTCACCGTTTAAGGGTCGACAGGAAGCACCTCCATCAATCTTGAGGACTCGAAGCGTCGACGATTTTCCTAAACTCCTCCACGGCCCCCCAAGCATGGACGTGAGCTCGCGCTTCCCCGCGAGCCACCTTCGATGGCAGCCCGAGCTGCGATATGTCGATACAGCCCATCTGGCGAATCTTGGCGTCCAGCTCCAAATCCTCCCGCGCTGTTTGAGGGCCACAAGTCTGACAAAGAGGACATGGTGCACATGCTCCTCCGACATACCGCTCTATCAGCCTCTCAACCACCGGCCCGGTGAGATCGGTCGTTGCGCCCAGAGAGAGAGCTGCTGTTTGTCAACCGATTGGAAAAGATCGATGGCGGCGGTGACGGCTGTCTCGAGAGAGGTTCTCATCACATCCTCGTCGTCGTCGGAAAACAGGTCGTCGGGTTTGGTGACAGCACTAGCCTCGTCAATGGCAGGACTCTTACTCGAAGAAGCACTATTTGACCTCGCCCGCTTGAATCGCTGTGGCGATGGGGCCGTCAGGCTCCGGATCGGGTATGTGGAGAGACGAGGGCGGAGGAGGTAGAGGGCGCTCAAAAGGCCGTAGTGAATTCGCGAAGGAGCTTCTCTAAGCCGGGCTGCATCTGTCGCGCTATTATGGGGAAGTGGTTGAGGAGGTCGTGGAAGCTCTTGATGTCCTTTTTTCGAGGCGCGGCTGGGCCGTTCCGAACTTGAGCGGCGATGGAGCGGCGGCCGGATCCGGCAGCACGGCCATCTGAGTACGGTCAGGAAAGGGCGGGAACAATCTTGACCTCCCCCAGAAGCCCACGAGTGGCTGCGATATGTAGTAGACGAGCCATTGCCGGGGCTCGAGTGTGTCTGAGTACCATAATCGCATCGCCGAGCAGGGTCGCATGGGCGAGGTTCTTGAAGCCTAGGCGGCCAGCACGGTGGTCTCTAGTTAGGAACGGAACTCTGGCCTGACCAGTCTAGGAGCTACGTGGTATGTGACCTACCTTTGTTGCTGTACACAAGGTTGTCCTTGACCACGACGCTGCGGCCATTCACCGTGTTGTACTGCTTTGCCTTGCCCCTCATCTCACGGAGGTTCTGCGCCTGCGCCGCCTCCTTGCCTGCTACAAGCGGAGGGATGCGAAGCACATGGCTCGCAAGAAAGTCCTCGGAGGCGACAGCGTCTGCCACAGAGCCGCCGCTCTCGGCATCGCGAGAGGTGAGAAGCACATCAGTCGCGGGGACAAGGAGGACGTGGTGGGCAGCAGGACTGCATTGCGCTGGCAGCGAGCTTTTGAAGAAGGCGCCGAGGAAGGGGTTTAGAGGTTGCATTCACTCGGCGTGAGACTCTCGTCTGTATGGGGTGCGGCAGGGCTCCAGCATCGAGCCGAAGCTTCCGGTCGTGTCGATCGCCGAGGCTCGGGGTCGGCGACTAGTCAGAGTGCCGCAAAACACCAGCTACGACAGCGGACGAGCAAGGCTGCGCATCAGATCAATCCAGTCAAGGGAGCCGAGGACGAGGAGGCAGGATTGGATGCGTGTAGGTATCGTGTCGGAATTTGATTATCGTCGTCAACAGAAAGCGAATGCGGCGTCTGGAGATGGCGAGGGAAATGGAGATGGATCAATGTGCAGTGCAGGTAATGATGACAGTTGAGAATGGGGCTGCACCCGGAAGCTGGGCTGGGATGGCGCTTGGTGGAATGAAAGCCGCCCCTGATGAAATGCAGCTCAATGCCAGGGGGGAGGGTGAATTACAGATTTCCTGAGCAAGCACAGGGTACCTGCTCCAGACGTAGCACGGTGATAGGTTGCACGGTCCCCCGGGCCATGCAAGCCTAGGTATCTGCTAACCTTAGGTGCCCGTATCCAGACCGAGGCGCGCGACCACAGCACATCCGACAGGTGATTTGGGGTGCGAATCATCAAGTTTGGTTGCCTAGCGCGGAGCCCATACACTGTGCCACCACCATCGCGGATGCTTTTATAAACGTCTGCCAACACCGACAACAAAGCCGTCGACGGAAAGATACCTGGGTGCCCAGGCCCTGGCAGGTCATGACCCACACTGTGGGGTCCAGTTGTATTTTCAGCTTGATCTCCACGGCCTGCACCGGCGATACAAGGAGACTCCCGACAAGCCGACAAAGCAAGCAAAGGCGGTGGTGGGGTTTCAGCTGTAATACCTGTTTCCAGTCAATCAGTTTCCAAAATGGCCCTATAAAAGTGCACCTGGATAGGTACCTCGGTTGGCTGCTCGACAAATATCCCATCCATTTCAACTAATTCAATCTGGGGTGCAGACGGTTGCTTAGAGACAATCCGTCGTTTGAATGAAGACCATCCAAGACGAGATACCGGAACGGCCGGTAGTCTGGGTTGTGCAACGTTTATTTAGACACGCAGGCAGGTTCGAATGACGTTGTGTAAATCTAAGTGACGATGGAGATGCATAGAACTGAAAATGACAGAAGCAAGTAACCCACTAACTGATGAATAACATAAGGAGATAGAGAGAGAGATACACACACACGGAAGGGAAAAAAAAAAAAAAAGAGCGTAGACACCCAACGAGTGTGCGGCTAGGGCCGCCGGGGTGTGAGAAACAAGACACGACCGGAAACGGATGACGCTATAAACGCTAGAAGCAAAAAAAAATAAAAATAAAAAGATAGAGAGAGAAAAAGAGAGTAAACCCCTACAGTACTTAAAAGCGGGGATGATGAAAAAGCACGGCAAACATCTGAAGAGCCTTGCCGTTAGCCGCAATGGCACACTCTCCGGCGGCGATACCTGCCTACCGGATATCGCTTGGTCGGGATCGCTCCCCTCCACTAGTCGACCTAACTGTATCGAAACGCTCCTCACTTATCCCAACAAATCTGGGATAGTCCGATGAGCTCCGCAACATTCTGGAGCGTTCTGTGGTGGAGTCACCGTCGTACTCGCTGTCCTCATCGACTAGAAGCTCACCGTCTGCGAGATCATAGTCGGGAGGCTCAATCCACTGTCTTGGAACAATACATGGGAAGGCCAAACCGATGCTCGCCGCACGGTTGAGCCAGCCAGGACCAGGACGATCGGTCAATCGTTGGCACATATAAGAAGTGAAATCTGCGAGAACTCGTATTAGTACAACTCGGGAGTTCACCGAGTGAAAGGAGATAAATATTAGGGGAGTTGCGTTGACGGTAGAACATGTCACACCCGTCCCGCCTTGGATAATCGCAACACGAAAGAGAAAGGAGGCGGAAGAATGGCGCGGGGACTTTGCATACGGTTGCAATTCCTGGTCAATAGGTTGTACGCCGTCCCGCAGAACTGTTCCGATACATCACGTATGATAGTATCTATTTCGTTCTGCGGGATATAGGTGAACCCGTGCAGTATCTCGCACTTGAACACCCCACCCGGGGGCTCGGTTTGGGGCTTGGTCCAGTAAACACCCGTGACCCCACGCCTGTCGTGGCCTCCATAGGCGTACTCTTTCCCGTTGATCACGACACCTGAGTGCAGCAGTGAGGTGCCGCACGCCCAAAGGATCGATGAGAGCTTCCCGGACTGCGTGTTGGACTTGTCAGTGGGATGCACCCAAACTTGGGCTCTTGCTTGTAGAAGTCAACCGTACGGGTAGCAGGTCATAGACGTTAATTATAATTTCCGTCTTTGAGCTTATTGAGGCGCTCGATCGGTGGCATGGCCGAGCCGGCCTGTTCGGCTTCTTGGGAGGCATATGCTTTGCGAATTCGGCGAGTGAGGTCGCCTTCGGTGAGCAGTGCGCGTGACCTCCGTCCGGTATACCTGATCAAAGAGGTGTCGCTTATGAGGATAGGCAGCCCACTACCTAATTTGAGCAGGTGAAGAGTTGGGTGCAGCCCGAAAGTGATGACACAGCGTCGGCGGTTTGGCGCGCCAGGTGTAATCGTTTATCAAAAGATGTGCCAATACCCCCCCCCCCCCCCCCCCCCCCCCCCCCCCCCCCCCGGCAATGGGGCTACGGATCAATGTAGCGTCTCGGCACGCTGTCGCAGTGGTTGGTCTGGGGCCTTGCGGTAGCTGTGGCAAGGCGTGACATCAGGCTGAGATGGCCGGCAAGGAGGCTCAGGGAGGCTCAGTGGCACCCAGCGTCATCAATACGCACGACACACCCAAGGCTCAAAAAGCCCCGCCTTCTATGCAGATTTACTGCGTGGGTGGGTGGCTTCAGCGTTCCAGCGGATGGATCCAGTGTGGCCGGCCGAATTTCGAAAGTCGCATGCTTGGCAGAAGCCACTACACGTGACTAAACACATGACCAACCCCACTTAGCCCCTCAAAATCCATCGCAAATTTTATCTGGGTGCTGATGGTTATTGAGCTTGAAACCTGCTTCCTCACCACCACGACCACGCACAAACCGTGCCAAAAGTCGGCTGGCCAATCGCTGCCAGCGCTTTGCAGTGACAGAAGCTGCCCCTCAAGCACCGCTCCCGCTGAGCCTCTCTCCCTTCCGGAGCGGCCTGCGTACCCCGCTCACTTTTTTTTTTGCTTTCCGCGGGGGCCCAAGGTTGCCCCATCTCGTCGTCACCACGACTTCAATACTGCTCCGGCCCTCTTTCGTTTCATTTGCACGCCTTTTAGATCACGCGCGCAGCCAGGCCTGCGTTTCTCACGAAGCCCAAGACCCTTTACGCGACTTTTATTTACAGCACTCGGCGCGCCCACTCACGAAAGAAGAGGATGCCACCCAAAAGGCGGCTGCAGAGGAGAAGATCCTCTCCTCGGGCCGCCCCGGCAACAACTTGAAGAGTGGCATCGTACGTGACAGCCCGACTCCTGCCGGGGCTGCGATAGAATTCTGGTCCGGTAGCTAACCGTCATCGCGCGACAGGTCGGCGGCCAACAACGTCGGAAAGTCGACCCTCTTTCAAGCCATTACCAAGTGCAACTTGGGTAACCCAGCCGTAAGATACCACTTCATTGGAGCTTTTGGCTCATTCGTCGCATGCGGCTGACACTTGTGATGCCCATCCAAGAACTTCCCTTATGCAACAATCGATCCGGAAGAGGCGCGTGTCATTGTGCCTGATGCGCGGTTCGACTGGCTGTGCGAGAAGTACCAGCCCAAGTCACGCGTCCCTGCAAACCTTACCGTTTACGACATCGCTGGTTTGACTCGCGGTGCCTCTACCGGTGCTGGCCTCGGCAACGCCTTCTTGTCGCACATCCGCGCGGTCGATGCCATCTTTCAGGTCGTCCGGTGCTTTGATGATGCCGAGATTATCCACGTTGAGGGAGACGTCAACCCTACGCGTGACCTCGACATCATCAGCGAGGAGCTCAGGTTAAAGGACATTGAGTTCGTCGAGAAGGCGCTCGAGAACCAAAAGAAGAAGACGCGCCAGGGTGGACAGAGTCTCGAGGCCAAGAAGGCCAGGGAAGAGGAAGCCACCATCGAGAAGATCCTCGCATGGTTGAAGGACGGCAAGGAAGTCCGCAAGGGCACGTGGGGTCCCAAAGAGGTTAGTCCATTCATTCATATTCTGTCTATAATCAGACTTGCCGCCTTCCACTCCCGTTGTGCCAGCCCGGGCGCCTTTTATGATGACCAAGGGCCAGGAGGCCCGATCTCTCAAACCCAGCTCGTCGAATGTTCTCGGAAAAACAACCCAGAGAACGTACTGAGATAAAATTTGCTCTGATTTCTATACTGGCGCAAGGGCTGCACGATGGGCTGCCGTGGAGAGGGCGGGAGTCTGAGAGACGAACCTCGCGACTTTGCTGACTGGTGTTTTGTACGCAGATCGAGGTCATCAATCCCCTGTTTCTGCTTACTGCGAAACCTGTGGTCTACCTAGTGAACCTTTCGGAGAAGGACTATATTCGGAAGAAGAACAAGCACCTCCCGAAGATAGCAGAGTGGATCAAAGAACACGCTGCTGGCGATCCCATCATTCCGATCTCGGTTTCCTTTGAGGAGCGCCTGACGCGATTCGAGACGGAGGCCGAGGTAGCAGAGGAGTGCAAAACGGTCGGGGCCGAGTCTGCGCTGCCGAAGGTCATCCTCCAAATGCGGAAGGCTCTGAACCTCGGGAGCTTCTTTACAAGCGGTGCGGATGAGGTGCGGCAATGGACCATCCGTAACGGAACCAAGGCGCCACAGGCCGCGGGCGTCATCCACACGGATTTCGAGAAGACATTCATCCAGGTGATTGTGTACAACTTCTCGGTCCTGAAGGAGCTTGGTGACGAGTCAGAAGTCAGGGCGAAGGGCAAGGTCATGACCAAAGGCAAGGACTATGTGGTCGAGGACGGAGACATCCTATTGATCAAAGCTGGCGCTGCCAAAGGCTGAGGTCACCTGCCGTGCATGCGGTGTTGTACAGAAGATCTATCAGAGCCTGCTGTCTTGGCAAGCCTGGTGTGAATTCACACGGCCGCTCTGCCACACGAGCCTGATTTTCTCTCGCTCATCTTGAGAGTGTATATGTGCGTGTGGTCTTGGTGGCTGTTGATAATATGGCGCCCCACTCTTCGCCTGGTGGTTACCGTCCCTTGATGTGAGGTTCATCCTTTGATGGTAGCGGGCATGTGCAAGTCAACTTGGTATGGCCAAGTGCCACCCCGACCTCCCCCCCTCCCGGCGAATGCGCTTCCATGTACCTACCTAGGTTGGTACGTAGTACTCGTAGAAGTAAATAGGTGGTACCTTGACCTGCATGACATCCGAAGAGGCGCCCAGGCTATGAACCATCCAGGTGCCTCTGGATGCTTTCGATAGATGCTGGGCAATTGCTCGATGATGACGGCAAGCCAGCTCGGTTGAGTTTCGCCCAGACCGTGCGTCCGAGCTGGGCATCTGCGCTAGCTATGCAATCTAGACATTCGAGGCTCGTGTCTGTTGTTATCTCAACATCGGGAGGTACCGGACGTGCCAGAGCAAGTACCTACCTTGGTGCCCACATCCCTCACCTTTCCTAGTTCGGCTTCCTAGCCTTCTTCGGGCCTCAGCAAGGTGTCGCGGCTTGCGGGACCGAGGCGGTGGCTCCAAGGCTTAGCCAATCAGCTTTCACGCCCCTCTCTAGCTCGCGCCTGGGACGTTGGCGGCGAGACGTCTGGATTTAAGCGGTGAAGAGACCAGGAGGATGGGCTTGGTTTCTTTGTTAAGCCAGCGCGCAGCCCGAGCCGATACGCGCTATGTCAAAGTACTTGGCTGCTCCATCAGGTGGGGCAAGGACCCCTGACAGCGAAGCTGTCCGCCCCTCCCTTCCGTTCCAGGCGGGAGCCCACAAATTAATGTGATTCCAGGAAGCGGGCAGGCTGGCAAGGTTGACCTGCAACTCCCATCTGGACAACTCCATCCCATTCAAACAAACACCCCGAACCGCCCGCAAGGTCCAGGTGAAGAACGCCCCGACCCAATCCCGCTTCTCGTGGAGAACCGAAATCTTTGCGGCTCCTCTTTGCTCGTGCAGTGCCGAGCAAGCGTCAGGACTCCTAGCTTCTGACTTCCTCAATCGACTTGAGACAACTTCCTGCAGCTTCCAACACCATGAAAGGCGAGGTACGTCCTCTGTTTGTAACCCCCCGACACCGGGCTCCTCCCGACCTGCCGACCTGCCGACCTGTCCCTCTGTGCCTTGTCCTTCACTTCCCAGCCTGACCTGTCTTGATTCTCCCTCCTCTCTACCTTGCTCAAGCATCTGGCCTCCCACCTCTACCTACCTATCTACCTACCTAAACACAGCCTCCCAGAGGCGAGCCGCGGCGGGCGACAAACCCATGCGCTCGAGATGTTCCTGGGCCGCAGCTTGCGGATATTCCTGCGCCGGCAATTGATGGGGCGTGGCGGCCGACACTCTTGGGGGCGCCCGCGATGACCTTTTTTACTAACAAGGAGGCATATCCGCTCGCCAGGTCCTTCATCTTCATCTCGGCCAGGCTGGTACCCAGCTGGGAAACAGTGCTTGGGAACTGTAAGGCATTCAACAAGGGCACCGCCCGCTCCGCGAAACAGGCCTAACGAGATCTATAGTTACCTTCTTGAGCACGGGCTGGGCCCCGATGGCAAGCCGGACCCGAATGCAAAGGACATCGCAGAGGGCGGCTCGTTCGAGACCTTCTTCACCGAGACTAGCAATGGCAAATACGTTCCCCGCTCCCTCTTCGTCGACCTGGATCCGTCACCCATCGACGAGATCCGGACCGGTGGCTATCGCCAGCTTTTCCACCCCGAGCTCCTGATCAGCGGCAAGGAAGATGCGGCCAATAACTATGCCCGTGGCCACTACACGATCGGCAAGGAGATGGTCGACAATGTCATCGAGCGCATTCGACGCGTTGCCGGTGAGCTCCCCTGGCTGCGGGACAAGCCTCCGTAGCGGCGCTGTCTTTGTCCCTCTGGGCGAAACTGACTTGTCGCTTCGCACACAGACAACTGCCACTCCCTCCAGGGCTTCTTGATATTCCATTCCTTTGGCGGCGGCACCGGCTCAGGTTTCGGTGCCCTCCTGCTTGAGCGCCTCTCTACCGAGTACGGAAAGAAGTCCAAGCTAGAATTCGCCGTTTACCCGGCTCCGCGCGTTTCGACGGCTGTCGTTGAGCCCTATAACGCTGTGCTTTCCACCCACAGCACCATTGAGAACTCGGATTGTACCTTCCTGGTCGACAACGAAGCTGTCTATGATATTTGCCGCCGGAACCTCGATATCCCGCGTCCCGGCTACGAGCATCTCAATCGTCTCATCGCCCAGGTCGTCAGCTCTATCACCTCTTCCCTGCGCTTCGACGGAGCTCTGAACGTCGACCTGAACGAATTCCAGACCAATCTGGTTCCCTACCCACGCATCCACTACCCGCTGATCAGTTACGCTCCAGTCATCTCTGCCACCAAGAGCGCCCACGAGAGCTTCAAGGTCCACGACCTTACGTTCCAATGTAAGTTCCAGATAGTCCCTCTGACCCCAAGAATCGATCCGATAGAGGATTCTGCGAATGGATTACAAAACATGGCTGGACCCCATGCGCGGATCCGGGTGCTTTTACTGATGTGTAAAATCCAAAAGGCTTCGAGCCGAACAACCAGATGGTGGTCTGTGACCCGAGGAACGGCAAGTACATGGCTGTGGCTCTGCTGTACCGCGGCGATGTGGTCCCACGTGACTGCAACGCGGCGGTTGCCGCGCTCAAGGCCAAGGCTTCGTTCAACCTGGTGGAGTGGTGCCCTACAGGCTTCAAGATTGGTATCAACTACCAGAAGCCCGTGGCTGTTCCGACAGCCACTCCTGCCGACGGCGGCCTTGCAAGCGTCGACCGGTCCGTGTCCATGCTGTCCAACACAACAGCTATCGCCGAGGCCTGGTCCCGTCTGGACCACAAATTCGACCTCATGTACAGCAAGCGCGCCTTCGTCCATTGGTACGTCGGCGAGGGCATGGAGGAAGGCGAGTTCAGCGAGGCCCGCGAGGATCTTGCAGCTCTCGAGAAGGACTACGAAGAGGTCGCTGCGGACTCGTTCGAGCCTGAGGAGCATGAGGCCGAGTACTAGACTTACATCGCGTCCCGTCCGGCTGGACCCCTGGATGCGCGCATCATGGCTCCGTGGTATATGTGGACAACTATGAGAAACGGGTCTGACTTTGTTGCAAACTGCGGGAGACGTGCTCTTGTTTGTTTGGTTTGTTCCATACTGAAGTTTTGGGTGCGTCTGGCGTCAGTTTTGCGCTAGGTGTGGTAACTTGTGGACAATTCAACCGACGTTCTGCGACGGCTCTGTGTGGTCACCCACACATGATGAACCCGGACCTGGTGCGCGGATCATTGAATGCGGGTTCTTTTCCTGGTCGGCCCTGCGAGTATCAATTTACCAAGGCACCGAGTTTGATTTGACGGCGATAGCACACCTACCTACCTGCCTGCCTGCCTGTCTGAAGGACCATGTCAAGATGAAATCCAACGTTAGCCTAAGCTGACAGAGTATCCAGGTTCCGTGCGGTGAATCTACGGCTATTGACAGGGCATATGGACGTCCTGCCCGTCTCGCCATCCAATATTCTTTAGTACCTGTAGTAGTAGCCATCTCTGTTGCTTATTCCCTCATTATACCTGACCAGACCCGAAACCCCATTCTCGCGACTTGAGAATTCCTTTAGCCGTTACCCGGACCCCTTCTTGCTCCAGTTTGCCGCTCGGAGGGCGCGGCGCTTCTGATTCCCTGACACAGGCTGTTTGGCCTTCTTGCTTCTGCTTCCCTTGAACTTTAGATCCTTCGGCCTGCCGTCCTTGGCACTTGCTCTATGTCCCTCAATAACCTCCTCAGGAGTCTTGAATGGAGCAGTCGACGACGCCTCCTCTCCTTTCCCTCTTTTGTTGGAGCGTGGCTTCCCTGACACTCCCGAGCGGGACGCTGCGGCACGTCCAAGTAGTTTGCCAATGCGACCGGCGCCCGTTCGTTCCTCAACCGTGGCCTTGCGGACGTACTTTGTGCTCTTTGCCTGGGAATTTGCGAGAGCCGTGGCCTTGGCCTTGGTGGCACGATCGATTGCGCGCAGGGTTTTGTGGGGTGCCTTGCACCTCGTCACGCGCAGGGCGCGAGGTAACAACGGTGGGAATTTTTTGCCATCCAGGAGCAAAGCGGACTCGACCGAGTTCACATCCTATCCGGCAAGAGCGCTGGCTGTTAGCATTCCAAGATTGGTGAACAGCCTCGTCAGACTTCACTTACAGAGAATTGGACGTAAGCGATGCCCTTGCCGACCCTAGTTGTCTGGTCTCGCACAACCCTCACGCTCTCAACCTTGCCTGCAGACTTCCCGAATGTGCGCCACAGGCCCTCTTCAACGTCCATGGGAACCTTTGTTCGTTTGCGCTTCTCCGTCTTTTCCTTACCGTCCTCGTCGACGGTCGTGTTGATGACGGTCTCGTCGTCGACGAAGCCCAGGTTGCCCACAAACACGCACCTCTTGTGATCCACTGGCGCCGGGTGGGCGACGCTATCGGCCCTGAGGTGCCTGTCGAGAACCATGGTGCCGTTCAGACTTGCTACGGCCGCACGAGCGGCCGCAGCATCAGAGTAGACTACGTAGGCATTTGCGGACTTGGTAGTGGCTTCCATGACCGCCTGTGTGATCACGGCGGCCCTTTTGGGCATGGCGGCCGTGGCCACGGGTACCGATCGGAAGCGGAGCGAGACGATTGACTGGGGAGGGGATGAGTCTTTCTTGAGCACCGACGACAGATGGGCGAGCAGCTGCTTCTTGGCTGCCTTCGACGTGATTGCCTCTGTGCTGATGTTGGAGAGGAACACCGTCCTTGCGGCCTTGTCGAGCTCCGCCTTGTCCGAGGTAGGCAATAGCGACTCGTGGACCAAGCCTCCAGGGCCAAGTTCATCGGGATCGCTCTCGCGGCGCTCCGACCTGGCGGCTTTGGGCACGTGGCCTTGATCGTCGGCGAGCTTGCGGAAGTACCTGCTCTCTAGATCATCATGGGCATCGGGCTGTTGCCTTTTGCGCTTACGACTGGGATTATCTGGAACAGCTGGTTGTGTCGACACGCCTCGTGTATCCTCGTCCGACTCGGCATCCGAGCCTCCGGATTCATCTTTGCCGCCACCGCTCGACTCCTGCAAGTGGCCTGGGGCGGCATCACTGTCCGAGAGCTCATCCAATTTTTGTGGTGTTCTCTCCGAGTACCGCGGCCTCTGGGTTGGATTGACGGGGCCGACCTGTTGAGTGTCGAATAATGGTTAGAACTGAGGATGAGGAATTCCGCCTTTCCAAGGTGAGTTGTGAGAGCTTACGCTCGATGTGAATAGCTCTTCGAGAGCGGGGTCTACAGCTTTGCTCGGCGGTCGCGCGAGATTGGGTCTGGGAGGAACACATTGGTGTAAGTCGCTTGGCAGTAAATGTGGTCAAAGTACGGAGAAAATGTCGGGGAAAACATACTTTGCTGTCGCTGTTGGTGCCATCTTGCTCTGGGCCCGAACGTGGGAGATCGATCAAGGCCGGGCGGCTTGGGGATGCGACTTGATTTTTCTGCCAATAAAAAAAAAAAAAGCTCCAGGACTGCCCGCGGCAGGCAGATGAGAGCGGAGCTGGGGGTTCGCCAATTTTTGTGCCGGCCTACACCGCCCAACCTGACGGTGCTCCTAGGTGGGTGCGCGCAAGCGGGAGTCGGGAATGGTGCCCCAGGACCTTCCATTCGGGCGGCTGCGATACGCTCTTCTCTCGGACATCCTGCTGAAAACACCGCACACGGGAGCATTGGACAACAACGACGAAAATAACAATCCCTGATCCATTGCCGCATCCGCGATTGCGCAATCCCGTTCTGAAGTACCGGATCCGTTAACCGAGAGCCTTGCACTCCGACTGTCATCGTCGCATTCCTTCCTTCCTTCCATCTCGTCCAAACTGTTTGATTGACAGCCCTTCAGCTCTGCTGGTTTCGCCAGCTTCTGGCATTCCAAGACACCCGCCTGTATTCTGGCGCGACTATCTGCGCTGATGCGAATAAAACCCGCATGGTCTTGGTCGACGCCCTCACTCCGACCGCCACCACCATAACCCGCATCCATCCATGGCTGTCCGCGATGCCGCCGTCCCCACCCCGGTCTCTAGCCCACCGGCGCCCGCCCTGCACGAAGGAAGCGCGAGCAACATGTCGAGCCCCCTGAGCGATGTTGAGGATAAGGATGGCGACTCTGATATCATGGATCTCGAAATCATGCGCAAGAACCCTAGCGGGAGTTATGGTCCCCAGGGAGACACAGCCACGAGCCTAGAACACGAAGAGAGCGGCGCCGACGATGGCGATCATGATGACGATTCCAATTTATCCGACGTTGACATCAACGACTCAGAGGCCGAGACAGAGCGCTTGTATGACAGTCCCGCCAAACGGAAAGCATCCAGCAACGGCTCGCCTGTTCGCGTGGACCATGGGCGTGATTTCCAGGCCAGTCCAAGCAAGCTAAGCCAACAAGCAAGGGCCGCGGGAGGCCGTGGCGACGGCGCGGACGACGACGCCGGGTCGTCCTCTGAAAAGGACCAGAGCGACAGCGAGTCCTCAGCGACGCCGGCTGCCCGCAAGCCCACCCGAGAGACTCCTAGCGTGAAAACGCCGCCCAAGTCGAGAGATGTGCGGCGCCGAGGCAGTCCTCCATCAGACCGTGGAAATGATGCCATGGACTCGAGCGCAAATTCGGTCTCCGACACTCGGAAGCGAAAGCGGTCGCCCGCAACCGAATCTATCGAACCCGGCCAGCCCGTGAGAAAGCGCATTGGTTCCGTGCCTGCAGCCATAGATGGTGTTGACGAGACCACCACCGTCGCAAGCACTGCGGATGACGCTGACGCCACTCCAGTGGATGTCCGGAGCGGAGAGCACTCCGAGGACGAGGCGGCTCCGAGCGGCCGTGCCTCCAAGCGGGAGGCAGCCAGCCCGACGAGATCCAAGCGCAGCGTGGCCAGAAAGGAAAAGCAGGCCCGCGGGGGCGATGATGGCGACCCTAACGGTGCCGATAATTCTTCCGGATCCGGACGGGTCGAAGAGAGCGTCTTGCCCGGGGACGATGACCATGCCGAGGCCGACGCAGATGTCGATCACGAGGGCGAGGCCGATGTCGACGCGGACAATGAAGGCGATGTTGATGCGTCACATAAGGACGAAGAAGAATGCAGGTTTTCCCATCGCCCCGCTGACTTCCCAGATCATAGTTCCTCGTTACTGACAAACAAGCCAACAGTGGGACGCAGGAAGGCGGCTCAGGAGTTCATTCTCGAGCTCGAAAAGTCTTTCGCTGAGTTCCGAGACCAGTGAGTATCAGACGAGCTGGGCGCAATTGAACTTGCTGGCGGCGCTAACCACGAGTTACATCCCTGTAGATACTACGAAGAGCGCATCCGGCTCCTGAACGAGGAAGAAGCAATGCTCACAGCCGCGGAGCCAACGCACCCCGAGTACTTAGCCATGATGCATAGCGTCGATGCCCGTCGCGACGACAAGCTTCGGATCGTCGAGGCCGAGTACAGGCTCAACCAAGAAGCGCTCCAGCGATGGGCTATTGCAGGGAGGGCTCAGATCATGTCACAGTACTATCAGGACGTACGGAAAACCCGCGAGGAGGTCCTGGAGGAGCTTGGCGATGAGTGGTACCGGATACAACAGCAGCGGCGCTTCCATGCGAACAACATTGCCGATTTCAGCCTGCGCTACCCGGACTCCAGACCAAAAGCGCTCAAGCAGGCCATCGCCTACAATAAGGAGGTTTCTATTTTGTCCGGCATTGCTAAGCACCGTGGCTTCCCGGGCGCCCCCGAGATTGCTGGCGCCAGCTTGGCCGAGATTGAAGACGACTTAGAGGAGATCGCTGTAAGTCTTTGTGCCACCGGCAGTGTCGGGACTCCGCGGCTTCGACACTGTTCGAGCACACGCTCCCCGCAAATCGCCATCGGCGGGGTTGCTAACGCTTGCCTTCTTAGCAAGCACGGAGAGGTGTCCATCATGCCGGCGCGGTGGCGGCCACATTTCAGGATTACGGGGCCATCCCCAACGAGCGGATCCTCGGCCCTGCGGGTGCCGAGTTCCTGAAGCAAACCCCGTGGGCGAATCCGAATCACCCGTCACATCAGCTGCCTCGGCCACAGAACAGACCCCTGGGACCGCCCAAAACAGCGGCCCAGCAGTCGCACCACATTCTCACCGGCATCCGAACGCTTCGAGGCGCCACGAGTACCCAGACCATACATCTACCCTTGATGGAACGTCGCGGCTTTCCCCACTGCCGCACAAATCGGGATTGGCGGTCGCCCCCGAGGCCAATGCATGACGACCAGATAGGCAAACCCTTCTTCGTTGGGACACGTTTTATTCCTTTTTTTTTTCTTTTCTTTTTTTCTCCCTTCATCTTCTATTATTCGCCTGTGCTACATCGTTACTCCTCAGGCCATTTTCTTGTGCTGAATGTCATCCGTCTATGTGGATACCCATATTCGTTATCACCTCCTCTCAGGCGGTCGTCCGGGACTCGAGTCCAGCGTTTTCTTTTCCTTGTTTTAGTCGTCTCTTGTCCTTCTTTATTTCCGTTATTGTTCCAACCTCCTATATACGTTTTCATGCGAAGCGTCACCTGATACACGTGCGGTTTTCGGTGGTAGCCCCAAATTCGAGGGTCAAGGTCACCACAAGCTCAGAGACTGCCACGGCTTCGTGCCCGGATCAAAGATATCTTCGCATCATAGCCACGTGGATAGGTAGATATGTAGGTGTGCCTCTTGGTGTCCGGGCTTTTGCTAGCGGAAGATACCGGATTAGAGCCTCTTTGACTAAGCCTCTAGTGTGTTTGGTATGCAGAGGAGTTTTGGGACTCGCTTAAACCCTTAGCCCCCCATGTGAGTGTGCAGTCCGCCGAACCTTTGATATCACGCGTCGACACATGCACGCATTCGCATTCGGATCCAAGACTATCATTCCCGTCCTTCCCGGGAGAACCGAGTCCCAAGCCAGGTGTGTGGCCCGGATCAGCAAACCTCCGCAAATCTCCAATATCCAAGACCACATCAGACCCGGAGGAAGGGATGTGTCGTTATTCTGCCTTTGGGGTTTCGAGTTGAGGGGTTAGGCGAATCACTTGGAGGCCTGGGGGCGCTGCATTTTTATTTCCGAGGACCTTGGGGTCTCTGGCACCTTGACGTCCTCGAACTCGTCCTGGCCAATGGCGTGGATGGTGTAGGCGTCTAGGGTGTTGTGCGCAACCGGTCAGAGTTATGTGGGTTAGAGGGAGGACGAGCAGGGACGGCTTTGTTACGAACAGACTCCGACGGCAAAGGCAGCGATTGCTACGCCAGTGACTGCGTTCTTCACTAGATATGGGCGGCGAGCCCGAATCAAGGCAGGGGACTGGCGGTATTGGCGGTCGTAGTAGCCGGATCCTTGGACGCTGTCGGAGGGGCCGTATTAGCAGGTGTCCCGCTTGCCGTCGCGCCGCACCTCGTTGATGTGGTAGGTTGTCTATACCCTGCCATCGTCGGTAAGTAAGCCGAGGGCTGCAACTCTCTGATGTGGTCGATGCTGATATGCTTGCTTCGACAAGACTCGCGCGGTTTTGCGTCGAAGAGGCTGCAAGAAACGTTCTCGGTTCTCAGCGGGATCCATCAGCCCACCTCTGCGCCAATATGGCTCGCCGACGACTGAGTAATTGAGAGGTGTGCGCCAAGGAGGTTGTGCACGCAGGTACCACTTTCCTGGCCTGTCCCACTATTTTCCGGCCCCCACAAACAGCTGGAGGCTGCGGACCATCCAGTAGGGCCCACAGAGCACGCAACAGCCAGGCGCGTGACAGCGCGTCTCCTGTCGCCGCAAGCGACACACCTGCAAGGCTCTGTTCAAGCCTGGTCGCTCGCTGGCAGCTCCTGCTGCTCATATCAATTCAATCCGACGCATATTTTTCCTTATCGACCGACACCGGAGGGACAAAAGCAAACGAAAGACCTTCGTTTCGGCAGCAGTCTCTCAGAGAAAAACTCCCATTCACATCGCCGCGATTGCAGTCCTGGCCGACCTGCCACCGACAGCGGCACCGGTTTGACTTGGTTGTTTTCTCGCCATCGGCTCCCCGCCTGACTGTATCCAGACAAGCAAATCTTGCGGCGCACTTGGGTGAAGTAGGTAGGCAGGTCGGTAGGCAGGCAGTGAAGCCTACCGGTCGTCTGCCAGATTTAAGCGCCTGTCTCCTCCAACCTGCCATCAAACGAGCCATTCTCGGAGATTTGGTCCGGCTTTCGAGCCCCTCTCCGGGCACAGAGCTCGCAAAACATCTGCCTCGCCTCGCCCTCGCAGCGGCCAGATTTCCGCTATCATGGCCACAGTAAAGTCGTCGGTAGCCGAGCAGATCAGGCAACTGAACGATGCGCGGAAGCACGTGCTTCTCGATCCCAAGGTCTATTCGTCCATCGTTCAGGGTGTCTTGCCCATCATAGGCCCGTCTTCAGTCCTTGAGCTCAGGCGATGGGGCTCCGACTTCCTGGCCGAGGCCTTTGCGACGCCCTCACTCCCACTCCGGGACAAGGAGACTCTAAGTCTTCTGGTCCTCGAGACGCTGCGGGCCATGATAGAAAACCCAAAGGAGGATCTCTACGTCCTAAAAAGCGCTCTCCAAACCGCTGCTAGCATCTATCCCCTGGTAATACGGTGGATGTACGTGCCAAACCCCAACTCTACCCCTAGCCTCCAGCCCTAATGGCCTGTCTTTGACCTCTGCGACGCTGTGATGGTGCTCATAACTCGAGTGTTTGTCTGTATGAGCGTTTGACTGACCGCAGCGGTGGTCACTGTCTATCTAGTGTTAATAACTCTTACGACACCCCCACGTGGGAGCGTCTGGCAGCCATCAAGGCAAAGGTGCTACAGCTTTGGAACAGCGAGTCGTCGGTCATCAGGATCGCATGCATCAAGTTTGCCCAGCGTGTCGCACTTGTTCAGACGCTTCCCCTAAACGGCGAGCTGAAGGTGTGTGGCATACCTTCTAAACCGTCCCTTGCCGCCCCTTCCCTTATAGCCACGTCATCCGAGGGGCCTTGCGGTGGTTTTACTGACAGTCAGCCTCACAAACGGTACAGCAACGCGATGGCTTGGAGATCTCGCTCGCCATGGTTCCTCCCAACCACCCCGTGCTCGACGCACGAAACCTGGAAGCAGAAGCGAGTGGCCTTTTGGATAGGATGCTCGGCGTGCTGCAGGACAACAGCAGGTAGGAACTCTATGCGACATCCGCCGTCTATTCCACAGCGGGCCAGCTAACCCACTGCGACCTTTGCCACGCAGTGATGCCTTGGTGGTCGATGCGACTTTGAACTGCCTCTCCATTCTCATCCGCACAAGACCGTCCACCTCGAACCGTATCCTCAATACTGTCTTGAGCTTCAACCCTTTGAAGCTGGCAAACTCCCCGATGACCCCGAGGTCACGTGTTCTCGCTAAGTCAATGGAAAAGACCACTAGGATGCTACTTGTCCATCTGGTGAAACGGTAGGGACAGAAACCACTCATATATCTCTTACGCTGCACCCTATGCTGGACACTCGCTTACCCGCTCTGTGCCAGAGACCCCCTCAACCCGGCAAACCAGCGTATTCACCAGCACATCGAGCGGCTCGTACGAACACGTAATGAGATATTCGACGAGGCCAGCCGAAAGCGTGCCTTGGCTGAGCAGAATGCTGCAGCGCTGGGCGATGCCAAACGGCAGCGGCTGGTCTCCGGCCCAGCCCCGTTGCCGCTGCCGCAAATCATGCCACTGCCGCCCGGGCCGACTACATTGGCCGCCATCTTCACGCTCACCAGCAACTCTGGCCTGCAGGCTTTTGACGTGTCGGCAGTTTCGGCAGACCTGGCTGCCAGAATATGCGTCTCTACGCTAGCTAGGATCGACCCGTCAATCCTCGGCCGTGCCGTCAGTGTAAGTCATTCGTTCCCATGCGCATCTGTGAATCCGGGGCGAAAGAGCTTTTCTGACAAGCATGTGATGTTGTAGGGCGTCCGTGATCGTCTTGCCACGCTCGAGGCTGCTGCTGCGCTGCAGCCAGCGGCCCTGAATCCTGACACAGCCCCGTTGGGGTAGATGAGGACGATGATGATTACGAGCCCGACTTCTTCGCTGCCGAGGATACGGAGCAGATTCTGAACAAGCTGGATGGGCCTTCGCGGTCGGACGAAAAGGCAAAGCTGGAGGCGACATCGCTCGCACTCGGCGCGTACAGATTGCCTCCGCCTCCACTGCTCAGACCGGAAGATGCAGCGAACGCTGGGCGAGGCACCGTAGCCAACATACTCGGGATCACGAGCAAGCTTGAGGGCGCGGGCGTGAAGAAAAACCGTGCGGGAATCAACAGATTAGCTGCCAGCTCGTACGACCGAGAGTCATGGATCACCGTGGTCACTCGGCTGGCGACCCGAGCACCGGCTGCTCTCGACGGGGGCGCAGACCTTAACGGGGAGGGCAATTCTCCTCTCCCGCTCGGCGAAAGATTCCGTGAGGCATTGTACAACTACGTGCTCGAGGACTTCCGAAGGAGGATCGACGTGGCCATATCGTGGCTCTCCGAAGAGTGGTACAACGACCGACTGCAACAGCGGGTATCCAGAAATACACCGCTGCACTATGACAAGGTGGCGATTCGCCTTGTGGACGGAATCACACCGTACCTACATGCCCAAGACAAGGTTCTTACTCGCTTTTTGGGCGAGATCCCCGAGGTCAACCCCTCCATACTGGGGCGGGTTAAGGGCATGTGTCGAGATCCGTCCTTGGCCAGCCTGGCCCTGACCAGTCTGGTGTATCTGGTTATGATGAGGCCGCCAAGGAAATGGCACTGGATGCAATGCAAGGAATATGGACAGAATGTGAGTAACTGCCTCGTCCTGTGAATGCTAAGCGACGGCGGGCCGGAGAAAGGCGCATAGGCTCATATCACACTGCATGTTTTACTAACGCACGAGATGTCGGGTTCTGGCTCACAGATGAGGAAGCGCGGCCATTGGCTGCCAAGTACCTTGGAAGGTGGCGGCGAGACTTTGTGACCACCAACAGCGCTGCCGTTGAATCGCAGGGTCCAGCCCCGTCGGCAGTTCTTGCGAGCTAAGAAGGCATCCCACCATGTACGATAGGTTTCCCCTTACTCATTAGCGGGCTGGTATACATATTCCTCTAGATGTAGATACCAGGTACCTACGCGGTTGCATCAGCCTCTGTGGTTTAGCGCCAACCCCAAGGAGCCCGCTTGGCACATATTCACATAAGAGCCGTCCCGTCCAGCCACAAGAGGAGCCCGCTTATCATTTGTTACGTACTTGACCATCACCGCCACGGTATCTCTCGGTCTACCGCGGAGGATTGAGGCAACTATAGATGTGAGGATCCTCATGACATGTAGAATGCTATGTATTCTACCCAAGTGAGAAAAACTTGGCGTTCTTCGCCGTATTTGCTTCCGGGCACGTGCAATGTGCGCCTCTTTGTTCAACAGCAGCAGTATTTTGCGCTGTTTGGCCGGGGGTAGAAACCCCCAGAGTGCCAGAGCATCACTGCATGAGGCGACGCATTGCGCCTTGGCTCCCTTTCATTGTTTCTCTTCCTTTTTTTCCACAGCCACCTCCCCACCAGCCTCCAATTCCCACCCGGGTCGATGGGCACTGGCCATTGGTGCAAACGGCCTGGCCCGTGCCATGCCTGGTTAGATTACCCCTCGCATTGAAATCGATAGCATGGCCTCATGGCCCCTGGCCTTCCAGGGTCAGGGCGGCCCTGCCCGTTGCTCTGGGGACTTGACATGGATCGTCGCGCTGGTTGGCAAGTGTGTTGAATGAACGCGTCAATTGACCCCCGTGGTGCCGTTTACCTGTTTGTTGAAGAATCGGAGGACGGCAGTTGAAGGGCGGAGGCGCAAGGATCCGGGGTAGGTAATGATAGTCGCCAGGAGTGGGAAATGAGCTGTTCCTTGTTTTTGTTTGCCTTCCATGTTCTATTTTTTCATTTTCTTCTTTTCTTTTCCGTTTCGTGGCGATAACATTTCCTGGTAGTGATCACCGACCTGTCCAAAATTGAGCTGAGCTGCATCCATGCGGGCTCGCTATTTATCCACCAGCCCGCCTGCTTATCCTCCTGCTACATAACATATCTCCCGAGGCGCACAGCAGAGCAGCCTTGTTGTGGAGCTCCAAATGTGACCGTCGTCGCGTCTCGAGGCTACGTACTACCTAGCTGCGTGCATCCATCAATTGAATTGCTGCTCGTTGACACTGCAAACGTCGTCCAAGTGTTGGGCGCAACGAGAGAGGTCGGAGCCAAAAGTGACACTCAAAAGCGGCAACCCCCGTCTTATTTGTTAAAGAAGGCGGCTTTGGCTCCGGTACACTAGGGCCCTGACACAGTCAGCCAGCTCCCGTCGCCGGCCCGGCGAATCTAGGTACCTACTTAGGTATCCATCTATCGACGCTTGAGCAGGACGCGCCAGGCAGCCTGTCGTTGTTTGCAGCCGCACCGGCCAGGTCCAGCGGCTACCACGACGCTTGTCAGCCACGGCCCCATCCAAGGCTCTCAACCCGCAGACAAACAGACGGCACGGCCGCAGGCCACACACCCACCCCCGTCGTCTCACCACGATTTTTCTTTTCTTTTTTTCTTTTTTTTAGTTTTGCTCTCCTTAGGTTCTCAGTTCTGCCCATCCGAAAAATAAATGCTCAATCGGCTCCAGAAGCCCCGGCCGCTTTCTACCACGGACCGGACGCGCTTCGTCTTCACCATCCACCACGACGAGCACCCCAAGCGTAAGCTAGAACCGAGTCCTGCCTATCAATCGGGCCCTACCAACTCGTCATTTCCTCGCTCCTGCTCCGAAGCCCGGGCTGCCCCGGTTGCCGCCGCAAACACTGCCCCTCCCCCTTTCCTTCCCCCCTTTTTTTTTCCTTCCCACCGGGCTCTCTCTCCTGCTGCCGTCCCCTCTCCGCATCACCGAGGGGCCTCACTGTGCTCAAAATTGCCTGTGTCGAGCCGTCACGTCCCCCCTTGCGCTAACTCCTATGCCCGCCGCCCAGGAACGCCCCCTCCCATTCCGTCGCCCGATGACAGCCGGCAGCGGTCAACGCTAGCTCCCGCCTCGCTCGGCGCCATGAACACAAGAAGCATGGCCAACGGCATCTCAACAGCCTCCCACAACCCGAAACCTCCCATGTCCGTTCCCACGTCCGCTGCCCACAGCGCCGACCATCCACGAAGGATGGCGTCGACCATTCGCGCCGTTCAGAGCCAGGACGACCGGGGCCGGTCTTCCTTTGAAGACGACGCCCCCCTGGAGTGGTCTTCGTCGACCATGCACACAGCTTCGACCCTATCCAGCTCACTAGACAGCAATGACGGTGCTCCTGCACGGCGGGGACACCACGCCAACGGTGGTGACCCGCGGAATAGTGCCAGGCTTAGGCCGGGAAACTCAGCGGGGACGTCGGGGAACCCGGAGACACCGTCGAGGACCCCAAGTCCAGCAAACGGGTCAGCCTTTGAGGTTCCAAGGAGGGAGAGCAGCCTTGGGGTGACAGGGAGGCAAGGGGGGAGGCTTTCACCTGGGGCTACCGCCAGCAACGGCGCCGCCAGGACATCGGCCCCTGATGAGGGCCCGACGGCATTAGCCTGAGCGCAACAGAGGCGCAACTATCCAATGGTTGGGATTCGACGGTTGGCAAGGCCGCGCTCAGCGGCAAGACGGGCAGGGTGATCAACCGCCTCGTCTCCGACAATGAGGTCCTCAAACGGGACATCAAGATCGAGAAGCTCAAGGCCGAAGAGTTCAGACAACAAGCACGGCTGATCGAGGACAAGATGGAGAGGACCATGGCTGAGTACGAGAGTCGCCTGCTCGAGGCCAACGTAACCAAGGCGCTCCTGGCCAGGAAAGAACGGCAGGTTGAAAGCCTTCAGGCGGCCGTCGAGCTCGAGAAGCAGCGGACGTCGGACGCGCGCGAAAAGGAGCGAACGTGGCGGGAGGAGATGGACAAGGTGCGCGATGATTCGAAGCGACAAGTGGAGCAGGCCACCACCCAGGCCGCCCTCATGGAGGGGCGCTACAACGCCATCAGCAGCCATTGGAAGGAGAAGGGCGACGAGGTGAACAAGGCGCTAGCGCGCGTGCGCGGCGAGATGGCGGCCCTGCTAGAGGAGCGAGCAGTCGACGACGACAAGATCAACACGCTCCGGGAGCTGTGCGACCAGCAGGACGGAAACATCAGGGACCTTCTGCGCCAAAACGCCGATGTGACGCGCAAATTCGAAGAGTACAAGGCCGAGCAGGAGAGAGCACTGTCCGATATCAAGACCAAGGCCACAGAAAGAGAGGCGGAACAACTCCGGACGCTAGAGGAGACAAGGGAGGTGCTCCACAAGCTGCGGTGGGCGCTAAACGTCAAAGAGAACCTCCGTGAAGGCCAGTAGCACAAGACTGGGAGAGGGAGTGTTGGCGCGCGTGCGCATGATATACGGCAGGGATCCAAACTTGCACAAGACAGCACGGCAAGCACATCGCATCACGACACAAGACAACACAGCAACCCGCGGAGCACTTGGTATGGAGATTGATCCCTGCTTCGGAGCGCACCATCCACGAGCCCGAGGGCTCTGCCGGAGTATATGGATATGTTCTGGTTGCTTCTCATGTCCCGTTTTCTTTTCTTCTTTTTTTATCTTGTTTACTTTTCTTTCACCATCTCTTTTTCCTCTTTACGATTTATTCTTTCTCCTATGTTCTAAAGAACTGGCCAACGCGGTACATAGGTGCCTTTCTCTTGTCACCCATGTTCGTTGTTCTCTTCCCCTCGTCTTCCCCCCCCCCCCCCCCCCCCCCATCTTTGCCGCGTCTAGCGTCTCATGGAGAACAGTCAGGCTCGGCTGACAACCCCGGCGATCAACTACCGGCGTCGACTTGCCTATGCGGGGTGGGTGGAGGACACAGTCATGCAACAGTAAGGCCATGCCGCCGTTAGAGTTGGCTTTGTCGCTTTTGGGCTTAGACGGCGATTTTGTATAGTGGGTTCTTCTTTCCCTTGTCAGGTGTTTTTGGTCGGCGTTAAGAGGCGGTGGATTAGGAGCCCGTCAGGCGCCGGATTTGTACATCATGTTCCCCGAAGAACGGGACTCGAATCTGACTGTTATTTTTCTTGGTGGCCTTGATGTTTCTTGCGCTGGGTCTCGTGGGCATGTGTCGGGTGCCGGTATATGGCGGCCTCGGCGCTCTTGAGTTCGGTTGTCAGCCCGCCCGCTTACCCAAGATCCCTGGTATTCGCAGAAACGACGTCCGATGTGTGGGCCATGGAAGGCAGGTGCCCGCGGGGAGGTGCCAGGCGTCTTTAGGGTTGGTTGGTCGTATGTAGTCGTCCGTGCCTTCCCGAAAAGGCCACAAACGCCCGGGTTCATATGCACCTAGCCCGCCCGGAAAGGACGCAAAGAATTGCAAGTCACGCCCTTTGCCACCCCCAGCAACTGTTCCCGTTTTCATGTCAGCGAACAGCTTCCTCGTCTCATCACTGTAATTCCACTCCCTGACACCACCCACCACCACCCAAGTGCCCTGATGCGGCCAGCTCCCTGGCTTGGCGGTCCATAGCTCCGTCTTCACCTCTCCCCCTCTCCTGAGCTTCTCCCCGTGTCGCCGGTGTCTGTTACCATGTCAGCTGCAGCATCGTCGACTGTCGGCTCCGGCCTGCCGACATCCTCATCTAGAGCCCAGGATGAGTTCTATCTGGCCACCTTCTGGTCATACCGGCCTCGAGGCATCACCTCACCCACATACTCGAAAAGGCTAGGGCTATCATCGACACAGTAAGCCATGTCTGAATCCCTGCGTCCTGTACTCTGCCTTGCTGACCCAACCCCGCGGCCCAGGCCCAGTTCGAGGTCACATACGACCCCAAACAGCAGTGGTTCAAGGTCATCTGTCCCAAGGACCAAGTCCCCTCAGTCCAGGATCGGCTGGTCAGGCTTCTGAGGGGCCTCGACGGTGATTTACCCTGGGACAGCGTGGTCGACGAGGATGGTGAGCCAATGGTATGTCGACCTTCGTCCCAGTACCCGTAGCCGGTTTCGGCCGAGCACTCGCCTAACATTGCGCATATAGCCCGAGATCCAGCATCCGTGGATCCAGTCCTTGAGAGACTGCTCTGCCTGGTCCGTCGACCGGCCCCAGGCCCCCTTGGACACGGATCAGAATCCCTCGCCCATCGATAGGGCCGAGCTGCCAGACTCGGTCAGGCGTTTCAAGTTTGTGCGCCGGTGGAGTGAGATTGACGACAATGAGCACGAGAGCGTCGACATCGACAAGATTCTTCCTACCGACTCTCTGTTAGAGCTTGAGCGCTCGATCGGTGTCTCCATCGCTGCCGATGGTATGGGTCGCATCGTTTACATAGGCGGCCACGGCCAAGGTGCTGTCGATAGTGCGTATGAGAGGCTCTCGTGTATTCTCAAACATTCGGTGAGTCTTTCCCTTCCAAGTCGGTTGTTGATGGGCCGCGCGTATTTGCCTGCCGGGGCCCAGACTGACCAAACAACTCCAACCCCAGCACGATGAACCCTTCGAGGCTGTTCATCTGCTGTACTCCGAGGCCAACCACGCGTTCGGTGTGGACGCGAGGCTTATGTCTGCCATCAACCCTAACCTGGTAACCTCGTCACTGGTAGACCCCAAGGCCGGGCCTAGGATGGCCGACGAGTATAAAGCCATATCCAATGCCGCAAGCCTGCGGATTTCCCTCCCCCACCCCGTTTCCCGACGCCCCGGGTCTCTTTTTGGGCCGCGCCAGCCGGCGTGCTTTAATCTCAAGGAGGCTCGCCGATACTGCCAGGCGTTCGATGACTTCGTCTTCAAAGCGAAGCAAAAAGTTCCAAAACTTGCCGATCATCGCTCTCAGCTACTCAGTCATGCGGCTGTTGACAAAGAAGCATCTGTTGATGCTTATGTCGAGACATGGATCGAGGGGGTGCCTGATCATCGTGCCACGTCTCCTCCTGGCCTTGGTCCCTCCGACCAGTTGCATGGCACTTCCCATACGCATCTACCAGACCAACTCCACAAGCAGAAAATACAGCCCACTGTACCGCTGCGCCCGGCGGCAGCTGCGGTTGCTTTCCTGAGCTGCGCCGTCAAACATTCAGTCTTGCCAGCTGCATTGAAGGCGGCGACCCCTATCAATGCGCCTGCAGCTACAGCCCAAGCACTGGCGCCACCGAAGGGCGTGGGAGTTGATCCTTCCCACTCGCAGCACACTGGTAGAGCGGCGCCGTTTCAGCGCTCTGTCTCGGCTGCTTCGAGCACTGCCGCCCGTCCTGTCTGGTCTAGAGGGCCTGCAAATGATGCGGCCTCACAAGTCTCGAATGCCTGGTCTTCACTGGTTCCTTCTGCCGATAGCGTTACAAATGAGTCTCCCTGGGGCCGGCCTGGCGATCCGGCCAAGTGGCCAGAGCTTCCTAGCAAGACCGCCAAGGTCTCACGCGCCCAGACCGTGGCCCAGGAGAGCACACCGTCACGCCTTTGGACGGCAGATACCACTCTCGCCAACGCGGCCAATGTGCGTCAACCAACCCGCGCTCGGTCAGAAGCTTGGCCCTCCACAGAGCCTCTGGTGGTGGTGAATTCGCTCTCTGAGTATCCCGCCCTCGGAAAGCCGCGCCCAACCTCATCCATAACACCTAGTGATCCCAGGATATCGGGAGAACGTTGCCCTCCCCTCTCCGCAACCAACCAAGGCAAACCGGGCGTTTGTGGATCTGACCCGCGTACTCAGCAGTACCGTGATCCATCAGCGGGGACTTTCCCACAGGGAAGCCTGTTGGATGAGGCTCTTCCCACGATGCCTTCCCTGATGCCCCTATCGCGTGACGGGGATCCCCAGGCTATCAGATTCGATATGGAAGCGTTGGTGCCCACCAAGTCATCGAGTAATGCCCGTCCCGCGGTACGACAGGACGACGATCAAAGCAGTCGTGTGTTCTTCGAGACGATGGGCCAGAAGGCCGCCTCACGAAAGAAAGCACCCGGACTCGGAGGGCTTGGGCCCACGAGACTGGACCCCGAGCCGGAGTTTCTCAAGGACTTGACGGCGGACATGGCGCGGCTTACCGAGCGTCTGCGCTACAGCTCCGGCAAGGTGGCCTTGAAGGTAGTCTTGGGTCGCATCTGTCTGAAGGACTTCACACCGAGCGGCCTCGCAACGAACAACCGTAACCAAGAGGCTCGCAGCTGGAGGCCAGAAGAGTTGCTTCGGGGATGCAAAAGGCATACAGTCGGCCAGAGACATTCTTGTTTACACGAATCCTTTCGCTTTATGGCCAGGATGCCGATGCCCTGTGCGGCTTCCCCGAAGCCACCTCTTGGGCGTTGGATTCTCGCCGGGTTGTTTACGAGTTCACGTGCGAGGGTTTTGGTGCCGCCGATGGTCGGCTTGACGAGCGAGCGAAGCAGTTTGTGGTCGAGGTTGATGCCGCCGACTTCGGCTTTACCATCACCGATCCCAACGGGCGCCTGGCCCCAGTCGCAATTCACTGCCTACACCGCCACTGGGATCTTCAGCTTGTCGCGAGCCATCACCCAACCAAAAAGTTGGAGGCCACGTACTCAGACTTCGCCCGCGGCCTAGTGGATTCACTCGAGATACCGTTTAGCACCCCCTCGTCCCACCCGTTACCCGAGCTGTCCATGTACTGACCCAAGCTCTTTCTAGTCCAAACACAAAGCGCACACCGACGCTTTACTACGAACTGGAGCCCACGCGACCTCTTGCCGGCGGCGGTACAGCAGGGGCTTGTGTCAAAGGTGTGCGTGTGCGATACACGGCCCGCCACAAATGCCCAGACGGAGCCACTTACCTGGACGTGACCCAGTATCAACAGCTCACGGCGATATCGCAAGGCATTCGAGACGGCTGGGAGAGGTTCCACTCGTTCCCAGCGAGGGAGCGCCAGGAGGAAGGGCGGTTCTCGGTGTGGTTCGAAGCCTCGCTATCGTCAGCCAAAGCCGAAGCTCTCTTCAAAGCCAACGAGGGCCTAGGTCTTGGGGAAGAGGCTCCCTGGACGGTGGAATCGATGGAAAAGGAGGGCTGCTTCAAGGCGCTTTGGGAACCTGCTCTCGCGATGGTGAAACACATTGATAGTATCGGCGTTTTAAACCACAATGGTCTGCTGGTGGAGAAGACAGAGAAAGCGCCGCGGGAGGAGAAAAGCGAGGAGGGGTTCTGGTGAGCGGAGCCGATTTCGAGAGATGGAGAGCACAGTGGCGCGAAATGTGTCTGTCATGTTGGTGTTTTGTATCTTTGATGGAGTTTCTATGTTGACGTACGACTATGAGGCTACTTTGGATGGGTGTGGGAAGAGCGGTTGTTGAACGTGGGCTGGGACGGCCTGCGCCACAAAGTCTGCCAGCCTATGAATCTGGTGATACGCGGAAGGAATATAAATGTAACTTAGCTTTCGTAAAGGGTACCTCCAAGCGTAGGAAAAAGGCCACACAGTTTTCCGGTGGGTGGCTATCGTGAAGGATGGACAATGGGCCAGTATAGTAATCGGGTAAGTAGATTTGGGAGCCTCGTGGGAAACAAGAAGGTTAATCAAAGATGAAGAGGAGAAAAGGAAATGGTGTAACAGGAAACGGGGGGACAAGAATACGCCAGCGGTCTTAAGCCTTCAATGCCTAGCAGCTGTCTCCTTCCACAAGATACCAACCGCCCACGGAACTTCTAACCACCTATACTTTCATCCAGTGCCAAATGGCGTCGCCCACTCTCGGATTGACCCATGTAGCCAATCGATGCGGACCAGCTGGTCATGGTACTGCATTATCGTGTTCGGTGTCCCAAAATGTGCGCGTTATCACAGCTCAACCGCAGTTGATTTTGTAGGCTGAGCCCAGCACTGGAAACGCCCGTGTCGAAAGCGGGAACACACACCACGAAATACCAGCTGTCGTTCTTCAGCAGCGCCTCGGTGATTTTGCGAACATGCTCGGCGACCCTGTCCCTGTCGTACCCCGAGATATCCCGTCACAACCGTCGTGGTGTGGGATGGTTTCCGGGAAAGCTGGCTGAACCCTTCGACAACCCCAGTTCGGTGTCCGTCCCGCGATGGATGTTGAGCACGTCGGCCTGTTTGAGGAGGAACGGCGCCCTGCCTATCGCTGGCAAAGCGCTTTCAAGCACAGCCCAGAGAATTGGTAGGGGTAAGGTACAACCACATAAACCCACGTTGCTCCATGTCCTTCACGCCTTCCTTGGTCCGATCTGAGGTGGTTGCCGCAAGCTACGAGCCACCGCCGGACTCCAGACTGGTCCACTCTTGGCTACCAAAGTTCCGTCCTCAAAACCAGGCACAGATGTTGATGGCAAGATGTCTGTCTAACTTCACGTGGTGCATCACCAAAGCCGCCAAGTCCCCGGTATTTCTGAGGTCCCAGATTCGATTCCTGGAATCTCCATTTTTAACATTTCGCTTTTTACTACCCGACCCTGTTGGCGTAGCTCTAGTCAGGTAGGGGCGAAGGACTGTTTTTTTATTCTTGGTGTCGTGTTGTCGATCGGTTGTCCAGGTCCACCGAAACCGGTACATCCTTTTTGGCGAGAAAAAAAAAATTCTATTCGACATGTCTTACCGGGAAGTCGAGGTCCCTGCAAAGGCCAATAAAGACAGTAGCAATGTGTCAAACTCGAGGCTTACAAGAGCGAAGCGAAGGACGCCGCGCTCACGATCAAGGACTTCGACAAGGTCCTTGGCCTGGGCAAGGTTACCAAGTTACGTCGATTTCTGGGCTTCTAATATATAACCTCCCGTTTTTCGGAACCTGGACATTTTCATTTTCCTGTTCCTTTTCTTGTTCCTTTTTTGCTCCATCTGATCTTCCTGACTGTCAACAGTAAAGCCTACAGGTTAAGGGGCCTTGCACGACGCAGGGCCCTGCCGGCAAAGGCGCTGGGCTGCCCTTCTAAAATTTCGAGGACGAGGAGGCTAAGTCGTGGACCAACGGCGATAAGCCGATTGCCCACGGCTATAACTTAGCCGATGTCCTGGCGTGTCCATCCATCTCGTCGCTCCGGGCAGCAGTGAGCCTCTCTTGCCGGCCTGCCGCCATCACTCGAGTACGGATACGTCAAGGAGCACTTGTTTGGTATTTTTCTTCTCTTTTTTTTTTTTTTTTTTAATTGTGTCGAGTGCCGTAAAGATGGGTATGTCTCTAACCCCTCGGTTGGTATGTGCACGTCCTGAAGTTCATGGTGACATCGTGGGATGGAGCCGCTGGATCGGTGTGAAACAAAAATGGCTGTGAATAGCCGGCAGGGGGAACCCTTTCACGGGAGATCTCAGCTGTGGTGGGGCATACAGGGGTGTTGAGCCCTCTCCCAGCCACGATTTGTGCCCGACGCCCTGGAGCGTGCTCCCAGCCACATGGAATTCATGTGGTATCACCAACTTCAGGAGGGGAAACACAGAAAATAACGTAGTGAGAGACACGACGACACAGGATGAGCGCCAAATAAAGCGGTACTAGGTCCAAGAAAACTATGGCCTTTTTTATTTTTTTATATTATTTATTTATAAATAGAGATCAATTATTATTCACAATCAAAGAAAGATCAGTCTCGCAGACCGATTGAGTGATGCAGTTTGAGAAGCGCCGTACTGGAAAGAGGCTGGCGCTGGCTGGGTTGCCGTCAGTCCACCCCAGTGTCACCTTGGGTACCCACCACACCACGACGCCCTCCCCCAACCTCGCACGACAACATCCCTGGCCTTTTTCCCAGCCTCGCGGCCAGCGGCAGCCATAGATAGCCCACGATGCACTCCAGCGGCGCCCGCATGATGCAGCTCCCCTCTGCATTGCAGGACTGCTGCAGCACCCATTGGCCAGCAACTGACAAGCAGTGGAGAGTGCATATGCGGCTGGCCCAGACTCGACCGCCGAGACAGCTCAGCACGCAGACATGATCCAAGACTTTGAACATATGGAAAGGCCAAGTACGCTCTCGCACAACACTCACTCTCCTTCCCAAGCATCACGGGCACCCGTCCAGCCAGCCAAGCCTGCCTGCCTCTGCCTCTGCCACGTCCTGTCCGTCCTATCCCACTGCCTGTTCCCGTGCCTGTTCCTGGCCCCGTGAGATAGAGCACGCCTGCTGACCTTGCTGCCGTTTGCTTCGCAGGACGAGGTTCGCCATTGTCCACCCACCGACCCCACACCCGCTCTCCTACTCCCGCACCGTCTGGACCGCCTCCTCGGGCTCGGATAGCTCCTCGCAGGCCACCGCCCGCCCGTCTGAGAGCGAAGCCGGCGACTACGACGACTTTCTGCGCTCCGACTCGCCGCAGCCATCCCTGGGACTGCCCTGCGCCCCACTGCCCTTCGCGCCCGACCCGCCTACCTCAGACTCGGACTCGGTCTCGGACCTGTACGGCCCAGACCGGCTGTACCCCAGCCCGCCTGCTGTCATCCTCCCCAACGCCGTGTTCGCCAGCCTGAGGGACAGGCCCGACCTCACGCTGGACGACGTCAAGGAGATCGGGCTCCAGGCCGAGGCCCAGGGCAGAGCAGCCGCCCTCGTCGGCATGTCGCTCAAGGACGAGCTGGCCTGGGAGGCCTGCAGGGTCACCCCTGGCGTCGACGACGGGCCGTACATCCAGTACGCTATTGAGGCCATCACCAAGGAGCGCGACGGCGAGACTGACACCTCGACCGAGTCCAATCCGCTCTTCGCGCCCACACCCGCCGACGCCGTTCCGCAGCCGCCCGCCGCCTTCGACCGCCGCCGCTCGCAGCGTTCGGCCCAGCGCCAGTGGCGACGGCCTACCCCGGGCGCCGTCGACACGGGCGCCCAGAAGCCGCTCTCGTCCGTCTCGTCCATGTCCACTCTCGTCCACCAGGGGCCGCCCTCGCGCATGCCCCCGAACAGCTCCAATCCTCCACTTTCGTCCTCTCCGCCCCAGGAGGACTGCGTGGTCTTCGACATGAGCGCCGCCGCCGACCGCGAAACCCAGCGTCTGAACCCGCCCGCCACATTCAGGCCGTATATCCTACGCCCGCGGCCCATGGCGGCGTTCATCGGCGGCGTTCATCGGCCTGTGTGTGCTCATGCTCATGGCCCTCATCTTCTGTGCCATCTACTCACTCCGCAACCAAGGCTTCACCCCATATGCAGGCTCCATCTACGGCGGACAATACTTCCTCTTCCGCATCCTGCCTCAGCTCCTCTCCTCCGTCATCCTGCTCTGGGCACAAGCAGTTGTTGTGGCCGAGCTGCGCATCATGCCTTTCGTGCGCCTCGCGTCTCCCTCGCCGTCGGAGCGCTACGGCGCAATATTCGACGACATCTACCAGCCCTTGGCTATCTGTGGCCATCGCCTGACGGGCACCTGGCATGTCTGGCTGCCGGTGCTGGTCACGTGGCTCATGAGCTTCTCGTTGCCCCTCAGAGCTCCCTTCGCAGTCATTCTTGTCGACGGCACGTGGCGTTGGGCGACGGTGCAGGGCGTCGCCTGGACTCTTGTTGCATGTACCTGGCCATGATCGGCTCCGCCGTCGTGATGTTGCAGTTCTGGAGGGTCAAGGAGCTGACGGGCGCCATCTGGGACCCGCGGTCTGTGGCAGATATCACCGCGTTAGTGGCGCAAGCGGGCGCAGCGCGCTCAAGACTACCGTGGCACCGAGGTGCTCGCGACGCGGCAGGAGCTCAAGCGCGCGTTGCATAATCGCAACATCGACCGGCTCGCCTACTGGACCACGGCCGAGCCCTCCGACGACTACTGGTATGGTCTCGGCGCGCTCAAGAAGTACGACCTGTGGATGCAGCAGCACCCGGACCAGGCACTGGCTAAGCGCATTTCGGAACGTCCCAGCACCCTGGTGAGTGAGAAGAAGCTCGAGGGCGAGATCGACATCGAGACCTCGCCGCACTCACCCAATGTGCGCTACCGCTACCTGCCTTGGTGCTTGCGCACCCCGCAGATGGTCGGTTTCGTCGCTGCCGTCGCCCTGCTGCTGGTCGCCCTGCTGGTCGTCTCTTTCCTGCCCGCCACCAACATCCGAAACGGCTTCCTGCCAGGTTTGCCCGCTGGCCCCGTTGGAGAGCGTTTTCGGCTGCCAACTTCCTCTATAGCTTTATCCCCTCCTTCATCGGGATGCTGCTCTTCCTGCCCTTCCAAGCGCTCGACATGTGGCTGCGCATCATGCAGCCCTGGGGCGAGCTCTCTCGCCCCCGCCAGGCGCTCAGGGGTGGCGCGACGCCCCAGCAGTCCATTTTGGCAGATTACCCGGCGTGTTTACCCTTGCAGGCCGCCTGGCACGCCGCGCGCAACGGGCATTGGCGCGTCGCCGCCATCTCGCTCCTCTCAGTCGTCTTCGTTCTCATCCCCGTCCTCGCGGGCGGCGTCTTCATGGCTCTGACACTATCAAACGCCGAGGTTCGGATGCTCCCGAATATACCAATCTTTAGTCTCATCCTCGCGCTCCTCGTCCTGTACCTGATCGCGCTTTGCTCACTGCTGCCCGGCCGCCGCGATTTCCGTCTGCCGCATGGCGTCACCTGCCTGGCAGAGGTGATCAGCTTTGTGGCCAACGACGACGTGCTAGAAGACTCAGCTTTCCAGGGCGTGCGCCACAAGACAGTACTCATGGGCAAACTCGGCGCCGACAGGCAGAGCGACGAGCAGGACCGGTGGGTTCTAGGCCTAGGGCCCGGCAAGGACGCCAGGCTCGGAATTCGGCGCCTGACGCGTTTTACAGAGCTCCAGCACCGCATGACTAGGAGGCAGAGACGAAACACGACCGCAGCCGAGGGGGGCGGTTTTGATAGTGTCAACGAGATTCATGTTTAATGTCTAATCATGGTTTGATAGCGCCTGAAGCTCGAGCCTCAAGTGAGGAGCTGGTGGCACACTTTGTGCTCCTTTTTCCATCTCTTCTCAGCGTTTGCTTTCATATACCATGCATTGCGTCGGTGTTTGGTGGGGTTTGTTTTTGTTTTTCTTCCCTTTTCTCCCCATTCGTCTTCACGCTTCGTTGACGACTCGACGAGCATTCACGTTTCTTATGCATAATGCGGACATGCTCGCGCACACGAAATTATGCTCCTGTGTTTTTAGACTTGTGGGACTCTTGTCCATCTTGCTTTCTTCCCTGATATGTTTAGAGGCTTGGTCTTGTTCTATGATGGCTCTTTTTTTCTTTTTTTTCTCTCCAACAAATTTCAACTAGACATTTTTGAATTTACGCGACAACGGTAGCAGGAAACCTGGTTTTTTTTTTTTTTTTTTTTTTTTTTTTTTTTTTTGGATAATTCACGTTATATGCGCAACAAACAACTGACGAAACGTGCATCAGTCCAATCGGACGACCGATCCGAGCTTTTATCTCTTGATCCTGATTACGAAGTGAATATCTAGGCCTGACCATGGACGGTCGCCATCCGACCTCGCTCAACAATCAGAGCGGCAGGATTCTTGCCTCGTTTAGAGCCCAGGCCCACGAGCATGCGACGGCCTCCCGCTAGCCAACGGCTAGTACTATATTTGGCTCTGTCGGCCAAAGCCAATCTACATGTGCTATAAAAAGCAAGAACGATAGACGACGTACTAACGGCAGACGAGCACCAGGCAGCGGAAGTTTTCCGTCCTGTCTTCGTCATACACAATTTTCACACTACATGCCGGACCTGGGCCTATTCCTCGACCGCCTAGACTAACCTGCGTGTCAACTCATGGCGCATTCTTGTATCTCATCGGTTACCCTGGGCGAAGCGTGATCAGGATCAAGAGATAGATTTATTAGTAGTAAAGAGAAGCCACAAAAGGAGGCGGAGAAGAGAGTGGTTAAGAATAAAGGTAATAGAAAAACGACAGCTTCCAAGAGTCTTCGTGAGATCGTTCAACGCCATCAGTCAGCCATTCCGCTCCTCAGTCATCCCAACGCATCATGCCGTATTGTGACGAGCGCCACGTCCTCCCTCACACACCAAACTACATTTTGATAAAATAGGAGAGTTGTTGGTATCCAACGGTGAATCCGCCGAGAACTGGCTTCTTGGGTCTTTGATGTGCCCCATCTTCCTTCTTTTCTCTTTTTTTTTTTTTTTTTTTTTTTTTTTTTTTGGTTGGATTTGTTGTACAGAAGAGAGACACGAAAAGGGATAAGTGAAAAAGGGGAAAACGGAAAAGAAACATCAGATATCTTGATACAACAGCAAGAAATGATATGCATATCAGAGATCGTATCGGAATGCTCATACAGCCAATACAGTAGTAGCTCTTCGTGTCATGTCCAGGTCGGGGATGGCATCATGTCGTAAGGCAACATGAAGCAAACAAAGGGGCAAACAAAGGAAAGAGGGGAATGGGCGCGATTCGCCAAGCGTAAATAAGTAATAAAACGTAGAGGCTCGTGTGAACGTATAGGTAGTGTTTCGTGATAAGCATGCAAAAAGACAAAGGATGTGTCGTAGGGCTAGCCGAGGCGGCCAAGCAGGAAGGCAAAGCTGCCCTGCTTTTTCAGCACCCTCTCGCCAATAGGAGGTGGGGGGAGGTTCAAATCAGCAAAAGTGGGAGGCGCGGGGCCGGAAACTGTGCGAAGGGGCGAAGAGTCTGCGGAGAGGTGGCGGCGCGTGTGCGCCTGACATGTTCCTTGGAGTCCTCGCCACCCTTGGCTTTGCGGCGGACGTCGGACACGCTGCGCTTGTGCTGCAAGTTGCGCACGATGCGCTTCAGAGTAAACTTGGACGAAGAGCCTTGTTGTTCTTGTCGCCAGTGCTGTCCTCGTCGTCGCTGTCGAGGTCGAAGTAGGAACGGAGTTCCCCGCCGGGTAAACGCCCCGCCCCTATCCCCGGTGTCGCCGGCGGGCCGAACGAGCTGCACAATGGCGAAGGGGCAGCCGAGGCCGGGCAGACACGGGTATAGACGACGAGTAACTGGGAACTCGGTGTGGGGCCATGCACGTGGCTGAGCGGCCACGCACCGGAGGAAGAGGGAAAGAAGGACACTGCTGCGAGACTTGGGGCAGCCCGGCGCTGGCAGGACGGGTCGACTGAAACGGCTGCTGCGGGATGCTATGATGACGGGAGTGTTCTGGCCAGAACGGCGACGCAGGGACAGAGCGGGTCATCAGATGGCCGCCCCCACTGCCAGAGTCCTCCCAGGGAATGAGCCGTCTAGCAATCGGAGGCGATGGTGCCGGCCTGGTAGGTGCAGGGAGGCTCTCGATCGGGTTGGGGAGAGATATGGACAACGTAGATGTGGTAGCGATAGGCGAAAAGCGACGGGGAAGGCGGACACGGCTTGGAAAACGACATGCTGCGAGGGGGTGGCGGAGCAACCGGCTGCGAGCTCTCAAGCTTCTAGGGCTCTCGGTCGGGCTGAACAGAGGTAGGCCTGAGTTCCGACGTTGTAGCGATGGGCGGGAGGAACGGGGAAGGCGACACAATGCGGATTGGCGGCAGAGGCTGGCGAGGGGCTTTTTGTGTCTGCGGGAACAATGAGTATCTCGGGGCTGGCCTGGTGGTGCTGAGGCGGTGCTTGGCCGCAGTGGCCAAGAGTCTCTGCCAGCCTGGCTGAGCGTGGCGTGTCGAGGACATCGTAATCATAAAGCCTCGGCTCTACCGCCGGGGACTTCTCGAACCGGTGCGCGCGAAACGGGGGACTCCAGGAGGGCTGGGTATCGTGGGCTCGAATGGGCCCTCCTGCCAGAAGCTGTCGAAAAGACGCGACTGGGACAGGTGGTACTGGTGGTCCTCGTCGTCGCCCGAGGCGTAGTCCTCATCTTCGTCCGGCACCATGCCGGGAGGGGACGAGTCGGAGCCAACCGAAGACCTCCGACGAGGCGCTCTGGCCGCGCATGGACGTAGGCGAGGCGCGAGTCGGGCCTCGGATGGGAGTAGTTAGGCACCGGTGTGGTGGCCCGGGAGAAGTTGGCGTCAGGGCCGAAGTGCTTGGTGACGAGGGTCAGGCTGGCAAGGCGCCGCGGCGCCGTGGTGATGTGACGGTCCGTCATGGTTCCAGAGTCGAGTCGATGAATTCCGAGATAGTATCAGGGGTGAAGCACGTAGGTAACAAATGTTGGCCGGTCCACCTCGCTGTCCCAGACCGAGGCGGCGGAGGGAGCGGCGAATTATATCATGGAGGAAGAATGCCCATCAATGGATCGGATGCGGGAGGGCAGAACCAAGGGAGATATGGATGCAGACGGACTGGTGCCAAGTAAATAACACGAGGGAGGCTGCAAGCGAAGACGGGAGGAGCGAGAGCGTGTATGTAGTGTATATAGGGATGTTATGTATGGGCCGGCGGCGAGGAATGCCATGCAAAACCTTGTGCTCGGACGAGGCCACACGCTCCACCTGTGTCTCTCTGGCAGTGTGATGGGCGTACCGGCGCACCCTACGGCCCCATCGGCAGATGATGTTGGGTGGGTGCGGAATGCAGGGCAGGGTTACCCGGAGCAGACGGAAAGGGATGGAGGGAGGCGTTGGGGCTTGTTGTTTGCGTATGTGCTAGGCTGGGTGCGGGTGGGCGTGGGCGTGGGCAAAGAGCGTGGGAGTAAGCGAGGCTTGGAGGGATGAAGGGACAGCCAACACGTCACTTTCAACCCGTCGGACGCGGCGGTCTGGCCAAGATGGGGCGAAAAGCGGATGCAAAGAGTTCGGAAGAATAAATCATAGAAAAACTAAAAGCATGGGCCATGAAAAAGAAAGGAAGAAAAAAAAACACTTGAGGAAAGCAACGAGAGGCGCTGGCATGGAGATCCCTGTGCTACAGGAAAAGAAGGGCAGAAGACTTAGAGAATAAGTACCCGGGAGAGCACGTCCCACGCTGGCGGTCGACGAGAAAGAAACGACGGCGTGGTTGGCACTGGCAGAAAGCACGCACGCGGCATCAAACTGACAGACAGGGCTGGCTGTGTGGAGTGATAGACGGGCAGTCAGAGAGACGTGACATTGCGCGAAACTGTACCTGCAGCTTTTTTTTTTCCTTCTTTATTTTTCTTGCCCCTTTCTGCCCTTCTATCCCCTTTCAGCCACCCAGAAGCTCTGGGGTCTTGACATGGCCTGGCCTTCCCACGCCGGAGCCGTGGATGTTACGTCGTCGCGGTGTGCGATTCGAGCAGCCGCGTAGTCCCCAGGACTGTGGGGAAAATGGTTTGTTTGTTTTGTCTTGTTTGTTTTGGTTCCGTGGCTTGGACAACGGTGGCTTGGAATGGACGTCTGGACTGAGGGTGAAGACGCCAGGAATCCCCCAGCATTCCCTCTCGGACAGGTCGCTTGGTCCATCTGATTGTGTTTTCCATGCTCGATGAAGGGGGACGAGCGACCAAGCCAAAGCCAAAGCGAGCGTGCCCCAGCGGCCAAAGCCCCAACCTTGTCGCTTCCAAAGAGCAGCAGAGATCGGATCTCACCGTGCCCCTTGTCATCACATATCACTCGGCTAGCCAGCCCACCGCAGAGCTTGTCTGCAGGGGAAGGGATGTGACCAGGGTGAGGGCCCCTGAGGGAGATGTTGAGTCGCCACCAGCAGCACCTGACTGCCTGCACGGCCTTTTTTTTTTTTTTTTTTCTGTCCCTGGTGCGTGCCCCCCTCGACCGCCCGGTTTGCTGCTTTCCCCGGTCCTGCGAGTCAAGCTGTCGTCGGTACCAACAAGATGGCAGCCAAATCTCGACGGGGAGGGCTGGTGGCGCAAGGAGCAGACGGGGCGGCCCAAGTCACAAGGGGAGAAGCAACGGCCTCCGTCAGGTCCTCACATGCAAGCGTCGTTTGCAGCGCGCCCCTCGACGACTGCATCGCTAGAGCGTTTGGGGGGGGTGGACCACCAAAGTTTGCAACCGGCCGGTCCAGTCGCCGAAGGGCCGAGCCAGTCTGCGCCAGCGGGCGGCGGCCGTCGTTGGCAGCGCCAGACAGCATCGAGCCCGATAGAAGAGAAGAAAAGAAAAGACGGCACCGATTGAGGGCTTCGATGGGGCAGCCACCACCGGAGAGTTCCCGACGGCCGCCCCGCCAATTATGTGATCGACCGCCTGCCGGATCCAGCAGAGCCTGCCATCCGAAAATAGACGGTGGGCCAAAGGACGATCAGTGGGGCTGCGTGCTGGGCCTTCTTGCGGCGTGGAACGTGCGGCTTGCAACCACACCTGCGCCCTGCGCCGTCGCGTCTGGGCCCGTCAAGCCATGGATTCCAGCCCTCTTTCTGGCCTGGGACGAAATGGTACCGAGGGAGCAAACCGGGCGAGCGGTTTGGCAAACATTGAAAATCCGACTGTTTGGATGGCAGGCTGGGTGGCCGGGGAGTGCTGCAGGGCCCCCAATACCGTCCTGCCTCCCTCACTGGATTGCTCACCGTCTCCCACCCTTTTTTTTTCCGTCGTCGCACGCTCACGGATCACACGAACCTGACAGACACACGGACAAACAATGCCAAATTATGCCAACCGACTTCTGGCCCTCTTCCCCTTACCTGCCTGTCTGCCTACAGGCAGGCACCTACCTACCTGCCTACTTAGCCATGCATGCTTCGTACCTGCATAGCCTACCAAACTTCGTAACCCCTGATCGGCAGCATGCCGGGCCCGACATATCACACCGCACTGGTGACTGTGCAGCCCATGTTGTTTGATTTGTGCAGCAGCACTGGGCCCACCTTGTTCGGCCTCGCTGCCGGCACAGGTCCGTCAAATCAAACACGTCGTCGCAAAAAAAAAAAAAAAAAAAACGACGAGTCCCATCGACGTGCGCCGTCTTGATGCATGTCTGTGACTGGAGCGCTGTGTCAGCCCAATCAATCTGCGCTAGTGACAGCTGAGGGGGGGGGGGGGGGGGGGGGGGGGGGGGGGGGGGGTGGAGGGGGGGGGGAATCCGCTGCTCACATCTATTTTTCTTCCCCTCCGGCTGGCTCGGCCTGTAGAGCGTCGACGATCCGACTGCAGGGGGATCATTCAAACGGGCACTCGGACCTATTTTCTTCTTCCGATTCTTTTTCCGGCACCTTCCATGCCCAGTCCTGGGCTATACGATCGCCGCTGAGAGTTTGTCGGCTCGGAACTTTCATGGACAAACGACACTGGCTCCGCGCCAATATCCTATCAGTGTTTGGCCACAAGGGGGAAAAAAAGAGACGGGGAAGGGGGAAAAGGGGAAAAGGGGAAAAGGGGTATGAATTCTGAAAGAATTCCAGAGGATCCATAGATAACATGTACTAGTGTAGATGCTCACTCACACTAGTATCAAGGGGATCCAGCCGGAAGGCCTTTCTCTGAACACGCCTCGGTCCAGATCCAGGCCCCTTTCGTGAAGCCATTGAATCTGCACAAACAGCTATGCGGCCAAATCGGGCCCAGCATCCCGATTGGTGGTAAATAGATTCCCAGTCGTTAGAAAGAGTCTGTGTAGGTTTCCCCTTTAGCCATGTCGACTTGGCCCACCGGAAAGCGAGGCTTGGTTCTCTCGTCTCAGATTCTGTTCCATTGCCAACTAATTAGGCCCGTGTCTCAAGGTTTTTCCAGGCGTCTAGAAAAGCCGCATCTCGACCGCTCATTCTTATCTCTGTTGGAGACTGGACTATTCCTGCTTCCGTCGGCGATCTTTACATATATGATTGGTGACGTGCCGCCATCACGGCGCGGAGAGCGACCGATCAATATCTAACGCCCGGGCGAGTTGCTCGGGGCGCTGGGATAGCGTCAGGTGATCAGTCTGTTATTCGACAGATGGAAGGTGGGAGGATGTTCGTCTCAACGTTCATCAACGTAACGGTGCCAACCGTCTGGTGGGAAGGCAAGGCCAAGTCCCGCCGCCACAGAATAGGAAAATAGACTGGCAGATCGAAAACGTCTGCCGACGTCTCATCTCGTGATATCACGGAGAATGGGCTGGCCCTTCTCGTTTCTGGCGCATTCCTAGTACGGAATCGGCCACGATCTGGGCGTTCTGTATCCGCTCCCGCCATGTCTCAATGCGCCCAGGCTCCTAGGAGCCGGTCTGTCTTGCCTCGCCAGAGGTATTTGGGCCTAGAGAGATCCAGGCTGGGAGCGAGTCCAGGCGGGCGTTGCGCGGTTGATGATATGATTTGGTGGAGCCCAGCCTCGAAGCACGGCGGTCTCTGGGGAGACAGACATATGCCCTCCCGTAGAATCGTCCCTCCAGCCACAATGATGGCTGAAACCGAGGGACGGGCACCGTCCCGCGTCGTTCATCGTCGTAGGAAAACCGCACATGTCTGCTAGCAACTATTTTGAAGTGGGATGCGAGTAGCAGACAGCTTATGCAACATGTTGTTTGTGCCCAATGGTCACTTGCAGGAGATGATTGACGCTCCCTGGCTCTGGGGCTCTCGACCGCTAGCACAGGACTATAGATAGTACCGGGCCTGCGGGCTACCTTGGGTACCTGTGTAGGCACTTGTATACGCCTGGATTATTGGGCAGCAAGCTCCCTACAGCAAAGGGAGCTATCAAGCTTCTCCAGTGATGTGTGACGTCAGGGTCAGCTATATCAAGGGTCGCGCCATGTGGGGCTTGATCCACGGCTGTCAGAGCTGATCTCAGCACACCACAAGTCTAACCTGGGAAAGCAGCTCGTCCAAGCTTCTGATTGGACCAAAGAAGGCGCGGAACGAGCCTCTCAACCCACCTTCTTTGGGCGTGCCGCCCGATCCAAGCGTGCATCGCCGGAGATTTAAGCCCAGATTATCGCCTTGTTCCGTTCAACGACCTGATGATATGCCGATGGACTATGAATGCTAGCCCACCTTCGAAAGCACGGGGCCATCACATACGTCCGGTGGTGGTGATTGCACGATTGAACAGACGGGCAGCCAGGGCTCGGTGTGCTGGCGAAATCATGGTTGCAACCAGATAGGTGTGTGTGGGGCGTCCCGACTGCGTGGATATGCAATGCCACGAATGCCAACTCATCAATCTCGGACTGCGTCGCCGTTTGTTCTGGCTGCGCTTCCCCGAGGGTCGAGTCGCTCCCCACATGGGTAGGAACTAACTGCGTGCGTTCAAACCACCCAACAAGAGCGACATGCTCGCCCGCTGGTGGACAATACATGTAATGACGTGACGCACTGCTGAAAAGTGGCAAACCGGCATGTCGTCCCTGGCACTGATGGCAGTCTATTATGTACCCCGTATGCGCTGTATACAAGCGTCAACGACGGGACCGAGGGCGACGTCCCCGAGGCTGCTTGCGGGGCGGGGAGGAATTGCCAACACGGACTGTTCTCGTGCCTGGATTCTTGTTCGACTGCCCGCCGTTTGTCCTTCGGACAGGCGCCCAAATGGGCGGGCGTGCCCGGCCCAACCTGCGTGTGCCTCCAGCGATGGTGCTTTATTGGGCCGAGCTGAGCTTTTGCGTACGAACAGATCACTGACTCAAAGTTCGAACCGGGGTTTACATACTCTTTCTCAATGGGGAGGTGTCAGTGAATCAGTGAACATGGTCGTCTGGCCAAGCCAAGTCAAGTGTGCCCAAGAAGGGGAGGCACCCATGTCTTGGAGGTCTAAGGGCGAGTGGCCCCTTGGACTTCCCTGCTTGAGCTGGAACGACCATGTAATCATGCTTTCCTGTATGGTTTTTTATTATTTTATATTTTATTTTTATTTATTTCCCCCCCTTTCCTGCCTTGCAGTATTCGCTGGCTTGGTACTCGTTGACGTTTTTCCTTGTTCTTGTTGTATCTACCTATCCAGCCATGTAACTGCGTATACAGAGAGGCGGAGCGACGAGAGCCTTCCTCAAATTGGCGGGGGGCCGTGCCTGCCCGTCTTGTCGGTTGCGTGTCGCGTTCTCCACGCCTTTTGCTTCTCTTTTTTGTTCTCTTCCCTGCTGCCAGCGCAATCCCAATCGCGCGTCACTGTGCGCGATTGCCAGCTTGCTCCCTGCCCAGCCAAACCTCGCGGCGCCGGCGCGCCCGACGACCACTTCAATCACCGACTGCCTGCCACCCAACCTCACGATACGCCAATTGACATGCCAGCATGGTCGCCGTAGCCAGACGAACCGACCGCCAGCTTTTGTTTCGCGCATCTGAGGCGATTAGCCGCCCTGTGCTGGTCGAGGTGGTGTGCGCCTGTCAAGAGCTGCGCCCAACCTGCTCGATCCCAGTCTGCCTGCCTCGATTCGTGCTGGCACGACTTGCACTACCCTACCTCGACTACTAGCAGTAAAACACGGGCCAGCCCGACGACCTTTTGCGCGGTTGGATTGCTGCGAGCCTGGGTGCTGTTCAGCTGTCGACCTCGGGCGCGTCTTTGCTTGCAGAGCAGAACCCTGCCCAATCGTCCCCCAGCCTCCCCATTTCCGCGCGTGCGCCAACCACTCCATTTCCGTGCGCACCTATATCCACTCAAAATCAAGCTTAGCTCCTGCGACTCGGCACCACCACCTCTTCACCACCCACCTTGACTTTTCTTGCTCTTGATCCTCCTTCATAACTTCGTTGCCAGCCATGTGAGTTACCCAATTTGATCCACACACCCGTCACCACCCGCCTCGCGCTTTCCCTGCCTGCCCACCCTTTCCACCCCAATGTCACCCACGCCTCGGCTGCTCTCGCACACGGCACCCAACTGATCACCTGCCCCGAAGTCTCCCACCTGCTCCTCGTCGCCACCCTGGTGGTGACGCTTCAACTTGTCGACCATTCCAGCTCTGCGTGCTGAGGACGAGGCCTCCCGCAACCTGACCGAGCCGGCACCGCAACGTCACGACCGTCACGAACCTTACGACCGCTACACCACCCCAGAACAGCAGCGCCAGCAGCACACACTTCCTCGCACTCCCACTCCACTCCTGCAAGAACGAGACCCAATCTACTCCGTCTTCGGTCCATAGAGGACTTCGGCGTACTCCGAGGTTCGAGGCTACCCCGAGCCCCAGGCCAAGCCAGCGGTCTCCACGCCAGGTCCACCTCGAGGCAGTATCTGCAGGAATCTGCCCTGTTGCTCTCATCGCCACAGCTGGCAGTCCCCCCGCTGTCGTCTCCAAGGGGAAGGCCAAAGAACTCGAGCCCCCGCGGAGCTTGCCGTGCCTTTAGCCCGTCCGCGTCAGCATCGGCGGCAGCTCTCGCAAGATCTAAGCGACGACCTTGACGCGGAGTCTACCGTCCCAACACAGTTTCCTCGCCACCGTTTCCCTTCGTACCCCGCGCGCCAGGAGCCCACCACACACCCGGCTGTTCGCATCTCCAAGCACACTCATAGCGCCATCCTTTGGACCCTCGAGGAAGCCCTGAGACAGCCGAACCCCTTCACCCCGGACCTGGACGAGGAAAGCGCGTCGATGGCAGAGCTTATGCGGGGAGGCGGCACCGGCGCCGGCGCTCCGCCCGTGTCCAATGGACAGTCCACTCAATCATCTCGTCCCACCGCTGCGCCACCAGCGCCCACTGGATCGCCTGCCGGGATTAGGGGACCGCGCATGATTATGAGGGATCGCATGGAGCGCGAGGCCCGCCAGAAGGCGGAGAGGGAGCAGGTTGCGAGGCTGGAGATGGAGCGTGAGCGCGAGGAGAGGGAGCAGGAGCTCCTAAAGGAACGCGAGCGGGAGCGAGAGCGCAGGGCTACTGCTCAATCTGCTGCTGGCGCTGCTGATATCCCCACACAGACCCTGGACCCGGCCGTCCAGCGGCGACAACGAAGAGCTGCCGAGGCGCAAGCCCAAGCCCAAGCCCAAGCCCAAGCACATCACGCACAGGGATCCTCGCAGCCGGCTCAGGCTTCACAGTCAAGGCCTCCAAGGACGACACAGGCTGCCGGTCCGAGCTTCTCGGGTCCTCCACCAACAGCCGGCCCGACTAGCGGGCCGTCTGGAGCTGATGGAGGACAAGGCATCTCAGCCGGAGAGTCTTCCTCGGGAGGCGCGGGACGACCAAGAAACTCATTCCCCCATGCCTTTGAGCGTTGGGAGGCGCTGTCGGCGCACTGGGAGGGGCTCACAAGCTTTTGGATCCGGCGGTTGCAGCAACATTCCGACGAAATTGACCGTGACCCGCTGTCCCAGCAACTGTCACGGCAGGTGACAGACCTGTCGGCCGCGGGCGCCAACCTTTTCCACGCCGTCGTGGAGCTGCAGCGGCTGCGCGCCAGCTCGGAGCGCAAGTTCCAGCGCTGGTTCTTTGACACCCGCGCGGAGCTGGAGCGGAACCAGGAGATCAACGCAATGTTGGCTGCACAGCTTGACGAGGAAGCGGAGGGGTCGCACTGACGCCATCCGTGACGCCGTCGAACACGAGCGCGCCAACTCCAAGACGCAGCGGCAGCTAGCCGAGATGCGTAAGGAGCTGCTCATCTCCAAGGAAGAAGCCCGCCGTGCGTGGGAGGAGCTCGGCCGCCGCGAAGAGCTCGAGCGGGAGACGATAAACGCCCTCCATGCAGGCCAGCCCGCGCACATTGCCGGAATCAACATCGTTTCGATGATGCATGGGATACCGTCCCGCCATACGAGCACTCGAGACCAACCCCAGCAACAACAGCCCGACTACACGGGCGCCGGCTACGGCGAGAGCCCCAGCAGGCAAACGTCCTCTGCAGGTGCTGTTCCAGCAACCAACGGTGGCAGCGATTACTACCAGCGGCCGGCGGCGACAGTCCATGAGCAGCCGAGCTACGGCGGCGGTGGCTCCGAGGGCGGCTTCAGCGAAGGTGAGTACGCGATTGACGCCCACGGCAACTTCATTCGCGACTCGATGGGGAACAAGATCCCCTTCCGCATTGGCTCTCCGGCGGGCGAATCTGACGCAGGCGTAGAGGACTACGAAGTACCTGTCTCGCATGCCGGCGGCGCCCCTTCGGCCACCACGGCAGCCTATCCGCCCGAGCAGCAGGCCGCGATGCAGCAAACCCAGCAGCAGCCGCCGCAGCAGTGGGCTGATGCCCCGGCTGGCGCTCCGGCTCAGCAGAACCTTGTGAGCCCGGACCACACCAATCAAAGCTATGCCGCCCCCGGATGGGAGACCGTCCCCCGCCATCGTCACCCGACTCGCCTGAGCGTCATAGAGGAGGACGAGCGCAGCCGGACGTCGGCAAGCATCAGTCAAGTGAGTCGGCCCTGACTCGCCCCGGGCTGAGATGGCATAAGGCAGTACACACGGCGCGACGCGCCCTTGGGGATCCGCTTCTCGTGCTCGACACACAATCCTCGACTCGACAAATCATCCATGGCTTCATAGCGGCACGGCTTCAGTAATCTTGCGGACTATCGACCACCTCAGCCTTTCAGTTTTCTAGAGCCACTCCAGCTGTCTCATCCATCTAGTTTCTTACCATCGCCCATCGCACCCACACACGTCTATTCGGCATTTTAACGAGCTAATTTTCGGCCCCCACTTCCTAATCTCTGCGGGCAAGATTGGACATAATTACTTGGCGGTATATATCCCTCGGTCCAGTCAAAGTCGGCCCTGTAGAGGGAGGGACGACCTGACGTCTATCTTCAATTGCCCCTAACTTGGCAGACCAACTTTCTCTTCCTTTCTTTTCCTCTTTCCTGAACGCTCGTCTATGCAGTTGGTGAGGCTTTGCTTACGAGGAGCCGACAGTTCTTTAAGTTACATACCTAGCATTTTGTTTCCCTCAAAAAGGGCGTGGCGTTGGTGACCGTGGGCGAGAGGAGCAAATGACTGGCGTCTAATGACTTTTTTTCCGGCCTTTTTCTACCATCATTTTCTCTTTGTCTTCCATGCTACCTGTTGAGATTTGCCCAAATTTATCGGTGTCATTTCGATGGCTCTCTTCTTGTCCTCGGCTTTGGCCCGTTTTCTTCGTTTCTTGCTCTCCGCCTCGAAACCCGCCATTCCGTAACCTTCTCGTCGCCGCATGGCCGCATTTTGGGGAATTCTGGTTTAGGATGGGCAGCGGCATGTGCTGAGGGTTGGCGACAGGATAGAAGGAGACAGCTGTTGTTTCTTTCATGCTTCTTCTGCCATACGCATATCCAATGCATTACTCTCGGACTCTTCTTATTCAACCACCTGCATCTCTCACGACACGAAATTGCCTCCCATAACCATAAATCTAAGAAACTCTTGGACCTGAGGTGAACCTTGCCCACATGCTGCACGTGCTGTGCTGTTGAGACGTTCCTGTAGCCTGTCCTTGGCATCCCCCTGATTTCTCGTTCCCCACGAGCTTGCTCAGCAGATCCGTGCCTGCTTGCTATGCCACACGCAGAAAATGGTTGGCAGTTCAGGGTCCAGCCTCGACGGCAACGTGCACCATGGATGCTTCTGGCCTTTGCTAGCACCCTTATTCACTCATGTTAGTGCCCGTTTGGTACCTGTCTGGTATTACTATGTGCCAGTGAAGGTGTTAAGTAGATTTCATAGCACAACGCTTGGGGATTGCGCACTGGTCCAGGTCAAGACAGCCTTGATTATCACATTGAGGCCCCCAGACCTGTTTGCGGTCCTAGGCATGCTATCTTCTCAATTTTGGCACGTCTTCGAGCCGTACATGGGCTTATGGAAATCATCGGGCTGTGTTTAATCTAATCTGGTGTATGTATCCATAAAAGAATATGAATGTGAATGTGCCCCTAAATAGTAATTATCAGTACCGCCACGCGAATTCTCCCAAGGCCGAGATGATCGAGAAAAAAAGTCTGCTAGCCTGGAATACCCAGTCAGGGCATCGGAGTAATACCTGGCCCGTCCGGTTGACCACGCTCCACCATTCCGGTTGGTCCTACTGGTCCGCCATGACCTCGTCCTCGTCCCCGCCCTTGCCCTTACCCTCGCCTACCCTGTCTTTATCCCTGACCACGCCATCACTGTCCTCGTCGTCGTCGCTGTCGAACCGAGTAACGGAGCTCGTCTCAACCCGCCTGCGGTAGAAGCGCACGGCCGCGTTCTTGCGCACGCGCGTCTCCATGTCGAGCTTGACCTTTGCCTCGGCGGCGAGCTCCTTAAGCAGGAAGTGCACGTGGCGCGTATGCATAGCGTACCAGTTGGTGTGCGGCTTACACCGGCGACGCTCGCACATGTACGTCTTGGCCACCTTCGCCGGGTGCTCCCAGGGACCCAGGTACGAGGTGGACGAGGAGGCCAGCAACGCGTTGGCCGCCGCGGCTGCTGCGGCCTCCTCGCTGCCGTCGGCCTCGCCTACGGGGGCGGGACGTAAGGGCCGCTTTCGAGCTTGCCGGTCTTGAAGGCGGCTTCACCGGCGGGCGAGCGGAGGAAGGCGGCGAACTGGGCCTGCACGCCGACGGTGTCAAGGGCAGTGTCGTAGCCGCAGCCGTCGGATTCGAGGCGTCCTGATGTGATGGCCTCGCGGCGCTGGGCGGCTGCTATTTCCATCAGTTGCAGCATCTTGCGGCACATGACCACCTCCTCGGCCAGGCCGCGGCGCTCGGCTGACGACATGGCAAGGAGGTCGGCCTCCTCCGAGGTCAAGACGTCCTTGGGGTCATGTGTGTCCCAAAAGTCTGCGGACACATCTGTTTAGAGTAAGAGCGGCAGATGCTGTCATGTCAGATGATGTACGTTTGCTTGGGATTTGTTGTAGATGATGAAGGAGAGAATAAAAGAACACGAGAAGCTGACCGAACGGCTTCTGCCCGACAAACCAGCCACTGCCGGATGCACCGTCACTCGTGGGCTTGCGGTTGCCGGAGCTGGCAAGCAGGGACATGAACTCGGATTGGGTGAGCCCCTTGCCGTCGGCGCCCCCGTTCCTGGGGAGGGTACCGACCAGCTGCTCCCACCAGACATTGCAGTGCTCCTGGGAGCAGAAGACACTGTGGGGGACGGCGGAACCACCCTTCCTTTGTTGGGCGGCGGCGGCGGCCTTTGGAGCCTTGGGGTCGAGGATGCGCGCGGGCTGGCGGCAGGCCTCGAGAGCGCACGTCTTCTTGTAGCGGGTGACGAGGCGGGGGGGCGGCGGCGGGGCTGTCGACGGTGCAGTTTGGGCATATGTAGGCCTGGATCAGGGTCTCGCCGACGTCCTTGGTGACGTTGACGCACTCGCCGTGGAACCAGTCCTCGCAGGCCTCACACGAGATCATCCAGCGGTGGTCGTCAGGGCCGCGGCACAGGCAATACGGGCCGTGGTCCGACTCGGAGTCGTCGTCGGAGCCGCCCTCGGACTCGCCGGAGCCGGCGCCGACGCTGCCATGGTCGCCGGCCTCCTTTTTGGCCACGGCCTTCTTGCCGCCACCCGACTTGGGTCCTGAAGCGGCGGCGCCTTTCTTGGCGCTCTTTGGTCCCTTGGGGGCGGCGCGCTTCGGGGCCTTGACGGTGGTGGCGGTGCCCTTCTTTTTCTTTTTTGCGGCAGACGTCGGCATGGCTGCTGCTGCTGTTGTTGCTGTTGGTGGTGTGGTGTGGTTGCCACCCGCGCTGGAGGGCAGCGGCAGTGTTTGCCCAGCAGCCGCGGCGTTTGCTCTGTCGTCCGTACCTGCGGTTGGCTCGCCACCTGCCCCGGCGCTGGGGCCAGGCGCGCCTTCCTCAGGCAAGTTGGGGCTGCCTGCTGTCGGTGCTGCTGGCGCCGCGTCGGCCATCATGTCTGCATTCGCAGCCGCACCGCCCCCTGCTTCTTCTGCCTCTGCTGCCATTGCGCTCTCGGTTCCACCACCCGCCTGCTGTGGCGAGAAACACGCATCTGAAAAGGACATATAAAATGCTGCAGGCAGCCTAGGAATACAACTTGCGACACATTAAGTGTTATAGCTATTCGAGCACCAAAGCACCTCCTACCAAGGTGTCTACCCAGAGGTAGCAAAAGTAAAAGGCCCAGCCGTTCCTTGACCATCCCTTGGTGGTCGATTGGTCTGTTGTACGCACGGCATCCCTTTCGCCTTCATTCCGACCTTGATATGTCGTGTGGACACAGCCCCACCCACACATGGTCATAGCTCCGTCCCACACCAGGATTGGGCGCATCGGAGTGGTGTGACGTCTGGGGGGTACTTTTTTTTTTTTTTTTTCGAAATCTTCACGTCTCGCGTCGTTGCAACTCGAGCTTCTCACTAAATCGCAATCGACCGCCAACTACAGACAAAATATCTGAGCAGCCCAGAGGAAGCACAGCCACAATAAATCAATGAGCCGCTCACTCGGAAACCTACCCTTGCGGTCCGGCCTGGACTCGCTGCTTCTCAATGGCTCGAGACAACAGGCCCGCCGCCTAGCCTCCTCCGCCGCGACGACCAGCTCCGCCCGGACCAGCAATCACCTCCGCGCCGCCGCTCCCCGCTGTCCCGCCCTTGCGCCAGCCAGACTCACACCCCAACTGAGGCAACCAGCCGGCGATAGGAGGGGATTCAAGACTGTCGAGGAGGCCAAGAGCAGATATCGCAGCGGGGTATTCGGAACCCACCACGCACACTTCCTCTTCTTTACCCCTTTAACACTCCCCTCTGGCGCAAACTCGGACGGCTGTGCAGCTAACACGCAGCCAACCAAACAGCCCTTCTCCTGGAAGGCAGGCCTCCTCTTCGTCATTACCGCCGCCGGCCTGGTCTGGTACTTTGATTACGAGAAGGAGCGCATGCGCAAGAAGCGCATCGCCGAGTCGACCAAGGGCATCGGCAAGCCCAAGATCGGCGGCGACTTCTCCCTGATCGATCAGCACGGCCGCCCCTTCTCATCGGCCGACCTGCGCGGCCGCTACTCGCTCATCTACTTTGGCTTCTCGCACTGCCCGGACATCTGCCCCGAGGAGCTCGACAAGATGGCCGCCATGCTCAACCTGGTCCAGGCCGCCAAGCCCGGCGCCCTCGTCCCAGTCTTTGTCACATGCGACCCGGCCCGTGACACCCCCAAGGTCCTCAAAAACTACCTGACCGAGTTCCACGAGGGCTTCGTCGGCCTGACGGGCACCTACGACCAGATCAAGGCCATGTGCAAGGCCTACCGCGTCTACTTCAGCACCCCGACCGATGTCAAGCCCGGCCAGGACTACCTGGTTGACCATAGCATATACTTCTACTTGATGGACCCCCAGGGCGACTTTGTCGAGGCCCTCGGGAGGCAGCACTCGCCGGAGCAGGCTGCCAAGATCATTGTCGATCACATCAAGGAGTACAAGGGCGAGCTCAGATCATGAGTGCACCGCTTTGATGTAAGGGCGCGCGAAACAACCCCGCTCCGGCAGAGGGAAATCCAATAAGAAGAAAATAATAAATAAAAAGGAGGAGGTGGAAACAAGTCTATCACAACAATGTCGAGGACGACTGCGTCTTTCAACGTGTAGGAAATGACAACAGAACAGAGTATTTATCCGGCGCCCCTGCACATCCACTCAGGGGTATATATACTGTATATATCTTCCTCTCATCATTCATGTACCAATACTTCTGCTGCTGATGCTGCTATCTACTCGATCTAGTTTCCATGATTCAAAGAGTATACAAGATCCATATACAAGAGAATTAAAAGAGTAGACCGACCGGCAGATTAGTAATCCACAAATTTCAGCTGCGCTCTCACCCCTCGGGGAGGTCCTCGAGCTTCACGAGCCCCATCAGGACGCAGTCGCCTAGGAAGAAGAGAGCACGGTCACGGGTGTAGGCGAGGTAGTCGAACTCGTCACCCTCACCCGAGTCCTCCTCTCGTGCCGCAACGGCGGTCGCAACTTCGGCAGCCGCAGCTTCAGCAGCGCTGGCGACTTCCCCGCCGGAGACCGATGTGGCGGCAGCTTCGCCAGCAGGAACAACTTCAGCGGCCCCACCGCTGGCGACTGAGGTTCCGTTTTTCATCTCCATCTCTTCTTGGCCCTTGGCCTCTTCCCCCTTCTTCTTTTCCCGCGCGATCTCGTCGGCTAGGTCAGGAAGCTTGGCCTGAACGATGCCCCAAGCGACCCACTGGGCACTGTTGGCCGGCCTCCATAGGCGCGTCTCCTCGAGAAGTGCGTGCACTTGCGCATCGGCTGCCTCCTCACGGCGCTTCTCCTCCTCCTTCCAACCACCGGGAGGTACTCTGGCGTCGAGCATGAACTCGACGATGGAGCTGGACGAGGTATTCGAGTGCTGCAGTGCACCCATCATAAACGGCGGCGTCGACGCAGGACCTACCACGGGGGTGGTCACGCGCGATGACGAAGCCACGCCTCGGTGGTCTACATAGGCGCGCACGAACCGCCGCTGTTGCTCCACCGTTGGGTACATGGCAGTGTTGCAGGCGAAGGGCGCCACGGCGTCGTGATAGTTGTACGCCCACTCGGTGAAGTGGTTGGCGAACTCGAGCCCTGGCAGGTTTGCAGCCGCGTACTCGAAGTCGATCACCACCAGCTGCTTGTGCTCGTTGGCCGGTTGTAGGGGGACTTTTCGTCATCGGGCCGAATGCGCGAGGATGTTTCCATATTGGGTCTGCGCGTTTGTTAGACCTGGAGTTGTCCGAGAGAGATACGAAGCATCACTTACGTCATGTGTGCAAACACAAGTTTCTCGCGAATTTTCTGGGGTAGCCGTAGTACTCGTTGAGGTGCCTTCGGTAGCGATCAACGAGGCCCATGAGACGGGCCACTCGACACCACACACGAATCCGGTCCGAGCCGCGTCCCCGCTGGCGACCACCTTGCGGTCCAAAAACGTGACGGTCCTCTCGACTGTGTCGAGCCAGTTGTCCCAGTTGACCCATACGTTGGGTCCGTCGCTGAGCTCCTGTTCCAACAACTCGATACCGTCGTGGAGCTCGCGCATCCGCTTGGCGATCATGCGCGACGTCTCGGGTTCGCGCAGGTTCGGGGGTGTAAGAGCGGTGGCATTGAGGTACTGCTCGAACCGGCCGTTGGTGAAGGTGCCCAGCAGCCGGGGGCCAATCTTCTTGCGCGCCAGCCGCTGGAGCACCGCAAGCTCCTTCTCTCGGTCAATCAGTTGCTCAACGTTGGGGCCGTAAATTCGCAGTAGCAGCTTGGGTGGCACCTTACGCCCCTCAGCCGCCGCCGCCGCCACAACATCGGCGGGCGGCGAGACTACATAGACAGCGTTGGTCAGGGCGCCGCTGAGCCTCTCGACGCCCACCTGGTCGCCGCTGTCCAGGGGCACGCGCCGCCACCTTGAGCCTCAGGGTGTGCGCCAGTCGGATGATCTCGCCCTTGAAAACAAGCCAGGCCTGTCGGCTCTCCTCGCGTCTCGATGCTGCGGCGAACCGCCAACGACTGGGTCATTGGCTCCTCCGAGGCCGACCGGCTTCGCCCGAGTAACTCAGTGTGTTCTTCGAGTTGTCCAAGACGGCTCGCAACTAGGGACGAAACATCCCCATCGACGTAGTCCGTATCCGAGGAGGCAGTTCGGAGAGCTGTAGCGACGACCTGCTTTCTTGAAGCGGCCGGAGTGCTTCTGCCCAGCCGCTGCTGTCCGGAGGTCACGGCAACCGGGTCGAGTCCCAGGGCGGCCATGCTCGTCGACGATGCGCTGCAGGCGATCCAGCGAGACCTCGCTGGACTGGGAGTCGATGGAACCTGCCCTTGGCCGACGACTCCACATGGGCGTCGTCGATGCGCTGTCCCATCGGCCTTGCGAGGAGGAGATTTAGACTTGCGGCGTCCAGTAGCCCGCTTCTTCTTCCTGGCGGCCTTTTTGTCCTTCTCGCTTTGTAGCCACTCGGCCACCTGCGCGATCAATTTTTGGCCGGCCCTGTCGACGCGGTGGCCATGGTAGTGGTTATGGTTGTGGCTGTGGTGGGAGTGATGAGCCTGCTGCTGCTGGCTTCCATGCCGGCCTGCTTCGTCGGGTGTTTGTATTGGAGATGCGGTGGAGCTGGCCGTGCTGTTGGGAACCTCGACCCCGGCATGGTTGAACGAGGTCCGTGGAGAGGTTGCAGGCAGACGACCACTCAGTCTCCTCGTACGCCCGGCAGTGTGTTGCTTCCGACTCGGCCCGTCCTCCGGGGACTGTGCCACAGGCTGCGACATGGACTCTGGCTCCGCAATTTGAACAGCTAGAGGGCAAGGGGCGTAGTGGTCAGCATGAGGGCAAGGTGGTGACTCTCAAAACAGGCGCCACCACACACTCGTTCGATCCTTGGGCGTTGCAGCAGATATATAACAGGACAAGACGGGGGTACGGTGATAGGATCTGTTGCGATCTGATAGCAAACGGGGCCAGAATCTTGCGCACCTGTTGGTCGTGTGACCGCCCTTGTGCACCAAATAAGCGTGGCGCCGTTCTCCTGTTTAGACAGCGGCCGGACGTTCGGCCGAATTACCACATGTGCCACTTGGTTTGGAAAATACACGGTAGAGCCCCCAGATAGCAGCACCCCTGTGCTAGCTTCGCTTGTCTGGGTAGCTGTGGCTGGCCTGCGGTCAGGCCACGAGGACGCGAGATTACAGTGACGAGCGGAAGGGCGACGTGGAGGAGACCAGGGGTTCAGATAAGAGAGACAAACCTTTGACAGCTCCGCTCAAGGGTGATCTTTCGGGATCATCATCGTTCTTGAGTGCAGACTTCCTCGGCTGTCCCAGCGCCGGCGATGTTGGGTTTGACATGGCGTGGGAGCGATCGCTGGGCAATGGCATGTGACGGGTTTCTTTGTTCGGACGAAACCTGCGCGGCACAGGCAGCTGCAAAGCTTTGGTCGGGCAAGCGAGATTTGTTGAGGCGCCAGTAGCCAAAGACAGGGGATACCGCGTTCGCTAGAGTGCTGGTTAACTTCAGGGTACTATCTGCCGTCCAGGATGGGCGAGGGTCGGCAGGTTGTGATAATTTTCGGTTCAATCAAGGAGCAGCGGGGTAGGACAGTGCTAAGCGGGCAGGTAGGTGCTAGTGGCAGGAGGAGGGAGGGATCGAGGGAGGGACGCATGCAAGTTGAGGATCAATCGTCAAAAACGGATCCCTGGATCTTCCATCTGTTTTCCGGGATCAGCTAATTCAGGTTATCAATTTGATTAAAAGGCTCATAAAAAAATAAAAAAATAAAAAGGTCATACAACGGGAGGGAAAAAAACGTCGCGGCCGACCAGGGCCCGCCGTTGCAGTGGGATCCAGGGTCCTGTCTAGACTGCCCCTCCAGAATTCCGTGTACGGGAGCGAAACGACAAGCTCAACCGACTGCGAGCGCGTGATTGAATGCATGTGACGCCAGTTCCACTTTAACCTATCCAATTGATTGGTTAATCTACCTGCTATTGCTTGAATCGACGCCAGCACAATAAAAACAGACAGACAGAAAGCCAACGAAAAAAAGAAAGAAAAAAAAAAGTGAGAGAGAGAGAGAGAGAGAGAGAAGATGTGTAGGAGAGGAGAAGAGAAAAGCCAACAGAAAAATGACCCCATAATGGCCGCCGGCCAAGCCCTTAATGAGGACAGGCGCATACATGGCAACGATCAAGCGTCCAACTTCAGGCGATCCAGCATATTGTCAATCTTTTGCAGCAGTATTTGATAGTTGGCTGCGTCCGCCTCGAACTCATCCTCCACCAGGGTCCCGTCCAGCGTGCTGATCCAGCCTGAAGGCGGTGGTGCGCTCTGCTGCGTTAACACCCCTTTGACGCCATTGATAGTGTCGGCTGGATTCTCTGCGGAGTCCGCACTGATGGGGGCACTTTCCGGTGTGGCCTCCCCAGAGGTGTCGCCCTCGGCAGGAACATAGTCGCCACCAGGGGGCTGTGGCACTTGTTCCTCCATCATCTCGTATCCTGTGTCCTCGAACCGCAGGCGGAACCTCTCTGACAAGTAGAACCGAATATCGTCAAGCAACTCAATCGTGTCCGTGTCCTCGGTTTTTGATCCTCGAGGCACTCTCCTGGATCATCTCAGCAAACTCTGGCTCGTCGATGTAATGCTCCAGGCGCGCGCTAATGTACCGCGCCGCGAACTCCTCTAGCCTCTGGACTCTGAGATCCCAGGCCGCGCGGATGACGTCGTAGATGTTGATAGGCTCTGCCTCGACCATCTCTGCTTTGACAGGCACGTTTTGCTTTGGTTTCTTAGCCACCACTGAGTTGCCGTTGCCGCTCCCCAGAGCACTGATTAGTGCTACGGCCCTCGACTTGAGTTTATCGAGAAGCAGCATGTCGGCGGTGTAAAGTAGGTCAAGAGTCAGTTCGAGACTGCAGTCCGCCTTCTCCGTGTACAGGAACGACAGCACAACCTCGAGGACCTCGGGTACGCAGTCCACCCTGATGATGCGCAGGTGCTCCGTGCTCTGCGCCTCGACAAAAGGCCCAGCGAACATTTTTTGAAAATAAGGACTGCGTATCAACATCGCCTTGTGCACGGGGTATAAAGTTGCTCTGCGCGGCTTAGTCCCGCGGCTCCTTAGTCCGCCCAGGACACTCGCTTCGTCAATCCCAGCGGTATCTGGATCGTCACAGTCTGGCTCAGATTCATCGGCCTGGAGCAGACAGTCGGCATATGTGGGGTTGTCACGGGACCACTTGATGTCCTCGCTGGCCGCCCCCGCGTCGACGACGATTTGCGCGCAAGGACACCGTCGCGGAAAAATGACTCGACTTGTGCCTGAGCTCGCTGTACCTCGTCCTGGTACCGCTGGCGGGCCAGGCGGCGGTTGCTTGAGTCCAGCACGGCGTCCCAGATGTGTCCAACCTCGAGTGACCGACTGATCTTGTCGATGCCCTTAAAGAGTTCTTCCTCTGTGACGCCACCAGCACCAGAGCTGGCAAAGTCGCTAGGCAGCTCGTCAAGGTACAGATAGCGGATGACAGCACGGGTAGCCTCTATTGGGAGTGAGCTTGGGAGTTTCCAAGTCTCGGTCCCAGGGGCGTCAGCCAGCTTCTTCGCAAAGTACGGGGTTCTGGCGGCCAGGAGGAACCTGTGTAGCTCGAAATTGGCGGTTGGTGCAAAACCACCACCCCCTGAAAGTGTGATGTCTGACGTCTTTGGGGTCATCAAAGAGAGCAGGGAAGTGATATGGGACGACCAGGGCTGCAAAGGGTCCGTCGACTTGGAATAGTCATACTGGATCAACAGCTTTCTGATCTTGTCGTTCAGAGCATTGTAAACTGCGCGCTCGCTGGCAATCACAACTTTAGTATGTGTTCTGATACAGTTTACTGTTTGGACCAGCGAATGCGCAACATACCCCTGGAACGTGTCTTTGCAATCACATATTTAGTGTGTGTTCTGATGCAGTTTGCTGTTGGGACCAGTGGTTGCGCAACATACTCCTTTCAGACGTGGCGCCGGACTCGAGTAAGAACCTGACGAGGTCAAAGTGCCCGCATAAGCTTGCCTGGGAGCGAAATCAGCCTGGTTCAAGTGATGTCCCGGCCTGAGATCACCGCAAACTTACGAAGCCTTACCAGAATTAATGGAGTGTAATCGAACGCGTCCCTTCCGTTGATATTAACCCCGGCCGAGAGGTAGCTCCTGGCACGTTTTGAGATCGCCACGCCGGCACGCCTCCAGGAAGTCGTTGAAGGCGCCACTCAGGTCCAGTGGGTTCTCCTCGCGGAGCAGCCCGCTCCTGACGAGACTGCTCCTCCCTCAGCTTGGCCTCGAGCTCATGCTTGGCGACCACCATTCTGCGTCGCGAGGAGGAAGGCAAAGGTGGGTGAGTGGCGAGCTAAACAGCTCAGTGACAGAGGGGAGGTCTATAGCCCGTCTATTTGGAAAGTCTATCAATGAGGAAAGAAAACGAGATTCAAGGAAAAGACCCGAAACATACCCGCTTGGAAAACCCGCGCGCCCTCTTGCCGGCGCTGACACAGCAGCAGATGTGCTCGATCGTCGTTGTCAAGTGGGGGCCGGAGTGGCCGGAAAGTGGGGGCGCGGAACAACTCAGGTTGGACGGCTGAGCTTATCAGACCGCATGAGGCACCCAGCTCGCCAGGATGTGATCTCGCTTCCGCTTCTCCTTCTTCGCACGACCATTTACTTCACTTGCTAACTTCTCACTCATTGCTTTTCATTATTCTTATTCGTTCGATCCTATTACAGCGTTTTATATCATGCACCTTTTTCAAGTGATTGCGACATGTTCCACTCACGTCACGTGCATTGCATCTGAGCGACCCACCAGTCCAAGGGCTCATCTCATCGCCGTCCATGTCAGTCACAGGTCCCAAACCGTATAACCAAACCTACTACATTCATAACCAAAAACGGCAGCAGCAACACTCTCAGTAAGCGGGGCCTTCTTGCTTGCATCCCTCATCGTCGAAATCGATTGCTTCTTCCTGTTCAAGCATCTCGCCAGGCGGCGCGCAATCCGGCGGCATAGAGCTGGACAAGCTAGCTCTCTCAAACAAGAGGTGAACAGATAGACACGAATTCCTGTTTCTGTCTCTTTCTTCCCTCAATGGAGACCCTGGCCTTTATCTCTCGCCGGTCTCTGCTGAGGGCTGGTCTGAGGCAGGGCGTCCAGCACGCGCCTGGTGCTAGGCGCACGCTACAAACCCATACGAAAGTGCTCTTGCAGTCCTCCAAGTCTGCTGCGCCGAGCCGCGTATTGCCCTGGAAAGGAAGCTTGGTGCTATCATGCCCGAGGAGCTTCGCCACCGCCGACATGGAGGACCAACACCCCAACCTGCTGGCGAACGGATGCTCCTCTCTTCGCCTTCGCCTTTGAGTACGTTGGGCACTTCCCAGCTGGCTCCTTGCTCGAAACCTCCCAGGGCCACACCTGTATCGCTACTAACACGGCCCCGTTAGATCGACGGCGTACTGCTGCACGATCCAGCTCATCCCGGGCGCGTCTGAAGCATTGAGCACCTACATGAAAACCATATTCCCTATATACTTCTTACCAACGGTGGAGGTGAGCATGAGAAGGATCGCGTTGCGGGCCTCAGCGAGAAGCTCAAGGTCCCCCTGACTACGGACAATTTTGTGCAGTCGCACACTCGTTCCAAGAGCTTGCGCAGGGGCTGGCAGCCTGCGAGAAAAGACCATCTTCGTTACGGGTTCCAACGCGGCCAAGTCGCGAGAAATGCTGAGCGGTCAGTTTCTTGTCCCTGCTGGACTGAATCATATTTTCCCGACTTGTGGAACGGGCAGCTCCCCGCCCACTGCTCGACTTATTTGTTCCCTAACTCCCTTTTCTCCGGCATAGATACGGCTTCAAGAACGTGGTTATTCCAGCCGATATTCTGATGGCGCAACCAACAGTCTGGCCTTTGACCCTCTGATGGAGTCCGTGTACGCGGCCATGGCTCGGCCACTCCCCAAGCCCATATACGGCAGCCCAGGGGCGACGAGCGACGCTGTAGCGCTCAAGATTGACGCCATGTTTGTGTTCAACGACCCGCGCGACTGGGCGCTCGACATACAGCTCATCACGGACCTACTTCTCTCCCGGCAGGGCTATCTGGGGACGTACTCGGCCCTCAACGGGAGCAAGTGGCAGGGCGACGGGCAGCCGGACCTCTACTTCAGCAACAAAGACCTCTTCTGGTCCTCGACGTACCACCTGCCGCGGTTTGGCCAGGGCGCGTTCCAGGCCGCTGTCGCGGGCGTGTGGGACCAGATCACGGGCGGCGCCGAGGCGGCGAGGCTGCGTCGGACCGTCATCGGCAAGCCATTTGCGGAAACGTACCGGTATGCGGAGCGCGTCCTCTCCCGGCACCGAGAAGAGGTGCGACGCCGAGCGGGCCACGGCAGCAGGAAGCCCGGGCTGTCGAGCGTGTACATGGTTGGCGACAACCCGGAGAGCGACATCGCGGGGGCCAACGCGTTCAAAAGCGAGGAGGGCGCCGACTGGTGCTCCATCCTGGTCCGGACCGGGGTCTGGCACCCGGACCGCGGTGAGATGAAGCACCAGCCGCGAGTTATTGTGGATGATGTGGTCGCGGCTGTGCGTTGGGCATTGCAGAGAGAAGGCTGGAAAGCAGACTTCTAAGATCCCGTGAACCTGTCTCGAGGGCTTCCCCCAGGCGCATATGCCTTGGTCAGGGCGTATAGGTATATCCCTCACATGTTCCCACGTAGATCTTAGCCCATGTCAGAGGGGGCTCTCGCGGCTCCTTTTCGGAACCATAGACTCCCGGGCCTCGTCGATACATACATAGAACGTAGATGAAAGCAATATCCTCACCACGTCCCGTCTATGAGCTGCAGCTACACTGCATTGCCCGCTTCGTCCTGGGGACGTTTTCCGTCCACCGCCTTTCCTCTTCCGCGTCACCTTGGTACACCTTCCCATCGAAGATCTGCCCATGCCAGCTAGACTCGAACGGGTGGGTTGCCATGTGAATGAGCCTTCTCAGTACGTCCCGTTCGCCTTCCTTCTCGACCCGCCGAATCACCTCGTCGAGCACCCATCCACGGGCAACAAAGTTGGGATTCACCATCCTCATGACCTCCTGCCGCTCCGCATCTCGAGACTCGGACAGACCAGCTTGAGCTCCTGAGCCACCGTCTTTGCTATCGGCCCAGTCTTCGGTCATACGATCCCGCCAGCTGCAGAGCCAAGCTCCGAGTCGCTTTCGACCTTCCTCCTCGCCGCCGACACCAGTGACTCCTTCGCTGTAGAGGAACAAGCCGGCTTTTTCTCGTGCTGCGTCCTCGGCGGCAATCTCGGAAACGGAGACGGAGCTCAGCCGACGAAAGAAGAGGTTGAAGTCGAGTTCAAGCGCCTCCATGGTATCGAGCAAGGGACTGAATAATCCATCAAAGTCAGACTCTCTGTAGGAGCGAAGTCCCAGGCGGGCGGCCATCAGGCGTTTGTACTTTGCAAGGAATACTGCCTTGTATTCCTCGCCGACCTGGCCGATGATCTTCTCCGCCCGAGCCACTAGCGGCGCTGCCGCGGCCTCGTCCTTTACCCCGTCTTTTCCGAAGGTTGGATCGTCCACAAGCGCGCCCGCCCCCATGAGCTCTCCCAGCGCTTCACCGAGCCGGACGAGCGACCACCACACGATGGTGGGCTGGTTTTTGTAGCTATACCTGAGGTACGAGTCGTCGTGGTTAGGCGTGTAGCTGGGGTCGAAATTGTCGAGGAAGGCAAAGGGGCCAAAGTCCATGGAGAGACCCATGATGGACGTATTGTCCGTGTTGAGCACGCCGTTCATAAAGCCGTACGCCTGCCAGTAGGCCACGGTCTCGGCATTCCGCCTGACCACCTCGCGGTATACACGTGTGAACCGATTCTCGGCTGCGCCATCCGGCCCCTCGATCTCGGCGGCCGGGACGCCCCTGCGCGGGGTCGGCGTAGACCCGGGCTGATTCTCTGCTTGGCTTGGGTCTGGCAAGCGGCCAGGGAGGGCGTCCCAGCCGCCAAGGATGTCCTCGGCAACATAGGTGGCCAGGCGGCGGATTAGGGCGCGGTCGCCACGCGCGCGCAGGAGATCAAAGGTGCCCAGGCGGATCCAGCTCTGGGCGAAGCGCACGACGATGGCGGCGGGCTCGACCGTCTCTCTGCGTGCGTGCTGGTGGGGGAGCAGGCTCAGGGCCAGGGCGCGGGTGGTGGGGATGCCGAGGCCGTGCAGGGCCTCGCTGGCGGCGAACTCGCGGATGCTGCTGCGCAGGACGGCCTTGCCGTCGGCGAAGCGGCTGTAGGGGGTCAGGCCGGCGCCCTTGAGCTGCACCTCGTAGCGCTCGGCCGTGCGCGGGTTGGTGGCCTCGAAGAGGCTGATGACGCGGCCGTCGCCCAGCTGGCCGGCCCAGGAGCCGAACTGGAAGCCGCCGTAGCACTGCGCCCAGGGGTACCCCTTGGGCTTGGTGCCAGCGGCGGAGGGCGATGGCGCGTTGCCGTCGTCGTCCCAGCCGTACAGGCGGTTGCCGACCACTGCCTGGCGGAAGTCCTCGGTGGCGGTCTCGGAGGCGCGCAGGCCGAGGGTCCGCATCGCCGCGGGAGAGACGGCCAGCAGCTCCGGGTCCTCCTGGGGCTCGGGGCGAACCCATGTGAAGAGGGCGCCGCGGACACCAGACGCGGCCCGATCTCGGAGCGCGGCGTGCTGTGCGAGTCGGCCGGGGTCGGGAACACTGGGTCGGCAGGCAGCGCCTCGGTGAATCTCCACGACTTCGGGAGCTCGGCCAGGCTCACGCCGTCGTCGGCCGGCTCGGGCTTGGCGCCCAACTGTTCCGGCGTGGTCGCCATTGGCCTCGCCATATGAATTATGGGCAGCAACTGTGATGGGCGTGTATCACAGCCTCGCGCGGACAAGACGTGTGTTGGGGACAATGACTTGGGCAAACGCTGCTGCAGGATTCGCCTAGAGTTGCGGCAGAGCATGAGTAGTATGAGGGAGGGCGAGGGGATTTGGCGATTCGTCGAGGTTCCTCCAGCTTTCTGCTGTTTTTTCTATTCGCATTTTCTGTTCTTTTCTGCGTCGAATTATCGGAGAGCGGTACAATCATCAAGCATTATGGCCACAAGATCTGGGCGGGGCACACCTCGGAATCATTTGGCCCGACGAATCTACGACTTATAACGAGCCGAGGGAAAGGTCCAGCGGGATTGAACATGTTCGCCTCCGAGTTGAAAAATCTAGGGGAGTGGCGATTTCGGTGCCTGATGTAGCTTGAAAGATTTGGCGGGGTTGTTCATAGGTACGTCACAAGCCCGGAACAGACACAGATTTTATGGCGACCCGCAGGCGCGTTATGAGTACCGCAAATTTGATGTATTTTGTCAATCCTTCTGACCTTGCCTCTGGCCCCGATCGCTCAGCGCCGATCGTCCTGCGCAAAATACCTGGTGAAAAAGCCGCGGTAATGCTTCTCGCTCCCTAGCTGGGATATTTTCTCGATCTCTTTGGGCGTGAGCTTGAAGCTCGGTATCTAAGATCCGTGTAGGTTTCAGGGCACGATATTTCAGTTCGACATTCGGGCACTGGTGGAAAGCAGAAGCCACAAAACAAGTAACATACCTTGGTTTGATACTGGCGCATCCGGCTTTCGTTGGAGCTGGTCGTGATGGCAACGATTCCCTGGTCTACACACCAACGCAAGGCAATTTCGCTGGGGCTCACACCATACTTCTTGGCCAGGTCGGCATACGCCTCCTCAAGCGCGTCTCCCTTGGCAGCCTTTGTGACAGCCGTGAGCGGCCCGTAGGCCGACACAGTGATGTTCTTCTCGCGGTGGTACGCGAGTAGCTCGGTGCGGGGGAGCCATGGATGCAATTCCACTTGGTTGACGGCAGGGGGGATCTTGGCCGTCTCGAGGATAGAGTCAAGATGAGGAATCAAGAAATTCGACACGCCGATGGATCTCACCCGTCCGCTGGCCTTGATTGCCTCGAGTTCTGCCCATTTGGCCTGCAGCTCCGCAGGCGACTTGGCCCAAAATGGGGAATGCAGCAGGTACAGGTCTACATATTCGAGACCAAGACGCTTGAGAGATGCGCTGAAGCATTCCTCAAGAGACCTTTCATCCTCGCCTGTTGTAGCCGGGTGTTACTGTCAGCCTCGCGTGCCTCGCATCGACCGCATACAGCGCCGGTTATCAACCAGCCGGTGGCGAGGCTTTGTGGTACTTACAGCCAGCCTTTGTGGTGACAAAGATGGATTCTCGGGGCACCCCAGACTCTTTTATAGCAGTCCCGAGCTCTTCCTCGTTCCGATACTCTGTTCCAAGGCTACAGAGTTAGCTCTACTCAAGCGTGTAAAGGCGTGTGCGGACACGGGGCCACGGACTTTCCGCGCCGTCCAGGTGGTTGAATCCGAGCTCGAGTGCCAGCTTCGTTAGTTCAACGATTTCCTTGGAAGGCTCATCGACGCCCTTGCCCCTGACAAGCGCCGTTCCCAGTCCTAATCATAGCCGCAGTCAGCTTTTGTTCTGGGGTAGAGAGGGTAGAGTACTGGTCGACGTGGCTTGGGCCCCGAACTGTCTAGGCATACGGAAACCAAATCAAGGAGACAGGCAGGTCGCCGACATGTCCGCTGCCTAGGTACGTACCATAGGCCAACTAGAGTAGAGACGGGTCTAGGTTAGCTTCTCAACTCGAGGACAGGTGGTGCAGCCAGAGCATCCGGTTCAACCGTCTGCAGATACATGGACCCACCATTGGAATTTCGTGGCCATCGTTCAATTTCAGGTAAGGCAGGTAGCCTAGCTGCTTCGGGGACTCGCCCGACGCACCCGGCTTGTGGGAAGTGGTCTCAGAGTTCATGGTTGTTTGGCTGAGGCACTGCGCTGGTGATGTAGGGGTCAGGCCAGAGGCCTCACAAGGGGCTTCACTGGACTAGATATACCGCTTGCTCTCGAGGTACATCGAGGGGTTATCGGAGGGAACATCATGGCCCAACGGAAATACCACAAGTTAACCCCGAGCTCCGCTTGTTCAACCTGAATCATGGGAGCCCATCTTGACCAAGAACTGCGAAAAGCAAAACGAGGAGGTAGCTGGTACCTAGCGAATGGGCGCTTTGCAAGTGGGTGGCTAAAGTGACAATTTCCCGAATCGGTCATAGGAGCGGAATGCACCGAGGGAAGGTGCACAAACCACCACAAGCTGTAATCACTTTCCCTGTATTCTTCGAAGCGTTTTTGCTCTAGCATGGCTCGTTCGATGGCGCCTTCGTAGCAGCAATCGTCATTTTCGCGTTCTTATGGCTACACTAAAATCAACGCGGACTGGCAGTTGTCCGATGGGCTGTTTCTAGCCTGGATCACAACTCATCGTCTGTGTCGGTCTCATTACCTGCGTCGGCTAGAACTGGCGGCTTTGTCGGGGCTATGTATGCCGGGCGCTGACTGCGCGTCGTCAATGGTTTGGTGTGTCGGGAGGGGGGTGGCGATGGCGACTTTAGTACCCGTCTTGCCTCCTGAGAAGTCGATGAGTCTCCCTGTTTCTTCTTCCTCTCGCCTGCCTTCCCCTGATCCGCGGCGTGGCCGTCGGGTTCGCTCGCGGTGGCATCGCTGTCGCCATCGTCGGTGGTCTGCTGGTCTTCTGAGAGACCACCCTGGCTGTTCCTGTCCTTAATCTCAGTCTCTGGCAAGGGGTCTAGGTCCATCCCTTGAGGGCTGTCGTCATTTTTGTCGTCACCGTCGCTGCCGCCGGGTTGATCGGCTGGCGTCTTCCGCTTGGAACGTCGCGACGACGCGGGCGCGCGGGCTCGGTTAGGGCTGTGTTCTGGACTTGACTGGGCTGGCGCCAGAGCGTGCGGGTCGAGGTTGGCGTGCCTGATAATATCCTGCTGCTCACGGATCTTGGCCTTCTTCTCGTTGAGAAGGAGGCGGAATTTGTCGAGCAATGTCGCCTCATGGTCGCGCTTGGCGTTGATTAGCTCCTCGAGCTGGCTACTGAGCGCAGAGACGGCCTGTTCGAGCTCCTGAGCTTTGGCCCTGACAGAGGCGAGCTCTTCCTTCAGCTCCTCTCGGGATTCAATGGCGATGCCACACCACTGTGCCACGTCGCTGTCTTCCTCATCCTCATCCTTCTGCAGCGTTATGGTGCCAAGACGTTGCTAAGCGCCAGCCAATCATGCAGTTGGCACATGGTCAGCCACCAAACTACCGTTTTCGCCGGTTACGGCTCCCGGCCAAAAAAAAGCCTGGGGTTAGGGCAGGCACCAACCGTGATGCCCTGGGCTTTCTTGCGGACAGTGATCTGGACTCGGTTAGACCGCAGGGCGGCTGTGAGCTGGATGTCGTCTAGGACCTGGCGCTCTAAGAGTGCTGATTCTAGGATGTGTTCCCACTCGCTGGGTAAGCACGGGCTTCCCGGCACCCTCAGATCCGCGATAGCGGCGTGTTGCACTGAGCAAGATTGTGTGTGCGAGGCGTGGGGTCAGCCAGCAAGCTCCCGCGGGCATATCAGGGTCTGAAACGCACGAAATATGGGTAGTCAGGGATCATCCTTGGCGGCGCGGGGCCGATCGCCGTCGAGGTGGGGATGGCGCGCAAGAAACAGACATCAAGGAAGACTCGTCCGGGTTGCTTACAGGTCACGACGTAAGGATTTTCGCCCTCGGTGGCCACCATCTTGACATCGAGCGGTTTCGCCCTCTTGGCCGGCGAGGGAGTTACATGGACCAACACAAAGGAGGAGCCGCCGCTGTCCGAGCGGGCGATCCTCAGAACGTGCGTGAGGGACATCCGGTATTTCGGCGAGCGGATAAACAAACGAGAGATGCCGGACTCTGGCGTGTAGTTGTCGAGCGCGATGATGAAACAGGATCAAATTGAAGGGTTGATAAAGACGGCGTGCCTAGCGGTTGATCACGCAGTGATTATTATTATTAAGGAGGGCTTAACGTAAATAGAAAACAAAACAAGGCATACGACGACGGGCGGGCGCAGAGGAGGGGGCCAATATCAAAGGCAGGCGTGGGAGCGGACGGGCCGCGAGGCTGCCTATAATTACGGATCCCTAGCTGCCTGTGTTGTGGGGAAATGAAGACCCAAATTCCCCAGGATGACGCCACCTACTGGCTCCGCGGAATCTCGGGCTGGGGTTGGCCTTTCGGTAATTGACGCAGCTGGGTGTCTGGCTGGCAATCCGACCAACACTCAAGCTCGACACTAACATGCAAGGGCCGCCCGCTCAGTCGCCGGTGGCTTGGAGGGATACCGGAGGCGCAAGCCCGAATTTTCGAAACAGGATCGGAGCTGTGGTCGTAGAGATTTCAGTGTCGAAATGCGCCGGAAGAGGACACCTGCGCTGGCAACATGTCCAACGCGACGTGTCGACATGGGCATCTTAATGCCTGTTCTTTTCCCACCGAGCACTTGCAACGAGCCTGCGAAGCATCCCACCCATTTGTTCGTGCGCGTCCAGGGGTGCACTTATCCATGGGAAGGCGCAGTGCTGCCAGCGCACACACGCGTCCGTTTCGCGCCCACCTCGCGTCCTGCCGCCCCGCCGACAATACGTGCTGGCTGCAGCTGCGGGTGCTCCAGCGTCAAGAGCGGCTAGCACAGGCGAGCACCCAGGTACCTGATGCTGAGTGGAGCTCGAACGTGCGCACAGATCATTGGCGCGGCCTGCACGATTCTGGCCCACTTTGTCCCCGGGGCGGTCCACCGAAGCAACCACCAGCCACCCAGTCCCTGTTCCACTTACCTCTAGGCCCGACCTCTTCACTTCATGGGCGAAAAAAATGTGATTGACGTCCGCTCAGCAATCCAATTGTGGTCAACGTCACGAAATTTTTTTTTTTTTTTTTTTTGTGCATCTCCATCCTGGTCTATGATTCACTTTATCTGTTGCGGATTGATTTGATTACTTGCGCCGCTTCCGGTTCATTTTGATCTTTCTCAGTGTCTCTCGGTGTTCCATTTCCTGGCCCGGCCGATCGCTCTCCCGGCATACTTGCCAGATTTTGGGCGCCGGCACCAGGGGTTTTGTCGCACGACTTGACGCAACGACTGCGTTCGGCTCCGTAAGCGCGGCCTGCGACCCCTGGCCACACAGGACGCAGCCAGCTCAATTCGACCCGACGACCAGTTCACCGTCAATCTTCTCATCCGCTCCACCCCAATCTGCATCCTCTTTTCGCCACACACGACCAATATCCCATCGCATCGGCCATCGCAATCGCGCTGGCGGCAAAATAGAGCAAATTCTGCAAGAGATTTATTTGCTTACACGGACCAACCAACGCCTTCTCCGCACGCGACGCACGACCCGCGAGCCCTTGATCGAATTAGGCTTGGTTGGCAAATTTGCGACAAAGCCGAACCCAACCCCCCCTTCCCCGACTCACGCCAATCACACAAACCTCGCAAGCGATGCTGTCTGGCCGTCTAGGTCATTGCTGTCGACTATGAATCTTCACAATTGATCTTGCATTTCCGCGTCGCTGTAAATACCCCGAAACGACGCTTTGCGCTCCCATCCACATCCCATTGTCCTGGCTGGTCCTCTCGGCACGCGACCGCCCCAATGGACACGCTTAGGCTAAAGCCGCGCCTCCCGGCGCACGCCGCCGAGCTCGAGAACTGGGACGACGACGATTTCCTTATCGACGACGACTTGACGTTCCGGAGCGGAGGCTCCAATGCAACCAGCTACGTTAACCGGCGCGACTCACACTCATCCTTCCGTTCGGAGCGCGAATCTCTCCAGGGTGAAGAAAAATGCTTGCAAATCCCCGACGACGACGAGAAGTCAACAATGGACGCCATCGCGGCCGCTGCCAACGCCGGAATCCCGCTTCCCCGGAACATCACACCTTCAGCTCTCATGGGCGGCACCATCAAGAGGCTAGGCGGGCGCAAGATCAAGAAAATCATCCAAGAGGACTGGGATGACGACTTGGAGCTCCCAGAGCCGGGTCAGGCGCTTCGTATCAAGCCTCAGGACGGCTCGCGCTTCCCCGACGTCTTGCGACAAGTCAGCAGCACGCAGACGAGTCCCGGAAAGACAACGAGGCCGACCGGCGGTGCCGCCGCCGCCCCTCAACCCGACCCAAAACCCCGAGCGGGCAACGTCCTTTCTAGCAGTGTCAATCTCGACAAGTATAGGGACAATGAGGACGAGGACGACGACTTCTTTGGCGATGGCGGCGCAACCATCAAGGTTCCCAAGACGCGGCCGCCCAAGCCTGTTTCTCTGATAACGCCCCCAACCCCCCGTAAAAATGAGGGTGACGATGATTTCGAGCTCGACCTGGAGCTTCCTTCCGATGGCAAACTCAAACTATCCACCCGCAGAGACATCCCCAAGACCCCATCCCTCAACACACTCGAGGACTTTGACTGGGGCGAGGGGAGTCTCGGGACTAGATTTGGAGGCACTCGTCGAGATGGACGCTCAAATCGCAGCTCCTCGGTCTCCGCCCTAAGTCCGAGCATAGCCAGCTCTCTGACTGCCGAGAGCGAGGACGAGGCCATGGATGGACTGGTCCTCCCGAGGGCCCATTAGACTTCACGGAAAGGTTGAAGAAGCGACGGCAAAGTCCCTCACCCGAGAGACCGGTTGAGTTGCCACAGCTGCCGCCGGCAGCCACCGCATCGCTTCCCACCCCTCCTCCCCGCGCCGAGGCAGACCGTGAAGACTTCCTGAGCGGCCTTGAGATTGGAAATGGCGAGGTCTACGATAGCGGAAAGCTCACCCTCCACCGTAACATTAAGATCAAGGACGCGAGGTCGGCAAGTCCCACTCGGCCCAAGACGGCCGTCTCCATCACCTTCACTAACAAACCCGTGGCGATCAGCACCTCCCGCCTGCCGCGTCCAATGATGGGACACGAGAGGACTCACACATCGACGTCTCTGGAGCCCGTGTCTGAGAGCGGCGGACCGATATTACCTCGAACCCAGAGATCGCAGTCAAGGATCGGTCACTCTGCCCAGTCGTCTATTACTAGTCTGCCTACGCCCACCACGCCGTCTCCCGGCCGGTCGCTACCACCAGCGACCCCTCGCAGGAAAGAAATTGGCCAGAAGACATCGGCCATGTCCCTCCGCGACGGACCCACGACGACAAATGCGCAACTCTTGCGACTTAAGCGCTCACTACCAGTGATGAGGGCTGCTCAGTCTCCCGCCCGGCCTCTTGCATCACGTGGCTATGAGCGGCCCCCTTCACGGACGGACGGTCACGGCCGCCCTGGCTCTTCACATATGCGGCCCAAGACGCCTGTTGAGCGGACTCGAGCTGGCCAGGAGAGCGCTGCCGCACAGGCGCGGAAGAACCCCGTTCCATTCCTTGCTGGCGGCTCGATCCAGTCGCAGTCTCATCACATCACCAGCAAGAGCTCCCGGACGCTCCGTCGGCAGGACTCGGACGTCACTGTGGACCTCAGGCCCTCATCCCGCGCGGTCTCGAGGTCCACCGTGAGGTCTCCTAGTCCGTCCAAGAGGTATCGTGCTGTCGAGAGGCTTGCTCAGGAGAAAACGTGGCAGCAATTGAGCAAGCCCAAGCGACAGCGGAACTTTGGCGATGGCCATGAACTGGATGGCTTCGACGACCTGGCGACCTCGACGCAGGCGGAAGCACGGTACATGAGGCAACCAACCAATGGAGCCAAGGCCCAACTGAGGAGCAAGATGTACCAGAACATCTTGCCGACCGGACGACCACACCCTCTCCCTCACTATCCTCGCCATATTCGCCCGCAAGGGCTGACTTCACGCCACGGTTTGCCAGAGACACGGCCGCAAGTAGAATCGCGCGGGAAACGTCTCTGGCTCAGCGGGCGCCCTCGAACGGCCCTCTGGCGCCGTTGACGACGCAGCGGGTTGCTCAGCTATCGACGCGGACCAACTTCAATACAGCACACGGTTCGGGAACCACAAGATCGCCCAAGAAAGCGACCAAGCGACCGCCGCAGCTGAAGCCCTACCTAATCTCGAACCTTAACCCATCCAAGGACTCCAAAGGTACGTGTTTTTTTTTTTTTTGTCTTCTGCTGCTCGCTCTGGTTCCAATTTGGGTCACTGACGCGTGGTATGACGACACCCCAGTTGTCAAGGGCATGGTCTACAACCCAGACACATATCGCTGGGAGGGCAACGAGAACGCGCTGGGCGCATTTGACGCCCCTGCGTCGTCACATCCACCGCATCTGTTCCGGCGTACCTGGTCAGGGATAAGGAGAATGCTACGCCGCGACCAGCCCTGATAACGCCTATCGGGCGACCAAGGGTGTGCAGGTTGTTGGCGGCATGGTTTTCGATCCCCAGAACATGTGCTGGCTGAAAATTGGACCGCCCAGTAACGGCGCAAGAACGATTGTACCCACGACGCTATGGACGGACTCAATGCGCTTGACGACGACGACGACGTGTTCAAGGACATTCCAGATCTGGAGGATACGGCGGCAAGTCGGCCGAGGGGGGACAGGGCGGCCGCATGAGCGACATCAAGGACGACTGGATGGTCGGGGAAGAGTTCGACGTGGGGCCAGAGTTCGTCCGCCGACAACGCGAGGAGGAGGCCAAATGGCGCAAGAAATGCGAACAGTGGCTGAGCCCCCAGCCTCGCGACCGCGATGCCTGGCGCTGGACCATTCGAGACATCGTCCTTGGTGCCCAGCAATAAGAACAGGCTGCACCCGACCTGACCGACTCGATACGGCTCGATTGCTTGCCGACGAGGTCGCTGCCTTGACCCTTACAGCCAATAACACCAAAACCAAAAACCAATACTGACACCGACACCGGTAGAAAAGATCGACGTGTTGGTCACAAGTCTGTCTGTGGGCGACCTGTCTGCCCATGGCCGGGCTCAAATAAATTATCTTGGAAGACTCTTCTTTTCTGCCTTGACCACCTCATCACGTTTCCTTTCTTTCCTCTTTCTCGCCATTTGCCCTGCCTTTGGGCGTTTACTTAATAAGCCTTCGCCTTTATCGCACTGGTGGCTCACACTCTTTCTTCACCATTTTTTTTTTTTTTTTTTTTTTTTTTTGGAAATGCATAGTGTACCAACATTTTCGGCATGGAGTCCTAGATTCATGCATTGTTTATGGGGGAAGCATATTGGGCATAAAGGCGTGTGGGAGTGGGCAGCCACAGTACCAGGTTTTTGCGAGCTTTCCTGATTGACTTGAGGTCATGCTACCTGCTACCGCCACAAGGTTTCTGGCGGTTGTTTTTCCCCTTCTCTTCTCAATACTTCACACGGAGGGGACCAGAAGGTGCAGCGACCTGGAGACTATTCGACCAACCTTTTTCCTTTGTCTTTTTTCTTCTTTGGTTTTCCTTTTGCATATTCTGCCGTTGGCTTGCAGCCGGGCACTGGATGACTACGAGACGCATTTATGACTTCTACATTTGGTTCTATTGGTTTTTTTTTCTGTTTTTTTTTTTATTTTTCTTCTTTTCCGCCGCGGCGTTTTTAAAAGGGAAAAGGGCTGGGAACACCTAAAAATGGGGTCCGAGGGAGGGAGCGACCCCCGTGCTTTTTCGGCTTGGGATAGAAAGGTTGTGAGTAACGGGGATTTGACCTTGAATCCAGTAATTTTCACTCTCCCATGGCTTGTTGTATCTTTGGGTTTTCTGGTTGCGCCTGTGATGTGATGCTGCGAGGCGGGGCTGATCTTGAGGCCTATGACGGGAGGCGATGCTTGTGTTATAAATGAACATGCCCACTGGGGTCACTGCGCGGACTCTGTAAGGCTAACTATTTCCATAATGCTGTGACACTGCCTGGCGGGCCTGCCCAAAAAACCTTGTTACGGTATTGTTCCCGCCATGCCGAGGCAGGGACCCACCCGAGCAACGCTTACATACAGGTATCTACCTAGAGGTACCTACCTATGCATCCGCCTCTCCATCAAGCTCTCTGGCTGCCTACCTGGGCTGCACAAGGAATCCCCAAGCAGCCACCCGTGATCCGAGCCGCCTTCCTACATACACTCTCTCGCTGCCTGGTTGGTGCATTCGTCAATCCACCCCTCCGCACGCACGGCTCCGTCGGTGTCAATCTCAACTGCCCCCAGGCCGAATCCGAGTCGACTGTGTCCCAGCAAACTGCCCAATACTGCAATCGACAGGCAGGCCGGCTGACGCCCTTCCCCGTCCTCGCGGCCTTCTAGCCCGCGCTGGCGCAGAGACCTACTACCAACCGCCCGCCCGCCGCATCCTCGTCGCTTCTTCTCCTCTGCCTTCAGGCCGCCGACCACGGGCGTGGGCCGCCGACCTCGGGCCGCAACGCAACCATGGCCGCGCCCGCACTCAACTTCATCACCTTCAACCAGGACCACAACTGCCTGGCTGTCGGTATGCGCCTGCATCCTGCCCTCCTGTCCGTGGCTGCCGGCCTCGGTTCTCGTCGCGCCCGCGCTGCGCCGGACCGTCTGCTAACAGCGCCGCCCTACAGGAACCTCGCGCGGATTCCGCATTTATCACACCGATCCCTTCTCCAAGATCTTCAGCAGCGATGACGGCAATGTCTCCATCATCGAGATGCTCTTCTCGACCTCCCTGGTCGCCCTGCTCCTCTCCCCCGCCACCTCATCATCCAAAACACAAAGGTGAGAAGACACCGCAACACACGCGCCATTTCCCTTTCCGTCTGCCCGTCCGTGCTGACTGACCGTGGGCTCTGCTCTGCGCCTGCCCCCGCCCGAACCTCCAGCGCGCGTCCGTCATCTGCGAGCTCACCTTTCCCTCCGCCGTGCTGGCTGTCCGTCTTAACCGGAAGCGCCTCGCCGTTGTGCTCGAGGACGAGATATACCTCTACGACATTTCCAACATGAGTCTTCTTTTCACCATAGCCACATCACCGAACCCCAGCGCCATCTGCGCCCTGTCGCCCTCGTCCGAGAACTGCTACATCGCCTACCCCGCCCAAGCCGCGCGAGGACCGCGACGACAAGCGCCCCAGCCACGCCCCGCCGCCCTCGACATTTGTGCCCCCCACCTCGGGCGAGGTGCTCATCTTCGACACCTTGACCCTGAAGGCTGTCAACGTCGTCGAGGCCCACCGCTCTCCCCTGTCGTGCGTCGCCGTCAACAGCGAGGGCACCCTCCTGGCCACCGCCTCCGAGACGGGCACCATAATACGCGTCTTTAGCGTCCCCAAGGGTCAGAAGCTATACCAATTCCGCCGCGGAACTTACCCCTCCACCATCTACAGCATGTCCTTCAACCTCAGCTCCACCCTCCTCTGCGTCTCCTCCACCTCGGACACGGTCCACATCTTCCGCCTCGGCGCTCCCCACGGAGGCGGCTCGGGAGCTGCTCATATGCTGCCCGCAGCCTCCTCGGGTGCCGGCGCCATCCCTTCCACATCACGTGCGGACCGCCGCTCTAGGTCTAGGAGCTACGACAGCGGCAACGACTCACCCGGCAGCGCGGCAGGCTCCCCCACAGCGACCCCGCGGAGCTTGCCGGCAACGGGGCCTCGTCGGGCGCCGACGGCGCGGCCGGCGGCCGGGACGGAGCCCACAAGAGGCAGCAGAGCGGTTCTTTCAGTGGCATGCTCCGCAGGTCCTCCCAGCTGATGGGTCGCAGCGTTGCTGGCGTTGTCGGCTCATACCTTCCCCAGACCGTCACGGAGATGTGGGAGCCTGCGCGTGACTTTGCCTACATCAAGATCCCCAAGGCGTCATCCTCGGCTGTATCCCCGCGACAAGGTGGCGGCGGCGGCGCGGCGGGCAGCATATCGTCTCCGCCAGGCCCTCATTCGAGCGGGCCCCTCCGCAGTGTCGTTGCCATGAGCAGCAGCAGCCCGCAGGTCATGGTGGTGACAAGCGACGGTGGCTTCTACGTATTTAACATCAACATGGAGCACGGCGGCGAAGGGTACTTGGTCAAGCAGTATTCGTATGTGAGCCCTTCTGCGTGAGACTAAATTTTTCACCGTCTCAGCCTGCCCCCTCTGCCCAATTATTTGCTCTCTCTCATTCCCGTACTGACAAACGCGGATTTTGAATATTTTTCAGGGTACTCGAGGGCGATGACAAACTCGATGCGTCGTCCTACGGAACGTAGGGAGCTGGCACCTCTCTGTTTTTTTTATCGTGATCTCTGCCTTTCTTTGTTTTTTCTTTTTTTTTTTTCTTTTTTTTTTTTTTCTTTTTTTCCAGTTCGAACTTCCATTTGTCGGGTGCATCAGCGTGTGGCGTTCGATCCCATCCATCTCCCATTTACCTACATGGTGCCTCTATTATACTCCGTAATCCCCCCAACTCGAAAACACAGCCAACTATAAGGTATTCAGGACCTATCTTCTGTAGGTTCTCACCAGTCTCTTTCGCCCTAGCGGCGGAGAAACCAAACATTCCAGGTCTTGGATATATGACCCTAGCGCCAGAGGCACGAGGTAGGCCAGCCAGCAGGCTCCATCCTCATCTCAGGGCTACCAGCAGGTCAAGGTATTATCACTATTATTTTATTGTTTTTACCGCCTGCGAAACATTGTTACTATTCATGAAGCAAAACATTCGTAAAAGCTCAGCGGGATTTCCCAAAACCTCAAAACATGGAGGCTATACTAAGAACAATGCTGGATTCTGTCGCAACCTACTTCTGCCACATGGCACCCATCCGCCAGAAAACATGAATCAAAAATCCAACAGCGAAGAAAGGGGGGTTACGGGTCGTCCAGATGAGAAATAGAGTGTCATGAAAATATGTCATTCAAGGTCGTTAAGAATGCCGGCGTTTCGAGGGGAGATACGGCCGTATGGACAGCCGAATATCGAACTGCAATGCTTCGGGGCGCCACCTGGGCGCCACGGCCCTGCTCGAACGAGGGCTCTGGCGGAGCCGGACGGCATGGCGTGGGCGGCCTTCACAATGGCAGGGAGATTCCCGGAGCGTGCCGACACTCAACAGCCCCAACACTCTAGCCAGGCGCGACGCTGAGCGATTTGAATCGGCAGCCTCGCGGTGCGCGGGTAGCGACCTCATTGACCTCTGGCCGGAAGCTCGACAGCTTCTGGCAGCAAACCCACAGCAGCAGGCAGGAAGGGAGGGCACTCTCCGTTGGCCAGGAGCCTGGTAGGGAGCGGATGCCATGGTACCCCGGCTCATCTTGCGTATGGTCGATTCATGAGGGCTATCTCGCGTGAGATTTCGGCCCACTCGAGCTCCCGCTTCAGCCCTTCGGATCGGCGAGTCTGGAGCAGCTCCTCCCATTTGAGCAGCTCATACGCAAATCTCAAGTGGGGTTGGATGATGACGTTGAGCCTGCGGGCCCGGACAAAGCTGTAGGCTCTCGGGAACGATAACTTCATCTCTCGCATCACCTCGGCAATGCAAATGGTGGCGCTGCGAGAGACTCCAACACGGCAATGTACCAAGGTTGCCGTGCCGTTGCGTCGACCTCGCTCTTTACGTTGGGAGAAGGTACCGTCAGCTTATCAAGGCTCCAATTTTGTCTCGGATTTCAAGAAGAAGCGCAGCCTTACCTATAAAATCTAAACACCTCTCAAATTCGCTCGTCAGGGGGTCTATACCGTTATCCTGGACTCCCTGGACGTTGCAGACGTTTTCTGGGCCCCATTCCTCGAGCTCGCCCTCTCTCCACATAACCATCTCGCCGACGCTGAGGATCTGGCCGATGCCCAGGGCTTTGAGGAGGTCCGTGTTGGGCGTGTCCCAGGTTGCCGAGATACATATAGTCCAGGATCCTGCTAGAAACGAGCCGTCGAGTGCGGGCAGCCACTTGGGTTCATTGCCCAGCATGGCCGTCACATCGGCTAGGCTCTTATGCACGCATGCTGGCGAGGCCGTGAGCAGGCGGGCGGCTATGGCGTTTAGCAAGGCAACGTCGGTCGGGTACGCGAAAAAGTTGCGTTTTTTCACAGTGTGGAGGTCCAGCCATGCCTGGGGAACCGGGGTGCCGGTGCTATAGCTGAGATAGGCTATACCGAGCAGGGTCGACTCAGTGTAGCCGTCTTGACAGTGGATGAGGATCTTCCTGGACGGGAGCGCCGCCGTCGTCGGTGCACCGCCATTGTCGGCGGCGGCGTGCTCCTCCAGGCCGTCGGGGGACTGTCCATCGGACGGCGCTGGGCGGGTACCGTGGGCCAGATGGTAGATGGACTTGCACGTCTCAAGGATGCCGTCTGCCTCGGCCTGGGACCAGGTGGGAGGCAGGATGGAGCCTGAGGATGGGAACTCAAGGAAGGCCTGCTGGACAGACGGTTCATAGCGGCCAACAAGAGAGTGGAGGGCACCGGGGTTCAGCTGACCCATGTCGGTGCACTCGATCAGGACGTCAAAGCCGGACTCATCGTCGGTCCCAGGGTCGGGCGTGGGGCCCAGCCACACGTTATGCGAAATTTCCGAGGCCCGGGTCATGGCGTACATCTCCTTGCGCTCCTGGCTAAACAGGTCGACGACGCTACCAGTTAGATGGCCAGCCGAGTCGACGGCCAGGATGCCCGGGTGGTTTTTTTCAAAGTCGGAAAAGGGAACAAGGCAGACAAAGGTGCTGTAACGGGGGAGGAAGTCCCCTCCGGCCTCGTGCTTCTGCCGCCACAGGTGCTGGGCGTTTGCTATGTCCCACCCCAGCCGCCGGACCAGGAGCTCATCATCTCCATAGACGATAATGTCAGAGGTCATGGCGGACTTGGCAGCCTGTATCTGAAAGTTGCGGACCGAGAAGCCATCACGGGGGTCGACGTCGAGGAACTCGGCAGCGTCGCCGGGCTGGAGGAATTCGTGCGGGGCAATGGCGCCCTTCAGGCGCGAGGTGGCAAGGTCGCCATCGGCTTTGACCAGAGTGAGCCCACGCAGGCAGCGGGGTGTTTTCCGCAGGGCGCGGCGGCGCTGGACGAAGAAGGCTTGCTGGATATGGTTGGCCGGGTGAAGGCCGTGTAGCCAGGGAAAGACGGCAGCCGGACTGGGTAGTGGCTGGCGGGCAGCGTGGTCCAGGGCAGCGACGACATCGCTGGCTGCGACTTGGTAGAGGCAGAGAGAGCCCCCATCAGCGGGCTGAAGGCGGGGGAAGCGGTCCGGGGGGTGGAGGAATGACGAGGGGGAACAGTCGGAGTCATGTTCGGGAGACTGGGGCCCGTCTCGGGCGGGCTGCTGGGGCGCCGAGGCGGGGACCGGGCCCGGGGACAGGTGGGTATGTGTTTATTCGGAATGGGGCTGGCGGCGGCATTTATATTGTCTATCGGGATGGACGAAGCGGCGAGAGACGTGATGCCCGACGAGGCACGATGGGGCGGGATGGGCCGCGGCAGGGCAATGGTGGCCATCATGGCACACACGGGCTTAGGCCGGCTGGCTGTGTGGCTTAGTGGTTCCGGGTCCGGGTCCGGCTGAGGCTTTGCTGGGACGAGGGCCGCCAAAGGATGCTGCGACGCAAGCACGAACGCATGTGCAGGTGCTACCACGACGAGCAACAAGCACACAAAGACTCACACGAATCCACGGGCTGGCGCACACAACATGAAGCAACGAACCCAAGGCGACACCCAAATGGGGTTGGAAGTCCAAGTCTCAAATCGAACAGAGAAAGAAAACGGAGAATAAAGGGAAGAAAAAAGACAGAAAAACAGAAAGTAGGAGAGGAAGAGAGAATAGACGAAAACCCAGAAGACAGAAACGAGGCACAAGAGCAAACAAGAGCGCAAAGCAGAGACGGTGACGAGGCCAGATCAAGCGTGCTGTGTGTCGTTGTCTTGTTGGAGGTTCGACGGGGCCCAGATAGATGGTGGTAGCCAGCTGCTTTAGCCCGACGAGGGGCGGTGGGCGTGGCCGATTGCTGTTTGATGCTGGGGACGGCGGCCAGACAGGCACGAGGGCGGTTCCCAAGCCTGGAGTTTGGTCGTACGACGATGCTCAAGCGATGATGGCGGCGAATCGATGAAACGAGATGGGAAAGTGCTGGCAGGAGTGGAGTCTGGCAGTTGGGACTGGAGTCGTGAGATAGGACGGGCAGCTAGCAGTGGAGGCCCAGCCAGGCGGGGGATAAGGCAGGGAGGTGGCAGGTCGGGGAGGCTGAGGAACCAATGGAGGAGGCACAATGGCTGGCACGTCGTGTGTGCCAGTGTGCCAGTGTGGTGAGGGGGGCCCGAGGGCGACAGGGGACTGGGGGTCGCTAGGCCGGGACATGGGCAGGTACCTGGCTATCTGGCCGAGGCGGCGGGCGGGAGGCTGGGCACCGCGGGTACCCCTCTAGCAGGCCCATTCCAGCCCATCAATTGAGAGGCCACGGCCGCTGCGCTGCCCGGCGCGGTCATTGCCTGTTTCACATTGCAGGCCCAACCCCCAGTGCTGGACAATTATGGCACAGCTGTTTGCGGAGAAGAATGCGCGCCTAGAGCCAGCAAGCAGCGGTGCAGCGATAAGGGGCGACATGCAGCAGATGCAAGTGGGCCCTCTCCACGTTCCTTGCTGCGGGGGCGCCAGATGGGTGCAGCTTGAGGGGTAGCAGGAAACCCAATCACGAGCCTCCGATGCTCAAAGGCGGCACCAGAAACGCGGCGCTAACGCGGCTTTCCAACCCCAGCATTCCGAGCGCTGACTAGGTTGAAATCTGGCCGTCGACATTCTAGGTACCTACGTGCCTACCTACCTACCTACCTACACATCGTGGCTGGCATCTATATATGCATGGTTGATGCGCGGGGATGCGTCGTCGAGCACGCCCTTGCGAGTTGTGCGCCATCCATTATACTTACGTGCCTCCGTAGGTACTCAAATATAACACAATGAATCCAGACGCAGCAGATATGCACCCTCGCGGCGGATACATCAGGTGGCCCCAAGCTGAGTGGGACATGCCGGCCACCCACCCGAGAGGGAGACATGGTTGGAGCGTCCGCCTATGTGGGTTTCCACAGGAGCTCTCCCTGATTGTTCCATCCCTCACGTGTCGGCTCTTTCCCGCCTGGCGCGTCTGCAGACACAGCGACGCGATTGTTGTTCTCTCCCGCCTCGTGGCGTCGACGCTTCAATCGAAGGAAGGCATGCAGGTCCGACGTTTGTCGGGACCCAGCGAAGCCGGGAGTCAATTTGTGGCAGGCGAGCCAGCCAGCTGGCGCAAATCAAGGAAAACCCAGCCATGGCAGGTGCCTGGCCGTGCCGACTGTGCACATCTAATAATACCTTTGCAGTTCCTGGAAAGGAGATTCCGCGCGCTCCACATCTTTCACCAGGTTGGTCAGATACCCACCGCGCTGAGCAGCAGGCCCACACAGCGTGCGTCATTGATATCCTCTGTATCACCACCAAAAGCGCGCTTCCAAACTTGGCCTGTTGAGCTTTGGCTGTTTTCTCGCAGCGGCCCCTTTGTCACCACCCGAGCACGTGTTTCCCGTGGCCTCTGGCCTCTGCCGGCAGACGGGGAGAGGTGTGCGCGCATGTGAGTGCCAGCAGGAGGCGGTTGACCAAGTTGGGCTGTTGTCCGCGACCCTCTCGCAGGCTGCCCGTTGGCCTCGGCTGTCGCCATGTCGAATACTACGCACCACGGCCACACGTACGGCCCCGAATGCCGTCTGGCCCCGGTTCCGCCCCTTCCCGACGACTGCGGCGACGACGATGACGACAACACCGCTCGCCTCAACGACGACGATGGCGCAGCGACAGAGAGTATCCCGCCTATCAACGCCCAGTTCTTCTACTCGTCCCTAATACCTATCCAAGACTCGCCCTCGTCCGCCGCTTCTGACGCCAGGGCCTCATCTGCCCAGAGCCAACGCCCCTTCTCCGAAGTCGACAACAACGCGCTCGAGCGGGCATGGCTGTCACTGGCCTCAGAACCCCACTGCCGCGCCCATTCCCGCGCCCTGCGGAACCGGAACCCGAGCCTGTCCGAGGCGAGCAGGGACGCGGCCACCCTCGCCGCCATCTATCGCCGCCTGGTCCGGAAGCACACCTTGAAGCATCAGCAAGACGCTGCCGCGCCGTCCTCCGTCTCGACTGCCCCGACCGCGACCCCCGCGTGCTGCCCTGAGCTCCGCACCGATGCCGCCAGCGAGCTCAGGGGTGCCTTCTGTGCCCTCACCCGCCGGCGCTTGGGTATGGACAGCGAAGCCGTCGTTGCCACCGTCATGGCCGAACTGGGCAAGGCTGGCTCCGCGGATGCCAGAAACCAGGCCGAAGCCAGGCCCAATTCCGAACGGCAGTCCCCCTTGTCACCCACCGCCGCCATCGGGACCAGACCGAACATGCTCCCGGTCACGAGAATCGGGAGAGCCGGCTCCCGCGCCATGGCTAGCAGCGGGACCAACATCTCGAGGAGCAGAGCCGGCAGCGACGCCCTGTCCACGGCCCCCCCCAGCCACGGCCCCCACCGCCAGATGACGGAATTTCGGGAAAGCCCTTTGTCAAGATCGGGTCCTCGGACGCAGACCATACCCCAGTCTCACCCCCTGCCGCCTCGTCCCCAGGACCCCAAACCGCAACGGCGATCACAAACACACCCAATGAAAGCCAGGCGGCCCCATGGGAGCGCGCTCGTGCCGTCGAAGTGCCCGTCGGCTCACGTCTGTACCTCGTCTCGCTCCCAGAAATGCAGATGCGGCCGATATACTGGTCTCCGATAAATGACGTGACGGTGGTAACGAGGGCCACCTGGTTCTACCGGTAGGTTTCTGGTGCAGCACCCTTGGTGAAGGCTAGAACTCTGCCGCATGATTGCTGATGCCGCCCGCGTCCCCAAGAGACAACATGACCCCTGTCGAGCCCAAGGTTGCAAACCAACTCGAGGCCGGCTACCGTGAGCTTCGCCCTTGGTCAGAGGTCAGTATTCAGCCCATGTTCCTGCCCTGCGCCTTCCTCTCATGCCCGCATGAGCCAGCCATTTACAAGAATGGTACTGACCCGTAACCTTTCCAGGCCTGGAGCATCGAGATCCGCTGCGCCATTGAGGTGGGCGCGCTGGGAGAGGAGAAAGTCAGCCAGCCTCTCTGGGGCCGCCTGCCCGCCGGCACCAACGCCAACGTCGAGGACATGCTTCCTATTGAGCCGAGCATATCCGATGATCCCTATTGTGCGGCACGTTGCTACCGTGGCAAAGCCGCCGCCGTCGGCGTGCTCAGCCCTCACGTGCACGAAACCACCAACACCGTCGCCATGAGCAGCTACCCGAACTGGCACGTCGTGTACAAGAACGCAACAGAAGCCAATCTGCTCAAGCCAAGCCTGCGGCCGTCAGCCTACTACTCCCGCACCCCGATCTCGAGGATCATGAAGGGCGCCACTGTACGACTGCCAAGACCCTGAGGCACTGTTTTTTTTTGGTTCAGGGGCAGCTTCACAGCTAACGATAATCGATCGCAGGTCGGCATCCCCGTAGTTCGTGGGTTCAACAGGGACGCCTGGCGCCGCATCCACGAACGCCACAGGGCACCAGTGACAAAGGGACTGGCCACGTCTTGGCGAGAGCGACTACGCCAGCTGAGGCGAGGCCACGCTCCAGGCCTTTGGGCCAGTCATGCCCTGCCTGCTGCCGGGACGGAAACCTGGCGTGACCTGGTCCTCGTGATCCATGGCATTGGCCAGAAGTTTGCTGCGGGTCGAGAGCTTCCATTTCACGCACGCCATCAACAGCTTTCGAAGGGCCGTCAACGCCGAGCTCGGAAACAACAAGTACAGGGACGCGGCTGGCGGTATCATGGTGCTCCCAGTCATTGGTGCGCGCTTTTGACTTTGATGGTTACCTAAATCTCTACACAAGCTCACCTACCCCTACCCTTCATTACTAACTAACCTCACTTAATCCACCTCTAGGCGCCATCTCCTCTCGTTCGAGGACGGCGGGACGATGCAGCAAGGCGACGCTGGCGCGGCAGCCGCACCAGAAAGTTTTGGCCTCAAGGATATCGAACCCAAAACCATTCCGGTAGTGCGCGGCCTGATATCAGATGTCATGTTTGATGTAAGGAGCTAAACAGATGACGGGCAACAGGGCCACCGTTCCGACTCTCATCTCTCGCGAGGCGGACGGTCTCCCCTTTCGCCCAATTCCTATTTTCTCTCCCCCATATTTTCCCCTTCTGCGGTGCCACCGCTGGATGCAAGAGCGTACTGACAGGCCCACTTCACCCGCTCCAGGTTCCTTACTATCTTTCACATCACAAGCCACGGATGATCAAGGCCGTTACGATGGAAGCAAATCGCATCTACCGTCTCTGGTGCCAGAACAAGTCAGTCACCCCCCATTTGCACCATTTGCACCATATCTACCACTACCACAATACGAACACAGAACGAGAGTTGAGCTGCCTTAACTGACCTGGATCCTGGCAGTCCCGGGTTCGCTGATCAGGGGCGTGTCCACCTGATCGCTCACTCCCTCGGAAGTGTCATGGCCCTCGAGGTGCTCTCTAACCAGCCCACCTCTACACCACCGCTGCAAGACCCAACCTGCGAGGCTGACCCGGACGCCCGGCATTTCGAGTTTGACTGCAAGAATCTCTTTCTACTTGGCAGTCCAGCCGCCTTCTTCCTCTTGCTGGAGCGCTCACAGCTGGTTCCGAGGGAAGGGCGTCTAAAGCCGGGCGCAGATCCTGCCGATGTGACCTCCAAGGATATCGTCGGGCAGCAGGGCCAGTTCGGCTGCCTTGCTGTCGATAATATTTATAACATCCTCGCCCGAGAAGACCCTGTTGCTTACTTGCTCAACAGTCAGTATATTTCTATATATGATCATTCCTTGTGGTAGAACGCAGACGGGGATCGCCGCGTCTTGCAGTAGCGCCAAGAACCCCCCAGCTGACAAAGCCCTCAGGTACAATTGACCCGCTCTATGCGGCAAGTCTGAAGAAGACATTCGTGCCCACCACAGCAACATTCTTCCAATCTATCGGCAACGGCATCAGAGGCTTGTGGGGCGGCGCGCCAACCCAGCCGGGCGCAGGGGTGTCGGCTCCCAGCAAACCACCGACGTTGCGGCTGCCCTCGCAGCTCGAACTGGAGGTCCACGACTTTACGCGGGAGGAAATAGCCGAGCGGAAAGCCCTATTGCTGAACGACAACGGGACGCTCGACTACTATCTCCACTCGAGCGGCGGGCCGCTGGAGATACAGTACCTCAACATGCTCCACGCCCACAGCAGCTACTGGACAAGCCCGGACCTGATACGAATGCTCTGCATGGAGATTTGCAGGAAGCCGGGTAAAGCCAACACCTATGAAAGTCTGAGAGCCACAAAGGCCGCGAAACGGTTGGTTCCCAGCACCCCTGGTTAAACAAGGCCGGCTACCTACTGGCGCAAGTATGGATTAATAGAGAAAGGCATGGATGCATGGGTGGGTATAGACTTAAATTTCGCTTTGGGTGTCACTATAGATGGATACAGAAATCAGTGCGCAGTAGAGATAATCACACTTGTTAGATGGGCAACAATTACTGGGAACACACAGAGAAATCTATAACTAAACGTTCCTTATATTTGGAACCTGCCATTTTCACCCATTCTCATCCCTGGGCACCCACGAACGCGGTTCGCATACATTGTTTCGCAGATCAGCCCAGGGAACGCGTGCGATTGGCAAAGTGATCAATAGATAGGTGGCAGATCCGTTGAACAATGTTCCCGAACCCCTCCAGAAGAGTGACGTCACCCCAACCGCCCAGCTAGTTCAACTGGCAAACAGGGCGATGAAATAAGGTGCGTGGTTTGAGCCGGGATTTCAGCCGATGTTCGGCAGATAGTTTCACCTGACCCCATCGTTCTCTAACGCTTCACATCTAAAGCGGAAACACCAGTCATCGAGGTTCTATTATCATGAACTCAAGCATCCAGCTCCATCATGTCTCTCTCCTCCTCGTCGCCCATCTCGTAGTCATCTTCTCCGTCCACCCGCGACCCGTGCACATGCACCGCGTGGCCGGGTCGCCCCTGCAGCTCACGGATTTGCCGTGTCTCCTCCTGAGCCTGGTGCCTCTTGAGGTCCTCCAGTGTCCACATGCTGACGCCCTCCTGGTCCTTAGGCCGAAAAGGCTGTGCCATCGTTTTGAGAAACTTCTTGGCAGAGCTTACCGCCATGTCGGTACTGAGGTTGGTATCGCTCTCCAACAAAGCCTGGTTGATCCACTTCGGCAGCTGGCTGCGTTTCTTGGGAAACCTGCGGTCTGCAAGCACCATGATGCCGTAGTCATCCTTGCCCCGCAGCACCCGCCCCAGACACTGAGCAGCATGTCGCATGGCATCGAAGGAGAGGAAGTCGTTTTCCTTGATGCGATAAGTCTCGCGCAGGAAGTCCAGGCGCGCCTTCAGAATAAGAGACTCAGTGTACTGGTACGGGACGCCAATGCAAAGTACGGCTCTCCCGTACTGGTGATCAAAATCGATGCCCTCGGACACCTTGCCACGGGCCACACAGAACATAACGGCGCCGGTGCCGTTACAACAAGCCGTTCTGTATGTCTCCAGCGCGACCGCCGTCTCCTGCGCGTCTGGGGTCTCGACAAGGATGAGCTTATACTTCCAGACTTCTTCCAAGATGTTCATGCCCTGCCACATGCTGATGATGGACTCCATGTAGAAGTACGACGGGAAGAACACCACCATGCCGTCTGGTGTTATTTTGGCAAATTCGGTCAGCAGGTTCCCGTAGTTGCGCACGACCGGAAGATCTGTCCTGACGGCAAAACTGCTCGATATCGCGGCCTGGTCGCTCCCCTTGGTGACTATCATGGGCAAAAAGGACCGGCGGCCGAGCGTCATGCTGTACGACTCCTGCACAACAGCATCGAATCCGAGCATCTTCGGGTACATTTCCAGGGGAGACAGGGTCCCGGATGTTATGATAACCGTCTTGAAGCGCTCAAACACGGGCTTGATTGCGATGGCCGCATCCAGGCAGGTGAAGTGCAGGACGGGGTTGACCACCTTGGACTTCGCCGTCTCGTAAGGCTCTAGCAACAGAAGGAAGCCTTTCTCGTAGGTGGCAACAAGCGTGGCAAACGTTGCAACCTCCTGGAGCGGCTGGAAATCTTCAATGTTGGTGAGCTCCAGTGTACGAACAAGAGAGGTCAGGCGCTCCGCGCAGAATCTGAGGGGTTTCTTCTCGATAAACGTGTACTCCCTCAGGTGCGCAAGGAACGATGGGGGAGTCTCCGATATGACCTCCAAGACCTTTAGCCGTGTCTATACAATCCGAGTTAGTAGCCGACGGCTGGTGGGACGTATGGATGACTCTCGCTTGGGGTGCCGGATCGAGTCCGGATGAGCATGGGCATACCTTGAGGTATTCGATAAACCTTTTGAGAAAGGCGACAAAATGCTCTGCCCTCCTGATGTTTCCCGGCACAGCCTCCCTGATCAGGTCGTCCGGGAGCACTTGCAAAACACACAAGTCAGCGTGGGGCGAGGAACAAGCAACCAGACGGACGGAGAGAGAGAAAAGAGAGCGCACCTGGGTTGGCCATGAAGGCGTCCTCCTGGCGTGCCTCGTCGGCGTCTCGGAGGCCCGCGACAAGCTTCTGATACTCGTCCTCCAGCTGCTTCTGGTCCGTTTCTCTCATCTGCTTGATCTTGTTCTCAAGGTTCTGGGCGCCCCTGGTGGCCTTCCTGAGGGAGTCCTCGGTAAGATCTGTGCTCAGCGATTCAATGCAGACGTTGTCGATGTTGTGCGCTTCATCGAAGACGATGATGGAGTCTCTGGAAAGTTCTTTGGACACCCTTTCGGCAATCTTGGGGTCCAGTAGATAGTGGTACGAGTAGATTATGACGTTGCAGTATTGCATCTGGACATGCAGTCGTCGCCCTTGCGGTGTCAGAGAGCCGCGAAGATGAGAATATGGGGCTATCGAAGGGCATCTCACCATGCGCCGAGCCGTGAAATACGGACACTGCTTGTGTTGCTCTCCGTAGCGGAGGAGGCCATCGAAGGTCCATACGCCGTTCGGAATCAGGTTGTGCGGTTCAAGAAGATCGAGATTCTGGGAAGGGTCAGCACAAATACCGCAGCCAGCAGGGCCACGGCTAACTCCTGACGACGGAACAAAGGGCGCAACATACGTCATGGTAGACGCAGACATCAACGTCTTCACCCTTGTCTTTCTTCTCCTTGATAAAGCCGGCCGTCAAGCTTCTGCATCGAGCATCAACAACAGCGCCGCTCTTTTCGCGTTTGACAGCCGGGTGCAAGCAGAGGTTCTTGCGGCTAGTAAGGCCGAGCCCTCTGAAGTCTTCTTCCTTGCCTAGCTGCTCTGCACGGTACTTCATGAGAGCTCTAAGTTCGGCAAGCGCCTTTTCGATCTCCGACATGGTTCCTACGTTGGGTCAGCCAGGCGCTAGACTAGACAAGGCGAGAGAAGCGCGGGCCATACTGACGCGAGCAGTAGATCAGCTTGCGGTGCTCTGGGTTGTGCTGCTGATACGCCACGATGAGAGAGAGCAGAGTGGCGGTTTTGCCTGTGCCCGAGGGCATCTCAAGAACACAGTTGCCACCAGCATCGAGGGTTCCTAAGCCGCCGAGGAGTCAGACACACCGCGAAGGCTACAGCGGAGGCTAAGGGACTGCTCACTCTTGAGATCGCACATGTAGCTTCAGAAGGTAGCATTTGGTTAGTACAGAGATCAGGAGAAGACAAGAACCGCATCCCGCATGTTGGAATGCACGGGCCACGCCCACATTGGCTCGGCCACAGGGAATCTTACGCATATTGCTCTGATTTTGTTGTGTGGTTTCGGGTAGACATGGTTCAGGATTTAGCCAAGTTCATGTCGCCAGGCTCGTCCACCACGTCCATCTATCAGCGGCGGGCACAGCGGGATGGATAGAGTCACACCCGGGCGCTGAGGGACGCTAGGAAGGAAGCCAGCCTACCAGGATATATGCGAGGGTATGGGAAGATGACCGGAAGGTCACTGCCCGGCAGTGTGTCAGCGGCCAATCTAGCCCGAGCACGGCCGAGAATGATACACTATGTGCAACGACATGCTTACTCGATATAGAAAAGCATCGTGATGAAGCCGTGGGGCGCGGCGGCGAGGGCGGAGCTTAGGAACCAGCCATTCAAACGAAGCGCCGTTGGAGGGCGCGCGCCCCGCAAGATAGCGATTTTCCGAGGTGAGAAACACTAGGGATTTGCTGCTTTGATCTGAGGTGATCTGGGTTTCCTTTATTCGGCGATCGTGTCCGTCGGGTCCGGTCGTGTAGCAGCGTTCTGGTGATGTCGACCGCCTCGGAGGCACAGACCTTCCAGGTTGCAAAGACTGTCTGTTTGAACGGGCGCCCGCACGCGCGAGTGTCGCACGAGGTCACGTGGCCCAATCGCCGAGTATGCTGAGTCAGCGCTACCTAGGGTCTCGGCGTCAAGAAGAACATGCAAGATCCAGCCAAGGCCTGAAAGTCGCTGACAGCCGCCCGACGACCCCTCTCCTGTCCAGGCAGGCATCCATCCACACAACACGAGAAATCATGCTTCTCCTGCCTGCTAGTTCTCCCTGCAGTCCTCCCGCAAGCCTACCCACCGACCGAGACGCCTTGCCGCTAGCCTGACCCCCGCCAGGCCCGGTTTAGATCCAACATTCGGCATCCCAGGCAATTCCTTGTGGCGGGCCCGACAAATTTGCCTAGTCGGCTTGGCCGGGCCCGAAACAAGACGGCACCAGCCGCATCCAACAGCCCTCCTGCCCCACCAAGTCGACCGGCTGGGACCAGGTCGGCCAATTTGGGCGGCCCGGCTGTGGCCTACCATCGTCATTTCCTGTGCAACGACGTTCCAATTAAGTCGCACAGAATGGTTCACACACACCAGTTTAGTTGGGTGGGGCGCCTGTTGGCACGGTTGGTCCTCCTACGGGGTAAATCAAGCCTAGGGGTTCCAGGGTGCCCAGCACAAGGTGGGATACATCCATGTCCCACCCTTGCATCTTCACGCTTTGATTGTGTCGCCGGGCTCCAGATGCCGCTCCATGAGCCCAGGACGGCCTGCCTAGCCCGTGCGTGTTGTTTGTTTGCCTGCGTTATCGCATAATTGTACCGGTGCTACCTGGACTGCCCGGTGGGGGCTTTGCATGCTGGTTGGTCCCGACCTGCTGTGTTGAGTGTTCGTTTCTCGGTGTCTTTCGGATGCTCTCGTGACCGACTGTGCGCCTCCCGCTTGATCTTCGCAACTCACTCAGTCCCTGGCTCATCACGCTTGGGGCCACCGAGCCTGCAGCCTTCTTGTGCCGAGCGCATACTTACAGGCTTGGCCTGATCCCAACTGTTCGCCGACTGTCCCTGCAACACGCCGAAGATGGAGGCAACACACCAGCCCTATCAGTGGTAGCCGAGCTGCAGGCTCCCGTCACAGGGGGTCCGCGGAGGTCACACGTAACAAACAGTTGGGCAGTGCGCCAAAGTGTTCGTGCCTGCCGGGGCCGGGGTGCTTTTTGTCTGTTCGCGCCTGGTCACCATGGACAGAGGGCTTGGCGTTCGAGCCTTGCAATGGAGCGTCCAGGATTGCTTTCACCCATGGACGCTAACGTACCTTCCCGCTACCGCAACCACAACTACCACGCAGCTGATCAAGACATAGCTGCATTTTGGCAGCGCTGGAGAGGAGACAGTTAGCCAACGCCGCCGCACTGGTAATTAGAGCGCCTTGCGGAACAACTCTTTTGCACCGCGAGGACCGGCCCTGGCTCCGTTTTTGCGGTTGGAGATCGAGAGATGGACGCGTGGGGACGGATGGTAATCAATCCGCAGATGGCAATCACAGCGGGCGAGGCGTCCCAACAGGGGCAGATCTCCTAGTGTACGGCCCCCAGCGGCCCCGCCAGCCTGCATAAAAAGAAGGGGGGTGCGCGGCTTGCTTGAGCGGCTCCAGGCCTAAGCCCCTTCGTGATTATCAACGGGTGCGTTGAAGTTGGTTACTATTTATTTTATTTTTTCGTTCCTCACTACTTCCTTTATTCCTTGATTTCGATATCGACCGTAGGTACATGCACCCTGACTAAGTCCCAACCCGTTAGTTTTGACAAACAACACGGTCAAGGATGTGATCAAAACTTTGCCCCCATCAGCCAAGACACCTCTCCAACCAACGTCTACATGTGAAATGTGAAATGGTCGGTACATAGGTACCCAGCGCACAAGGACGTGATGGAAAGGAAATATCCTCACAACACCCATCCTCGCTAGTGGGCCGGCAATACTGTACATAGCGTCGATCAACTCGTCGCTGAGTGTGGGTGTTCAGCTGCGAAGTGGGTTTCGTTCGTCCCACCGCAGACCAACGGGCATACCTGGGGAGCCTCCTTGTCCCCCGTCAGCACTGACTAGGACAGGGAGCTCCTGATGTCGGGCAGCTGGCGGGCAGCTAAAGACGGGAGGAAAAGGCGGGAGGATCCTAGAGGGGCTCGGACTTGGGGCCCGCCCGTCACCCTATGTACGTGACGAGGTTCTAGGTACCTTGGCGAGGAGACAGGCTGGCTCACGCAACTGGGGTTCAGATGCGCCACTGCGTGCCTTTGTTGCTGTACTTAGCACACACGCGAGGTGTTCTGCACCGTTGTGGATCCTGTTTCTGACCACCAATTTACCGAGCACACTGGCCGAATCACATCAGTCATCCACTTTGAGCTGTTTTTATTTTTTGTTCGGCGGGCTACGAGATGGGCCCCACCCTTGCGGGCCTCGCAGGAGCGAGCAGCAATTTTGGGTTTTCTCCTCTGGCTCCCTGCTTCTCGTCTCACACACCCAAAAAAAGAACAGCGAAGAAAAAAAAAAAAAAAAAAAAAAAGAAGAAAAAAAAGGCCATCAATCCAATTCGCTCCTCGTGTAACCAATTCCCGGCTAGGATAGTGATCTCTCCCTGGATAGAAGGCCAGGTACCTAACTGATTTACCCATGTATTTCCCCGCTCACCCGCATCGATCTCAGCACCTGCGCATGTAGTCTGTCTGTTCTTATTTTACTCCATGACAGCCGTCAGCTTCCTCCGGGCCAGCCAAGGCACCTCGCTCGGGCTCCTAGATCGGTGGTAGGTGGTCCCCTCTCGCCAGGAAACATCAAGCCGGGCTGCTGCAAGGACCTTGGCTACCAAGCAAGACTTGGTCGTTGGAACCTTGTGACCTTCTTCCTTGTATGTCGTATTGTGCAAGGCAATGCCATTTCCTTGCGCCTCCACACACACGGCGGATATCAAGAGGACCCCATTTTGTGTTGCCAACGCCCACAGTATGCGCCCCAACAATCACAACGGCGAGGGGCTGTCCTGGAAAGAAGGTGAGAGTGACAGGAACGGCTGTCGGTGGACCGCCCGGGTGTGGTAACAAGGTGGAGGCAGTCACCAGAAATCACCATATCCCTCCGGGTTGGGCCTTAGCCGACCATGTCTGGTACTTGTATTTTCAAAGCCTTGTCTCGCCAGTTCCATTGACCAACGGTAAAACCCAGGGGTTGAGCGGCTGAGTGGTAACAGCAGCAACAGACAGCACCACCAGGGATGCATCAGTCAGTCAGTGTTGGCCATTGATATTGCTTTCTGTCTGCATTCGCTCACAGCCATAGCCCGCCTGCCTCGGCCCCCGCCTCCGCTGCTGTTGCTTCTTCTCTTCTTTGGGCATTCTCGGTCCCGCCTCCGCCCGACCATCAGCTCGCTCGCACCCACACGGGAAAGACACACACGCGAGCCATGCCGTTGTAATTACCGTTATTTTTTTTCTCGCTTTCTCCTCGCCAACCCTGCGTGGTACCTACTTTTCCGCATCCTTCGCGGACAAAATCCATCCCCTACGCGGATTCGATGGTACTCTGGGCTGCTTATTGACGTCTGCAGCACACGACCTGTCGGACTGGGCTATTTCTGCTGCGCTGCTTATTTGGCTGGCCTGGCTGCAGCCCACCCTGTTCAATGTATAAGCTGCTGCTCGATGTACCCACCATGTCGATGATGTGCGGACGGCTCCGGCCCCCTGCCGCGCCATGTACCCGCCCGCCCATGTATGTACGCAGTACATCCACCCATCCACCCATCCGCCCCTAGGCAGAAGCGTGCGCTCTGCTCCCAGGGGTGGACATGGGTGGTTCTTGGGCCCGTCCTCTGCAAAATCGGTCTGCCTCGGACATGAGGATTCACCACTCTGTCTAGAAACTGGGCCACCACACCCTAGCTCATGCCTCTGCAACAGCCCGTTCTGCCTCGCTCTAGTTGGCAACGTGGGAGACGGTCGCCCCTGACAGCCACCCCCGACCTACGCCAGCCAGGCCGATTTGGACCTAGTCCCCGCCGGCCCACACCCCTCCTCCCTCTTTCGACGTCCTCCTCCTGGCCTTGCAGCCCCAGAAAAAGCTCGGCTTTGTGCCGCCTGCCGATGATCCTCGGGGCGATCCTTTGCATCTATATGATACCTGGGCAGCCAAACAGCCACCTACCAGCCCTCCTCTCTTATATCACTCCTTACACCCGCACCCTGCACCTCGCCCTCGGTCGTATCTTGAGTCTTTCAAATCCATCCGGGGAGCTGACCACGCCAACCGCACGTCGTAACACAGATGCACCAGACACCTCGAGTCTGATAACACCTTGGGGGCCGCTGACCAAACGAGCCATAGCCTCCCCGACCATCTGACACTCGCGGGGCACACCAGTTTTTGGCCTGCGCCTGTCATCTTGACTACTCACTCCTTTCCCGCCCACGAAACCCAAATCCAGGGGCATACACCAGCTGCCCGCCCGCCCCTCCTTGACACAACCTCTCTGCGCCCCCTTCCACATATATAGGTCCTCTGCTTCGCTGCACACAGCGGCTACAAGGATCCAGGACCGGACAGGCCCTCGAGACATCTCAGTCATGGACTCTACGCCCCCTCTCACCAGGTCTCCCGCCTCTCCGCCGAACTCGTATTCCTCCTCGGCTGGCTATCCGTCTCCTGACCTGGTGGCCCAGCACTACCGGCTGTCAGCGATCGAACCCGCGTGCTCCATGGCGCCGCCGCTAGACCCGGACAGCGCCGTGCCTCCCTTGGAGAACATGGGCCAGTCTGGATGGGCCCACAACGGCATGCTGCATGCACCCTCGACCGGCACGACAATGCCCAGCATCGTCTCCTCCGAGTACGATGGGTTTGCGACCTACGACAGCGGATCCGTCCCGGGGACCCACGCGTACGGCAGCCATCAGGAGGTCTACGGCTCCCACGCCCACCACCACCATCATCACCAACACCTGGAGCCGACCATGTCTACTCACTCGTCTCCCCGGCCGTCCTCGACATCACCCGCAATGCCACCAGCGCGGGGTGCGGTGACGTTCCCACCAGTTGCGCCGCTATCGCAACCGCTCACGCCTCGCATCAAGATGGAGGCCGCTCAGACAGAATACGTGCATGGAGTGGACTACCCGTCGCCAAGGTCGATCCATGTGCCTTACTCATCCGAAGTTGGCAGCTATTCAGCCGCCCCCAGCTCCGGCTATCTCTCCGACACACAGTCGTCCGCCTGGAGTAAAGATTACAACCACTCTGCCGAGCCGGATTCCTTTTACTCCATTGCCAGCGGCCAGGCCCTCGGCATCGTTGGTGGCGACAGACGCGCGGCACACATCCGGGCTCAACGCCCCCGGGCACGAAAGCGGCTGACCACCAAGGAGGAGGCCAACTTCCAGTGCGAGGTCAAGGGGTGTGGAAAGCTGTTCAGCAGGAGCTACAACTTCAAGGCCCACATGGAGACGCACGACTCGAATAGGGAGTACCCGTTCCCGTGCGGCGAGTGCAGCAAGAAGTTTGTCCGCAAGACAGACTTGCAGAGGCATCACCAGAGCGTCCACATGAAGGAGCGCAACCACAAGTGCGATTTCTGCGGGCGTCTCTTTGCGCGGAAAGATACACTACGGAGGTGAGCTTGACCGATGCAGATCTCTGTTGTGCTATACGCATGGCGAGCTACGGCAGGGCAGCACCACTGACATTTGAACACGCAGGCACATGGAAGACGGATGCTCCAGGAGATTTGACATCACCCTGCCCCCAATGTCGATTCCGTCGATGGGCAACGGTGCCATGCTCGATCCCTCATCGGCCAGCCTGAGGGTCAGGGACGCCCTCCAAAATGGCGAGGGCAACCCGGATGACACCGGGGTCGCCACGTTTCGTCAAGGCTGGGGACTAGCTTGAGCAAAATCCGGCATTCCTCATGATACTAACTGTGATTTTAAGCGTGGTGTTCTTCTGGGCGGCCTCTGTTCTTTTCCTTGCCACGTACGCTCGTGGTTTGGTGGGTGGCAATACTTGTTTCCTGTTTGTATAATGCATTCTTGTATGCTTGGGTATCTGCCAACATTTTCCCCCCTGCGGATATTCCACACGGAGTCTTCGCCCGACGTCTCATTTTGTCTTTTCACTTGTTTCTTTATTTCCTTGGCATCATTGGTCTTTTTACTTCCGGCCCTTCCCTTTCGCCTGGAAGGCATACTTTCCTCTGCGTTTGTCCTATTCCCTCTTTGTTGCCTATTTCATTATACTCCAAGGTCATATGTATGATCCTATACCTGTACGCTATAGTAGAGATATCATCAAAAGTACGGCGGCCTACTCTCTAGAACCTGGATGGAAGCATCAAATATCTTGCAAACACAAAACAGACCGGATACCTGCGTGGGAATCCTCTCACCGAGTATGGCGGCTGGCCGGCTCCGAGATCAGGAGTCTTGCGTGGCCAGCCCTCGGAGGGGCTGACGGGACAGGCAGCCGGATCCGGGTCGAGTTGCCGGTAGACACTGCGCCTCGTGCAACACCACTCTACGACATTTTTCTAGGCAGAGCCGCCGCTCGATCTGTACACTACCCTTTTCGCTGTTGCTCCTGCGTCCATCTCCAAGCTGTCGGTTTTTTATTTACGGCCCGTACGTTGCGAGCTTCCTAGCTAGACCCAGGTGCCAGAGGATGAACAGCCATCTGTCAGTAGCCCACAAAGACCGCTCGACAACCACCGTTACGTGTGATGTGACGCTGCACATCGGACATCGGCTACCAGTGGAGGATCAAAGGCTCGATTGACACCCAAGGATTACCATCCTTCGAGGCAAAACCGGGTGATGGTCCACTTGATGCCAAACAGCCGATGGGCGTTCCGTATCGACAGAATAATATCAGGACGATGTCTGCATGGTTGGTCTGTTGCCCGGAGTGTAGCGAGAGCACGCAGCATCGAGGCCGCTCAACTCTCCCACACACCTCTGTCTGTCTTTCTCTCTCTTTCTCCCAAAGCAACAGCCCCACACACAACGAAACCCCTGTCTCTTGGCGCGGCCAACAACTGCGCACCCGCATGACCAGATCTCTCGGGACCGATGATTGGACAATACACGCGAGCTACCATTTCCAACAGTGATCCTTGTACTCCCACACCCCCCTTTCGGAAAGATGTGGACAGTCGCCCGAGGTGCAGGTGCGGGCCATGTCGACCTGGTTGCAGCAACGGACAGATCCAGCCCCCGCTTGGGGCTGTGCTGCTGCATGTAATCACGCCCACCTATGTAGGTAGGTACCTGCCTACCTGCCTAGGTACCTGCCTCTTGTACATGAGAAGGATTGCAGCTGTAATTGCAGCAGCATAGATGGATTGTCCGGTCCAAAAATGGGGTAGCACTGCGTTGGCGCCAGGAAGTGCTGCACATGGAGCATAGGTAGGAATGAAGCGCGCACACACACCCCCATTGCATGCCCATTGAGCTTGCATCTATGGGGTGGGATGCACTTAGCTAGATGGAGGACAGCACCAAGCCGGGCGGCCAACAAACCGAAGCGTGCCGCTAGGGACCAGACGTCAGTCAGCCAGTCGCGATGGCCGCCCGCCACATGCAGGCGGTGCTGCCGGAGTGCCTCAGTACGTGATGATCCGACTCGATAGTCTGGTGCCGAGAGGCAAGGCGCCCCCCTCCTCACCACCGGCTGCGAGTTGGTCTTTGGATTCCGCATTGCGCTCCACTGAGTCGAGGAACAGGATACAGCAGTGGCTGCGCAAGCGCGTGTTGCGGGTTTTGTGTCACGTCGCCCTTGCGATTGCACCCCTCCTCGTCTAGGGCCTCTAATCCAGGCCCGCTGTCTGCCCGACGCTAGTCCCCCGCGCCGAACATGGATTTGCCGACCTGGCTGGTTGGTGCGTGGTGGTGTAGGCCGCCAGCCGAGACGGCGTGGTGGACGAGGTCGCATCTTGCATCCTTCCTGCTGTTGTTTTACGGGTGCCGATCCACCCTGGGAATTGGAATGTTATGGAGGCGCACAGTATGATGGATCGAGATGGACCCATGTGTCCTGGAGCATTGGGCCCGCGGCTGTTCTGAACGCCAACGGCGTGCGACTTGACAAGATTCGTTTCTGTGGACAAACCCACGTCTCTCTGGTACCTTAGGTACCTATTTCCAGAGACCGAGGTCGCGGCAGCAGGCTCGGCTCCCTTATTGGACCGCATTCTGTCGTACCCGGCCTCCCTGTAGGTGTGGTCAGCTTATCTCAATCTTCCAGACCCCGCCGACCTACGGACAATTACCACAAATCATCGAGGGGCGTCGTCCTAACTTTCCCAACCAGGCAAGGCGCCGACGGCTGCTTGGGGGCGAAAGCTCTCGGATGTTTACTTGGGCCACCTACCCGCCAGCCACGAAAAGATGGATGGAGATTGCGCGCTTCGATTGATGGCGTTATCGGGCAACATAACGTGCTTCGCTTTTCTCACACCCCTTGCCCTGACGTTGAGGCGCAGAAAGGCGCCAGATGTGCGCATGCCGGGTTATGAAAGCGAGCGGGCCGCCACCCTTGAGCCTGAGTCGATGAGGTTGGATGCCGTAAATGCCCACCGTTCGTAATAGCATCTATCAGGCACATATCCTACCTCCATTCGTTCGATCCCAACTTTCCGGCGTGAACACGCTGCTGGTTTGACACTAGTCGGAAGACCGAGCTACGAGGTGGAAGTTGCGGGGTGTGGTCGGGTATCAGAATGCATTTTGTACGCTGCCAACCCAGATGCCAAACGGACCATCTACTACGACTCACACTCGCTCGCACTTCTCAGGCGCCGACCCCTCGACAGAGTGCGATGCCCCCAAGGTCTAGAGTGACAAATCCGCTCCCCAAATCATACAGATCGCCCTTTTCTTGAGTGCCGGCGTGCTGCGCCTCCTGGTGAAAGTCGAAGAAACAAAAATAAAAATAAACATAAAATCAAGGGCCACCACTCTCGACCAACAGTCCCGAGGCAAGGAATCGGTCACCTGCTCCTTATTGTAGGCCTAACAGTGCCACACCCAGCGTGAGAACTGGGGAGTACTAACAGGCGTGACGGGCCTTGCATTTTGGCCTGCCCTACTCGGGTAGGGGTGCCGGCAGGTCGTGACTCGCTCGGCTTTGCCCGTTAGCTTGGCCAGGATGCCAGAGACCAAGCAGCTGCTAGGTCCCCAATGGACGCACGGCGTAGCCAACATGCGTAGAACAAACCCAGCACTGCAGCCACGGCGCCTCATGGACCGGAAGCAGTTTTCTGCGGAACATGCGGATAGCAAAATTACTACCTGCCAAGAAGCCGAAACCAACAGCACAACTAGACTAGACCACAGCCCCCTCCCCATACCCGGCGAGGGTGGCGAGCGACGCACCGAGGGGGGTCAAGGTGGGACGACAATGATATTACGGCGGGCATCTCTAGAGGGACCAGTATGAAAATGGCCGAGCTGGCACCCGCAATCGTGCACAATGCACCACACCACGCACTTTCTGGATCAAGGGTATGGGTGTGCCTGGGTTGCCATGACAAACGGTTCATGGCGCCGTCTTCGCCAGAGTCCAGAAGTTGGTCATCTTGACCCTTTCCAGCAAAGACCGGGCCTCGGTGTCCGTCTCGCACACTTTGCTCCCCCACTTCCGGAAGGCTCTGCTCTTCACTTCGCCATCGAAGATCAGCCGGCACTCGTTGCTTGATAGATCTTTGAGAGCCCCCTTGTCGTCCTGAGGAGACAGCCAGTCTCGCGCAGGGCCACGCCCCGTAGCCTCCTTGTCTCGTGGCGGCGTGTTTTCAGTCCAGTTGATGCGGTTCAACATCAACTTCTTATACTTGGATATGCTCCAAGCTCCCCCCTCCACTATGACAAGGTTCAACCTGGGATGCATGATGCAGATGCCCGTCAGAGCATGCTGTTCCGCGTTGACCGCTACTTTGTAGCGGTGCTGCCCGTTGGCGAGACTGTTGATCCTGAAGACTAGGAGGTGAAGACCCTTGGCCGCGTCCTTCTCCTGGTTTGCGGCCGTCTTATCGTGTCGTTGCTCGCGCGTGAGCTTGCGCTCCTCGTTCGCCCTGAGGTGATCCTCGTGTCGCTTGGCAATCTCCTTGTTCACCTGTGCCTCCACGGCTGTGGGGTCCTTGACAGCCTGATCCGCCAGCACCACCATCATATTGTTTCTCGTGATCTTTGGGGGCTCCGGTGGCAGCAGACCGAGTCGCACCTTTGCCTGCTTCTCCTTCAGGTCGGCCGCCCGTCGCTGTCGCCGCAACTTCTTGTTCTCCTTGGTCGTCAGGAACATGGGCTTCGGAGCTGGGATGTTTTTGTCTTGGGGTGGCTCCAATGCCACCGGATGCTGGACCAGGTTGGTGACAATGCTGTCTTCAGACGTGATAAGCAGGGCGCTCTCGTCTTCAATCCTGTCGTAGTTTGTCCCATCCACCAGGCCCTCGTCCCACCATTCAATCTCTGGGGGCTCCTCAGCAAATGTGGTCGGAAGGTCGAGCTCGTCATCGATGCCGGCTTTCCGCGTCTGTTCCGCAATGCGTTTTTTCATAGCCTCAAGAGCGGCTTGCCGGCGTAGGGCATTGCCCTGCTGGATATATTTGCCTTTCTGGTTGAAAGACAGATGTCGTGGTTCCCTCTGTTTCGAGCTCTGTCCCGCGAGGCTGGCATCGAAGTAGGGATTGCTTCGCCCGTCGCCTGGCGATGCCCCGGGTCTCGACCACGAGCCGTCCTTAGTTCCACGTGCCCTGCCAGGGCCGGCCGACGACGACGCCGAGCCTCTCAGTTCGGCGGCCTGCCCGGCCGGCTTTGTCTGGTTGAGTTCTTCCAGCACTGGGTGTAGGCCAACGTTGAGCCCGCCTTTAGCCTTGCTGTTGCCGACTGCTGCAGCGACTCTCGCTTTGAGCGCTGCCATCCTGTCAGCAGCCGACTCCGGCTTCTGGATTCGAGACGATGAGTCATGGCGCGGCCCTAGGCCCGAGCCGTGGCTTCGATCCATTTCGTTCGGGTGTGCCCTCGTGATTGCTGTCGTCGTCGCGACTCCAAGGGGATGCGGGTGGCTAGGTGTGGGGACCAGCGCGTGTCAGCGAGCGCACAGGGTCGGTTGTTGCGCGTGTTCTTGCCGCTAAGAATGTGGAAGGGCGTCGGTGGGCAGGGGTCTAGACTAGAGGTGTGTGGGATGTGTTCGTTGGGAAGTGTCTAGAAGTTATTGTTGATGAGGCGCTGGCACGGCGGTCGGGCGATCCCGTTACAACGAGTGTTACAACAGGCAGAGGTAGATGCATGGGATGGCATTGGATAGAGAGGAATCTTGGATGTTGAACTCTGATCCCCAAAGGTGCCGCCAGCGCCTGGGTCCACTTCGCTCGCGTTGTGGAACCCAGCTGCCTGCCACCCACGATGAAGAAAAAACTGCCAGCTTTCACCGCCAAAAAAAATAAATCGGCGCGCAGTGGACCCATTGGTTTCCTCCTCTCTCACTGGCTCCCCTGCAGGAGACCGAGGGCGACTGGAGTATAGCAGGAGGTGCGACTTCTCCTTTGTAACACTTTTTCGCCCTCCCCCGTCCTGCTGCTGCTTCTCCTGCGGCTCAATTGCATTGGTCCTCTCTCTCTCTGGCTAGGGGCGCGGGTGCCCTCTGCAACGGCGGAACCATGAATATCTCACAGCCTGTGGTCTCGTCGGTCGACAGTGTCGAGTTCACGTTCCTCTCGGCTGACGAAATCCGGGCTTTCTCCGTCAAGAGGATTGAAAACGACAACACATTCGACACTCTGCTGAACCCTATCCCAGGCGGTCTTTACGACCCTGCCTTGGGCGCCTGGGCGAATCCCTGTAAGTGCCCTCGCGCTCGCATGCAGTACAGTATGACGACTGACCAACGTGTCGGGGGACAGCTGCACAACTTGCAATCTGGGGCCGTCGTCCTGCCCGGGACACCCGGGCCACATCGAGCTGCCGGTTCCCGTCTATCATCCTGTCTTCATGGACCAGACACTGCGTCTGCTGCGAGCCCAATGCGCATACTGCCACAAGTTCCGCCTGCGCCGTACAGAGATCCATCGCTTTGTGTGCCTCTTCAGGCTGCTGCAGTACGGCCTTCTGGCCGAGGCACGCATTGTCGATGCCATGGGGGAAACCATCCCCGGCCTCCCCACCGTCGACCGCCCGCTCCACGACGATGAGTCCGAGTCCGAAGCAGAGGACGAGTCAAACCTGGAGGATGCTGTCGTTCGGAAGAGGGATTCGTACGTGCGCAAGGTTCTTAAGCGTCATCGCATCAGCATCGGCGAGATACGGAAGGGGAAGCACGAGGGCGCATCTGAGATGCGCAGGGAGCTGGTCAAGGACTTCCTCAGGGACATCGGCAAGGGTCGGATATGCGCCAGCTGCCAAGGCATCTCGCCCACGTACCGGAAAGACCGCTTCGTCAAGATATTTGAAAAGCCTCTTTCTTCCAAGGAGCAGGCCAAGATGGCACAAGGCAGCTTCAAGCTTCGCGACGCCATGGCCATCCGCCAGAAACCCAAGCGGAAAGACGAAGGTTACCAGTCTGACGAGGCCATTGCTGACGTGGATATGCAGTCTTCTGATTCTGCTGGCGAGGAGAGCGGCGAGGGTGATGACCTGGATGAAAGCGGCAAAGTCATGAAGGTCCTCAACGCCAGGCAGTCCAAGGCAGCGATCAGCTCAGCAGCGCAACGCTACCTCACATCGCGAGAAGTGATGGAGAGGCTGAACCTCCTATTCGAAAAGGAGCACGAAGTCTTGAGCCTATTTTACAACTCCAAGCCCTGCAGCAAGGGCTCGAAGAAGCTCACGGCCGATTTGTTTTTCATCCAGACCATCTTGGTACCGCCCAATCGATACCGGCCAGAGGCCCTGACTGGCGATGCGCAAGTCGCCGAGGCGCAGCAGAACAGCCTGTACAAAATGGTTCTTCGGAGCGCAAATAAGGTCACGCAGATTTTCCGCGACCTCCAGGATCCCAACAGCATGCTGTCGCAACGGTACGGGGGAGACAACACGGTGCTCTACGAGGCCTGGACCGAGGTGCAGGACAGCGTCAACTCCCTGATCGACTCAACCAAAAACCCAGCCCAGGGGGCGGCGGCCAAGGGCGCCGAGGAAGGCATCAAGCAAAAGCTTGAAAAGAAGGAGGGCCTTTTCCGGAAGAACATGATGGGCAAGCGAGTCAATTACGCGGCCCGCAGCGTCATCTCGCCCGACCCAAACATCGAGACCAACGAGATCGGCGTCCCACCCGTCTTTGCGCGGAAGCTGACCTATCCGGAGCCCGTCACGAGTCACAACTTCAAGGATATGCAGCAGGCAGTGATCAACGGCCCCGACAAGTGGCCCGGCGCTACCGCTATCGAGAACGAGAACGGTCAGGTGGTCAACTTGAGGAACAAGTCGCAGGAGGAACGGGCATCACTTGCCAACCAGCTCCTGGCACCGACGAGCAACAACTCCGGCGGAATGCGCAACAACTCCGGCGGAATGCGCAACAAGAAGGTCCATCGCCACATCTCCAACGGCGACGTGGTTCTCATGAACCGGCAACCCACCCTTCACAAGCCATCTATCATGGGTCATCGAGTTCGGGTCCTGCCGGGCGAGAAGACTATCAGAATGCACTACGCCAACTGCAACACATACAATGCAGACTTTGATGGAGACGAGATGAACATGCACTTCCCCCAGAACGAGATCGCGAGGACTGAGGCACTGCAGCTCGCCGACACCGATCATCAATACATTTCCGGCACCGCAGGCAAGCCACTACGTGGTCTCATTCAAGATCATCTGTCAGTGTCGGTGGCCCTCTGCAACAAGGATACCTTTTCTTGATCGGGGCGCCTACCACGAGCTAGTCTACAACGCCTTGCGCCCAGAGAGCGGCCACATCCTCCGCGAGCGGATCGAGCTTGTCCCGCCCGCCATTATCAAGCCTTTTCCACGATGGACTGGAAAGCAGGTGATAACGACGGTTCTACGCAACATCAAGCCTCTCGACTGCGGTGACCTGTGGATGAATGGCAAGAGCTCGGTCGCAGCGAATCTTTGGGGGGTTCATGTGGAAGAGGGACATGTCATGTTCCGCGACGGCGAGTTCATCTCGGGCATCCTGGACAAGGCTCAGCTTGGCCCCAGCTCCGGAGGCCTCATCCACTCAGTGCACGAGGTCTACGGACCTGCGATTGCCGGCAAGCTCCTCAGCAGCCTCGGCCGGCTTCTGACCAGGTATCTCAACATGCGCGCCTTCACCTGCGGCATGGACGACCTCAAGCTTACTGCGCAAGGGGAGGCCGATCGGAAACGCATCATCGGGACGGGTGCGCATACTGTGGGCCTTGAGGTCGCGGCCAAGTACGTGAGCCTTGACAAACAAGCCCCAGGCAGCACCGACCCTGAGCTTCTTCGTCGACTTGAGGAAGTTATGCGGGACGATAGCAAGCAGGAAGGACTGGACGCGTTGATGAACAGCGGGAGCAAGGACATGTCGACGGCAATCACCAAGGCATGCCTTCCCGCGGGCCTCGAGAAGCAATTCCCCAAGAATCAAATGCAGGCCATGACTGTGTCGGGAGCCAAGGGAGGTCAAGTCAACGCCAATCTGATTTCGTGCAACCTAGGGCAGCAGGTTCTAGAGGCAGGAGAGTCCCGTTGATGGTCAGCGGCAAATCTCTTCCTTGTTTCAGACCATTCGAGACAAACATCCGGGCGGGCGGCTACATAGTGAACCGCTTCCTCACGGGAATCAGGCCCCAGGAGTACTATTTCCACCACATGGCTGGACGCGAGGGCCTAATCGACACGGCTGTTAAGACTTCGCGCTCCGGATACCTCCAGCGATGCTTGATCAAGGGCATGGAGGGCCTGGAGGTTGGATACGACAACTCGGTCCGCGACTCGGACGGCTCCCTTGTGCAGTTTCTGTACGGCGAGGATGGTCTTGACGTGGCCAAGCAGAAGTATCTCACCGATTTCACCTTCGTCCTGCAAAATCTCAAGTCTGAGGTCGCCCAGCTGAATATCGCCGACCCGCGGACCGAGCCTTTGTTCGAGCAGAGGGACGAGATCATGAAGCAGAACAGGTCGAACGTCAAGAGGGCCAAGGCCAACCCCATGTTCGCCGAGGACCCCGTCAACGCGATCCTCAATCCTGCGCTCCACGCTTTTGCCACGTCGGAGAAGTTCTTCGACAAGATGTCGTCGTACCTCAAGGACAACCCGGATGGCCTGATCAAGGAGAAAGACAAGGATAAGAATGCACAGCGGCAGGACCTATCGCTGCCATCGTCGCGGACCCGGCTGGGTCGTAAACTTGCGGAGAAGGTACTGTCGGCCAAGTACATGAGGTCCTTGGTGCATCCAGGCGAGGCTGTCGGTATCGTGGCCGGGCAGTCGGTCGGAGAGCCGTCGACACAGATGACACTCAACACCTTCCATCTCGCTGGCCACTCGGCCAAGAACGTCACTCTTGGTATCCCTCGTCTGCGAGAAGTTCTGATGACGGCCAGCACCAAGATATCCACGCCTGCGATGACGCTGATTCTCAACGAGGAACTGTCGCATAACGACGGGGAGAAGTTTGCCAAGAGCATAAGCATCCTCCCGCTAGCTCACGTCATGGACAAGGTGACTGTCTTCGAGCGTGTCGGGGCGGGCATCGCCCACCCGTTGGCCAAGCTGTATGACATAAGGCTCCGCTTCTTTCCGTCCACCGAATACACCAAGACGTATGATATCGGGATAGCCGACGTCTTGGTTGCAGTTGAGGCGAAGTTTGTTGGAATTCTGAGCAAGCTGGCGCAGAAGGAGATCAAAAAGAAGAGCTCGGACGTCAGTAGCGCAACCCCGGTGGTTGGTGAAAAGTCTGGGGTCGTGGAGATGGCCGCGGGGGGCCGAGCGAAGGCGGCCGTGCTGCAGACGACGACGATGACGAGAGCGACGATGACGAGAGCGACGATGACGACGGTGACGCCACTGCTGCGAAACAGAGAGCGAACAGAAGTGAGGCAGTCTCGTATGGACCCAACGACGACGAGGATGACGCGATCCAGAACCAGATGGAGCAACAGGATGCCGAATTCGACGACGAAGGATTTGGAGGCAGCCCGCCTCCTGGATCGCCAAAGATGAGCAGACCGGGGGCTGATGACGAGCTCGAGAGGCTGGAAGGCGTAGATGCTATGGCGACCGCCGCTTCCAAGAACCGCGAGCGTCGGGTGCGCGACAAGCACCCAGAAGTGACGAGGTTCCGATGCGACGAGACGTCGGGTGAATGGTGCGAGATGACACTCGAGTTCAGTGCCAGCATCCCCAAGATCTTGATGCTCAGCCTGGTTCAGGAGGCCGTCCGTAAGGCGCTCGTGCATCAGACAGCAGGCATCATGAATTGTACCTTTGTCGCAGATGCCGAGGTGATAGATCCGCGGACGGGTGAGGAGAAGAAGATGCCTGTGGTTCACACGGCGGGCTCCAACGTACGCGCCATGCAACAGTACGCCGAGTATATCAACCCAAACAGGATTTCGACCAACACATCGCTGCGATGCTAGAGATCTATGGCGTCGAGGCCTGCCGCAACAGCATCATACAGGAGTTGCGTGCCGTCTTCGAGTCACACGCCATCGCTGTCGACAACCGACACCTCAATCTGATCGGCGACCACATGACAAAAAGCGGCGGCTTCACCCCATTCAACCGAATGGGACTGCGTGGCAACGTAAGCCCATTCACGAAGATGAGTTTCGAGACGACACTCGCGTTCCTGAAGGACGCAGTGCTGGACGGCGACTGGGACGATCTGTCAACACCAAGCAGCCGTATAGTGCTAGGAAGACTCGGCCATGTTGGAACTGGGGCATTTGACGTCCTGACCCAGGCACCCATGAATCATTTTGACTCGTTTGTCTCCCACTGAAGTTCATAGATCAGCGACCGTGGGGAGATCATGCCCGCTGCAGCTGGTTGGGCCGCTGTATAGTTAGGTAGTTCAAGATGTTTGAACATGTTTTCTTGTACTTTCTCCGGGCAACCCTGCACATATGTTCCGCATGCAACATTCAACGCTTCATCGGGGCTCGAGGCGGCCTTACCCGAGGGACCCAACATTTCGCAAACGGTGATGCATGTTCGACTGAGATTGCATGTTGCACTAACGCTACCTGTGACCCGTCTCCTGGGCCCGGCGAAGTGAGCCCAGGCACTGTGGGTTGGGATCGGGTGCAACATCCAAGTGAATTGCGGTGAGCGCCTCCGTGGAGGAAGAGTAGTGGCGCGATATTGACAGTCCGACGGCGAACCGAAGGACCTCGGTGAAGAGGGAGAGGGGAGAGAGAGAGAGAGAGAGAGAGAGAGAGAGAGAGAGGCGACACGGGACGGTATAAACCCATGTAACGACAGGCATTCTGTAGGCAGGCTGAGCTGACGGGTTTACATAGAAGTTCACGATAGGGTGCGCGAATTTGGTTGAAATATTCGTTTCTTTGGGATGCAGTCAAGCGCGGTCATCTCTGCTGCCGGCTGTCAAGACCTCGTCTCCCTAATGTACAATCCCGATGTAGAAAATCAAACGCGCAAGTAAAACGCCGGATATTATCCCCAAACCCAGTACGAACCCGAATCAACAAGTGCTTCCCACCATGATCATGAGACTTCCAAGCCAATAGACGTTAAATTAGACTGAAGTAGACGACCTAGTTGCGCTCGCCGCGCAGGCGACGGGCCAGCTGGATATCCTTCTGCAGTGGTTGTTAGCAACTGTGGTCCACTGGGCAGGTATCGCCGACATGTTATGACTTACCGACTGGATGGTGACACGCTTGGCGTGGATAGCGCACAGGTTGGTGTCCTCGAAGAGGGAGACGAGGTACGACTCAACCGACTCCTGGAGGGCGCCGATGGCAGAGGACTGGAAGCGGAGGTCGGACTTGAAGTCCTGGGCGATCTCACGAACCTGCGTGTCGCGTCGCGTCAGTAAGTGTCTCGTCGCGTAGAATGGCAGTGCGGCGTGTCGCGGGAGAGGATGGCTTACCAGGCGCTGGAAGGGCAGCTTGCGGATCAGGAGCTCAGTCGACTTCTGGTAGCGACGGATCTCACGGAGAGCGACGGTACCGGGCTTGTAGCGGTGAGGCTTCTTGACGCCGCCGGTCGACGGAGCGCTCTTGCGGGCAGCCTTGGAGGCGAGCTGCTTACGCGGGGCCTTGCCACCGGTGGACTTGCGGGCGGTCTGCTTAGTGCGAGCCATTGTGTATTGAGGATAATGAAGTCGCGATGCGAGTATCTGAAAAGTGATTGATTGATGTGGCGATTGATGTGGGAGTTGATGGTTGATTGGGTTGTGTGGATTGAGAGTGAGTTGAACGAGGGAAAGATTGAGGCTTGGTGGGGAGCGGGAGAAGTCTTTAAGTAGGGGCAGAGTGCCGGTCACGTTGGGCTGGCTGATTCGCCTGCGCGTGGGGTGTGGGTTGCATGCAGTTGCCCTTTTTTTTTTTTCTGATTGTTTTTGAGTTGGCAAAAGCGCGCCAAATTGGGAAGCAAAGACCGGGGTTTATTGCGTTGCGGAATGCGGACGAAAAAAGCGGGTTTTCTGGGCGACGGAAATGCCCTGGGAAAATGGAAAGTAGGGTGGTCGGAACTGGTCCAAGCGCGATGGCAATGATCAGACGTAGCCGCCAAGGTGGCAGAATTTTGATTGGCCAGCCTCAGGCCAAATCAAGACAACCAGGGACCTTGGGATCCTGGGCATGCAGCCGACGGCTCTGCGCTGCACTCCCTGCCGTCTTCATCCAGCCATCCAACGGGCCCGTCCACGCCGTAATTGGAGCACCAAAAGACGCGACACCGGATTCATCTCACGCGTTCCTTTGACTACTATCTCGCATGTGGGTAGCGACTTCTTTGCCTCCCGTGAATGAGTCAGTCCGACGCGAGGCAAGACGCAATAGATCACGCCGCGGAACCAGGCGGTTAGGAATGGCAAAGCAACCCGTCCCAATTAGGCAGCAGATCGGATCGGAGGGGCGGGAATAGAAGAAAAAAAGAACGATGGCTCCCGGCGCAGCCACACTTTTCGCCACCCTCGAAATCGCTGCCTGGCACACTTTGAGAGGAGTTCGAGGCACGTGTTTAACACAGGTTCCCAGATTAGCAGCGCAATGAAGCAAGCTTCTTGACTGTGCTCGTAATCGGCCTGGAATGTTGGTCCACCAAAGCCCCAGGAGGAGCGATGCATCGCCTGGGCGCTGGTTGCATTTGGCTAATGTTAACCACACCATCTGTGTCTCTCTCTTTTTTTTTTCGTTTACCTTTGTCTAACCCATGCGAACTGCAAGGCACGTCCCCACACCCACCCGCGTCAGCTCCATCCAGCCCGCCGGGGCGTGGCACCACACCGCTGCAGCGCGTTTGTGGGGCTGTCCTTATTTTTCGCGCCAAGCCCCATCCAAACCCAAATCACTGACTGATCCGCGTCTTCCACAAACCCAGCATTTAAAGACACCCACTTCCCCACGCCCACAGCCCGCTCCCAATACGTTCCATCCACACCTACCACTATCAACGCCAAAGCACGTAACAGCATCTTTGCTCACAGCCACTTCCTATCCCTCCACCAACACACACAAGGTCTTCACCTGATCCCAAGATGACTGGACGTAAGTCGCAGCCGATGTCCAACCGACTCCTATCTCTCCGTTTTATACAGCTAACCCTTGTATAACAGGCGGAAAGGGCGGCAAGGGCCTCGGAAAGGGTGGTGCCAAGCGTCACCGCAAGATTCTTCGTGACAACATTCAGGGTATTACCAAGCCCGCAATTAGGCGTCTAGCCCGTCGTGGTGGTGTTAAGCGTATTTCTGCTAGTAAGTTGCTTCCAGTGCGGGTTCGGTGGCCGTCTCTCGCTATGTTCACCATCTGACAAATTCTCCATCAGTGATCTACGAGGAGACACGTGGTGTTCTGAAGTCCTTCCTTGAGGGCGTTATCCGCGACGCTGTCACATACACCGAGCACGCCAAGAGGAAGACTGTCACGTCACTTGACGTCGTCTACGCCCTGAAGCGACAAGGCCGCACTCTGTACGGCTTCGGCGGCTAGGCGATTTCTTTCTTCACGACTGTGTATGCGTTCATCCTCTGCGTTACGATTTATTTGCGATGTGGCCGCCACAGTTTTGTGGTATGGTGAATAATGGGGTTTGGCATTTGCTTTGGGTTTTCTGTACCATATGGTTTTTCAATGGTGTTCACGTTTGGGCGATACAATCGATTCCCGCCGCCTTGTCCATGGTGTAAAAGGCGGGCGAGCTCCTCTGGCACTCTGTCAGGATTCGTCGTGATTGCAACTTTTGGGACTTTGTATAGATTCACGTTTTGCGTGGCAACTTCCTGTGAGCATGGTTGATACTGAGTAGGATACTGTTGCGTAGCGATTGGTAGCAAATTATGGTGCGCGGTGTGTGCATGTGTGTAAATTGCAAAGGTGTGATAATGGGAATTGTCGTCGAGTTCCACCTCTGGTTAAGCCTCGCAAACAGAGGTGACCATCTCGCTGCTGTGCGGACCAAAACAACTGCATCCGAGTCCCCCTAAAGGGACTTGGTCTTTTTGAGCATAGTAAGCATGGCTTGTCCGCCCAACTCCCTCTGGTGGCCCAAAGTACTGAAAAGCGAGGTAAAAGGGAAATCTTTCCACATAATACCTCCTGAGCCGTCCGAGTCTCACTGAAAAAAAAGCACGTGAAGCGGCGCCCGGGAAAGGGGGATCGTTTAAAGCTGCTGCTTGCTGTCAGCGCATTGTTTTAAAAGCTTAGACATTTGGGAGCGGAATTACCCGCATGTACCTTTTTCCCGACCAAAATACCCCACTTAATTCCAACCAATTAAACCAACCTTTTAAATTCAGCTCCATTTGGTTTTAAAAAAGAAAGCTCGTTTTGTTTATAAGTGCACAACTATTTTTAAAAAATTAAATTAGTAATGTTAGTAAAATTGGCTTTTTTAATTTAATTAGTTTATAAAATAAATTATTAACATGTTAACAAGATATTATATAAAACGGGCTAATTTTATTAAATTTAATTTAAAACTAAAAAGTGGATTTTACCCTTATAATGCTACAATTACAGGGTTTGCTTTTTAAATAAAGCATGTAAAAAAATAAAAATAAAAAATAAAAAAATATAAAAAAAGCTGGTTTAAAAGCTTAAAAGTTTAAAAATTTAAATTAAAATTATTTGTTATAAAAATTAATTAAAAGTTAATTTAAATTAACTAATATCGAAATTTTAAAAAAATGATTTATAAAAAAAAAGGGTTTTTATATAATTTTTTTACCTTTTATAACTAATTTTTATATTAATGTTTAAGTTTGTTATTTTATAACTAATTTATAAATTTGTTTTAAATTTTTTATTTGGTTATAAATTTATAAATCCAGTTTAAATTTGTTTTTTTTTTATAAATTTACAAATTTAATATTACTGGTACGGCGCTGCAGCTAGGTACTAGGTTAAAGGTTTGTTATTGTGGTACAAAAGGGAAAGTCCGCTGGCCTCGTAAAGAGCCGGCGAATTCATGGCTAAATACAAATGTGCTGGGCCTGGTTTTGTAAAAATTACGATTAAAATTAAAAAAAAGTAAGCGATAAGCGGGACAATTTAAAAAGAGCTTATTTAACCCCGCTAAGTAAAATTACGTAACGGGCTTAAATAAGCGCCGGCTTAATTTATTAATTTATAATAAATTAACGAATTATAACCCGTTTTATTAATTTAAATTTTTTTTTAATAAATTATAACATAATATATAAAAAAGGTTATAAAGATATAAAAAGGCTTTGCCTTTTTAAATCCATAGCTTTAATTAAAACCTTAGCATTAATTAACTTAAGCTAGCTTTTAAGTTTTTTAAAGCAAGCAATTAAAATGCTGCATTTTAAAACTGAAAGTTTTTTTTAAAATTATCGATAAATGCATTATATTAGCTTTTTTTTAAATGTTTTATTTTAAAAGCAAACTTTTAAATGTAATTTTTAATTTACATTTGCTATTTTATTATAAATTTATACATTTATAATATATTATTTTTAAATGTAAAATAAAGTGCTTTTTTTAAACCGGTTTTTTTTTAACAATTTATTTATATTACCTTTTTTTTACGTTTTTAATTGTAATATTAAATTAGCTTTAATGTCCACGCGGTATAAAAAGGCATAAAAAGGATAAGATATACCGCGTTTCGATTTTTCACTAGTATCCCAAGTAGGAAGCAATAGGTAGTAACATGTTTTCCTTATCCCAACTTTTCCAAACGTTATCCCTTTTTCCTTTTTTTCCTTTTTAATTATTATTACTGTTTATATTATAAACTGTTTTCGATAATTAACAATACGACGCATAAATCGACTTATTATTATTCGGGTTACTATCCTTACTTTTAATAGGTTGCTTTATTATTTCGCTTATGTAAAACGAGGTATTAACATTATTAATAAGCTAATAATTAAACGATTTTAAAATCGTCGACCTTGCTGTTAGCAATATACCATTCCGGTTTGCATTAAAATCCGTTTTCCTAACGTATTTAAAATGCACGTTTTCGCTAAAAAAGCTTATTTAAAATATTAAAAAGTTTAACTTTTTCAATTATTACGCCGTTTGAAAGTTTTATAAAACGGCACCCCGTATTACTATATTATCGGTAATTAAAATAAAAAATAACATTAAAAATTTTAAACATTTCGATATTAGGCGGTTTTTACCCAAACATTAAACAAATTAAATAACTATTAGCTATTTAAAAATACTTTCACAAACGGAAAGGCTAATTAATATACGTTAACGGTATAATAATTAAATTAAAAGGGCTACGCAAAAAATTTAAAGCAAATTTTTGGGTTGTTACCGTTAAAACATCCAATCGTACGGATTTTTTTTCCAGGTTTCGCGAAAAAGCCTTTCGAAAGCTAATTTTACATTATTTAAATGTAAAAGCCTACGCTAATAATATATTCCCTATGCTAATCCCGAAATATGTTAATTTAATATTGGACGGTATGTAAAACTTTCCCGTAAAAATAACAAAATGGGTGTAAAAAAACTTGCGTAAAAAAAAGGTACGTTATAACACCCCTATTACGACCGGAAACATGGGCAAAAGGCGGGGCCAAAGCCTGGTAGCTTAAAGTGCTAAAAGGCGTTGCGCTTAAAGCAGCCCCACCCCGCTTCCCGTGGAAACACGTAACCCAGCCATGTACTTAAACGGATTTATAAATTTATAACAAAGTAATAAATTTAAAAATTTGTGGATTTATAACAAAGCGACAAATCTAAAAACCTAAAAATTTATAAATTTGTAGCAAAGCAATAAATCCAAAAAATATAAAGCAAAAATAAACAAATATATAAAAGGATTAATTTTTTATTATTTTAAATAGCTTTAATTAAAACCTCGGTATTAATTAACCTAAGTTAGCTTTTAAACATTTTTTAAAGTAAGCAATTAAATTATCCTTTTAAATTACGTAATTTTTTATAATAAAACGTAACGATATTATTTTATGCACCTTCGAATTGCTTTACTTTAAAAGCAAACCTTTAATTATAACATTTTAACTAATCCTATTTAACGCTTCGTTAAAAAGAAAGATAATGCGGTTATAGCAAGCAGTAATAAAAAGCTTAAAAAGGAAAAAACCACGGTTTTTACCTTTAACGGTATTAAGTACGACCTTAACGAAGCTGCTAATACGGCTAAGCTTTTTAAGCTTATAGCGGGCGAAATCGCTAAAAGCTAAACCGAAATAAAGCAATTTACTGCAAAATTAGTATTTTTTAAAGCACTTATCGCAATTCGAACGTATAAGTTCCCGTTTTTAAACCTTTACGGAAAGGAAAATGGCAAGCTTAAAACGTTTTTTACCGAATGCAAAAGCTATTTTAAATTTTACGAACAACAATTCGTAAGCGAAAAATAAAAAATTGCTTACGCTATTACTAAACTAAACGGCAAAATAAAATAATAGTTTTAGTTAATTTAAAGCGATTATTTTAAAAAATATAAAAGTAGCTAAAAAACTACTAAAATTATTTTTACCAATTTCGAAACCTTCGGAAAAAAGGTCGGAAAAGTGTTTAAAATAATCGACGAAACCCAAATCGCCGAAAAAAATTTGCTAACCTTTAAATAACGAAAAGCCGTAACCAAATACGTAGCGAATTTCCAACGGATTAGCATTAAATTCGATTAAAACGACGCTACGCTAATGCTGCACTTTTATAACGGATTGCGCGAAAACGTAAAAGATAAATTCGTAAAATAAAATCGTTTAAAGTTTTTTACGAATTAGGTTAAAAACGCGGTCCGTATTAGCGATATATTATATAAACGATAATAGGAAAAAATATATAATTTTAAAAATGTGGTATAAAATAATAAAATTAACTAAAAAAAGGCTAAGTAATAACTTATTACGGTTTAAAAACGTATTTAAATTTTATAAACTTTAATGCGGAGCCGTTTACTAATAACAAAGGTAATAAAAAAAGCAAAAGTAAAACTTAAAAAACGGGAAATGCTTTAAATAAGGCTAAACTAGCCACATTAAAACAAATTGCTTTTAACGGGATAATAACCGCTAAATAGCTAACTTTTAGCGAACGTAAGGAAATTTAACGCAAAAAAGGTTATACCCCGGGGCGACGTTTAATTGGACGTATTATTACGACGAACTATATGCTATATACTAATTTAATAAAAAGGTTACCGAATGGCACTTTTAGAAATTACGAAATATCGCTATATTTAAAGCTATAAAAATCGAGTACGATAGCGAAAAAGGCAGCAGCGCGTCGCTTTTAGGCCTACGAACTTGGAAGGAAAAAACGACGCCGTTTTTTATAAAACTTAAAAAAGAGCAAACCTAATAAACGACACGTAAAAAACCGGGGTTTAATAAAAAAAAGCTTTTAAATTAAACACATTTTTTTTACGAACCCGAGGATTTAAATACCGACGTTAAAATGGACTTTAAAACGGCCGAGTTTTGGGAATAAGCAAAAAGCGCGAGCGGCGTAGCTTTTGTACCCATATTTCGCGAAAACCAAGCAAATTGGAAAAAATTAGCGCGCTTTTACACCTTTTAACGTTTTTAAATGTTTTTAAAACGTTAAAATTCCAAAATATTTAAATAACCCGTTATACCACACCACCCCGGCGGAAGGAAATAACGGCTAACCCTTGTCGTAATTTAACAACCAATAGGAAATTAAATACGCTAACTACCGGTTTAACGACGTAAACGAGCTAAAAAAGGTTGCACTAGTTTTTAAAAATTACCTTAACGTCGATTTAAAACACTTTGGATATTTGCACCTTTTTTAAGCAAAATGAATTTATAAAAAATGCAAATTCCACTTATAACCCAAACTTAAACACGATTTTTTCCCACGAAAGATAAAAAACAAACCTAAAATTAAACCCCGTTTAGCATTCCAATTGCCACGGTAAAAACCAGCCCGGATCGGTAAATTTACCGCAATTTTTAAACTTAATAAACGGTACCCGATATTATATGTTACTAAAACGCTTACTTAAGGGAAATGCGAAATTGCGAAATGCAAAAAACATATAGCATAAAAGCGGAAGCCTGGCATTAAAAAATCGCGTAAACGTACGTGGCGTTTAACCCGAATAAAAAAACGAACGTACGGTATTCGTTCCATTTATTAAAAAATTAAAAAAAACTACCCGAGCAAAAAGCACGAAATAAAAAGCGAAAACCGAATAAAATCCTCGTAATAGTAAAATTAAATTAACCGCATAACCTATTAACGTTCCGAATAAAATATTAAAAGAAAAAGATTACGGTAATAATCGATTACGAAATATAAAGCGATTATATATCGCTATAAACGGTTAAACGGTATTAAATTCTTACAAAACGGAAATATTAACCGTATTAACTAAAAACGGTTAAAAAAATACCTATCGTTTATAATAAAGGATAAATCGACCGAAAAACACGATTAATAACGTTACGCACCCGGAATGGGGAAAACGTTACCGCTATATTAAACGAACTAAATATATAAGAAAAAAACGTTATTTTCGGAATTTTTTAATTTAGGAAAAATAATTTACGGATAAATTGGGCCACCGGTTAAATCCAATGGGAAAAGCTACAAGTAATTAAAACGGTTTACCAATTACGAAGTTTAAATTGTAAGGATAAAAGCAATAAAAAAAGGTTATAACAGTAATAAAACTTAATAATCCACTTTTGCATTTAATATTAACGGAATATAGGATTATCCAAAATAAAAAGCGATTAAAACGACTAAACTAATATTAAAAAACGGCTTGCAAATATTCCAAAAAACTACCATAAATACGAGAAATTATGTAGGAAAAACTTAAAAACGGTGCTTCCCGAATATAAACCGTTTAATTTTAAAATTAAATTTAAATTAAAAACGCAATTTAAATACCAAAAGCTGTATTAGCTTAGCTTTTAATAACAGGAGGTATTAAAAAAAAACAATTGGAAGAAAACTTACGAAAGGGATATTATTTAAAACTTCCAACGTTAATAAAACACGGGATTTTATAAAGAAAAAAAAAAGGAACGGAGCGAATATAGCGTTAATTACCGCCCGTTAAATAAAATTACGATTAAAAATCGGTATTTTTTACTTTTTATTAACAAATTACGAAATAAGCTCGGCGAAGCTTAGTATTTTACGGTTTTGGATTTACGAAAAGCTTATAGCTTAATACGGATTAAAAAAGGCTAAAAATAATAACAAATTTTAAAATAAAACTTGGATGCTACGAATTTTTAGTAATAACTTTTAGCTTTATTAACGCATTAACTACGTTTTAAAGGATAATTAACTATATATTGCGAAAGTATTTTAACGTTTTCGTTTTTACGTATTTAAATAATATTTTAATTTTTTTAAAAACGATAAAAAAGCATAAGCAGTATATATATAAAATATTTTAAAAGTTGTTTAATATAAAGCTTTTTATTAAACCAAAAAAGTGCGAATGGTATATATAAATGGTTACTTTTTTAAGGTTTATAATTATATTAGGTTAAATTTGCATAAACCTTAAAAAAGTCGAAAAAATTAAAAAATGGCTTATATTTAAAAACGGTACGAAAATATAAGGGTTTTTAAGTTTTTTAAACTTTTACAAACGGTTTATGCGTAATTATAGCAAAATCGCTATACTATTTACGAATTTTACCAAAAATAACCATTAATTCTATTAAAGAAAATAAAAATAAAAAGCTTTTAAGCAATTATAAAACGCCGCCGTAAACGAACCAATGTTAGCATTTTTAAACCTAAAAAACCTTTCGAAATCGAAATTAACGCGTCGAATTACGCGATCGGTAATTAATTTAAATAATAAAACGATTAAAAACGGTTGCACTTTTATACGTTTTTTTCGCAAAAGTTAAATAAACTTAAATTAAATTACTAAATCCACAATAAAAAACTTTTAGCAATTATCCAAGCATTTAAAAAGTGGCGATTACACTTTTATAAAACTAAATATTAAATTATAATAATATAAATTACAAAAACCTAATACATTTTACTATTAGTAAAAATTTAAAAAACGATAAATTCGTTAAAACGAATTTTTGCAAAACTACGATATCCGGATCGAATACCGAAAAGGGTCGAAAAACGGCCAAACGGATGCTTTAAACCGGCGACCGAACCATTAAGTCGCAATATTTAAAAAAAAAAGAAATATAAATAATTTTAATAAAAAACCAAACGGATTTTTAGTTCGGCATAAAAGATATATGTTAAAACGGTCCGATAGGGAAAAGTTTAAACCTTAAAAAAAATTTAACAAATTTACAACTAATTAGCACATAACTATTAAAGCGTAACTAAAACGTAAAAACGGTTATAATAACATTACAAATTCGTAAAAATTTAAACCGAAATATAAAACGTAATAAAAAATTGCGAAAATTGCGCTAAAAACAAAACTAACAAATATAAACCGTATAAGCTTTTGCAACCTTTGCTTGCACTTAGCGAGGTATAATAAAAAATTATTATAAATTTCGTTATTAAATTTTCCCAATCCAAAAACCGGTAATTGGAGTAAAATACGATAATGTACTGGTAATAATAGATAGGTTTACTAAATACGCCTTATTTTTACCGTATAAAAAAAGCAGTAACGCTACCGAGTTAACGTACGTTTTTATTAAACACGTAATAGCGAAATACGACACGCCGAACTGTTTAATTACGGATAAAAATAAGCTATTTATAAGCAAGTTTTGGAAAGGATTTACGGCTTTATTAGAAATTAAATACTTTTATTACGATTTACCACTTTTAAACAAAGAAATAAACGGAGCGAATAAACCAAACCATAAAGCAATATTTACGTTATTACGTTAATTATAAACAAAAAAATTAAGTATAATTATTTCCTATAGCTTAATTCGTTTATAACAATTTAATTTATAAAAGCACGGGAAAAAAACTTTTTATACAAACTACGAGTTTACGCCCACGGCGTATAAAAAACCCAGGGTAGCAAAATATACCTTAATAGCGGAATTATAAGTGAAAAAGCTTATTAAATTATATAAGCAACTTTAAAAAAAAACTCGAAAAGCTACGATTACGCATATCCACTTAAGCAAGTAAAAAAAGATTAAAAAACCGACTTTTAAAAAGGGAAATAGCGTTTATTTTTTTCGACGCAATATTAAAACAAAACGACTAAACGATAAGCTAAACTACAAAAAACTGGAACCTTTTAAAATGCTAAAAAAAGTTTCGAACGTAAATTATAAATTTCGACTACCACTAACCGTAAAATCCCACCCGGTTTTTCACGTTTTTTTTTGCTTAAATTAGCACCATTTAGCTCGAAATTAAACGAGTTAATAAAGGTTAAGCTAAAAAACGAGTGCGAAATCGAAAAAATTTTTAAACTATAAGTTAAAAAATAGGCCTAAAAAGTACTTAATTAAGTGGAAAAGGTACGGCTACGAGGAAAACACGTGGGAAAAAAAACAAACTTAAAAAATTGCTAAAGGGCTTTATAAAAGTATTAGGAAAAACAACAATTATAAAAAGGTTAACTAGCAAAAAAAAAAAAAAAAAGCACCATTATAACGGTACTATCGATTAACAATAATATTATTATAATGGACGAACCCCCCAAGAGTTAAACCTACAACCTCGGCAAAAAGGACCGAAGCCACACCCAGCGTACTAAAAGTCCTATAAAAGCGTTAAAGGAAAAAACAGCTTACCGGAGTTAAAAAGGGCAAATAGGCCCAGGTTAGGATTAACCTCGAACGTTTACCAATCGGGGGAAACGGCAGGAGCTACGGGAGGTTTAAATTGCGAGGTAGTTTAGTAAACCTCCCGATCGGCTTCCTCCCGTTTAATACGCTTCAATTCCTCCACCGAGTTAATACTACGGCGTACCGCGCGCATTATTTTTTCCAACCATATCCGTTTTTATTTTCGAAAACGCAACACCTTTTCCTCCGCTTTTTTAATTTAGCTTTAAGCTTAAAATGCTATACGATAATATTCCGGAGCTTTACGAGCGAAGGTTTTAAAATATCACACTTTAATCGGTTAACTTAAAGGCATTTTATATACCGAAACGAATTTTAAAAAAAAAGCTACACATTTTTTACGCTTTAAAACCTCGTAATAATAAAAGCAGGAAGGCATTTCGAAGGAATAAAAAAGGGTAATCGCTAAAAGATTTTTACAATTAACGGTTTTTTTCGCGAATAAACGTTTTCGCACTTAACTAACCATTTTATTAAAATAAAAAGGGATGGGAAATGGTAAGGAAAAAAAGTATTTACTATTAACGGAAAGCGGGGCGGTAAAACGTAATTAAAAGGATTTGGTTTGGAAAAAAAAACCTAATATTACAACCGGAAACATAAGTAAAAAGGCGGGGCCAAAGCCTGGTAATTTAAAGTGCTAAAAAGCGTCGCGCCCGGAGCAGCCCCACCCCGCCTTTCGTAAAAACACGTAACTTAGCCATTTACTTAAACGGATTTATGGATTTGTAATAAAGTTATAAATTTATAAATTTATAAATTTATAATAAAACGATAAATTTAAAAACCTAAAAATTTGTAAATTTATAGCAAAACAATAAATCCAGGAAATATAAGGCAAAGATAAACAAATATATAAAAGGATGGATTTTTTACTATCTTAAGTAGCTTTAACTAAAGCCTCGGTATTAATTAACTTAAGTTAGCTCCTAGGCATTTCCTAAGGCAAGCAATTAAATTGTCTTTTTAAGTTACGTAATCCCCTGCAATTAAACGCAACGATATTATCCTGTCCACCCCGAGGTGCCCTATTTTAAAAGCAAACCTTTAATTGTAACAACCCCTTTCCGCTTATCCCTCGCTGCGGAACTTTTTAAAAAGTAGGTTCGCAGTTTTGTTAAAAGCTTAAGGCGTTATAATGCAATTTATAAAAGCTTTATATAAAATTCCCTTTTCCTTTTTACGAAGGCTTTACTTTCACTCCGCTCGAAACCCTTTTCGGTACGTTAAAAAAATTTAAATAGTATATCGAAATTAATTTAATGATATCCGTTAATAAGCTAATTGAAATTACTATGCTTATAAGGCATAATAAAACCTTTTAAAACTATATAAGCTAAAAGTTTAAATTTATATAATTATATAAGTGGGTATTAAAATACCTTTATATTTAATAGCATTAAAAAATATTTAGCAATCGATAACGTGCTATTAAACGATAAAAATATGTTTAAACATTATAAGCAAATGCTAAAATGCTAAAATAACTTTTTAATAACAGTCGGCAAACCCCGCAAAGATTTACAGTCACCCAAAGGCCGAACCGACACACGGCCGCCTCCCCCACCCATAACACACTTCGCCCCCAAAACGAGCTCCCCGCTAGCCAAACCCCCGGTTACGGCAAACGAGCAAGTACGCGAGGAAGCCGAAAGGATAATGGCCCCGACAAACCCCCCCGCCCTCCCCCCTCCTTTAAACCGCTACCGATAATAAACAGCACTAGCCCGTGGGACGCACCAAAAGGCCCAAAAAAACCCGCATGGTAATTTCGATACTGTACTGGAACATGGGGAAGGGGAGCGGAAAAGGAGATATCCCGCTGTTTAGCAGGAAAAAATACGACATAATAGCTATACAAAAGCCGGAGCTGGACCGATATGGAAACCCAAAAAGACCAGCAAAGTGCAAATACGAAATGGTTTACCACCAAGCCGATAACCGCTTAAACGCAGCACTATACGTTTACTAACGGTTAAACACCGCATTGTGGAAAAGCCGAAGCGGATACGATTAGGCAATAGTAATATTGCAAACCCTATTGGGAAAGATCGATATTTACTTAATATATTCGCCGGATTTAAAAGCATTAGGAAAGTGGCATACGCTATTAACAAAAATCGAAGCGCAGCCACCACGACACCACGCCGTACTTGTGGGGGATTTTAATATGCACCACCCTATATAGGACGTTTATAACAAACGAAACGAAAAAGCAAACGTATTACTATCGTTAACGCACCGGTGGAAACTCGAATTTGCAATACCTTACGGAAAAGTAACGAAAGAAAGATTTAGCAAACGAAAAAGCACAATCGATTATGCATGGGTATTCGACGCGTTAGCCGTAAAATACGAAAATAAGGACGACGAAATAGGGGGATCGGATTATTACTTTTAAATAATCCTAATTAATACCGAAGCGGAGCCGTTTCGGCAAAAAACCGCCGAAGGATAAGTGTGGAAAAAAGTAAACACTAATATAAAAAACAACCAAAAAAAGGCATTGCAATTGGCCATATAGCATATCGAAATTAAAAATATGGAAACACCGGAAAATATCGACAATTAAATAAACGCATTAATAAATTAACTAACTTTAATCGCTAACGAGCTAATACCGAAAAGGAAATTATTAATTAACTTTAAGCTAGCACCGTATTGGAATTTAAAATTTACTAAATTCGCTAAAAAAACGAGGAGGTACCGGCGCGCATATATAAAGTTAAAAACATAAAACAGCTATAACGAATTAAAAGCAGCGGATAAAGCTTTTATAAAGGAAAAAAGGAAAGCGGCTAACGCGCATTAAAAAAATTTATTAAAAAGGCATTAAAAATAAAAAGAAAAAAGCCACCTTTTAAAACGTAAAACGGTAAGCGAGATTACGCAGTTATAAAAAACGAGATTTAACTAAACTACCGGATTTGCACCGATTAAAAAACGGTAATTAGGAACCAACCAATACCCACGTAAATAAAGCAATAGCTTTAACGGCTAAGTTTTACCCTAGCCCGGAAGCGGATTTAACCGATATTACAAATACCACGTTTAATAACGACACGTTTTATTACGCGTTTTTAATAAAACATATAATGGACCCGGAAAACGGCGACGTATTAACGGCTTTAAAAAAAACGCAAAATTGGAAAGCCCCGGAAGCGGATAACTTACTAAACGGACTTTTAAAAGCATGCGGCTAATTATGCTAAAAAGCTATATTTAAAATAGCTAACGCCAGTTTTAACCTCGAATATTTCCCGAAGCGTTTCCGAAACGCATTTACAGTAATGCTGCTAAAGCTAGGTAAAAGCATAAAAAATAGGAAAATAACGGAAGGATAAAAACCGATCGCACTTTTTTCGTTTATTTTTAAAGTTATGGAAGTTATAGTAGGAAAACGGATCGTTAACGAAACGGAAGAAAAGGGACTTTTACCGAAAGGATAAATAGGTAATAAAAAAAACGTAATACCGAATTCGCTATTAAATAAATAATAAATATAGTAATAACAGCGTGGAATTACGGCGTTATAACCTTACTATTGCAATTTAACTTATTAAAAGCATTTAATAATATTAACTATATTAAACTGCTCGATATAATGCGAAAGCAGGAATTTTTACCAAAAATAATTAAATGGATTAAAAACTGGCTTATAAATAAAACGGCTCGGTTTCGGTTCGACGAAAACACGTTAGCGTTAATACCAGTAATTGTAAAAATCCCGTAAAAATTATTACTATTATTTATATTATTTATCCTTTACATCGCGTTATTATATAACAAATTGGAAAAAATCCCAAAAATAACAATGGTTAATTTCGCTAACGATATTAACCTTTTAGCAATAGGGGGCATTATAACGAAAACGGTATAATTATTGGAAAAAGCTTGGAACGTATGCCAAACGTGGGCAAAAATAACAGGAATAACATTTAACGTATTAAAAACCGAGCTATTGCATTTTATTAAAGCTTTAAACCAAACTCAGGTTCGTACCGAAGCTATTTACGTATAACCATCGCTAACGGCGAAATTCCTTAAAATTTAGCTAAATTATAAATTAAATTTTAAAACCCACACCAAATAAGCGAAAGGCAAATAGGAAAAATAACAACTAGCGATAATAAAACTCGCAGCGGTAACGTGGGGGAGCAGCCTCGCTAAAGCGAAACAATTATACGCAATAGTATATAAAAGCGCGATAGCGTATGAAGCCGTAATATACCACCTTTTAACCGAACCACGGGGGCGGCCCCGAAGCGCAGTTAAAAAGTTAGCGAAAAAATAGCGAATATGCTTTAAAATGGTAGCCGGAGTATATAAAGCAACGTTATTAGCTTATTTGGAAATAAAAACCTACGTGCCACTTTTAAATTTGTATTTAAACGAAAAGGTAATTAATATAAAAAATAAATGGTTAAAAACTGGAATAATACAGCGAATTAACAAAACGATAACGAAAATAACGGGCCGATTTAAAAGGTTAAAATACCGGGAACGAAATAAAAAACTATATTTTTTAAAGCGGTTAAATAAAAAAAGGATAAGCGAAACGTTAAAACCGATTTAAAATAACCCCGGAACCGAAACGCAAATTAATCCCCCTGCGAAAACGAAAAAAAGTCCAAATATAAACACGCGAAACGCTAAAACTTTAACGTAATAATGAAATGGAAATTAAAAGTTGCTAGCTTAACGAAAGTGGTAAAAAAAGCGAACCGATATAAAATCGCGTGTTTAATAAATAACCTTTTATTTACGAAAAAAAATGGTTAAGTATTACGAAAAAATGCCAAAAGCATATAGCTTAATAGCAATTTAAATTAAAACGAAAAAGCTGGGTTTAAATGCTTTCCTATTTAGCAAAAACGTGCTCGACGCGGTAACGCCGTTATGCGAATGCGGCAACGGATAAAAGGAAATAGCATAACACGTATTAATTTAATGCACCCGTTAAAACAAATAGCGGGATAACACCGGGATAGCATAAACGGATAGCCGAAAAGCATATTTCGAACTATAGGAAATAAAAAACACATTATTTAAAAAAGCAATACGCATAATATTTAAAACTGGAAAACTAATGGATTTTAAAACAGCGAAAAAGGTGGAAAAAAAACGCGGAAAAAAAAAGGAAAAAAAAAAACGCTACCGAGCCGGAAAAAAACCGAACCATAAATAACTATAAAACGCTAAACGAAAATACCTTATTAAAAAACGAGGGAAAAGAAAAATGGACCGACGTTAATATTTTATATGCAAACCGCAACCGGAAAGGAACTAATTAAACTAATTATTTTTATTTTTACCTATTTCCTTTAACATTTCGTTAATAATATCCTCCCGATATTTAATTAAAATCCGACCGAAAATGGAATTAAAAGGATTTTGCATAAAGGATATTTAGCAAATATAAAAAGGTTAGCGGATTAAAGGAAAACAGCGATATAAAGGAAAATATCGATAAACCCGTATTTTGGCCCGCTTTAAAGCTAACGCTTTTATCCGAATGCGGTTAAACAAATTCCATACATTAATAATTTTAAAAGCTTAACCCGATATGGTTTACGCTAAGGGCATTATATTACCGGAAAGGGAGCGAACGAAACCCGAGCTATTAAATGCAATTATAACAATAAAAGCGCTTTTTAAGCTGGAAAAAAACGAGCGCGAAAACCCAGCATTAAAAAGGACGCCGAACCGCTTTCAAATGTTTTTCGCAAATCGAACGTAACCGGCGATAGCGTGTTTTAAAATGGTATAACGAAATTGGAAAAAGCATTAGTAATAAAGCATATAACATTGGAATAAAACCGTTATAAACTTTAGCGGCATAAGCGACTTCCGTTAAAATATTTTGCAAGTTGGCAGCAGTTTTAAAAAAGGATTAAATATAACGTTAATAAATACGAAAAACGCCGTAAACCTAATTTTTAATACTAGCGAAAGGTTACCGAAACGGAACCGACAAATTAGCAATAAAAAAACGCAATAAAAAAAGGAGGAAAAAAAATAACAAACCTAAACGTAAGCACCGCGCGAAAAGGCGCACCCCATATAAATTAAAACGCGAAAAGCTAAAAATAAAAGTTAATATAACCAAAACTAAGCAGGGAAAAAAGCGGAACAAATAAAAAACATATAAGCTTTATAATAGCATCCCCGAACGGCGCCGGCATTATCGATGCCGTTAGCGAAACGCTAAATGCAATTAATATAAATTTTATAAATAAGCTTAAAAAGTTAATAAGGCGGGATAAAAAGGGGAACGATACGGGAAATATACATTATCGAATCGTAAAAAATGTAACCCGGAAAAATAGCGATCGCCGCCTTATACTTTTTTTAATAGTATAAACGGTAAAGCTAAAGGAAAAAAAAGAAAAAATTAGTAAAAAAATAGGGAACGAAGCGGTGTAAAACCGCATTTACAACTTTAACGCGGGGGTTCGAAATAACGCCGGCCTCGGAGTTGTCGTTATCGTTAAAGCTGGAAAATGGGTGCTCGTCGCGATTACCACAAAAAGAAGCAAGCGTAAGGCCGCTATTACCACCGCTGCCGCTATGGCCGCCGCGCGTATTACCGCGCGCGCCGCCGCGAGAAAAACGGGGAATTTTGTTTTTAAAAGCTATAATATAAAAAAATAAAAGCCGGAAAGGGAACGAAGCGCGGGAGGGCAGGTGTAAAAGCGCAAACGGCAAAATGCGCGAAAATTAAAAGCAAAAGTGGGAAAAAAGGATTAAAAGTTATAATAAAAAAATTAAAAAAAAGCGAAAAAAAAAAAGGCAAAAACCTTTAAAGGTAAAAGGGGAAAGAACGGTGGAAACCCGCACCTGGAAAGAAATAAAAGCATAACCGGAAAGCACGATATAAACAGCGTTATTTCCGGAAGCGAATAACACAATTACGTCGAATTACCCGATGTTAACCACGACTTTCGAACTTTACGAAATAGCCACGCGATTAAATACCGAAGCGGGACCGAAAAACCTCGAACGCGAATAACCAGGCCGCCGCAATTAACCGAATTAACATTACCATTACTAATATTACCATAAAAAAAAACCCGACACCGGGGCGTTATTTAAACGCAACATGCATTTTTTACAGTTTTTCCTTTGCGTATTTTCCTATTATTATTATTAATTATAAAAACGCTTCCGCGATAAAACCTTTAAAAGCAATCGCAGGAATTAAGTAAACGGCACCATTATTTAATATAGCAAAAACCGTATACGAAAAGCAAATATAGTTTTTATTTCCAGGCCACCGAGCCGGATGCGGTCCGCACCCGGAAACGAGTTTAAAGGTTTTTACATATATATAAAACAGCAAAAGCACCGAGGTTTTTACAAACATAACGGCAGTATAATTAATAATAACTTTTTAATAACGAATAAGTATTGTAAAAAGGTATATTTTAAAAGCTAAAAATTGTGTTGCATTTATTTAATAAATAAAAATCCATATAAGTATTATAAAATAAACACCACGTGGTTAAAAGAAAAATTATATATTTATGCAAATGTATAAACCATTGTTTATAAAAACGGAAAGCGCACGTATATTAAACTCGAAAAAGGAGGAATTGGAAACATTCGTAGCTTAATTAAACGAAAACGATAGTTTCGCTTAATTAAGTTACTTTTACTATCGCTAATATAAAGTAAAATTAAAATCCCGCATTTCCAATGGAAATAACGAACGTTAATTTAAATTTAAAATAATAGTAAACGCTTTAAAAGTCGAAAAATTCAGCCGAAAGGAAAACTTCGCTTTTAAAAAGCGAAGGTTAACATTTACATTTATATTAGGACGAATAGCAGCAGTTGTAGTTTGCGTTTTTACTGTAAAAAAAAAAAAAAAAAAAAAAAATATCCAACCGAACTTTTAATAATATACGCCGATAAAAACTATCCGACTTTATCTTAAAATATTTAACCTTTTAAATTAAAAAACTTAAACCGAAATAAAATGAAATTAAAATAAACCCCGTATATAAAAATGCTAAACTTAATTTAATAAAATACGGGACCGATGTAAAAAATTAATAAACTAAAAAAAAGGCCTAAATTGTTACAATCGGGGTTTTGCTTTTAAAGTAAAACACTTAAAAAAAGGGCTAAAATAGTGCACTTGTCGACAACTTCGAAGGACTTTAGGTTTTAAAGTGCAGCGCTTTAATTGCTTGTTTTAAGGGATATTTAAAAGCTAACTTAAATTAATTAATGCCGAGGCTTTAGTTAAAATTATTTGGGATAGTAAAAAATCCATCCTTTAATGTACACGCTTTTTGCTTTTACGGGTTTTTGGATTTGTGGCTTTGTTTAAAAATCCAAAAATCCCATTAAATTTGTGGCTTTATCCAAAAATCTAAAAATCCTTTTAGATTTATAACTTTATTTAAAAATTTAAAAATCCAAAAATCCAGCTTAAATAAGCCTGTTACGTATTTCCGTGTTTTTTAATAATGCGAGGTAAAAGCACTATTTAAAGCCCTTTTTATCTTGTGTTTTAGGATTTGCATGCTAGTTATAACATTAGGTTTCCCTTTTTAAACTAAATCCTTTTAGCTATATTTTGCTGCCCCACTTTTTGTTAATTGGTAAGTACTTTCCTTTTTTACCATTTTTTTCCCTTTTTTAATTAACGAAATGTTTCGTCGGGTGCGAAAACGTTTTTTCGCGAAAAAAACCTTTTAACGTAAGGATTTATTTGTTTAAATTGTTTTTTTACTATTAAAATGCCTTTTTATTTTTTTATTACGAGGTTTTAAAACGTAAAAAGTGTAAAGCTTTTTTTTAAAACTCGTTTCGGTGCGTGGAATGCTTCGGTCGAAATCGCTTAAATTACGACATTTTAGGTTTTTTTTTTTTAAATAGTTTCGTTTTATCGGCTTTTAATACTAATAAATGAAGGCCGAAGTTAAAACTGTGAAAAAAAAACGTTGTGCTTTAAATAATAAGCTCGAACGTTTGCGGAAATAAAAAAAAGTGTGGTTTAAAAAAAAATGCGTGCGATTCGTCGAGGTATCCACGCCGTAAAGGAATTAAAACGTGTTAAACGGGAGGAGGTTAACCGGGAAGCTCGTTAAATTGCCTCGCAATCCGAGCCGTTCGTGGCTTTTGCCGTTTTTTTATTAGCAAACATTTAAAATTAATTTTAACTTAAATTTGCTTGTTTTTTTTTAACTCGGGTAGGAGTTATTTTTGCCAACTGTTTTAAAAGATTTGTGGTATATTAAGTACCATTTTGGTTTTTTTTATTAAGTGTTACAATTAAAGGTTTGCTTTTAAAGTTAAGCACCTCGAGGGAGGAGAGGATAATATCGCTAATCTGGTTAACAAAAAAACACGTAATTTAAAAAAACAATCTAATTGCTTGCCTTAGGGGATGCTTAGGAGCTAACTTAGGTTAACTAATGCCGAAGCCTTAGTTAAAGCTACCTAAAACCGTAAAAAATCCATCCTTTATATATACGCTGCCTTTTGCCTCGTGTTAAATTGGATTTGTAGTTTTGCTATAAATTTACAAATCCTTTTCGGATTTATTGCTTTGTTATAAATTTATAAATTTTTATTGGATTTATTACTTTGTTATAAATTTACAAATCCTTTTTAGTTTACGTAACTCCACGTAACCAAAGCGGGGCGAAAATACCATTTTAAAGCCCTTTTTTACCTTGCTATCCTAAAAGCTTGCATGCTAATCGTAATATTAAGTTTTCTTTTTTAAGCTAAGTTTTTTTAACTACGTTTTATCGCCCCGCTTTTTGTTAATAGTAAGTACTTTCCTTTTTTACCATTTCCTTTTCCTTTTTTATTTAACAAAATGTTTGGCCGGGTACGAAAACGTCTTTTTGCGAAAAAAACTGTTAATCGTAAAAAGCTTTTAACGGTTATTTTTTTTAATTGCTACGAAATGCCTTCCTATTCGTATTATTACGAGGTTTTAAAACGTAAAAAATGTAAAGTTTTTTTTAAAACTCGTTTTAATACGTAAAATGTTTTCGGATTAATCGCTCGGAATGCGACGTTTTAAAGCCTTTTTTTTCCGAACTTCGGAATATCGTCGTTTAATATTCCAAACTTAAAACTAAACTGGAAAAAGCGGAGGAAAAAGTTTTCCGTTTTTAAAAGCAAAAACGAATGTGGCTGGAAAAAATAATACACGCGGTTCGCCGCGGTATTAATTCGGTGGAAAAGTTAAAGCGTATTAAGCGGGAGGAGGCTAACCAAGCGGCTCGCTAAGCTGCCTTGCATTCCGAGCCTTTTGTAGCTTTTTCCGTTTTTTCCGATTGGCAAATGCTTATGGTTAATCCTAATTTAAACTTGTTTACCTTTTTTAACTAAAATAAATTGTAACTTTTTTTAATAATTTTTTTAGGTTTTATAGCGCATTAGGTATAGTTTTGGTCCTTTTGCCGAAGTTTCGAGTTTAAATCCCGGCACGACCGTATTAAAAAGGCTTTAATAAAACGTTTCGTCCGAGTTTTACCTGGTTTTTTTTTTTTTTTTTTTTTTAACCGTTCGTGATAAACCTTTTTGCCTTATTTGGTTTCGGTAAATGCTGCTTTTTTTAACCTAATAGTAAAACGGTATTATTTATAACACTTATTTTGTAAATTTTAAATTCGACTTTCGGTTAATTTAAAATTAGTTTTTTCCACGGTTTTTTTTCGTATGCTCGTCCGGGTATACGAATAAACGGCTATGGTAAATAGCCCGCTTTTTTTCCTTTTGCTAACTTTTTTATAAGTGTTTTTATCGGTATTTTTTTAAAAGTTTTTAACAATGTTTAAAGTTCGTTGCTTTTTTTTACGTGTTTTTTTCGTAACCGTACTTTTTCCATTTAATTAAGTACTTTTTAAGCTTGTTTTTTTAGCTTATAATTTAAAACTTTTTCGATTTCGTATTTTTATTTTAAATCGATTTTTATTAACTTGTCGCGTTTAAAGCCCGGTAGCGCTAATTCGAGTAAAAAAACGTGAAAAACCAGGTAGGATTTTATAATTAGGGCAATCGGAATTTGTAATTTACGTTCGAAACTTTTTTTAATATTTTAAACGGTCCTAATTTTTATGGTTTAGCTTATCGCTCGGTCGGTTTGTTTTAATATTTCGTCGAAAAAGATAAACGCTATCCTTTTTTTTAAAAGTCGGTTTTTCGATCTTTTTTTTATTTATTTAAATAGCTATACGGTGTTATAGCTTTTTTAGCTTTATTTAAAAGTGTTTATACAGTTTGGTAAATTCCGTTATTTGTATTTTTGCTATTAAAGCATGTCTTTTTGCCTTAGGTTTTTTATACGCTATAAGCGTAAACTTATAATTCGCATAAAACGGTGTAATTTTTATGCTTTTATAAATTAAGCTATTATAAGCGAATTAAACTATAAGAAATAGTTATATTTAATCGTTTTATTTGTAATTAACGTAATAACGTAAATATTACTTTATAATTTGGATCGTCCGCTTCGTTTATCCATTTATTTAAAAGTAGTAAGTTATAAATAAAAAGTGCTTCGCTTTTAGCTTATTTATAAGCTTTTTCCAAAATTTACTAATAAATAGTTTATTTTTATTTATAATTAAACGGTTCGGCGTACCGTATTCCGCTATTACGTGTTTAATAAAAACGTACGCTAGCTTTATAACGTTGTTTTTTTTTTATATGGTAAAAATAAGGCGTATTTCGTAAGCCTAGTTATTATTACTAATATATTATCGTATTTTACTCCGGTTATCGGTTTTTTAAATTAGGAAAGTTTAATAACGAAGTTTATAGTAATTTCTTATTATACCTCGTTTAACGCCGGCAAAAGTTGCAAAAGCTTATAAGGCTTATGCCTGCTGGCTTTATTTTTAACGCAGCTTTCGCAATTTTTATTACATTTTATATTTCGGCTTAAGTTTTACAAACCCGTAATATTATTATAACCGTTTTTACGTTTTTTTTACGTTTTAGTAGCCGTATGCCAGCTGGTTATAAATTTGTTAAATTTTTTTTAAGGTTTAAACTTTTCCTTACCGGACCGTTTTAACGAGTATTTTTTATGCCGGGATTAAAATCCGTTTGGTTTTTCCGCTAAAATTATTCGTGTTTTTTTTAAATATTGGAACCTAATAGTTCGGTTGTCGGTTTAAAGCGTTTACCCGGCCGTTTTTCGACTTTTTTCGGTATTCGATCCGAATGTCGTAATTTTGCAAAAATTCATTTTAATAAATTTATCGTTTGTTTAAATTTTTGCTAATAATAAAGTGTGTTAAGTTTTTATAATCCGTATATATTATAATTTAGTGTTTCGTTTTATAAAAATATGGCCGTTATTTTTTAAATGCTCGAATAATTGCTAAAAGTTTTTTATCGTAAATATTACGGAGCGATCCCCAGCTACACCCAGCCACTACCTAATGTTACGGAGCGATCCCCAGCTACCACCTAGCTTTATATATACGGCTTTCCGCCATTAAATAAATGGGAGTTCTTTCCTTTCCCTTTTCGCGCAATAACAAGCTTTTTTCCTAGCATTTAAATGTTGCATAGTAACAATTTGTTACGCCATTTTCCAAAAACCGGTCGAAGCCGACCGCTTTTTGCTAAAACCAAAACGTAATATACCACGGAACCATAAACAAAACCACGAAGCATTATTAAAAAACCGACGGCGAATCGATAACCACCTATTAAAACTTTTTAAAACGACTAAAAGCTACTTATATAACAAATAAAGCCTCGGGTAACGAAGCCGCATTACAAAGCGAACGGAGCTTTAGCGAATTTTTCGCTAAGTTTTTTACTTTAATAACCTTAATTTGAAAGGTAAAAAAAGCGAGCATAATAGCTTTTGTTAGCGTTATTAACGGTTTTAAATAAGCGATGGACCAAATAAACGCCATTTTGTTAAAATTAAATAGCGGCGTAAATAATTTGCTTACCATTAATGCCGTTACTAAAAATAGCTTAAACCAAATGTCGGTAGCGCATTAAACCGCATTAGCCGATATTAAACGAAAAATGGCTAAAAGCGCCAAACTAAAGGAAAATAGGCGGAAAGCGAACGCGTTAAAAAAAGCGGTAATAGCCCGGCTTTAAAAAGCGCGGGATAAAATTATAATCCTCGAAGTACAATAAAACCAAAGGCGGGGATTTGGCCACCGAAGGTCGACCCGTTACGAGGACCTTTTTAGCTTAAAAACGCATATATTAGCCATTAGCAAAGCATTTACATTTATACCTAACGTTAATTTCCTACCGACCAGCGCCTTTTGTTAACCACCGGGGAAACGGCAGCTTTTCGACCTAAAGCCTATAACCTTTTAACGTTCGCAAAAAAGCAGCTTTTATCCGAAGCACGATAAAAGGCTTACGAGTTTTGGAAAGCCCAATTGCAAACCAAGTTCGCGCTAAACGGACTAGCGTTTTTAAAAGACGAAAAAAAAGTGTTATACGCCGGGCAATTCCTCGCAGGATAAACGTACAGCCTAGTTAAAAGCAGGATGCCTACCGACGATAACCCGTCGCCCAAACAAATCCACACTATCGCCGATTTGTTTCGTACTTTTAACCCGGTATATATTACGGCCGACGCGGTATAAACGGCTTAATAGCATTTCGCTAGCTTTAAATAAGGAAAAAGCTTTTTCGGAAATTTTATTAACGAATTTCACCGTTTCGCCGATTTATACGACATAATTAATGCATAACTAGTAAAAGCTTTAAAAAAAAAGTTAATAGCGAATTTAACGGGCTGCTCCGTTTTATTTTCCTATTATTATAACCAGCTTTTAACGCATTTAATAAATGGGTGGCACTGTTTCGCGATTTGTTTAATAATATCGCCGATTATGCCTATCGTTAGCGAAATTACAATTAAACGCTTTAAAACCGCCCGGGTTCGCAGTAGGATACGGCGTATAACGGCGACCTTATAAACTTTAATAAAGTTAATACCGGAAACCGCCCTCCTATTACGCTAGCAAAAAGGAACCGGCGCATAGCTTAAAACTTTTATTTTTATTGCGGAAAAAAAGGACATATATCCCGCGCATGCTTTGCGAAAACCAGCGGAACATCGGCGAAAAAAAAGTAAGCTTTGCGTTAAAACGCATGCGAAGCATTCGGAAACAGCCATTTTAAACAAATAAAAGGAGTTTTTTTTTAATTTTATAAGCTTTAATATAACTTTTTCCTTTTTTATATATTTACGCCCTAATAATATAAAAGCCCTTGCTAATCGCTAATCGATACGGGATATTTATTATAAGCGTTTATCGATAACTTTTTCGCGTATAAACACCAGCTTTTACGCTAACCCTTACCGCGATTAAAACCATTCCGTTTCGCAAACGGGAATATTGCAAAGTACATTACCAAATACGTTAAAATACGATATTACTTCGCCGATAAAACGGAAATACTAGTAATGTATTACTGGCTTTTAAGCGGTTTTAATGTTATTTTCGGCTTTTTTTAACTTAAATACCATAACCCTATTATTAATTAAAAAGCAAACATATTAGCAATAAACGGTAAAACGATAGCGGAAACCTAATACGCTATATTAAAATTAAAAATACGGATATTTAGCGCTATTAATTTCCTTATTTTTTGCAAATAATTAAGCGTATAAACCGAACGAACCATATTAGGAAAACTTATTGCCAAAACGACGACTAAACGTTTAAAAAACACGCGAAACTCCGACGAAATCGCCGACGAAACGCTAACCGCCTTTTTGCGATTCATTTTAACTTTAGATAATATACCCGACGTTGCTAAACTACCATTACGCTTTTAAACTTTTCGAAATTAAATCGACGAAATATTGCATTTTTAACAAATTTCCGACGAAAATATTAAAAAATATTTAAAAGGAAAACTACCGGCGATTATGCAAAAAATTTTGGATAAGCTTTTTACCGAGCTAAAAGATATAGCTAAATGTTTCCTGTTAAAAAACGCAAATACCTTACCATTTTACCGGCCGTTTAATTATAAAATCGAGCTGTTTGCCGGCTAAACGCTATTATATAGCCATTATAAAACTATATTACTAGGGGAATTACGCGTAATTCGCAAATATTTGGATAAGCATTTAGATAAAGGTTTTATTCGCCCGAGTTAATCCTTCGCCGCGGCGCCGGTGCTTTTCGCGCGAAAACCCGGTGGAAAAGTACGGGTTTATATTAATTATAAAAAATTAAATAATATTACCGTAAAAAACCGGTACTTTATTCCGCTTATTAAAGAAATTTTTAACGCGTTGTTTAAAACGAAATGGTTTTTTAAGCTGGACATTACTGCGGCATTTAACCGTTTGCGGATCGCTTTGGGAGATAAATGAAAAACAGCGTTTATTATTAAATTCAGCCTTTTCGAATGCTTTATCGCTAATTTCGGTATAATAAAAGCCTTAAACTTATTTTAATATTACATTAACCATACGTTAGGCGATATTTTGGATAAATTCGCCACCGTTTATTTAAATAACGTACTTATTTATAGCTAAACGCGGGCGGAATACCGGCGATATATTAGGGATATAATATAAAAATTCGCGGACGCCGGCTTTTACTATCGACATTAGGAAATGCAAGTTCGGCGTACAAAAAACAAAATACCTCGGCTTGGTTATTATAATAACGGGGATACGCATAAACGAAAAATAAAATACGGGCGATTAAAAAATGGTAGGGAATTACATTCGCTAAAAACCTTTAACGTTTCGTTAAGTTCGCTAACTTTTACTAACGATTTATTAAAAGCTTTTTAATTATCGCGCAATTTTTAACAGCATTAATAAGCGAAAAAAGTTAACCGGGTTTATTTACAATTAAAGTTTTAACGGCATTTCGATAGTTAAAAAACTTTTTTTTAATTACAATTACTTTAGCTTTTTATAACCCCAGTAAACGAACTATCGTGGAAATAAACGCTTTTAATTGGGCGTTTAATAAAGTCCTATCCCAAAAAAACGATAACGAAGCTTAACGCCGGTCGCTTTTTTTTCGTTTAAATATTCGCTAGCGGAATGTAATTACGAAATTTATAATAAAAAACTTCTAATTATAATTAAAACCTTTAAAAAATGGCGCCCCGAGCTTTAAAACGCCGAATAACCAATGGAAGTTTAGTTAAACTATAAAAACCTTTAATATTTCGCAATTATTAAACTTTTAAACCAGCGATAAATCCGGTGGTTAAAATTCCTTAGCGATTTTAAGTTCCAATATATTTACAAACCAGGAAAATTAATAGTTATACCAAATGCACTTTCCCGATTACCGGGCGTCCGATTAACGGATATACGCGATATAACAAACGATAGGATCGTTTTACGCTAAAAAACGTTACTTTTAAAAAGTGTTTGGCAATTAAAACACTAGTAAAACGACGGTATACCGATATTTTTACAATATATAGCATTTTATTAGTTAAATATATTAAAACCTATTAATACGCTAATCGATAATGCTTACGGGAAATGCAAAGTAATTTAAACGATATTAAAAACATTACGAAGCTTAACAGTTAAATAATTTTCGCATTTCGTCCGGAAATATAAAATTGCTAAAGCCGATTGCTTAGCAATCCGCGGGCGTATTTATATCGGGAACCGATTGTAAATTCCGTTTAACAACGTTTTAAAATTGCAAATCCTATATCGAACATATAGCTTACCGCTAAAAAAGCATCCCGGTAAAACGAAAACATACGATTTTATATAAAAAACTTACACGTAATTAGGTTTATAGCGAAACGTTAGCAGTTTTATTCGAAGCTATTATTTATATAAAATGGTAAAAAAAAAAAAGGTTTATTAAACGGATTATTAAAACCGCTGCTAATACTATTTCGGCCGTAAACGGATATTTCGATGGATTTTATTAAGCTATTGCCGAAATGCAAGCGGAACGAAATCGAATATAAAAACGTTTTAATAATAGTAAACCGTTTAACGAAAATAAAACATTACATCCTAATTGGTATAACGAATACGAGCTGCTTTACCGACGCTTTCGTTACGTTAATATATCGCTATTACGGTATACCAAATACCATCGTTTTAATAAAAGCATGCAATTCGTTTCGGCATTTTGGAAAAAACTATCGCGACGTTTCGGCGTTACTTTTCGCATATTATTATCGTATTACCCGGAATCCGACGAACAAACCGAAATAGTTAACGCGTATATAAAATAATATTTTCGAACATTTTATTTATTTTACCAAAACGATTAAATCGATTAGCTGCTTTAGGAAAATTCGCTAGTAATAACCAAATGTTAAAAACCATATACGTTATATTATTTTTCGCTAATTACGAATGGCATCCATATATAAGTATAAAACCAAAATCGAAGTAAAACGAAAGCGAAATACTAGCGATTTAACGTAAAATCCATAACGTTATTACCGTCGTAAACCGTATTAAAATTTTTTTTAAATTTGTTAAAATATTAGCAAAGGCATTTAAAAAACGCTATAAGGAAATAGCGAACCGCTATCGTTAAAACGCAAAAACATTTAAAATAAGCGATTTGGTTTAAGTAAATACGAAGTATATAACGATATCCCGTTTTACGCCGAAATTTAACGATAAATAAATGGGACCGTTTTACGTAATTAAAGTGTATTTACGCGCTTTTACTATCGATTTGCCGGCGAAATACAAAATTTTCCCTATTTTTTACATATCGCTAATAGTAAAGGAAAAACCGGGCTTGCTAAAACAGGAATAAATAAACCGGCAATACGCGGGGCGGCGCGGATAGCGTATACTAACGGAATATTTAAACTAAAGCGACGAAAACCTAACGAGGGAATAGCATTTTAACGCGATTTTAAAGTTTAAAAAAATACCCGAAATATTAAAGTATAAAGTAAAATGGGTTGCGCCGTATAAGCTTACGTGGGAGTTAGCACGGTTTTTGGAAAAGGCGGACGAAAAAATACAAAACTTTTATAAACGCCACCCGGGCAAGCCAAGCTTTCGATATAATGGCGACCTTTCGTAGTAAAAGCAGTATAAGCTTAGCGAACAGCCGGTTTTGCGTAACGCGTTAAACAGGAAGTGCTATTTTAAAAACCACGCGGAAAACTAAAGCGATAATAATAGCGGGGCGAATAATAATTACGAAAATAACGCGATTTAATATTTAATTTTAATTATATAACCGTATAAAAGGGCTTAAACAGCAAAAGGCCGGCGGAATAAAAACGATATTAAAACGCAAAACCATTATTACGATATAATAACGCTAGGATTATTTTACGCTTTAACCCGTATTAACGATATTGCTATTATTATTTAAATTACCAATTTAAAAACCGATATCGTTATTACCGTTTAAAAGCGGCGAACTATTATTGCTACCACTTTTAGCATTACTATCGCTACCGCTATTACTATTATTATCGGAAAAACCGCTAAACGACGTTTAATCGCTAACGTTGCTTTTAAATCCGATATGGAAACGTTAAACTCCGTTTCGGCTTAACGAAAAGATTATAAACCACGCTTTTATTTTAAAGCTTTTAACGATATATAAGCGGGAAGCTAGTAATTAAACCCCGGACTTTTTCGTTGTAATATTTAATAATATAGTCGCAATAGTTATTTATAACTTGGTAAAAAAGCCGCGCCGAACGCCGCGATAACGAACGACCGCTCGCGCGCAAGTAAAAAAACAACGCACGTTTTTCTTTTGCTAATTAACAAAGCGGCCGATAATGCAATTAACGAACTAACAGCGCGCAAAGCCCCAAATGCGATTCCCGTCGTCGGTGTTATAAATGCGAAGCTGCATAAACACGACGTTAACTCGCGGTTAATCCAACGGGTAACGTCGCGTTCATAATAATAACGCGTTTATTTAGCGTAAAAACATTTACTTTTAACAAAGCTTTTAGCGATTTCCCAGCGTAATAAAAGAGTTTGCCAGTTTTTAAGCTTTGGTACGCGCGGCCGCTAGCTTACGCTCGATGCGTTTTTACTGTAAACGGATAAACGGTTAGCAATAATAATTAAATAGTAAATAACCGGCGTTATACTTATATTGCGACTTTTTTTCGAGCTTTTAGCGCCGCGCTGTTTATCACTTTGCGTATTCGCGCGAATAAAGCCATTAAAAGCTTATATATATCGATATAAAAACGGTTTGGATAAATTGCAACTCGAATAGCGGGTAATCGGCCGGGTCGACCTATTGCGGAGCGTTATTATCCACGTGCTTATTAGCTTCCCATTAGTTAACTTTACGTTATAAAAAAAGGCATAACGAAAAAAACGATTCGCTAAAAGCTTAAAAAGCAATAAGGTTATTAAATCGCTACGTAAAAACGCCGACGGTTAAGCAGCGATTAGTTAGCAAACGATAAGCGAAAATAAAGCGGAAAAATATTTACGCTATTATAAAGCTTATTGCGATGTTGCATTAATCGTACAAATCCGATTGCTAATTAAAACGACGATTATTACCGAAATGGCACGAAAACTAAATGGTAACAAATATTTGGTTAAATAACGGCGGGGCGCGAGCGATAATTAAAAGCTTTATACGCTAAAACGCGGTGCGCAAGCAATAAATGCAAATGCGGACGGTAAAAGCCGTAGCGCGACCGACGATATCGCCGGGATAAAAATAAATAAGCGCTATTACGACGACGGCGGAAAACCGGCGAAACGCGAAATTTCGAAATAAAAAGGCGGGAGATATTATAAAACAAATAAAAAAAAAGGATGAAAAACGGCGGGAATAAAGCGGGGCGATAACGCGACGATGTTTTTTAAATATAAAAAGTTATAATATTGTAAGGTATCGCGGTACGTTGCTAAAAAACGGCGAAAAAAAAAGGAAAAGCTAAAAAAAAGCAAATGGAATACGAGCGAAGCGACGCGTTGGCGCCGGACAAAAAAACAAAAAACCGGCGAGGTAATTACGCCGCGCGCGCGGCGCCGCAATAAAAAAGGAAGGAGCAACCTAATAGGTGGTAAAACGAAGGTGAAAAAGGGGTAACAAAACGGGCATAACGCGCACGAGCATACCGCGCCCCGACGACGCGGGGCATATACGAAAGCACGGGACCATTAGCAAAACTACGGCAGCTTAACAACGATTTAACAATTACCCGCTAGTAAAATAACACGGATATTAACCTTAGTTTACAGTTAAGGACAATTGCGGGTTTAGGCAGGGATATTGTTACGGAGCGATCCCTAGCCACCATTTGGCTATTACCTAATATTACGGAGCGATCCTTAGCTACTACCTAGTTTATATATATACGGCCTTCCGCTATTAGATAAATGGAAGTTTTTTCCTTTCCCTCCTCGCGCAATAACAAGCTTTTTTCTTAGCACTTAGGTGTTGCATTGTAGTAGTAAATTTGGTAATTTAATTTAGGTTTATTTAACTTTTGCGAAAAAAAACGCGCAAAAATGCAACCGTTTTTAATCGTTTTTTTATCCGAGTTAACCGCCGATCGCGTAATCCGACGCGTTAGTTTTAATTTCGAAAGGTTTTTTTAAATTTAAAAATATTAATATTGGTTTTTTTAACACGACGTTTTGTAATTATTCGAAAGTTTTTTTTTTTATTTTTCTTAATAAAACTGGTAATTGTTTTTAGTAAAATTCGTAAATAGTATAGCGATTTTATTATAATTACGGATAAACCGTTTATAAAAGTTTAAAAATTTAAAAACCTTCGTATTTTCGTAACGTTTTTAAATATAAGCTATTTTTTAATTTTTTCGACTTTTTTAAAGTTTATACGAATTTATCCAAATATAATTACAAATTTTAGGAAAGCGACTTTTTGCGAATACTATTCGCACTTTTCTAATTTAATAAAAAGCTTTGCGTTAAATAGCTTTTAAAGCATTTTATATACGTGTTATTTATATTTTTCCATCGTTTTCGAAAAAATTAAAATATTGTTTAAATACGCGAAAACGAAAACGTTAAAATATTCGCGTAATACATAATTAATTATTTTTTAAAACGTAACCGGTGCATTGGTAAACCGAAAAGTTATTACTAAAAATTTGTAATAATTAAGCTTTGTTTTAAAAGCCATAAGTTACGTTTAGCTTTTTTTAATTCGTATTAAATTATAAGCTTTTCGTAGGTTTAAAACCGTAAAATACTAGGCTTTGCCGAGCTTATTTCGTAATTCGTCGATAAAAAGCAAAAAATACCAATTTTTAATAATAGCTTCGTTTAACGGTCGATAATTAATGCATATTCGCTCCGTTTTATTTTTTTTCTTTTTTTATAAAATCCTATATCCTATTAAAAATCGAAAAGTTTAATATGTCCTTTTCGTAAGTTTTTTTTTAATTGTTTTTTAATACCTTTTATTGTTAAAAGTTAAATTAGTATAATTTTTAGTATTTAAATTACGTTTTTAATTTAAATTTAATTTCCAAATCGAACGGTTTATATTCGGGAAGCACCGTTTTTACGTTTTTCGAAATAACTTTTCGTATTTATAATATTTTTTTTAAAATATTCGCAAACCATTTTTTAATATTAGTTTGGTCGTTTTAATCGCTTTCCACTTTAAATAATCGTATATTCGTTAATGCTAAATGCAAAGTAAATTGCTAAGTTTTATTACCGTTATAACTTTTTTTCGTTACTTTTTATGCTAACGGTTTAAAGTTCGTAATTGGTAAATCGTTTTAATTATTTATAGTTTTTCCTATTAAATTTAATCGGTGGTTTAATTATCCGTAGGTTATTTTTCTTAAATTAAAGGATTTCGAAATTACATTTCCTTTTTTTATATTTAGCTTATTTAATATAATAGTAACGTTGTTTTTATTCCGGGTGCGTAATATTATTAGCTGCGTTTTTCGATTAATTCATTTTTTATTAAGCGATAGGTATTTTTTCGACCGTTTTTAATTAATACGGTTGGTATTTCGTTTTATAAAAATTTTATACCGTTTAACCGCTTATAGCGATATTTAATCGCTTTATGCTTTATAATCGATTATTATTTTAACTTTTTTTTAATATTTTATTTAAAATGTTAATAAATCGTATAGTTAATTCGATTTTGCTATTGCAAAGGTTTTTATTAGTTTTTTTTTCTTTTTTCCCATTTTGTGCTTTTTATTCGGGTGGTTTATTTAGTTTTTAATAAAAAGAACGGGTATCGCACGTTTTTTTTTTATCCGGGTTAAACGGTACGTACGCTCGCGTAATTCTTTAATGCTAGGCTTCCGCTTTTTATATTATATGCTTTTTGCATTTCGCAATTTCGCATTTTTTTTAATCGAGCGTTTTAATAACGTATAGCATCGAATGCCGTTCGTTAAGCTTAAAAACTGCGGTAAACCTGCCGATTTAAGCTGGTTTTTACCGTGGTAATTAAAATGCCAAACGGGGCTTAATTTTAGCTCGCTTTTTAATTTTCGTGGGAAAAAATCGTATTTAAATTTAAATTGTAAATGGAATTTGCACTTTTCGTAAATACATTTTGTTTAAAAAAGGTGCAAATGTTTTAGGTATTTTATATTAATGCTAAAGTGGTTTTCGGGATTTAACGCAGCTTATTTCGGTTCGTTTGCGTTGTTAAACCTATAATTAGCATATTTAACTTTTTGCTGGTTATTAAATTACGATAAAAGTTAGCCGTTATTTTCGTTCGTCGGGGTGGCGTAATATAACGGTTTATCGAAATGTTTTAAAATTTTAACGTTTTAAAACACTTTAAAATACCGAAAGGCGTAAAAGCGCGTTAGCTTTTTTAGCTTATTTGATTTTCGCGGATTATAGGTATATAAGTTTCGCCGTTCGAACTTTTTGCTCGTTTTTAAAACTCGATCGTTCCGAGGTTTTATCCGTTTAGGTTTACCTTAGCGTTAATATCGGAATTTTTCGACTTTCGAAAAAGGTATGTTTAATTTAAAAGTTCTTTTCGGGATTTTCTTTTCGAATTTGTAAGCCCGGAAGCGACGCGTTGTTTTTTTTATTATCGTATTTAAGCTTTGTAGTTTTAAATATGCCAATGTTTTTAGGTTTTTAAGAATACCATTTAATAGCTTTTTTATCGGAATGGTATATATTGTATAGCTCGTCGTAATAACCCGTCCAATTAAACGCCGTTTTAAAATATAGTTTTTTTTATATCGGGGTTTTTTACGTTCGCTAAAAGTTAATTATTTGGCGGTTATTATTTCGCTAAAAGCAATTGGCTTTAATATGGTTAGCTTAGCCGCATTTAAAACATTTCCCGTTTTTCGGGTTTTGTTTTTGTTTTTTCTATTGCTTTATTACTAGTAAACGGCTCCCGCATTAAAATTTATAAATTTTAAATGCGTTTTGTAAACCGTAATAAGTTGCTATTTAGCCTTTTTTTAATTGGCTTTATTTTATGCCACATTTTTAAAACCATATTTTTTTTTCCTATTATCGTTTATATAGTTTATCGTTAATGCGAATTGCGTTTTAAACGTAATCCGTGAAAAACTTTAAACGGTTTTGTTTTATAAGGTCGTTTTTTACGTTTTCGCGTAATCCGTTGTAAAAATGCAATATTAACGTAGCGTTGCTTTTAGCTAAGCTTAATGTTAACCCGTTAAAAATTTACGGCGTATTTAGCTGCGGCTTTTCGCTATTTAAAAGCCAGCAGGTTTTTTTTAGCGATTCGGGTTTCGTTAATTATTCCGAACATTTTTCCGACTTTTTTTCCGAAAGTTTTAAAATTAGCGAAAATAATTTTAGTAGCTTTTTAATTACTTTTATATTTTTTAAAATAATCGTTTTAAATCGGCTAAAACCATTTTTTTATTTTGCCGTCCAGCTTAATAATAGCGTAAACGACTTTTTATTTTTCGCTTACGAATTGCTATTTGTAAAATTTAAAATAGCTTTTGCATTTGGTAAAAAACGTTTTAAATTTACCGTTTTCCTTTTCGTAAAAATCCGGGGACGGAAACTTTTACGTTTTAACCGCGATAGGCGTTTTAAAAAATAGCAGTTTCGTAGTAAATTGTTTACCTTAGCTTAGCTTTTAGCGATTTCGTCCGTTATAAGTTTAAAAAGATTAGCCGTATTAGCGGTTTTGTTAAAGTTGTATTTAATACCGTTAAAAGTAAAAACCGTGGTTTTTTCTTTTTTAAGCTTTTTATTACTGCTCGTTATGGTTATACTGTTTTCCTTTCGATAAAGTACTAAACAAAATCAATTAAATTGTTATAATTAAAGGTTTGTTTTTAAAATAAGGCATTTCGGGGAGGAAAGGATAATATAGCTAATTTGGTTAATAAAAAAAACATAATTTAAAAAAATAATTTAATTGCTTGCTTTAAAGGATGCTTAAAAGCTAATTTAGGTTAACTAATGCTAAAGCTTTAGTTAAAGCTATTTAAAACCGTAAGAAATCCATTTTTTATATATACGCTGTTTTTGCCTTATATTAGGTTGGATTTATAACTTTGCTATAAATTTACAAATCTTTTTTAAATTTGTTATTTTGTTATAAATTTATAAATCCTTTTGGATTTATTACTTTATTATAAATCCATAAATCTTTTTTAGTTTACGTAATTCCACGTAACCGGGGCGGGGCGGAAGCACCATTTTAAAACCCCTTTTTATTTTACTATTTTAAAAGCTTGCTATTATAATTAAAAGTTTGCTTTTAAAGTAAAGCATTTCGAAGGAGGAAAGGATAGTATTATTAATTTGGTTAATAAAAAAACACGTAATTTAAAAGGATAATTTAATTGCTTGTTTTAAAAGATATTTAAAAGCTAATTTAAATTAATTAATACCGAAGCTTTAATTAAAAACTATTTAAAACAAAAGGAAATCCATTTTTTATATACATATTACTTTTTTAATAGTTTTTTAAATTTATAGTTTTATTTTTAGCTTATTACAAATCCATAAATCCTTTTTAAATTTATCGTTTTGTTTTTTGGCTATTATAGATTTACAAATCTTTTTTTGGATTTATCGTTTTGTTTTTTAGCTATTATAAATTTAAAAATCCTTTTTGGATTACGTAATTTCACGTATTTTAATGCGGGGCAAAAGCACTATTTAAGCCCCTTTTTATTTTGCTGCTTTAAAGCTTGCATATTAGTCGTAATATTAAGTTTCCCTTTTTAAGCTAAATTTTTTAGCTATATTTTATCGCCCCGCTTTTTGTTAATAATAAATACTTTTCTTTTTTACCATTTCCTTTCCTTTTTTTTTTTAACAAAATGTTTAGTCGAATGCGAAAACGTTTTTTTGCGAAAAAAACCTTTTAGCGTAAAGATTTGCTCGTTTAAATTTTTTTTTTTTATCGAAATGCCTTTTTGCTTTTTTATTACGAAATTTTAAAGCGTGAAAAATGTAAAGCCTTTTTTTAAAATTTATCGCGGTGCGTAAAATGCTTTAATTAAAACCGCTCGGGTTGCGACATTTTAAGCCCCTTTTTTACGCAGCTCCGAAAGATTGGGAAATAGCACGCAATATTCAATGCCGAATTAAAAGCAAAAAAGGAAAAGCGCCGTGCCGTAAAACGAAAGCTTTTTGCTGTTAGCGCTCGTATTAAACGTTTAAAAACGCAAAAAAAGTGGTTTAAAAAGAAAATGCGCGCGTTTCGGCGCGGTATTAACGCTGTAAAAAAGTTAAAAAGTGTTAAGCGGGAAAAGGCCGAACAAGCGGTTTGCCAAATTGCCTCGCGGTTTAAGCCGTTCGTAGCTTTTACCGTTTCCCCCGATTGGCAAGCGTTTAAAGTTAATCTTAACTTAAATTTGCTTTTCTTTTTTTAATTTAATAAGTTATAATTGTTTTAACAATTTCCATAAATCGTGTAGCGCAATAGTAGCGCATTTTACCCAATTAACCGGAGGTTTTAGGTTTAACTTCCAATACGACCGTTATTAGGAATTCAATTATCGACGCGTCGGCGATCGGGTTTTTAACTACTTTTGCTTTTGTTAATTTTTTTATAAATGCTTTTGCCAGTATTTCGTTAAAGCTTTTTAACAATTTATAACGTTGGTTGCTTTTTCCCACGTGTTTTCCTCGTAGCCGTACCTTTTTTATTTAATTAGGTACTTTTAAACCTGTTTTTTAGCTTATAATTTAAAAAAATTTCAATTTCGTACTTTTATTTTAAATCGATTTTTATTAACTCGTCGCTTTTAAAGCCCGGTAACGCTAATTTAAATAGGGAAACGTGAAAAACCGGGTGGGATTTTATAGTTAGCGGTAATCGAAATTTGTAATTTACGTTTAAAACCTTTATTAATATTTTAAACGGTTTTAATTTTTTATAGTTTAGCTTATCGCTCGGTCGTTTTGTTTTAATATTTCGTCGAAAAAGATAAACGCTATCCTTTTTTTTAAAAATCGGTTTTTCGATCTTTTTTTTATTTGCTTAAGTAGTTATACGGTGCCGTAGCTTTTTTAGCTTTATTTGGAAGTGTTTATGCAGTTTAATAAGCTTTGTTATTTATATTTTTGCTATTAAAGCATATTTTTCTGCTGTAGGTTTTTTATACGCTATAAGCGTAAACCCGTAGTTCGCATAAAACAGTATAATTCTTATGCTTTTATAACTTAAATTGTTATAAGCGAATTAAACTATAGGAAGTAATTATACCTAATTGTTTTATTTATAATTAACGTAATAACGTAAATATTGCTTTATGGTTTGGTTCGTTTGCTTTATTTATTTATTTGTTTAAAAGTGGTAGGCTATAAACAAAAAGTGTTTTGCTTTTAGCCTATTCGTAAGTTTTTTTTTAAAATTTGCTTATAAATAGCTTGTTTTTATCCGTAATTAAACGGTTCGGCGTGCCGTATTCCGCTATTACGTGCTTAATAAAAACCTACGCTAGCTTTATAGCGTTATTGCTTTTTATATGGTAAAAATAAAGCGTATTTGGTAAACTTATTTATTATTACCAAATATTATCGTATTTAACTTTCGTTATCGGTTTTTTAAATTAGAAAAGTTTAATAACGAAATTTATAGTAATTTTTTGCCATGCTTCGCTTAACGCCGGCAAAGGTTGCAAAAGCTTATAAAGCTTATGCTTGCTAGCTTTATTTTTAGCGCAGTTTTCGCAATTTTTTATTACGTTTTATATTTCGGCTTAAGTTTTTACAAACCCGTAATGTTATTATAGCCGTTTTCACGTTTTAATTACGCTTTAACAACTATATGCCAATTAGTTATAAATTTGTTGGATTTTTTTTAAAGTTTAAACTTTTTCCTATTGGACTGTTTTAATAAGCATCTTTTATACCGGGATTAAAAATCCGATTGGTTTTTCCGCTAAAATTATTCCTATTTTTTTAAATATTACAATTTAATAGTCTGGTCGTTAGCTTAAAGCGTCCGCCCGGCCGTTTTCCGACCTTTTCCGGTATTCGATCCGAATATCGTAATTTTGCAAAAACTCGTTTTAACGGATTTATCGCTTGTTTCAATTCTTGCTTATAGTAAAATGCGTTAAATTTTGTAATTTATATATTATAATTTAATGCTTCGCTTTACAAAAATACGGTCGCCATTTTTTAAATGCTCGGATTGTTATTAAAAGTTTTTTATCGTAAATTTGGTACTTTAATTTAGGTTTATTTAACTTTTGCGAAAAAAACGCGCAAAAATACAACCGTTTTTGGTCGTTTCGCTGTCCGAATTGGCCGCTAATCGCGTAATTCGACGCGTCGGTTTTAATTTTAAAAGGTTTTTTTAGGTTTAAAAATACTAATATTAGTTTTTTTAATACGCCGTTTCGCAAATGCTCGAAAGCTTTTTATTTTTGCCTTTCCTACTAAAACTAGTGGTTATTTTTAGTAAAATTCGTAAATAATATAGCGATTTTGCTATAACCGCGGATAAATCGTTTATAAAAGTTTAAAATTTTTAAAAACCTTCGTATTTCCGTAACGTTTTTTAATATAAGCCATTTTTTAATTTCTTTAATTTTTTTAAGGTTTATATAAACCTGTTTAAATATAATTATAAATTTTAAAAAAGCAACTTTTTGCGAATGCTATTCGTATTTTTCCGGTTTAACAAAAAGCTTTGCGTTAAGCAGCTTTTAAAACACTTTATATACGTATTCCTTATGCTTGTTTATCGTTTCCGAGAAAATTAAAATATCGTTTAAATACGCGAAAACGAAAACGTTAAAATATTTACGCAATATATAATTAATTATCCTTTAAAACGTAACTAATGCATTAATAAATTTAAAAGTTATTATTAAAAATTCGTAGCATTTAAATTTTATTTTAAAAGCCGTAAGCCATTTTTAGCCTTTTTTAATTCGTATTAAGCTATAAGCTTTTTGTAAATCCAAAGCCGTAAAATATTAAGCTTTACCGAGCTTATCGCGCAATTTATCGATAAAAGGTAAAAAATACCGATCTTTTATCGTAGTTTTATTTAATAACCGGTAATCGATATATATTAGTTTCGTTTTATTTTTTATTTTTTTTTATAATATCCCGTATTTTATTAAAAAATCGAAAGGTTTACTATATCCCTTTTATAAATTTTCCTTTAATTGTTTTTTTAATACCTTTTACTATTAAAAGCTAAATTAGTATAGCTTTTGGTATTTAAATTACGTTTTTAATTTAAATTTAATTTCCAAATTAAACGGTTTATATTTGGAAAGCACGGTTTTTAAATTTTTCCGAAATAATTTTTCGTATTTGTAATATTTTTTCGGAATATTCGCGAGCCGTTTTTAAATATTAATTGGATTATTTTAATCGCTTTCCGCTTTGGATAATCGCGTATTTATCAATGCTAAATGCAAAGGTAAATTGCTAAGTTTTATTACCGTTATAACCTTTTTTCGTTGCTTTTTATATTTACGGTTTAAAATTTGTAATTAATAAACCGTTTTAGTTATTCGTAATTTTTCCTATTAAATTTGGTCGATAGTTTAATTTATTCGTATATTGTTTTTTTTAAGCTAAAAAATTTCGAAAATTATATTTCCCTTTTTTATATTTAGCTTATTTTAAAGCGAAACAATTATACGCAGTAATATGCAAAAGCGCAATGGCATATAAAGCCGCAGCATACCACCTTCCAACCGAACCACGAGGCCGGCCCCGAAGCGCGGCCAAAAAGTTAGCGAAAAAATAGCGAGCATATTTTAAAGTGGTAGCCGGAGCATACAAAGCGACGTTATTAGCCCACCTGGAAATAAAAACCTACGTGCCACCTTTAAATTTGTACTTAAACGAAAGGGTAATTAATATAAAAATAAATGGCTGGAAACTGGAATAATATAGCGAATTAACGAAGCGATAGCGAAAGTAACGGGCCGATTTAAAAGGTTAAAGTACCGGGAACGGAACAGGAAACCACACCCTTAAAGCGGCCAGGTAAAAAGGGGATAGGCGGAACGCTAAAACCGACCTAAAACAACCCCGGAACCGAAACGCAAACCAATCCCCCGCGGAAACGAAAAAAAGTCCAAATACAAACACGCGAAACGTTAAAACCTTAACGTAATAATAAAATGGAAGTTAAAAGTTGCCAGTTCGACGAAAGCGGCAAAAAAAACGAACCGGCATAAAACCGCGTGCTTAGCGGATAACCCCTTATTTACGGAAAAAATGGTTAAATATTACGAAAAAATGCTAAAAATACACAGCTTAATAGCAATTTAAGTTAAAACGGAAAAGCTTGGTTTAAATGCTTTCCTATTTAATAAAAACGTGCCCGACGCGGTAACGCCGTTATGCAAATGCGGTAACGGATAAAAGGAAATAATATAGCACGTGTTAACCTAATGCACCCGCTAAAACAAATAGCGGGATAATACCGGGATAGTATAAGCGAATAGCTAAAAAGCATATTTTAAATTGTGGGAAATAAAAAATATACCATTTAAAAAAAGCAATACGCATAATATTTAAAATTAAAAAACTAATAAATTTTAAAACAGCGAAAAAGGTGGAAAAAAACGCGCAAAAAAAAAGGAAAAAAAAAAACGTTATTAAATCGGAAAAAACCGAACCATAAATAATTATAAAACGCTAAACGAAAATACCTTATTAAAAAACGAAGGGAAAAAAAAGTAAACCGATGTTAATACTTTATATACGAACCGCAACCGGAAAAAAACCGATTAAGTTAATTATTTCTATTTTTACCCATTTTTTTTAACATTTCGTTAATAATATCCTCCTAATATTTAGTTAAAATCCAATCGAAGGTAAAATTAAAAGGATTTTATATAAAGGATATTTAGCAAATATAAAAAGGTTAGCGAACCGGAGGAAAATAGCGATATAAAGGGAAATATTAATAAACCCGTATTTTAGCCCGTTTTAAAACTAACGCTTTTATTCGAATACGGTTAAACGAATCCCACGTATCGATAATTTTAAAAGCTTAACCCGATATGGCTTACGCTAAAAGCACCATATTGCTAAAAAGGGAACGAACGAAACCCGAGCCACTAAATGCAGCTATAATAGCAAAAGCGCTTTTTAAACTGGAAAGGAACGAGCGCGAAAACCTAGCACTAAAAGGGACGCCGAACCGCTTCCCGATATTTTTCGCAAATCGAACGTAACCGGTAATAACGTTTTTAAAATGGTATAACGAAATTGGAAAAAAGCATTAATAATAAAGCATATAACACCGGAATAAAACCGCTATAAACCTTAGCGGTATAAACGACCTCCGTTAAAACATTTTTTAAATCGGTAGCAATTTTAAAAAGGGATTAAATATAGCGCTAATAGGTATAAAAAACGCTATAAACTTAATCTTTAATATTAACGGGAAATTACCAAAACGAAACCGATAAATTAGCAATAAAAAAAAGTAATAAAAAAAAAGGAAAAAAAATAACAAATTTAAACGTAAATACCGCGCGAAAAGCGCACCTATATAATTAAAACGCGAAAAGCTAAAAATATAAGTTAGCATAACCGAAACCGAGTAAAAAAAAAAGCGGAGCAAATAAAAAACATATAAACCTTATAATAACATCCCCGAACGGCGCCGGCATTATTAATGCCGTTAGCGAAACGCTAAATGCAATTAACACAAATTTTGCAAGCAAGTTTAAAAAGTTAGCGAAGTGGGATAAAAAGAGGAACGATACGGGAAATATACATTATCGAATCGTAAAAAATGTAACCCGAAAAAATAGCGATCGCCGCTTTGTACTTTTTTAATGGTACAAACGGTAGGGTTAAAGGAAAAAAAAAAATTAGTAAAAAAACAAGGAACGAAACGGTGCAAAACCGCATTTACAGCTTTAACGCGGGGGTTCGGAGCAACGCCGGCCTCGAAGTCGTCGTTATCGTTAAAGCTGGAAAATGGGTGCTCGTTACGATCGCCACGAGGAGGAGTAAACGCAAAGCCGCCACCACCACCGCTACCGCTATAGCCGCCGCGCGCATTACCGCGCGCGCCGCCGCAAAAAGAACGGGAAGTTTTATCTTTAAAAGCCATAATGCAGGAAAACAAGAGCCGGAAAAAGAACGAAGCGCGGGAAGGCAGGTATAAAGGCGCGGGCGGAAGGATGCGCGAAAGTTAAAAGCAAAAGTGGGAAAAAAGGATTAAAAGTTGTAATAAAAAAAAATTAAAAAAAAGCGAAAAAGAAAAGGCAAAAACCTTTAAAAGTAAAAGGGAAAGGAACGGTAAAAACCCGCACCCGGAAAAAAATAAAAGCATAACCGAAAAGCACGATATAAATAAGGTAAAAGCAATATAATTACGAAAACGGCGAACTAATAAAAAGGTTAAATGCGCGTTATAAGCGAGGAAACAATCCGCAACCGGAGCGTTACTTTCGGAAGCGAATAACATAATCACGTCGAATTACCCGACGTTAACCACAACCCCCGAACTTTACAAAGCAGCCACGCGACCAAGTACCGAAGCGGGACCGGGAAACCTCGGACGCGAATAACTAAACTACCGCAATTAACCGAACTAACACTACCTATTATATTATTACAAAAAAAGAAAACCCGGCACCGGGGCGCTATTTAAACGCAATATGCATTTTTTATAATCTTTTTTTTGCGTATTTTCCTATTATTACCATTAATTATAAGGACGCTTCCGCGATGGAACCTTTAAAAACAGTCGCAGGAATTAAGCAAACGGTATTACTGTTTAATATAGCAAAAACCGTATACGAAAAGCAAATATGGTTTTTATTCCCAGGCTACCGAGCCGGATGCGGACCGCACCCGGAAACGAGTTTAAAGGTTTTTACATGTATATAAAACAGTAAAAGCACCGAGGTTTTTATAAACATAACGGCAATATAACTAATAATAATAATAATAATATTTAGCTTATTTAATATAATAATAACGTTTTTTTATTTCGGGTGCGTAATATTATTAGTTATGTTTTTTAATCGATTTATTTTTTATTATAAGCGATAAGTATTTTTTCGACCGTTTTTAATTAATACGGTTAATATTTCCATTTTATAAAAATTTTATACCGTTTAACCTTTTATAGCGATATATAATCGTTTTATGCTTTACAATCGATTATTATTTTAACCTTTTTTTTTAATATTTTATTCGGAATGTTAATAAATCGTATAATTAATTCGATTTTACTATTGCGAAGGTTTTTATCGGTTTTTCCTTTTTTTTATTTCGTGCTTTCCGTTTAAATGGTTTTTTTAATTTTATAGTAAAAGGAACGAATATCGTACGTTCGTTTTTTTATCCGGGTTAAACGGGATATACGTTTATACGATTTTTTAATGCTAAGCTTCCGCTTTTTATGCTATATGTTTTTTGCATTTCGCAATTTCGCATTTCTTTTAATCGAGCGTTTTAGTAATATATAGTATTAAATACCGCTTTTTAAGTTTAAAAACTGCGGTAAATTTGCTAATCCGGGTTAGCTTTTACCGTGGCAATTAAAATGCTAAACGGCGTTTAATTTTAAGCTCGTTTTTTAACTTCCGTGGAAAAAAATCGTGTTTAAATTTAGGTTATAAATATATATTTCCATTTTTCGTAAATGCATTTTGCTTAAAAAAGGTACAAATATCCGGGGTATTTATATTAATATTAAAATGGTTTTCGGGTATTAGCGTACCTTTTTTTTAGATTATTTACATTATTAAACCGGTAATTAATATATTTAACTTTTTGCTAATCGTTAAATTACGATAAATGTTAGCCGTTATTTTTATCCGCCGGGGTGGCGTAATATAACGGTTTATCGGGGTGTTTTAAAACTTTAACGTTTTAAAAACACTTTAAAATATCGAAAAACGTAAAAGCGCGTTAGCTTTTTTAGCTTATTTAATTTTCGCGAATTATAAATACAAAAGTTTCGCTATTTAAACTTTTTGCTTATTTTTAAAATTCGGCTATTTTAAAGGTTTAACCGTTTTGGTTTATTTCGGCGTCGGTATTGGAATTTTCCAACTTTCGGAAAAGGTATGTTTAATTTAAAAGCTTTTTTCGTGTTTTACTTTTTTTTTAATTCGTTTATTAAAACTGTTTTTGTTTACGTTTTACGAAAAACGGTACCGTTTTTTCCTTTTAAATTCGTAAGCCCGAAAATAACGCGCTGCTTTTTTCGTTATTATATTTAAACCTTGTAATTTTAAATATGCAAATGCTTTAAGGTTTTCGAAAATATTATCCGGTAACCTTTTTATTAAATTAGTATTTGTCGTATAGCTTATCGTAATAGCACGTTTAGCTAAATGTCGGTTTAAAATATGCTTTTTTTATATCGGGCTATTTTAAATTTGTTAAAAGTTCGTTATTTAACGGTTATTATTTCGTTAAAAGCAGTTTATTTTAATATAACCGGTTTAGCCGTATTTAAAATACCTTTCATTTTTCGGGTTTTGCTTTTGTTTTTTCTATTGCTTTTATTACTAATAAGCGGTTCCCGCATTAAGGTTTATAAAGCTTAAATGCGTTTTATAAACCGTAATAAACTTTTTACTTAGCTTTTTTCTAATTAGCCTTATTGCTTTATGCCGTACTTTTAAAACTATATCCTTTTTTTTTATTATCGTTTGTATAATTTATCACTAATACAAACCGCATTTTAAACGTAATCCGTAAAAAACTTTTAGCGATTTTGCTTCGCGAGTTTATTTTTTACGTTTTCGCGTAATTCGTTATAAAAATGCAATATTAACGTAGCGTTATTTTAATTAAGCTTAATACTAATCCGTTAAAAGTCTGTTGCATATTTAGCTGCAAGCTTTCGCTATTTAAAAACCAACAAATTTTTTTCGGCGATTCGGGTTTCCTCGATTATACCGAACACTTTTCCGACTTTTTTTTCCGAAAGTTTCGAAATTAGCGAAAATAAGCTTAGTAGCTTTTTAGCTCTTTTTATACCTTTTAAAATAGTTATTCCAGGTTAATTAAAACCACTTTTTTATTTTACCGTCCAGTTTGGTAATAGCGTAAACGATTTTCTATTTTTCGCTTACGAATTGCTATTTGTAAAATTTAAAATAGCTTTTACATTTGGTAAAAAACGTTTTAAATTTTCCGTTTTTTTTTTTATAAAAATCCTGGAACGGGAATTTGTATATTCGAATTGCGATAAATGTTTCGAAAAACACCAATTTCGCAGTAAATTGCTTTACTTCGGTTTAGCTTTTAGCGATTTCCTTCGTGATAAATTTAAAAAGGCTAGCCGTATTAGCTGCTTCGTTAAGGTCGTACTTAATACCGTTAAAGGTAAAAACCGTGGTTTTTTCTTTTTTAAGCATTTTACTGCTGCTTAATATAGCTGTATTATCCTTTTTCCGATAAAGTACTAAATAAAATTAGTTAAAATGTTACAATTAATGGTTTGCTTTTAAAATAAGGCATTTCGGGAGTGGAAAGGATAGTATCGCTAGCGTTAGTGGATAAGGAATTACGTAATTTAAAAAGACAATTTAATTGCTTACTTTAAAGGATGCTTAAAAGCTAATTTAAGTTAACTAATGCCGAAGCTTTAATTAAAACTACTTAAAATAATAGGAAATCCATTTTTTATATATACGCTGCCTTTTGCTTTATGTTAAATTGGATTTGTGGTTTTGCTATAAATCCACAAATCCTTTTTGGATTTATTGCTTTGTTACAAATTTATAAATCCCTTTTTGGATTTGTTGCTTTGTTACAAATCCACAAATCCTTTTTAATTTACGTGATTTTACCTAACCGGGGCGGGGCGGAGGCACCACTTCGAGGCCCCCTCCTGCTTTGCTGTTTTAAAAGCTTGCCTGCTAGTCGTAACACTTGGGTTTAAATAAAAAAGGCGAATTTGTTAACCAGGTTAGCAAAAGCGACCTCGGCATATAATTAAACGGAACGACTTTTACCAAAGTTAAAAAGGGCAAACAGGTTTAAATTAGGATTAACTTTAAACGTTTGCCAGTTAAAAAAAAACGGAAGGAGCTACGAAAAGCTCGGATTGCGAGGCAATTTGGAAAGCCTCCGGTCGGCCTTTTCCCGCTCGATACGCTCCGGTTTTTTTACGGCGTTAATATTATAACGTAACGCCCGCATTTTCTTTTTAAACCACATTTTCTTTTGCTTTTTTAAACGCTTTAATTTAGCGTTCAAACGACGACGTTTTTTTCTTTAACAATTTTCATTTTAGCTTTTAATTTTTAGTGCTATTGGCTAATAATACGCAACTGTTCGGGAAAAGGGTTTAAAACGTTACAACCGGAACGGTTAAAACGGAGGCATTCGATATAACGTAATAAATCCTAAAAAAATACGCTGCATTTAGCTAAACCTTAGGCTTTACAAGGAAACAAAACGGCATTTCGAAAAAAGAAAACAAAGCAATCGCTAAAAGGTTTTTTTAGCGAAAAGTGGAAAAACGGCGAGGCTGGGACGATCGCTTTTGCACCCGATTAAACATTTAATTAAATCAAAAAAAGGGATAAAAGAAAGTAAAAAAGGAAAGGACTTACCAATTAACAAAAAGCGGGGTAGTAAATTTAACGAAAAGGATTTAACCTGGAAAAGGAGATTTAATGTTACGATTAAGGTCGGCAAAAAGGAGCGATAAGCGGGACAGTTTGGGAAAGGCTTACTTAACCCCACTAAACGGAGTTACGTAACAAGCTTAAATAAGCCTTAGAAATTAATTTGTGTAATTTATAACAAAGCAAATAAAGTAAAACTAATTTGTGCGATTCGAAATAAATTAAATAAATCACGGCAAATGTATACAAGGATTTATAAGGATATAAAAAGGCAGGGCTTTTTCGTGTTAGTAAATTTAATTAAAGCCTCGGCATTAATTAACCTAAAGTTAGCTTTTAAATATCCTTTAAAGCAAGGAATTAAAGCGTTGCGCTTTAAAACCCAGAGTTTTTTTTAAAATTGTCGATAAATGCATTGTTTTAACCCTTTCTTTAAATGTTTTACTTTAAAAGCAAAACCCTGATAGTAACATTTTGCTCTTTTTAATTTGGATTCGGTTTTGGAAAAGCTGGATATAAAACTACGAACTTTAATTTCTTAAAAACGCTTTTAAACAACCCTGAATTTTGGACTTTTAAAACGCAGCGGACAGTTAGAAAAGCAATTTGGCAATCCGAACATATTAAAATTCGGATTTCCAATTACCGAAATAGCTTTTCGACATTTATGCTAGCGGTTATAAACCAGCTTGCGAAAAGAACGAGTTTAATTATGCATTAAATGGCCCTTTTTAAAGCCGAAATTGCTTTATTACGCAAAGCGACCAACACGTTAAGCAAACGCCGGAGCGCTAAAAAATCACGTATTTAATAAAAAGGGTTATTTACTATCAAAAAGGTACGAAATATTTTAAACTAAAAAAAGCTAAATAAACGGCTATAGTAAAAAATGCGCGACCGTGGGGGTTAAGAAAAAAGGGCAACGATAACTCGTCGGCGATATAGCATTTGCGATAAAACGGGATATAATACGCGCATTTGCCAGGAAAAAGTAAAAATGTCCGATATATATAGCTTTAAATAGTTTTAATAGATTCCCAGCGTTTTTAGGTTATTATGCGCGTCGATTGTCCGGAAGTCGGGTCCGGGTTTATCGCTTGCTAATATGTGTCGCTTATTAATAAACTACGTTATATTACATAAATACTAAAAAAAAATTTAAACTTTTTAATATAAGTTAAAACCGCAAAATTAAAAATAACATTTTTTATTCGAAAAAACTTTTTAATAAAATTAACGCTAAAATACCGGGATATAACAATCGATTTATTATAAGGAATTAACGAATTAATTACGGACAACCTTGTAAAATAACAATAAAAAAGCAATAATTATACCAGGATAATAATTGTTATTAAAAACGTTTATGTTATAACGAAAATCCCGATTAAAAGGAAACAAGATTAAAAATAAATAAATAAATAAATAACGACGGTTTTAATAATAAATTAAATTAAACCGCTTTTAAAACCATTATAAAATTATTATACGATTAACGTGGTTTACAAGCGAGTGGGCCACGATAAAATTTTATATTAAAAGCGTTTTTCGATACCCTTGTTAACTTAGCCAATATATGCTTAAATTTAACCAAATTTGGAAAGGTTATATTTGTTACGACCAGCATGCAAGCTTTAAAACAATAAGGTGGGAGTGGCTCCAATCGGTGCCCCGCCCCGCACCTAAAACACGTGGAATTACGTGGTTTAAGCAGGATTTGTGGATTTGTAATAGCTAAAAATAAAGCGACAAATCCAAGCAGGATTTGTGGATTTATGGTAGCTAAAAATAAAGCGATAAATCCAAACAGGATTTGTAAATTTGTAATAGTTAAAAATAAAGCTACAAATCCAGGAAAATTGTTAAAGAAAAATAGCGTATATATAAAAAATGGATTCCTTTTTGTTTTAATAGCCTTTAATTAAGGCTTCGGTATTAATTAAGTTAAATTAGCTTTTAAGCATCCCTTAAAGTAAGTAATTAAATTATCCTTTTAAATTACGTATTTCTTTATAATTAAACCAGCGATATTATCCTTTCCACCCCCGAAATGCCTTACTTTAAAAGCAAACCTTGAATTGTAATATTTTAACTAATCCTATTTAATACTTCGCTAAAAGGAGAAAATCATGCAATTATAACGAGCAGTAGCAAAAAGCTCGAGGAGGAAAAAACCACGGTTTTTACCTTTAACGGTATTAAGTATAACCTTAACGAAACAACTAATACGGCCATTTTTTTAAGCTTATAGCGGACGAAATCGCCAAAAGCTAAACCGAAATAAAGCAATTTACTGCGAAATTAGTATTTTTTAAAGCATTTGTCGCAATCCGAACGTACAAATTCCTATCCCCGAATTTTTACGGAAAAAAAAACGGCAAATTTAAAACGTTTTTTACCGAATGCAAAAGCTATTTTAAGTTTTACAAATAGCAATTTATAAGCGAGGAATAAAAGGTTGTTTGCGTTATTATTAAATTAAACGGTAAAATAAAAAATGGTTTTAATTAATTTAAAATAATTATTTTAAAAAGTACGAAAATAGTTAAAAAGCTATTAAGCTTATTTTCGTTAATTTTAAAACTTTCGGAAAAAAGGTCGGAAAAATGTTCGAAATAATTAACGAAACCCGAATCGCCGAAAAAAATTTATTAGCTTTTAAATAGCGAAAGTTTGTAATTAAATACGTAGCGAACTTTTAACGGATTAGCATTAAGTTTAATTGAAGCGATGCTATATTAATATTGCACTTTTATAACGGATTGCGCGAAAACGTAAAAAACGAATTCGCAAAACAGGATCGCCCCGAGTTTTTTACGGATTACGTTAAAAACGTAATCCGTATTAACGATAAATTGTACGAACGATAATAAAAAAAAAATTAGTTTTAAAAATATAGTATAAAATAATAAAACTAATTAAAAAAAGATTAAATAGCAACTTATTACGGTTTACAAAACGCATTTAAACTTTATAAATTTTAATTCGAAAGCCGTTTATTAGTAATAAAGGCAGTAAAAAAGTAAAAGCAAAACCCGAAAAACGGGAAATGCTTTAAATGTGGCCAAACCGGCTATATTAAAGCAAACTGCTTTTAACAAGATAATAACCAGCAGGTAATTAACTTTTAACGAACGTAAAAAAGCCCGATATAAAAAGGGTTATACTTTAAACCGACGTTTAATTGGACGTGCTATTACGATAAGCAATGCGATATATACTAATTCGATAAAAAAGCTACCAGATGGTATCCTCGAAAATTTTAAAACGTTTGTATGCTTAAATTTATAAGGCTTAAATACGATAATAAATGTAAATAACGCGTTATTTCCGGGTTTACGAGCTCGAAAAGAAACGATAATACCGCTTTTTGCGAAATTTAAAAAGGAGCAACTTTAGCAAACGATACGGGGAAGCTTTTAAATTAAACCTATTTCCTTCGCGAACCTAAAAATTTAAATATTAACGAGAAAGTGAATAAAAACGGTTAAAACCGCGAAATGGCCAAGTTTTAAAAATAAGCGAAAAGCCCGAACGACGTAACCTTTGCACCCATAATCCGTAAAAGCTAAGTAAATTGGAAAAGCTAACGCGTTTTTACGCCTTTCGATATTTCGAAATGCTTTTAAAATGTTAAGGTTTTAAAATACCCAAATAGCCCGTTATGTTACGCTATACCGGCAAACGGAAATAACGGTTAACCATTATCGTAATTTAATAACCAGCAAAAAGTTAAATATGCTAAATACCGGTCCGATAACGCAAACGGGTTAAAAAGGGTTGCATTAATGCCTAAAAATTACCCTAGCATCGATTTAAAATATTTTAAACATTTGCACCTTTTTTAAGCAAAATGTATTTACGGAAAATGCAAATTCTATTTATAACCTAAACTTAAGCACGACTTTTTCCCACGGAAAATAAAAAACAAATCCAAAATTAAGCCCCGTTTGGCATTTTAATTGCTACGATAAAACCAGCCCGAATCGGTAGGTTTACCGTAGTTTTTAAACCTAACAAGCGGTATCCGATATTATATATTACTAAAACGTTCGATTAAGGAAAATGCGAAACCGCGAAATGCAAAAAATACATAGCATAAAAAAAGGAAGCTTAATATTAAAGGATTATAAAAGCGTATATCCCGTTTAACCCGGATAAAAGGACGAACGTACGGTATTTATTCCTTTTATTAAAAAATTAAAAAAATTACCCCAGCAAAAAGCACGGAATGGAAAAAAAGAAAACTAATAAAAACCTTCGCAATAGTAAAATCGAATTAACCGTACGATTTACTAACGTTCCGGATAAAATATTAAAAGAAAAAGGTTAAAATGATAATTAATTACGAAATATAAAGCGATTACGTATCGCTATAAACGGTTAAACGGTATAAAGTTCCCAGAAAACGGAAATACCAACCGTACTAATTAAAAACGGTCGAAAAAATACCGTTGCTTATAATAAGGGATAAATCGACCGAAAAGTATAACTAATAATATTACGCACCCGGAATAGGGAAAACGTTATTATTATATTGGATAAATTGGATATAAAAAAAGGAAACCTTATTTTCGGGATTTTTTAACTTAGGAAAAATAACTTACGGATAAATTAGGCTAACGGTTAAATTTAATAGGAAAGCTATAAATAATTAAAACGGTTTATTGGTTACGAATTTTAAACTATAAGCATAACAAACGACGAAAAAAGGTTACGACGGTAATAGGATTTAGTAATTTACCTTCGCATTTAATATTAACAAGTATACGATTATCCAAAATGGAAAGCGATTAAAATAACATTGAAAAACGGCTCGCGAATGTTCTGAAAAAATATTATAAATACGAAAAATTGTTTAGGAAAACCTTAAACGGTGTTTCTTAAAAATAAACCGTTCGATTTCGGAATTAAGTTTAAACTAGGAACGTGGTTTAAATATTAAAACCTGTCCTAATTTAGCCTTCGGTAATAGGAGGTGTTAAAAAAACAATTGGAAAAAAACTTACAAAAGGGATATATTAAACCTTTTAACTTTTTAATTGGATACGGGATCCTGTACAAAAAAAAACGGGACGGAGCGAATATACATTAACTACCGCCCGTTAAACGAGGTTACGATAAAAGACTGATATTTTTGCCTTTTATTAACGAGTTACGAAATAAACTCGGTATAGCCCAGTATTTTACGGCTTTAAACCTAAGGAAAGCTTATAGCTTAATACGAATTAAGGAAGGTTAAAAATGGTTTACGGCTTTTAAAATAAGGTTTAAATGCTACGAGTTTTTAGTAATAACTTTTAACTTTATTAACGCATTAATTACGTTTTAAAGGATAATTAATTATATATTACGCGAATACCTCGACGTTTTCGTCCTTACGTATTTAAATAATATTTTAATTTTTTTAAAAACGATAAAAAAGCATAAGCAGTACGTGTATAAGGTGTGTTACAATTAAGGGTTTGCTTTTAAAGTAAGGCACTTCGAGGGTAGGGAGGACAGTATCGCTGGTGCTGGTAAACAAAAAAACACGTAACTTAAAAAGACAATTTAATTGCTTACCTTAAGGGATGCTTAAAAGCTTACATACTGGTCGTAATATTAGGTTTCCCTTTTTAAGCCGAATCCTTTTAACCATTTTTTATTACCCCGCTTTTCGTTAGTTGGTAAGTACTTTCCTTTTTTACCATTTCCTTTCCTTTTTTTACTAACGAAATGTTTAGCCGGGTGCGAAAACGTTTCTTCGCGAAAAAAAACCTTTTAACGCAAAGATTTGTTTGTTTAAATTCTTTCCTTTTCTATCGAAATGCTTTTTTACTTTTTTTATTACGAAATTTAAAACGCGAAAAGTGTAAAGCCTTTTTTTAAAACTTATCGCGGTACGTAAAATGCTTTGGTCGGAACCGTTCGAATTGCGACATTTTAAGCCTTTTTCCCGCGTAATTCCGAAAAATTAGAAAATAGCACGTAATATTAAAAGCCGAGCTGGAAATAAAGGAAAAAAAGCGCCGTGCCTCAAAACGGTAGCTTTTCGCTATTAACGCTCGTATTAAGCGTTTAAAAACGCAAAAAAAAAATATAGTTTAAAAAGAAAATACGCGCGTTTTGGCGCGGTATTAACGTTATAAAGGAATTAAAACGTGTTAAACGGGAAAAGGCCGACCGGGAGGCTTACCAAACTGCTTCGCAATTTAAGCCATTCGTAGCTCCTGCCGTTTCCTTCGATTAGCAAATGCCCGGGGTTAATCCTAATTTAAACCTATTTGCCTTTTTTAACTTTCGTAAATTGTTTTTTCCTTAACGCTTTTATAAAACCCGTAGCGTATTAAATATAATTTTAGTCCTTTTTTGCCGAAATTGCAAGTTCGATTTTTAGCGGGTTCGTTTATTATAATAATATTATCGCTAATTAGTAATGCCATTATAATGGTATTTTTTTTCCTTTTAACTGTTTATAATAAACCTTTTTGTTTTATTTAATTCCGGTAAATGCTGCACTTTTTAATTTAATGGTAAAACGGTATTATTTATAACCACCATTTTGTAAATCCCGGGTTTAATTTCCGGCTAAACTAAAATTAGTCTTTTTTACGATCGCTTTTCGTATACTCGCCCGAATATACGAATAAACGGCTGTGGTAAGTAGCCCGCCTTTTTTTTGCTAACTTTTTTATAAATGCCTTCGTTAATACTTTTTTAAAAGTTTTTAATAATGTTTAAAATTCGTTACTTTTTTCCACGTGTTTTTTTCGTAACCGTACTTTTTCCATTTAATTAAGTACTTTTTAGGCCTATTTTTTAGCTTATAATTTAAAAATTTTTCGATTTTATATTTTTATTCCGCGTTAATTTTTATTAACTCGTCGCTTTCAAAACCCGGTAACGCTAATTTAAATAAGGAAACGTAAAAAACCGGGTGGAATTTTAAAATTAGCGGTAATTGGAATTTGTAATTTACATTTAAAACTTTTTTTAATATTTTAAAAGGTTTTAGTTTTTTATAGTTTAATTTATCGCTCGGTCGTTTGGTTTTAATATTACGTCGAAAAAAATAACCGTTATTTCCTTTTTTAAAAATCGGTCTTTTAATTTTTTTTATTTACTTAAATAATTATATAATGCCGTAACTTTTTTAATTTTATTTAAAAGTGATTATACAATTTAATAAATTTCGTTATTTGTATTTCCGCTATTAAGGCATATTTTCCTGCTTTAAGTTTTTTATACGCTATAAACGTAAACTTATAATTCGCATAAAACGGTGTAATTTTTATGCTTTTGTAAACTAAGCTATTATAAGCGAATTAAGCTATAAAAAATAATTATACCTAGTTATTTTGTTTATAATTAACATAATAACGTAAATATTACTTTATAGTTTAATTCGTCCGCTTTGTTTGTCCGTTTTTTTAAAAGTGGTAAATTGTAAATAAAAAATGCTTTGCTTTTAGCAAAGCCTTAAGCCTTTTCCAAAACTTACTCGTAAACAGTTTATTTTTATTCGTAATTAAACGGTTCGGCGTACCGTGTTCCGCTATTACGTGTTTAATAAAAACGTACGTTAATTTAATAACGTTACTGCTTTTTTTTATACGCTAAAAATAAAGCATATTTGGTAAACTTATTTATTATTACAAATATATTGTTATATTTTATTTTAATTATTAGTTTTTTAAATTAGGGAAATTTAATAACGAAATTTATAATAACTTTTTGTTATGCTCCGTTCGGTGCTAACAAAGGTTATAATAATTTATACGGTTTATAATTATTAGCTTTGTTTTTAGCATAGCTTTCGCAATTTTTCATTGCGTTTTATACTTCGGCTTAAGTTTTTACAAACCCGTAATATTATCGCAACCGTTTCCACGTTTTCTTTTACGTTTTAATAGCCGTATGCCAGCTGGCTGTAAATTTGTTGGATTTTTTTTAAGGTTTAAACTTTTTTTACCGGACCGTTTTAACGAGTATCTTTTATGCTGGGACTAAAAATCCATTTCGTTTTTCCGTTAAAATTACCCGTATTTTTTTTAAATATTGCAACCTAATAATTCGGTCGTCGGCTTAAAGCGTTCGTTTGGCCGTTTTCCGACCTTTTTCGGTATTCGATCCGGATGTCGTAATTTTGCAAAAACTTATTTTAACGGATTTGTCGTTTATTTAGGTTTTTGTTTATAGTAAAATGCGTTAAGTTTTTATGGTTTATATATATTATAACCTAATGCTTCGTTTTATAAAAATACGGTCGCCATTTTTTAAATGCTCGGATAATTATTAAAAGTTTTTTATTATAAATTTGGTAATTTAATTTAAATCCATTTAGCTTTTGCGAAAAAAACGCGCAAAAGTGCAACCGTTTTTAATCGTTTCGCTATCCAAATTAACCGCCGATCGCGTAATCCAACACGTCGGTTTTAACTTCGAAAGGTTTTTTTTAGGTTTAAAAATATTAATACTGGTTTTTTTAATACAGCGTTTCGTAATTGCTTAAAAGCTTTTTATTTTTACCTTTCCTAATAAAATTAATGGTTATTTTTGGTAAAATTCGTAAATAGTATAACGATTTTGCTATAATTACGGATAAACCGTTTGTAAAAGTTTCAAAAATTTAAAAACCTTTATATTTTCGTAACGTTTTTAAATATAAGCCATTTTTGAATTTTTTCGATTTTTTTAAAATTTACGCAAATTTATTTAAATATAACTACGAATTTTGAAAAAATAACTTTTTGCAAATACCATTCGCACTTTTTTAGTTTAATAAAAAGCTTAATATTAAATAATTTTTTAAAATATTTGATATACGTGCTGTTTATATTTTTTTTATCGTTTTTGAAAAAATGAAAATATCGTTTAAATACGCGAAAACGAAAACGTCGAAGTATTTACGCAATATATGGTTAATTATCTTTTAAAACGTGGTTAATATATTAATAAGCCCGAAAATTATTACTAATAACTCGTAATATTTAAACTTTATTTTAAAAACTGTAAACCATTTTTAGCCTTTTTTAATTCGTATTAAACTATAAGTTTTCCGTAAATCTAAAGCCGTAAAATATTAGGTTTTACCGAGTTTATCGCGTAATTTGTTAATAAAAAAGCAAAAAATACCGATTTTTTATCGTAACCTCGTTTAACGGGCGGTAATCGATACATATTCGCTTCGTCCCGTTTTTTTTCTTTTTTATAAAATTTCGTATCCTATTAAAAAATCGGAAATTTTAAATATCCTTTTCGTAAGTTTTTTTCCAATTGTTTTTTTAGCACTTTTTACTATCGAAAGCTAAGCTGGTATAGCTTTTGGTATTTAAATTGTGTTTTTAGTTTAAGCTTAATTTCCAAATCGAATGGTTTATATTTAAAAAGCACCGTTTTTAGATTTTTCCGAACCAATTTTTCGTATTTACAATATTCCTCCGAAATATTCGCGAACCGTTTTTTAATATTGGTTTCGTCGTTTTAATCGCTTTCCATTTTAAATAATCGTATATTCGTTAATATTAAATGCAGGGGTAAATTGTTAAGTTTTATTACCGTTATAACTTTTTTTCGTCGCTTTTTATGCTTATAGTTTAAAATTTGTAATTATTAAACCGTTTTAATTGTTTGTGGCTTTTTTTTTATTAAATTTAGCCGGTAGCCTAATTTATTCGTAAATTATTTTCCTAAGCTAAAAAATCCCGAAAATAACGTTTCCTTTTTTTTTATATTTAATTTATCCAATATAATAATAACGTTTTTTTTATTCCAGGTATGTAATGTTATTAATTATATTTTTCGGTCGATTTATTTTTTATTATAAGCGATAAGTATTTTTTTAAACCGTTTTTAGTTAATACGGTTAATATTTCCGTTTTGTAAAAATTCCATATCGTTTAACCGTTTATAGCGATACGTAATCGCTTTATATTTTATAATCGATTATTATTTTAACTTTTTTTTTTTAATATTCCATTCGGAACGTTAATAAATCGTACGATTAATTCGATTTTGCTATCGCGAGGGTTTTTATCGGTTTTTTTTTTCCATTCCGTGCCTTCCGTTTGGGTGGTTTTTTTTAATTTTTTAATAAAAAAACAAATACCGTACGTTTGTTTTTTTATTCGGGTTAAACGGTACGTATACTCGCGTAATCCTTTAATATTAAGCTTTTATTTTTTATGCCATATGTTTTTGCATTTTATAGTTTCGCATTTTCCCTAATCGAGCGTTTTAATAACGTATAGCATCGAATATCGTTCGTTAGGTTTAAAAATTGCGATAAACCTGCCGATCCGGGTTAATTCCTATTATAGCAATTAAAATGCTAAACGGGGCTTAATTTTAAACTCGTTTCCCGTTTTCCGTAACAAAAAATCGTGTTTAAATTTAGGTTGTAAATGGAATTTGCATTTTTTATCAATGCATTTTGCTTAAAAAAAATTCAAATGTTTAAAATGTTTTAAACTAATGCTAAAATGGTTTTCGAAAATTAACTAACGTTTTAAAAACATTTTAAAACGTTAAAGGGTATAAAAATACGCTAATCCTTTTAGCTTACTTAGCTTTTACGAATTATAAGTACAAAAGTTATGCTATTTAAACCTTTTGCTCGTTTTTAAAACTCGGCTTTTTCGAGGTTTTATCCGTTTTAATCCATTTTAATATTAATGTTGAAATTTTTCGATTTTCGGAAAAAGTGTATTTAGTTTAAAAGTTTTTTCCGGGCTTTACCTCTTTTTAAATTACTTATTAAAATTGCTTTTTTTAAATTTTACGAAAAGCGGCGTCGTTTTTTCCTTTTAAATTCGTAAACCCGAAAACGACGCGTTATTTTCCCTCGATATCGTATTTAAGATTTATAGCTTTAAATATACAAATGTTTTAAAGTTTTTAAAGGTATTATTTGGTAACCTTTTTATTAAACTAATATATAATGCATAGTTCGTCGTAATAACCCGTTTAATTAAACGCCGTCCCGGGATATAATCTTTTTTATGTCGGGTTTTTCTGCGTTCGTTAAAAGTTAACTATTTAGCGGTTATTATCCCGCTAAAAGCAATTTGTTTTAATATAGCCGGTTTAGTCGCATTTAAAACACTTTCCGTTTTTCGGGTTTTGCTTTTGCTTTTTTTACTGCCTTTATTACTAATAAACGGTTTCCGTATTAAAGTTTATAAAATTTGGGTGCGTTTCGTAAGCCATAATAAGTTGCTATTTGGCTTTTTTTAATTAATTTTATTATTTTATACCACATTTTTAAAATTATATCTTTTTTTTTTTTTTGCTATCGTTCGTACAATTTATCGCTAATACGAACCGGGTTTTTAACCTAATCCGTAAAAAACTTTAAACGATCTTGTTTTGCGAGTTCGTTTTTTACGTTTTCGCGTAATCCGTTATAAAAGTGCAATATTAACGTAGCGTTATTTTAGCTAAACTTAATACTAATCCGTTAAAAATCCGCTACGTATTTAATTGCAAACCTTCGCTATTTAAAAACCAGTAGGTTTTTTTAGCGATTCGTATTTCGTTAATTATTTTGAACATTTTTTTAACCTTTTTTTTTAAAAGTTTCGAAGTTAGCGAAAATAAGCTTAATAGCTTTTTAATTATTTTTATACTTTTTAAAATAGTTATTTTAGGTCGGCTAAAACCACTTTTTCATTTTACCGTTTAATGTAATAATAACGTAAGCAACTTTTTATTTTTCGTTTACAAATTGCTATTTATAAAATTTAAAAAGCTTTTGCATTCGGTAAAAAACGTTTTAAATTTGCCATTTTCCCTTTCGTAAAAATCCGGAAACGGGAATTTGTACGCTCGAACCGCGATAAACGTTTCGAAAGATACCAGCTTCGCAATAAACTGCTTTACTTCGGTTTAGCCTTTGCCGATTTCGTTTGTTATAAGCTTAAAAAGGCTAGCCGTATTAGCGGTTTCGTTAAAATCGTACTTAATACCGTTAAAAGTAAAAACCGTAATATTTTCCTTTTTAAGCTTTTTATTGCTGTTTGCTATAATTGAATTATTTTTTTTTCCGACGAAATATTAAACGGGATTAATTAAAATGTTATAATTAAAAGTTTGCTTTTAAATTAAAGCATTTCGGGGGTAAGGAGGATAATATCGCTGGTGTTAGTAAATAAAGGAATACGTAATTTAAAAAAATAATTTAATTGCTTGCCTTAGGGAATGCTTAAAAGTTAACTTAAGTTAATTAATACCGAAACTTTAATTAAAAGATATTTAAAATAAAAAGGAAATCCATTTTTTATATACACGTTGTTTTATCCTAGCAGTTTTTTAAATTTGTCGTTTTGTTTTCGGTTATTACAAATTTACAAATCCAATTTGGATTTATCGCTTTATTTTTAACTGTTACAAATTTACAAATCCAGCTTGGATTTGTCGCTTTATTTTTGGCTGCCATAAATTTATAAATCCAATTTGGGCCACGTAATTTTACGTGTTTTAATGCGGGGTAGGGGCACCATTTAGGGCTTTCCCGTCCTGTTGTTTTAGGGCTTGTATGCTGGTCGTAATAGTAACGCCCGGTATTTCCAACCGTTTTGGTAGTAATATTACCGCGGTTTTTAACCCTATCGGTATTATCGATTTTTTTATTATCCTTTTCGTTTTTATTTTGCAAAACGGAAAGGAAATATTTACGCTTTTTAGCGTAAATGTCGTTATTTGGTTAGTTTTTAATATTTAAACCGTTTAGCGCTTTATCTGGCTGTAAAACCAGCATTACGTGTAGGTATAGCCTTTTAATTTGCAATAAGTGCAAATTTTAGGCTTTATAACGGCCGGGATATCGTTGTTTTGCCGGCTAATTCGGGGTTGTTTTAATATCGTTGTTATTTTTAATATCGATAGTAATTTTCGACGGCATTTTAACGGTAGTAACGGTAGGTATTATTGTAAAACGTTAGGAAAAAAGTAGTAAGTAATAGGTATAAGCAGTAGGTATAAGTAATAAAGTGATTTTGTTATTAGTAAAACCGAAAAAATTGCAAAGGAAATAGCGAAAGGAAAGGTTAAATTTATAAAAATAATAAAGTTTTTAGCAGTTTTTTTTTGCTTATTATTACAAAAAAAGTATTAATAATACGAATATTTAATATATTATTAATAAAATGCATCGATTTGTAATAAATGTAGGTAAATTTGTATTAATAATACAAAAATTTTAGCAGTTTTTAGCAGTTTTTTTTACTTATTAATACAAAAAAATAAATTAATAATACGAATATTTATTATATTACTAATAAAATGCATCGATTTGTAATAAATTTACGTAAATTTATATTAATAATACGAAAATTTTAGCAGTTTTTAACAGTTTTTATGTGATTTTTTTTTTAATTTTACGCGGTATTTTACGTTATAAATGCATTTTAATTTGCAAATAATTAATTAAAAAAAAAAAGCTGCTGCGACCTTAAAAACGCGTAGCCGGTTAGCCTTTCCAAATAATCCAATTCTAACGCCAAAATCGAACCCCTCGCAACCGACTCGACCCCGGATCGATGCCGCATCGTGCGCGCGCCGACGGCGCGGGCCAAAAATCGATGGCGATCGATTTTAGGCTCGCGGCCAGTCGGCACGCCACGACGGTAAATCCTCCTAACGCGTTTTCGAACACGCGGGGAAGTAGCGACACCGATACGAAACCGCGCGCAACCGCTAAAATAAAAGAGAAAAAGAAATTATCGATAAGTTAAAGCCTTTTGTAATTAATGGAAAGTTGCTAAAAGTTTTGCAATTGGTGTCGGAGTTAACGAAGCGAAAAATCGACGCGAAAGCGGCTCGCTAGCGCGAAACCGCCGCAAAAGGACTAGTAATTAACGACACGCTGCAAAAGCTTAAAGCAGAAATATTCGAGGAAGTTAAAAAAGCATTGGCTAATATTAAAAAGTCCTATGCTATTGCATTGGTTACGGGCTTGCCGGCCCGAATGCCGGGCGGAACCGAATCGATTTAACCACGCTAATAATACCCGAATACGGCGTAACCCCTACCCCGATTTATACCGTCGAAAATCGAACGAAAAATTGTCGTAAACGTAAAAAAACCTTTAAAAGCAATTAAAAAGCGATTAATAATAAACATTTTATAAACGTTAAATAATTAATTAAGCACGATAATACGGGTAACGAAACGATTCCGGAGCGGAAACGTAGTAGTATATTTTTAAACAAACGTAAAGGAATATAAAAAAAAAAAAACGATTAAGTAAAAAAAGTATTCGGCGATTAAGCAACGATCCGGGTGCGGATATACGACGTGGTAATTCGAGGTTTTAAATAGGAAGCACTTCCAAAAAACCTAAACGCATTTATTAAAAGTTTAAACGTTAAAAACCGAAACGCAAAAATTAAATCCATATACGTATGGCCGGCCCGGACTTTTTACGAATATGCTATGGTATTAGCCCGTATCGAAACGGTAACGGCAGTGGATTAAACATGCGAACGAGGACTCGTAATAAAAGCAATAATTTATAATTGCGAGCCGTTTATATTAAACGCTAAAGCCAATTAATGTTATAATTGCTTTAAATGGGGATATCGTTAAAAGTTTTGCATTAAACCGAACCGGTGCCCGCATTACGGAAAACCGAAATATTAAAAAGGAAAATACTAATGCGACGCTTACTATTAATATTAAAAGGCCATATTTAAATGCATAAATTGTAATAAACCGTACCCGGCCTTTTATTAAAAATGCGAAATAGCATAACGCGTTATAAAAAAAGCAAAAAAAGTATATTAAAACCGACCGAATAGGTTTATGCTAAAAAGCGCAGCTTATAAACCAATAAAAAACGTTATTTTCCCCATTTTCAAGCCCGCTAACCTTTCGAAACCGGAAGGTTAACGAGCCCTAATAAAAAACGAAAAAATAATTTAAATTCGGATAATAACTTACCGACCCGGACTTTAAAACGCTAACCAGTCGGCAAACCCCGCAAAGATTTACAGTTACTTAAAAGCCGAACCGATATACGGCCGCCTTTTTTACTTATAACACATTTCGCTTTTAAAACGAGCTTCCCGCTAGCTAAACCCCCCGTTATTACAAACGAGCAAATACGCGAGGAAGCCGAAAGGATAACGGCCTCGACAAACCCCCCCCGCCTTCCCCCTTCCTCCGAACCGCTACCGATAATAAATAGCATTAGCCCGTGGAACGCATTAAAAAGCCCAAAAAAACCCGTATAGTAATTTCGATATTATATTAAAATATAAAAAAAGGAAACGGAAAGGGAAATATCCCGTTGTTTAGCAGGAAAAAAATACGATATAATAGCTATATAAAAGCTGGAGCTAGACCGATATAAAAACCTAAAAAAACCAGTAAAATGCAAATATAAAGTGGTTTACCACCAAGCCGACAACCGTTTAAACGCAATATTATACGTTTATTAACGGTTAAACCCCGTATTATGGAAAAGCCGAAGCGAATACAATTAGGCAGTAGTAATATTGCAAACCCTATTAGGAGAAATCGATATTTATTCGATATATTCGCCGGATTTAAAAGCATTAGGAAAATGGCATACGTTATTAATAAAAATTAAAGCATAACCGCTATAATATTACGCCGTATTTTTGAGGGATTTTAACATGCATTATTTTATATAAAACGTTTATAATAAACGAAACGAAAAAGCAAACGTATTATTATCGCTAACGTACTGGTGGAAATTCGAATTTGCAATATTTACGGAAAGGTAACGAAAAAAAGATTTAGCGAACGAAAAAGCATAATCGATTATGCATAAATATCCAACGCGTTAGCCGTAAAATACGAAGGTAAAAACGACGAAATAAAAGGATCGGATTATTACTTTTAAATAATTTTAATTAATACCGAAGCGAAGCCGTTCCGGCAAAAAACCGCCGAAAAATAAATGTAAAAAAAAGTAAATACTAATATAAAAAACGACCAAAAAAGGGCATTGCAATTAGCTATATAACATATCGAAATTAAAAATATGGAAATACCAGAAAATATCGATAATTAAATAAACATATTAATAAGCTAATTAATTTTAATCGCTAACGAGCTAATATTAAAAGGAAAACATTAACCAGTTTTAAGCTAGCATTATATTTGAATTTAAAATTTACTAAACTCGTTTAAAAAAACGAGGAAATGCCGGCGTGCATATACGAAATTAAAAATATAAAATAGTTATAACGAATTAAAAGCAGCGGATAAAGCTTTTATAAAGGAAAAAAAAAAAGGCGGTTAACGCGTATTGGAAAAAGTTTATTAAAAAGGTATTAAAAATAAAAATAAAAAAGCTACTTTTTGGAACGTAAAACGGTAAGCGAAATTGCGCAGTTATAAAAAACGAGATTTAACCAAAACTACCGGATTTGCACCGATTAAAAAACGGCAATTAGGAACTAGCTAACACCTACGTAAATAAAGCAATAACTTTAACGGCCAAGTTTTACTTTAACCCGGAAGCGGATTTAACCGATATTACAAATATTACGTTTAATAACGATACGTTTTATTACGCGTTTTTAATAAAACATATAGTAAACCCGAAAGGCGGCGACGTATTAACGGCTTTAAAAAAAAACGCAAAATTTAAAAAGCCTCGGGAGCGGATAACTTATTAAACGAACTTTTAAAGGTATGCGGCGAACTTTATTAAAAAGCTATATTTAAAATAGCTAACGCTAATTTCGACCTCGAATATTTTCCGAAACGCTTTCGAAACGCATTTACAATAATATTGCCAAAACCAGGTAAAAATATAAAAGATAGGAAAATAGCGGGAAGATAAAAACCGATTGCATTTTTTTCGTTTATTTTTAAAATTATAAAAGTTATAATAGGAAAACGGATCGCTAACGAAACGGAAAAAAAGGGATTTTACCGGAAGGATAAATGGGTAATAAAAAAAACGTAACACCGAATTCGCTATTAAACAAATGATAAATATAATAATAACGGCGTAAAATTACGGCGCTATAATTTCGTTATTACAATTCGACCTATTAAGGGCATTCGATAATATTAACCATATTAAATTGCTTAATATAATGCAAAAGGAAAGATTTTTATTAAAAATAGTTAAATGGATTAAAAGCTGGCTTATAAAAAACGGCCCGGTTCCGGTTCGACGGAAATACGTTAGCGCTAATACTAATAATTGCAAAAGTTCCGCAAAAATTACTACTATTACTTATATTATTTATCCTTTATATCGCGTTATTATACGATAAATTGGAAAAAATCCCAAGGATAACGGTAGTTAATTTCGCCGATAATATTAACCTTTTAGCAATAAAAGGCATTATAGCGAAAACGGCACGATTATTGGAAAAAGCTTAAAACGTATGCTAAACGTGGGTAAAAATAATAGGAATAACATTTAACGCATTAAAAATCGAGCTGCTGCATTTTACTAAAGCTTTAAATTAAACCCGGGTTTGTACCGGAGCTATTTACGTATAACCATCGCTAGCGGCGAGATTTTTCGGAATTTGGCTAAATTATAAATTAAACTTTAAAATTTATATTAAATAAGCGAAAAATAAATAAGAAAAATAATAACTAGCAATAATAAAACTCGCAGCGGTAACGTAAAAAAGCAGCCTCGCTAAAGCGAAACAATTATACGTAGTAATATGCAAAAGCGTAATGGTATATAAACCGTAATATACCATTTTTTAATCGAACCACGGGGCCGGCCTCGAAACGCGGCCAAAAAGTTAGCGAAAAAATAGCGAGCATATTTTAAAATGGTAACCGGAGCATATAAAGCAACGTTATTAACCCATTTAAAAATAAAAACCTACGTGCTACTTTTAAATTTGTATTTAAACGAAAGGGTAATTAATATAAAAAATAAATGGCTGGAAATTGGAATAATATAGCGGATTAACGAAGCGATAATAAAAGTAGCGAGCCGATTTAAAAGGTTAAAATATCGGGAACGGAGCAAAAAACTATACTTTTAAAACGGCCAAATAAAAAAGGGATAAGCGGAACGTTAAAACCGATTTAAAATAACCCGAAACCGAAACGCAAATTAATCCCTCGCGAAAACGAAAAAAAGTTTAAATATAAATACGTAAAACGTTGGAATTTTAACGTAATAATAAGTGGAAATTAAAAATTGCTAATTTAACGAAAGCGGTAAAAAACGAACCGGTATAAACCGCGTATTTAATAAATAACCTTTTATTTACGAAGGAAATGGTTAAATATTACGAAGGAATGTTAAAAACATACAATTTAATAGCAATCCAAATTAAAACGGAAAAATTTGGTTTAAATGCTTTTTTATTTAATAAAAACGTGTTTAATGCGATAACGCCGCTATACGAATGCGGTAACGGATAAAGGGAAATAATATAGCACGTGCTAATTTAATGCACTCGTTAAAAAAAATAGCGAGATAATACCGGGATAATATAAACGGATAACCAAAAGTATATTTCGAATTATGGGAAATAAAAACATATTATTTAAAAAAGCAATACATATAATATTTAAAATTAAAAAATTAATAAATTTTAAAACAGCGAAAAAGGTAAAAAAAACGCGTAAAAAAAAAGGAAAAAAAAAAACGTTATTAATTAAAAAAAAACCGAATTATAAATAATTATAAACGCTAAACGAAAATACTTTATTAAAAAACGAAAGGAAAAAAAAGTAAACCGACGTTAATATTTTATATACGAGCCGTAACCGAAAAAAAACCGATTAAATTAATTATTTTTATTTTTACCCATTTTTTTCGATATTTCGTTAATAATATTTTCCCGATATTTAGCTAAAATCTAACCGAAAGTAAAATTAAAAGGATTTTATATAAAAAACATTTAATAAATATAAAAAGGTTAGCGGACCGGAAAAAATAGCGATATAAAAGGAAATATCGATAAACCCGTATTTTACCCGTTTTAAAACTAACGCTTTTATTCGAATGCGGTTAAACAAATCCCACGCATTGATAATTTTAAAAGCTTAACCCGATATAGCTTACGCCAAAGGCATTATATTGCCGAAAAGGGAAGCGAACGAAACCCGAGCTATTAAATGCAGTTATAATAGCAAAAGCGCTTTTTAAATTAAAAAAAACGAGCGCGAAAACCTAGCATTAAAAAAAACGCTAAACCGCTTCCCGATATCCTTCGCAAATCGAACGTAGCCGGTATAACGTATTTTAAAATGGTATAACGAAATTGGAAAAAAGCATTAGTAATAAAGCATATAACACCGAAATAAAACCGTTATAAATTTTAGTGATAAGCGACTTCCGTTAAAATATCCTTTAAATCGGCAGCAATTTTAAAAAAAATTAAATATAACGCTAATAAATACGAAAACGCTATAAATTTAATTTTTAATACTAGCGGGAAACTACTAAAGCGAAACTAATAATTAGTAATAAAAAAAAGCAATAAAAAAAGGAAAAAAAATAACAAACTTAAACGTAAACACCGCGCGAAAAGGCGCATTTATATAAATTAAAACGCGAAAATTAAAAATATAAATTAATAAACCGAAACCGAGTAAAAAAAAAGGCGAAGCAAATAAAAAATATATAAGCTTTATAATAGCATTCCGAACGGCGCCGGCATTATTAATGCCGTTAGCGAAACGCTAAATGCAATTAATACAAATTTTATAAGCAAAGCTTAAAAAGTTAGCAAAGCGGGATAAAAAAAGGAACGATACGGGAGATATATATTATCGAATCGTAAAAAATGTAACCCGGAAAAATAGCAATCGCCGTTTTGTACTTTTTTTAAATGGTATAAACAGTAACTAAAAGAAAAAAGAAAAAAAATTAGCAAAAAAACAAAAACGAAACGGTGCAAAATCGCATTTACAATTTTAACGCGGGGGTTCGGAATAACGCCGGTTTCGAAATCGTCGTTATCGTTAAAGCTGGAAAATGGGTGCTCGTTGCGATCGTTACGAAAAGGAGCAAACGCAAGGCCGCCACCACTACCGCTACCGCTATAGCCGCCGCGCGCATTACCGCGCGCGCCGCCGCGAGGAAAACGGGGAGTTTTTGTTTTTAAAAGTTATAATGCAGGAAAATAGGAGCCGGAAAGGGAACGAAGCACGGAAAGGCAAATGTAAAAGCGCGGGCGGGAAAATGCGCGAAAATTAAAAGCAAAAGTGGGAAAAAAGGATTAAAAGTTGTAATAAAAAAAAAGATTAAAAAAAAGCGAAAAAAAAAGGCAAAAACCTTTAAAAAGCAAAAGGGGAAAAAACGGTGGAAACCCGTACCCGAAAAGAAATAAAAGCATAACCGGAAGGCACGATATAAACAAGGTAAAAGCAATATAATTACGAAAACGGCGAACTAATAAAAAGGTCGAATGCGCGCTATAAGCGAGGAAACAATCCGCAACCGGAGCGTTACTTCCGAAAGCGAATAATATAATTACGTCGAATTACCCGACGTTAACCACGACCCCGAACCTTACGGAGCAGCCACGCGACCAAACATTAAAGCGGGACCGGGAAACTTCGAACGCGGATAACTAAACCACCGTAATTAACCGAACTATACCACTATTACTAATATTACTATAAAAAAAAAAAAACCCGCACCGAAGCGCTACTTAAGCGCAATATGCATTCCTTACAGTTTTTCTTTTGCGTATTTTCCTATTGTTTACTATTAATTATAAGGACGCTTTCGCGATGGAACTTTTAAAAGCAATCGCAGGAATTAAGCAAACGGCATTACTATTTAATATAGCAAAAACCGTATACGAAAAGCAGATATGGTTTTTACTTTTAAACCACCGAGCCGGATGCGGACCGCACCCGGAAACGAGTTTAAAGGTTTTTACATGTATATAAAAACAGCAAAAGCACCGAGGTTTTTACAAATATAACGGCAGTATAACTAATAATTTGCAAATAATTATTTTAAATTAATTAATTCGCTTATTAATTTTAATGAATATTAATAATACATTTTAAAATTTTAGCTGCAAATATAAATAAACGTTAAACCTTCGAGTTAACCGGCATTTCTTTTCGCTTTTTTTCTAACCTATTAAGCATTACACTTACGCATTTTACTATTACCTACCTTTTACGTTAAATTCTTTACTTTTAACCTTTTTTATCGCCTTTTTTATTATCTTTTCCTTTTATTTAATGGATAATATTACGGTATTAACAAACAGCTTTACTTTTGATAATAATTCGAAATATATTACTACTAATAACAATTTTAATAGCAATTCCGGTAATAATTCCGATAATAATTCCGATAATAATTCCGGTAATAATTCCGGTAATAATTCCGGTAATAATGCTGGTAATAATTCCGGTAATAATGCTGGTAATAATTCCTGTAATAATGCTGGTAATAATTCCGGTAATAATATAAATTATAAAAACTCCCCTTATAACCAACCCAATTATACGTTACCGTTAAACGAAAATGAAAAAAGTTATATTTTTCAAAATAATTTATTTACCCGAACGCTTTTACCTATTAATATAAATAAAAAAACGGGAATTTATTATACAATGCACTACATGCAAATATAAAAATATCGAAACAATTAACGGGTTTTTATTATTAAATTACGCCCGGCATTATAAAAGAATACACCCTAATATTGCATATAATAAAGCTAGTGAAAAAACTAAGCCAAAAACAAATATACCTTAAAACCCTATAATATCGTCGTTTTTATCAATTAACTTAACGGATAATCGAAAACGCCAACGGCAAAATACGATTTTAACGGATTTTAACGACGCGGACGGGTATAATAAAATATTATGGTTTATTATCGATAATAATTTATCGTTTAATATAGTGGAATCGAATTCGTTTACCGATTTACTTAATTATTATAATAGGATTTCACCTATTATTAATATTAAAAAGTTAAAAATTATATTAAATAACACTTATAACGAATATTTTTCGTTATTTAACGATAAAATGCGATTGCATATCGAAAACAACGGCAAATTTAAAATAACTTTCGATATATGGACTTTTAAAATAACCGGAACCCAATATTTCGGTATTATCGTTATATTTATAAGCTTTAATTGGAAATTAAATTATAAATTAATTAAATTTAAAGAAATCGGTAATATACGCTATACCGGTGAAATTTATATTTAAAATTCAATAATATTATTAAAAATATCCTTTTATTAATAATAATACGATTTTATCAATTACGCGGGATAATGCTGGTAATAAGGATACTTTTATAAGTTATTATAACGAAAATATTATTAGCAGTTTTTACGATATTCGCTGTACAGCTCATATATTAAATTTAGTTGCTAAAATATATTACGCGATTTTTTAAATAATAACAATAATAACGATAATAATAATATTACTGCAAAGGTTCGTAAAATTATTACGATTTTAAAATATAATAACGAACTAAAAAAGCTTTTAATCAAAGGGATTAATAAATATAAAAACGAGGGTAAATTAAAAAGGGATTTTAAATTAACCAAAATCCCTATGGATAATAATACCCGTTAGAATTCCACAGATTTAATGCTTAAAACCTTTTATAAATTAAAATACCTTTTAATATACGTTCGTAAAAATACCGGTAATAACGATTATAAAAATGTAATATTAACGGAAGCCGAATTTAATATTATAAATAATTTAATTCTTATATTTGAAATATTTGTTAAACTTACAATTAAATTGCAAAGGCAAATATATACCACTTTAAATATTACTTTTTTATATATATACCGGATTTATAAAAAATTACGCAATTTAATATCCGTTTTTAAGCAAAAAAGCCGATTAAATCGTAATAATAAATTATTACAACGCTTTATAATTGCTATTAAATCGGGAAAAAAAATTGGATAAATATTTTCCAAAAAACCCAACTAGTAATATATTTAAAAATATCGGCCATATTTACTATCGATTATTTTAAATCCCCGATATAAATTATCGCATTTCGAAGCTAACGAACTACTTTATTTTTATCCTAATATTAAAAACGATGCAAAAGCTGTAATAAAATACGAATATATAAAGCTAAAAAATGAAATAAACCCAGTTGCTATTAATATAACCGATTCGTTCGACGAATTAAATACTAGTTTTTACTAGGAAACTAATAATAAAAACTGTATAATTCCGTGCTTTAAACACGGAAATAACAGCTTAAAGGTTACTTTTAAACCAACTCGTGTATATTAAAAACCACACAACCTTTCCCATAGCCTTTTTTTTTCTCCTTATTTTAAAATAACATTACTTTAACCTTTACTAGCGACCACCTAATAGCTAGGTCTATTACATTTTTAAAAAGATATTTTTTACCCAAAGGGATTATAATAATAACAATACCAAACACTACGAATAACGACGAAGGCTTAACTTTTACCTTTAATACCCCGACCCCCTTTTTATAAAGCTCGCTATTCGCTACTATTGCGAACCTTTAAGCACGATTAGCCGCAGCCGAACTTAATTAACAAAAGTTCCAAAACGACGCTAATAAGCTTTTCGTCGACTATCGCAACGATATTACGCGGGTAATAACGGAACAAAAGGATTAACTTTTAGCCGCATACGTAACATTCTTCGCACCGAAACGGCTGCTTTTTAAAAACCCGACTTTATACGCTAATAATAAAAGCGGTTTCGACGCTTGGAAAAACGCGGTTAAATATAAGCTTAACCGAAACGCGGAATTTATCGGGAACGACCGCGATAAATTCGAATACATTTAAACGTATTTAGCTTTAAGCATTTAAAATGTAGTACGCTTTTATTACGAAATCGGAGGATTAAATAACACGTATAACCCAACCGATTTTATTTTCCACTTCGGTACTATTTTTAACGACTTTTATAAAAAAGCCTAGGCTTTAGCGAAATTAGAAATTTGCCGAATAAAACCGGGCTAAACGTTTATTTATTTTTATACCAAATTCGAAATATTACTAACATCCGCTAGCGGATTAAAATAAACGGACGAAATTAAAATCAATTATTTCCGTTTCCGCATTTCCAACCGCATTCGTTTAACGGCGGTAACGGGCTTATACGACACCATTTTTTACTAAAAAATAATAACGGTATACAAACGTATTGCATAAATATTAAAAACGATTGATTTAAATAATAAATTCGGCAAAAAAGCATTATAACTTCCCGCTTTTGCCTATACCGGAGGAAATACGGAAAATACCTCGATAATAAGCGTTAACGCGGCCTATATTAACGTATAACCGCTACGCAAACTACGCTTTTTTAAGCTTAGCGAAAAGCAATATCGTTTTTTCCTTTCGAATTTATACACCCGGTAATAACGCGTTACTCCTTTTCGCTATCGTATTTAAACTTTGTGGTTTTAAGCATACTAACGTTTCGTTGCTTTTAAAAGTACCATTTAGTAGCCTTTTTGTTAAACTAATGCGTAGGGTATAGCTTATCGTAATAACACGTTTAACTAAACGCTAATTTAAAACACGATTTATTTTACGCCGGGTTTTTTTGCGCTCGTTAAAAGTTAACTATTTGGCGGTTATCGTTTCGCTAAGGATAATTTGCTTTAATATAGCCGGTTTAACCGTATTTAAAACACTTTCCGTTTTACGGGTTTTGCTTTTGCTTTTTTTGCTACCTTTAGTATTAATACGCAACTTTTACATTAAAATTTATAAAACCCGGGTGCCTTTTGTAAACTGTAATTAACTGTTATTTGGCTTTTTTTAATTAGTTTTATTTTTTTATGTTATATTTTTAAAATTATAATTTTTTTGCTATTGTTTATAGTTTATTGCTAATGCGAATTGCATTTTAAATGTAATTCGTAAAAAAATTCCGGGCGATTTTATTTCGCGAGTTTGTTTTTTATATTTTCGCGTAATTTGTTATTAAAATGCAGTATTAATATAACGTCGCTTTAATTAAGTTTAATGCTAATTCGTTAAAAGTTTACGACGGATTTAGCCGTTGCTTTTCGCTATTTAAAAGCCAGTAAATCCTTTTCGGCGATTCGGGTTTCGTTAATTATTTCGAATACTTTTTTAACCTTTTTCCAAAAGGTTCGAAATTGGCGAAAATGATTTTAATGGTTTTTTAGCCTTTTTTGTATTTTTTTAAAGTAATCGTTTTATATTAATTAGAACCATTTTTTTATTTTACTAGTTAGTTAATAATAACGTAAGCGATTTTTTACTTTTCGTTTATAAATTATTATTTGTAAAATTTAAAATAACTTTTGCATTTAGTAAAAAACGGTTAAATTTACCGTTTTTTTTCGTAAAGTTTTAATAACAGAAATTTATACGTTCGGACCGCGATAAGCGTGTTATTTTAAAATAACGTTAATTACGCGGTAAATTGCCTTACTTCGGCTTATTTTTAAGCAATTTTTTCCGCTTGGAGTTTAAAAATGCATGCCGTATTAGCAAAGTTATTAAAATTGTATTTAATTTTGTTAAAAGTAAAAACCGTAAATTTTTTTTTGGTTTATTTATTATTGTTTGCTATGTTTTACTATCCGGTTTTTTACGAAATGCTAAATAGGATTAGTTAAAATGTTACAATTAAAAGGGTTTGCTTTTAAAGTAAAACGCTTTAAAAGTGGTTTTAAATAGTACACTAGTCGGGGTATAAAGGTAAACACGTAATTAAAAAGTAACTTTTAATTGTTTACCCTAAAAGCTGTTTAAAAGCTAACTTAGGTTAACTAATGCCTTTTTACCTTAGTTAAAACTGTTTAACATTTAATAAAACCCTTTTATATACTCGTATTTTATGCTACTATAGCGAATGCTATGCACGATATATGTAATATGTTGCGATTATTTTAATCGCATATATACTTAATGCCAAAAGTAATATGTTTAACTCCGATATATTAGGTTTATCGCCGATTTTATACATGTAACTTTTTACGTGTGTTACGACCAGTATGCAAGCCTTAGGATAACAAAACGGGAGGGGCTTTAAATAGTGCCCCACCCCGCGTTAAAACACGTAAAATTACGTAACCAAAAAGGGATTTGTGGATTTGCGATAAAGCAACAAATCCAAAAGGGATTTGTGGATTTGCGATAGAGTAACAAATCCAAAAAGGATTTGTAAATTTATAATAAAGCCACAAATTTAGGTAAACTACTAAAAAAAGCAATATGTATATAAAAAAGGGGTTTTTTATTATTTTAAATAGTTTTAACTAAAGCTTCGGCATTAGTTAACCTAAGTTAGCTTCTAAGCATCCCTTGGGGCAAGCAATTAAATTGTCCTTTTAAATTACGTGTTTCTCTGTTTACCAGCACCAGCGATACTGTCCCTCCACCCCCGAAGTGCCTTACTTTAGCAGCAAACTTTTAATTGTAATAACGTGCACCCGGGTGCGGGGTTGGGATGCTTCGTTTTACGGCTTGCTTCCTTTCGGTAATAACCGGCAGTTTCCTTTCCCTGGTTGCGGTTATAACAATAGGGTTAGGTAAGCTTTTTCCAGGCCGTCCCGCTTATTACTCCCTTTTTTTCGGCTTTGGTCGTAACAATTAACTGCTTTCATATTTTCCTTTACAAAGGTTTTATCCGTTATTTTTAATTTATTATAGTTATTTTATGTTTTTAACTTTATATGCGCGCGCCGGCATTTTTTCATTTTTTTAGCAAATTTAATAAGTTTTAAATTTTAATACGGTGCCGGTTTAAAACGTATTAATGCTTTTTTTTTAATATTAACTTGTTAGCGATTAAAATTAACTGGTTTATTAATGCGTTTATTTAATTATTAATATCGCTCGGCGTTTTTTATATTTTCGATTTCGACATGTTATACAGCCAATTATAGTGCTTTTTTTAGTCTTTTTTATGTTAATATTTATTTCCTTTTTATACCTATTTTTTTAGCGGTTTTTTACCAAAGCGGTTTTATTTTAATATTAATTAGGATTATTTAAAACCGGTAATTTAATCCTTTTATTTTATCGTTTTTGCTTTTGTGTTTTACCGTTAAAATGTTAATATTAATTTATAATCGAATATGCTTTTTCGCTTGCTTAATTTTTTTTTCGTTATTTTTCCGTAAAATATTGCGAATTTAAATTTCCATTAATACGTTAGCGAAAATAATACATTTATTTTTTCAGTTCGTTTATTATGTACGTTTTATATAAACTAATATATATTTAAATCCTTTATAGCATAACGTGGTATTATAACGGTTTGCGTTTCGATTTTTGTTAATAGCGTATGCCATTTTCCTAATATTTAAAATTTGGCGAATATATTAAATCAATGTTATTTATAATGCAAAATTGTTGTATATTTTTGTAATTTAATAAGGTTTTGCAATGTTATTATTGCTTATCGTATTTTTTTTGGCTTTTTTACAATGCGGGGTTTAATTGTTAATAAATGTATAATGTTATATTTAAATGGCTATCGGTTTAGTAATAAACCATTTCGTATTTGCATTTTATTGGTTTTTTAGGGTTTCCGTATCGGTTTAATTCCGGCTTTTATATAGCTATTATATTGTGTTTTTTTTACTAAATAATAAGATATTTTCTTTTCCACTCCCCTTTTTTATGTTTTAATATAATATCGAAATTACTATACGGGTTTTTTTAGGCTTTTTTATACGTTAAACGAGCTAATATTATTTATTATTAATAGTGGTTCGAAAAAAAAGGCGGGGTTATTTAAAGCATTATTTTTTCGGCCTTTTTTTATATTTATTCGTTTGTTATAATAAAAGGTTTAATTAAAAGGGGGTTTTTTTCGAAACGAAATATGTTATATATTAAAGGAAACGGCCGTATATTAGTTTGGTTTTTAGGTAATTACGAATTTTTACGAGGTTTATTAATTAGTTAGCGTTTTAAAGTCCGGGTTAATAAATTATTATTTAAATTTAAATTGTTTTTTTCGTTTTTTATGAAGCTTTATTAATTTTACGGTTTTAAAAAAGTTAACGGGTTTAAAAAATGGGAAAGGTAACGTTTTTATTAGTTTATTAATTATGCTTTTTAATATAACCTTTTTTAGTTAATTTTAATATGCTTTTTTTGCTTTTCTTATAACGCGTTATACTATTTCGCATCTTTGGTAAAAAGCTAAATGCGGTTTATTACAATTCGCGCATTTAAATGTGTTTTTATTATTCGAAATGGGCGTTATATTAATGCTTTTTTTTAATTTTTTAATTTTTAGCAATACGGGCACCGGCCCGGTTTAATGCAAAAAGTTTAACGGTATTCCTATTTATAACAGTTATAATATTAAATGGTTTTAACGTTTAATGCAAATAGCTCGCAATTATAAATCATTGCTTTTATTACGAGTTTTCGTTTATATGCTTAATTATTACCGTTATTAATCCGATGCGGGTTAATATTATACCGTATCCGCAAAAAGTTTAAATTAGTTTTACGTATATGTATTTAACTTTTACGTTTCGGTTTCGGTATTTAAATTTTTTACAAATGTAATTAGGTTTTTTAAAAGTGCTTTTTATTTAAAGCTTTAAATTATCACGTTATATATCCGTTTTTAAATTGTTATTTAATTACCAAATACTTTTTTTACGTAGTCGTTTTTTTTTATGTTTTTTGCGTTTATTTGGAAATATATTATTATATTTCCGTTTCGAAATCGGTTCGTTATTTATATTATCGTGCTTAATTAATTATTTAACACTTATAAGGTATTTATCGTTCCCTTTTTAATTACTTTTAAGGGTTTTTTTTACGGCTATAATAATTTTTCGTTTAATTTTCGACGATATAAATCGCGGTAAGGGTTGCGTTATATTCGGGTACTATTAAGGAAATTAGTTTAATTCGGTTTCGCCCGGTATTTAAGCCGGTAAACTCGTAATTAACGTAAAAGTATAAGATTTTTTAATATCGGCTAATTATTACAATTGGGGGTTTGCTTTTAAGGTAAAGCACTTTGGGGAAAAACAGGATAATATCGTTGCGATTGGTTGCAAAAGGGAATACGTAACCTAAAAGGTCAATTTAATTGCTTACCCTAAGGGACGTTTAAAAGCTAATTTAGGTTAACTAATGCCGAGGCCTTAGTTAAACTACTTAAAGCGAAAGGAAATCCATTTTTTATGTACACGTTTTTTTTTTTGCGGGCTTTTAAATTTGTAGCTTTATTTATAAATCCAAAAATCCTTTTAAATTTATAGCTTTATTTATAAATTTAAAGATTTAGTTTAAGTAAATCTGTTATATGCTTTCGTGTTTTTAAGTAATATAAGGTTTAAAATACCGTTTGGAATCCTCCTTTCCCTCTTTGGATTTTAAAGGCTTATATGCTAATCGTAACATTAGGTTTCCCTTTTTAAGCCAAGTTTTTTTAGCTATAACTTGCTGCTTTGCTTTTCGACAATTGGTAAGTACTTTCCTTTTTTACCCTTTCCTTTCCCTTTTTAACTAACAAAATGTCCGGCCGGGTGCGAAACGTCCTTTCGCGAAGAAAACCTTTTAGCGTAAAAATTTGCTCGTTTAAATCGTTTTTTATTATCGAAATGCTTTTTTGCTTTTTTTATTACGAGGTTTTAAAACGTGAAAAGTGTAAGGCTTTTTTTAAAACTTTTTTCAATGCGTGGAGTATTCCGGTCGGAACCGTACAATTGCGACATTTTAAATCCTTCGCTCGAATAGCTTCGTTTTATCGGTTTTTAATACTAATAAATAAAAGCAAAAGTTAAAACGATAAAGGAAAAGCGCCGTGCTTTAAACAATTAACTCGAACGTTGCGAAAGCAAAAGAAAATATTGGTTTAAAAGAAAATGCGCGCGATTCGTTGCGGTATTAACGCTATAAAAAACTAAAACGTGTTTAAATGGGAGGGAAGCCGACCGGAAAGCTTATTAACCTGCCTCGCAGTTTAAACCATTCGTACTTTTACGTTTTTCCCGATTAGCAAGCGTTCGGGGTTAACCTTAATTAAAACTTGCTTTATTTAAACCGGGTAAATGCTAATTCCGATAACCTAATGGTAAAGTGGTATTATTTGCAGCACCTATTTTACAAATCCCGAGTTCGATTTCCGGCTAAATTAAAATCCTTTTACGGTCGTTTTTCGTAATGCAAATACGAAAAACGGCTGTAATAAATAGCCCGCCTTTTTTCTTTTGCTAACTTTTTTATAAGTGCTTTTATTAAAACTTTTAAAACTTCCTAAAATGCTTAATGTTCGTTGCTTTTTTTTTACGTATTTTTTATAGCCGTACCTTTCATAATTAGGTACTTTTTAAACCTGTTTTTTTTAATTTATAATTTAAAATTTCTTTAATTTTTATACTTTTATTTTGCGTTAATTTTTATTAACTCGTCGTTTTTAAAACCTAGTAGCGTTAATTCGAATAAAGAAATGTAAAAAACCGGGTGGGATTTTATAATTAGTAATCGGAGTTTATAATTTACGTTCGAAATTTTTCTTAGCATTTTAAAAAGTCCCAGTTTTTTATAATTTAGCTTATCGTTTAATCGTTTTGTTTTAATATTGCGTTAAAAAAGATAAACGTTATTTCGGTTTTTCGATTTTTTATTTATTTGTTTAAATGGTTATACTGTGCCGTAATTTTTTCAACTTTATTTAAAAGTGTTTATGCAATTTGGTAAGCTCCGTTATTTATATTTCCGTTACCGGAGCATATTTCCCTGTTTTAAGTTCCTTGTACCGTAAGCGTAAACCCGTAATTCGCAAAACGGTATAATTCCCGTGCTTTTATAAATTAAATTGTTATAAATTAAACTATAAAAATAGTTAACGTGGTATATAAACGAGTGTTATACATAAGCGAATGCCACACTTATACCCGATTTTCCGTTAATCGACGCGCATGCCAACCTAATAACGCTAGGAATTTATTTAAACTACTCGGAATTATATATATCGAACGTTTTTACTTTTTTCTGGCAAATGCGCGTATTGTGTCCGGTTTTACCGCAAGTGCCACATCGCCGACGAATCGTCGTTACCTTCCTTTTTTAACCTTTATTATCGCGCATTTTTTGCTATAACTGCCCATTTAGCTTTTGCTAGTTTAAAATATTTCGTACCTTTTTAATAATATGTAACCCTTTTTATCGAACACGTGTTTTTTTAGCCTTCCGGCGTTTGCTTAGCGCTTCGTTCGCTTTTCGTAATTTGGAGCACTTTTTTTTTCAAAAGGTTAACCTAATGTATAATTATTTTAGCCCTTTTTGTTAATTAGTTTACAACCGTTAATATAAGTAACGGAAAACTACTTTGGTAATTGGAAATTCGAGTTTTAATATATTCGGATTGCGAAATTGCGTCCCTAATTATTTAAAGCGTTTTAAAAGTTTAAAATTTAGCGTTATTTAAAAGCTTTTTCGAAAAAGTTAAAATTCGTAGCTTTACATTTAGCTTTTTTAAAACCGATTTCGTATTAAAAAAAGCAAAGCTAGCTTTTCGAAAGCCTTTTTAAATGTTTTTTTCGGTTATAAAATTAAAAAATGCCGTTTTAAACGCCGAAAAAAACTCGATTTTAATTACGTGGTTAACGTGTAATTTTATTAAATTTTCGACTTATAAACCGTACGTTTTTTTAACGGGCTAAAACATTTAACATTAAGCGGTTAAAAAAAGTAAAACGAATGCGGAAGTATGCAAAACGTAACGATGTTATATTTTTAGTAATAAAGCTCGAAATTCGTCGAATAGTGGTTTTTATACCCGTTTAATATTAACAAACGATAGGACTTTTTTTTACGGGCTGCAATATATTTATCGAAATGCTAAATCCATTTTAAACCGAGCTCGTTCGTAATCCACCCGTTAAAATTCGTTAAAATAACCCAATCGCGTAAAAAGTCGGTTTTCGAATACCAATGAGCTAAATGGTACTGCCTTTTAACGATAATAAAAAAAGGGATCGCTTAGCCGCAATAATTAACCTTTTAAATAATTATAGCTTATTTCCAATTGCTAAACTAAACCAGTTTTGCTTTATTACGGCCTTCCAATGTTGTAATAATTATAACGGCGGCGATTATGCTTATAAAAAAGCCGGTTACGTCGAAATTATAAATATCGTTATTTATAATGCCATATTTAGCTATAGTATTTCGTATAAAGTTAAATTACGTAAAAAACGAGTTTAGGATTTTCGCATTTGGCTTTTTAGTAATTTATTTTCGAATTTAACGCGTACCGAGCTTTACGCGGCGTTTAACAAAGTTCGCGACCCAGTTTTTGCCGACGGCGCCCGCGTTACGTTCGGCAAGCAATCGGTTGGCCATATTTTTAACACCAAAAGGCCGGAAAAGGAATGCTCGCGAATTTAGCTTAAGTATGTATTTAATAAACGCCTTTTTTTCGAATTCCGTTAACTTTTATAATTGGGTATAATATCGCGTTAAGCAAATTAACCGCGCTTTCGCCGGGCGAAAGTGGAAAAGTCGATTTCGTAAATTTTAACGGCGCTTCGTATATTTAATTGTAAATTCGATGCGATCGTTTAAAAGGCTAAAACAATTTTACGTTCGTCGTTTTAATTTGCTATTATTTATTATGGAAATATTTGTGGATAAAGCTAAATTAACGCGTAAACGCGTTAATTATAACACTCGTTTATAAACCACGTTATATTTAGTTATTTTGTTTATAATTAACGTAATAACGTAAATATTACTTTATAGTTTAATTCGTTCGTTTTGTTTATCCATTTGTTTAAAAATGGTAAGCCGTAAATAAAAAGTGTTCGGCTTTTAACATATCCGTAAGCCTTTTTTAAAACTTGCTTATAAATAGTTTATTTTTATCCGTAATTAAGCGGTTCGGCGTGCCGTATTCCGTTATTACGTGTTTAATAAAAACGTACGCTAATTCGGTAGCGTTATTGCTTTTTTTATATAATAAAAATAAGGCATATTTAGTAAGCTTATTTATTATTACTAATATATTATCGTACTTAAGTTTAATTATGGGGTTTTTAAATTAGGGAAGTTTAATAACGAAGTTTATCGTAACCTTTTGCCATATTTTACTAAACGCCGGTAAAAGTTGCAAAAGTTTATACGGTTTATATTTGCTAGCTTTATTTTTAGCACAATTTTCGCAATTTTTTATTACGTTTTATATTTCGGCTTAAATTTTTGCGAATTTATAATATTATCGCAACCATTTTTATATTTTAATTACGTTTTAATAGTTATATGCCAGCTGGTTATAAATTTATTAGATTTTTTTAAAGTTTAAACTTTTCCTTATTAAACCGTTTTAGCAATTATTTTTATCTTAGGATTAAAACCTATTTAGTCCTTTTATTAAAATTACTTGTATTTTTTTAAGTATTGCGATTTAATAGTTTAATCGTCGGTTTAAAGCATTCGCCCGGCCGTTTTCCAACCCTTTCCGGTATTCAATCCGGATGTTATAGTTTTGCAAAAATTCGTTTTAACGAACTTATCGTTTATTTAAGTTTTTGCTAATAGTAAAATGTATTAAGTTTTTATAATTTATATATATTATAACCTAATGCTTAGCTTTATAAAAATATTATCGCCATTTTTCGAATATTCGGATAATTGCTAAAAGTTTTTTATTATAAATTTGTTAATTTAATTTAAATCCCTTTAATTTTTGCGAAAAAAACGCATAAAAGTATAACCGGTTTTAATTATTTCGTTATTCGAGTTAACCATTAATCGCGTAATTCGACGCGTTAATTTCGATTTCGAAAGGTTTTTTTGGGTTTAAAAATGCTAATATTGGTTTTTTTATTACGGCGTTTCGTAATTACTTAAAAGCCTTTTATTTTTATTTTCCCTAATAAAATTAGTGGTTATTTTTGGTAAAATTTATAAATAGTATAGCGATTTTGCTATAACTACGGATAAACCGTTTATAAAGTTTACAAAATTTAAAAACCTTTATACTTTCGTAACGTTTTTAAATATAAACTATTTTTTAACTTTTTTAACTTTTTTAAAGTTTATGCAAATTTATCCAGGTATAATTATAAACTTTAAAAAGTAACTTTTTATATATGCCATTCGCATTTTTTCCGGTTTAACGAAAAGCTTTGCGTTAAACAACTTTTAAAATACTTTATATACGTGCTACTTATGTTTTTCCATCGTTTTCGAAAAAATTAAAATATTATTTAAATACGCGAAAACGAAAACGTTAAAATATTTTCGCAATATATGGTTAATTATTTTTTAAAACGTAGTTAATGCGTTAATAAAGCTAAAAGTTATTACTAAAAATTTGTAACATTTAAACTTTATTTTAAAAGCTGTTAACCATTTTTAGCCTTTTTTAATCCGTATTAAGTTATAAAATTTCCGTAAATTTAAAGCCGTAAAATATTAAGCTTTACCGAGTTTATTTAATTTATCGATAAAAAGTAAAAAATACCGATTTTTAACAGTAGCTTTATTTAACGGGCGGTAATTAACGCATATTCGCTTTGTTTTTTTTTTTTTCTTTTTATAAAATTCCGTATTTTACCGAAAAATCGAAAGGTTTAATATATCCTTTCCGTTAGTTTTCCTTTAATTGTTTTTTTAACATTTTTTACTATCGGGTGTTAAACTAATACAACTTTTAATATTTAAACTACGTATTTAGTTTAAGTTTAATTTTAAAATCGAACGGTTTATATTTAAAAAGCACCGTTTTTAGGTTTTTTTTACACAATTTTTCGTATTTATAATATTTTTTTTTAAAAATATTTGCAAATTGTTTTTTAACATTAATTTGGTCGTTTTAATCGTTTTTTATTTTAAATAATCGTATATTTGTTAATGCTAAATGCGAAAATGGATTGCTAAGTTTTATTACCCTTATAACCTTTTTTTATTATCTCTTATATTTACGGTTTAAAATTCGTAATTAATAAACCGTTTTAATTACTTATAGCTTTTTTTTATTAAATTTAGCTAGTAGTTTAATTTATCCGTAAATTATTTTTTTTAAACCAAAGGATTTTAAAACATAACGTTTCCTTTTTTTATATTTAGCTCGTCCAATATAATAATAACGTTTTTCATATCCCGGGTGCGTAATATTATTAATCGTATTTTTCGGTTAATTTATCCTTATTATAAGCGATAAATGTTTTTTTTTTACCGTTTTTAATTAATCCGGTTAGCGTTTTTAATTTATAAAAATTTTATACCGTTTAACCGTTTATAGCGATATATAATCGCTTTATATTTCGCAATCGATTATTATTTTAACCTTTTTTTTTAATATTCCATCCGGAATATTAGTAAATCGTACGGTTAATTCGATTTTATTATCGCGAATGTTTTTATCGGTTTTCGCTTTTCATTTCGTACTTTTCGTTCAGGTGGTTTTTTTAATTTTTTAATAAAAAAAACGAGTACCGTACGTTTTTTTTTTATCCGGGCTAAACGGCACGTACGCTCGCGCGATTTTTTAATATTAAGCTTTCGCTTTTTATGCTATATGCACTTTGCATTTCGTAATTTCGCATTTATTTTTCGAGCGTTTTGGTAACATATAATATTAAATACCGTTCGCTAGGTTTAAAAACCGCGGTAAATTTGCTAATCCGGGCTGGTTTTTACTAGCAATTAAAATGCTAAACGGTGTTAAATTTTAAGCTTATTTTCCATTTTTCGTAGGAAAAAATCGTATTTAAGTTTAAATCGTAAATGGAATTTGCATTTCTTATAAATGCATTTTGCTTAAAAAAGGTGTAAATATTTAAAATGTTTTAAATTAACGCTAAAATGGTTTTTTAGCTTTAACGTAGCTTTTTCCGGCTCGTTTACGTTGTTAAACCAGTAGTTAACGTATTTAACTTTTTATTCGTTATTAAATTACGATAAAGATTAACCGTTATCTTTTTCTGCTAAGGTAGCGTAATATAGAGCTATTTAAATATTTTAAAACTTTAACGTTTTAAAAGCATTTAAAAACGTTAAAAGGCGTAAAAACGCGCTAATCCTTTTAATTTGCCTGGTTTTCGCGAATTATAAGTATAAAGGTTATACCGTTTAAACCTTTTGCTTGTTTTTAAAACTCGGCCGTTTTAAGGTTTTAACCGTTTTAGTTTATTTTAACGTCGGTATTTAAGTTTTCGAATTTGTAAAAAAAAGGGTTTAATATAAAAGCATTTTTTATTAAATCCCGCTTTTTTTACATCGTTTGCTAAGATTGTTTTTTTTCGAACTTTATAAAAAGCGGCGTCGGTTTCCTTTTTTAAATTTGTAAGCCCGGAAATAACGTTTTACTCGTTTTCGCTATTATATTTAAGCTTTATAATTTTAAGCATATAAACGTTTCGAAATTTTTGAAAATATTATCCGATAGTTTTTTTATCGAATTAATATGTAGCATATAACTTATTATAATAACTCGTCCCATTAAACGTTAACCCGGGGCATAGTTTTCCCGGTATTAAAATTTTTTTATTCGTTAAAAATTAGCTTTTTAGCGGTTATTATCCCGTTAAACGCAATTTGCTTTAATATAACCAGTTTTAGCCGTATTTAAAACATTTTTTATTTTTCGGGTTTTGCTTTTGCTTTTTTACTGCTTTTATTATTAATAAACGGCTCCCGCATTAAAATTTATAAAGTTTAAATGTGTTTTATAAACCGTAATAAGTTACTATTTAGCCTTTTTTTTAATTAGTTTTATTATTTTATACCGCATTTTTAAAACTATATTTCTTTTTTTTTTATTATTCGTATAATTTACCGCTAATACGAACCGCGTTTTTAACGTAATCCGTAAAAAATTCGATGCGATTTTATTTCGCGAGTTTATTTTTTACGTTTTCGTGCTATCCGTTATAAAAATGCAATATTAGCGTAGCGTTATTTTAATTAAGTTTAATACTAATTCGTTGGAAATTTGCGTCGTATTTAACCGCGGCTTTTCGTTATTTAAAAGCTAATAGGTTTTTTTTAGCAATTTGAATTTTATCGATTATTTTAAACATTTTTTTTAACCTTTTTTTCCAAATGTTTCGAAATTAGCGAAAATAATTTTAATAGTTTTTTTTTAGCTATTTTTGTATTTTTTTTAAAATAATTGCTTTAAATCGGTTAAAACCATTTTTTTTTATTTTGCCGTTTAATTTAATAATAACGTAAATAACCTTTTATTTTTCGCTTACGAATTGCTATTTGCAAAATTTAAAATAGCTTTTGCATTTGGTAAAAAACGTTTTAAATTTGCCGTTTTTTTTCGTAAAAATTTAAAACCGGGAATTTGTACGTTTAGATTACAATAAGTGTTTTAAATGATATTAATTTCGCAGTAAATTGCTTTACTTTGGTTTAACTTTTAGCGATTTCGTTTGTTATAAGTTTAAAAAGGCTAGCCGTGTTAGCGGTTTCGTTAAAATCGTATTTAACACCGTTAAAAGTAAAAACCGTGGTTTTTTCTTTTTTAAGCTTTTTACTACTGCTCGTTATAATTGCATTATCCTTTTTTAAATAAAGTATTAAACAAAATTAGTTAAAATGTTACAATTAAAAGTTTGCTTTTAAAGTAAAGCATTTCGGGGAGGATAGGATAATATCGTTACGACTAGTTGTAAAAAGGAACATGTAATTTAAAAAGACAATTTAATTGCTTACTTTAAAAAATGCTTAAAAGCTAATTTAAATTAACTAATGCCGAAGTTTGAATTAAAACTATTTAAACCGAAAGGAAATCCATCCTTTATATATACGTTTTTTATCCTTGCAGGTTTTTAAATTTGTAGCTTTATTTATAAATTTAAAAATCCTTTTGGATTTGTAGCTTTGTCCACAAATTTAAAAATCCAGCTTAAGTAAGTTTATTACGTACTTCCGTGTTTTTAAGTGGTGTAAAATTTAAAGCACCGCTTAAAGTCCTCCTTTTCCTACCCTTTGTTTTAAAAGCCTGTATGCTAGTCGTAACGCTAATGCTTTTTTAACTTTTTTAAATATATTTACTTTAAGCTTTTGTAACGTATCGTTAATTATTAAACCTTTTACGGCGGTTTCGCGTTAATAAGCCGCTTTTACGTCGATTTCCCGCTTTGTTAATTTTAATATTAATTGCAGGATTTTTAGCAATTTTTTATTAATTACAAAAAGCTTTAGTTTATTAATAATATTTTTTTCGCTTTTTTCCTAGCAATTACGCGCCGGTTTCGTATTAGTATCGTAGTTTTCCCGCGCGTTTAAAAACGCGTTAGGTAAATCCACCGTCGTAATATACCGATTAGCCGCAAGTTTAAAATCGATTACTATTAATTTTTAACCCGCGCTATTAACGCGCGTACGATATGGCATTAGTTTAAGTGTTACAATTAAAGGTTTGCTTTTAAAGTAGGGCATTTCGAAAATAGGGAGGATAATATCACTAGTGTTAATAAACAGGGGAACATGTAATTTAAAAAGACAATTTAATTGCTTACCCCAAAAAATGCTTAAAAGCTAATTTAAATTAACTAATACCGAAGTTTTAATTAAAAGCTACCTAAGATAAAAAAAATCCAATTTTTATATACACGTTGTTTTATTTTAGCAATTTTTTAAATTTATCGATTTATTTTTGGCTATTATAAATCCACAAATCCAGTTTAAATTTATCGCTTTATTTTTGGCTAATACAAATTTACAAATTTAGCTTGGATTTGTCGTTTTGTTTTTAGCTGTTATAAATTTACAAATCCAGTTTGGGCTACGTAATTTTACGTGTTTTAATGCGGGGCAAGGGCACTATTTAGGGCCCTCCCGTTTTATTGTTTTAAGGTTTGCATACTGGTCGTAATATTAAATTTCCCTTTTTAAACCGAATCCTTTTAGCCACTTTTTATCGCCCCGCTTTTCGTTAATTAATAAGTACTTTTTTTTACCATTTCCTTTCCCTTTTTTTTAACGAAATGTTTAGCCGGGTGCGAAAACGTTTTTTAATAAAGAAAACCTTTTAACGTAAAAACCTGTTTGCTTAAATTCTTTCCTCTTTTATTAAAATGCTTTTTTGCTTTTTTTATTACGAAGTTTTAAAACGCAAAAATTGTAAAGTCTTTTTTTAAAATTTATCGCGGTACGTGGAATGCTTTGGTTAAAACCGTTTAAATTGCGACATTTTAAGCCTTTTTCCCGCGCAGCTTTAAAAAATTGGAAAACAACACGTAATATTAAAAGCCAAACTAAAAGCAAAAGAAAAAAGCGTTATACCGTAAAACGGGAGCTTTTTATTGCTAACGCTTGTATTAAGCGTTTAAAAACGCAAAAACAAAATGTGGTTTAAAAAAAATGCGCGCGTTTCGGCGCGGTATTAACGTTGTGGAAAAGTTGGAACGTATCGAGCGGGAGGAGGCCGACCGGGAGGCTTACCAAACTGCTTCGCAATTTAAGCCATTCGTAGCTTTTGCCGTTTTTTTCGATTGGCAAATGCCCGGGGTTAATTTTAATTTAAACCTATTTACCTTTTTTAACTTTCGTAAGTTTTTTTTTTTTAACGCTTTTATAAAACCCGTAATATATTAGGTATAATTTTAATCCTTTTTTGCCGAAATTACAAGTTCGATTTTTAACGGGTTCGTTTATTATAATAATATTATCGCCAACTAGTAATGGCATTATAATGGTATTTTTTTGCTTTTAATAATTTATAATAAACCTTTTTGTTTTACTTAATTCCGGTAAATGCTACACTTTTTAATTTAATGGTAAAACGGTATTATTTATAACACCCATTTTATAAATCCCGGGTTTAATTCCGGCTAAACTAAAATTAGTTTTTTTTACGATCGCTTTTCGTATACTCGCCCGAATATACAAATAAACGGCTATGGTAAGTAGCCCGCCTTTTTTTTATTAACTTTTTTATAAATGCTTTTGTTAGTACTTTTTTAAAAGTTTTTAACAATGTTTAAAGTTCGTTGCTTTTTCCCACGTGTTTTTTTTCGTAGCCGTACCTTTTCCGTTTAATTAAATACTTTTTAAGCCTGTTTTTTAGCTTATAATTTAAAATTCTTTCGATTTTATATTTTTATTCCGCGTCGATTTTTATTAACTCGTCGTTTTTAAAGCCTGGTAATGTTGGTTTAAATAGGGAAACGTAAAAAACCGGGTAGGATTTTATGGTTAGCGGTAATCGGAATTTGTAATTTACATTTAAAACTTTTTTTTAATATTTTAAAAGGTTTTAGTTTTTTATGGTTTAGCTTATCGCTTAGTCGTTTAGTTTTAATATTGCGTCGAAAAAAATAAACGCTGTTTCCTTTTTTAAAAATCGGTTTTTCGATCCTTTTTTTATTTGCTTAAATAGTTATATAATGCCGTAACTTTTTTAGCTTTATTTGGAAGTGTTTATATAGTTTAATAAGCTCCGTTATTTATATTTCCGCTATTAAAATATGTTTTCCTGCTTTAATTCGTATAAAACGGTATAATTTTTATACTTTCGTAAATTAAATTGTTATAAGCCAATTAAATTATAAGAAATAATTATACCCAATTATTTTATTTGTAATTAACGTAGTAACGTAAATACTATTTTATAGTTTAATTCGTTCGTTTTGTTTATTTGTTTGTTTAAAAGTGGTAGGTTATAAATAAAAAGTGCTTTGCTTTTAGCAAAACCGTAAACCTTTTTTAAAATTTGCTCGTAAATAGTTTATTTTTATTCGTAATTAAACGGTTTAGCGTGCCGTATTCCGCTATTACGTGCTTAATAAAAACGTACGTTAACTTGGTAACGTTATTGCTTTTTTTATACGGTAAAAATAAGGCATATTTGGTAAACCTATTTATTACTACTAATATATTGTTATATTTTACTCCAATTACTAATTTTTTAAATTAAAAAAGGTTAATAACGAAATTTATAATAATCTTTTGCTATACTCCGTTCGGTATTAGCAAAGGTTATAATAATTTATATGGTTTATGCTTATTAGCTTTATTTTTAGCATAGCTTTCGCAATTTTTTATTACGTTTTGTATTTCGGTTCGAGTTTTTGCAAACTCGTAATATTATTGCAACCGTTTTTACGTTTTTTTTACGCTTTAATAGCCGTATACCAGCTGGTTGTAAATTTGTTAAATTTTTTTTAAGGTTTAAACTTTTCCTTACCAGTCCGTTTTAACGAATATTTTTTATATTAAAACCAAAAATTCGTCTGGTTTTTCCGTTAAAATTACCCGTGTTTTTTTAGGTATTGCAACCTAATAATCCGGTCGTCGGTTTAAAGCGTCCGCCCGGCCGTTTTTCGACCCTTTCCGATATTTAATCCGAATATTGCAGTTTTGCAAAATCTTACTTTAACGGATTTATCGTTTATTTAGGTTTTTGCTTATAGTAAAATGCGTTAGGTTTTTATAGTTTATATATATCATAACTTAATATTTCGCTTTATAAAAGTACGATCGCCATTTTTCAAATGCTTAAATAATTGCCAAAAGTTTTTTATCGTAAATTTGGTAATTTAATTTAAATTTATTTAACTTTTACGAAAAAACCGCGTAAAAACATAACCGTTTTTAATCGTTTCGCTATCCGAATTAGCCGCCGATCGCGTAATTCGACGCGTTAGTTTTAACTTTAAAAGGGTTTTCTGGGTTTAAAAATACTAATCTTGGTTTTTTTAATACGGCGTTTCGTAATTGCTTAAAAGCCTTTTGTTTTTACTTTCCTTAATAAAACTGGTAGTTATTTTTGGTAAAATTCGTAAATAGTACAGCGATTTTGCTATAACTACGGATAAACCGTTTATAAAAGTTTAAAATTTTTAAAAACCTTCGTATTTTTATAACGTTTTTAAATATAAACCATTTTTTAACTTTTTTAACTTTTTAAAGTTTATACAAATTTGTTTAAATATAATTACGAATTTTAAAAAAGTAATTTTTTACGAATGCCATTCGCATTTTTCTAGCTTAACGAAAAGCTTAGCATTAAACAGCTTTTAAAACATTTGGTATACGTATTGTTTATATTTTCTTATCGTTTTCGAAAAAATTAAAATATTATCCAAATACGCGAAAACGAAAACGTCGAAATACTTACGTAATATATGGTTAATTATTTTTTAAAACGTGGCTAATATATTGGTAAACTTAAAAATTATTACCAAAAATTCGTAATATTTAAGCTTTGTTTTAAAAGCCGTAAGCCATTTTTAACCTTTTTTAATCCGTATTAAACTGTAAGCTTTTTATAAATTTAAAACCGTAAAATTGTTACAGGATAAGACTAAGGTTAATCCACGTGCACCACAAAGGCAAAAAAAGAACGTTGTTATAGCTGGGGCTACAACTGTGCAAAATCCTTATTAAAAAACGACTGCACCGTGACAATACCCTACCTTAAAACCGCAATTAGTCCCCAATTGCTTATTAAGGTTTGCTTTCCAAAAGTGCGCTGCACAAGTAAAATGCTAGCGCTAGCGCTGCGCAAGCGAAGCGCTGGCGCCCATACATCGAAATGCACGTGCCACAAGGTCGATCAAGCTTAATAAGCTTCCCCCGAAAAGCCTCGGTCGGCTTTTCGAATCGCTAAAGCCAATTGCCCCCGCCCCAGCAAAAAAAGCGCTACAAGTGGCTTCCGTGCACGTAACCGTTGCGCCACGGATAAAACCTGTGCGCGCGACCGTGCGGGAGATTAAACTCGAACGACCTATGTAAATTATAACAAAACTGTCACGGGACAAGACTAAAGTTGATCCACGTGCACCACGAAGGCAAAAAAGGAACGTTGTTATAACTAGGGCTACAACTGTGCAAAGTTTTTATTAAAGAACGACTGCACCGTGACAAAAATACTGGGCTTTACTAAGCTTATTTCGCAATTTATCGGTAAAAAGCAAAAAATACCGATTTTTAATCGTAATTTCGTTTAATAAGCGGTAATCGATGCATATTCGCTCCGTTTTATTTTGTTTTTTTATAAAATCCCGTATCCTATTAAAAATTAAAAGGTTTAATATATCCTTTTTATAAGTTTTTTTTAATTGTTTTTTTAGCACTTTTTATTATCGAAAGTTAAATTAGTACAATTTTTAATACTTAAATTACGTTGTTAATTTAAGTTTAATTTTAAAATCGAACGGTTTATATGTAGGAGCACCGTTTTTAGGTTTTTCGAAATAATTTCTCGTATTTGTAGTATTTTTTTGGAACATTTGCGAGCCGTTTTTTAATATTAATTTGGTTATTTTAATTGCTTTCCATTTTGGATTATCGTATATTCGTCGATATTAAATGCAAAGGTAAGCTATTAAGCTTTATTACCGTTATAACCTTTTTTCGTCGCTTTTTATGCTTACGGTTTAAAATTCGTAATTGTTAAACCGTTTTAATTATTCGTGGCTTTTCCCTATTGGATTTGGCCGGTAGCTTAATTTATTCGTAAATTATTTTTCCTAAATTAAAGGTTTTTAAAAAATCACGTTTTTTTTATGTCCAGCTTATTAATATAATAATACCGTTTTTCTCATTTTAAATGCGTAATATTATTAATTATGTTTTTTAATCGATTTATTTTTTATTATAAACGATAGGTATTTTTCAACCGTTTTTAATTAATACGGTTAGTATTTCCGTTTTGTAAAAATCTTATACCGTTTAACCGTTTATAACGATATATAATTACTTTATGCTTTGCAATCGATTATTACCGCAACCTTTTTTTTTAATATTTTATTTAAAATATTAGTAAATTATACGGTTAATTCGACTTTACTATTGCGAAAATTTTTATTAATTTCCGTTTCCCATTTCGTATTTTCCGCTCGGGTAATTTTCTTAGTTTTTTAATAAAAAGAACGAATATCGCACGTTCGTTTTTTTATCCAGGTTAAACGGTACGTACGTTCGCGTAATCCCTTAATGCTAAGCTTTTACTTTTTATGCTATATGCTTTTTGCATTTTATAATTTCGCATTTTCCCTAATCGAGCGTTTTAATAACGCATAGCATCGAGTATCGTTCGTTAAGTTTAAAAATTACGGTAAACCTGCCAATCCGGGCTGGTTTTTACCGTGGCAATTAAAATGCCAAACGGGGCTTAATTTTAAATTCGCTTTTTATTTTTCGTGGGAAAAATCGTGTTTAAGCTTAGGTTATAAATAAAATTTGCACTTTTTATAAATGCATTTTGCTTAAAAAAAGTGTAAATATTTAAAATGTTCCAAATTAATACTATGGTAGTTTTTAAAAATTAGCGTAGCTTTTTTTGGTTCGCTTACGTTATTAAACCGGTATTTAGCATATTTAACTTTTTGCTGGTCGTTAAATTACGATAAAAGTTAACCGTTATTTCCGTTCGCCGGAATGGCGTAATATAACGGTTTGTTAGGGTATTTTAAAACCTTAACGTTTTAAAAACATTTTAAAACGTTAAATGGTATAAAAACACGCTAATTTTTTAGTTTGCCTAGCTTTTACGAATTATAAATGTAAAAGCTATGCTATTTAAACCCTTTGCTCGTTTTTAAACTTAGTTATTTTAAGGTTTTATGCGTTTTTAATTTATTTTAACGTCGGTATCGAAATTTTCTAACTTTTAAAAAAAATGTGTTTAGCTTAAAAATTCTTTCCGGGCTTTACCTTTTTTTAAATTACTTACTAGGATTGTTTTTTCGTGCTTTTACAATAAGCGGCGTTATTTTCCTTTTTTAAATTCGTAAGCCCGTAAATAACGCGTTACTCGTTTTTACTATCGTACGCGAGTTTCGCGGTTTTAAATATATAAATATTTCGAGATTTTTAAAAGTACCATTTGGTAACCTTTTATTAAACTAATATGTAATGCATAGTTCGTCGTAATAATCCGTCCAATTAAACGCCGTTCCGGAATACAGTTTTTTTTGTGTCGGGTTTTCCTACGTTCGTTAAAAGTTAGTTATTTGGCGTTATTATCCCATTAAAAGCAATTGGTTTTAACGTAACCGGTTTAGCCGCATTTAAAGCATTTTCCGTTTTTTCGGGTTTTGCTTTTGCTTATTTTACTGGCTTTTATTGCTAGTAACGGCTTTTGTATTAAAATTTATAAAGTTTAAATGCGTTTTATAAACCGTAATAAATTATTACTTAGCTTTTTTTAGTTAGTTTTATTATTTTATACTATACTTTTAAAATTATATCTTTTTTATTATTATTATCGTTCGTATAATTTATTGCTAATACGAACCGCGTTTTTAACGTAATTCGTAAAAAACTTTAAGCGATTTTGCTTTACGAGTTTATCTTTTACGTTTTCGCGCAATTCATTGTAAAAGTGCAGTATTAACGTAGCGTCGTTTTAATTAAATTTAATGCTAATCCGTTAAAAATCCGTTATATATTTAACTGTAAACCTTCGCTATTTAAAGCTAGCAAATTTCTTTCGGCGATTCGTATTTCGTCGATTATTTCGAACACTTTTCCAACCTTTTTTTCGAAGGTTTTAAAATCGGCGAAAATAAGCTTAATAGCTTTTTAGCTATTTTTATACCTTTTAAAATAATCGCTTTAGGTTAATTAAAACCACTTTTTTATTTTACCGTCCAGCTTAATAATAACGTAAGTAACTTTTTATTCCTCGCTTATAAATTGCTATTCGTAAAACTTAAAATAGCTTTTGCATTCGGTAAAAAACGTTTTATATTTGCCATCCTTTTTTTTGTAAAATTTGAAAACGGAAATTTGTACGTTCGGATTGCAATAAGTGCTTTAAAAAATACCAGCTTCGCGGTAAACTGCTTTACTTTAATTTAGCTTTTAGCGATTTCGTCCGCTATAAACTTAAAAAGGCTGGCCGTATTAGCGGCTTTATTAAAGTTGTACTTAATACCGTTAAAAGTGAAAACCGTAGTTTTTTTTTTTTAAGCTTTTTACTATTACTTATTATAATTACATTATTTTGTTTTTTAACGAAGTATTAAATAAAATCAGTTAAAATATTACAATTAAAAGTTTGCTTTTAAAGTAAAGCACTTTAAGGGTAGGGAGGATAGTATCGCTAATGCTAGTAAATAAAAAAAATACGTAATTTAAAAGGACAATTTAATTGTTTGCCTTAAAAGATGCCTAAAAGCTAATTTAGGTTAACTAATACCGAAGTTTTAATTACAAGCTATTTAAGATAAATGGAAATCCATTTTTTATATACACGCTATTTTATTTTAGCAGTTTTTTAAATTTATCGCTTTATTTTTAGCTGCCACAAATCCACAAATCCAGTTTAAATTTGTCGTTTTATTTTTAACTACCACAAATCCACAAATCCAGCTTGGATTTATCGCTTTGTTTTTAGCAGCCATAAATATATAAATCCAGTTTGGGCCACGTAACTTTACGTGTTTTAATGCGGGGTAAAAGCACTATTTAAAACCCTCCCGTTTTTTTATTTTAAAGCCTGCATGCTGGTTGTAATATTAAGGTCGAATCGGTTATAAAAAGTTTAATTTGGCGTTAAAATTGGATTATTTCGAAAGGTTAACCGGTTGCACGTTTTTAAAATCGCGGCAGCTTTTTTTTTTTTAGCAATTTATTTATGTTTATTATATAATTAAAATTAAATTCCTTTCGGCGTTTAAAATAGCATTTTTTAACTTTATAATTAAAAAAATATTTAAAAAGGGTTTCGAAAAGCTAACTTTATTTCTTTTAATCCGGATTTAATTTTGGAAAAGCTAAATATAAAGCTATAAATTTTAACTTTTCTGAAAAAGCTTTTAAATAACCTTAAATTTTGGATTTTAACCCCGTTTTAAATCGCTAAAAAGCAATTTCGAAATTTAAATATATTAAAATTCAAATTTCTAATTATTAAAACAGCTTTTAATCTTTATTTATATTATTATAAACTAAATTGCAAAAAGGGCGAAAACGATAATATATAAAATAGCCTTTTTTAAACCGAGGTATTCACATTTAAAAAAGCGAACGAAGCATTAAACAAACGCCGAAAAGCCAAAAAAAACGCGTATTCAATTTGGAAAATTACTTACCATTAAAAAAAATACGAAATGTTTTAAACTAAAAAAAAGCTAAATAAATAGTTATAGCAAAAAATACGCGATTAAAAGGGTTAAAAAAAAGGGCGACGACGATTCGTTAGCGATATAACATTTGCGGCAAAACCGAACATAATACGCGTATTTGTTAAAAGGAAGTAAAAATGTTTGATATATATAATTCCGAATAGTTTAAATGAATTTTTAGCGTTATTAGGTTGGCATGCAAGTTAATTGTTCGAAAGTCGAAATGTTATAGCCCATTTGCTAATGTAATCCATTTGCTAATAAATAACGTTAATAATAAAAGGTTAGTTAACATAATTTATAAAAATATTTATTTATAATTCAAATAAAATCAATAAAAATTCTAGTAATTTATTTAGAAAATTTATTTTATTTTAAATATGTTAACGTTTTGTAATAATTTTAATTAAATGTAAATTTTACGTATTAAATTTTTATTTTGTTATATTTTAAATATTTGCTTAAAAGCAAATTATACGTTTTATATAAAATTTAAAACCGTAATATATTATTAAACGGGATAAATAATCGTTTTTTGTAATATACGCGCTTTTATATCGTTTAATAATCGGGTTTTCGTTAATTTAATTTATTTTCGAATTTAAACGGGGAATTGCGCGACGGGAGACTTCATCGACTCTGCTACCACAATCCTAACCCGGATAAGTTAGACCTCCACTTCTGCAAGCGCCATATAGGGCCCACGGAGAACCCGACATCGCCGGGCTTGTGGACACTTTGCAAGGCGCGACCGCGGGCTTCGAGTTATTTTGTCTCGTGGCCAAAATGTCTAGCCAGCAGCACGACACGCTTTTTTACCACAACGGCACGAGCCTGCACGGCCTGCTAGAGACGCTCAAGCTTGATGTTCGCCGTCTCAAAAGCCACCAGGCCAAGCTGAGTAGGTCCCTCGGCGAGTATCAAAGCGTTTTTGAGCAGGCCGAGACGGCGGACGTTGAGGAGAACATGGTGCACGATATGATAACGCAGTGGCAAGACAGGTTGAAGCCCTTTTACTAAAGTTGGGTCTGCCAGCCTGTAGAGCCCCCATGGCCCTCCTTTGTTAGACCCAACCCCAGGCTCCAGATAGAAACATGAGAACAGACTCCTATTCGCACCGCCCACTTTGCCTTTGAGAGCTCCAATTGATAGAGGAACGCGTGGCTGCATTGAAGAACAATCGGAACAGGCGACGGCTGTGCTTTAGCTGCTTCTCCAAGGTCTCACGGCTCCGGTCCTCCGGCTTCATCTCGTGGGTCGTCAGGAGGATGTTGCCCGTGGGCGACCTTGTCCTTCTTGCAGGCCAGTGTGTGCAAGTGCTTGCACCGTCTTGGGATCTCCAAGTGGTATCGCTGATGGTGGCCGCTCTCGCAGCCGTCGGGCAAGCTTATGGAGCCACCGAAGGCAAGGTCAACATGGACATTGATCCTACTCTGGGAAGCTCACGAGGGTGTCCTTCCACTGCGACAGCTGCTCCTTGGTTCTAGCAAGGCGAACAGCTGGGTCGATCTGGAGGACGGTGGCACCCTTGCCGTCGCTGTCTCGGACGTATATCTGCAGGACATCCCGCAGCGGGCCAAGATGCCGAGCGACATGTGGAGACCAAACAGGCGCAGACCGTCGTACTTGCACTGTGGGATGCGTGGCCGGCTTGGAAATGTCCTCGACGTTCTAGTCGCTGATACGGGCTGTGCCGAGGACGCTGCTAGGGACTGAGAGAGGAGGTGGGCTGGCAGGCGCAGGGTTGAAGCCCTGTGCTGTTGGGTTTGCATCGACATCGGCACGAGACGCGTCGTCGAAGATGTCAAGGACATCAGCGGTTGCCTTGCGGATGCGGCGAAGGTGGTTAGTAAGCTCGAGGTCGTTAAAAACCTATTACAGCGACGTCAGCATTATACGGTTGTGGAGGGGGATCGGAGGAAGGGAGAGCCTACAGCCGCAAAGGCAAAGTCATTGCCGTCGGCAACGTCGCCAGCAATTCCGGCCGGACAGCCGCTGTCGCCGCCCGGGCGCTTCTCTCGTCGCTTTCCGACTCCGACTTGGACTCCGACTCGTCGTGTCCATCTAGTTGGGGTTGGCCGCCGCCTTAGCCGCTTACTGCTCGAGCTGTCTGATCAGGGCGACGCGATTGCCTCGCGCCCGCGGAACGGGCATGCGTTGGAGCTGGTCGGCGCACAAGCCGGATGGGCGGGTGCGCTGTCGGGTGGCAGCAGGCGATAATTATCGATGCCCGTCAGGATAGCGGGAGGATAATGGCTTGATCGGTAACGGAATGATAAATCGCCGACGCTTCCCTGCTCGCCAAATGGATCATGAGGCGAGGATCAACAAAAAGAAAGGGTGCCGGTTTTTCTTTTCTTTTCTTTTTTTTTTTTTTTTTTCGAACTTGCCGCGAATCGGTATCATATGTGTAACTATATAATTACCCCAGCTGGTTGCAAGCAAACATTTATCCCCATATAAATGCCCATGGTGAAGCTCGAGCCTACAAGGTTTTCCCCCTTAGAACCTGTGGCGGCCACGTGGCAGCCATTATCGATCGGCCCAATCGCAACCCGCGAGGCCGTTCCCCCGAGGCCTGGGCTGGCTCAGCGCGGTTCGTGGTGGGATTTATGTAGGCGTCTCCAGCGGTCCTCAAGCGCGTCGTTGTGCGATGCCACGGTTTGCGCATTGCAGCGCGCGGTTCCTTCTCAAGGAGGCTAAGGGGACAGTTGTTTAAAGTAGCGACGGCGGTGGGCGTGCCAGAGAAGCGCGTGGGTAGCACGCATGGAGAGAAGCTGCATTACGAGATATGCTGCGAGCGCAGAGTGACAGCAGACCTCGGCGGTTTGCAAGGATCGGGCTGAACGGGTTTTCGCTCGAGACCTCGGCGCCCTTGCCCTGCCCGTCGGAGCCCGGCACTGACCGGCCGACCACGGCCTAGTTTGCTTGCAAACCGACTGCAGCCCGTGGTGGCTGCATCTCGAGAAACCGGGCGCGATCAGAACGAAGCCATGAACCGAGCCTTTGCGGCCGACCTTCGCGCCGGGAAAGCCCAGCGGTTACGGAACGCCAAAAGGCTGAGGTTCGAGGACGAGGGCCTGCAGACGCCGACTCCTCGGCCCTGCTCTTCCCGGCGCAGGGCCTGGAACGGCCATCACGGTCTCGAAGGTCTTGAAAAGCCCGCGCCCGCGCTTTGTTTGTACCCCCAGCCCGTCGGTTAACCAGCCAGACCAGATCGAGGGAGTGCCCGTCAAGGCGGTCGTCCAGGCTTTCAAACATGGCACCAACTTTAGTGACAACGGCCAAGGCTCCTCGTAGCTAAGCCGCAAGCAAACCTGCATCTGGAGAACGCCGACAGCGGCCGCTGGACTCCATGTCAGTCCCCCCTTGCCCTTCACGCTCCTCTGGTCGTCGGCGTCGGATGCGTAAATGTCCCAACAAACGACGCGTTGTCCAGGGGCCATTATTCGAACCGAGGAGGTGGGTGCTCCAAATGGACAAAGACGCCGGGGAGGTGGTGGAGCATGCGGTGGCTTTGTCAAGAACCTGGCAGCCCCGCCCGCCCCTCTTGCTGGTCAGCCAAGCCCAGGCGAGCAGTACTGTTCGATTCGCAGGCGCCGCGCGAGGCTTCCTAGGCATACTTTGGGCGGACAGGCGGTATATAGATTCGGCTGCTTGGGGAAACGAAACCGGGAAGGGTGCGTCAAATGTAGGGAATGTTGCTGTTGGTCGGGCAGCCATAATGTCAGTCGAATGCACTGCGATTCACACAATGCGTGTCGGCGCGCAGGAGGAGGTAGGTTGTTAACTCGTCCTGCATAGCCTACTTAGCTCGAGCGAGGTGGCTCAGGCGGATGTTTGCAGCAGCAGCAGCAGCAACGATGACGATTTAGGCACGAATTGCTATGGCGGGCTGTTGACAAAGCCGAAAGGGCGGCGATCGGGAAAAGCGAGCTTTGCGCAAGAGGCATCGTGTTGGAACGGCCATTGATTATTGCAAATGTTTCGGCGGAAAGCCGCAAAGCCAAGGATGGAGAAAATACGAGTGGGAGTCATGCAGCAACGCGGGCTCGCAGCATTGCGAGTTTCGGATGCAGACGAGTGCTGAGCCCCTGTGCACTGGTTCAACACCGCTAAAATTAGATGCAGCGAGTGTGGAGGCGCTGGGGTCCTTCGGTGGGACGCTGCGGGCCGATGCGGGTGGCCACCACGGGGTCGATTACGAGTGGCACAATCTGCGGAGGTACCAACTTGGGTGCTTCCGCTCACATCCATCCCATGGTCCAAGCCCACTTCGCCGCCCATGTGCTGCTGGGGCGCATACCTATCTACCTAGCTAGGCAGGTACTAGGTATAATGGGTATGTTACCACCCAACTCCACGTTTTGCACTAGTAAGGGGCCCCCTGGCCGGCCCACTGCGGAGAACCAAGCGCCAATAGGAAACGCTTATATTTTTGCTAAAAGGAAAATGGTACCTTTGGTCTTTTAAAATGATAAACTTCAACGCCGTATTTATTTTTGAAACTATCACCATTTTATATGCATGCCGTTAGCGTTAATAACATCCTGCATCCTTTGGGGCATTGTTGCAAGCAGATCCGTAAAAACGGACTCTGGCACCGCTTCCCAGGCCTCAACAACACGGCCTCGCAGTACGTTATAGCTAGGGTTTTCGTTTTCGCCGTATTTATTATCAAGATAGTCCTTCATCCAGTTCCAAACGTTTTTAATAGGGTTAAGGTCCGGGCTATAAGCAGGCCAACGCATAAGACGAACGCTTCGTTCCAAGAGATCGGCAACGGTACCGGGGCAGGCGTGAGAGGATGCGTTGTCTTGCATAAACTTTAGGGCGTGGCCATCTTGTGCCGCCATCCGGATCATTCCGTCGACAAAAGGGACGACCTTTGCCTTATAGCTTTCCTCGCTTATTTTGCCCCAATCCTTTTCCTAATGAATACCGATTCCTTTGCCTACCAAGCCAGAAAAACAGCCCCAAAACATCCAGCCTCGCCTCCGTTATATTTTGGCAGATACGCACGTCGGATCCAATGCCTCGTCGGGTCTCCGGGTAACGCGGGATTTGCGGTGAAAACCTCTGGTAACCCATGTTTCGTTTAACCATAAAATTTTGGCCCAATCGTCGAAAGTCCAATTCAGGTGTTCATATGCAAAGGCCAAACGCGCCAGCCGGTTTTTTTCGCTGATAGGAGGCTTGCGAAGGGGAACGCATCGTCGGTAGCCATGGCGGTAAAAAGTTGATCGAATCGTAAATTATCCGAAAATGCCAGCAAACAAAGCGATTGCCAATTGCAAATACGTCATGCGACGGTTCTTCTTACTGGCAGAAATGAACTCGATAAGCTCTTGGGCTTGTTCCTCGCTCATAGACGGCGGTCGGCCGGATCGCTTGCCGGGGGTCTGGGAAACGAGGGCGGCGCGGACTTAATTGGGCTGGTCGAGTACCTGAGGGTGGGTGGTTACTTTCCTATGCCACCATAGTAGGTATGTACCTAATACCCTGATCTTTGGGCCTTTTCCTCACCCCGACACAGTATCTAAGCGCCTAGACATGCACCCTGCCAGCCACTTCCCCATTTACCCAGCGCCACGCAGCCACGCGGTCATGCCTGAGCCGCGCCATGTTCAGCGCGAGCTTATAATGTCAAGTACCCTCGCTGAACAGTGATGGTGCCCCATCTCGCTGCCTAGCACACATCCTGTCACACCAGGCAATCGCCACAGCAGCGGGCAGCCACTTTTTTTTATTTTTTATTTTTTTCTCATAATCCATTCCTCGTTCCTTCGCTATTTGGATCGTTCTCCCGCTCCATCAGGCAGTGATCTGACAATGCAGGCTGGAAGCATGCCTACTTGATCCCTCAGGGGCTGGATTTTCGCTAAGGGATAAACCACAGTCATTTCCCATAAGATCCTCTCCTATACGCTTGTGATCAAGTCCAAACGGTACCATGTTCCATGTTTTAAACCAAAAAAAAAAGGGCGCCTGGTGTCCGCCCCGTGTGGTTGGCCCCTGAGCTTCCCTTGCTAGCCTCCGAGCATAAAACCACGGTCATCCTAACAGATCCTTCACCTGCATCTCCGTGAACGACCTGCCCCAAACGTAATCAAGGCTCTTAAATCTCCGTTCCGTATGGCTGGCCCCTGAACTCCCCTTCGTGGTGAACCGGCCGCTTCTCGCAGAATTTGAGTTCGTGTACCATGTACTTTTTGGTTGTATCGCTCGTAGGTTCTCCCCTTTTTGTTTCTGTCTACGTCGCCATAGTAGTTTTTTTTATGTGCGCCTCCGCGGCCGGGAGGAACTTCTCCGTGAACCACTCATTCTGTCCCTGGTGGTACTTCTTTGCTGGAGAGTAGAAGGCAGAGCGGTAGGTTGGGCTCGATAGAAGGACGCGGTTCCCGTTCTCGTCGGTATACGGAGCTTCGTACGTGTAAGCGCAGTGAAAATAGCCCTTGGTGCCGTGAGGCATGGCTGCGGCCAGATGGTGCTTGCCGATCGGTGTCTGGTAGGTTCCTGGTCGACAATTGTGGGAATTTACACAACCAATGTGTGTTCGTATCCTCAGGTAAGGATAGGCCGAGGGATGGAAGACGAGAGACGAAGAATGGAAGGCCAGAAATGGCGCAGGGGTTGCAAAAGGAACTCTTCAAAAGGAAGCCTCACAAAGGGTGCGGCGGCAAAAGGCGTGTGCAGCCATGAACGCCCGGCTTTGCTGCCAGCCTTACCTCCAACAAAGCGATTAAAAGTCCATTGGCTGAGATCTTTAGCAGAAATCTTGGCTGCGGGCGCGACGCAACCCTGGATGAGTTTTGCACACGCGTGTCTTACCACAATTTGCTGGGCTTGGCCGATGAATACAGTTGCGTGGCACTATTGATTACTTGTCCGCCGACAAATTTCGCAAGCCATGGCCGGGCATCCTTTGAACTTAGGCGACGGCTGGTTGAGGCCCTGAGAGATTTCTTCCTAACGGCACCGTCGAAATTACGCAAGGGGAACGCCCCGCGAGGGCTTTATTAGGCTGATGTTTGCTGGGAGAAGGCTGGCCACGGCCTACGCGGTCCTTTGGCATAGGTAGTTTTATGAAGCTCAAGCAAGATCCGCGTTTAGAGTGGTGAGCATTCCTCCGGCTATCAGAGATACAGGATGTGCTTTGTCTGATTTGTACACAAAGCAAGGCTGCAGTTCGTCCCATGCAAGCTCTCCAAATTTGATTGAGCATTGTATCTCCGGAAGTTTCTGTCCAGGGAAATCCTGAGGCGTGAAAAGGACTCGCTGGCGAGGCGGGATCTTTGATGGTGGGTGTAGTCCATCATGGACACCAAAACGCCGGCTGATCGCTTGCAGAGGAAATTGACGAAATGGACAGTAGGCTCTGGTTATTGACACGAAAAGCATGAATGGGCGCCGCGGCAGTTTCGAGAAACACCTTTTCTTTGGGATTTCCGCAGCTAAGACTGACGAGGACCAGCAGCCTTGCGCGGCATTCGCCGTCGTTCGACGCCGCGGCTCTTGCGGCGTGCGCACCGATTCAGCCAGTTTATCTCGAAATCGAAACATGGCGTTACAGGTGGCAAGTTGTGACAGGCTCACGGCGATGGAAAGAAGATCTCCCATTGTAGCTCCCATTAAGGGACCCTCCTGGGCCTCGTTTTGGCTGGTGCATGTTTGGTCGAGATATGTGTTCAGTGGCAAGTGAGGCGCTGGGAGCTTTGCGATCGAGCAAGCGGTGCTATCTGGTCAAGCCCCATTTCTTCGAGGCGGCGGGACTCGTCGAGACGCTCCCTAATACCTGATATGGGACACCAAGAAGCATAAGTTGAAGGCTCCACAAGGTGCCAAGAGCTAGGCATGGCAATCTTTGTGGTGGCTGGCATGTCCTTGGAGTAGCTGTTCCTGGGTTTGTGTCCTCGGTGTGCAAATCTCGATAGCTATTTCCAGTCAGGAACAAGTCCATCATGCTCTTGACCTAACTTCCCTTGCATGCTTTTAGCTTGGGCTGGCCGCCTTCCCCTCCATTCTCCATAATTTGGTTCTAGGTAAACTTCTTCCCTGCATCACCCCGCAAACTCTAGACTGTCTGGGGATCCTTTCAGCTCCATCTGGAGAGGTTTGATGAAAGCGAACAGGACGGAGGGGAAAAGAAGAAGAAGAAGAAGAAGAAGAAGAAGAAGAAGAAGAAGAAGAAGAAGAAGAAGAAGAAGAAGAAGAAGAAGAAGAAGAAGAAGAAGAAGAAGCGAATGCGAAACGTGCTGCGTTCGGAAGCGAAAATCATAGCTGCTAAACAGCAGCTTTCCATTGCCTTATATCACCCTATCGCTTATTGGGCATGTTCTCGGCCGCGCACGCCTCTGTGAGTGACCATGATGCAGTCGTGCTGGGCGGGCCCGCGACACGGCTGACCGGGCGGGCCGAGTAAGCAGGCGACTTAAACGCGGACGAGGCTGCAGGCTGGCGTGAACCAAAAGGAGGGAAAGCACTAGAAAAGGCATCGTCCCGCACCAGCAACATGACCGTGGTAGCCTTGAGCCTGAACCTTACCGGCCAGATCACCACCAGAACTGTGACAAGGAAATGCCGGTCGTGCTCGGCGGACTGAACTTGATGCAGGCTGATGGAGTGGTCCGCCGCCGCCTCCTGGGCCTGTGCATGGGGTGTCGATTTCCGTCCTCCCTAGTTGGTTCAAGCTGCTGGACCTGAAAGTTAGGCCGGCGTTCGACCCGTGGCGTGCTAATCGCCGATGACACCTTGCTTAGATTGGATCAGTGTATCCCCCTCGGCCGGCTTGCGGTGGCACCCTTGCCTTTGTGGGTGGTGCCCTAAGCTACGCCCGGTTCCTCCAGCTGGGGCAGAGCTGGCTAGGGGTTCGGAAGCCACCAGCTATCAGTCAGCCTGGTTTTCCCGAGGAGATGGAAACCGACAAATGAGCCGTCAAGATTCGTACCTGGGTTGGCCAACTTTCGAACCGGATCGAGCTTGGCCTCGAGGTTGCCAGTCCGTAACGAAGACATCTCGAAGTGGTGCCTGGAGTGCCCAGAATGGTAGCGATGGGTAGTGACACAGTTGAGGCTACACCACTTTCACGGACCCGTGAATGGGCAGCATATTCTTTAGAGTCTGGAGTTAAAGCGAGAGTGGTTTGGCCCCGCCTCTTTCTTTTCTGCGCCTGATTCGGGCCGCGAGGTGCTTTTGATGGTGGTGATTTGCGTGGCCTCATCGGGAGTCTGGAATTCGGGATGTTTTGTTAACCCTCACGCCTATTGGCGGATGTTAGCACGGAATAGGCGCTGGGAAAGCTGCTTGAGCCATTAATGATGATGGCGGGCAGTCCATGGCAGGTCACCTTATAAGTGTCAGGGGTTGGGCGCAATCATGGAGGATTGGAAGACAAATTTGTCCTTTCCCGTTGGTATGCCTGCCTATCAACAACGGCTAGTTACTTAAAGGTGGAATCCTGCCGGTCCTTTTTTATGCGGCTGGATGGAACTAGCAACAGGACTAACAAACCCGCTGGCCATTTCGCCTGGATGCGTCAGGTGTACTTGGATAGGGAGCGGTCATAGTTCTGCACTTTGCCTCAAAGCTTCCCTGCTCCGGTTCCGACGCAGCACGATAAGCTGCCGCTGTTGTTAAATTGCTGGGGCCGTGGTGGGTGCAAACGGCGCAAAAATCTAATAGACTTGCAGCCTGCATGGATTTTGGGTCGTGTATCGTGATGTCAAGGGGCTGCGACGGTGGCGGCGTGCTTGGCTCGGGCAAGTGCCCAACGACAGACACAGAAGTACCTCGTGGGCTAGACACGTATCTCCGGCTGACAGCCTCGCCTGCTAGCTGTGTAGGCAGACACCGCAAAAGCCGCAACGAGGGCGGCCAGGGCGGCCAGGGCGGCTAGGGCGAGCAATATCTTCCCCAGCCGTGTTCTCAGATGCAGCTGTGCCGCCGCAGCCTTGCTCTCCACTCGCGAACGCGGCTGCTTTGAGCTCGATATCAGCAACGACGGAGCTGTATGTTAGGTCAGGGCTGCTGGTCAAACACGTGGATTTTCTCGGGCGCGTTTGGTTCGTTCTCGGCGGTTTCGCTGGCGCTGTGTCCAGTACTGACGTGAACTGCTGCTGCCCACACCATTGGCACCACTTTTGTCGCCTTTTTCAAGCCACCCCTGGAACGCCAATCTGCTGCCCGGGTTGCTAAAGCACGCTGCCTGGGCGAATGTTGCACTATGCCTCGCACAGGTTTATAATTTTAAGACTCTATAGCCCCATAGCTCCATGGCTACACAGCCATGCAACTTTATAGCTTATGCTCCATGCTCCACCTGCCTCGTGAGCATTTTGAGTAGGTGCGCGCCGAGCTGATTCGGTGGCTGCCGTGGCGTAATCGCGTCGCGGGGGCGGCTTCCTGCGCTGGTCGGGTTGTTTGATGTTGGTCGAGACATCGTCACAGTGTATGCTGACACTCATCATAAGCGTGGCAGGTACCGTGGAGCCAGAGGCAGCTCGAATGGAATCTGGCGCATCGGCTTGGGGATCGAACTTGCAGCGGTCCCGCTATCCTCCCTGCTGAACTCCGCCGTGCTATGCCGGCCGCTGCCGCTGCTGGTGGTCTGCAGGGCCTGCACCGTTGCTGACGCCCATGAGCTTGGGCAACGCACGCCTGATATGTGGCAGTCGGGTTGTTGTGCTGACTGTGAGTTTTGCTGCTGTTTTGCCGAGGTACGGTTTCGAGTTTTAGCGCGCGGTTTCGGGTGCGAGCTGGCGGCGCGTCAGAGATGGATAGCCGCGCAGGTCGGCGTGCCGGGCGCTCCGTCGGCTGTGTTCGCCTATGGGCTATGCCCTCGTGCGGCAATTTACTCTGCCCTGGCTGGCTGGTCACAAAATGGCGCACTCCGGGAACTCTACATTTAACCCAGGAAACTTCCACCGTCGGGACGGCGGTCGTCTGTCCGAGTCAGCTCATTGTCACAATCTCCAAGGTGTGTTGCTGGCGGCATCAGCGCCAGCCTGTCGTCTAACCTCTCGGTGAGGCTTCTAGACCGAGGAAATAGAGGAATTGCCCCTGAGGACATCTCACCGCCGACGCTACGATCCGCTCCCGGACACGCTCGCTCTCGGCAAACGCACCAACGCTGCCTGCCTGCCTGCCTTCTCAGGACCTTCCCTTGCCGCCCTCGCCCCCTTTTCGCAGCCCCGAACCGGCCAGCCATTGTTTGGTGGCCGATAAGCTACCAGCTACTAGAAGCCGCTGCGCGAAGCTGACATCGAAACTCACAATATTACCTAGGAAACAGGAGCCGACCAGCAGCACATGCCGGCGCACCGCGGACGGTTTGCCGGCGTGCGGCGTGCTTATAAGTCACACTGTGAGCCTGCGCAGCAGCCGCATGGACCTGTCGCATACAAGCTTCGACGGTTCGACGGTGCTACCTGGGATCAAACACACTCGCTCCGGGCCGAGTGGCGCGCATCGGCTGCGCCACTGCCGTCTGATAAACGGAAAATCCGATGCTGGACTAGCTGCGCGATGCTCGAGGGAGGTCGCAGAAGTGCATTTCTATCCCCCATACCACCACCTTCCCCCTGCGGCCGCCCATCCCGACTACCTGCTGTCGCATAGCCACTGCAGCCTGGGGTCACATTGGCCGGCGTGGTCTGGACAATACAGGCTGGGCCTAGGGCCCTGCTGCCTTTAGCACCCGCTTAAAGGCTTGGTACAGCATCCGCGCAGAGCACTGTAGTCGCTGATATTAGACTTCGATCGGCGCTGCTGTCCCGTTCCGAGCCTTTTGCGCGGACTCCTGGTATTTCCCCGCAGAGATCCAGATCGTTGCAACAAACATGCGGGGTAACAACCACAACGAGGTGGAGGTAACATGACTTCTTGAGATCTGCAGCATGTAACATACCCAACGGTGGCTTCTTACCTATAAGAACCATATCGTCGCTCCCTGGTGCTTGCCGAGGCGGTCGAGGTCCTTTCAGTCTCCAAAAGTTGGGTCACATCAGAGATCAGCATCATATGACAATGGCCACTCCAACCCAGCCCGGTGCAGCTCCGGCGGCATCCAACGCCGAGCGGGCCCCAGAAATCACTGCCGAAACTCCCCGCGCTGCTTCCCCCTTGCAGGACGAGAAGGCGGCGGCAAGCCTCAGTGCCAAATCCAAAGCTGGGCGTGCAGTCATTGACCAGCGTCAGACAATCCCGACGACGGGGAAAAGATGCCACACGACCAAGTGGGAATACATCACATTCTGCCTATTTTGTAAGTGCTTTCCACACGTCAATTGCATGGCTTGCTTGCCAAGTGCCCCCAACTCACAGGAACCCGGGATAACCGAATAGACTTTTCCCTGAACGGCGCGCCCATCGGCAACAATGGCAGCGGCCTCCGGCAGGCGCTGGTCAACATGCAGCACCCGGACGGCTACCTGACCTGGGGCGGCCAGTACATGCCTATCAACGCAATGCTGCTCCGGGTTCAGGGCGTCATGTTCGCCGCGCAGCTCGTGACCCTCATGATTCTGGGGCCCTACGCCGACTACGGCAACTGGCGGCCCTGGATCATGATCGTCGGCCAGGTGGTCCTGTATATCTGCCAGTTTTCTTTGTGCGCCATCGGACGCCCGGAGCAGTGGGAGGCCGCGCAGGCCTTGTTCGTCGTGGGCTCCCTCGCGGCAAACGTCGTCAACAGTTTCTACGCCGCCACCTTCCCCTCCATCGTCCGGGACCTGCCCAGGCTGATCGAGAGCGAGGAGCGCGTCAAGGCCGGGACTGAGTCGCCCGAGGCGCACAACAAGCTGGACGAATACGAAAGGTCCAAGCTGTACAACCTCAACACAACATGACGGGGTCCTACGTGGTGGCTGTGGTTTATGCTATTGCTGTTGGGATGGTATGTCCCAGGTTTTTTTTCTCCCCCCTTTTTTTAGTTGGCGGTTCGGTTTGCGCCGCCGTCTGGAGTGCATCTTTGCTGATAATAGCGCCACCTACACGCAACCCAGATTGCCGGCATCGGCTTCGACACAAACGAACAAAAGATCATCTCGTTCCGCGCGGCCCTGGGTTACTTTGGCTTTATGACCGTCGCTTTCACCGTCCCCTTCTTTATCCTGCACAAGCACAGGCCGGGACAGCAGCTGCCGTCGGGCACGGGCTGGCTCACGGCAGGTCCGAGGCAGGTGTGGAGCGCGCTTAAGAGCGCGAGGCAGCTCAAGCAGGTGACACTGTACCTGTTCGCCTACTTCTTCCTCCAAGAAACATGGGGCACGTACTGGTCCGTGACGGGCATCATACAGAACGACGTCATCCACTATAACCCGCTTATGCTCAACGCCTTTAGCTTAACGGCCGACCTGTGCGGCGGGACGGGACACCTGCTCCTCCTTTTCCTCCAAAAGCGCTTCCGCTTCAGCGTTAAACAGGGCGTTGTGTTCGGGGCCGTCATGACGCTGATCCCGCAGCTCTGGGGCGCCGTCGGCCGGTTTACGACCGTCGTCGGCTTCCACAACGAGTGGGAGTTCTGGCTCGTCCAGGCGTGGAACATCACGACGGCGGCCTGGGGCGGGTATAACGTCACCATGATATCAGAGGTCGTCCCGGGCCCCAAATCGTTCATGTTCTTCGCCCTGTTCAACTGCGTCGGCAAGACCTCGGGTTTCGTCGGCCCCTTCATCACGGCCGCCATCATACAGGCCGACGGCGGGAGGAACAATGGCGCGTACTGGTTCCTGCTCGGCACTGGCCTGCTGGGCCTGCTGGCCTTGTATTTTGTCGACACGGACCAGGCCAAGATTGATAGCGCTGCTTGTAAGTGCCTTACTGTAAGCACCTCCGATACAAGAGCTAATCTGTTGACTTTATTCGGAACAGACTTGGCGCGTGAAGCTGAAGAGATGTACTCGGCAGAGCAGAGGGAAGCCGCCAAGCATAATCTCGAGGGTAGCTCCTCAGGAACCGCAGCCACGGCATCGACTGCTGATTTTTCCGCTGCTGTGACGCGACTCTGACAAGCCAACCACGGCCAACGTGGAGGGCCGAAATAAGACAGATGTCCTGGCGGACGTGAAGAGTTAATGGGTCCGATCCCCTTGGTCCAAGGCCGAGAGCATCGAGATACAATCGCGAGAAACACCCGGCAAGCTGTTAAGGCCCGCGCGGTGTGTTTCAAAGTGTGTTAAACGGGGAGTACACGAGGCCTGGAATACGGGTATATAAAATACGTTGAACGTCCTTGGCTTTTTGTTTCCCAGCACGCAGCTTGGGAAGGCTGCAGAACTAAGTAAAGAGAGAAATTGCCCCTGTGGACATTTCGCCGCCAGCATCAAGTACGATCAAGTCGAACGCATCTTTCCCTTTCCAGATGGGACCCCTCCGCAACCCAAAGCAACCCTTTTTCGCAATCAGCACGATGTTAAACCAGTCCCGCTGGATACCACAGACTTTTACATCATTGCATCTTGCCGCTGCCAATGGCCATTGCTACGATCCGCGGTTGGTGCCACTACTTTGTAGGCGAACCGCAGAAGCTGCAGCAATAAGGAGCTGGGGAAAAAGGGTCGAAATCTATTCCTCTGCCTCTCCTTCCTCGTCCTCCTCCGACTCTCCAGTCTTTACGTCTTGCGACTGGCTCTCAGCAGCATCAGCAGCAATAGCAGCATTGACATCCACCCCGTACCCCAATAGCGACTCGATCCCTCCCCAATACTCGTTCGAAGAAGAGGAAGCAGAAGAGACGTTGGCTAGACGGCGGTAGGTGCCCAGTGCTTGGCCGCGTAGTTAAACAAGCCGCCAGCGCCGCTCCCGCTGCGCTGCCGGACGTCCAGGCCGTCAATTTCGGCTTTGTAGAGTTTGGGATCAATGCCGTTGCACCGTCAATGTCCATCCTATCTCTGGCTGCTTGGGGTCCGGTGATGAGGCCCGTCGCTTGCCATGTTAGCTGCTGCCAGCATGAGATAGACGACGCAGATCTCGGCTAAACAGCGGTTTACCGCGACCACATTTAAGCATCCTTTGTACCCATATGTTCTATAGCTACCATTGTCACCACCATTAACAACCGATTTTGACACATTTGGTGACCGCACCAGGAATTTAGCCGCCGTCTGGTGGATAAATGACACGACCTTGTTTGCGGTGCGAATAAACGGCCCGCAAACGGCATACAGGCGTCGGGCAAATGTCGAACTGGCACCGCCATTTGACCTGCGCTACTAAGATATCGTCGGGCCGGACCGCGAGCGCAACGTCGATCTCGTCTAGCGTGAGGGCGCACTAAGAGAGCGCACCGTAAGGCCGCAATAACAGACAGCACGCACAGCAGGGCGTTGGAGTGTTGTGCCGACGAGCGCCGCAAAACGCTATCGTACAGCATGTTTAGCTTATCGGGAACGGAGTTTAGTGTTAACTCGAAGGATTTGGGCGTGGCGTCGGTGTCGGCCTCGAGCAGGTCCAGCACCAGGCATATCCAGAGGTTGGGCCGTTTTGCTAGCCGCTGCCTGACGGCGCGGCGTATGGCGTCGAAGCAGAGCGTGAGCTTTTGCAAGTGGGCACAACGGGCGCGGATGAAGGTCGCGGTGTCGCGTGGTTTGCGGGCTGGATCCGGTGGTGGTGGCGTGGGAAGGAAGGGTATGAAACAGGTCGCCGATCGGCTGGTTGGGGCGGGTGGTGACTGCGAGCTTGAGCCATCCGTTTTGGTAGTTGGCCATTGTTGTCGCCGTCCGAGGATGATGGCGGCGAAAAACCGGATAGCCTTGGCTATGGACGCGGCCTCGCATTCGTCCAGGGCACCCACCATGCAAACAACACTGCCGCCATCATGTCTCCGTTCGGGGCCGCCGGAGAGGGCGATGACCCGGAAGATCTTGCATAGATCATGGAGGCTCAACCCAAGCTGTGCGTCGTTCAGGGCCAAACGCTTCCCGGCCAGCGGCGCGAGTGTCGCTTGGCTTTAAAGAGCTGGTGGATAAGGGCGAGGAGGAGCGATGCGCCATCGCTTTAGGCCGCGATGTTCCTGTCGAAAAAGAAGTAAACCACTGTGGTGGACTCGACGCCCCGCAATGAGCGATGCTGGCGGATGCTGTCGATTAGAAACGCGGCGAGCGCCGTCTTTCCACATCCGGGGTCGGCGGTAGTCCGGAGAAGAGATAACGACGGACTTTCGAGCTGGGCGGCGTGTTTGGGCTCATGAAGGAGCCATGCGCAGGTGTTTTCGATGGGCGGCTTGACCGAGGAGGAGGAGCCACCGGTTAAACAAGTTCAAGTTCAGTTTAGAGATCAGCAGATGGCCACTAGCGAGATCTAGAAAGTGAGGACTCAGGGGTGACCCCTGAGCCGATGTGTGACTGAGCGAAGCGTGCAACCCTTTGCTCCTTTCCACCTCCTTTTTTCCTTTCCGTGTCCTTTCTCCTTCTATCCTTCTACACCTTTCTCGCTTCCTTCGAAGGAGAATGCATTTATCGGCGCTGTGGCTTCTTTTAAAGCACGAGTGCTCGACTTGCAACCAATCCTTGTATCTGGCGTGATGGGCATATTATCCCACAACACCTCGGCGCGGGTTTGGGAAAGCTTCCGAAAACGGGGGCATTAAGGCATACTCGTTTTTGTTGATGAAGCTGAATCTATCTAGGGCTGGCCTCCTCGAAACAAGGAGCAACAAGCTGATCATTATCATTCTCTCTCTCTCTCTCTCTCTCTCTCTCTCTCTCTCTCTCTCTCTCTCTTCTCTCTCTCTCTCTCTCTCTCTCTCTCTCTCTCTCTCTCTCTCTCTCTCTCTCTCTCTCTCTCTCTCTCTCTCCTCTCTCTCTCTCTCTCTCTCTCTCTCTCTCCCACCTCGCTTCATGTTTAGGGTAGTCACCCGCCTCCGCTTGTGTCTCTCGTGGCGGCCCACTACCAGCTGCGAGACTGGTAGCCATCGGCTTGCGTTTATGTGTCGGGGTGCTTGACGACCTTGGCGGGGGTTTTGCGCCTGTCATTTACGTGAGAACGCCTGTCCTTTGCCGCCAGGATGCCGCAGTCACCGACCTCGCAGATGCTTCAGGGTCTGGCTGCTTAGGATTCGGCGCTATAAGACGTGCCTCTTCTCCTTGTCGAGGACGTCCATTGCGCATCTTCTTTAAACGTGCTACACAATAGCCGCAAAAGCTTTTAAAACCCTGGCAACATCTGTCCGCGGTGCGTGCAGTAGCGTGACCCATGCAAGGCCCTAGAGGCTCGTCTCTCCATATCTTGACGGGGCTGCGGCTGTCATTGCCTCTCTCAGGCTGGCACTAGACTGCCATCACACCCGAGGTGAGGGCCGCCTCGGCGCTTTCATCGGTCGCGCGTGGGGCGTTGGAGGCATGGTGGTGTGCACTTCGTAGCCCGCAAAAGGCCCAACATGGCATTGCTGCCGCGCGCAGATCTCGCGACTCCTTCCGCGACCTAATGCATCCTGCCCCCGGTGCGCAACGCCTAACATGCATGAGATGGAAGGCTGCCGTTCGGATTTGAGTAGCACATTTAGTCCTTTAGTGGGCACGCCGCAGACCGCGGCGCCAACTGTAACTCCCGAAGCACGCGCATCACGGCGGATGAAGAAGTGAATGGCAGTCCATGGATATGCCTGCGACCTCGGTCGCGAGTGAGATCGCCGCTGGCCTGGCGCTCGCCCAGCATATGCCTGGGGCGGTTATATTGGGCATAAGTATGTCCGTATGTCCGAGCTTGAACATGTCCCTCGATCCGGGTGTAGTCAGGTCACCCTGAAGCTGGCTGGGTACACGCCTCTGTTTGGGTCGTGGCGACTGGCGATGCACCAAGCATAAGACGTGCAGCCAGTTGGGGACGATTGCCAGTTACTAAAACGGAGTCGGGCAGCGCCACCCATCCATGTTAGCCCTTGGAAAGCCGTTTCTCCCACGACAGCTTTAAGTTTGCCATCTTATCCTTTTTGGCAGCCGCTTTAAAGCTAACTGAGGTTCGTGGCTAGGAGCTTGCTATGTCGTGGCTGTGCTGTCCTTTAAGAAAACACCGGGTCAAGGCACCTATAGCGACGGGGTAATCGCCTGACTCCGCGCCGGGTCGAAACCGCTTACAAAAAAATCTACCCAGCGGACCATGTCGCGGGCTCTCCGGGCTTTTGAACAGCCCGCTTCCATTTGCGGCGGCAGCAGTTAGCATGCTGGGAGCAAGCTGCTGGCCGACTAGGCGGACGCTGGCTCGAAAGGACCCAGATGGCTAACTGGTTAGCCGCCGCGTCGGCTCCCTGCGGATCCAGTTTGGTGGCAGCATCGACGTCGTCATCGACGAGCCGCCCGAGCTGGCTTCCAACGTCGTTAGCGAGGCCGTTGCCTTGGTTGTCGACATGACGGACTAGCCCCCCGCCCCGTCCCCATTTCCCGCATGGCCGAGGCTGTATCCGGCTTTCACGACCTGCGAGCGGGTAGGTACCGGGCTAAGATAGCCGCGGCCCACAAGCCTTCCTCCCGCTCACACCATGGGTGAGGTCTTTTATCAACGCTTCCCGGGAGCTACTGGGTGGCTTTATGTGCCTGGGCCACGCTGCCCATGGCTCAGCTTGCCGCCGAAAGTCTCATTTTTATATCACGCAGCAGCCAACTACAGCCTGGCGATAAAGAAAGCGCTGCAGGAGATACCGCGCCGCGGAGCAAAAGTTCACGCACACAACTACCGCGACAGCTCAAAACACACAAAGTTTCCAACCTGCTCTATGTAGCCTATGCTATGCTTGCCAACGCCTCGGCGGCGGTGCCTCGCCATCAGGCCAGCCAGAGAAAAGCCGTCTCGCCTGGCCAAATCGTGCCTTTTTCTGTCCTTAGAAACGCGAGGTTGGAAACGCCCGCCTCACGATATAGACCATCTCCAGGAACCTAGCTTAGGATAACTTTGGCCAAACTGCGTCCCATGCCAACAGCTGCTATAAGAAGTTTTGGTTTAGTTCTTTTTGCCGGCTAGCCAAAGACAGCATTCGTGAGATGCATGACTGTCCGGTCCGGCGCATTCTGGAGCTGTCGTGGAGTGAAGAGTGGCACTGGTCAACATGGGCTGGACGATGGGCGACCACGTGCAAAGCTCTGCCGACTTGCCGACGGCCGCCATCTTCCAGCCGCGGTGCCTGAGTCTCCGTTCCTAACATGGGAAGCCAAGGTGGCGACGATTGGTGGAGAAACATCCGGCAGTTCCACCCCGTGCGGGGGAGATCCGTTGACGAGGTGGCATTTCCGTGCAGAACAGGAAGGCCAAGGGGCAACGGTTCGATCGGTGACACTTTAAACGCGCCAACGGAATCAGCCAGCGATGGCTCGCCCTGCTTATATCGAGGTTTGATGTGACCTTGAGCGGTGTCCGTATGTAAAGCAGGTAGCCTGTCCGTTGCGGTGTGCTCGACGTCTGCCATCTGCTGTTTGCTATAAATGTACGACCTGGGTGCTCGATGAGCGAAATGCAGGCTGCTAATATGTCAGCGCCAGCCTTTGGCACCATTGTTTGCAAACCCAAAACATGAAACTCGCCTGCTTGTCCACGGCCCTCGCCCTCGGGTGGTCCTTGGCGCGTCCGCCTTGCCAAAGATCCGCGAGGCAGCCGCTGCGGATGCGCTCGAGGCCCGCGGCCCCCGCATCTTCCTTTGCGGCGACAGCACCATGGCCCGCAACACGGGTGGCGTTATCGACGGCTGGGGCAACCACCTGGCCAAGTACGTGACGGCCACGGTCGAGAACCGGGCTATCGGCGGGCGCTCGGCGCGCTCGTTTTGGAACGAGGGCCGGTTCCAGGCGGTGGCCAACCAGGCGCGCGCGGGCGACGTCGTGTCATCGAGTTTGGCCACAACGACGGCGGCTCGCCCCGGTCCAACGACAACGGCCGCTCGGCCTGCCCGGGCACTGGCACCGAGACGTGCATCTCGGACAAAACGGGCGAGGTCGTCTACACGTTTAACTTCTACGTCATCCAGGCCGCCCGGCTCATGCTTAACAAGGGCGCCACCGTCGTCCTCAGCGCCCAAACGCCCCGCAACCAGTGGGAGGGCGGCACGTACAACGGCGAGCCGAGCCGCTTCGTCGACTACATGAGCAGGGCGCACCGTGCCCTGGCCGACTCGCGCGTTACCTACGTCAACCATCACCAGGCCGTCAGCAACATGTACCGCAAAATGGGCAGCGGGCCCGTTAACGCCTTGTACCCTCAAGACCGGACGCACACAGGCCCACGAGGCGCTGACCTTTCGGCGCAGGCCCTTGTGCAGGCTGTTTACCAGCGGATGAACGGGGAAACGAGCCTGTTGCGTTTCGTCAAAACGCCGGTCAACATTGTGTACTAGGCCATGCCGGGAGTCTCGGGACTCGCTGCCGTGGACGCCGATGCCATCTAGCCCGCGTACATGCGGCGCGGTGCTTTCAAACTGACGCGCATGGTTTGCAGTAGGGGCGCTGGTCCAAAGGCCCCTCAAGGGCCCAATACAATGAGGTGGGCGGATGCTGCGGTGCGGCGATGGGTGTTTAGAGGTAGACGCCACCAGTAGGGGTGAAAAAAAAAAAATAAAAAAAAAACCCCGAAATAGTGGTGAGTGCCACGAGGCAAGTTAATAGGAGAGCCCGGCCCCGGCTAACCGCATAACCGCAAACAACGCAGGTGCATTTTCGCATGGTGGCTATTAGGACGACCCTCCCAGCTTTGAATGTCCCTGCTTGCGTTGATAGTAGAAAGACGGCTGCGCGTGCGATCACAGACTACTGTCCGCGCCGGGTGTAATGTGGAAATTTTCTTCCTGTGCTTGTTTCCGTTTGCAAAAAGGCCTGTTCCCGACAAAAAAGGCCGGTTTGGCAGATACCCCTGGCCTAGTTCTTAGCAGTCCTGCTTCTGTGCCTCGGCATGTGGACGGCAATTTCAGATTGACGTTCCCCATCTCCTAATTTCGCCTACTAGTTATGTTTGCGAGGGGATCGTCAGGTTAGTTGGGCAACATTTTCAACGTACGCGCTGCGGCCGGCCTGCGTTGAAAAAGCTGGGGTGAGTGAGTGAGTGAGTATATTTAACGTCAGTAAGTCGGGATTTACCAGTCCCTGCCTCCCAAGGGGCATATGACGTGCTAGCGCTACCTAAGCTAAACATTAGGCTACATGTTGCTATCCGGCGGCTAGCAGAATTAAACCCGAAGGCACACGGAGGTCGGGCCGCGTTCCGGCGCTCCTTGTTAGTGAGCGGGCGATCGGCGGTAGGGCGTATGTATATACGCCAGGGCGTTGTAAAGCGCTGCGGGTGGTAGTAGTGCGTTCGGCCGGCGAGTATGCCGATAAAGGGGTGGGGCCGGGGTTTAGGCTGGAAGGTCCTCGGGACCCCCAGGGCCTGGCCGGAGGTGCGGGGGACTAACGAGCCTACTGTTGGTCCTGGATGAAAAAGCTGGGGAGTGGTGTGAGGGAGGGGATTGCCAACCCAGGCGAAATCCAGCATCTTCCCGGTCGCGAGAAGCTAAGACTCGCTTCAGGCCTTACTTAGGTGTCATGGGTAAATAAGCACCCACACAGAAATCTCGGCGCTAGTAAGGGGGCCCTGGCCGCTCCACCGTTTCGCTTCGAAGGCCAGTAAAAAAAGCCGGCTTTTTACTAGGGGAAATCGATACCTTTGAATCTTGTGGAAGGCTTAACCAGGGCGTTGTTTGTTGTTTGAAAAGGCGATGAAAGGAGTTATATTGAGGCTATCACCACTTTGTATGCAAGCCGTTAGCGGCAATAACGTCTTGCATCCTTTGTGGCATCGTTTGAAAAAGCTTTATCAAAAGGGATTCCGGTACAACCTTTTAGGCCTTTTCGACACGTGCGCGGAGGACATTATAAAAAGGCTTTTCGTCTCTTTCATAATGGTTGTTGTAAAAATATATGGTTTTAATTGGGGCGTGCTTGCGCTAATCACAGTAACTAACAGGGTTACGTTTAGTTGGTACGGGCCTTGTTAAGCACTACAAGTAATGCTGGCAGGGCTTTAAGCTTAGTGGGTGGTACAGGTGTTACAATCAGGGGTCTGCTCCTAGGGTAGGGCACCTCGGGGGAGGAAAGGATAGTATTGCTGATCTGGTTGACAGGGGATCACGTGACTTAGAAGGACAATTTGATTGCTTGCCTCAGGGGATGCCTGTGAGCTAACTTAGGTTAACTAATGCTGAAGCCTTAGTTAAAACTACCTAAAAAAGAAGGAAATCCATCCTTTATATATACATTGCTTTCCCTAGTAGTTCCTTGGATCTATTGCTTTGCTTACAAATCTACAAATCCTTTTTAAATTTATCGCCTTGCTTATAAATCCACAAATCCCTTTTGGATTTGTCGCTTTGCTTATAAATTTACAAATCCTTTTTGGATTTGTCGTTTTGCTTATAAATTTACAAATCCCTTTTAATTACGTGGTTTTACGTAACTTAATGCAGGGCAAAAGCACCGCTTAATGCCCTTCCTGTTTTGCTATTTTAAGGCTTACATGCTGGTCGTAACATTAAGTCCCCCCTTTTAAGCCGAGTTTTTTTTAGCCATGTTTTATCGCCCCGCTTTTTATTAATGGTAAGTACTTTTTTTTTTTTACCATTTCCCATCCCTTTTTTATTTTAACAAAATGTTTAATCGGGTATGAAAACGTTTTTTTACGAAAAAAAACCCTTTAGCGTAAAGATTTATTTGCTTAAGTTTTTTCCTTTCCTATTAAAATGCTTTTTTGCTTTTTTTATTACGAAATTTTAAAGCGTAAAAAGTGTAAAGCTTTTTTTAGGACTTATCGCGGTGCGTAAAATGCTTTAGTCGGAACCGCTCGGGTTGCGACATTTTGGGCCCTTTTTTTGCGCAGCTCCGAAAGATTAGGGAGCAGCACGCAATGCTAAAAGCCGAGCTAAAAGCAAAAAAGGAAAAGCGTCGTGCCGTAAAACGGGAGCTTTTTACTGCTAACGCTCGTATTAAGCGTTTAAAAACGCAAAAAAAATGTGGTTCGAAAAGAAAATGCGCGCGTTTTAGCGCGGCATTAACGTTATAAAAAAGTTAAAGCGTATCGAGCAGGAAGAGGCCGACTAAGCGGTTTGCCAAGCTGCCTCGTGCTTTAGGCCGTCCGTAGCTTTTACCGTTTCCCTCGATTGGCAGGCATTCGAGGTTAATTTTAACTTAAACCTGCTTTCCTTTTTTTAACTTAATAAGTTATAACTTTTTTAATAATTTCCATAAGTCGTGTAGCGTATTAGTATTACAATTAGGGGTTTGCTTTTAAAATAAAGCACTTCGGGGGTAAAAAGAACAGTATCGCTAAAGCTGGTAAACAAGAAAATTACGTAACTTAAAAGGACAATTTAATTGCTTACCTTAAGGAATGCCTAAAAGCTAACTTAAGTTAACTAATGCCGAAGCTTTAATTAAAGCTATTTAAAACAGTAGGAAATCCATTTTTTATATATACGCTGCCTTTTGCTTTATATTGGGTTAAATTTGTAGCTTTGCCATAAATCCACAAATTTTTTTTAAATTTATTGCTGTTATAATTATAAATCTTTTTTGGTTTACGTAACTTTACGTAACCGGGGCGGGGCGAAAGCACTATTTTAAAACCCCTTTTTGCTTTGCTATTTTAAAAGCTTACATGCTGGTCGTAATATTAAGTTTCCTTTTTTAAGCTAAATCTTTTTAGCCACGTTTTATCGCCCCGCTTTTTATTAATAGTAAATACTTTCCTTTTTTACCATTTCCTTTCCCCTTTTTGTTTAACAAAATGTTTAGCTAAATACGAAAACATCCTTTCGCGAAAAAAACCGTTAATTGTAAAAAGCTTTTAACGGTTATTTTCCTTAACTATTACGAAATGCTTTTTTATTTGTACTATTACGAAATTTTAAAACGTAAAAAATGTAAAGCTTTTTTTTAAAACTCGTTTTAATGCGTGGAATGTTTTCGTATTAATCGCTCGAAGTGCGACATTTTAAAGCCTTTTCCTTTTAAGCTTTAAAATATCGTTATCCAGCATTCCAAATTTAAAGCTAAGCTGAAAAAGGCGGAGGAAAAAGTTTTCCGCTTTTAAAAGCAAAAACGAATGTGGCTGGAAAAGATAATACGCGCGGTGCGTCGCGGTATTAACTCGGTGGAAAAATTAAAACGTATCGAGCGAAAAAAGGCCGATTAAGCGGTTTGCTAAGCTACTTCGCATTCCGAACCTTTTATGGCTTTTTTCGTTTTTTTCGACTGGCAAATGCCCGGGGTTAATCCTAACCTGGATTTGCTTGCCCTTTTTAACCAAAGTAAGTTGTAACTTTTTCCAATAACTTTTTTAGGTTTTATAACGCATTAAGCGTGGCTTTGGTCTTTTTACCGAGGTTTCGGGTTTAAATCCCGGTATAACCGTGCTAAAAAAGTTTTAATAAAATATTTCGTTTAAGCTTTGCTTGGTTTTTTTTTTTTTTTTTGCTAACCGTTCGGCGTAAACTTTTTTACTTTATTTGGTTTCGGTAAATGCTGCTTTTTTAAACCCAATAGTAAAACGGTATTATTTATAACACCCATTTTGTAAATCCCGGGTTCGATTTCCGGTTAAGCTAAAAGGATTAGCGGTTTTTTTTTGGAAATATCGCGAGTATTTTTAAAAAAATCGTCGCTTTTCCGTTTTTTTTGCTAGCTAACCTTTTTATAATTGTTTTAGCTAATACTTTCGTAAAATGTTTTAACAATTCCTAAGGTTGGTTTTTTTTTCCCACGTGTTTTTTTCGTAACCGTACTTTTTCCATTTAACTACATACTTTTTAAGCTTATATTTTAGCTTATAATTTAAAAAATTTTCGATTTCGTATTTTTATTTTAGGTCGATTTTTATTAACTCGTCGCTTTTAAAGCTCGGTAGCGCTAATTTAAATAAGGAAATATAAAAAACCGGGTGGGATTTTATAATTAGCGGTAATCGGAATTTATAATTTACGTTCGAAACCTTTTTTAATATTTTAAACGGTTTTAGTTTTTTATAATTTAGCTTATCGTTTAATCGTTTCGTTTTAATATTTCGTTAAAAAAGATAAACGCTATTCCTTTTTTTAAAGGTCGGTTTTTTAATTTTTTTTTTATTTGCTTAAATAGCTATACGGTGCCGTAGTTTTTTTTTTTTTAGCTTTATTTGGAAATGTTTATGCAATTTAATAAGCTTTGTTATTTGTATTTCCGCTATTAAAGCATGTTTTCCTATTTTAAGTTTTTTATACGTTATAAACGTAAACTCGTAGTTTGCAAAAAAAGGTGTAATTTTTATGCTATATAAATTAAGCTATTATAAGCGAATTAGGCTATAAAAATAATTATACTTAATCGTTTTATTTGTAATTAACGTAATAACGCAAATACTATTTTATAATTTGGTTCGTCCGTTTTGTTTATCCATTTGTTTAAAAGTAATAGGTTATAAATAAAAAGTGCTCCGCTTTTAACCTATTCGTAAACCTTTTTTAAAATTTGCTTGTAAATAGTTTATTTTTATTTGTAATTAAACGGTTTAGCGTGTTGTGTTCCGCTATTACGTGTTTAATAAAAACGTACGTTAGCTTTATAACGTTGCTGCTTTTTTTATATAGTAAAAACAAAGCGTATTTGGTAAGCCTATTTATTACTATTAATACATTGTCGTATTTAACTTTAGTTATCGGTTTTTTAAATTGGAAAAGTTTAATAACGAAATTTATAGTAATTTTTTGCTATGCCTCGTTTAGCGCTGGTAAAAATTGCAAAAGCTTATAAGGTTTATGCTTGCTAGCTTTGTTTTTAACGCAGCTTTCGCAATTTTTTATTACGTTTTGTATTTCGGTTTAAGTTTTTGCAAACCCGTAATATTATTATAACCGTTTTTACGTTTTGGTTACGTTTTAATAGTTATATGCCAATTGGTTATAAACTTGTTGGATTTTTTTTAAAGTTTACACTTTTTTTTACCGGACCGTTTTAGCGAGCATTTTTTATGCCGGAATTAAAAATCCGTTTGGTTTTTCCGTTAAAATTACTCGTGTTTTTTTAAATATTACAATTTAATAATCCGATTGTTAGTTTAAAACGTTCGCCCGGCCGTTTTCCGACCTTTTCCGGTATTCGATCCGAATGTCGTAATTTTGCAAAAACTCGTTTTAACGAACTTATCGCTTATTTAAGTTTTTGCTTATAGTAAAATGCGTTAAGTTTTTATAGTTTATATATATATTATAACCTAATGCTTTGCTTTATAAAAATGCGGTCGCCATTTTTTAAATGTTTGGATTATTATTAAAAGTTTTCTATTATGGATTTGGTAATTTAACTTAAGTTTATTTAACTTTTGCGAAAAAAACGCGTAAAAATGCAACCGTTTTTAATCGTTTCGCTATTCGAGTTAGCCGCCGATCGCGTAATCCAACGCGTTAATTTTAACTTTAAAAGGTTTTTTTAAGTTTAAAAATGTTAATATTGGTTTTTTTACTACGGCGTTTTATAATTGCTCGAAAGCTTTTTGTTTTTGCTTTTTTAAATAAAACTAGTAATTATTTTTAGTAAAATTCGTAAATAATATAGCGGTTTTGCTATAACTACGAATAAACCGTTTATAAAAGTTTAAAAATCCTAAAAACCTTTGTATTTTTGTAAAGTTTTTAAATATAAACCATTTTTTAATTTCCTTAATTTTTTTAAAATTTATGCAAATTTGTTTAAATATAATTACGAATTTTAAAAAAGCGACTTTTTGCGAATGCCATTTGCACTTTTTTGGTTTAACGAAAAGCTTTGCATTAAATAGCTTTTAAAATATTTTATATACGTACCGTTTATGCTTTTTTAACGTTTTCGAAAAAACCAAAATATTATCGAAGTACGCGAAAATAAAAATGTCGAAATATCCGCGCAACATATAATTAATTATCTTTTAAAACGTAATTAATACGTTGGTAAACCCGAAAGTTATTACTAAAAATTCGTAGCATTTAAGCTTTATTTTAAAAGCCGTAAGCTATTTTTAGCTCTTTTTAATCCGTATTAAGCTATAAGCTTTTCGTAAATTTAAAACCGTAAAATACTAGGCTTTACCGAACTTATTTCGTAATTTATTAATAAAAAGCAAAAAATACCGATTTTTAATAATAGCTTTATTTAGCGGTCGGTAATCGATGCATATTCGCTCCGTCCCGTTTTTTTTTTATAAAATCTTATATTTTATTAAAAAATCGAACGGTTTAATATATCCCTTTCGTAAGTTTTCTTTTAATTGTTTTTTTAACACTTTTTATTACTAAAAGCTAAACTAATACAGCTTTTAATATTTAAATTGCTTTTTTAGCTTAAATTTAATTTTAAAATCGAACGGTTTATATTCGAAAAGTACCGTTTTTAAGTTTTTCCGAAACAATTTTTCGTATTTGTAGTATTTTTCCGAAATATTCGCGAGCCGTTTTTTAATATTAGTTTAATCGTTTTAATCGCGTATTCGTTAATACTAAATGTAAAAGTAAATTGCCAAGTTTTATTATTATCGTAACTTTTTTATTGCTTTTTATGCTTACAGTTTAAAATTTATAACTAATAAACCGTTTTAATTATTTATAGCTTTTTTTTATTAAATTTAACTAATAGCTTAATTTATCCGTAAATTGTTTTTTTTAAATTAAAGGATTTCGAAAATCACATTTCCTTTTTTTATATCCAGCTTATTTAATATAATAATAACGTTTTTCCTATTCCGAATGCGTAATATTATTAGTTATACTGCCGTTATATTTGTAAAAACCTCGGTGCTTTTACTGTTTTATATACATGTAAAAACCTTTAAACTCGTTTCCGAATGCGGACCGCATCCGGCTCGGTAGCTTAAAAATAAAAACTATATTTGCTTTTCGTATACGGTTTTTGCTATGTTAAATAGTGGTGCCGTTTGCTTAATTCCTGCGATTGCTTTTAAAAGTTCCATCGCGAAAACGTCCTTATAATTAATAGTAATAATAGGAAAATACGCAAAGGAAAAATTGTAAAAAATGCATATTGCGCTTAAATAGCGCCCCGGTATCGGGTTTTTTTTTATAATAATATTGGTAATAATGGTGTTAATTTAGTTAGTTACGGCGGTTTAATTATCCGCGTCCGAAGTTTTTCGGTCCCGTTTTAATGCTTAATCGCGTGGTTATTTCGTAAAGTTCGGGGGTCGTGGTTAACATTAAGTAATTCGACGTAATTGCGTTATTCGCTTTCGGAAATAACGCTATTTATATCGTGCTTTCCGGTTATGCTTTTATTTTTTTCCAAATGCGGGTTTCCACCGTTTTTTCCTTTTTTACTTTTAAAAGTTTTTACCTTTTTTTTTCGCCTTTTTTTAATTTTTTTATTATAATTTTTAATTTTTTTCCCCACTTTTACTTTTAATTTTCGCGCATTTTACCGCCCGCGTTTTTACATTTACCTTTCCGCGCTTCGTTTTTTTTCCGGCTTTTATTTTCCTGCATTATAACTCCCAAAAACAAAACTCCCCGTTTTTCTCGCGGCGGCGCGCGCGGTAATGCGCGCGGCGGTTATAACGGCAGCGGTGGTGGTGGCGGCTTTACGCTTGCTCCTTTTCGTGGTAATCGCGATAAGCACTCATTTTCCAGCTTTAACGATAACGACAACTCCGAGGCCGGCGTTATTCCAAACCCCCGCGTTAAAACTGTAAATGCGGTTTTGCACCGCTTCGTTCCTTATTTTTTTGCTAATTTTTTCTCTTTTTTCTTTTAACCTTACCGTTTATACCATTAAAAGGAGTATAAAACGGCGATCGCTATTTTTTTAAGTTACATTTTTTACGATTCGATAGTATATATTTCCCGTATCGTTCTTTTTTTTATCCCGCTTCGCTAACTTTTTAAGCTTACTTATAAAATTCGTGTTAATTGCATTTAGCGTTTCGCTAACGGCATTAATAATGCCGGCGCCGTTCGGGGATGCTATTATAAAACTTATATGTTTTTTATTTGCTTCGCTTTTTTTTTATTCGGTTCCGGTCGTGCTAATTTTTGTTTTTAGCTTTTCGCGTTTTAACTTATATAAAATGCGCCTTTTCGCGCGGTGCTTGCGTTTAAATTTGTTATTTTTTTTCCTTTTTCTTTTATTGCGTTTTTTTATTGCTAATTTATCGGTTCCGTTTTAATAACCTCCCGTTAGCATTAAAAATTAAGTTTACGGCGTTTTCCGTGTTTATTAGCGTTATATTTAATCCTTTTTTAAAATTGCTGCCGATTTAAAAGATGTTTTAACGGAAATCGCTTATGCTGTTAAAGTTTATAACGGTTTTATTTCGGTGTTATATGCTTTATTACTAATGCTTTTTTCCAGCTTTATTATACAATTTTAAAGCACGTTATCGCCGGTTACGTTCGATTTGCAAAAAATATCGGGAAACGGTTTAGCGTTTTTTTTAGTGCTAGGTTTTCGCGCTCGTTTTTTTCCAGTTTAAAAAGCGCTTTTGCTGTTATAACTGCATTTGGTAGCTCGGGTTTCGTTTGCTTCCTTTTCGGTAATATAATGCCCCCGGCGTAAGCTATATCGGGTTAGGCTTTTAAAATTATTAATACGTGGAATTCGTTTAACCGTATTCGAATAAAAGCGTTAGTTTTAAAGCGGGTTAAAATACGGGTTTGTTAATATTTCCCTTTATATCGCTATTTTCTTTCGGTTTGCTAACCTTTTTATATTTGCTAAATATCTTTCGTATAAAATCCTTTTAATTTTATTTTCGGTTAAATTTTAACTAAATATCGAAAGGATATTATTAACGAAATGTTAAAAAAAATGGGTAAAAATAAAAATAATTAATTTGGTTGGTTTTTTTCCGGTTACGGCTCGCATATAAAATATTAACGTTGATTTATTTTTTTTTCCCCTCGTTTTTTAATAGGGTATTTTCGTTTAACGTTTTATAATTATTTGTAATTCGGTTTTTTCCGGTTTAATAACGTTCCTTTTTTTCCTTTTTTTTACGCGTTTTTTTCCACCTTTTTCGCTGTTTTAAAATCCATTAATTTTAAACATTATACGTGCTGCTTTTTTAAATAATGTGTTTTTTATTTTTTATAATTCGAAATATATTTTTCGGCTATTCGTTTATATTATCCCGGTGCTATCCCGCTATTTGTTTTAACGGGTGCATTAGGTTAACACGTGCTATGCTATTTCCTTTTATCCGTTGCCGCATTCGTATAGCGGCGTTACCGCATTAAGCACGTTTTTGTTAAATAGAAAAGCATTTAAACCTAGCTTTTCCGTTTTAATTTGGATTACTATTAAGCTATATGCTTTTGGCATTCCTTCGTAGTATTTAACCATTTTTTTCGTAAATAGGAAGTTATTCGCTAAGCACGCGATTTTATGCCGGTTCGCTTTTTTTACCGCTTTCGTTAAACTGGCAACTTTTAACTTCCACTTTATTATTACGTTAAGGTTTTAGCGTTTCGCGTGTTTATATTTGGACTTTTTTTCGTTTTTGCGGGGGATTAGTTTGCGTTTCGGTTCCGGGGTTGTTTTAAGTCGGTTTTAACGTTCCGCTTATTTTCTTTTTATTTGGCCGCTTTAAAGGTGTGGTTTTCTGCTCCGTTCCCGGTACCTTAACCTTTTAAATCGGCCCGCTACTTTCGCTATCGCTTCGTTAATCCGCTGTGTTATTCCAGTTTCCAGCTATCGGGTGCGTAATATTATTAGCTGCGTTTTTCGGTCGATTTATTTTTTATTATAAGCGATAGGTATTTTTTCGACCGTTTTTAATTAATACGGTTAACGTTTCCGTTTTATTAGGATTTTATACCGTTTAACCGTTTGCGGCGATACGTAATCGTTTTATATTTCGCAATCGATTATTATTTTAACTTTTTTTTTAATATTTTATTTAAAATGTTAATAAGTTATATAGTTAATTCGATTTTGCTATTACGAAGGTTTTTATTAGTTTTTTTTCCCATTTCGTACTTTTCGTTCGGGTAATTTATTTAGTTTTTTTAGTAAAAAAAACGAGTATCGCACGTTCGTTTTTTTATCCGGGTTAAACGATACGTACGTTCGCGTAATTCCCTAATATTAAGCTTCCGCTTTTTGTAATATATGCTTTTTGCATTTTATAATTTCGCATTTTCCTTAATCGAATGTCCTAATAACATATAGCATTAAATACCATTCGTTAAATTTAAAAACTGCGATAAATTTGCCGATTCGGGCTAATTTCTATCGTAGCAATTAAAATGCCAAACGGGGTTTAACTTTAAGCTTTTTTTTTAATTTCCGTAAAATAAAATCGTATTTAAACTTAAATCGTAAATGAAATTTGCATTTTCCATAAATACATTTTGCTTAAAAACGGTATAAATGTTCGGGATATTCCAAATTAACGTTAAAATAAGCCTCGGGTTTTAACGCAGCTTTTTTTAACTCGTTTGCGTTATTAAACCGGTAATTAACGTATTTAACTTCCTATTAATCGTTAAACCACGATAAAAGTTAACCGTTATTTCCATTCGTTAAAATGGCGTGGTATAACGGGCTATTTAAATATTTTGGAACTTTAACGTTCCAAAAACACTTCGAAATATCGAAAAGCGTAAAAGCGCGTTGGTTTTTCCAGTTTGCTTAGCTTTTACGGATTATAAATATAAAAGTTTCGCCGTTCGAAGCTTTTGCTCGCTTTTAAAACTCGATTATTTTAAAGGTTTAACCGTTTTAATTTATTTTAACGTCGGTATCGGAATTTTCCGATTTTCGAAAAAGGTGTATTTAATTTAAAAGCTTTTTTCGGGCTTTTTTTTCTTCCGAACTAATTGTTAAAATTGCTTTTTTTTAAGTTTTATAAAAAACGGCGTCGTTTTTTCCTTTTAAACTTGTAATCCTAAAAACGACGCGTTACTCGCCTTTATTATCGTACTTAAGCTTCGTAATTTTAAACATACAAATGCTTCGAGGTTTTCGAAAATACCATCCGGTAGCCTTTTTATTAAACTAGTACGTAATATATAGCTCGTTATAATAGCACGTTTAGCTAAACGCTATTTCGAAATACAATTTTTTTTGTATTAAGCTTTTTTACGTTCGCTAAAAGTTTGCTACTTAGCGATTATTATCCCGTTAAAAGCAATTAACTTTAATATAGCCAATTTAGCCACATTTAAAACATTTCCCGTTTTTCGGGTTTTGCTTTTGCTATTTCTGCTATTTATGCTATTAGTAAACGGCTTTTACGCTAAGGTTTATAAGGTTTAAATGCGTTTTAAAACCGTAAAGGTTGCTATTTAGCTTTTTTTTAGTTAACTTTATTAATTTACGCCGCGCTTTTAAAACTATATCTTTTCTTTTCCTATTATCGTTCGTACAATTTATCGTTAATACGAACCGCGTTTTTAACGTAATCCGTAAAAAACTTTAAGCGATTTTGCTTTACGAGTTTATTTTTTACGTTTTCGCGTAACCCGTTGTAAAAGTGCAATATTAACGTAGCGTTATTCCAATTAAGCTTAATATTAATCCGTTAAAATTTTACATCGTATTTAGCTGCGGCTTTTTTTTATTTAAAAGCTAACAGGTTTTTTTTAGCGATTCGGGTTTCGTCGATTATTTCGAACATTTCGCTAACCTTTTTTCCAAAGGTTTTAAAGCTAGCGAAAATAAGCTTAGTAGTTTTTTAGCTATTTTTATACCTTTTAAAATAATCGCTTTAGGTTAGCTAAAACCAATTTTTTATTTTACCGTTTAGCTTAATAATAGCGTAAGCAACCTTTTATTCCTCGTTTACGAATTGCTGTTTGTAAAACTTAAAATAGCTTTTACATTTGGTAAAAAACGTTTTTAACTTTCCGTTTTTTCTTTTGTAAAAGTCCGAGGACGGGAATTTATACGCTCGGATTGCGATAAGTGTTTTAAGAAATACCAATTTCGTAGTAAATTGCTTTACCTCGGCTTAGCCTTTGGCGATTTCGTTCGCTATAAGTTTAAAAAAGCTAACCGTGTTAGCGGCTTCGTTAAAGTCGTATTTAACACCGTTAAAGGTAAAAATCGTGGTTTTTTCCTTTTTAAGCTTTTTACTGCTATTCGCTATAGCTATATTATTTTTTCCTTTTAACGAAGTATTAAACAAAATTAGTTAAAATGTTATAATTAAAGGTTTGCTTTTAGGATAAAGCATTTCGGAAGTGGAAAAAAGTATTGCTAAAGCTGGTAAATAAGAGAATTACGTAACTTAAAAAAACAATTTAATTACTTGTTTTAGGAAATGCTTAAAAGCTAACTTAAGTTAATTAATGGCGAAGCTTTAATTAAAGCTACTTAAAATAATAGGAAATCCATTTTTTTATATACGTTGCCTTTTGCCTTATGTTAGGTTAAATTTGTAGCTTTGCTATAAATTTACAAATCTTTTTTGGATTTATTGCTTTGTTATAAATTTACAAATCTTTTTTGGTTTACGTAACTTTACGTAACCGGGGCGGGGCGAAGGCACTACTTTAAAGCCCCCTTTTGCTTTGCTGTCCTAAAAGCTTGCATGCTAATCGTAACAATTAGTAGCGCATTTTACCTTAACTAGCCGGAGGTTTTAAGTTTAACTTTTAATACGACCGTTGTTAAAATTCGATTATTAACGCGTTGGCGATTAGGTTTTTAGCTATTTTTACTTTTGCTAATTTTTTATAAATGCTTTTGCCGGTATTTCGTTAAAGCTTTTTAGCAATATATAAGGTTGGTTTTTTTTCCCACGTTTTTTCCTCGTAACCGTACTTTTTCCATTTAATTAGGTACTTTTTAAGCTTTTTTTTTAGCTTATAATTTAAAAGAATTTCAATTTCGTACTTTTATTTTAAGTCGATTTTTATTAATTTGTTACTTTTAAAGCCTAGTAACGTTAATTTAAATAAGGAAATATAAAAAACCGGGTAGGATTTTATGGGTTAGCGGTAATCGAAGTTTGTAATTTACGTTCGAAACCTTTTTTAATATTTTAAACGGTTTTAATTTTTTATAATTTAATTTATCGCTCGGTCGTTTCGTTTTAATATTTCGTCGAAAAGATAAACGTTATCCTTTTTTTTAAAGGTCTTTTTCGATTTTTTTTATTTGTTTAAATAGTTATGCAAAGCTATAGCTTTTTTAGCTTTATTTAAAAGTATTTATGCAGTTTGGTAAATTTCGTTATTTGCATTTCCGTTATTAAAGCATTTTTTCTGCTTTATTTTTTATACGCCGTAAACGTAAACCCGTAATTCGTATAAAACGGTATAATTTTTATACTTTTATAAATTAAGCTATTATAAGCGAATTAAACCATAGGAAATAGTTATACTTAATTGTTTATTTATAATAATATAATAGCGTAAATATTGTTTTATGGTTTAATTCGTCCGCTTTATTTGTCCATTTGTTTAAAAGTGGTAAGCTATAAATAAAAAGTGCTTCGCTCCCAGCCTATTCGTAAATCCTTTTTAAAACTTGCTTATAAATAGCTTATTTTTATCCGTAATTAAACGGTTCGGCGTGCCGTATTCCGCTATTACGTGTTTAATAAAAACATACGCTAATTTCGTAGCGTTATTGCTTTTTTTATATGGTAAAAATAAAGCGTATTTAGTAAACCTATTTATTATTACCAATATATTATCGTACTTAACTTTTATTATCGGTTTTTTTAAATTAAAAAAGTTTAATAACAAAGTTTTAATAACTTTTTGCTATGCTTCGCTTAACGCTAGCAAAAGTTGCAAAAGCTTATAAAGCTTATGCTTGCTAGCTTTATTTTTAACGCAACTTTCGCAATTTTTTATTGCGTTTTATATTTCGACTTAAGTTTTTACAAACCCGTAATATTATTATAACCGTTTTTACCTTTTTTTACGTTTTAATAGCCGTATATTAACTAGTTATAAATTTGTTAAATTTTTTTTAAGGTTTAAACTTTTCCTTATTGGACTATTTTGGCGAGTATTTTTTATACCGAAATTAAAAATCCGTTTAATTTTTCCGCTAAAATTACTCGTGTTTTTTTAGGTATTATAACCTGGTAATCCGGTTATCGGTTTAAAGCGTTCGCCCGGCCGTTTTTTAACCTTTTCCGGTATTCGATTTAAATATCGTAATTTTGCAAAAATTCGTTTTAAACGAATTTATCGTTTGTTTAGGTTTTTACTTATAGTAAAATGCGTTAGGTTTTTATGGTTTATATATATTATAATTTAATGCTTCGTTTTACAAAAATACGGTTGCTATTTTTCAAATGCTCGAATTATTATTAAAAGTTTTTTATCGTAAATTTGGTAATTTAACTTAGGTTTATTTAACTTTTGCGAAAAACACGCGTAAAAGTGCAACCGTTTTTAGTCGTTTTGTTATCCGAATTAGCCGCCGATCGCGTAATTTAACGCGTTAGTTTTAACTTTAAAAGGTTTTTTTAGGTTTGGAAATATTAATATTAGTTTTTTTAATACGGCGTTTGGCAATTGCTCGAAAGCTTTTTATTTTACCTTTTTAATAAAACTGGTAATTATTTTTAGTAAAGTTCGTAAAAATGTAGCGATTTTGCTATAACCGTGGATAAACTGTTTGTAAAAGTTTAAAAATCCTAAAAACTTTCGTATTTTTTAACGTTTTTAAATATAAGCTATTTTTTAACTTTTTTAATTTTTTTAAAGTTTATATAAATTTGTTTAAATATAACTATAAATTTTAAAAAAGCGACTTTTTGCAAATGCTATTCGCATTTTTCTAGTTTAACGAAAAGCTTTGCATTTAACAGTTTTTAAAGCATTTTATATACGTGTTAATTATATTTTTCCATTATTTCCGAAAAAATTAAAATATCGTTCAAATACGTAAAAATAAAAATGTCGAAATATTCGCGTAATATATGGTTAATTATCTTTTAAAACGTAGCTAATACGTTAATAAGCCCGAAAATTATTACTAAAAATTTATCAGGCATTTAAACTTTATTTTAAAAGCCGTAAATTATTTTTAACCTTTTTAATTCGTATTAAGCTATAAGCTTTTCGTAAATCCAAAGCCGTAAAATATTAAGCTTTGCCGAGCTTATTTCGTAATTTGTTAATAAAAAGCAAAAAATACCGATTTTTAATACTAGTTTTATTTAACGGTTAATAGTTAATGCATATTCGCTTCGTCCCGTTTTTTTTCTTTTTTATAAAATTTTATATCTTATTAAAAAATCGAAAGGTTTAATATATCCTTTTTATAAGTTTTCTTTTAATTGTTTTTTTAACACCTTTTATTATTAAAAGCTAAATTGGTATAGCTTATAGTATTTAAACTACGTATTTAGTTTAAATTTAATTTTAAAATCGAACGGTTTATATTCGGGAAGCACCGTTTTTAGGTTTTTTCGAAACAATTTTTCGTATTTATAATATTTTTTTGGAATATTTGCGAGCCGTTTTTTAATATTAGTTTAATCGTTTTAATCGCTTTTTATTTTAAATAATCGTATATTCGTTAATATTAAATGCGAAAGTAAATTGCTAAATTTTATTACCGTTATAACCTTTTTTCGTTATTTTTTATACTTACGGTTTAAAGTTCGTAATTAGTAAACCGTTTTAATTATTCGTAGCTTTTTTTTATTAAACCTAGCCGGTAATTTAATTTATTTGTAAATTGTTTTTTTAAACTAAAAAATTTCGAAAATTACATTTTTTTTTTATATCCAACTTGTTTAGCATAATAATAACGTTTTTCCTATTCCGGGTGCGTAATATTATTAGCTATATTTTTTAATCGATTTATTTTTTATTATAAGCGATAAGTATTTTTTCGACCGTTTTTAATTAATACGGTTAATATTTCCGTTTTATAGAAATTTTATACCGTTTAACCGCTTATAGCGATACGTAATCGCTTTATATTTCGCAATCGATTATTATTTTAACCTTTTTTTTAATATTTTATCCGGAATGTTAATAGGTTATATAGTTAATTTAATTTTACTATTGCAAAAGTTTTTATTAGGTTTTTTTTTTCCATTCCGTGCTTTTCGTTCGAATAGTTTTTTTAGTTTTTAATAAAAAAAAACGAATATTATACGTTCGTTTTTTTGTCCAGGTTAAACGGGATATACGCTTATGCGATTTTTTAATACTAAGTTTCCGCTTTTTATGTTATATTTTTTTTGCATTTCGTAGTTTCGCATTTTTTTTAATCGAGCGTTTTAATAATATAAACATTAGGTATTACTTGTTAAGTTTAAAAACTGCGGTAAATTTGCCGATCCGGGCTAATTCCTATCGTAGCAATTGGAATGTTAAACGGGGTTTAATTTTAAACTTTTTTTTTAATTTTTATAAAAAAAATCGTGTTTAAGCTTAAATCGTAAATGGAATTTGCATTTTTCGTAAATGCATTTTGCTTAAAAAAGGTATAAATATTCGAAATGTTTTATATCGATGCTAAAGTGGTTTTCGGGTATTAGCGTAGCTTTTTTTTTTAGTTTATTTAAGTTATCGGACTGGTAATTAGCGTATTTAACTTCTTATTAGTCGTTAAACCACGATAAAAGTTAACCGTTATTTCCGTTCGTTAAAATAGCGTAATATAACGGGCTATTTGGGTATTTTAAACTTTAACGTTTTAAAAACATTTCGAAACGTTAAAAGGTGTAAAAGCGCGTTAATTTTTCCAATTTGTTTTATTTTCGCGGATTATAAATATAAAAGTTTCGCTGTTTAAGCTTTTTGCTTATTTTTAAAATTCGGTTGTTTTAAAAGTTTAACCGTTTTAATTTATCTTAGCGTTAGTATTAAAGTTTTTCGATTTTCGAAAAAGGTGTATTTAATTTAAAAGTTTTTTTAAGTTTTACCTTTTTTTAATTTGTTTATTAGGATTGTTTTTTTTTAAGTTTTACGAAAAGCGGTATCGTTTTTTCCTTTCGAATTTGTAAGCCCGAAAACGACGCGTTACTTTTTTTCGCTATCGTATTCGAGTTTTATAATTTTAAACATGCAAATGTTTCGAGGTTTCCGAAAATACTATTCGATAACCTTTTTATTAAACTAATATATATTGCATAACTCGTTATAATAATACGTTTAGCTAAATGTCGGTTTAAAACATACTTTTTTTATATTAAGCTATTTTACGTTCGCTAAAAGTTCGCTATTTGGCAATTATTATTTCGCTAAAAGCAATTTATTTTAATATAACCGGTTTAACCGCATTTAAAACATTTTCCGTTTTTCGAGTTTTGCGTTTATTTTTTCTATTACCTTTGCTATTAATAAGCGGCTTTCGCATTAAGGTTTATAAAGCTTAAATGCGTTTTATAAGCCGTAATAAGCTATTATTTAGCCTTTTTTTAATTGGCTTTATTGTTTTATACCGCACTTTTAAAACCATATCCCTTTTTTTCCTATTATCGTTCGTATAATTTATCGCTAATGCAAACCGCGTTTTAAACGTAATTCGTGAAAAACTTTGGGCGGTTTTGCTTTGCGAGTTCGTTTTTTACGTTTTTACGTAACCCGTTGTAAAAATGCAATATTAACGTAATATCGTTCCAATTAAGCTTAATATTAATCCGTTAAAAGTTCGTTGCGTATTTGGCTACGGCTTTTCGCTGTTTAAAAGCCAGCAGGTTTTTTTTCAGTAATTCGGGTTTCGTCGATTATACCGAACATTTTTCGACTTTTTTTTCGAAAGTTTTAAAATTAACGAAAATAATTTTAATAGTTTTTTAGCTATTTTTATACTTTTTAAAGTAATCGTTTTAAGTCGATTAAACCCATTTTTTTACTTTACCGTCCAATTTAATAATAGCGTAAATAACTTTTTATTTTTCGCTTACGAATTGCTATTTGTAAAATTTAAAATAGCTTTTGCATTTAGTAAGAAACGTTTTAAGCTTTTCGTTTTTTTTTTCGTAAAAATCCGAAAACGGGAATTTGTACGTTCGAATTGCGATAAGTGCTTTAAAAAATACTAATTTCGCAATAAATTGCTTTATTTCGGTTTAGCTTTTAGCGATTTCGTTTGTTATAAGTTTAAAAAGGCTAGCCGTATTAGCTGTTTCGTTAAGGTCGTATTTAACACCGTTAAAGGTAAAAACCGTGGTTTTTTCCTTTTTAAGCTTTTTGCTACTGCTTTTTATAGCTATATTACCTTCCTTTTAAGGAAGTATTAAATAAGATTAATTAAAATGTTATAATTAAAGGTTTGCTTTTAAAATAGGGCATTTCGAAGGAGGAAAAAACAATGTTATTAATTTGGTTAATAAAGGATTACGTAATTTAAAAGGACAATTTAATTGCTTGCTTTAAAAGATGTTTAAAAGCTAATTTAAGTTAATTAATGCCGAAGCTTTAGTTAAAACTACTTAAAAAAAAAGGAAATCCATTTTTTTATATATACTGCTTTTTTTAATTAATTTTTTGGATTTGTTACTTTGCTTATAAATTTACAAATCCTTTTTAAATTTGTCGCTTTGCTTACAAATTTATAAATCCTTTTTAAATTTATCGCTTTGCTTACAAATTTACAAATCCCTTTTGGTTACGTGGTTCCACGTAACCTAATGCGGGGCAAGGGCACCGCTTAATGCTTTTCCTGTTTTGCTGTCCTAAGGCTTGCATGCTAGTCGTAACAACAGGCTTGTATTACAAGGAGGGGGCGCTAACAGTCGCCTTTTTTATATACCTTCCGATATCGATCCCGCGAGCCCCTCGCCTAAAGAGGTTTTAATGCTGCACGCGATTTTCCGAAAAATTATTTTGTATAGGGAAATTAAAAAATCGACCCACGGCTACCAAAGCCATTTTCGCGTTGGGCTTTTAAATTTAACTTATGCGTTTTTCACCCCTGCCTCGGCGCGTGCAGGGTAGGTAAATCAGGTAGCCCCACAACGGCTAACTTAAGCGTTGTAACACGCTGTAGGCCGACCTTGTGCACAGATCCACAAAAGTACAAGGTAGGTAATACAGGGTAAGTAGTGCGGGGTAAGTGAGGTTTGTGCACCCAATTTTAGCTAAATACATTAGTTTTTTTTAACAATCGTTAAGCTAATCTTTTATCCAGTTCCATACGTTTTCGATAGGTTAAAATCCGGGTTAAAAAAAGGTCATTTTAAAAAAAAACGCCGCGTTTTTAAAAATCAGTAATAGTTTTAGCACAAGTATAGGCCGATGCGTTATCCTGCATAAAAATAAGGGTATTCCTATTTTTCGCTGCCAAGCGGATTGTTCTTTTAACTAAAAGGACGATTTTATTTCGATAATTTGCCTGTTTAATTATACCCTAATCTTTTTCCTAATAAAAGCCGATTCTTTTACCAGTAACGCTGGAAAAATAACCCTAAAACATCCAGCCCTTCCTCCATTATATGCGGGTGGTAATGCAAATCAAATTAAGGGCTTCGTTTTATCGTCGGGTAACACGTTGTTTTTTGTAAAAGCCGCTGGTAACCTAAGTTTCGTCGGACTATAAAACTTTCGCCTAATCGTTAAAAGTTTAATTTAAATGCTTAAACGCAAAAGCGAATCGCTTTTACCTGTTAGCCTCGCTAATAAAAGGCTTCCTTAATACGGTATATCTTTTATAACCATGTTGGTAAAAGGTCGAGCGGATGCAAAATTGACTGAAAATGGCGCCGAAAAAAGCGAGAGATAATTGCAAAAAAGTTATCTGACGATTCTTTTTAGATGCAAAAACGAACTCGATAAATTCGGCAACTTGTTCGTCGTTTATAGCGGGCGGGCGACTGGGTCTTTTAGCGGGCGTTTGAAACTTAAGGGCGGCGCGGATTTAATTGCGAGTAAATCCGGTGGCTTTAACGATCTGGCGTTGAGAAAAACCCGCATCGAACGAAAAGGTTCGAACACGGATCCTATTCGATTTTAATAGGTGTTTAGTACCCATATTGGACGTGCAAAATAAAAGGTTAATTGTTATAGCGGTAACATGGGGGGGGGGGGGGGGGGGGGCTCGGTTACCTGAGGGTGGGTGGTTATTTCAGTACGTCAGAATGCACGCACAGCCAGCTAACGAGCCGTTGCGCATGCGCCCTGGCCAGCGGGCTGGCGTCTAGGTCCTGCAAGCAACCTAAACCTAATCTCGGACGACGCCCGCAACTTATCCCAGGCTTCCTAGCCGCCGCTGGGACACCCCAGGGCCGGGAAAACGGTGTAGGGCATGGCACAGATGCTCATCTGGCGACGTGCGGGGCTTTAACGGACTCGTTGAAGGTCGGCCTTGGCTGGCCGTCCTCGTCAGCTCTCATACGGGCGTCCACACGCCTACGAGGGATCAGACGTCACATTGACAACCATGTCCACCTGCTCGGAGCCTTGGATAAGTTTCGAAATGGACGTCCCCACGCCTGCGGCAGATAGATATCGCGTCGTGTCGGGCACGGTCCGCCCGCCGACGAGAGATGCTACGACCGGGCCGTGGGTGAGGCCCGAAGACATTGGGCGTTCAAGCGAAGAGTGGGATCGACGCCGGCAGAGAAACACCGAGCGACTCAATGGTCACGTATGGATGGATGGATGGCTTTCACCAGCTGCGGAGGCTGGAATCGCCGCTGGCCTGGTTGGCCTCAGAGGAGCGCACTCCTTGGGCTCGACGAGGACGACCTCGCCTTACTAGGTGGACAAGCTACCGCCGGCCGCCGGCGTTTGCGTATAGCCTCCCGCCTTACGGCCGCCCGGCCTACGAGGACGACGTTTGGTGGCGCACGCGAAAGCGGTCAGCCACGGTTCTTGCGACCTCCTTTAGTGACTGGCTGCCCGCTTACTCTCAGGTCGCCATCCACGTTAAAGCCCGCGTTTTCTAAATTTGGCACTGTGGCCCGGCCGAGCGCGAAATATGGCGTTTTTGGAACGAGGGGGTCAGCGCCGCGGCGGTAAGGGGCAGTCCGAAACCAGTGTTGCACAGCAGACGGAGTTTGTGGTGAGGCGGCGGTCCCGGAGAAGCCCCGCCGAGACACAGGCATCGCAAGTCCAGCTGCTTTCTCATGCAGGAGAAACCAGAGTAGCTCATCTTTGCGAGGATGGCTACGAGCTCAAACTGGTAAAAAGGTCGACCACCTACCAGGGTATCCTGCGGGGGGCGGAGCTTAAGTGGGTTAAGATTAAAACGCCGGTGCTGGGTCTGGGAAGAAGCCGTACCTGGACGGCCCTGCCTTTTGGCCCAGTTGAAGCCGGCGTCGACGCATGATGTGAGCAGACGAACGAGCTGGTCTGTGGTATTGCATGCAGGACATCTACCCACGCCGCCAACTTCTGCTCCTTCAACCCAGTCAGAAAGTTGGTGGCCGGGACAGTCACAGCTGCCGCGAGGCCTGACCTGGTCAAGGTGAACGAGATCATGGATATTTCGGAAGTACTCGTTTAGAAGGCGTTGGCATTATCTCCCAGGCTTGTCCCGGGTCGTTGTACGACACCTTTGTGGCTTTGCCGATCAGCTGCCGTTGCTGGCATGCCTTTATAACCATTCCCTGGGTGACGGGGCTAGTGTCGAAAGTGCGAGTGGATAGCGCGCAGTTGCAACCAGGCTCAACAATTTCGCCCAAAAAATAGCAATACGGCAAGGCGGACCCGTAATGGCCTAGCTCCTAAGTTGCGACACCAGGCCGAGGCTACCTCACGACGAGTGGACCACCTGTGCCAGCCCGACGATGCTTCTGGCCGACGGCGCATAGCAGATGGTCCTCAATGGAGTCGCTTTTATTCACATGGCACGGCTGCGGGTACGGGCAGGTGTTGGAGGTGTGGCTGCGCTGGCGAGTGGCCGGTTGCGGGAACGCCTACTGACCGTGATCCGTGTTCGTAGATCCGGCGAGGGATCGCCCTGCCACATCCCAAAACCCGCATCGACAATAGGCAGACCAGCCCCGTGCCCTCATGGATTCCCTCCCGACAACTTGGTTAGCTAGCACCCGTTGCGAGTAACTAGTCCCAACGTGGAGCTCACATATGATCGGGCGTTAGCATGTGGACGACGCTTGTTTGTTGGCCCTCAAAGCCTAATGCAAAAACGGCTGCGATGATAGTGATGATGCATTGCTTGTCAAAAGTACCTATGATATTGTCTGATGATGAATGCCAACAGCACCGCCTCGTCCATGCCACTCTTTTAGTACTTCCTTCTCCAGCACCAAATCGTGACCACTTTGACAGCCTATTCTTCCAGAACAGTGGTGAACTCAAACATGTCTTGCAAAACCTCAGACTCCCCATCACCGCCCTCCTCCCGGTCGGTGCTCAAACTCAGATCCTTCCACTGCGCGACGAGTTTCAGCTGCTCCTCGCACCGCTGCTTGGCCCAGCCCATGGAGTCAGACCCGAGGGCTACCCGCACCGCCCAGGGCTTCTCAGCCGCTAGTCCCTCACGCCCGATCACGTCGGCGATGCGCGCCGCCGCCTTGGCGACGTCTCCAGGCATGTGCCTCATGGGGTTCGAAGCGAACTTGGACACGAGGGCCCCGAACATGGGCCCGTACGCCTCCACGGCCGGCCCGCCCGCGCCGAATCCCCCCTGCTGCGGGGTCCCCTCGCGCGGCTGGCCCAGGCTGGTGGGAAAGCCGCCGCACTCGAAGGCGACGCAGCGGATGCCCAATGGGCGCACCTCCTTGTGCAGGGCCTCGACGTAGGCGCTGAGCCCGGCCTTGGACGCGGCGTAGTGCGACATGAAGGGCAGTGGGGCCCACAGGATGCTGGACGAGGTGAAGGCGATGCGGCCGCCTTCGCCCTGGGCCCGGAGTAACGGGAGGGCAGCCTGCGTGACGCGCATGTGGCCAAACAGGTTGGCCTGGAACATGGCGTCGACGTAGTCGGCCGTCACTTCCTCGGCGCTCTTCATGGCCGACATGCCCGCGTTGTTAACCAGGACATCAACACGCCCGAAGATGGCCCAGCCTTTGGTGATGGCGGCCGAGATGTCGGCCTGGCTGGCCGATATGTCCAGCTCGAGGAGGGCCACGTCGGCCTTTTTGAGGTGGCCGAGGCGCTGCTCGACCTTGCGGCCCGAAGCAATGACCTTGTCGCCGCGGGAGGTGATTTCGGCGACCAGGGCGAGGCCGATGCCGGAGGTGGCGCCGGTGACGAGCCAGACGAGGGGTGCCATTGCTGATGCTTGTTTTTCTTGTCGTAGGCGAGCCAGTGGCTGTTGGGTGGGTGACAATATGTGGTGTTAGTCGAACGGAGGCCTTTACTTGATGAGATTGGGGTGATGTGTTGACAGCTAAAATTTTAAAAAACCTAGGGCTGGTGACTCTGCTGGATGATGCTGTCGACAAACACAAGAATATACCAAAAGGCAGAAACCGGCATATTTATACTCCATTTGAGCGGCGCCTGTTGACGCTCCTCGTCCGCAAATGTCTTGTTCGCCATCTTTTCGTCCGCGACTTGGTCCGCCTCGGACGAATCCCGAGGCCTGCGGTTTGGGTCAAGCAATCCTTTGGTGGGTCAATTCAGGGGCTGATTCAGCCCCAACGACAAACCCGCAGTTCAGCCATCAAAGGCTCGGCTATTTCGTCCGTCTTCGTCCGTCTTCGTCCGCCTCGTGATAAGGATCCATCGATTGCCAGATCAAACCACTAACCTCGCCAAAACGATGGCCCCCGCTCCAGCGACTGCTCCGAACCCTAGGAAACGATTGCGCGAAGGGACTCGGAGCTGTACGGAATGTAAGGCGATTCCGTCCTCGGCGTGCTGCAGCGAGTCCGAGCCTCTCCAACCTGCCCCGCTGAGCGTCGCGCTGACAACTCCAACGCCATCACGGCATTTTCCATCTGTCCAGGCCGACGGCGGAAGATCAGGTGCATCTTCGCTCCCGAAAATGTGGTCTGCTCGCCCTGCCAGACAAGAGGGTCGCGTTGCGTCGACCAGAGGGACGAGCCAGTCGAGCAGACGGTCCCTTCTCGGGGTCCTGCCGCCTCCGAAACGAGAGGGATTTCCGGCTCCGTGGCCTCCTATTCGCAACCTCGTCAACCAACCCAGGCTGCCGCCTCAGACATCCATCTTCCCGCCGCCGATGATATCGGAGGAGTTGACCCTCATGCCCCCATCATGTCTGTCATGCATACAGCGACGGCCCATTCAGCCCCTGAAAACGACGAACGGCGCCAGAGTCGCCTCACGGCCGCCGCCACGGCAGAGAAGCATGCTGCCGAAGTTTGTAGGGCGCTCCGCCTAGCTCTGCCGACCTACGACGAGGTCGTCGCTGATCTGCCTTGCGCGAGAGGCGGAGCATGCTGGTGGAGGAGCTTCCTACTTAAAATGCGGACCCTGTCATCCACTCAGCAGGAGCAGCAGCAGCAGCAGCAGCAGCGGCGGCAGCAGCAAGGCGAAGATCCGATCGAACCCCTGAATCGGTTCGCCGCCCGCGCCTACACGAGCTCCAGCCCAGCCGTGCTGGCCACCTTGGTCGTCGCTTACGCCCGGAGCTTGACCGGGAGCCGCGCTGCCACCACCGCTGATCTCTACGCCCGGGTCGAGAATCTTGTACTGTCCGACACGGCATATGTCGCCACCGTCGACGGGCTGGAGTGTCTGGTGTTGCTGGCGTACTGCTACATGGATGCCGGGATGCCAAGGAGGGCGTGGTTTCTATGGCGGAAAGGCCTCGCTGTTGCACAGATGATGGTAAGTGCTGTGTTTAAGTGCCTCTCGCCACAATCCCCTGATTCAAAAGCGCAGGCAAGCTGGTCCTTCACATGCACCGGCTTACAAGCGACTTGCTTCATACGTAGGGCCTGTATCGAGAGCCCCCCACCGCTCCTGATTCTCACAAGCGCATCTGGCACGCCATAAAACATGGCGACCTGTTTGCCAGCCTGGTTCTTGGCCTTGCCCGAGGGGTTCAGGACCCCTATTCCGAGTCGAGATTCGGTCAATCATCCGCTGTGCCATCGCCATCGCCGGGGACACAGGACGGCACGTGGCTAGAACGCTTTATACACGAATGTACTGTCCTCGCCGGCAAGGTCGTTGATCGAAACGCCTTCAGCCCTGCGGGAAGCATACACAATGGCGGCCTAGGCAGCAATCGCTCACTAGCGCAAGAGTTATTGGCGTTGAAGCAGATACCGCCTGACAACTGGTGGGACGCGCCGACGCGCCTGCCACCAGCCTCGGGATTGGAGCTGGACCTCGCCGTTGCTGGCCTTCTCCTGCAAATCTTTTACTTTCACGTGGCCATGTACATCCATCTGCCCGCGATGGCAACCACCACTGCCGGCCAGATGACAGGCTCGGCCAATGAGACGACCCAGGCGTCGACCAGCGTGGCAGGTTCTGCATCTCGCCCCGTCAAATGTGCCGCGGCGTCGGCATCAGAACTTCTCCGGCGATATCTGCTTCTCCGGGATGGACCAAGTCTGGTGTTCGAGAGTAAGACATCCGATTTTGTTGCCTTCACCGCGGCCGTTGTTTTGGCCTTGTGTCCACCGACTGAAAGAGGCGCGCCGGGGATCGATGGCGGCTTGCTCGCTCGTGCGTTGGGCATGTTCCGGAGGCTAGAGGCGGCGGACCAGGATGAAGGCATATGTGGGCCCTCTCTCCCGTCCCAGTGCCGCAAGATCCTAGAGCTCCTTTGCAAACAGTCGCCGCGGACCGAGGGAGCAGATGAGGTCCAGGAGGTCCGGATACCGTACTTTGGCAGAGTGCTCCTCAGACCTGCTGCTGTTGGCCGCGAACAGGCAGGTCTACAACCTTCCACGGCATCCATGGCCCCGCCGCCGCCGCGGGAGGAGGAGATTGCGGCTTCGGCTGGTCATACGGAACTATCTATCCCGACGCCGCCTGGGACATCAGCCACGCCCATCACGGCTGTAGACCTGTCGTCTCAGGAATTTCATAGGTTTCAGTTTGGCAACAACGGAGGTCCGACTCTACTAGAATTCATTGTCAACGACGGAGGGGAATCTGGTACGACGGATCACTTCGACATTTTCTCCGCTGATGACCTACATCTATTCTCCGAGGCTACTCACATGGACCCCAACCAATATTGGAGTCAATGGCACGCCTGGGAAACGACCTAAAGTAGCCAAGTTAGTGTGTTTGCCTCCACTCCGTAGGGATGTCATGGTGGCCTGGCCAGACCCCTAGCACCGACGGTCTTATTCTTGTGATGAGTTTAATTCCTTATGAACGAGCGAACGAACTTCTGGAGTGGACTGAGGCGGGCTTTGTGTAGCTTCAATATCGAACGGCGCCTCGCTGACTTTGAGGTTCGATACCCTGAGCTTCCTTGGAATCCAGGCCTAACTGCTGCATGAATCGGCGACTGCGCAGCCAAATTCGGCGGCGAATTTGTATGGAACTTACACTTTGCTTGTAAAGCAGGTGATACATATTGTACTCCAAGTTACAAAGGTAAAACCTGGGCAAGGCGGCAAGAATTCAGGGGGTGGCCGCTGGTGGAATCCGTCGTCGCATCGAACGAACGCCTAGCGCCTCCTTTCGCTTACTGCAATGCGTCAATAAAGCGCTTAATCCAAAGAGCCCGAGACTCGTGAGGGGTGCCACGGTACTGGTCGAAGCGCCCGGCTATTTTTTTTTTGGAGGAGTTTCTTCCATAACCCATCCCAAAAGCGCCTAAGAATAGAATAGGGGAGCTGCAAGAGGAGATTCGTCCAGTATGCGACGACGAGAAAGCGTTTAAGCCGGAAAACCTCCTTATTCAAGGTTGGGCCGAGCTTGTTTCCGTTGCTATGGTAAGCGCGCACACGGATCGAAAAGTACATTCGCTGCGATAAAAAGTGTGAGGCCGGTGTTCCCGTGTGTGGATTGAAAGATTGCCACAGAAAAGGTGACAGGCATCAGGACCTTGTTGATAAAGGCTATGCCGCTCGAAGAGCCAGAGGCCGATGGAAAGACGACTTTTGAAAGCTTGGGAGCCAGTGTCGAGAGCTTGCGAGCTAATGTCGAGAGCCATAAAGGCGAGCCTTGGTTTGTCGCCCAGGTTCGGTTCCAAAGGGATGCTGCCAGGAAAAGAGTAAGAGGCCATAGAAGGCAATCACCATGGTAGAGGTCCTAGGCGCGGTGAAGTCAGGTTTGTCAGTGTATTGCAGGTTGTCCCCGACGTGACACACCATGCGGAGAGCTCGCCGTTTATTGCGCTAGAGGACCCCGCGATAGCCAGCTAACGAGGCGCACCACCTCGAAAGGTTGGCGGCTTTCGATCCGGGTTGGTGATGCCTTGGGCTGTTGGCGGAGGTGGCTGAAGATCGCCTGAGCTCATGACAAAAAGGGGTGGGCCCACAATTTGCTCTGAAAGGAAAGGAAACCAAGCAAAAAGTGGGATAATCTACAGCCGAATGTGTCGAGCCGTTGGGGCTCGTCACATTGGATACGAGATTCCGCTGGCTCGGAAGGGCAGCCGAGCCTGGGGTTGCGCAAATGCTGGACTACGGCGCGTGCTACGCGACAGCCCGGGCTGTTGAGACATCGGCCGGCGCCTTAAGGGGTAAGCCAGAGCTCCCTCGCTTACAAATGGCACCCATTTGCTTGTAGGAGACGAGGAGCTTGATGGACAGGCTCACCGGTTAACTTTCGGAGTGGCGGCAGAGGGTATGATCATTGCCTTACCAAAGCCGCCGGCAAGCCGTCAAGTAACGACAGGATGGCCGCCTAGTAGCGGCGCAGCAAGTAGGCCTTGTCATGGCCAAACATATAGCCGCGCTGGCCCGAACCAGGTCCAGGTATGCCGGTTCAGATAGCCGCGGGTAGGGCTGCCATGCGAGGTGGCACGGCTAGCTCAGCTAACTTCTCCTTTAACAGTTGGTGGACTTGCTCTCCTGCTGGCCGAGCATCGCCGGGTCCGGCGGCGGTAGAGTGTCGATCGGTTCGCGCAGCCTAGGCCGAGTGATGGGGATGGAGCCTGGACACGAAAAGAGTGGTCAGGCTCTTGTTAGGTTCCAGTGTATGCGCAGCACTTTTGCGAGCCGCCATCTTTACACGGTGCCTTTTCGCCGCGCTACAGTAAGTGCAACTGCGGAAGAAATACGCTGCGTTTCTGAGACGATTCAGCATTTTTTGCGAGGCGGATTACATGCGGGAAAGATGGCGGCACCATCTCCATGGCATCAAAAGGGCCGGGACGCTAAGAACAGCGATTTCCACACTTGCTGGTCAGGTAGATGCGCAGATTCTGGAAAATGGTCGTCAGCAGCCACGAGTGCTCTCGGGCGCGCACGTTTGAGGCTTCCCAGCTCCTATGTTGTATGATGGCCGTCCCGCGGCAGGAGCATTGTTTATTCTCCGCCAGATACTATTTAATTCGAGGTAAACAAAACAGCCGGGCCCCTAATGCTCTCCAGCTGCCAACGGACCAGGCTTTCCGTGAGCAAGGTACGTTCCAAAAGCATATGGGTGAGGTAGGCTGTGACGCTGCGCCACAGATGCTATGTATAAACTACAGCTGTAACAATGATCTAGCAGCTGCACGCTAACACCGACTTTTGGGGGTTGCCAAAGACAGCTTATGCAGGATATGCTCATCTTTAACTTGAAGCCAGGGGTTGATCATAGGCGCGGCGCAGGGTGTATATATCCCAGCAGGCGTTTCGAAGGGTGGGCTTGATTCACTCGCCCGCTTGACGGCTGTGGATTTGAGGCCTTGACGCTCAACAGGATTCAAATCTTACATATGTAGGACGAGCTGTTTTTCGACGGCTGGGGGGCGGCTGTGAGACCTGAGAACACCATCCTTAAAAAGGGGCTCACACTCTGGCTGGCATTTCGCTAGCATGGAAAGGTGAAGTACGTTCTAGTGCTTTTTGTGCACCCACCGTTAGTGCCCATAAGTAAATAATTCAAATCTCACTCTGGGTTTTATGACAGTTAGCGGTCTGAGTTTGTGCGTGATGAATGGGGATGTTCGGCATTGAGTAGCACACATACAAGTAAACGGCAAACAAAGGAAGTAGAAAAAGACACATGTTTCCGTCTCGATTGCTTAAAGCAGTGCTTTGGTGGGAGTGTTGCCCTGATGTGCAAATTTACCAGGGCAAACTAGACAAGCAAAAGTTTCAATCTCACCCTATTTACCTCTAGCCAATCCATTAGGTTTATTCTTGGACCCAGCCTTCATGTGGAAGGGCTTTCCAAAGCCCTGGATGGCGAGCTTGGTGCAAAACTCTAGCACAAGCCCACAGCCGTCAGCCAGCACGCCCCGGCTTCCTAATACCTTGTCGGCATCGGCCTTTTTCTCTTCGACGAGCTCCTCCGTAATCATCTCCTTAGCGACTTTGACCATGTCCTCCCAATCCCAATCGTCCCCATTGGCTTCGTGTGCGTCTAGGACCATGTCCCACTCGTTCTTCTTGTCTGCCATAGCGCCGAACTTTGTGATGGCCGAGTGCGGCCCATAGGATGCTCGAACAAGCTTGAAACTCGAAATTAGGCCTGGCTCATACCGTGCAATGACAGGTTGTACTTACTACGCAGGAAACAGCAGGCGACGGCGTCGACGGCAAAGGGAGATGAGAAAATTCCTGTCAGGATGGCAGGACAGAAAAGAAGAGTCGGGAGATGCACCTGGGCAAAGCGGATCGCACACACGAAATCAGTAAAGCACGAAGCCGCGCCGTATATGTATGCTAAAAAAAAAAAGGAGGCACACTGCTGTCCATTAACTGTAGTGGACATTGAGGCTGCTAGTAAAATGGCCTGGCAATTGTGACCCGCCGGCGGAAAAGGAAAGTATCACCACGGCAGCATCACATCTGCCAGAACTGCAGGCACGCATCTATAATAGACGCCTACATTGCCTCCAAAGGTTTTACATCGCCACATCCGGCCTGCAGCTTGCTCGCATTTCGGAGACGGCAGCACGCAGCGATTTGGAAAGCATAGGTATTGCAACCGGCGCATTCGTCCACCAGCGGAATGACAAGCTTGCACGACATTCCGTTGCTGCCCGCCGCATTATGGATTCGAGGCTGGCGCCAAAAAGGACGCGCAATGGGGCCTGGTCTCGCTGCCCTCGTCTCCTCCAGGCTGTCTGTCATGTTAGAGCAAAGGGGGCTTCCAAATGCGCGAGAGATGGGAGAAGGGGGTGGCACGGGTGGCTGGGGCTGTGGCGCGAAGCTGTCTCAATCGGGTGACGTAATCGTGGAGGTTGGGTGCGCGCAGGCAGGTGGGGTTTGTGATCGCGGGTCCTTTGGCTTGCTGGACCGCAAAAATCGCGATTACAGCCAGCCTCTCCAACGTCGCTCTCCTACCACCCACCTGCCGCCGTTCCCCCTCTTCGCGTCTCGATCTCCCTCTGCTTTCTTCGCGCAGCTTCGACCGTCCGTCTTTTTGCCTCCTTGCCGTGCGCCTACGGTTGCCGATCTCTTTTGCCTCGTTGTCGTGCAAAGTCCCCCAGCCGCTTCCTGTTGTCGCAACCGAATCTGCACTCCAAGAACGCGCGCCTAACGCTGCCCCCGTCGAGTTGCCGACCTCCTCCACGATTGCAACCATCGCCAGCGAAGCCATCCGTTGGTCAAGCCGCTCAGGGATGGCGTCGCATCCTGCCCGTCACCAGCAGCAGCAGACCTGTCAGCCTGGAGCCTGCCGCCAACGAAGCCACCGAGTCGTCGAGGCCGCCCAAGAAAGCCGTCGAGCCGTCAAGCCCAGCTGAGAAAGCCGCCGCACCCTGCGCGCCACCACCACCACCACCACCGGCGGCACATCATATCGTCTACAGCACCGTCCTGCCGCCTTGCCCGCCTCACCCGACCCAATCCTGTCACCTCAGACACGACCGCGCCTGTTGATCACCATAAACAATAGCCACAGCCACTTTGTGCAGAACTACCCATACCAAGCGCCCAACAGTGCGGCTCTTACCCAGCAATACTATCACAGCCAGAACCAAACCACAGCAGGACGAATGTTCGCCAAGCAACAAAGAATGCGCAACTCGAGAAGGCCCTACTGGAACACAACCTGCAGGGCCATGCAGAGAACGTCAAAGCTGCAAACAAGACCGAGAACATCCCGGCCGAGGTCAGCAAGCAGGCGCAATGCGTGCTTGCCATCGAGAAGATCCTTGGTCAACATCGGTGGCCGCGCGGGCAGCTGAAAATGCCCGATATGAAGCCTCGCGCAGTCCGGAGCTAGCCTTCTAGCCACTCTGGCCCCCGAGGAGCTGGATCCGTTTCAGCTCCAAGACTTTGTGCGCACTCTATAGTCGGAGCCTGACGGTGCCAACCAGCTCCGGGGATTCTTTGAGACATTTCCCGGACGCCGTGTTCACCCAGCCCCCGGTGAAGAGGGCAAGAGAGTCTTTGAAAATACTCATCGGCTCCATCCGGCAGGTAGAGCAGCATCAGCGGGTGCAGCAGGATCAGCAGGCTCGGCAGATTCAGCAGACTCGGCAGCCCCACGAGGCTCAGCACACTCAGCAAGTTTAGTAGACTCGGCCTCGGCCACAGCTGCAGCAGCCTTAGGAGCCGTTTCAGCAGTAAGCTTTGTCTCCCACCCTCTCCTGCAGCTTGCACCCTGCACCCAAAGCTTACAACCCTTTCCACTCCACCAGATCGCGAGACGCGCGGCAGCCACAGTCACACCGGCAGCAAGCATCGCCTCAACTGCACCAAAGTGTCGCGTCATCTGAGTAGGTTCTGCCAAAGGTGGCTTTCTAGTGGTGGCACTCAACTGACAGCTTCTCCGTCACTTACCAGATCTCGAGATGCGCACCTCGCTGGCGGAAGCGACGGCACGGGTTAGAGCGCGGTGCCCACAGGCCCCAGTGGACATGGTTGCTGCCGCTCCGATCGCAGCGACGAGCTGGACGGGCGCCGGGACGAGGACCTATCCTGCTCCTGAGCGATGATTTTTCCTCGTTCGGCCCTAACGATACCTGCAGCTCGCCCGCCCGCGGAGCCGACCCCAACGAGACGGCCATCACCGACTCCGGCGACGATATGGAGGGGCATTTCAGCCAGAAGAGCCAGGATCACCGGCTGCTCGGGTCGAACAACGGCATGATCGGCATGGGGAAGTGTCCGGGCTGCGTCTGAGCGAGGAGGATCATGGACTGGAGGAGGAGAACGGGAGTCCGCATCCTCAGCCTGCTTCTTTCCCCGCTTCGTTCTCAGCCTCCTCCCCTCCCTCATCCCGCTCTCTTCCTCTACCTCCCTCTCCTTCTGTGGCGTCCTCCCTCGCGTCAGCCTCGCCTTTGCCACCTGCACCCCTTCGACACAGCGCTCGGCTGACCGAAAAGGCTGCCCGTGGCGGCAACATCCCGAGCCCAGTTCCTGATGTCCCCAAGCGGGCCCACGCACAGGCTATCAGCAATGTTGATGAAGCTAGCATAAGCTTTTAATTGCTTTACTTTAAAAGCAACCCTTTAACTGTATATACCGTTTTTTTAATTTTATGACAATTTTTTTCAAACCCTTCTTTTTTACACATTTATATTTACATTTACAAACCCGCGAATCCATTTGCGATTAAACGCTGCCCAATGTTAGCATATAAATTCTTTTATTAAAAATAAATCATATAAAAGGTAAAATGATGCACATACCACTAGGTTTCGGAGCAGGACCGCGATGGTAACTTTGCCAACGGAAGGCACATATATGGAAGCTTTCTCCTTCACTGCAGGGCCGTCAAAGTTCCGACAAGAAGAGAAGTTGATGCAGACGGCCCCATCCCTGATTAAGTCTGTGGGTACTTTGAAGCTTTCGACAGGAACTCCGCCGATGATGACGTCGCTGATGGGGATGCACTCTTGCACCCCCCAGCCTTCCTTGTCGAGAACCTGGTGGCGTGGCTGACGGATGCCCTGGCCGCGGTGAATAGCTGTACGCCGGTGAGGTCGACCGAATAGACGGTGGCTCCGTCGTTGGCCAGCAAGGCAGCGAGGGGCCTGCCGTTAACTTCGGAACGGTTGATGACGGTGATTGTCTTCCCGAAAAGCCGATTTCCGTAAGGCAGGATGGAGTTGTAGATCTGGAGGTGCTCGAGGAGCTTGACCACAGCCAAGGGCGTGCACGGCAGGATGGACTTCTTCTTGTTGGTAGGTTGATCCAGGAACCTGATGTTGTGGTACATGTTGTACAGATGCTTGTGGCAGAGCCCCTCGACATCCTTGGCGAGGGCCACGGTCTCTTGGATGTACTTATCGTGCGTCGGGTTCCCGGAAAGATGGGATAGTAGACGATGATGCCATCTACCTTTGGGTCCTCGTTGGCGGCGACGATGTCCTCCTCGAGTGACTCCTTGTCGGCCCTCCGGAGGTCAAAGTCGAAGCCACTGTGTCGAATGCGTGAGCAGGAAAGAACAGCCTGGGGCGAGTGGGATGGACAGCCCGAGAGCGTAGACGGCGATCGAGACTCACTTTTCCTCGCATGTCTTCTTGGACCACTCGGCATATTGAAGAGCCGCGGGGTCGTCGTTTGCGAGAAAGGCGGCCAGGTAGGGCTTTGCGCCGCCATCCTTCTGCACCTGGCGCAAAGTCTCTCTGACTTCCTCTAGAAGACCCTTAAACGGTGTCTGCCGTCACCACCTTGCAGGTCTTGGGCACTTCGGGAGCCGACATGGTGATTTGTGGTCGAGTGACCGTGAAGTGATTTCTCGTCCGGGAACGAACGGGGTTAAGGTAATATATACCTGGGATAGGAAGAGGAACCGACAGACCAGAAATCAATCTATGCCCACCTCAATAGCTCAGGGACCAAGCGTGAGTGTATGAGGCAGAGTGCCCCACCAAGGCCAATCGTTTTTTTTTTCTTCCTCCCGATATCGCTCCTCCGTCATTACCCCTCCACCGAAATGGCAGAAAAAAAAGAAAAAAAATTCAAATACCCTTGTCACAACCGTTTCGGGCCATGAAGCCAGCTCTCTTTGGTCCGATTTCATCATCTTCCCTCACCGCCCTCAAACCCCCCACCTTGGATGGCATCACCATGCATCACCACCAACAACTACCACAAACGAACGACATGACGGGTGTCGGGCTAGCCTTGTTGAATTAAATGCCATCCCCAAGGCAGTGGTGACCGGTAAAAAAAAAATAACGCCCCTCGTAACCCAGGTCTCCAACCAAGTTGTAAGTACACTGGGTGTAACTAAGTGCTCCTCATTGCCTCCGTATCTTCTTGAGTCCTTGTCAGGACCTGCGTGGGGCGCGCGGAATTGGCACTGCTGATGGGCCAAACACACACGGAACCCCGTGTGCCTTCCCAAGCTATACACTATGTCCGCTAATAGGCAGTCCGACACGCGGTCCCAACGGCCCAGACCTACGAAACAATTTACTAGCTTAGCGGCCTTGTTCGAACAATACATACACCCGCCTCACCCGCACCTCGGTGCAAGCTGTCGGGGGTGGTCATGGTTGACTTCAAGGGGTGGGCGTTGCAGTATGTCCTGGCCGACGATGAGCTTACGCGACAGGATGCCGTCGTCAAAACAGACGCGGGTGAGTGCGGCACACCACGGACCACGCGGCGTTGTGATCATTGTCGGCTGACATTTGTCAACACTACTTTCGACTGCTCCCGTCCTGAAGCTCTCAGCTCCGCCAGCGTCAGGAGCACTGCTATCCTTGGCTGGGTCCAATCTATCGATCCATGGATGCCGGCTGCCCTGTCTTCCACAGGGAGCCCACAGGCTGACGATGCAGCGGGCGAGTCCGAGTTCAATATCATCGCCAGAGCCAAAGGTGTGTTATCCATAACCCCTGTGCTCCCCATGCTCGTAGCGCTAATTGGTGTTTACCGGCCTTTGGTCGGGGATGAATATTTTCCATCAGCTCTAGATTATCTTGCAGACACACTCTCGGTGATGGACAAAGCACTGCTTCGGGCCGACCAGGGTAATGATGCCAAATCCCTTAGCAACATCACCACCCTTGTCGGCCAAACGCCGAGGCATGCTGACGGAGATGCGATGGTTCCAGTAAATTTACTTGCCGTGTTTTTCGGTAGGCTGTTCAGTGTCGACCACAAGGCTGGCATCATGGCCGCTGCCAAGGCTTTGCGGCAGCTGGCGACGATGAAGAGCTTCAAACCCGAAACGGGAGAATCCATCATCCAGAGCGTCGCCTCCATGCGAGATGACTTCCGCCTCCAGCCGCCCCAAACCCGCCTTGAAGTGTATGCCCTGCTACAGGCTCTGACCAGCCACGAGGCGGTCGCCAATCAGCTTCAGCACACGTACGGGACCGCCGGCGGATTCGCCCTCGACCTCCTGCAGCTCTGTAACCACGAGAGAGATCCTAGCTGTCTCCTCCAGTGGTTTCGGATCTTGCAGGGCCTAATCCGCAACTTTGACTTTTCTCCCGACGTGGATGAAGAGCTGTTCAAATCATTCTCCGCCTACTTCCCCATATCCATGAGAAGCTCCGTGAACCCCGCCGGCGTCACGGTTGATGATCTCAAGCTCTCTCTCCGGACCTGTTTCTCCGCAAGCGAGAAAACTGGCCAGACTCACCGTGCCGTTTCTAATTCAGAAGCTGGATCAAGGAGACGCTATCACGGTCCCGGTCAAGGGGAGTAACCCTGCCGAGCGCTCTCGTCAATTATAGTACGCTAACCCTGTTATAGGTGGACATACTGAAAACACTGGATTCGTGCCTTGAGCGATACCAACACCCGTCTCGAGGCATTGCACCGTTCACGAACCAGATTTGGAACTCCCTGAAATACGAAGTTCGCAATGGAGAAGTCCGCGAGATTCTCGACAGCACCCTTGGTGTCATGGGGTACCTGTCGGGTAGACTTGCCGCTACGCCTTTGGCCACGCCTGCCGAGGTGACACAATACCAGGATCCGCTCGAGGCATTCACGGCAACCGTCATGGGCGACTGTCTCGAGGATCTCGCCAACCCGTCATACACTAAGCCGGCCGGTCTCCTCCTCGAGAGCGTGATGGGGGCTCATGCGAGATCCTTTGCGGTGATGCTGCCTGGGACTCTTGATGCTGTCACCGCGAATCTTCGAGAGCCAAGGACGCCTGGACATGCTCGAGCGTGTCTAGGCTTCTTGGTCTCGCTCCTGGACTCCCGAGCCCGTCTGGTTCGGGCATCTGTTGGCACAGATCAAGCAGGGTCGCTCCATGATCTTGGCATGCTCGATTCGCTTGTTCTCGAACGCGCATACGCCACACTCACCCGCTCTTGGAAGGACAACAACGTCGGGAACCCTGATGCTGACCATGTTGCGACACTCAAGGAGGCGGCCAGAGGCCTAGCTGCCCTAGCCTGCCAACCCCGAGCTCCGACTGCTGCTGGCACATCTGTCCTGCTGTGCAGCGACCGTGAATGCGACCAGATATGTGCCATGATATCTGACCGGATCGTGAATATCTTCAACCTCGCCTCGTCGCCGGACATAGGACCCCGAAAAGAATTGGCAGACGTTGCTGTGGTTGCCCTCCGCGACATCGTCAATTTCTACCCCCCTGGCTTCTCCACCATGCTCAGCAGGGCCACTTCCTCTATCCAGGACAGACACTGGGGGGACCGGCCATCGCGCAACTCCCTCGAGATGCTCAAAACACTACTGCTTAGGCTCTCATACATTGGGTGCTCCAATTTGCCTTCCTCCGGCCACCCCCTGCAGCATCTGCACTTGTTTGTTTTGTCCATGCAGCAGCTCGCCTTCTCGTATCTAGACCAGAGGGTCCGATTCGACGTTCCTACCATTACAGCATCGGCCATCTACAATGCTTTCATGCTCTTCAGGGACGCATGCCTCTCCAAAGGTTTCCTCACACGACGGAAGATGATCACAGCCAGCTGGGCGCGGCTAACAGCTGGTTTCGATCGTCGTTTTCCCGAATTTCCCTCTACTACAAGTCAGCAGGCCTCTGAAGCTGGATCCGGGTCAGACGAGGAATCGGATCAGGCAGCCGCCTCTGATGTATTCCGAGATTATCTTGAATGCTCTCTGTCATTACTCGCTCGCTTCTATCGCCGTGCAACTCTCTACGCCGCCGACCCAGCCCCCGGGCCGCGGCTCAGCTTGGACTTCGGCAACACGAACAACATTCCGAGCGGGACGACCGCCCACGAGACTGACTTGCAGGACGTCTATCTGCACCAGCTCGCAGATATGGCGACGTTCGTGATCCGCGACTTCGAACAGGAGGAACAGCAGTCACTACAGATCCCGGAGGAGGCGTTCAACCTCTTTGGAGCTGCCCGCCAGCCAATCACGTGGCTCAGCGCACACGACGACGGTCGTACCAACGTCCTTTCTCTTGGTATTCTAAGGGGCTTACGCGCATTCCCTCTGTCACGAATGGTGAGTCCAGCCAGGCACCCCTTATCGCCGCAATCGGAGAGACTGACATGGAATGATGCGGCAGCTGGAGTCCGATGTCTTTGCGCGGGGCATCCTTCATGATGTCGCAACCGCCGAAGCCTTTCCCGAAAGGACGCAAAAGGTCCGGGACCGTATCCTCACGGTCATCGCAAACAAATGGATCCCAGGCTCGGGCGTGGGTGCACCTCCGAGGCAGGCGTGGAAGGCTACTATCTCTTCACTCGAGTCTGTCGTCCGGGAGAGCAATACCGGAATGCGCATGGAGCGCTACTCGAGGGTCCTGGCAGTGCTCGCAGGCGCGATCGCAAGGAGGGACAAGGATATTGGTAATCTTGCTACCCTCATCTCGGCCCTCCCGGCATCCCTTGGGCACGCCGGGGACTGCATGGCACGGTGCCTGGAGGATCTTGTGTCACGCAAAGAACGGCCGGAGCCCGAGAACTACGCCGTCATCAAGCCCCTTCGCCAGCAGTGGGTCTACGTGCATTTTGCGAGCTCCAAGTTGCAATCGTCATTCCCAATCACCCAGGACAAGCCCGAGGGTGTGGTTCAAGCGATCACTGTCGTCCGGCTCTTGAAGCATATGGACTTCCGCGTATACGAAGAGGACCTCGATAGAGTCGTCCGTATCGCAATCGCGGGCGTCTCCTCCTTCCACAACTATGGCGACATTGAAGCTGCGCTGGACGTGCTTCGAGAGGTCCTCAAACACAGCCCAAAAACCATGAAGGATCAAATCAAGGCAGTTGTATCGGGAGCCGTCAAAGTGCTGAAGTGTGGCTTGGAGCAAATGCCCAAGCACACGGCGGGGTCGGACATCCCTACCCGGTTTCTGAGGGAAGGAAGCCCCGCCCGCTGTCGGGACGTGGCTCTTCTCCTGCTCAAGGACCTGGCACAAAGCTTCGATGAGGGGCTACTTGGCCAATACTTGGCGAGTATGTCTCGTGTTTTGGGAGATGCATGTGGCGATCCTGTCCGAGAGGTGAGACAGTCTGCCCTCGCTGCTCGGCGCAGCTGGGCTAAGATAGCACAGCACTAGGGATAAGGTAGGTGGTGGACAGAGAGAGAGACATAGTTACAATGACAGGAGAGGGCAGTCGCGTCGTCCTATGGCCAGGACAAATACCTGTGCATATTCCTAATTCCGCAGAGCACGCACAGCGGATCGTACATAGCCGGCACGACGGGTGTGTGCCACGCTAGAGAATCGTGCGCGCAGAAAAAAAGGGCAAGAGCAACGAAAAACCAGATACTAGTCAGGGGACTGAGACGTGGGTGACGTTCCAAATTTATTCGTCTAGGTCTGGGTCAGAGGAACACAAGCATACGAGTGTGCGCAGGACTGGTCCCGTTATCAGTCACATCCCAGCCAGCGATTGAAATTCTACGCCTTCCGCCGGCTTCCGCCCTTCTTGGCAGTGCTCGGCTCAGCGCCAGTTGCGGTGCCAGAAGTCGAAGCCGCCAGCACCGCGTCGAGCATCTCGGCGTCGTACTTCTGCTGCGAGTCTGGGGGCATAGTAGAGGATGCTGCGGCCTGAAGCCTCTTGGAATCAAGCTGCCCAATCGCCGGCACAGCCGTGGCCAGCATGGTCTGGAATGGCGCCGCAACGAAGTGACCCGCTGAGTCAAACCACTCGCTGAAAGCCCGGGCAATGGTTAGGGTTTGTGCTGTAGCGGAGCCCTTGGGAAGGACCGAGATGCTGAGCCTGTACGTTGGGTCATTCTTCACGGTAGTCGACGATATGGTAAGCTGGTTGTTGGAAAGAAGTAGTTAGCCACAAGGACTCTGGCAGCGAAGAGCGAGCGTGGCAGAAGCTGCCGCACGTCAATGTTGATGCCAAGGATGGTGTGTGCTATCGAGCCGAACCTTCTCTCCGCTGGGCGCGGTGCCGACGTAGACAATCCCCTTCTCAAACCCCCAAATCCAGACGGTGAGGGCGCCATTGAGGAGGGTGTAGAGGGCAACGGCGGCAGCAGTGTAGTACTTGGTGCTGTCGAACCCAAGCTTGTAGTCCCAGAGGAAGCAGGCGGCAGCGACCAGGAAGGCGCCGTAGCCCAGTCCCAGACGGACGTCGGTGAGGGTGTGCGACTGCTTGAACTTGAGAGAGTTCAGGTAGTTGGGAATAGCATCGTCTGACGTGTTCTTAAGGTCTAGAGCGGCATCGTCAGCATGGAGCAGCTTAGACAGAGTCGCCTGCTCAAGTCCATGATGCTGGCGGAGATGCGATCGCCTACCTGCTAGGTTATATACTGTGATCTTCTCCTGTGACACTGCCATCTTGCTGTTCGCGAGGGTCCAAGCTGTGCGAAGAGCAGCCTTCTTTGTTGGTAGGTGATTGAGCTCGAACAGGTTGGCTCCCAGGAGAACGTGCTGCGAGGTCCAGTGTCGGCTGCGCTAGTCGCGGTCACCTCACCTGGAGTGCACATACGTGGTCGGATTTCACGGCTCTCATAGGCTAGCACGTTAGTTAGGCCCCGCATACGCCCCTCCATAAGCTTTGCAGGGGAGTGGGTGTGTGGGTCTCAACCATCGCTGCTCGCTGGGTCGCCCCCCACGCAGCAGCCTTGTCGCACTTGTTGTCCTCGCCGCCAAATGTCCCGAGGCTCTGACGACGCAAAGCAGCGCTAGAGGCCCATACACAATAACTACCTCCTAGCAACTGCGCCTCTCATCACCACCAAATATCGGCCGACGAGATAGCAATTGGACCATGGCTGTGCAAATTCCTGCGCAGACGATCCATCGGGACCCCAGCTCTTGTACGTCAGCGCCTTGATGGACGCCTTTCCGTCCCGACTGCAGACGCGTTCATCCCATGGCACGAACCTGGGAACACACGAGCTAACAGGAGACCAATAGCTACTGGATTCTGGTCCCAATCACCGTTGTTATGGTGAGCCGCACTCTGCCTCCCGTCTTGGAAGTGCCCGCTCCTCTGACGCACCCGCTTCCTACAGATCCTCACTGGCATGTTGAGGCATTACGCCGCCGTGCTCATGGCCGCATCGCCCAAAAGACTCGAGGCCAAGACGATGAGGGAGCAACGATCTCTACTGCGCGGTATCGGGATACGGAGCAACTATCACGTTCTGTCAAAACGATCGTTCAACACGCGTCGTGATACCCTGACGAATGCATACGAATCTGGCGCCTTCTTGAAGGCCCCCGAAAGTCGTGGCCAGGCGCCTCCGAACCCCATGACGGACCCCAACGCCATGGAGGGCATGATGGGAATGATGAAGAGCAACATGGCTATGATCATCCCCAACACACTCATCATGAGCTGGATCAACACCTTCTTCAGTGGCTATGTCATTAGTAAGTCACTGATACAACCCTTTTGACACTTGGTCTGGCTTTCCGCTGACACCCCCGGCAGTGAAGCTCCCTTTCCCCCTCACGGTCAAATTCAAGAGCATGCTCCAGGCTGGAGTTGCCACGCGAGATATGGACCCGAGGTGGATGTCGAGCATCAGCTGGTATTTCCTGTGCATATTCGGCTTGCAGTCTGTATTCAACTTCCTCCTTGGCAGTGATAATGGTAGGTCACCACCCGTCACCCACACCGGCATTCCGTAGCTTGTTCCCCTAAGCCCTAGGAGGATCTCTTTACCGCCACATCACGCACAATTGCTGATAAACACCCTGCGTAGCCGCGAATCAAATGGCTCAGCAGATGGGCCAGATGGGGCCGCAGGCTCCCCAGATGTTTGGACCAGGCGTCGACCCCGACAAACAATTCCTGGCTGAGGCGGAGAATCTTGCCGTCATCGAGCACTACTCGGTCCTGGACGAGGTGGAGCACAGGCTTCTCGAAAAGGCTCGGCGGCCATAAGGCTGCTGGCCATCGGTCTCGAGTCCCAATGACCCGGGCTAGGGCGAGGAAGGGGCTCGGGACGGGGATGACATGATCGTCTGCAAAAGTCCGTAAATCATCTCAAATCTCTCCATTGTCGACCGGCTCTTCGCCAATCTCGGCGCCGCCATCGTCCCCCCACCACAGACAAACTCCCAAGCCTTCCTCCTTCATTGTGCCGGTGATTCGGTATGGGGGTTTCTTCTCATGCGGCTCATTTCCTTCAATAGGTTTCGTGGGCGTCTGGTCATGCCATTCTTCTGCGCTCACTCGAAAGCGGACAACCTCGTGGATGTCATAGTACATGTCCTCTCCGTCAACGTGCCAGACCCAGCAGCGACTGTTCATGGTTGCTATCGGGAGGTTATCAGTCACATATTCTGCGAGGGGGGGACGAGGAAATTTACGAGACATACAAGGTCGCCCCTTCAGGTAGCTCGTCGAAGGGAATGAAGATGTCATCGAAGAAGTCGGTGCGCACTGAATTTCCCCAATGGTTAGCACAGGTCAGCTCTCTGGATGACAGGGAGTCGATCAGCTGTGAATGACAGCGGGCTGATGTTTAGGTTACGGACGGTGAATTCCATCTTTCACGCATCGGCTGATCCGCGCGAATAGCACTTCGCCTTTGAATGGCCGGAAGACGACGAGGCGACACTCAACTGCGATCCCGGTCGGCAGACGTGTCAATGTCAGCCCGGGCACACGGACAACACCCGAGACAAAGTGAGGGTCGAGATAGCGCGGGCTTGCGAACGATTTTGGGGCGTAAATATACCATTGACATTGACGACACCAGTCCCGTGCCCAATCAGACCTTCGGAGGCCCACAGCAGGTCATAGACGCATATGCAAAGGCCTAGCTTCTGAATGACCTGCGAATGAGGTCAGCTTCATCCCCAAGAAGTCATCGCTTCGAGTACCAGTTACGGCCAAACCAGGGTTGGTGTTGGTTGGCCATGAGAAAGCGCACCTTATTGCAGTACTTTTCGTTCAGATTGTCCTCTATGGCATCAATGCTCAGTTTGGCAAACTGTGCTGGCTTGATTTGGACAAGATCCGCGATCTTCGTCTAGATGATTGTTAAAGGATTTGTTGTCAGCGGCAGGTGATGAGTAAAATGTAGGGGATCTAGACAGGCGAGCCAAGGGGGAAGCGAAAAGAAAATAAAAAAGGAAAGAAGAACATGCGCCACCGGCAATGCAGTTGAGGTTGAGGTGAGTGAGTAGAGGCGGACTTTCGAGAAACAACGTACGAGGATGAACATTTCGGTTGTTTGGGGCTGCTGGAGTGCTACAGGTCCAGATGTGAGCCGGTGTAGACACAAGTCTCTGTATATGTTCCCCCTGCCGGGCGCATTCATATGATGGCAGCACGTCAGATGCGAGGGCGGCGTCGCGATGGCTCCTGTGTGCGCCCTGCCTTCTTTGCCCGAGGAGTGGATACTTCTGCCTCTTTGCGCGGCAGGATCTTTCCAGGAAAACAAAAAGCCCCACCACCGCCTTCCGTCCCTAGGCCGGCGCATGTGGGTCTCCTGGCTGTTGCATTTACGGGCCCTGCATGGAACTTGCCTTGCTGGCCACCACCCGGGCAGAATAAATCGCCAGGCTCGTCCTGGAAAAAACAAAAACACAAAACCAACACCACAGCCATCCAAACGTCATTTTAAAAATATCTTGTTGTCGGCCGTTCATCCGCCATATTGACCCCCAAACCGAGACATTCCAAACGCGATACCTCCCCAAGTCCTTTTGATACCCACAACGCCGGCCGGACGATCGCCCGCAAGAGCAGCATCTGTCTGTCCGTCGGCCGTGCCACACCCCTTGATTCTCGAATCTGCGTACCTACCGCGTCGTCCCAGTCGTCCACTGCCTCGTCCAACGCACTGCCATTACGGCCTAGGTTTGCTACGGCTGTGCGCGCTGCGCTTCTTCTAGAAGTTCGCGTGCAAGGCATTCGATCTTCTCTTGCCGCTACTTTGATTCCCGCACTCTTTTCTTGCATTGCAACGGGCACGCGCTCCTCTCGCTGTCTGCGCGTCTGCCCCATCCGGGATTGTCCCCGAGACCTACGAGAAAATGGCCACGTACGGCTACGGCCCGCCACCACCAGCCCTCCTTCGGCGCTGCCCAACGGCCCTTCTCCCGGCTTCCCCCAGTATGGCCAGTATCAGCAGCAACCGCCACCGCCCTCGGGACACTCTCACGGAGGCCACTCGGGGCGTGGCGGGCGTGGTGGTCACTCTGGACGCGGGGACTTCCACGGCTCTCCGGCGCCGTACCCGTATAGCAACCAACCTCCCAGCTACGCCGCCCCTCCTCATGGTGCCCCAGTAAGCTCTTACCTCGAAAGGATCCCGTCGTTTCTTAGCACGGACCCGAATCAGGATCTGTACTGATGGACTTCTCTAGCCTCCCCATGCTCCTTTGCCTGCACATAATTATCATCCCAACTACGCTCCCCAGATCTACCAACAGCCCCAGTATGGCCACCAGTCACCGTACGGGCCGCCTCAGCAGCAGCAACAACAGCCGCAGCAACAGCAGCAGCAACAGGCACAACAGCCGCCGCAACCACAGCCGCCGTCACAATCTCAGCCTCAGGCGCAGCAGCAGCCATATACACCGCACTATCCTCCGTATCCTCACCAGCAAAGTGGACCACCCCATCAGCCGTGGGGGGGCCCTGGGCCGATGGGCCATCAACCCGCCGGACCTCAGTTTGGTGGCGGGCGTGGACGCGGCGGCGCTCATGGAGACCGTAGCGGACACAAGGCCACAGCGGCCATGGGCCCCCCCATTCGCCTCGGATTTGATAGCCGCCAGGAGCAGTCTGCTCCAGTGAGCAATGGCTACCCTGCGCCCTACGGACCTCCCCAGGTCGCTGCCCCCTACCCAGCGCCGCCATATCAAGGGTACCCCCTGGCCCCCCACACATGCCTGGTCCAGTTCATTATGACTCTCCTTACTACAGCGGGCAGCACGGCGCTCGTGCACATGGGAGAGGCGGCTTTCATTCTTCGAACGCCCGTGGTCGGCCCCACGTGGGTGGCGACAAGATGCGCCACAACCACCATATCAAGAAGCCTGGTGGGGCTCCCTCAACACCGCATAATAATCATCATCAGAAGCCTGATGCAGCGTCTGCCGGGAAGAAGAAGAAGCGCAAGACCAACACGCTGGGCCTCACCCCTGGGGAGGAGTCCGATGACGACGCAAACGAGGAAGAGAAGCTTGTAGAGCTGATAGGCCCGGACGCTCCAAAGTATGTGTCCCTCCCATCGTTTTCTCCATGACCCCTAATTCCCTCAACTCCCGCGCCTCGAGCCTGTTGACTGCTTTGTGGCTAGTCATGTGTTAACCCTCTCATGCCACACCAGCCCAACGGATGTTGCCGCTTGGATAGCCGAGCGAAAGGCTCGTTTCCCCACGCAGGCACGCGTAAAGGCCAAGGCGGCAGCGTCGGCTGCCGCCGGCGGGGACAAGTCGAAGGACTGCGGCAAAAGTGCCGCCGTGTCGTCGCTTGAGAAGCAGAAGCTCAAGGCGGAGAAGCTACGGAAGCAGCTCGAGAAGGTTGAGTCGAGCATCAAGCGAAAGCGCGAGCAGCAGGACGAGGGAGACGACATGAGAGACGTAACTGGCAGCCCGTCGGCTTCTGACGATTCCAAGTCGGACACAGAAAAGCCCGACGTTCTTCCCTCGCGTCCTGACCCTGCAGCGTTTGTGCCCCCTCCGTCCAAGAAGGCAGACCCGTCTAAGCACTGCAAATACTACTCTACTGGTGGAATCTGCGGTAAGAAAGGCAAGTGTCGCTTCGTCCACGACGATGCTGTCCGCCAGGCCGCCTTGAAGGAGCGTGAGATGAACGGCGGCAGGATGACTCTCCAGCAGCGCCTGACCTTGAACGACAAAGACCAAGAAGACCTCACCATCGTCAAGACCCTCCAGTATCTCAAGGAGAAGGGCCTTATGTCGGATCTTCAGGCAGGCTCTAAGCAATCTTCTACTACACAGCCGTCCAAGACAGAGGAGACATCCCTTCCCCCGCCCCCAGCCAAGGCCGCCCCCGACAATTCTCTACCCACCCGCCAGCCGCAGGTGCAGCCGGATGACTCAGGGCGCTATCAGGGGTGGGATTTGAGTGGCTTCGGTAACACGGGTCTTAGACAAGACGAATCCTAAGTCCCGCCTGTCTGGTGCGGATCGGGCTTCAAGTCGGGCCGGTCGCTCACGTATTGATAACCAAGAGCAAAAGACCTCGAGGACTGCCAAGTTTGGCTGATTCTTCTGTCGTGCTGCGGGAATTGTATCTGGGTTTGAAGTATGCACTAATGGAGCTAATATCGCTCTTCCCTTCGTCTCCACCCAATCGCTGTCGTTTTCCCCCTCTGCCTCCCTCTTGTTCTTTTGTCTTGGATTTTATAGATTTACTTCATGTTTGCCCTTCCCTCCGCTCTCCCGCTGCCTTGTCCCGGCCCATCTTTTCCGCATGACCCGTTGTTACTTTAAGCCGTGCCCCTCTCCGACTGGTTTTTATCACTCCGCAAATAGCTTGCGGTCCTTTGTCGAGTCTTAGCTTAGCCACCGCAAGAAGCCAGTCGGTTTGAGGAAATGATCGGTCTGTGTATTTCCTTCGGGGCTTTGCTCCAGTTGCCTAGCTGGTATAGTGTGCTTTTCTTTCTGTTCGCTTTGCAAATCCTACGTGCCACCCGAGATTCGCCTGGCAAGTTCCTTAAACTGGAGATCTCTTTTTGGGACCATGTATCTCATTAGACGCTATGTACACATAGAGATGTGCCTCGAGAGATGTGCCTTGGTACATATAATCTAACTTCTTTGTGGGCTTGCACGCCGGGCAAGAACCTCGCAGGACGTAAGCGAAGATGGATCATGAAATAGTTGACGTGAATAAAAGGACAATCCAACACCAAACCGCTTATGCTGCCAATCAAACTCCTCGCAATAATCCCGTAAGCAGCCCATACGCTACCAGCTTGTTGTGTCCAGGTATCGCGCGTGAATAGGTAGCCACTATCCCGAGCAAAGTTCGGGGAAGAAAAAAACATGACAGGCGATGACCTTGATGCGTGGCCCAACTCCATCCAGGCAGAAGAACAGACGTGAATAAAATGAAATTAGAATCCCAGCGGGGGAAAGCACACCGTGACCAAAGGGATGCGCGTGTAGGGGAAAAAGCAGGGCTACCAGTGCACTATGGCTGGTTTTCGGTATGTATCGAGATTGGGAGTGACGGTCGGGCGAGTGACGTCTCAGCTCACCGACGCTTGGCAGCGGCAGCTTGCATAAACCGACGTTTCCGCTCCTCCTTCTCTCGCTTGAGTCTTTGCTCCAGTGCTTCCTGCTCGCGGTCCTCGCGGCGACCAAGAATTTTCGGCCTCACGCTCTCCTCGTCGATGTCGGATAGACCTGCCTCCATGTCGGATTCGTCCTCCTCCGAAGCGTACCTATACTTGTTTGTCCGGTAGCCCGACTCCTCAGGATCATCCTCATCGTCATCGATGAAGTCATCCATTTCATCGTATTCGTCGTCGCGGCGACTGCGACTTCTCGCCCCACCGAATGGAATGTGTCGGCGGGGATCAGAACCATGTCTGGCGCTGTTACTGGCCGATACAGCAGAGCCAGTGCCTCGCTTGGATGATGCGCCGGGAGGCGGCCTCGCGGTACCTTGATAGCCCGTTGTGGCGACGGCGGCCTTTTTGGGCTTCTTGACTTCCGGAGCTGGGGCAGCCTCCTTCTTGCCATTGGCTCCGGGCCTGGACGCTCGAGGCCCAGGGCTACGCCCGCTGTCCGTGTTCCGATCGCCATTCCTGGCAGCAGAGCCACCGTTCATGCCGCCTCGCTGGCTAGCTGCACTGGGTTTGGCCTGGCCCCTGCCCGTACGCCTAGGATCGCGTGGCCCATCCGCCTTGTTATCTGCACGGTCCCGCTTTGGCGGTACTTTGTCAAGTGGTTTGTGTTGTATTTTGCCGACCTGACCCATGCTTTGCTGTGCCTTCACCGCGCGGGCCATGATCTCGGCAAATGAACCCTTCTTCGGAGCCGACTTAGCCGTGGCAGGACTGTCGGGGGACTGCTGAGAGCTCACTCTCGGGCCCGTGGCTGGCATCACCCGAGGTCGTTGTGGCTGCGATGACACCGGTCTTGTCGTCCCGTTGCCAAAGCTCAGTCTCGCAGAATCTGATGCTGGCCGGGATGCAGACCTCGCCACAAAAGGAGGAGCTGCCCCATCGCCATTTCGGGGGCCGGGGAGCGAGCGCACATCTGTGCTGCTAGAGGTAGTCCGTTGCAACTTTTGCGCGCGGTTCTTAGCATCATCGTCTTCAGCCTTGCGCTTCAAAGGCAGGCTAGTTTTGGGCGGCACGGGCGATGACTTCGGCTTCTCGCCGGTTATCGAAGCAAGCAAATCGCCAATCTAGATAATGGAGAAAGCGCGGTTAGTAAAGTGTTGCCTTTACAAGGGCGGTCTTGGAGAGTGGAGATTCCCCCCTGGGAGCGAACGAACCGGCATCGTGTCTGGTTGGGGAGAGCGCGCAAGCCGGGCTATGGCGCCTTGTGTGTTCAGGATTTAAGCGATCTGGCCGTCGGACATGAGGCAGCTCAGCGTTTGATGGTGCCGGCCGGAAAGAATGGGCGATTGACTTGAGACGCGAGTCGTCGTTTTCTGGCTCCAGATGTGAACAACACGGCGGCTACCCAGAAGCCTGTGTGATGCGGCTGAATGGGTGGGATGGGTCGATAGGCCGATAGGCACCTGGGCAGGCCGGTTGATAAAGTAGGTAGATGTGTCGGTCGGCCAGTTGTTGGCTTCTGTTGAGTTGGATTCGATTGGATTGCGTTGGAACCAGGAGGAAAAGAGGGGAACAAGCGTCGCGTTATGCAAACAGGCAGTCCATCACCTCAAAAGACCCACCAGACCGTCGCTCATGTTGGTCTTCCATGAAGAAACTGGGAAAGAGAGGGAACAGGAAGGAAACAGAAAGGGCGGGTGGAGGGAGAGAAAGGGGAGAAAAGAAAGCAAGGTGGCGTGCAGTCGAGAAATTCCATGCCCAAAAGCAGCAGTGTGCACGCGGGCAACACTTTGGCCAGCTGAAGTTGGCAGGGACCGGAAGGCCAGAGGGCCCTTTATCTCCGCCTGCAGGCTCCAAGGCACGCAGGGTGGGTACCTCCTGTTTATGCAAATAACGGGGTCTCTGGTTCTTTCGGCACTGGCTGGCACTGTGTCTGCCACGGAAGCCACTGCGCCTGAACTTGGCAGACTCGTGGCGGCCCAGGGTGGCGCAGACCACGTTGTCAGGAGTCAGGGTACCCACGCTCGCGCCAGATATCGGCATGTTGTTAACCTGGCTCAGCTAACATGTGCATTGGCCCAGCCTGTGGCTTTCAATCCGAGGCCGGCGTTCAGGTGGGGCTGGCGCGGAAGAGGGGGGGGGGGGGGGGCACTGAGAACCCGGGCGCTTGGGAACACACCCTAAGCACACGTGACCCAGCCAGATGGGGAAAAAAATATAGCCCGCACAAATACCTGTCGCAACTTTTGTAACCCCCGCCTTTGAATTTTTGACACAATCTTCCACGCAAATTCGCAACATCGCCAACTTTCCAGGACTCGAAGAATCAGTCTCCGGAAACGGTTAAATTGATTGATATCTCGTGTTCTCAGACCTCCTGTCAGTCCTCCCCCTCGACGGCTCTGAAGAAAGCTTCGCGACAGGCACGCGGGGGCACGCACGAGCTGACGTTTTGCGCATCTGGACAGCATCAACACAGCAAAATGAAGCACCTTGCGGCATACCTTCTTCTCGGGCTTGGCGGCAACGCCTCGCCCTCCGCCAGCGACATCAAGTCTGTCCTCGAGTCCGTTGGCATCGAGGCCGACGATGAGCGCCTAGAGAAGCTGATCTCCGAGCTGGAGGGCAAGGACATCAACGAGGTATGGCCTGTGGTTCCTGCTTCCGTCGCGGGGCTACTTCAAGTTTGCGTGTCATCTTTGCTAACGGAATTCTCCTCGATAGCTGATCGCCGAGGGCTCGTCTAAGCTGGCGTCCGTCCCGTCCGGTGGTGCCGGTGGTGGTGCTGCTGGCGGCGGTGGCGGCGGTGCCGCCGCCGAGGCTCCCAAGGAGGAGGAGAAGGAGGAGGGTATGTTGTGCATATTTCCAAGACCCCCAAGACTTGCGAATCCCTTATTTGAAGCCATACTAACTAACCATCTTCGTCAACTTCAGAGAAGGAGGAGTCCGACGAGGACATGGGCTTCGGTCTTTTCGACTAAACTCCCCAAATCATCGACTCGGCCCCGCGGCTTTCGGCCTCGAAATTGGGGGACACGAGCCTCGACTAGGGATTGGACAGACATGGCCACATACTCACGGAGCCGGCTCGGAGGATCAGATGCTCGGCGTGCCGCTTCTGACATGATAAATCCTAGTCAGTTGTTTGGTCGGCACATAGGCAGTCTATCCATATTGGTCCAACCCAACTTGATCTCTCCCCCACAATTGAAGCTGCAGGTGTTGAAGCCGATGGTGTCTTGAGGGCAATACCCGATTTGCACCCCGCCGCTATCCACTTCCTTCCCACAGGCTGACGGCCTTTCTGGCTTTGATGATGCGGTGCAAAGAGGCTTCTGCCGAAGTGATTTTCGCGTTGTCTGTGAATGCAACGTGAAAGGTTCATGGCGTGATAAGATATTGATATGCGCCGTCACTCAAAAGATGACATGCGCAGAGTCTGGAACAAGCGTATCTACCGCTAAGTACCGGCGGACGAGAGAGGGTGATCACCTTTCGCGGTGTCGACGGTAAATGTTTGCTCCTTTTGCGGTTTGACACTTTCTGCATCGATAGGACCCCCTGTGATCGGCCATTCATAAATGCCTCGCAGGAATCCGTGCATTGAAACTGGGGAGCCTTGGTGATGTGGTGATGAGGCGGCAATTGTGACTGTTCGGGGGTTGTCAGGTTGGCAATCCGTGGTTACTGGGAACCAAAGGAACCCTCCACGATCAAAGCAGCTCACTGAGGGCGAACGAGGGGAGAGAGAGAGAAAAAAAAACGTAACAGACGGGTGAGCGTTGCAGAGTTGTTAGAGTAGTGGGTAATTATGCTGCTTGGTGCCAAGAGATGCAACTATGTCAACCTCGCTTCCGCCGACAGGTTGCAGCCAATTCGGCATGAAGAATTATGTGGGCCACGCACTGCAGAGTGTGCAGACGAGAAAATGGAGGTGGCTGAAAAAAAAAAAAAATTGAAAAAGAAAAGGAAAAAAGAAAAAAAAAAAACCAGTTTCGTCCGATTGGCTGCGACACGCGCTTCTGCCCCCATCCGGCAAATGCAGATGCAAGGGTTCGCGTCCAGCAGCCCAATCGTTGGCGGTTGCTCCCAGCAACGAGGGTGCAGATTTGATTGGTGCATCGTTGACGGAGCCCCATTGCCGCGACCTGCGTCAATGGCTGCATCTTGTAATGAGCCCCCGACGGCCTCCTGACTTGGGATGCTCCTCTGGTTTATGGCGTCGATTTTAATCTCGATTCCTGCTCCTCTCTCTGTCCGACCTCGTTGCGACACCCGACGCCGGAGCAGAGGTCTGCACCAGCAAAACCAACCCCCATCGACGCCTTCGCCAGGGCTTGCTTGGACCCTTTGGACCGCTTTGCGAACAACGCGTCTTCTCGTCACGTCGGCCCCCCCGAAACCTGACCCCATCGTCGGGTTTTGTTTACAACTACCGACCCAAACCACCAACTATCGGTGTCCTCTCTCCGTCTTGCTATCTTGCCGCTCTTCCATAATTCTCTTGTTTTTGTTGGCCACCACCGCAGGCCAACATTTCAATGGCCGCCGCGTCGCCAACGCCGATGGGCACAGGGAGCCAGTACGCCATGGGCAGGAGGACATCTGCCAGGCAGGCGCTCAGGAGACCAGCCTCACGATCGCAACTAGGCCGGGCCGAATTGAATGCTCCCGCTGGCAACGCCGACTCCCAGGTCTCTCAGTCTCAACACTTTTCGAATATCAACGACAGCTCTGACGCTGACGACGAGATCCCTGTGCCTATGAAGCTCAGTGCTCTCACCAAGGCCTTACTTGACGATGGCGGTGCCTCTGCCGCTCCCCGCGCCGCTGCAGTCCCGCCCCCTTCCGGTCCTGCCGCATCTGCCACTCGCAAGAGGGTCGTGCTGAGCAGGTCTACGTCAGCCGCCTTGGAGGACAGGGGCAACGAGGGTGATGCGCGACGCCACGTTCGAGCAGGCAGTGCCCAGCTCACATCGTCGCCAAACCGTGGGGCTGGAGATAGCTCCGTACCCCGGAAAAGGGTGGTCCGGTTGAGCACCACCAACACGACTCCAGGTGGATCCAGCCTGCAAACGCGCCTTCGGAGGTCGACTTCGACTCAACGCAAAAGGCCAGCAAGCAGGGACAGGAGCATCGAGAGGAATGGGACAAACGACCCGGAGCCAAGTTCCAAATCGGAGCCTCCTGCAGACCCTGGCCCTGGCGCGAACATGAACACTCCCTCAAATGGCCCACGCCGAGTTCACATCATCACTGGGTTTTCTGGCACTCGGGGAGCCACAAGTTCTGGCTCCGCCGGGTCCTCCTCTAAGCCTCTCAGCACAGGTGCACATAGTGACCATGAAGATCCAGAAGAGCCACAGACGGGGGCCAGATCACACTCTTCTTTGACTCAGGGCAGCGCCTCGCGTTATGGTACGAGCAATGGGAGGAAAGTGGACGACAGTGCAGCCCCGCAGAGCTCTATGCGCATTAGGCGGATTGGAAAGGTCCCCGGAAGCTTTCTCAGCGGTCCCGCCCGCCGGGGCAGAAGGAGGCAGAGTGAGGAAGAGAACAGCCCGGCGGAAGAGGACGGAGAAGGCATCGAGGGAAACGTTGGGTCTGTCCAAGAGCCTGGAGATCTAGCCCCATCGCAGCCCGATGTTGCGCCCCCCCGACATCGTACTACCCTGCCAGCTACCGAGAGCTCGCTGCCGCGTCCGGGAGTCCCGTCAGCATCAAGGACCCGGCCAGGGCTGCGCTAAGGACAAAACCATCATTGGCTGGGATGGACTCGGGTCGTGAAAAGGACACCAAGCGCCCGGCAGCTCTGGAGCATGGCGATGGCCCTCCGCCATACTCCGTTCCTTCGACTACCGATCAGGAGAACGCAGCCGCGGCAGTCCTCAACAGGTCAAGAGGCATTGCAGTTCCGAATCCGATCCAGGACAAGTTGTTGCCTAAAGATGCCCTGCAAGCCTCTCTGGCCATGTCTCCCGCAGAGCGCAAGGCTCTTGGTCAGATAAGCCGGAATACCCCACCGCCCAGCCCCCCCGCCACCTCCGCCCAAGATGAGCGTGCTGGACGCCGCAACGTCCACGCTGGAGCTGCGACAACCGCGCAGGCCCGGCAAGAAGCAACGTGTTCTTCTCAAGGTCAACGGTAGGGCATACCACAGGCTCGACTGCATCGGTCGAGGAGGGAGCGCAAAGGTTTACCGGGTCACGGCTGAGAACGGCAAGATGTTCGCTCTGAAGCGCGTTTCGCTTGAGAACGCCGACACAAGTGCCGTGAAGGGCTTCCTGGGTGAGATTGAGCTTCTGAGGCGGCTCTCAGGGGTCGATCGGGTGATTCAGATGTACGACTCGGAACTGAACCAGGAGAAGCAGATGCTGAGCGTGGTAAGTTTACCTAACCGATGACGAGGCATTGCGTTTTATTATCCCCTCCTCTCTTTAATTCAAGCCTATCTCTAACTTTGATATGCATGCAGCTCATGGAGATGGGGGAACTTGACCTTGGGGACCTCCTCAAGTCCAGGCACACCCAGGAGGAATACCGGCTGGATCCGGTTTTCGTCCGGTTCTGCTGGAAGGAGATGCTCGAGTGTCTTCAGGCCGTTCACAGCTGCGACATTGTCCATTCAGACCTGAAGCCGGCAAACTTTGTCATGGTCAAGGGGCGACTAAAACTCATCGACTTTGGCATCGCCGGTGCCATCCAGACGGACGAAACGGTCAATGTACACAGAGAGAACCAGATCGGCACCCCAAACTACATGTCCCCCGAGTCTCTCATGGATTCGCAGCATTACGCTGCCACCGCGGCCAACAACGGACGCCCCGACCGCTCTCATGGCCGCGCCAAGCTTCATGAAGATCGGCAAGCCTAGTGACGTATGGAGTCTCGGCTGCATCCTTTACCAGCTTGTCTACGGCACTCCCCCCTTTGGTCACATCCCGAACCAGTTGGCGCGCTGCCAGGCCATCATCGCTTGGGACCACAAGATCACCTTTCCCGAGAAGGGGGCTGGTGGTGTGCTTGTTCCTCCATCTCTTGTCAACACCATGAAGAGGTGTCTGATGCGCGACCAGCAGTTCCGGCCAACTTGCGAGCAGCTCCTGGCGGACCAAGATCTCTTCCTCTATCCCCAGGAGTTCGACATGGAACGGATTGTTCCCGTGACCGAGGAGCTGCTGGCCCGTGTTATCCACAGCGTCGTGGCTCGGTGTCGCGAGAGAATGCCGACAGATGGAGAGCTCATGTCGGCATGGCCTGCAGCATATTGGTCATCAGTGAAAAGAAGTCTTGCGGCAAAGGACCCGAGACCATGATGCCATTTGGATAAAAGAAGAAAACAGACTGGCTTGATTGATTCAGATCTTTTCTTGGCTTGGATTTTGAGGCAGGCCTACATTCTCAGAGCTTGCCTGCGTGTCTCCTTTCCCTCGCTTTTATCATTTTAAGCCCTCTTTTTTTTTTTCTTTTTTTTCTCCATCGCTTTTCTGTCTTAACTCATAATGATGTTTCGATTCTTCCAATGCAGCCCTATCTTAATTATGATCCCAACTGGAAAGTTTACTCCCTTCAACCTCACCCTGTGGAATAGCAGTGTCATGTTCACTCACGCATCCCTCCCTTCGGCGTAAAGAAAAGGGCTGTAGTTTCGTCGCTGACACTGTCACCCGCTGCGCCCTTCACTGCGAGGGCAATATTTTTGTCTCATTCCTCAGTCGAGCTCTAGTATCTCAGAGGCATCCCGCCGATTCCTCGCTGACCGGCCAGGCCCAAATTGTGGTTCAAATAATCGCCTGACAAGGCATGAGGGAAACCCAGGCATTGTGCCATGTAGAAGCAAGGCTGTGTCGCTACATCAAATAAGACGACAGTATAATACAAGGTATGAACGGGCATGTTCTACGTCTCTCCCCCTATTTGCCCCCCTCTACCTTCCTTTTCGGTTTCCTCTTTCATGCCCGGGCTGTGCCTATTCCTTCTAATAGAGTCGGACCCTCCAGGGCCAAGACACAATGGAACCAACCACGGCAGAGCCCATGTCTCGCAGGCATCGACGACCCAGCCCAGATCAGCTCACCGGGGCGGCCGAGGCTGTGTCAGGGGTAATGATCTTGAGCTCCGAGATCCTCAACACGGTGTACTTGTGTTTGCTCTTGACGATCTTGGTCTTGCGTTCGCGCCGCTTCTTTTTTATCTTGAGGCGAATCGGCTCACTGTCGGTGCCAATAACGACGGCGCGGCATTCAAAGCACCCTTGGCTGATCCAGGGGTTGCCTTTCAGGGTGAAATCCCGTGAGCCAATGACGCTTGCCCGGTCGAATCGGAGCACGTCTCCCGGAAGGACACCGGGCATCTTGAATGGCAGGCGGATAGAGTCGCCAGGCGTGACGAGGTATGGCTTGCCGTGGATGTGGAGGGTGATGTAGTGTGATGGCTGCGCTGCCAGAAGAGGCAGCAGTGCGGTCACAGATGCGTCTAAGTTGGTCGAGGGTGTAGCCGCCGTAGGGCCTGCTCTTTGCGGTGTGGAAAGGGTCGATTTGGTATTTGGTAACCCGGACGACGACGCGGACGGTGCTGTCGGAGAGAGGAAAGGCGACTGGCCCGCGGGCAGCGGCTCGACAATGGGGGCCGATGAATTGAACCTCCTCGTTGGGATGGCGCAAGCGCAAGCCAGCGCGCTAGGCGATGGTGGTGCTACCACAGCTCTCGCAATTGAGGGCTGCAGTCGCCCCAGAGAGCGCCCGAGAAGGCCCAGCATCCTCGAGAAGGCGAAATGCGAAAGAAGGCCGTGTCGAGGAGAAGCACCCCGCGTGCAGGATGTGCCAGGTGGAGTAATGAATGGTGCAGCGCGAACGAAGCTCACACACCCACTGGCACCATGTGTCGTCAACTGGACTTTTTTTTCTTCCCTCCCCTCCATCTGCACAAGCAGTCCAGATAAAGTTAGCTCATATTTCATACCGTGCGCTGGGGCTCGGCCAATCACCGTTGAATAATGGAGCTTGCGAGGCCGATCCACGCGAGCTGTCTGCATCCGGGCAAGCGCGAAAAGGAAATGCGGAGGACCCGCGACGGGAATGACAACTGGAGAACTTCCGTGCTCCCCTCACATGACCATCTCGATAGATACGAAGTAAATTGTGCAAGCCTGGCGGCCCAACCGCCCGAGGTTCCATGCACCCCTGGCATTCTTTGCTCCCTGTGGGCGGGCCCTGGTGGCGTTGATAAGCGGCGAGGCCGTCAAACGTGGCAAGGAGCTACCTAGGTATCTAATCGAGCTACCACCTGTTCACCGCACTTGTCTGCCGGCGCCCAGAGAGTCCGAGTCACAATTGGGGCATAATCCATACGACGAAAACATGCCACGCGCACATCCGCGACCTCCCAAATGTCGCGGCTTGATGGATACAACTTATCCCATTGGGCGCCGTTGGGGTGCCAGTATCCTGAGAGGAAATGAGCTCTTGAATTTATCCATGAGAAGAATAGGTGGTTTGGACGAGGAAAAAAGGTCCTGCAAGGTGGCACGATGCACGGTGCCTTCCTTCTCTGCTTTCATTGAAGTTGAAAGAAATTCGGGAGTGGGTGGGACTACCTAAAGTAGGTTTTGTTTCGCTCAAATTGCCTCGGCTGGAAGGCGCTGTGACACCCGACAGCCGTATGATCTGGGCATGTGCAAGGTTCATAGAGCTTCAGGGATGTTTGTGTTTTGCCGCAAGTGCTGGCGCAGATCGTCGAGATAGCAAGGAGGGGCGTCAGGAAGGGCGCCGGGGTTGGGGAAATCTGGAGAACAATGGAGCGACAGATCGATAATCCTGGAAGTAAATGACCATGGGTGACGCGTATACCTAGGCCGGCAGGTAGGTCATTAGCCGAAGAGAGATAGGGATGGATACGTGTTTAGGTAGGTGCTAACGCCGGTAGCACGGCCATGAGACAAAAAGCTTGTCCAGTTCAATCCTTCCTCACCTTGCTCCCCATCATCCATTCATGCTTGGTCGGACGGCCGGCAGGTGGATCCTGGCGCATCCGGGCGGAGAGGGGAAAGCACTGCAGAGCACCAATTCTTCTTGGCCTGGCCTTGGCCGGCTCGAACAGCCCGTAAACATCGGCCACACGGAGGAGCAATAACACATACGAATCGCAGACAGCTGGAGGCCAAAAAAAAAAAAAAAAACACGAGCGGCCCATCGAGTAGCGACCTCATCTGCCCAGAGAGAGGTCGGGCGCGGTAGGCAATTCGCGCGCATGGGCTTAGCGAGCACGAAATCATTTCGTGAACGACAACACGGCGGCGACTTCCGGGGCAGGTCTGGGGCCAATGATACATGTCCGCATATGTTTCTGGTTCCCTACCGACTGGCATCAGGGGTTTCGAGGCGCGCGGCCAATCAGCGAGCTCCGCTTAGCTGCAGCGGGCTCCAGACCCATCCCACCTTCCATGATGCCGCAAAACATCAGTCGCATCGTTGCTTTGGGCTGTCATCCTGGCCTGCCCGTTCCGGTTGGGGGAAGCTCATGCGGGCCATGTCTCAACGACGTTATTACCCGCCTAGCCCTCTCCACCTGCCCGGCGAGTACAAACAGCGCCGACCTGCCTTCTTGCCCGCCCTGCACCGCATCGTCACTTGTGCCTCGTCCATTTTTTGAAAAACAGGCAAATTTCCCCTCCCCTCGTGCTCGCTCCCGCTCCAGCAAACACTAGGCATTTGTTTTTTTTTCTTGGAGAAATAAGACAACAACAATCAAGTCTGTCTTTGGGACAACATTTTTGGACGTTCCATTTCAACACCACTCAGCATCACCATCCCGCGATCAGCTGCAGGAGCCGTAGCGCCCGGGTCATCATCCGATACTGATATCTCAGAGGCAAAAAAAAAAAAAAAAAAAAGAGGAAAAGTAGCTGAAAGAGAGGGCCAAAGAGCGAGGACCTGCACCTTGCATCCGCCCGCCGCCTCACAGCTCCTGCACCGCAGCCAATTGCATCACGACGTCGTCCATCCATCTCTCACAATGGTTCGCGCGGCTCTTGTCTTGGCACTGTCGGCCGTCGCGCCGCTGGCTGCTGCCCAGTCGATCCAGGTCCCGCCGCTGCCCTTCAACCTCACCTTCAAGCCCTGAACAAGGTCCCGTCGGACAAGCGATGTGCGTGTGCTGCCCCGACCCCAAGGTGCCGTCCGTATGCTCCCTCACCTGCCGACTGGTGCAATGGCGAGCGTGCCGTCTGCGACACTCTGTGCGGCGCTCCCAACACATACCCCACCAAGAACGACTGCGAACCCGTGAGTCTTTCCCCTCCCACTCGATGCGCGCGCACCCGTTTCTGACTTGTCTGGCGCGCGTCTAGTCAACTCTCCAGTACGCCTGTACCTGCCAGAACGGCTCCGCCCCAGGACTTCAGTACTACCAGAACAGTCTTCCGACGGTAAGTGCCCCTCCCTTCGGCCACCTGTCCGCCGGCGGCGTGTGTGTAATCTTGGTTGCTGATTCTAGACAAACGACAAACCCATAGTTCATCTGTGAGGAGGCCTATAACCAGTGCATTGCTGCCAGCGTTGGCGACAGGACAGGTCAGGACAAGTGCACCAAGGATGTCCGAAGCCTCTGCGGAACCCAGGCTGCCAAGGCCGGTAGCGGGGGTGCTGCCACTTCCTCCTCCTCGGCACCCGCTTCCCCTGCGACGCAGACGGGCTCCACCAACACACCCTCGACCACCTCGCGGCCCAACGCCGCCGTCGTGAACCAGCTGTCGACCTTCGCGAGTGTCGCCGTTGCCGCGGCCGCGCTTGTGGGTGCCTATGCCCTGTAAGCGCTCCGCGGCCGAGTTGGATCTTGCCTCGGGGGCTGTCCCGGTCTGGCACAGTTGATTCGCACGCTCTGGACGCAGTGCGCTCTCTCTATTGGTATTCGTGAGTTTGTGTCGGACCCGGCGCAGTGGCTGAAAGACTGCCCTGACCCCTGGCACGCCATGCCGGGGCGGCTTGACCAGGTTGGGAATGAAAGTCAGAAGCTTGCGACAAGGTTAGTTGTGGGTGGGGCGGATCTGGCTGTTATTATCTTGTTCAACGACGGGCACCAGGTCGTTTTCAAGGTTCGCAAAAGACGCTACTTGGCTGGAGGCTTGCCCGGCTAGTGTCGTCCCTGCAACTATAATCACTGGCGGCAGTAGAATATGATCTCAACCAGAGGCAGCAGGAAACATGAGATTTGACTCTGGACTTGTGCAGTATTCTGTGTCCGTGTGTATTCCGCTTCAATGTTCTGACAAGTGGCTCAGGATGGCGGCCAATCTAGTTCTCGGGAAGCAGTGCCACCATCGACAACCAATCCATCGCAGTAAGGCGACCAGTAAAATGCGAGAGGTGCTCCGGCATGTGCGGCTCCGACGAGCTTCAGACGCCCAACTGTGTGCTCTTCTTGTTATCCTACGCCCTCGCCCCCACGCATGCACTGGGCTAGAAGGGGTCGGGAATGCCATAAAGGCGACACCGCGAGATGCGCGGCAAAAGAGCCAAGAACCAGCGGCGGCCTCGGCTCCTTGGCCGGTTTCTCTTCGGGTCTAGAGCTCGGAGTAGCCAGCCGAGTCTCGCCGCCGAGGCCGTGGAGCCGCAGGCCCCGCCTTTCAGACTGGAGCTGAAGGACCTCGACCACATTCGCAGCAGCTTCACACTCTCGGTCGGCCCCAGTGGCTGCCGCCTGTCCAGGGTAGAGTCAATAATACGCAGCACCGGCCGGTTCCGCATAGACGACGGCGAGCGATTGTTATTTTACAGTGACGCGGAAGCCCCACCGATTCCAGCCGACGCCCGCCTAACACTCACCTCGACCCTGTACTACCGTGTGTGCCGCAGATCCACCAATGCAGAGGGGCCGCGCATCAGCTGGGAGGGAGATCGCCACTCTGCTCCTCGCCCAGGACTGCTCGAAGGAGCCCTTCTGCAAGCAATCAAAAAGGGCAAACCCGTTAGGGCCCTGAGGGAGGATATCGCGCGTGCGCTGATGATAGATGATCCAAATCGCATTGTGTTGGTCGCACGAGGCGGCCTCCGAGAAGGTCCAGGTAATCATCACTTTTCTTCCTTTTTTTTTCCCCCCCCCCCTCCCTCTTCTTCCTTGTTTCTTTCTTTCTTTTTTTCCCCCTCTGCCTGTTGTTTTGATTAAAGGTCTTAGTATTAATACCAAAAAAACCGCTCATTTCTAACCTGGAAACAATCCGTCAAGTCGAGGGCAATGACTGGGATACTTCGCAGGTCGTTTCGGCCTGGCTCGTTCGTCGCTTGGGAGTTGATGTGTCGAAGCGGCACCACTACCTCGTGGTCAGGGGCATGCGCCGGGAGTACCTCTATCACCCACTTTTGAGCCTTCGCCGGCATAATGGCCGGCATGGCTCGTATGACGGTTCAGCGGCCGCCTCGGTGCGTGCTCACGAGATCCGCGGCTGGTTGCATTCCCGTATTATTGGCGGCCAGAATCGGGCCCTGGGGCTGCAAGGGGAGGCCGTCGATTTTGCCAGGCGTGCCGTCCTGCTCCTAGGAGAAAGCCACGGCGAACGGCGGGACCTACGCCGAGCCGATTTGGTTGCCCTCGGCGTCAACGCCGTCGAGTTTCGCGTCCCCCTCGATGTAGCAGAGGCGCATTCAGTTCAGGATGCCTGGCTGCTCCGGCCAAGCGAGGAGTGTGCCGTGTGCGGAGACGAGAAGACGATTGCCGACCTACCGCTACGAATCACCGAAAGATGCGACCACGGACGACCCGAAATTTGCAAAGATTGCCTGCAGCATTGGATCGAGTCGAGCCTCACAGGCACGGCATGGGACCGGCTTCGCTGCCCGGAGTGCCCCCAGCTACTCAACCACGCCGACGTAAGGCGATGGGCTTCCCAGGCCGTTTTTGCCCGCTACGACGGCCTGTCCCTTCGCGCCGCTCTCGGAGAAATACGGCACTTCCGCTGGTGCCTTGCGGGCTGCGGGTCCGGCCAGATCCATGTCTCGCGGCCGTCTTCGTCTTCGTGCAAACCCGAGATCTTCAGGTGTCATTCCTGCCATGCCCGTCAGTGCACTGTTCATGACATTCCGTGGCATCGTGGGGAGACATGCGCCGCCTTCGACCTCCGCAGCCGCCGCCGGTTGATAGATGACCGGAAGACCCGAGAGGCTGTTTCAAAGATGGCCAAAGCCTGCCCGGGCTGTCTCCGCGACGTCCACAAGCATTCGGGATGTAATCACATCACGTGTCTTTGTGGCCACGAGTGGTGTTATTTGTGCTTCGCGCCGTATTCGCGCGACGGCGTGGGGTTTTTGAGATGTCGACATGAGCCCCAATGTCCCGAGCGCGATCCGCTGGCCGAGGTGCCGCCGCCTATCCGCCCGCACCGCTTCGAAAACGTCTTTGGCGGACCCGGGCAGCCGCCCTTCTTTGCTCCCCCGCCTCCGGCCGCTGCGCATCTTGGACAAGCCCGTTTCTTGGGCGACCACCAGGCACTGCCTCTCCGCTAGCTCGCCCCTGTACTCCGGGGGCGATATGAAGAGGGCAGCACAGGTAGTGCTGCTAGATTCCTTCTCGGGTGATCAGCGCAACACTGGTGCTCCCGAATCGGCCGCCCAGAGAGCAGACACCGGCAAAGGCTGGCAGCGCGATGGGGAAAAAAGAGGAGAAAAAAAGATACAGGAAAAACTTCTTCCCAGTTGAGAGACGGCCCAAAGTACCTGATACTGGCCTAGTGCTATCGGCGGGTTCACTGTTGATAGCTGGGTTTCGTGTCGTGTTGTGTATGTCCGCTTCGGCGTCTGGGGAACAATCTTGGGTTGTGCAGCGCGAGGCCCTACCCATCTAGCGGCAGATCTAGCTAAAAACCAACCAAAAATTCTGCGCTTTCTATGGCACCGAAGCGACGAGCGTGTTGCTTGACACACGAGGACACGACGGAATAGTTCGCGAGCTTCGGTGCTATGGGCACACGAGGGGCGAGAACGGGCCGTCCATGTCCCTGGGCAGCATCAACGCTCTGCCTTTAGACATGTACAGTATCCGATCAGCCCTTATTGGCGATTGTAGGACATACGAGAGGATCATAAGCAAGTTCCCATGGACTCGCAAAAACCGCATAAGCCCTAAGGCATCTGATAACCGGTTGGTGTGCCTCAGGGAGGAATGGGTACCGGCGAGCGGCATGAGGGCAGCTCACCGGATGACCCCCATCAAATAGAGGTATAATACCATGCGGCTGGGACCTGGCTGGCTATGATGTGATTTTACCCTAAGGGTTGTAACGAACAACACGATTAATAGGGTGCAACAGGAGATATAAGATTGTAGATAAAAGGGCGCTTATTCTTAAAATGCATATTCTAAACGGGCATCCGCTAGATGGACTTTGTGAATGGCCCCGGGTTCGGGACGACCACTTTGGCAACATGCTTCTCGAGACAAGAGCCAACGACCTTGAAGTAACTACCCAAACTACTCAGAAGACATGTACTCGCAACTACAGGAGCTGTTCAGAGCGATCAAAATACTCAAACACCTTGGCTGGCTCTGACATGGCGTTAGGCCTATCCGATCAGAAACCGAGTAAAAGTCCAAAAGAAAAGGGAAAAGAAAAGGGAAAAGAAAAGGGAAAAGAAAAGGGAAAAGAAAAGGGAAAAGAAAAGGGAAAAGAAAAGAGACTACTTCCTATATACGATTTAAACGACGCATCAAAACCTGGAGCACCCTGCTATTCTGGCTTCATCCCCAAACTTCCCGGCGTATCCCAACCAGCTATCCTCAGGGCGTCTCCTTCTCTATCCCCGCTGCCCGCGCTCCGCGGCCGCCAGCGCCGCCTTCGCGTTATTGTACTCCCTCTGCTCCTGCGCCTTCTTCGCGTTGGCCTCCTGCAACTCCTCTCGCTCGCGCTCTTCCACCTCCCTGCTCTGCCCCGCCGCCTTGGCCGCGTCGTACTCCCTCTGCTTCTGCGCCTGCTTCTGCGTGGCGCTAGCGAGGTCTTGCCACTCGCGGTTTTCGGCCGCTTTAGCTGCTGCGACTGCCGCCTGCTGCTGCTGCTGCTGCTGCTGGAAGCCATGCGGGAACTGCTGGAAGCCCGGCGGCAGCGGCGGCTGAAAGCCCTGCGGCGCCAGCGCCGGCGGCTGGAAGTTTCCTTGGGGCCTCCTGGGGCGAACTGAGGAGGGGGCTGGAAGCCCTGCGGCGGCTGTTGGAAACCCCGCGGCGGCGGCTGCAAACCCTGTGGTGGCGGCTGGAAGCCTTGCGGTGGCGGCGGCTGGAAGCTCCCTCGAGGTGGTGGTGCTCTGTTGGGGTTAGGATTCTGAGGCGGCTGGAAACCTTGCGGTGGCGGCGGCTGGAAGTTTCCTCGGGGCGGTGGTCCTCTGTTGGGGTTGGGGTTCTGAGGCGGGCGGTTTCCCCTGCCAGGGTTGTTTGCCGGGGCGGGCCTCGGGCTCCCGGGAAAGGACCCGGGGTTCCCCTGAGGTCTCGGGGCTGGCTGGTTGGCGCCACCAGGCCCGGCGCCCCGGGCATCCAGGTGAGAGGCCGGTCCGGGTTGCCAGACGGAGTTGACAGCGTCAACGACAACGCCTCCCCCGTGAGGATCCTCACGGAGCTCGAGGGATTTGAGGGGCTGGAGGGGAGTAGCCACGACGTAGGGGACTGCCAAAACAAGCAGGAATGAGATGGGTGAAGGCATGATGTGCATTTTGATACCACACTGCGGGGGCCAGACTAGAGAGCTTGGTTGGGGTGCCTGTGGCCAATATCCGGCTTCAGGAGAGTAGGGGCTGGGTGGAGGTATCAGAAGAGTGAACGGCGTGAAGAGTCTGTCTCCTTTAATACTCGACAGCGAGGCCTTGGCGTCCGATTCCTACGAGGTGGAAACTAGGATTTCGTGGTCTCGACTGGGCGGCGGGGAGGAGATCGCTGCATCTTCTGGCCGAGATCATCTGTAAACCGACGGAGCAAACTATATCGGCGAGCAAACTTCTGGGTATCGAGCATACTCTAGCTAGTATGCTGGAGGGGATAAAACACCGCTCCTAATCCGGCATCGCGATGTATGCTACGGCAGATGGCAACGGTAGGTTAACAACTGGCTGGAAAAAGCTACTACCTCCCTTCCTTTTTTTTTTTTTTGTTTCTTTCCTCTTTCCCTCCATCTTCTTTTCCTCTCCCCTTTCCCTTTTCCTTTCTTTCTTTTTCTGGGCCCTTATTCTTTTCCCAGCTATTATTGGAGATACAAGCCTCCAAGGAAATCGGATGGCTGACATCTGTCGGGGAGCTTGAGACTGCTATGGCGAAGCTAAACCGGGAAACCAACCGACGGATATAGAAAACAGACCCCCAGCGATTGGAACGCGACATGATGAGATAAAAACCTATCTCCATCCTAGAAACCAGAACAGGCAAAAAAAGAGAGGAAGCGCGGAGGAAGCCGAGTCTCGGTGGAGCCGGCCTTTTCAAGGTTGGGTCTAATCCCATCATCTACTCGTTCGCGAAGTTCCAGCCATTTTGAACTCTGTCAGGATCGCTCATCCCATCATAATGGTACAATCTGTCGATGGCCTGGAACCGGCAGGCGGGTATCACGCCGTTGGGATTAACGCTCACGACGGGCCCGGATCTGTTTAGCGCAGATTAGGTGGGAAGTTCCGGCAGTTAAGAGGGATAAACGCCTATCAACATTCTTGTCAAACGAAGCCAACCGAGGAAAGTCTCAAGGAAACGGGCCAGCAAGTGCCTCTTCCAAGGTCTTTCCCGTCAGCTGACGGAAGACAGTCCGATAACGCTCGCTGGTTGCCTGGGCAATGTCGTCGGGGATGGCCACGCCCTGCTTGCCCTTGAGGCCGCTCGAGGTCAGCCAGTTCCTGACGAACTGCTTGTCGAAGCTGTCCTGGTCGCGCCCGGGCTCTGCGGCAAGAGTGATTGTCAGCGGGTCCAATGTCGCAAAGACAGGCCTCTAAGGGTGTATAGCTCGAAAGGAAGAGATGCATGTTACATACCATACTTGTCGGCAGGCCAGAAGCGCGAAGAGTCTGGAGTCAGGACCTCGTCGATGAGCACAACCTCGTCAGTAGCCTCGTCGAGGCCAAACTCAAACTTGGTGTCGGCAATTAGGATGCCCCGCTCGGCAGCGTACTCGGCAGCGGCCGTGTAGACGGCCAGAGCCAGCTCCTCGATTTGGGCGGCGTACTTGGGGCCGGCGATCTCGGCGGCCTGTGCGGGCGTGATGTTCTCGTCGTGCTGACCCTGCTCGGCCTTTGTGGAGGGCGTGTACATGGGCGCGGGCAGCCTGTCGCACTGGCGCAGCCCCGCGGGGACGGCGAGCCCGTGGACGGTGCCCTTCTTGGAGTACTCGGCCCAGCCCGAGCCGGCCAAGTAGCCGCGCACGATGGCCTCGATGGGAAAGACCTTGAGGCGCGCGCACCTGCATGCTGCGGTGGCGGATCAGCGCGGCCTCGGCGGGGGACAGCTGGGCGGGCGGGTCGACCGAGACGAAGTGGGTGCGCAGGCCCGGGATCTTCTCCTGCAGCTTCTTGAACCACCAGACAGTAGACAGGTTCAGGATGATGCTCTTGTCGGGCACGCCCGTGTCCAGGACCACATCGTAGGCCGACATGCGGTCCGTGGCGACAAAGAGGAGGGTCTTGTCGTCGACGGCAAAGAGCTCGCGCACCTTGCCCTTGGCGATCTTGGGCAGGCCGGTGAGCTCGACGCTGGTGACGGCGGTGGCGGTGGTTGACATGGTGTCTGTGTAGATTGGTGGTATATATGGATGTGTCGTCGTTGGGGCGAGTGCTATCTTGGCACGGTTGATGGACGGGTGAGTGATTCACTTGAGAGGTGACTGGTGTTCAATGTAGAACCTGAGATGGACACGAGGGAAGAAAGGAGAGTAAGTGAGACAATGAACCGGGGAGCCGATGGAAACTCAGGTCAATGTCGGCGTGATACAATCCCGTGTGATTCACAGGACGGCGCGGGGTTCAATGGGCGTCTGTTGAATCTCTTGCGTACGAGCGAGCGCAAAATTTGCGTGTGCGGCTTGAGACTGGAAAAGCTTGCCTCTGGCCGTCAACGCACACCTGGTCCTACTGCCAACTCCCTCGACGGTTCCTCGTGTCCAAGACCAAAGCCCAACCCATGTGATAGAAAATATCGGTACACAGGCCTCGGATATCACGAACCGTTCGTGCGACGGCTGGCTGCTCTGCTCGTCGCATCTTCGTCGACCCCGCGTCGCGTCATACCTCGCGTGTTCCGTGAGTAATTTGGCCCCACCTGCCTTGCGATCCGGTGGGTTGGGTAACGAATAGGAATTATCTATACATGACGTATCGTCTACAAAAATTATGTATATTTCCATCTCTCATGGAGTTCGCCCCTTTCCCTCGGGTCGCGTAGCTTTTCGTCGTTCTCGCAATGCTGTTCCCTCCAAGGTCTCTTAGTCAATAGACAATACCAATTAGCCACAAACAATAATCATAATACAGACCATCAGAATGCCATGAATGCTCCCCCAAGCAGTGTAAACAAGCCCGAAACTGCCAGGACGGCAAACATGTCGCCTCCGCTGCCACCGCCTGGCGCCCGCCTAGCTCCGTTGGACTCCGATGCCGCGTCCGTCACCGCCACCGTCGGCTTCCCGTCGGTTCCAGTGACCGTCGTCAGGATCGTTGGCCCGGGAGTGCCGGATACCTGGCTCGCCACCCCCGTCAGCCGTGGCAGGCCTGTCGCCGTGCCGTTGGACAGCTCTACCACCTTGGACTCGGTCGCGTTGAGGTTGGCCTGGGCAAGGCCGACCTGCCGGTGATCCAGGTCGTACACCACATATGCCGAGCGGATGAAAGTGTCGCCAAGCAATGCGCTATCAGCAAAATCCGACGCCACCGACGCAAACCCGGACGTGCTTTGGATCCCAAGCAGGCACGCGTCGCGCGGAGAGAAGGGCATGTCCCGCGGCACCAAGTCCTCGAGCACGCCCCTAATCACGTCCAGCACCATCTCGTGCACGGGCACGCGGATCGTCGTCGTCTCTGCTGCCGCCCCGTTCACCCCGGGGCTTCTGAAGGAGAAGAACATGTTGAGGCCGCGCTCGCTGTCCAGCATCTTGCAGTCGACAAACGTCAGACCCGTCCCCGCCGGTCGCCTGTCGGTATAGGCGTTCATTTTGACAAATACCTCGTCGGCCATGCTAGCAGGCAGATACGACAAAGTCGTGCCCGAGTCGAGCAGGGCCGGCACCCCCGAGGCGTTGCGCGTCGGCACCTCGGATAAGGTCTTGTTGGAGAAGGCAATCGACAGAGACGACAGGCTGACAGTGAAGGACGTGATGTTGCGCGTCGAGACGTCCGGGATCAGGGGCAGCACTCCCATGCGGCCGATGAATTTCTCCGTGTCGACGCCGCCAAACAGGATGCGTCCCGACGGGCTCCGGCGGTCGTTGAGCCACAGGCTGTACGCCTTGGCCGGGATCAAACCCTGACGCACCAGCTCGTCCATAATGTTAGGATACTGCTCCGACGCCGCCACGTGCGTGCTGAAGCCCACTCCCAAAATACCGGTCCCTCGTACTGTCGTCGTCGCCAGCCCCATCTGCATCGACCGGATGGTAATGCCGCCTATCGTAAAATCATCCTTAAAATACTCGCCTGATGCCGTCGACCCGTCAAGATAGCGGATTGAAAAGGCCTCGCTTTTTACCAGCGAGTACGAGGAGCTCTTGGCCGGGTCGTACGTGGTGGCACAGGAATCGCCGTGCATCATCTGCAGGTTTCTGCTTGTACATAGATCCGCCACATGCGACACGATCCAGGCGTCGCTGCTCCCCGTGTCGAGGACCATGCGCGCCGGCGTCCCGGGCGTGCCCACCGTAACATCTAACATATAGGCCCCGCCTGTTATGTTGTTGGCCAACGACTCGACAAAGGTCGACCGCTTGGACAGTCCTCCCTGGTCCGCGGGGCTTGATCTTGTGATATCCATCGAGACGACCTTTGCAGAAACCGCCGCGGCGGGGCCCCAGAGCGCCACGGCGGCTGCGGCGCCCACGCTTGGCTTCATGGCTGTTTGAGTGCCGGCGGCGCCGTCCTACCGACCCCGTTGTAAAGGGCCGCTGATGCTGCCTATAGATACGGCGATGGGTCGATCGGCCAGGGCTGGGAAGCGGCAGGGTGGCTTCCCAGAAGGACGGCGGCAAGGCCTGCACTGGGCAAGCCCGGCGACTCCCGCCCGAGTATAGGTTGCACGTCTCCCGGACGACCTCGCGAACTGCGGCCGTAAATCAACGATGTCTGATGACGAATTGATTCGAGGGCGGGGCGGAGGCAGCCGGGCGTCTTCCTGCAGCTACGCGGTGGCGCACAAGGCTGGCGGCAGGTGTCGACGCGCTCGAGCCGAGAGGCGACGGTAGGCCAACAAGTCAGATAGACCTGGCAGTCCTAGGTGCTCGAAGGAATTGAGTTGCCGGGACGGGAGGCTGGGAACCGGGCAAGAAAGTACTGGCGAAGCAAACACACCCGCCTGGCTGGCAAGGTCCGAGAGCACATAGGATGGAGGCTTCGGAAGCCACGGGAAAGTATAAGGACGGGAAGGAGGAAGCGGGAATGCCAAGGGCCGACTTCGCCGGCCCCTTCCCTCCGACCTTGGCGTGCAACCGGTAGTTGACTTTGAGTGCGTGTTGCTCTTCCCTTTTCCCCGGCAAAATAAAACTCTTGGGTCGCCTCCATGGTGTGGATAAGGAAGGAAGGCAGGCCCCTCGGTGCGCAGATAGGCAATAGGCGCACTGCAAGCGAGCGCGGCGTGAAGAAATGCATCCGCCACGGCCCCCTTACCGCCAGCCAACCTCTTGGCCACTCGCTCCTGCGAGGGCTGGGCGGCGGCGGCGGGCGGGCGCTTGGTCGCAAGGGGAATGGAGCCTCCTGTGCCCTGCATCATCGCCCGCAGGGCCCCAGTCGGAGCACAACCCTGCCCGCCGATTCCCCATCTCAATCAATGGTAGCATTGTGGAGGCGTGAAAAGCACAGGCGAGTGGAATAGAAAAAATAAACGAAAACAAAACAAAACCAGGAAATGGTGAGTGGCATCGTAGCTTCGTTTGGTGAAACTCCCAGCCAGTCGAGAAGTCCAATTGCTGTCTTCCGCGTTCGGCCTCCGCCGCCACATTTCAGGGGCCAAACAAACTTTGCCAGACCGGCTGCCCATCAGCTTACGACGACCAACCGCTTGCCTGCTCAACAAGGCGCCATCGAGCATGGGACGCGCGGAGCATCTGGATTGGGCAAACATCCGTTCTGCGCGCTGCGCTCAATTTTGCTTGTGGATGTTGGCGCCATACCCCAAAATTGCAGCTGGCCAATGCCAACAACGTCTCGGCGCTTGTCACCCAGTCTCTCGAGGTCAAGAGTGTGTAACTTTGCTAGCATTCCAATGATTCCGGTCATAATATTGTATGATACACTAAACTACGGGTTGAAATCGCTACGACAGCCGCTCGAACCGCTGCCGCGCCTTGTCCTTGGTCTGCTGCACAAAGTTGGAGTAGTAGTCTCCCGTGGTCTTGCGGGACGCCTCGGCCGCCGCGTCGCCCACCTTGCCGCCCTCCGCCCCGAGTCCCACCCCAGGCATGTACAGCTCCGTCTGGATCGCCTCCGCCCGCCCCGTACCGTCCGCCCCCAGGCCTTGTCCCGCCGTCCACCCCATCTTGCTGAGCAGGGCGGCGCCTTTGGACGGCACAGCCGGCGCCGCCCCGACCCCTCCTTCTTCACAACACCCGTCTCCTTCCTCAAGCCGTCGCCGTCCCCGCCTCGCTTGGTGCTGGGCTTGACCGGCTGGTTGAAAGCCAGCCTCCGCTCCTTGGCCCTGTCCCTGTATTGCTGCGACGACTCGCCGCCGCCCCGGACCGGCCTCATCTTGATCGGCACCTTTCCGAGCTTGAGCAGCTGCGCAACCGCCCGCTCCACCTTGGTGCTGTCCGTCATGTTGAGTCGGTGCAATTCGCTCTCGCGTTCGTGTAGCCTGAGCGCCGCCCCGCTCCTGAACCTCCGCTGACACACCAGGCACTGTAGCCCATCCGCGTCCGCGTACGACACGTAGACTGGCGCCTTGTCTGACCGGTCTCTCGGCTTTCTCCTGATGACCGTCTGCGGTTTGAGACCGAGCCCTGCTAGCCTGGCTATCGCCCGCTCCTTTCTGCTCTCGTCCTGCAGCGCCTCTGCGTGCTCCGCAAAGAGCACCTCGTGATCCCGGAGGTCCTGCGCCTTGTCAAATTTGACCATGCACAAGAAACAGCACGTCTGCCCGTCAGCCACGCCGTATGATGTGTATGTGTCCTTCTGGTGCGCCGCTCGTGGACCAAAGGCCCGTCGCCCTCCTGCCGGAGCGGTTATGCCGTCTGCGTCTTCTGTCGCTTTACCCTCGCCGTCTTCGCTTCCTAGTACCTTATCGCCGTGTAGCTCAGCACTCTTCTTGAGCCACATCTTCATCTGGCTCCCCATGGCTATTGTCTTGTCCTTGGGTTTCTTAATCTTCTTGCCGTTTATGTCCAGCCCGCCCTGCTCCCTGCTGGCGCCCTCCTTGCCGGGGCTTTGCACTTTGTCGGCATCCTCAGGGGCCGGCGATTCAGACTGCTGCTCAACGTTCACGTCGTGGATGCTTGGGTACGCGCGACCGTCCCAGTACTGCAGAAGCACATCGCGGTTGTAGACTGGGACGAACGACTGTCGGTTCCGGGTGGCTGTTTCATGTCGATCGGGGTCTCTTAGGGGCTCCCGGGCAGGCACGAAGACGCCCGTGTGGATGAAGCCAACGGTGGCGGGCTTGGATGAGATGGTGAACTTTGATGTGGCTCGAAACTTGGCAACCGCGGCTTGTGCGTCTTCAAGGGTCTGGAACTCTGCGAATCCGTACCGCCACGAGTCGTTGGTCCGTCTGTCGCGCATGAGAAAGACGCGGCGCAACGACCCAGGCCTTGCGCCGAGGTTTGTCGTGTTGCCGACAGGCGCAGTCGACTTGAGTTTCTTAGCCGGCGGCGCTGCTTCCTTGATCGGCTGCCGGCTTTCGTCCAAGTAGAGCTTAGCTATCCCTCTGGCCAGGACTTCTTCCGTTACCGAGGGCTCCAGATCCCTAACTACGAGGTATTGCGAGGGCATATCGGGGGACGCCTCGTCAGTCTCGCCCGTTAAAATAGGAACTCCGCTAGAGCCGTCGTCATCTGAGAGAACATCTTAGTATGGTAAATAGGCTTAGAGGCGGGGTCGGGAAGCGTACCATTATTCACACCGCACTTGTAGCAGGTCAACCGACGGGAGTAGTTGGTCGCGGCGCCTGGTGATCATGTGGTTAGAACATGCGCACTCAAGGGAGAGGTGGTCGAGGCGATGAGCCATCAGGGGTCACAAACACTGGGACATGCCCAGGAACCATCGGAACGGTTATCTCCCCGACCGCCGTCCTCCCTGGCCCGGCTGTATTTGAGGTTCACCCGCACTTTCTCCATCTCCATCCCGCCAATGGCGGGCAGGTCCAGGTCCATGCTGAAGCGGCACCTCTCGGCGAAGTCCTCGGCGTCGGAAACTGTGTTGAATTCAACGAAGCATATACGGCGATCTATATTGAGGGTCAGCGAGGTTAGTCTATCAACCGAGAGCAGCGTTACACACGGCGCAGGTTGGGGATCTGGGGCTGCTACTAACCCAACTTATTGGTACGTAGGCGCACAGATCGTATATACTCCGACGAGAAATTTGGCGAGTTTGTGAAGGCGTCGAACCCGTCAAGGATCTGTCATGAACAAGAATGCCGTCAGTTCAGCACTGACCTAAGAGACAAATGAGCGCGGCGCAAAGCCCTTGTGTCGCGGGGACTCACGTCGTCTTCCCCGACTTTCATCGGCAGGCCCTCCATGATCAGCGTGTGATATGACCCTTGGCGCGGAGGCGGCGACGTGGAGCGGCCGTAGCGATCGGGGCTGTACGGCGAGCGCGACCTCGGGCGGCGGCGACCACGATCGTCGTACGAGCCGTCGTAGTCGTCATCCTCGTACCTCAGCGTGTCGGGGTGCTCGCCCCCGCGCCAGCCGCCGCCCCTCGAGGGCCCGTCATCCTGGTAGTAGCGATCGGCGCGCCCTTGATGGCGGGAAGGCTCAGCGTAGCCCCGACTGTCGCGGTAGCCGTCCTCGGGCGGGCGTCCCCTCGCCGCAGGGCTCCTGGCAGGACTTCTCGAATGGTCTTTTTAAGATGAGATCATGGCGACACGGCACGTGTTAGCGGGCATGCCTCGATTTTTACTCCCGTGTGCAGCGTGGTCTTTCCCAGGATGCTATCCGTGGCTTTTACCCTTCCGCGGCTGGTAGTATTCTCGGTCGTCGCGCTGGGGCGACCGGTGTCGGCCCTCGCGGCTCCTCGAGCGGTAGTCGTCGAACATGGCAGAAGTAGTGCCTAGCCCGCGGCAGCGACCATGCTGCTGTTCCCGAGTTCTCAACCGCTTGTGCTCGATGTGGCTTTGAAGGAGCGTCGAGGTGTCTGGCGCAACAATCGACGCCCTGAAAGGCTCCGTTCAGCGCGATCGCTCCACATCGATGTGAAGAACGCGGGACCCGCGCTGAGTCATCAGGCCGTGGCGTCCCCACAGTGCCTCCTCAAGCAGGTAACAACCTAAACCAGACCTGCACTATCACTATCTACATCTAAGATGGTAAACCGAAGGCAGGCGGGTCAGACCTCCCTTCAGTTAGCAGTGAATCAGTCTGCGCCTTGCTATATAAATGCCTCAGAATCAGAGATTACGCTCAACAGATGTCACAGGCGACAGAAGGTAGCTGCACCTGCTGCATCCACTTCTGCGTTGCTAGCTTCAGCGGCTCTCGCCTGGACATCAATACAGGCTCACTTCCCTCCGTACCCGCCAACATATGTTGCCAACACAAAGCTCAAAATCCACTGCATCTATAAATATCAGAAGCACCTCAAAAGCAGTGGACAAAATAAATATCATGGCGGATCAGCCTCGGATCCCAGCCGGCGCGCACGAGGCGCAGGAAGACGAGTGTTACGTCGCCCTGACCAACGACCGCTTGGACGTCCAGGCCGTGATGGACAGGGTGCGAAGCCCAGAAGCTGGAGCCATTGTTGTTTTTGTCGGTAAGAAGCCACCACTGTTGCGAGGTTAAAAAACGACAGCACCCACTAAGGACAGACTCGGCTGGCCAGGCTCACTAACCCGCAACCTAAACAGGAACCACTAGGGATAATTTCGATGGCAAGGCCGTTAAGGAACTACAGTACACGGCTTATAACCCAGTCGCCCTGCGCTCCATGATGTCCATCGCCAAAGCCACCCTCAAGAAACACGGCCTCAAGGGGTCCGCCATGGTCCACCGGCTCGGTGTGGTCCCCGTCGGCGAGGATAGCATCGTCGTCGCCGTCTCGGCCCCGCACCGCCAGGCCGCCTGGAAGGCCGGTGAGGAGGCCCTGGAGGAGTGCAAGGCCCGCGTTGAGGTTTGGAAGCGCGAGGAGTTCGAGAACGGCGACGGCGTCTGGAAGGCCAATAGGGACGGCGTCGCCGGCCAGCGCGTCGATGGCCCCTAGGTGCACGCCCTCGCGATGGGACTTGGCGTGCGCCGTGGCCTTGCTTCGGCCCAGGTATTGGCGCCCGAACGTCCTCATGACCGTGCGGCCAGCGCGTCAGGACGCATATGCGCACACCCTCGCCGTGGGACCTGGTGTGTGTCGCTATGACATTCATATCGCTAGAAGCTTTTCATTAATAATCAACCTATAGGCTCAGCAAGTGTAGCGGGCTACCTGTCGACCCATGAACGCACATGATACACACAGCTAGTGGCAAGTGATAACTTGAAAATGCATGATATTCTAAACCCAGCAGTTTCCGTTCCCTTATCTAGTCCACATGAGGTGGTGTAGGAGTGATAGTGATAAGCCGGTCGCCAATACAGGCACCGCCGACTGTCGTGCGAATGGTTGTGCAACAACTTTTTTGCGTCGTGACACTCTGAGTGCGCGTGAGAAAGTAAAGAAAAAGGTATCTACAGCATCAAAGGCCCCTGGAAAGCACTTGGACATATGTCGGACCACCAGGAGCGGACGAGGAATACTATGCCTCAAACACAAGGACGACACCATCGTCGCCAGCGGTGACAACCCGCTCGCCCGTCTCACCCTGCACAAAGCCAAGGACACCTCCACCCTCGCCATCGCCCCTATGCCCCCTCCATTCCTTGATGAGCCCCGCAGCCGCCGCAGAGGCGCTGGCCCCCTGGCCCGCCTGCTGCTGGCCCGCCGCAGCAGCGCCCGCCGTCGTGCCCCTAACGTCCCAGCGCCTCACGACGCCGTCCATGCCGCAAGACGTCAGCAGGTGTGGGTTGCCCTTGACGAACTCGACCTTGACGACACTGAAGTCGCCGTGTGCGCCGCCCACGAGCCTCCGCACCTGGAACGAACGCTGGGCATCATACACGGCGATGGAGCCGTCGACAGACCCGGCCGCCAGCAGCGTCCCCGCCGGCCCGGGCAGCGAAAAGCTCAGCGTCTCCACTCCATCGCCCTGCGCGTGTAGACTCGCCAGGATCTGTCCGCCCTGCTGTTCCGAGCCGCCGGCAGCAGCCGCACCGCGACGGCCACTGGCGCGCGAGCCGCCGCCGGCACCGCTCGAGGCCGCCGCGGAGGCGCCGAACCTGGGCAGCCCGACAACCTTGATGGCGCCGCCGGCGCCGCCGACGGCCAGGAACGCGCCCGTAGGGGCGCAGGCGACGCTGTACAGGCCGCCCTCGACCTCGAAGCGCGCGTCCGAGCCGTCGAGCGCCAGGACGCTCATGCCGTTGTCCGACTTGATGCCTGCGGCCCCGGCGGACCCGAAGACGTCCCAGACGAACAGGCTCCCCTCCTCGGAGACGGTCGCCAGCATCTCGCCGTCGGGGGTCCAGGCGCCGGCAGTGCACGAGGCCTGGTGCAGGAAGTAGGACTGCAGGATCTGCAGCGCCGGGGCCGCCGAGGCGTCGACCTGGTAGACCCAGACGGAGCCGTCGCTGGCGCCGAGGGCGACGACGTTGGGGTGCACCGCGCCGTTGGGGCAGGCCTGCACCCAGTTCACCTCGGGCACCTCCTGCGCCTCCTCGAGAAACCGTAACTGCGGCGCCGCCGCGGCCTTGTCGCCGGCGGGGGCGGCCAAGACGGCGTAGGCGCGCAGGCGGCCGTCCAGCCCGCCGCTCAGCAGGTACTCGCCGGCAGGATTGGTGAACGCCAGGGCGTTGATGCTGTCGGTGTGGCCGTCGATGTGGAACAGTGGATCGAGTGATGTCGGGGGCGCCGGGGGCGCGCCGCTGTAGTTCTCGGGTAGTAGTGGTCGCGATGGCACGTCGGCGGTGTCGAAGACATAGCCTTTTCCGGGGGCGTCGTCGGCGTCGCCCTCGGAGCCACCGGTGGCGATCAGGGTCGGGCGGGTAGGATGCTGGGCGATGGTGAAGACAGAGTCTTTGTGGTGCTCAAAGTAGGCGATGCCGTCGTTTGACAGGTTGATCTCCTCGCCGTCCTCATCGTCGCTGTCCATGGGGATGTCGCCGTCTGCGTCGTCGGGGATCTCTTCGAGCGCATCCTCGGCCGCCAGCATCTCGGGCTCCGAGTCCAGCTCATCTTGCTGTTGTTTTGATGAAGACATTCTGGGCTGTGTTGTGTGTTTGAAGTTTGCGTTTTGCGCGGTCGCCGGGTTCCTGAGATAGACTCTGGTCGCGGGGAAGGTCCCGAGTTTTGTATTCACAAGTCAGCCAGCCCAAGTCCCAGGCGTGTTCCTCGTCTACTAGCCTATGTCTATTCGTAAACGGTGGCGCGCAGAGACGGCCGCGGAATTTGCTTACTTATCGCTAAAGAAAAAAAAAGTCTACACCATCAGTTGTCGATTTCAAATGCGCGGGGCAACTACAATTCGAGCTCCTGCCTGGGCCCCTCCTTCCATCCTGTGTCGTCAGAGGCGACCCCACAGGGCGGCTCAGCGGCTCAGCTGCCGATTTTGCGGGATCGATCGGTAGCCGATTGTCGACATAGGTTGAAGGAGCCCCAACGTCGATGTCTTTCTTGTGCGGATGCCATGGCGTATTTACTCCGATGTATACCAAGTAGAGGGGTGGCGATAGGCAGATAAACAAGTAGTTAGATACCTACCTGCCTAACCTAGGTAGATAAATCCCAAATAACAGGTAGCAAAATAATGACGTAGGTTCATCCTCCCTGCTTTGTCCCAGTCTGTGGATCAGAAGAACCTCGGCGTGGGCATATTTTTGAACGTTTACTGCTGGGTCAGACCGGCAACCCATTCGGCCGGTAGGGGCAAGTCTCATGGCACGGGAGAGGAGTGAACGCGGCCTGTCCGACCTCACCGTCCCCTTCCCTGGGAAGTTGGGGTACCCCGAACCCTGGTGTCGTCTCAGGACCAGGCGACCAGGCTACTGGGGTCCCCTCGCACAGAAGGCATCCCTGAGTCCTGACAGGAAGGCCTGCGTCCAGACCTGCGCCGGGCGGACGGGGCAGTGACAGCCCAAACTCCAAACAAACAAAGGATCTGCCAGGCGGGAGAAACACATATGATCAGCTGCTGATTATAGGACGAGACATGACCCCTATCATCCTGAGAATCAGCTACCTATTTTTGGATGGCAGGAAGGAGATCGGCTTCGCTGCACCCTGACCGTCCGATGTTGGCCTCGTCGACGGTCTGCTTGGCTGCGACGGCGTGTGTATGCAGACTGCACACCGCGCCTGCAGATGTGGAGAATTTGTGCGTGCTGGATAGGGCAGACATGAAGCGTTCCTTTCTTTATCACCCTTTGAAACAACGGAGGCTGTCTGGGGCGTAGGTGCGTCGCGAGGCTTCAAGGACAAAGTTAAAGCTACTGCTGCCAAGCTGCCTGCTCGTCTCTGTCGCCGATCCAGCGGTGTGGCCGGCATGCTAGCGAGTCACTGACACAGCATGCGCCTGCCAGCGCTCCTTGACAGAAAGAGAAATGAAGACTGATCGAAGCCTTCTAGAAAGCCGGCTCTGCGTCGGGAATGGACTTGGCGCGGTGTGTGTCAATCACCGCCTTTCCCGCAAGGAGACTGGGATGTGCACATGATGGGAAACATCGATGGCATGGACAGGACGCAGCGAGCAGAAAAGTCCACGTCACCATGGGTGAAGACGGCGCCCCCAGATGGCGCAAATATCTGGTGGTCAGGTGAATCGAGAGTCATGTCTTTGCAGCCGTCGAACTGCACGAGCCCGTCGAATTGACTTTTGCTGATTCCTGCCTCTCCAGGGCTTGGGCTCTCAGCGATCTGTGCTGTGCATGTGCAGCCTGGGCCACGCCAGCCGGCGGTAAAAGGTCGGCATAATGGCTTGGTGGTGTCATTGGCGGCGCTGGCTGACTTGACACGAGCTCGATCGGATTGGTTGAGCGCGGGGACTGCCGTCTTTGGCAGCCGTTTGACGCGACAACGGCCCAGAAGCTAGCGCGACACTATCGACCGTTGCATGACGGAGGCGCCGGACGACTGGTGAGATGGCGTGCCACGCGTGTGAAAACGAAAGCAGCAGCAACGAAAAAGAGCCTGGCAACAGCAATGGACGACTGCCAGGAATTCCATGATTGACAGACGCACGCTCTACGAGAGAAGAACATGAACCACAACGCAACAGCGACGCACCAGGCGAGATTAACAGCTAGGACCAGGGCGATGCCGCCGGACCGACCCCCACGAACGGCACGATCTGCTGAGATTCCCTTTGATTGTGTCCTCCTTCGTTTCCCCGATCAGCTGCATGGAACCCCATTTCCTGGGATGCCTGCCGCACGACACATTGTGACAGTCCAGGGCACTGCGTAGGGGTACGTGATCCCACCGTCCAGTCGGTTATCACAAGCAGGATGGCGGTGCCTCCGACATATGGAGGCTCCCTTCACAAACTTTCCTTGACGATGCCACCGTCGCGAAACGCTGGGAGCCGCGCTGCATGCTACTCTTTCGTATGCCGCGAACAAAGTTAGCGACAGCTCGTGCAAGCCAAGAAGAGGCGGGCTCTCCTCCGACTCGCACGCGGCCACGCCCAGCCCGCCGCCCCCGGACAACATACCGAGGACGCAGCAAGGGGGGCCTGGAAGACGGGCCCGGAGGACGCGGCCCACGTCGCCACTGGTCCCCGGCACACTCGGGGAACTGTGTGGGCAGCAGCGCAGGCTCAGCAGGCCCGGCGGGCACAGGCTATCCGAGCGCGGACGGTGAACTACTGTGTAGGACCGCTGTGCATTAGCACTGCTGCACCCGGGGCGCCATTGAGAAATCCAGCTCTGAAATTTGCGCATTGATACCTTCGTCCATTCCTCTCCCTTGCGTCTGCTGCTGCATTAATACATGTATCCATCCTCCTTCACGCATCGACGACCCAGAACGTGAGGGTTCACTGTATGGAGATCGGATGCAATCTTGCTTCCGAGCCGGTATGCACACCTCCGAACGATGGGCGTGGGGGAAATAGCGACATGGCAGCCTTTTCGTGCCCACAGCACAACCTGCTCGCAGGCAATGACCCAGAAGCGCCCCAACGATCATATTGCCCAAAGCGGGAACATGGCCCACCAGAGGACTGTGTCAAGCCACATCTCGTTTCTTTTCTTGGGCTTGTTTCGATACGTTGCCATCAGGGGCCAAGCGAGAGAGCAGTGTGGGAAGGGCCCCCGGTGATTAAAAATGCTCGTGTCGATGCTTGACTTCTCACAACGGCCACTCCCCTAGATGGGCGAGGCAAAAAGGATGCGGGGGCCCGCCCGCCGCTTGGGCCGTCGTCGAAACATTTTCAGCAGCTAGGTCTTGTGTTATAGGACCAGGTTTGGCGGCTATAGCCGTCCACTTTGGGTCCCTCGTACTGAACCCGAGCAAGCTGAACAATCACTTGACATGGAAGCCACGCTACGGCGGCGAGCGGCAAATCTTGCCAGCGTGGGCTTCGGGCAGTGCTCGACTTGGCAACGACACCTCACGCGGCATGCCCAATGGAGAAGCCCACCACTAATGTACCAGGCGAACGGACTGGTACATTAGTGGTACTCACCAGGCGAATGCTACTCCACACTTTTTTGCTCCTTGGTGATATCGAATATCGAGCGCTCAACTCTTCTGGATACCCCTTTCGTATTTTTACCTTTCTCTTTTTTTCCCTCTTTTTCTTTTTTTCTTTCTTTCTTTCTTGTCAAAGGCAAGAGGGCCGATCACGTGACAGCAAAAAGCCACGGCGTCTGTCCCTGTGCAACCCAGTGTCACCCCTGTGTGGATCATACCCATAGAGAGACCTGCCAAAGGTGGCAAGTTTCCGCTCGATGTCACCTTTGCCTGTCCTTGACACCGCCTGCTACGAAACCAGCCCCCGTTGCAGTGCTGCTCTTGGCCCTCCACCGCGCGCTACCCTTGTCGTCGTGCCGCCCCGAAGACCCCGTGGAGAGGAAAAGCCAGAACACGAGGCCGGCCTTCTGGATGGGGCACATCGTCCTCTCTTACTGCTGCTGCTGCTGCTGGTGCTGTTGGTGGTGTTGATGGCCATTGCCACTTTTGTCGACCCTGCTACCCCTTGTGCGTTCCTTCGTCCCCACCTTTGCTTTAAGCTTCTTCAGTGTTCCGGTGAGGTTATTTTGTTCCCTTTGTTGGTGCAGCCATGCATATGGACCGCGCATCAGAATTGCTCGTCTACGAACAAATTCAGGTCCTGTAGTTACTTCTTACCACGGCCAAACGCCAAGGAAGGCGCTTCTGACAATGCTGGTACCCGTAGGTTTTGCTATTCTTATACTCCCCCACAAAAGCGGCCCTCCAAGAGACAGTCTCACCAAGCTAGACCACACGAAAGTTCACGAGAATTAATGGCAGCAGCAAGCAACAATGAGATTCGAAAGGTTTGAAATCGCGGGCGAAGTGGCGGCTCCTCTGCCTGCCATCCCCAAAAAAGGCTGTCTAAAGAAGTAAAAATGGACTTCTGTGTCTTGTCTTTGAGATAGAGGGTAAAGTTGGAAGGCCAGCTCTCGCAACAATACACAGGTCGTGTGAAGTGAAGGGTAGGTGTGTGGGATATAATTGCCGTCTTCAAGGTTCCGAAGCGACGATGAAGAAAAAAAAAAGAAAGGAAAGGAAAGGAAACAAAAAGACAAACGCCGATGTAAATGCTTCGTTTCAGACCCTGGAACGCCGTCGAAAATTTCCGATTTGACCCAAACTCTTTGATCCCCCGCCAGAAAACCCCGTTTGATCATGAAGGCAATGCCGCCCCAAGCCCCGCCCGCTGTTTCCCACCCAAGATAGAAAGGAAAGTTGTGATTTGTCTTTTGCGCCGTTTTCAGAGGGCCGACAAGATGAGAAACAAGAAAGAAAGTAAAAGGTCGGGTTGGCATCGTACAAATGAGCGAATGGTTGGGTTTAACCAGAAGTGCGAAAAGGGAAATAAGGTCGTGAATGGTAGGTGGTAAAAACAGCGAGTGAAAGAAAAGTGACGGATCCAAATTAGATTTTAAACCGTTCCTCGAGAGGACAAGACGTTGCTTCCCTCTTGCTTCGGTGGCATCGAGATTATATGGTCGTTATTCGAACTCGGCACACTCATTAGGAGCGAAGTCTTCTCGTGATTTTTTTCTTGATTTTTGTTTTTGTTTCTTTTTCTTTGTTCCATAATCTCTATGCCAGAGACCCGTTGCTGCTGCTGCTGTCGAAGTTGTGGCAGCCGCGCTCGTGGCGCTTCATGTTGCTCCGGACGCTGAAGGCCTTGCCGCAACCCGCGTGAGGGCACTTGAAGGGCTTCTCACCAGTATGAGAGTGGCTGTGTATCCTCAGGGAGCTGGGGCGAGAGAAGGCCTTGTTGCAGGTCTGGCAGATGTACCGGTCCTGCGACTGAGGGAAGGACGCGGCCGCCGAGGGCGAGATGTAATGATGGTGTTGCCACGGGTTCGCGCCCGACGAGGGGGCCAGGGAAACGGACACGGGGATGGGAGGGAAGGTCTGGAAGAATACCATGTTAGTCTGGTGCTGCTAGAGCTGGGAAAAGAAAAAATTGGCTTACCTGGGGCAGCGGCCTCTGGTAGTACAGGCCAGAGATCTGGGGCTGCGGCGGCGGCGTGGGCTGCATGGTCGGGTAGTAGGCGGTCATGGGGTTTGCTGGGGCCATGCCGTAGGGGCCAGGCGCGGCGTAAGCGGACTGGGCGAAAGGAGCCTGGACGGGGACGCGAGCGACGCTGTGGGCCATATGTGCGTGGGTGCGCTGCTCAGGCTCGATGTGAGCCATGGGCGGCGTCGACTCGAAGTAATAGCCCGAGGCACCGGGAAGCTGGCTGACAGACTTGGTCGAGGGGGAGTTATAGCCGTCGAACGATGCCTCCGAGGTCATCGGCGGAGTTGGCGGCATACCGCCCCGGACGGCCTGGATCGCATTGTAGTGTGACGAGTTTGGCCTGGTCTCGGGCCTCGATTGTGCTGTGGATGTGTTAGACGGGGGAACTTTGCTGCTGGTGAGAGATGTCGAAGAACTTACATTGTTGCTGGGCCTGCTGCTGAGCCTGCTGCGGGAATGGAGGAGCAGTCTCGGATGTGGGCGATCCCTGATCCGCCAGACCGAGAAGGTTGGAGATGGAAGGCAGAGAGCACTTGTTGTCGTCCATGGGGGGTGATGGCGGGCCCTGGGGCTGCATCATGTAGCTGTACTGCGACTGGGGGCCCGGATAGGTGTTTGATATCACAGCAGCTGCCATTGCGTATGCGCGTGTTTGTGTGTGAGAGAGAAAAAGTAGCGGTTGGATCCACTCTGCGTTGCTATCCCGTTATGTTTACTCCGTTGTCGTTGTCGTTGTCGTCGGCCCTTGCTGGGAGCAGAATGTCGTCGTTTTGTCTAATATTAAGCGTATAACGATGGGAATCTAGTAGTTGGAAGGAGGAAGCTCGGAAAAAAGCACAGTTAATAGATATTATAGGATCGAGTTGTCGGAGGCCAAGCACCAGCTGGATGAATGACGATGATATGTATAAAAGGGTCTTGAGATCAGAATGGCCCCAGAGATGAGGGGAGAGAGGGAGGGGTGGAGGCTTAAGTATGTCGTGTAGGCTGCAAGGAGATGTGAGGATGTTGCCCCGGGGTGGCAGATGGGGATTTTCGGTCTTGATTTATTTTATTTTATGGGTATTTTCTTTCTCTTTTTTTTTTCCTTCCCTCTTTCTTTCTCTTTGGACCCCCCTGCCGCTAATTTGCGGGCACGCATGGTATTGTGAGATCCGCCAAGAGTGGGAGTCGAAGGAGGCGTGTGTGCCGTGTGCCAGGAGGCCAGCAGATGGGGGAGCCGATCCATACCGTTGATCCCTGGGGCAATGGCAACGACGACAGCCTGTCACAGGTCGCGTGTGGGTCCGACCAGGACGCATTCATGTTACGACAGACCCGGGATGGCGCTGATCAGAGGAGTGGGTATTCCAGCTTTCTTTTTGACGATGCGAGGTGGAGAGGTGGGCGGGATGGGGGAGGAGGGTGCGGCCAGCTAACGAGGGAGGGGTGTGGCGAGCTGGCCAAGCGTGGCCGACTCAGGGTAGTCCGCCTGTGGGCAGTCGACAGGCGTGGTCCCTCGTGCTTGACAGGCCAGATTCGACCCCGGAGCCGGCGCCCATCACCCCGGGAGAGACCCCTTGGGCTCTGAACGCACGGCGGGCGTGGGCCTGGGCGGTTGCTGCACGGGCCGTGGTGTGCGTAGGGGATCCCTGGCAGGCCCCATGCCCTTGCGCGCGCTGACCTGCTGGCTGGGGCAAGAAGGTTTTTGGGAGGTGGTGTGGGCTCTCTCCCACTGACACGCCGGCCGGGAGAGCGGGAGAGATCGAGGGGTGTTCAGGTGCCAGGATTCTCAGGATCGGCGGAGGCCAAACGTTGACTGGCAAACCGGTTGATGCACGGGGCAGGGTTTGCTGGAGAAAACATGCCTATCTCAGCCAAACCTAGGCCCGGCCTGCCTTATGTTTTCCCAGCCTGCAGTTCTGCTTGGCCAGCATGTGGCGTCCTCGCGTTGTATCAGCTATTTTCCGCGTCTCCATTGCAGCCGTCCACCCAGCGCCCAGTTGAGAAAGAAACGGCGAATGAGCCAAAGCACCTGGCCCAGGGCAGGGCAGGGCAGGGCAAACAAAACATGGCAGGACGCATGCACACGCACAGAATACGAAAGGCAGGAGCAGGAGAAAAGAAGCAACTGCCGTTGTCCGCTGCCTAGCTCCAGCTCGCGGCTTCCCAGCACGGTGCGGTCCCAGCAGCCAGCGCGGCAGCTAGGCTCTAGTCGAGCCTAGTGGCAGGTGCGATGGGAACAAGGCTCAGTGCTCGACTGCTGGCTCGTCACGATTCGCACGGGTGGAGCGCCTGCCACGGTGTGCAGCAGCGGTCGCGGGCATATCTGCCGCATTCGGAAAATGGGCCGGAACGCCAAGGGCAGGAGAAAGCCGCTCTGGGCGATTTTCTTCTTCAAGTCTTCTCTTCTCTGTCTGAACGTTGCATTTGTTTTTGCCCACCCCCCTGGCACCAACCCCAGCCCGCCGCCTCGATTGGATCAACCCTGGCCCCTGGCGAACCCCCCTGCCACCCTGCCCGTTGAGCTACCTCACCCCTGTCACCCTGCCGGGCAGCCCTCGCTCGCCCAAAATGATTCCCATGACGGTGTTTTGGGACAGGGTCCCTGCGGAGGGCACTTGAGACGAGGAGCGACTCGGAGCCGGCAGCAAGCTGGCTCAAGCGGCTTCATAAATGCTAACTGGGTCTTGGCTTTTCGCTGTAACCGGATTGCCAGGCTGATCTTATGCCGTCCAGCCTCTGGGTCCGCTGCCATCCTAAGAATCCCAACCACCAGTTGTGACGATTGCATCGTTGATTTTCGCCTTGGTCCATTGACATCGGAAAGCTCATGACGTTTAGGGCAGCCGTTGAGCCGCCCCAACTTTCCACTGAGCAACGCCGTCTGCGCCCGCCGACCCGATCTGGCCTGCTCGGCAAGGCGGAGGCGACATGGGAAATTCAGATGATTCCTTGCCTCGTGGTGATCCATGCTCGTGCTGTCCTTTATTTCCATACACTCGCCTCTACTAGTACACACTTGCCATACCACATAGCATCCAACAACCTTCTTTGTAAAGCTGGCCAGGCTTGCTTATCCATGACCATAGTAGACTCCTACTAGCAGACTCGACCGTGCGTGATGATTTGCTCAGCAACAGGCTGTCTCGTGCTACACAATCCATACCAAATCCAAATATCACACGCCCCTGCCGGCCTCGCTCACACGCCGACGGATCCCATCCCCCTCGGTGCTCTCGATGTTCCATGTTGTACAAAGCCGTGTTTATGTTCCGGTCTGCAGCCGAGAATTTCTACCTGCTTACTACACGTAGCTGTGTACCTACACCGTCTGTGCTTCGTTTCGGTAGACTCACGCCCTCCAGCTCGGCGAACGAAGCGGCTCGTCAACCGAGCAGGGCCGGCGTCCATCGCCCAGCGTCCGCGATCCGCTCTGCTACACAATGCAGGGCGGCGTAAATCACCGCTTGCTGCAGGGCAATTTGTCAAATGGAAGCCCCTCCTGGATCTGCCTGCGGGTCTGAATGAGAGCGCCTGGACCGCCCAGAGTTCCATGTGCTCAGCCGAGCCAAACATTCAGGCCACAGCGAGATTGACCGGGCCAGCCAAAGCACGACTTGGGAGGCTGCTTGCTACCTTTGCTAAGCGAAGACACGCGACTCCATTCATAGAAACGATACAGCACACGACGACCAACGCCGCATGTAAACAAAAAGTCAAAAAGAGGAGGTTCTTGCGGTCCATGCTACGTGGGAACGTTCTCTAACGCTGGGCATGTGGAGAATGTGGGGGAAGGGATAAATAATAAAAAATACGGTGTGAGCAAATACGTTGGGCTTGCACTTCTGGTCTCTGCGATGGCACGGTGTAAATATCACAGCCTGTCTGCGCTCCCAAAGTCCACAAAAACAGAGGTCTTACAGGGGCAACGAACTTTGGGTCAGGGCGACGATAGGGGCTCGGGCAGTGGAAACCTAATCGATCAGCTGCGAGATTGATGCGGAGTATTAACACCCTCTCGAACAGTTCTCGGTTTTTTTTTGGTTCTTTTTTATTTATTTATCTCACTCGGGTGTCTGGTCAGCAAGCACAGCAAGATCCAGAAGGACGCGCTCCCGCAATGAATCTATCCGGCCGCACAAGCCCTGCATTTTTTTTCTTTTTTTCCCGCTCTACCAGGGCCCGTCGTGATGCGATGAGAGCGCGGGCGAGTCGGGGGTGATGGGAGGCGGGCGTGAATCATATCGTTCGACAATCTACTCGATTCCCGTGTGTTTCCGTCCATCATGCTGCTCGATTTGTGTTTTGTATGCATAGGTAAGGTATGTCTATGTTACAAACATCAACGTTCCTGTGTCTTTGCCACGCCTCAGGCTCGACAACGATACCCGGCCATGTAGCCTCTCACCGCAAGTCAGTTGATGGATCGACGGGAGCGAGATCCGTCTGTGGGCAGCGTACCCAGGGCGGGCGAACAGAGGAGAATGAGCATCAATGGAGACGGCTGTGTTTCCCAGAGCAAACGGCTTGCGGAATCTCAGAAACAAAGGCTAAATCAATATCTTAAGATCGACCTGCGGATGGGCCAGCGAGAGAGAGCGCGCGAGGGTGGCAAGGGATGGGCGGCCCCCGAAAACGACCCTGTGCCATGCTTAACACAACTAAGGAGCGGTCCGTGGCATGCTTCTGGGGGTGTGGTTGGTCGGCCGGCGGGTGGGCAAGGCCCCCAGCGCACACAACCGCGAACGGAGTCCGGCGCAGGTGCATCGGGTGCTACTATTCGCAGGGATGCTCGGAACTGGACTGGCCCTTGTCTGGGATGGCACCTGTCCAGGAGATTTTTCTGAAACCAGAGTGGGAAAAACGTGACAAGGAGACGGAGGGAAGGCTGTCGCAGGAAGGCTGGCCATCCGAGCGACTCGCTGGATGCTACATGCCGTGCTGCACTCGCACTGCTCATGCCTTTTTTTTTTTTTTTTTTTCCTTTTTCAGGACTCTGGCTTCTCTATTACGGTCCACCACAGCCAAGCCAACAACTCACCGACTGTCCACCGGGGGGGCGGGCTGGATGGGGGAGAATGGCAGAGGCAGAGGTCCAGCCCAACCCCTCCATAGAAGGTAATAAAACGCCAAGGCCTCCCACAGTGGCGTTCTGTTGCTTGCCTCTGTATCGTGACCTCGATTGGGATGGGAAGGTAAACATCTGGACAGCGGCCTTTATGACCTCGGTTGCAGAGGAGCAGACGTCGTCCCATCAGCCAGATCACACAACCGCCCGTCCCATCCGGACCATGTCGGCCAGCCAGGCAGGGAAGCACTGCAGCCACCCGTCGTCTCGTCTCGGTGTCTTTAGGGGTAATTCAAGTGTCAGGATCCGGCCGGCGTTAGATAGAGACAAGAGACAGCCAAGGGTTTCTTCAAGGCGTCCCATCTTCAGATGACAGCGAGCACGGGGAAAGTTTAGACTCCTTCTGCACCGAGGTGGGTACATCACGCCCTTCGCCGTTCTCAGACAAAAGCGAACAACGCCACGATTCAACTCGCGCAACACTAAGCGCAAAGGGTTAGCTTCCACGCCGACGCCATGTGGGAATTGAGCCGTGTGCACAGTCCACTTTGTTGCCGGGCGCTTCTATGAGGGCGTGATAAACTGTCCAGCCATGGAGTGCGAGACATTGAAGAGGGGAAAGTATAGGCATGTAAAAAGCAAAGTAGCAACAGCCACCTAGTTACAGCCACCAACAAGAAAAAAATGCGCCATTCCCTCTGCGTAACCGGGAACACATCCCCGCCTTTGCTCCGGAGTCATCAAAACTATCGACGCCACACATGCTGCAAAGCCCCCAGGCCCTGGTCTCAACTCTGGTCTGCATACAGGCGCCAGTTGGTCCAACGATATCGAACGACAGGTCCAAGCGAAAGGAGCGTCCCTCGACTGCCGGCCTGAACGTATCTCATCTGATGGCCGAGCATCGCAGTCGACACCTGCCCAATTGCCGTGGCTGGCCTGTCCCGTGTGGGCTACCCCCAGCTTCCGATCCCATCCCTTTGGTTTTACATTTGGGTTTCCGCTCCATGCAGCGCAGCTCAACTTTGTTGACCCTCCTAGAGCGCCATATCTTGTTTGATCACCTCGGGTTTCTCCTGCTCGCTTGTTGCTTGTTTTGCTGTTTTGCACGAATCGCACGACAACGACAACATGTCGGTGTTATGTTATGTAAGTATAGGTAGGCACGGCACTAATGTGCAAACTCGGGGGATGGGATGGGATGGATGGATGGGACACACACAGGCAGGCACACCCACGCACCACGCACTGGCCGCGTTGCAGTCATGGCACACACGCCCCTCAGCCCTGCAACTTCGAGTCGGATCTGGAGCGTCAGGGCACACAGACCTCTGCATTTCCATTTCTAGCCGGGGTTGCAGGTTGCTTTCTAAGATCTTACGAATCGAGAAATCTCTCCTTGGCCCTGGTCGCATGCTTCAATTCGTCGCACGAGCGACAGCACCACAGCCTCTTGCGGTTAGCACTGGACCGTCGCGACAGGGTGATGTGGCGTGGCGCGCGCCCGCGACGGGATTTTTGGGTTTTCTGGCATGGCTGGTGCAACGAGGCCCTGCCTCGCCACGCTCACCCTTCTATCAGCTGCAAGCATCCATATTGCCAAACAAGCCTTGCGTTTCCTTTCTCTGCTTCTTTGGGCCCTCCTTTCCCTCGGCTGCACAGAATGCAGCCTAGAGGCGGCGCGTACCTCGGGCGGTTTTTTGATTGCGAGGCCCTACCTATAATCGACGCCGACTATACCCTCTCCCCATCCCCCTCTTGGAGTCGTTCCGTGGCGTGCCGTGGATGGGACGCGCTCCGGCTCGTCCACATCCCCCAGGAACCAAGCAAGGGTCGTTCAGCCGGAGCTCGTTTCCCTTTTCCCGGCAGGCCTGCTGCCTCCAATCGTTCTCGAGGGCCCGATCACAGAACATGCATAGCGTCGGCGCGGATTTGCAACGGGCCGTTTGGGCTGGGAGCATTGAGCAGCGTGAGCAGCAGTGCAGCACCCTGCAATGAATGAATCGAGTCCTCCATCCAAGTCCATGGTCAACGTGGCGCCACATTAGCGCGCCTCGCTTCGATGCAAGCCCAAACTGGGCATGTGCGGGAAACGGCTGTCAAAATTGGCGCGCGCACCCACGCATTGTCCACCACCACAAACCCCGACTGCGACCCAAGGCGAACAAACAAAGGGCCAAAAGCGACACGCAGACACGGAATCGACGATGCGATTTCGCGAGATTTCGCGCGTGCGACCACAGTCGGAGCAGTGTCGATTTCGCGACTAGCGTGATGCGTCAGGCCAAGGGGTGACCTGTTGCTGACCAACAGGATTCCAGACACGGCCAGACAGGGCCGCGGATCAGCAACTGAACAGCAAAGGATGCGGGAAGGGATGATCGCGGTGCTGCGAGCAGCGGACGGGAACCTAGGCCGAGCGCACGGCAGCGGCTGCGGCAACGGCAGATGCAGCCTGCAGAGGAATGACAAAGTATGTACGCCAGCCGGTCTCATGTCTTAGCTGCTCCCATCTTGGTGGCCCCTTGGAGGTGGAATTTTCCGTCCCGCGACGGGCAGAGTCTGATGTGCTGAATACGGAAACATTCAGCAATTGAACCTGAGCCTTGACCCGGCCAAAAATTCCCCCACGCCAGCCGGCTGCGGCTTGTGTCAGGGCTACCCAGCAAAAAAGAAAAAGAGAGACGGATCAGAAGCAGCGGCGCTGGTCTCGGCGATTATCCATCCCCATCGCCCTGCTTGCAAATCCGCATCACCCGCCGGTTCTGGTGGTGGCAGTTTTTGGATTCACAGTCCATGTGGCCCTCTTCCATGCATGATCGCCGCGAGGGGGCGTGTATACGTTGGACGGAACCTGGGCCGAGGTGATGCCATGCCCCTTTCTCAATGCCGAACAGCAGGCCGGCCGACTTGTGCGTCATGTCTCGTAGGGGACTAAGAAGGACGGACATGCGGAGGACGAAGAGTGAATGCAGTCGCTTGTTTCCTGTCTCCTACCCATGGGCCCATCAACCCCTCTGATCGGCATGGATGGGGTGTCTGTTACGAGCACACTCCTCGGAGCCGACGAGTGCTCGAACAGGGCCAGATCTGGACCCACCCAACCTTGCCAGCGAACTGGTCTCCGGCTTTGGTTTTTACCTCGCCTGCCCACACGATCGACCACATGAACCCTGTGATGCCCATTAACCATAAGTCGGGTTTATCTTCAACTTCACACAAATCAAAAACAGCTGCCAAGACCCGGCTCCTTGGCCGACACGTGCTGAACAATGCGCACCTGGATTCCCAAGGCGCTTGTTCTTGTTGCCAGACTACTCTACTCTGTGCGGAGCGATTCGATCTTTCGTTGGCCACACCGGGTCGCCATTAGACGTCATCAACAATAAAACGGATTACGGACAACGGGAACCAAAAGGCTTGACTTCTCCACTTTTCAGGTGGGAGGAAATCACGAAATGCCTCCCCCCGACGTTGCAATGACGGCGAGTCTAGGTAGATTAGCATGGCGGCTCCAAATGCAAGCAAGAACGCCGCCGCCCGATATGCGGCCCTAGGAAATGCAGTGCTGCCAACCGTGCATTTCGGTTTTATTCGATGATGTAACCAAAGCTGCCTGCCCTCTTTTGGTTGCTTCTCTTTTTTTGTATGTTGCGAAAGCGACTTTTGCTTTGCCCGACCAGTCACTGCTGGCTGCTGCGGGGACCCATAATTAGGCCGCACTTGGTTGGTTCCCGAGCCTCCCCATGTGTCGCCGGTTCTTTTACTCGCTACCCAAATGCAGACAGGCTCTTGGGACTTTTAAGCAGCTGGGGTTACCAAAATGGGAAAGGACCACGCAGAGGATTTTTTTATTATCATTATTTTATTTAAGATTGGAAATGATCCGCCGATCTCCCGAGCGTTCCCCTGCTCGCCCACCCCATGACGTCTTGCAAGGAATCTGGGGCGGTTCTCGAATTCAAGTCGGCTGTGCGACTCTGCTGCGCCTTGCGGCATTGAAGCAGAAAGGGGGAAAATATCAGTTGACAGGTTTTTTGCTCCATCGTTCTGGACGAAAAGCCTTTCGTGTACACCCGGCACCCCAGTCCGTCGCCCATTTTATTTTGCTGTTCGGACTATTTGTTTTCACTCAAGGTGAGGCTGCGTTTGAGACAGAAACAAGGCGCAGCGCGAGTCTCTGTTAATTCAGGGTCCTCCGTAAGCCAGGCGCACTCGGGCGAGTCAACTGGGCTGCTGATACGCAAGCTTGTCCCCGCCTGGTCTTGGTTGGCGCGCTCGGCCAGCCCCGATTGACAAGCCGCGGCCGCTTTTCAGATGAACGTCGGGGCAAAAAGAAGCACATGGTGCAGTTCCAGTATCACGTCCTGGCACGTGCTTTCCCTTGCCCGTGATTATTGTTTGCGAAAGTACTGATATGGACGAGTCAAGAAATGGAGGCGCAAGGCGCTTTGGTCGCAAATCTCGCAAAGCCAAGTCGCCTTTGGCGCAGTTGGGAAGCCGGTCATCAAAGCGGCTTCATGCGTGGAAATTTTGCACCTCAAGATGGCATTGTCGGTAGCGCGATCCTGGGGAGGGCAATTTGGCCCAGCAGGGCAGGCAAGGCAGAGTGGGCAAAAAGTCACGAGGGACATCGGATCTCGAACACGACAGACGAGATTCGATGGTCCAACAGCGGCATTTGGCCCAAAGGGAGTGGGCCAGCCAATTTCTCGGCTCAGTCGGGGTCGATCAACGGCATCACTCCCTCACCCCTGCTCGGGGTTGGTGATCGTCCTCAGAGGAGCGCGGCCTAGGCTTGCCGATTGACCTACTGCATTGGGACAAGCCATTGTTGTCATATGGTTCGACTCTTGTGTTGTTTTTCGCCCTCCTCTTTTCGGGACAAAAGCAAACAGAGCAGCAGCCAGTGTGCGCATGATAAGAGAGACATTTATTGCAAGGCGCAAGGCCGTTGTGGTTGGACAGGCCCTCTGTGTCTCCCGAGAGGCGGCGCTAGGCTGCTTGTCCTTTTCAGGCCGGATCGTCCGGTTCCCCTAGCCCGGTTCTGTTCTGTCCAACCTCAACGGCAGGCGCACAGGGCATTTGGTGGCTCCACGGGGTGTTGATTTCTGCATCAATTGACAAACCTTATCCAGCTACACAGCATCGCCCGCGGAACGCAGTCCATACGCACACTAGGTACGCAGACCTGCCACGCTGGACTTGGGAAACGGGGCCTCTCCCACGGCCCCAGACTAAGCAATCTCGCCCCTTCATTTCGTTAGCTTCCGAAGCGCTGGTTCCCAGGCCCCATCACACACCGCTAGGCCGCAAGCGGGAATAACGCCGCGGAAGCGACAAGCCGCTAAAAAGAAACTCTCGCCTTGGCTAAGCCTGCCGTATCTTTTTTCTTTTTTTTTTCTCTTTTTTTTTCTCCCTCACGCAATTGTCCACCGGCCCTGGGTCTTGTTTAGACGCGGCATTCTCCTTCTCCCTCAACCAACCCCAGGGCCTAGCCTTAGCGCCGCGGTCGGCTTTACGACCGTCGAAAACGGGCTTAGCGTTGGGGTTCCGACCGCGCCGCTCTGCCCAGGTAACCCCAAGCTATGTAGTGGCGCCGTCGCGTTGCATCATTCTGCGTCCACCCCTCTCCAAGTCGAGTTAGGTTCTGTTGCGGACATCGCGCCTTTGCCATCGATCCGGTAAAGGTCGCGATGGCTGAGGCGGACGGCTCCTCCAAGTTGTTGAACTTGCCATGGCATTTCAGTCATGCCACGCTCCATTTCGTGCAAGCAGCTAATCAAGAGAATACGTGTTAATTAGTCCCGAAAAGAACTAGGGCTGACTACCTACAGTGCTCGGTTGGAAAAGGGTCGTTTGTGGAGCTTCGATGACAAACCCCGACCAGAGCACCGTCTATCTGCCCGAGGCCGAATGCGCGCATCTTGATGCTGCCCATGCTCGCCGTCACGAGCCGGCCATCAGAGGCACGGGATTTTTTTTTATGCATGCCCCAGTCTGGGTGGCACGCGCCGTATTCACATCTCGATCGACGTGCTCATAGAAGGTTGCTGGAAGCTTTGATGGATGGTTGGAGTGGGTTCCGCCAGTCCTGCTCGATACTCGCCCTCTGTCCTTGCTCGTTGGGTCACAACTCACAACCGATCGGGCTTGCCCCATCCCGGGGAGGCGGGCCCAGGAAAGAAGCGATGCCATCAGCGCAGCCGAGGCCACTTGCCGCCCTTTAGCCCGCCCGCCTCATCATCTTGCTCCATTTTCTCTCGAGTGAATCCAGGTGGCTCTCGCGCGTCCAGCTGCGTCTGCCTATGAGCCAAGGAATTGCAACTAGGCACTCGGACTCAGCGCGCGTAAAGGAGCTGCCGTAACAACCAACTGAAGGCTCGAGAACAGAAGAAAACGAAGGACCAACTTGCCCCTTCTCCCGTGTCCCCGCCGGCCCCCTGGTCACACCCCCGCCCCGTTGAGAGTCTGCCTCCCTATATCAGAGGTCTGCTATGCATTCAATATGTTTGCTCGCTGGCCATTTCCCTCGCAAACCCTGGTTCCCCTTCCCCCCACTCCACCCGCCTCCCTGCCCTCCCTTCGATATTGCGACCCTGCATCCGGCTGACTCTCTACCACGTACGTCCCGCAGTCCGTGGTCCTCTGTCCGTCTTGCCTGTCATCGGCGAGGTACAAATGTGGGATGATTTTGAGGAGCCAGCTGGTACAGAACGGCAAGGTTGGTTTCCGTCCAAAACTTCCCTTCGGTGATGAAAAGAGGTTTAGGGCGCCGCGTCCACCCATCCCATCCATGTCCCCCCTGCTTGATTTGGAGCCGCCCCATACGCAGCCTAGCCTGGTCACATTGTCGTGACCAGCATCCCTTCTTTTTCAGCCCTGGTGTTATTGGCCGTGGAAGTGCCGGGTGTCGTTTGCTCAGGATGGTAATTATCCCAGTGATGCTATACGGATTTGGTAATCTACCGCCTGGAAGGCCGTCAATTGGTTTGGATTCCAGCAAGTGGGCGATGTTGCCTGTGAGCTTTGTGCTCCGTATATGCTGCCTCGACGGAATACTCATCGTCTGTCTGTATCTCTGCGCGTTTTACGCTCTTCCTTCCTGGCTGCGTTTCTCTTGCCACAGCCAACTCCCTACTCATCACAGCATCGGCAAGCAGCCACACCGGCGACCTAACATCGCGGTGGATGGCCGCACAGCAGCAGTAGCATCAGGGATCCGCTGCTTCTTGGCTGCTCCATACGCCTGTTCGGCCCTGCCCAGGTAGGGAAGACAGAAGCAGCCAACCGACGGCTGCATACAGACCTATACATACACCCGCGCACAGGGTGCCGCTAACATGCATGGATTTAAAGTCTCTACTCATTGGGTCTCGTGCGAGTGCGCGATGGTCTGGGGAGAGTAGCTTTAGCTTCGCCAATCTGCCTCTGCTTTTGCAGGAAACCCGGAGGTTCCGATGTCCGGGCCACTGTACCTGGTACCCATTCACCCTCCTTTCATTTTCTCCTCTCTTGTCTGTCTACCATTTTCCCTTCTTTTTTTTGCCGTCGGATCGCGATGACCTGTACCAAGGGGTTGGAGGAGGTAAATCAGAGTTTGCCCAAGGGACACGAAGCCGGATCCTTGGGTCGTTACTAGCTGCGAGTATAAGAGCGAAGCCTTTCCGACAGGTACACCTCACACAAGAGTTTCCTCCCTTGCAGGTTGTCTGTCTGTCGGCAGTGCGGCCGGCATCTCTTTTGCTTTCGCTCATTTGACGCAGCAACCAGGAGGATGAGGAGGGGAGCCAACAAAAGCAAACCATAAGCGTCCCAGGCCGCCGATCCCACTTCGCGTAGAGGCCCTTCTCAGCCATGTTCGCGAGCACCTCCTTGCCTCCAGAGGACGAAAAAAAAAAAAAAAGAACAAAAAAAAAAAAACAAGGACGATGCAGACAGGGCCGGGGAGGGCGACGCGGGCTTCAGCGCTCCGGGGGTCCGGCGCTCTTCCGGATGGGTTGATGGGTAGCAGTAGAATGCAACGCTGACGGGGGTGACTTTCGGGCCAATCTCGCCTTTTGGTCCCAGCTGCATGCAGCTCTCTGGGCTTCACAATCTGCGTCTCATGACATCAGACTTTTGGTGGCTTTTTTTTTTTTGTTTTCATTTCTTTTTCTCCTTTGCCTCCTTTGCCTTGTGGACCGGGCTTGCACGAGATGTTGGGGGAGGCCGTCGTTGACCTCTCAACGAGCCAGACTGACAAACATCCCCTGGAAACCTTCTCCTCTCGGCTGGGTTCAAGCTAGCCGTGAAAAGGGCGCTCGATGACCATCAGCACGTTCCACATTGGCTTATCAACATCCACTCTAATTCCAGGAATGCGCCCTCAAACTTGGAGGTGTGCCATCGGGGGAACCAGCGGGGGCGTGTCGCGCCTGTGGGTGCCCGTGTTCATATTGGGACAAGAAAGCAACACAGTGGACGGATGGACGGTAGCAAGCCGGAAGTGGCCATGCGGTGCTGTACATGTCCGTTTCGGTATGCTCCTCGCCTGTCGAGATTGACCATACGCATGCCGATGGGTAGGCACAGATCTACGACGTATTACAGGCAGGTATATATCTAGGTAGGCAGATAGCCTTTAAAAAGAGCTTCTTTCCGATGACATCGAGACGACGAATCCGGCCACTCCCACCCACCCACCGCGAGGGGTGGGCCCAACAGGGCCTGCGTCCCAAAGTGAGGCCAACCAAACACGTTGTCTCGTCCCATTCTGATACCTTTTTGGGGATTACAAAGGTCACGAGACGGGCCGGCAGGCAGTCGGGAAATGGCAGTGACCGGACAAACTGACCCGGAGGCAAAAGCCCGCAGCCACCAACCACTCAACAGCGAGGAGGGGGCCCAGCAGACAGACAGACGGTTTGCCGCGCGGTGATCCACGGAGCGACGCAAGGGTGCTTGGGGAGCTGTCCGAAGATCGCAGGCAGGGGTGGGTTCGGCTTCCCTGGATGCCAGTGTGGGGATTCCTGCCAACCCGAGAGGGATGCGCGTGCGTGTGTGCGTGTGGGTGGGTGGGTTCCGTGAGCTCCAGCCCCTTTTTGGGTCGTCAAGCAGGTTGAGATCGTTGACGAACATGCTTGGAGGAGGCAGTATGGACAGCTGTGTGACGTTGTATTTATGAACTGGACAGGGCACTTTGCTACGTCCAGTTCGAGCTGTTGTAGCCGGCTTGGATGATGGCGATAGAGTGTTCCAAACTTTGCGAGGGCTGCCTGCAACCGATGGAGCTTTTGTGCGCTAGTTACCAGCAACTAGTTTACCCATCGTGCTCTCCATCACCAAATATCTAGTCCAAGACAAGCGGGCAGGGTGGCCTTGCTGCTGTTGCTGCTGCAGAGTGCCCGAGACGGAGCGAGACGAGACGAGCGAGCCCAGGCATGTAATGTAATGCACCCACCTACCTGTAGGCGACTTGCACACTACTACCCCCCTTCGCTAATCTGCACTGCACTTCGCCTCTCTTCGCATCGTCGATGCCACCGTCCTCCCCGTCTGGCACTTGATTTCTGCCCTCGTCGACGCATTCTCTACCCGCCGAGGATTCCATCTGGATCCCTCCCGCTCTCGGTTTGATTTGCTTCAGTGCGAACCAGTCCGAGCACGAGGAGGGGAGGCTTCTTTTCGCACACCATCACATATCACTTGTTTTCCTCGGGTGGCTTCAACAGAGTATCCAGGGAGGTACGTGGCGGCAGCGCAGGAAACCATGGGTGTTAAAGTTAACTGACGGGTGCGGCATGCCATCTTGTCTGTCCATCACCATCGCTCGCCCACCCACACACACCCCTTGGTGGGTGCCACCCACACACCCGTACACCATTTACTGGCGCCCACCCGGGAGTTCGGCGGGCTATACCGGGAGTTGTCGCCTAGCCGAGCCCGTCTTGGATGTTCAGCCTGTCCCGGGACCAGACTTCTTGTGCCCTTGCGGGGATGGATGGTCGATGTAGCTATGGCCCGCACGCATTCGCATCGTCGTGGTTATCATTACTACCCACGCCCTCTACATGACGCAGAGATTTGTGCAAAAAAAAAAAAAAAAAAAAAAGTGCCTGATAACCAGCCAGCCTAGGCAGTACACCGACGTCGTATTCGACAGGGCCCAAGCTCCTCCTCCCGTTGAAAGAGCCCGTGCGAGTGCTCCCTGCCCCTGCCTAGCTTGCTCGTTGGAGCCGGTGGTGGCCATAGCTTTTCGAACCTCGCTCCAGAGATCATCGTGTGGACTAAGCCCGGCAAGCCACCGCGACGCTAAAACGCCAACACAAAACCCCAAAACTTGGGTCTTTTTTTTTTTTTTTTTTTTTTTTTTTCCTGTTCTCCGGTTTCTCAGTGGCTATCTTGGTGTCTCCTCTTTCTTTCTTTTTATTTCGTGTTTCTCTCCCTCCGAGCCCGGGTCATTTTAAAATTCAAGGAGCGGGCAGGGGCTTTGGTGGCTGGGCGGGATCGTCGGCGCCGAAAAGAGTCTGGGCTGTGTGTATTGTGTGTGGTGTGTGCGTGTATGCACATACAAGTTCCAGGCATTAGAAAGGTCCTGCCGGTGGATCCCACCTAATTAGGCAAAGTATCCAGAGACGTTTTTCCGCATAGAAAATTCCGCCCAAATCAATGTATCTTTACCCACGGCCCCTGCCGCACAAATCGTCATGCTGCAAATGAGCAGTTCAAATACATTGATTTTTACTACAGATTGTGCGGCAGTCTGTGTACCCCTACTTCACCATTACCCCCTGGCTTACCCCACCTGCGGGTCCCCCGGCAGGACCTTTCTGATGCCTGGGACTTGTAGAAATCCAACGATCGGCGATTCGCACACTCCCTCCCTCCATCCCTCCCTCCCTCTCTTATGTTTTCGCCATGTGGTTTTGTCTTCCCTCGCGTCCGCCTGCCGCACCGGTTTTGTCCCCAAGCTAGCGATGAAGAAGGTCTAGCCGGCGTTGACGAAACAGACACAAGCCGCCACCCAGCCCCGCCAGCCTCGCGCGGGAGAAAATGGGACAAGCACTGGCTCTCGTGCGATGGCGGCCGAACCTCACACCCCCTCCTGTGTCTGTGTTGTGTGCCCATTCCCTCATCCCGAGCTTTCTTACAATGTACCTACCCACTCACACACTCGCTCCCTTCATCGTGCAGCCTTAGCCCTCACTTACATACCATGTGGCTACCTACGCAAACGCAAACACCCTCCTCCGGCCCAGGGGTCAAACACGCCGCGGGATACGATTGGACGCACTCCCCTGCAGAAAATTGCGCTATTGAAATCTCGAACCGTTTGACTGCCACAACCGATGTGATGAGCATTCTGGATGTCAGGTTGCGCCCGTTGTTTTTTTTTCCTTTTTTTTTTTTTCCTTCTCCCTTTCTTCTTTTCTTTTTCTTCTGATGGGCACGGTCCCCCACGCCAAAGGTCTAGATCGTCTGCTCCCCTGGCCGACGAGCACTGTCAGCCAAGAAGTCCAAGCCATCATCCCCTTGCGTGTCGTTAGGCTGCACGGGCTGAAACAGGCAACGGATTTCTCTAACAGGCAAAGGAAAATTCCTGAACTTATCCTTGCAGAAACTACGTGGCTGGCGAGAGGGGAAGATCTGCAGTCTCTAGCCTAACGGCACTCGAGGGGATGCCGCCCAGCACAGGGTCCCTAGCGATGGCTTCGAAGCCTCTCAGGGGCCGTGCCCGTGCATCACACCTAATGGGATACGAGTTACTGTTTTCTTGCTCGGCCTGATATGAGTGCGTCCACGTTTCCCGGTAAACACATGGGATTGCCGTTCATGAAAAGCATGCATCCAACAGGTATCTTGGAGAGACCAGTAATGAGACAGGTGTAATGAGATTTCAGCTCAAACCTCCCAGACCGTTCCCACTATACAATCCCGTAAACTCCAACAGTGAGCAGGTGATTTCCAAACCGCTAGCTAGAACAAAAAGGAGACGAGTATTTACATCTCACCCCTTTTACCTTTCTCACCCCTTTTACCTTTCTCCTCCCGCCTCACCACCCACCCCGCCCCAACCAACCCTAGCCTAGACGACCATGTCTAGGTTTGCCATGCTACCGCGCGAGGATAGCGAGTGAGCCTCCTGCGGGAAGGGATGTGGGCTAGGTCGGTACAGCCTGTCGCCAGGCAGACAAAGGAGCCGGACTATTCCCTCGCTCTCTCGAGACGGGTGACCCCTGTACATCTAGCCGACCTAGTCCCCCTCCCGTTCCCAAAGAACCCAAGTCGCTGTATCCTGAAAAGCAAGAAATCCAAGCTAACGTCTAGACCGTTAGAGCAAGAGACACAACACCGAAAAGGAGACCATAAGAAAACGGTTCAAAAAACAAGAGCGTATGCGCGGTTTCCATGCAGCAAGATGACAAGTGGTATATCGAGGATTGTGCTCAAAAAACCGTTGGAAGAAAGTAATGACTGTCCACGATGTGAGGATATGGAGAGAGAGAGGGCACAAGATGGAGGGATAGTAGAGAAGGGATCGGCAGGGCACAGTATATATGCAGTTGCCCCGTGACTCTTCTTGCGTTTCTCACAGCCCGCCTTGTCGATGACAAAGCTCTCTCCGGCCCCGTTCCGGAAAAAGAGAGGTGAAAGAAAATAGAACATTATGTCGTCATAGTCGTCGTAGTCATCATCGTGCAAGAACACATCATGCCCTGGCGATGGGCTTTCTTCGGACGAGGAACGGGCTGGGCATGTCGTCCCTCTCCGGATCCCAGACCGCCGCTGGCTCGAGGGCCGATCCTGGGCGGCTGCCAGGCGGGCCGGCTGCACCAGTTGTGTTGATGACAAGGTGATCCTTCAGTCCCCTCCGAGTGGGGCTGGCGTTGTTACCGCTGCCGCCATTCTCGAGACCCATGACAGCACTGAGCGGCCGACCGCCAGCCCGCGCCTGCTGTAGCTCGACCAACGTCCGGCCCTGGATGTTGTTCTTCTTTGGCACGAGAACGGGGAGTCCGGCCCCCATGTCCTTCTTGGTGAACGAGGGCTTGCGTGACAGGACGTGACCCTCGCCCACTGTGGTGGCCCCTGCGGCGCCGATCAGGTTGGCCGCCGAGGGGATCTTGCTGAGTCGCCGGTTGGGCGAGTTGGAGCGCTCCCGTAGCGCCCCGTCTGCCGGTGCGCCCGTCGCCGTCTTTGCTGCGGGGGGCAGCGGCGGCTGCGGCTTCAGCCTGTTGATTGGCGCAGACTTTTGGTGCATCAAGCCGGGGCGTGCCCCCGGGCCTCCGCCGGCGCCCGCCTTGGAGACCATGACATCCCGCTTGAACGGGTTCTTGCGCGACTTGATCATGCGCGTCGGCGAGGGTACCATCATGTTCTCGTCGTCATCAAAGTCGGAATCCAACCCAGAGCTGCCCGAGGAGCAGTCGCGGGGCGCCCAACGGGGGTCGTCGGCGATGGCGCTGGGGATGGCAAAGATATTGCCCGGGTTGGCCGGGGGCGCCTTGGTGGCTGCTGTCCGCCGGGGGGAGCGAGAGCGACGCGATGGCCATGGGCGAGGGAGACGCCATCTCGACGTCCATGGGGTGCCGATGGCGGCGGCGCCGGCAAACATGGTCTGAGCCCGCGCGAACGGCGTACGCGCGTTCTTCTTGACTAGCACCTCGTTGCCAAACGAGGAATCGGGTGAGTGGGCAGAGATCTCCGAGGCATCAGTGGCCGAGGAAACGTCGCCGTCGGTGCTCGTGCCTCCCACCGAAGACCTGGGGTAGTCGCTGGCCTTGGACTGTGATGACGAGAGGTCCGTCTCGGCCGAGGCAGCAAACGACACGGCCGCCTTCTTAGTCCGCGCCTGAAGTTCGGCCTCGACGCGAGCCTGAACCTCACGCTCGAACGTCTTCTGCAGCTTCTCGAGCTCGTCCTTGACCACGCGGTCGATCTCCAGCCGCGCCTTGACCTCCCACTCGCGGTGGAGCGTCGCGTCGATCTCCTTACGCATCCCTCGACCTTGTGCTCATACTCGCGCATCCGGGCGTTAAGCGCGTCCTCCTTCTGCTTGAGAATCTTGCTCATGTCTACCACCTCTTTCTCCTTGCGCATCAGACGCACAACTGGCAGATTCAACAGGGCCGCCGTATCTGGGCGTCGGTCTGGGTTGACGCGCAGGCAGTCCTTGATGACCGCCGTCAGCTCGGGCGAGTAGGCAGGAGGGAGCGGCGCGATCTTGCCCTCCTTGATTTTTTGCACCAGCTGGAAGTGCGTCTTGGCGTTGAAGGGCGGCTCCCGCGCGCAGAGTTCGTAGATGATGCAGCCAAGCGACCAGATGTCCGACTTTAGCGTGTACTTTTCCGCTGCGCAAATTTCTGGCGACATGTAGAACGGCGTTCCGACGTAGGTGGATGCGAAGTCGTGCGACTGGATCATTTTGGCCAGGCCAAAGTCGCCCAGCTTGACGAGGTTATCCTCTCCGAGAAAGACTGCGCACACGACAGATCAGCATATCAGGGCACCCCTGGCCATCTGGGGCGCATTTCCGCATGGCCCTTGTCAGCCCGGTGTAGCAACATATTCTACTCACCATTCTCCGGCTTGAGATCGCGGTGCAGAATGGTCATGGTCCCTGGAGGTACCACAGGCTTGGCCGTGTTTCCCAGGCCGAGGAAGTTTCCAATCTCGGGCGGGTTGACGCCGTAATGGCATCGGTAGAGGGCTGTTACTAGCTGACTGAAGATGGACCACTGTCGATGCGTCCTGGTTAGACGACCATATCACTCGAATGCAAGGAGCATTGAAAGGGGGCCTGCGTACCACAAAGCTCTCCTCGGCATATTGGTTTTTCGCCTTCAATGTCGAGATGGCCGTGCCAAGATCTCCTCCCCCAGCATATTCCCTGGCGCTGAAGTTAGCTCTGCGAACCGATGGTATAGTATATGTGGGCGAGTTCGGCTAGAAACAGTCGTGCTTACATGTATAGATGAAGCTCTTGTTCTTGCTTCAGATGGCATCTTGAGTAATACTCGATGATGTGCGGGTGCTAGTGTGCGAACATGGTTAGGGTTGGCGTTGCAACGTCGCCCCTGGAGGTCATCGTACCTTGAGGCTGGACAGGATCTGGAACTCGGCGTGGAGCTGTGCTCTCTCTCTGTTCAAAAAGGATACGGGGTTAGCCCATTCCTAGCTAGCATCGCGTCGGCGAAAAGCGTCGGCGGAGGCGGAGGCGGTAATACCGTTGCGACATGCGCCCATAGTTGATCTCTTTGCGGCACAGGATAGCACCGTCGGCCTTGCGGCGGACCTTCTTGATGACACCAAACGAGCCCCGGCCTATGGTGTTGAGGCACTCGTACTCATCGCCGTCGGGCGACGCCATCGTCGCCGAAGTGCTAGCAATATCGGAGCTGCGTCGGAGCGGTGTCGGGCGCAGGCGAGGCGGTGTCGGCGGCGGCGGGACAATGCTCGGGTCAGGACAAGAAGCGACAAGACATGCGACAGCTGGGGAAACAGGCGGAAGCGGCGAGGGTTGGCGACTGCAGAGTTTGGCGGCGGCAATGCTGGAACCCGAGCGCTATGTGTGCGAAGAGAAAAGTCGCGGAGTAGACGCAGCTCACAGCTCGCCAAGGTGTGACGTGAATTTGTTCACAAAACAGTGCACGTCGGCCGAGCAACCAACGGGCCACCCGGCTTACATAACTACCGCAGCGACCCCACAGCGCGGCACCTCACAGATTAGGCTCGTCCATATCGCTCAAGGTTCCACCAGCGCTGCACTGCATTGACAAATCGCAGCCATTGGAATGCCGCTTTGCTTCCAACTCCCGACAGAGACCACGACACCGACCAGGTAGCACATGTCCACAAAACCATCGCGACCTGCCAGCACACTTGCCCTTGTCCTGGTCGATATATGAGAACGGTCCTTGTTCTGAGTCACCAGCTCCCCGACGCAGGGCATAAGCTGGTCATGGCTAGCGTGGTCGCCGAGTCTCGAGCATGGCCTGATGCGGTCGGTCGCGAAGAGGAGCCAGCCAAGAGCACAAAATTACTAGTATCGCAACAACAAATGTTTCCTCGTGGCTGTGGCAACATAGTGGCTCGAGTAGTCTCACATTAGCCAGCGTGATCTTGCTTTTGTCACGTCTAGACTGATATAGTCTCGACTGTAACAGGTGATCGGCCGGCAACGAGATACGCGACCTGTGTAGGTACCAAATCAACATGGATAACCAAGACATCTTGGCCAATATGTGGAGAAGGCCTGCCACAACCCGACTTGTTTCTTCTTTTTGTCGTCGGCATGTTTTGTTTCGCCCTGCTGTGGTTTCTCAATATTTTCCGAGTTGCCGAGGAGCTGACATATTTTCTGGGGTACTGAATGCATTTCTCGTCATTACCTCAGGCATCTACATATGGTCCCTGTTGGCCTGAACAACGATGAAGAAATCGGAAGAAAAAAAAATTCGTCACTATGGTAATAATAATAATAACAAACCAAATAGTCAAAAATCCAAAACAGAATCATAAAGGAAAAAGATCAACATTAATACATAACTGCGTGTCGAGAACAAAGAAACGCCGCCCCACAAAAAGTCCAACGAGCCGCGAGGCTATTCCCATCTTATTGCAGCCGTGAGGCCCTTAATCCATTCTAAACAATCCATGCTGATTCGGACGGTTCCGGCCAGAGGGCCGCGGGTGCTTAGTGTCGGTGGCGCGAGGAGCTCGCGTGGCCGTGTTTATGGCCGCTGTGGTGGTGGCGGCTGCTGCTGGAGGAGTGGTGGTGGCGCGAGCTGGAGGACGACGAGGCGGCCAGCTCGCGCTCCAGCTCGGCGGCGCGCTGCCTGTACCCCTTGACGATGTCTCTGATGTTCTGGATCCGGTCAAACTCGAGGTCGAGGGCGTCGAGCTCCTCGTTCAGGCGGTGGAAACGCGCAATCTCGGCGTCGGCGTCGGCGACCAGGTTGCCAGCCTCGTCGTACATGGCGCGGGTGGCGGCCTCGCACTGCTCTGACAGGTAGGCGATGCGCTGCTGGATCTGCTGCATGGCGCGGTCAAAGTGGCGGCCGAGCTGGGCGAGCGAGCCCGTGTCCATCATCAGCAGGCCCTGCGACGAGGCGCGGCTTGCGGCGCGCGACGACGAGGAGCCGCCGGCGGCCGCGGCCACCTGGGTCTGGGTCTGCTGCAGCAGGAGCGCATCGTCGCTCGTGAGACCCAGCTGGTTGATGGGCACTGCATTCTGCTGGTGCGAAGATGACATGACGCCGCGTCCCGGAGACTTGGGCGCTGCGACGGGCTATCGGGAGAAGGCCGGCGGCGGGGGCAGGAGGGTGCCTCGACCGTTCGGGGCTCTAGTATTCGGGGTTTGCGGCCGGTGGCGTGCGGGGCGCCAAGGCTCCGCCGGGGGAAGAAGCAGTGGCTTCTGCAGCGGCGGCCGCGGGGTGTGCTCTTGTTTTAAACCGCTGCTGGGACAGACGTGGGTGTAACTAGCGGAGGCTGTGGTGTGCGGGCTGGGATGTCCCTCCAGGGGACGAGGCCGCCTGGGCTCGCAGCGCTCCGAGGATGCGCCGCGGGTGGGCGGCCGTCGAGACGGGGCGGGGCCAGAGGCGGGATGATGCTGCGCGACGGATTCGGGGCCGGCAGTGGCGTGGTCGTGCTCATTCTTGGGCAGAGGCGCGCAGGACGTCATGGCTTCGAGAGCGCTGGCAGGGCGGTCATGGCAGGGACAGATGCATTCTGCGGAGAGCCAAAGAGCGCGAGCGAGAGGGAGCGGAGAAGCACCGAAGGGGGGCCAGGTCCTGCAGTGGAGTTTTGGGTGGTGGTGGTGGTGGTGGTGGAGAGGCACCCCCGGGAGTCGAGAGGGATGGCTCGGGTCCTTGCAGGCGAGGCGTGTGGGCGGCAGCAGATGGCGAATAAATAATGGCTGAAAGCAGCAGCGATAGCAAGGAACAAATTGCCGATGGGGTCAAAACCCGCTCAGCTCTGATGCTCGGCCATGGGAAGAGCTAGTCGAGGTCTCGGCGGTTTGTAGACGGCGATAAGATGCGCGTTTAAACCTGAGAGACGGGGACGGGCGCTGGGCTGGGCTGGGGGAGCTCGACGTTAGCGGGATGGGCGTGGGCGTGGTGGAGATCCATGCTCCGCCCATCGTCACGCACCTTGCTTGGCCAGCTGTGCCTGAACCGCCGGTACTTGGAGCTTAGCTTGGGCAGGTGGTAGCAGCCTACAGTCTGCTCGGTCTCGGCCAGGCTGGGGGTCCTGGCTGGTGTCTGGGCCGCGCACAAAAGGAAAGAGGAAACGGAAATGACGGCTTCGGCTGACTTCTGTCTGCACAGGCTGGCTGTCTGTAGGGATTAACCACGACGACATCCCGGCCATTTGCCAGCCAATCTCGATGCTCCGGGTGTCGGGTTGTGTTTTTGTTTTTGCCTGTGTCTGTGTGGTTTTATTTTTTGTGTGCACGCGCAGGCAAGCTCGCGATTCGATCCGAGTCGGTGCAGCCAAAGAATGGCCGCCGCACCCAAGCACACATGCATTGATGTGGCTCCCAAATGTTGGAGTTTCGGAATCCCCAGACGCCATGGTCGCGCTGGTGGTTCCTGAATCGAGCGCTAGGACGACACCAAATCATCCCCAAAACGGAAATCATCCCCAGGTAGCGTCTGCACGCTAACGAACCTGTTCATGCCAAGCTGAATATCCCTTCACTCGACACTCGACCCCGGAACCTCGCTGCTCGCACACGCGGCAGAGCACTGAGCCCGGCGTATCGCCTCCAGTCCTCGGTCCCGGCCGTTTTTCTCTCCCTCCACTTCCCTCTGCCTGCTCCTTAAGCTGCGCTGTTTTCGTTTCTCATCCCTTCCGGCGCAGCTAACCGCCCGTCCCGCAAGCGCGGCTGTGACGTTTCACTCATTACCCATAAGAGTGGCCTGCACCCGGCGATGCCTCTTCCCCATGCTTGTCACACCACCAGAGCCCACGGCTCTTCCAGGGGTTGAGGTCCCCCGCCGGGCCAAGGCTTCCCCAATCCAGCCACTCCGGCATCTGCACGTCAAGCGCGGCTGATGGGCCTTGTCGGTTGCCACATGGGGATATATCATCGTTTGGGCCCTCTATATCTCTGCCTTGTTTTTTCCTGGGTCACGTTCGCCGTCTACTAACATGGCACGCGCGGGTATTTGAACGGCGAGCGAGCTCGCAGCCTTCTGACAATCCGAGGCGGGACTAACCCTGGTCCCCGAGAAACCGGGTCATGAGCCTTTCTCTTTTCATACTGGTACAGGGCGCGTAGTGTGTATCGACAAACATCCTTGCAAACATCAGAAGCACAAGACAGTAATCACATAACCTCATTCCAACATTTGCCTCTCGAGAGGGCGACGGAGCAATCGCTGCCCAGAAACTTGACAGCCTTGCTGAGGGTCGGAATACCAAATTTCGTGGTCGTGCCCTTCTTGCAGTCCGTCTTGAAGCCGTTGTAGTCCATGCACGTCTTGGCGTTCATGGGGCACCGGCCCATGTTGATGTTGTACGCCTTGCTGCAGTTGATGCCGTTGTGGTTCTGCAGACAGCCCTTCTTGCCCTTGTCGTCCCGCTTTCCGTGGCCGTGTTCGTGGTGGTGTTCGTCATGACCGTCATGACCCTCGTGGTGACCATCATCGTGATGGTGGTCGTCGTGGCGCAACGACTTGATGCCAAAGTCATAGATGGTTGTGCGCTCATCCAGGTGCCGGACAGGCAGCGCCGGCTCGGCGAGGTAGCTGTGATTCTTGTTAGCCTTGCAATCATCATCAACGATGAGACCGAGAGAAAGAAACCAAGAACTCACATGACGCCGTCCCGGATGATGTTCCCGTCAACCCCTGACACCTGCTCGCTGACCCTTCTCCCCACCACCGCCCTCGCCCTCCCCGCCGTCCACCTCCCGCTTCAGCACTTCCCCGACGCCCTGCACCTGCCCCAGCGCGTCCGCCTCGACGAAGCTCGCGCCGCCGCCTCCGCGGGCCAGCAGCGCGCCCTCGACGGGGAAGTAGACACGCACCTCCCGCCTGACGCGGTCGTACCAGAACGGCTGGGCCCCCGGCTGCCCGTCGGCGCCGCGCCGCCGCCACGCCGCCGGCTGCTCCGCCCACGCGGCCTCGAAGGCGGCCACCTCGCCCGCGGGCACGGCCATGCGCTTGAACCCGACCAGCCGCAACGCCGTCTCGTTGGTGGCGGCGCCGCCGCCCGCGTCGTAGGGCAGCGAGTTGACGAAGCGCTCCTCGAACTGCGCCAGCGACGGGTCCTGCGGCTGGGGCGCTGCGGCCGCGGAGCCGGCGCCGAGGAGGAGGACGACGAGGAGCGAAGGAGAGAATGTGGCCCTCATTGGGGTTGATGGGGTGGAATGGGAGGGATACTATAATCTGGCCTAAATAAATTCGGAGTGGAGTTATGCTTGTAGTGTGTGGCTTTTGTTTTTGTCAAGATGTTATATGCATCATGACCTGCTCAGATATTGGCGGGAACAGTCGTTTATATATCCTTTGTGGACGAGCACGCTCCTCTAGCACGGCTACCTCTGGCGTACCGAGTCTACCTGCCATGGCGCAACCCTCCACCTGACGATAAAAATAGAGCAATGCAAGATCTTTGTCGCCTTGATTCCAAGCTGGGAGTGTTCAACTGAAGCCGTACAGCTACACAGATGGCCGTGGTGGCCCGAAGGAGCCACAACCAGACCGTGACTTGCACGGCATCGGGAGAGGGATCCGGCGTGGCCAAGACACGCAGCTAGCCTCTGGCGTTTGAGATTCATTGACCGGCGCCAGCAGAGGGAGCACCAAATCCTCTGGGGGTACGGGATACCGAAGGATAGCAGCATGCTGTGACTGGCAGCTGGAATGAGTGAAGATGCAGCTGTGTGTGCCCAGCCGGGCGCAGCAAGTAGTCTAACACGTCTCTGCTGGTGTACCCGAAAGGCTGGGAGGAAGGATTGCGGCTGGAGGATTCCGCTGCATCCTGCACCGTCAGCCCCCAGATTCCAAGATAACCCCCGGCGAACAATAAATACAGTAAGCCATTGACCTCTTTTTTGATCTAGGCGATCAGCCCGAGAAGGAGATAGAATATGATGCTCGATTTAATCATATCCATGATGGTCCAATATGGGTTGCGACCGGCGGACTGCCTCTCAGCTAGTTGACATACTCATTTTCTGTTGATCCTTCACATTTCCCTCCGCGCGTATCGTTTGCTCGAATAACCCTTGACGGCAACGACCTGAAAGGCAACACAAGCGGTGTCACCGCAGTCTTGTTCCACCAAGCCAAGGTGTACATGTAAACATCTAGACATGCCAAATCACGAGACGGTCGACATCTACATACCCGAGACATTCATCCCATGACAGGGACAGTCCAGCATATGCGCTCAGATGAAGGACCCCTTTTGTGTGACCAAGTATACAGCGCATGGCCGATTCGGCTAATAGGTACTATTCTCGCCTGTATCCGAGGTATCTGAATCAAACGGTATCCCCAACATATGAATCAAAATCCCCCAATGACAGAAACCGTAAAGAAAGGGAACCAACTCCAGCACAAGTCGTCTTAGGTAAAGAAAAATCTCCAGAATGGCCTCTTGTGGTCCGGCGGTGCGTCTGTCAACTCCCAGTGGTTTGATAGAGCCTTGGAGCGTTTCACTGCTGGCCTTACCCTCGTTCTAAAGCTTGCTATCCCCTGTAGGTGTCTGAAATGCCCACTAGGCACCTGGAACAGCCGCTGCTCTCCCAGAAGGACCTGTGATCGAAGTGACCGTCTGTTGGGCATGTACAATTGCCCGCAGCGCCGCCCTTGGCTTGGAGAAGAACTCCCTCTTGACTCGGCGCGCCGTCTCCTCATCAACGCCGACGACCGACTGCAGCTCGCCGCCAAGCCGCGCCGTCACCACAGACGTCAATAATCCAGAGAAGAGCCAGGGGTATTGTAGCATCTCGACCTCGAACGCCCTCACAGTCTCGCGGGCAAGCCTCTCGTAATCATATCCAGTAAGGCTTTGAACTGTCGGGTTTGCGACGCCCGCGCTGACGCTTTGCCTCCTACTGCCCCTGGTGCTGCCAAGGATCAGGGCCAGACGGAAGAGATTCGAGGCTGAGACGGCGTTTGTTGACGGCTGGGAAGTGTCCATGCCGTCCTTTAGTCGAAGAATCACATGCGGCGCGGACTCGGCGGTGGCGTAGAACCCGCCCGATGATGATAGGTGAGGAGGTGCGGCTGCCAGGTCGTGCTCGTCAGTAGTGGTATGGTCGTAAAAAAGCTCGATTTGCTTCTCTAGGAAAAAAGGCAAGGATCCAAAGTTAGTTGATAAACAGCCTCTGGGCTTGAGGGACGCAAGACTGGCCGGAGAAGAAAGAAGCTCCAACTCACTCTGGAGGTCGTCTGCCCAGTTCAGGACATCGTCGCGTCCTGTAGCCTCGTAAAGGTAAAGCAGAGCCTCAATAAGGAAGGCGTAGTCTTCGGCCAGTGCCTCCGTCCGGCCTCCGACTCCAGCCCTTAAAGTCCTGTAGAGCTTCCCCGCCTCGGGATCCCACATCCTGCCTTTGATCTCCTTGATGGCCGTTTCGGCAGCTGAGAGATATCTAACTCCCCTGTTCGTGTCTAGTCCAGACTCGATGAGTACAGCGCCTACGCGAGCGAGCGAGGTGACGGCCAGAGCGTTGACGCTCAGAACCACCTGGTCATCGACCTCAGGTGCTACCCGCTCCCGCTCCCGGCGCGAGCGGAGCCTCTCGCGGGCACCAGCCAGGATCCGACGCACACCGTCAGCCGAGATTCCAAACGCGGATCCCAGCCCTGCTTCGTTTTTGACGACGCGTAGCACGTTCTGGTTGATGAACTCGTCGTGAGGGTCATGGTCGCGCGGCACATTCCCATGCTCCAGCACATTCCAGTGTGCTGCAGCCACCTGTGCGGCCAGCTCGCCACTACTAGTCCCCGCGCCCCCCACAGCACTGGAGATGCCAGTGTTGCTAACCTCGCGAACCGTCATGTCAAACTCTCGCCTGGTCCAGAGGTAGTACCCACCCTCGCGCATGTGCCTGTCGCCCTTGCGATAGAACGAATCGGATGCCTCGCTAGTGGCGAAGAGGCCCTCTGGCGTCTGGACTGGGTCGCTTGTAAGGTAGTTCGCCAGCTCAAGGGCGACATCGGCGAACTCATCGTCAAGTGACAAAGCCGTTCCTGGTGAGGCAGCCGCGATACCGAGCCAGGCGTCCAGGTAGACACCGAGCAGAAGCGCATTATCTGCGACCATCTTCTCAAAGTGTGGCATGGACCAGTCGGCCGTGGCACTGTACCGAGAAAATCCTGCGCCTATGTGGTCCCTCAGGCCCGAATCTCTCAGCTTGCGCAGTGTGTGCACTGCCATATATGTCCCATAGCGGGCCTCGTCGGGACCGCCCAGCACGTCAGCTACGGCCGAAGGAAATCTGGCTAGGCGGAGCAGAAATGTGAGCTTGGGCGGAGTCGGGAACTTGGGCGCCAGGTTGAACCCGCCGTTGGTCCGGTCAAAGGTCCCGGATATGTGCGAGTAAGCTTCCTCGAGCTGGTCGAGGTCGACATCCAAATCTGCTGCAGCGGCCGTGGCTGTGGCTGGCTCGATGAGCGTGAGGGGTGGGGCCGGTTCTGCTCCCACATCGTCCTGGATGCCCGAGCTTTCCAGACCGGTGCTGGCAGGCAGAGTTGTGAGTGCGATACTCCTTCTCGTGCCCAAGGTTCCCTCGGCAGCGAACTCGCGGAGCTGAAGGACAATATCCTTGGCTTCGTTTCGACATTTGGTTTCCTGCTCCGCCCAGACTTTTTGGAGTTTCCTGAGTATGGCCAGGAAGTCTAGCCTCTCATCATCCTCACCGTCCAGGCTCTCGGCGTAGCTGCCAACGACGGAGTCGCCACGAGTGGGGCCGGGCCAGTACGTGCCGCCAAATACAGGCTCGAGCTCGGGGGTGAGGAACAGGTTCAAGGGCCAGCCGCCAGCGCTGTTGACGGCCTGGATGTAGTTCATGTAGATGCTGTCGATGTCTGGGCGCTCCTCGCGGTCTACAATGACGGGGATAAAGGCCGAGTTGAGCAGAGAGGCGACGGATGGGTTGCAGAATGAGTCCTGGGTGGTGAGACGGCAGTCTGCGAGGTAGGTTGATTGCCTGGGTTAGCGAATCAAGTAGAAACGAATGGCCCTGTGCGTCCCTCCATGTCGAACCAGATGTCAATGGGCTTGGAAGCAGAGGGCGTACAGTGACAAGCTTTGAAGCCAATGTGAAGAAATATAAGCTTATTATCTCTCCTGGCTCGCGCTATGGCATCGTCATCGAGCAGCTGCCACGCGACCGGAGTGTCTCGGTGTGCGCGCACGTAGGGGCTGGAGCTGTCGCCGGCGCGGTTGAGCAAAGGCCGGGCGGGAACGGAGGCGGCAGCGGCAGCGGACCGGAGCCCAGAAGCGCCCTGGCCAGGAGCATTGTGCGCGAGAGGGTTGGGTGCCGTTGCGGTCGCCGTTGCGGTTCCTGCGCGGGCAGGATCCCGCTCAGCAGCCTGAGCGGGCGGCGCGGTGGCGACAGCCTGCTGCAGCTGAGCTGACATCATCTTGGCTTGGCTCGGGAGAAGCCGAGGCGGCCAAGGCGCGCGGCGAGGGCTCTGGTAGTGTTCTTGGAGGAGCGATGAGGTTGCGAGGGAGGCTTTTCAGGCGTGCGGGTGGAGCTATTCCCGAGAAAGCAAAAGGACCAAATCGCAGCGATAGAAGCAGCTGTCCAGTTCTGAAAGCCAGGTCCTCGGCCGGCTCGGCACCCCCACCTGTTGGATAATGCAACTCTCGCATAGTGGAGGCATTTGCCCTGACCGACGCGCTGGAGGCTGACGTCGTTGGCGGGGTGGGTGGGTCGCCGCTTGGAGCTTATCGGGACTGCGGGGCGGGGGACAGGTAGGTACTCGGTCTGCGTTTCGGCGGTGGTGATCCGGCCTTTGCGCCAACAGCCGTCCCCGGACTCGGAAGGAGCATGACCAACGGTCAACATGGGAGCCACGCCATAGAAATGCAATATCTTTTGCGTACCGCCAACATGACAGCATCTTCCTGGCACTCTCGGTGTTGCCGCCTTGATACACACATGCGTCACCCGCTGGGCCCAATATCGTCTTGGCTCAGGGGCGATTAGTAACCAGCAGCAACCAGGGGGGTTGCTGAGTCCCGTCTTTATCCCTCTTCTACGTAGTATATCAGTGCCTCGGATGGTCTCTCAACTCTGGCGAGCGTCCCCATCATCTCATCAGCGTCCGAACCCTCTCGGCCCAACCACAATGTCATCAGCCGCGAGACCAACAACCACGAGGCAGTGGGTCCTGGCCAACAAGCCAGAAGGCCTCCCCATCCTCTCGGACGGGCCCGACGCCACCTGGCGGCTGCAGGAGATGCCGCTGCCGCCCCTGAAGGACGGCGAGGTGCTCGGGCTGGTGAGGTATATATCCAACGATACCGGCCTACGGGGCTTCATCTCCACCACCGTCGCGCCCGAGCGCTACTATGTGCCCCTGGTCGAGGTCGGCCAGGCCATGCGCGCCGGCGTCATCGCCGAGGTCCTCGAGTCGCGGAGCGACCGCTTCAAGCCCGGCGATGCACTGATGGACTACCACCTCGGCTGCTGGTTCGTGGCGACCTCGCGCGGCAATGAAAACTGTGTGTGCTAGCTAACCATCTCGGCCAAAACCAAGGGGCGAGCATGTCATCCTCGACGTCTCGCGCTCCGTCCCGCTCCCCTCGCCCCCGCCCGAGGGTATCTCCCTCACAAACTACGTGGGGGCTCTGGGAGCTTCGGGCTTGACGGCCTACACGGGGCTCGCCCACGTCGGCGAGCTCAAGCCGGGCCAGACGGTCGTGGTGTCTGCCGCCGCGGGCGCCACGGGCTCCATGGTGGTGCAGATCGCGCTCCGCATCCTCGGGGCCGGTCGAGTAATCGGTCTCGCGGGCTCCGACGAAAAGTGCCAGTTTGCCAAGAGCAACTTGGGCGCCCATGAGTGCCTCAACTATAACAGCCCCACCTTCGAGCAGGACCTCAAGGCCGCGACGCCGGACGAGGTCGACCTGTACTTCGACAACGTAGGCGGCAGGATCTTAGACCTGATGCTGACACGCGTCAAGAAGTTCGGTAGGATAATTGTGTGCGGCCTCGTATCGACCTACAACTCGACCGAGCCCATGGCCCTGCGGAACTTTTTCGAAGTGGTTTCGTCCGGATTGACTATTAGGGGGTTTATCATTCTTGACTACATAGACAAAGTGCCGGCGATGATGGCGGGCTTGGTTGCGGCCGTCCAGGATGGGCGTGTTAATTTAGCTAACTCGGAGACGGTGGTTGAGGCCAGCATCGAGAAACAGCCTGAGATATTCATGAGTCTGTTCAAGGGGCCAACAAGGGCAAACTTGTCACCAGCCTGCAGGTCCAGGCTTAAACTCACATGGCAAATGTCTAAGACACCTGGGAAGCCAGCCTCAGACGGGACAGATATGAAGCACTGATTAAAATTAAACTACCTGAAAACATGTTTCTTTTCCCTTTGTTATTTTCTTATTTATTCTTCCCTTGTCCCCCACGGATTAAAACGGATGCGTCTTGTTCCACTCCGCAAAGCTCACCCCGGTTTGAGGGCCATCTGCAGGTCTACCTCACTCACAGGCCCGCTGTCCTCGGTACCGTCCCAGCACCACTTGGTGAAGCAGGCGGTGCAGGCGGCGGCGCGAGGCATGCCCAGCCTGGCGCGGCTGCGCTCGACGACGGCGCAGGCCAGGCAGCGCGGCCAGTCGCCGGCCAGGGTGCCGTTGCCCTGCGTCACGAGGTCGAAGCTGTTGACCATGACCTCTCGCGTCTGCTCGAGCGAGAGCGCCGACTGGAAGTCTGAGTAGTTGGTGTAGGCGCTGTAGGGCGCGTTGGCGAGGTACAGCACGATGGGGCTCTCGTATCCCCGCTCCGGCGTCGTGGTGAGGGTGGTATCGCAGCCGAACAAGACGGGGCGGTGGTTGTAGCCCCGCCACGAACGTGGTCGGCGGCGGCACTCTCGGGAATGGGATCGGGCCTTGCGGGTTTTGCAGCGACTGCAGGTACGAGTGATATAAATTCGTGCCATTGTTCCACTGAAGCGGCACATCCTCTGCATCATCCCAGGCGATGATAAAGTCCACGTGGCGCTCCGGGCGGGCCAGCACCGGCATGGGCAGCGCGTTGAGCGTCTCGGACCCGTCGGCCGTTACGAGCGCGTCGGGCGCCCAGAAGGTGTTCTGCGTGAACTTTGTGCCGCGAAACGGATTCGGCAGAGTCGTGTAGGTCAGTTCCTGCAGCGTGTAATTGAAGAACGACTTGAAGACGGTGACGATGCCGTCGATGTCGTCCTTGGCGAAGATGGGCGTGCGCTTTTTGAGCTTTGAAGACGACGACGACGACGAGCCGCAGCGCAGTCCAGGGTGACCGCATCGCCCTCCTGACGGCCCTGGCATGCCGCCCGGCTCGGGACGCGGCTCGCGACACTCCGGCCATCGGCTTTGAGGCGGCCTCGGCAAGCCAGGTGAGGGTGGCGCGCGCCGATGACGACAGGTCTCGTTTGGAGAAGCGGCCGTTGGCGTTGTTGGACATGGCCGCCATGTACCAAAAGTTGAAGGCGTTGCCCGACGCGCCAACGACGAAGGCGATAGAATCGAAGCCCTTGACGCAGAGCGAGGAGTTCATGGGCTTGCCGGCGTTGGCGCGTGCCAGCCATTCGGTAGCATGAAGCCGCCCTGGGGTCCCTCAAAGGTGCCAAACTCGAAAGGGTTGAACTCCACTGCGGACACAGGATCAGTATATAGACAAGGGTGATTCTTGGACGGGAAAGTCTGGGCTCACATTCGTGCTGTTCATTCTCGGTGCCTTCAGGCCATAGAACTCTTCATCGTCGGCGTCGATACCCACGGCCTGCAGGATGGGAAAGGGCATATTGTGGGAACTGAACTTGTCCAACCCGGAGATGCCGCTCCAGGTAAAAGTCAGGCCGCCATTCGTGTAGGGCGCGGCCTCCCAGCTGAAAGCCTGGCCGAGGAAATCGGCGACGCTGACGTTGAATCCGGCCAGCGCCTTGTTGGCGAGCTGTCCAAACATGGTCTCAGGCCGGGCCGCCCACTGGGTGTCCCTGATCACGCCGTCGACGCGGCTGATGTTGGTCTGCCAGCTGGCGATCAGGTCGTCAATGACCGGGAAATCGCGACGGCAAGCGACGTGACGGGCCACGCCCCGCCCGACAGGCCGACAGGTACGTCATGGACTGCAGCAGGCCGCCCGTGCCCGCGGCGACCGACGCGGGCTGCCTGGCGTCAAAGGCGCGCAGCGCCCCGATGCCTGTGATGGCGCTCGCCCAGCCGCCGCCGCTGACGCACATGCCGACGACGGGCGCGTCGGCGCCGACGGGCCTGTGGCCGCAGCTGCTGCCGCTGCCGGCCCGGAGTCGCCGGACGTAGTCGGCCTTGTCGAAATCGCCATGTCGATGTTGCCCAGGTACGCCTCGAGCGAGTTGACGACGACGCCCTTGCGTCCGCGCACCACGCTTCCTCGGCCGGCGAGATGCCGCGGCTGGCCGGCCGGATCCATTCGTCGCGCTGCGGACACTGCACGATGCTGGGCGCCAGCGTGACGTTGCTCCTTGCCCCCTGGCCGGCCGCCAGCGGACGAGGAGGCAGGCTATCAGCAATGTCAGCGGCATTTGTGTTGTTGTACAGGGCAGGTTTCTCTTTTTTTCTTCTCTCTCTTCTGGCCCTTGGTGTTCTGTCCATTGGCCTCTCCTTTTTCGGTGTAAGTGTCGTGGCCCGGACAGGGGATGCTGGGAGTGGCAGGCTGGGGTAGCACTGATTAACCGACGGGACGTGCAAAGACTCGCCGCATGTGCCGGAATGGACAAAGAACACGCAAACTAAGGGCCCGGAGGCGTCGGGGGCGGGGCGACAAAGCGAAATTAATGTCAAGTGGCATTGCTGTTTATTTGAATCAAAGGCCAGGCCCCGTGGTGTCGAGATTGGCTGCGGCCCAGCAGTCTGGTCTGACTGCGGATGGCCAAGGTTTCACAAGGCCAACAAACGGGTGACAGCACCCTTCGGCCCCTAGCGAGCCCAGGCATGGTAGCCCATAGGGTGAGCTCGGATAACACGGGCGCCCGGGGGCCAGCCCAGCCTGACCGCGAGCCGTCGAGCCGACGCCACCAGCTGCAGCTAGGGTCGCGCCGGCCCGGGGCCTTGTGGCTCCACGGACACTTCTGTGCGGAGGTCTGTCTGGAAACCGTGAGGAGATGGTAGCCGCCTACCGCCCCTGTGATTATCCCGGCATGTGGGCGGCACTGCATTCACGTGCGATTATGTTGATGGTGATGGTGATGACGACGATAAAATCCTGCATTGTCAGCCATCCGTGGATCCTGTCTTGAAAGCGGGCGTGCCGGCGGCTATTTTTGGTAGCAACAAAGCGCGCGCTTATCGCCTCCTGTACGGGCGCGCAAACGCCCGCCAACGCCGCAGGCTGCTCGTAGGCGGCAAAATGGCCGCCCCGATCGTGCGTCCGCTAGAACACGACGTTGCACTCCTCCTCGGCCCACTTGCGCGGCGCCATGATGACCTCGCCCGGGAAATGCGAAACCCCGACCGGCTGCTCGATATAGCCCGCCGTCAAAGCCTGAACGTTTGGCTCCATATTTTCGCGATACATCAACATGCCCGTCGTCGGGCCTGGCAGGTAGTGCAGCAGCGTCCACGTGACCAGCTCATCGGCCGTCCACTTCTTGTCCCGCGCGTCGGACCAGAGCAGGCAGGAGCGTGTCCATCATCCACGAAAGCATCCCGACGGGCGAGTCGTGAAAGGCATAGCCTGCTGTCCGTGGTTTCGTCTTATGCAGTTGTTGGTACGCAGTGTTGGTTTCCTGGAACCACTTGGCACGTCCCAGGGCTGTCTTCTCGACCTCGGTCAAGTCCTTCTCTGCGCAGGAACAGTTTAGGCTTGGAACCTACAACAGCGGCCATGGGTGGAGGAACATCGCGAGACCAGATTCATCGGGAACGGGAAGATAGCATGACCACAGGTGGGGAGCAGCGCAACTTCCGCTGTTGACTCCTCCAGAGTCGCCAGAAAGAAACCATACCTCTTCCCAGAACCGACACCTTGACTCCATCGTAACCTTTGAGCCCGTTGCATTTCTGGCGGCAGGCTTCTACTTTAGTGATCGCCACTGTCCCCCTGCCTCTGGCAGCCGCTTCTCTGGTTGGGGTGCTTCCATCCTGCGGGAGGCCTACCGAGAGCCAGTCAAACCACTGCATCCCCCACCTGTTCGACCCGAGCCTGTTTCGTCACGTGCAGAGGCAACGTCCATCACGTCGCCGTCACCACCAGCCCACCCATTCGACAAAGCTACCCAAGCTCGGAGCCCAAGAAGCATGCCGCTCGCTCTCGTCTCTGTGGCCCAGAAGCCAGCCGACGCCTCCTGCTTGTCGCAGGCAACATCCAAACTTTAAGCTACCCTGGAGCTGCTGCGGCGACCTCACCTGCTCATGGATCGATCCATCCCCATCCGACCGGCCCGCGCGCCGTGCCACTTCTTCGCGAGTGGACGCTGCATGAAAGGCGCTTCGTGCCCATTCTCGCACGCGACCGCCCAAGGGACACCTTCGGCGCGGCCATCACGCAACACTACCACCGCGACACCCACCAGCTCGAAAAACCATGCGACGATATGCCGCTTCTTCCAAGCTGGAAACTGCCGCAAAGGCGCCGAGTGCGTGTTCTCGCACGAGGGAACGGCCAAGCCCGCCCCGGTTGTCGAGAGGACTCCCAGCAAGACCGAGACACCAGCACTGGCGCCTCTGCCTACCACCGCCGACTCCCGCAGCACTGTTCCTTGTTGTTTCTTTGCCGCTGGGAGCTGCAAGAATGGCAGCAACTGCCCATTCCTGCATAGCCCTACCATGCAGGCTGACATGCCGGCGGATCCGGGCCCCGACGCAACCCTTTTGGAGGTGAAAGAGAGCCTAGTTTGTGATCACCTTCACGAGAACGATGAACTGGCATTCCACTGGCCTAATGCGATCTCCATCTCCAGGTTGACGATCCGCACGACGATTGGACGCGAGCGTTCTTTGGAGCCGTTGTCAAGTTTGCGGATGGCGCTTCCGTCGACAACCTCTCTTTTGCTTCCGACTTTTCGGCTGTCCGTCTCGACAACCTGCCTCCGGAAAGCGCTCCCGGCTCCGTCGTCCAACTGCTGCGCGGTCTGGGTTTGAAAGCGTCGGACGACTGCGTAAAGGTCCGGCAGGCCGCGGATGGCAAAACGTCGAGCGCCGATGTCAAGGTTAAAGATCCGTCTTTCGCCGCCGCGGTCCGTGACAAGCTTTCCACGGGTTCCTCGGGCATCAGCGTCAGCCGAATCGATGTTCCGATGGCGACCGACTCGGGGCTCCACCGTATCGACTGCTGCAAAGTCCTTTGCTCCTGGCATCGTCCTACATGCACCGTGTGGCTTAATTTCCGGACGGAGAGGGTGGCGCAGAAGGTGTCGGACCGCTTCCAATCAGGGGCCTTCAAGGTCAAAAATCAGGCTGTTAAGGCTAATAACCCCACTGGAAGTGACAGCACTTGGTCTTTCAATAACCAGGCCTGGACCGTACGGCTGTCTGACGTGGACCCGGCCGCCACCAAGATGGATGTCGTAAAGCCGATCCCTGAACACTGGATGCCGACCCACGTCGAATTGGTCATGCCGACATATGCCGATAGCGCGGCCACGATCGCATCAGCGGTGAAGAAAAAGCTGCTCGAGATCGGACCGCTTGATATGTGGAACGTGGCAGAGACTGGTAGTGGGAAAAGGGCTAAAGCACAAGCTCGGTTCGAGAATGAGGAAGACGCCAAGACCGCGGAGTCGACGCTGAACAACATGACGGTAGCACGGCTGATGAATTGTACTCGTCGTTCATCTAACTCACCAGCTAAGCTTACGGTCCAGCATATCACCGTGGCCAAGATTAAAATCCCGACACGCATTTTCAACACCCTGCGAGAGCCACTCGACTTCCAAAAGGGACCCTGGTCCGAAAAACACGTCTACTTCGTGGCCTACCCGCCGAGCAACGGACACGTCGTCTTGAAGCTCGAAGGCCCCGAAACCAAAAATGTGGCCGAGGCCTATCGGACCTTATCTGGCATGGTCAAAGGTACCAAACTGGAAGTAAGCAAGAATGCGTGGTGCACCGTTGTCCGAGACCGCGCGTTTTGGCGCGACATTTTTGAGCGCATCGAAAAGGACCATGGTGTTACCGCCGTTAGGGATAGGCGTCGGTGCCAGCTAAGGCTTTTTGGTAGCACTAGCGGCTGCGAGTTTGCCAGCCAGCTCATCACTGCCCAGCTCGAAAAGCGGGTCTCTAAGGCAGTCGTTATCGAGCTGGGGGCTGGCGGGTTCCAATGGGTCTGCCGGGGAGGGTTCAAAGAGCTCGTGGCGGAGTTCGGCCCGGACAAGGTCACTCTGGACATCGTTTCCAACCCGAAGCGCATCCTCTGCTCGGGCGGCTCCCCCGACGACCATGTCAAAATCCGCGCCCTGCTGGCGAACAAGAACGGGCTGCTCCTGGGCGCCGACCCGCCGTCAAATGGCACCCCTGCCAGTAGCACGGAGTGCTCGGTTTGCTGGACCGAGGCAGAGGAGCCTGTTGTGAAGACGTCCTGCGGACACGCCTACTGCGCCGGCTGTTTCGCGGACCTCTGCGGCGCGGAGCCGACCGCGAGCACGCGGTACCTCGTCGCCTGTGTCGGGGACGCGGCCGCGTGCAAGAAGGCGCTGCCGCTCTCGGAGCTGAAAGAGCACCTCTCGTCGGCCGAGTTCGAGGACGTGCTCGAAGCGGCCTTCACGTCGCACGTGCGACGCCACCCCAGCGATTTTAGCTACTGCCCCACGCCCGACTGCGGGCGGGTCTATCGCATCACGAGCAGCAAGAAAAGCAGCGCTGCCACCGCCCCCGCAGTCTTCACGTGCCCGGAGTGCTTCGAGGCCACGTGCACGAGCTGCCAGGCGCCCTCGCACCCGGGGCTCACCTGCGACGAGCGTAAGAACGGGCCGCTGGCCAAGCTCAAGGCCGAGCTAGGCATCAAGGACTGCCCGCGGTGCAAGACGGCAATGGAGAAGACGGAGGGCTGCAACCACATGACGTGCCGGGGCTGCGACGCACACATCTGCTGGGTCTGCATGGCGACTTTTGACACGAGCGGCCAGTGCTACGACCACCTGAGCAAGGAGCACGGCGGGTTTTTGATGTTCCGGAAAGGCTCTGGTAATGCGAGCGGAGAGGAAAAGGGGAAAGAAAGAGGGTATCATCGAGCGTTCACTGGGCGAATGGGATGGAGGTCGGGCGGTGGACGGCGCCAAGGTACGTCCCGAGCTAGCCGGCTCTCGCTGCGGTGTTAGGTCGGTGGGGCGGGGTGGACCGAGGCAGTCAAAAATATCGATGGTAGTTGGAGAGCCGAAGGAGATTCGGAGCGACAAGAGAAAAGATGCGTGGAATTGAGTTTCGTGATGGCGTAGGGAGTTAGTCTCAGAGGCTCAGACGATTCCAGTAGAAGTTGGCGCGCCCGCCGTCGATTTGGATTTGATTGGCTGGGTGCCAAAGTCACTAGCCCGTGCACGGGATTTTTTTTTGGGGGGGGGTGGGGCGACTTCTACGGAATCCAGTCTGAGGAAGGAAGGTGAATTTTGGCCACGGAGTCGGGACCGGCCTATACAAAAAGCAAAAACCGTTTTTACGAACTCGCGAATAACTCCGCCGAATAGTAACTACTAATTGCTTATTTTAAAAAAAAAGTCATTTTAAAAGCTATACTTTTAATAAGGGCGAAAAAGTGCGTAAGCCGTTTTATAATATATTTCGTTTATTTTTACAAATAACCGGCGTTAATAATATCGAATAAGGGAATTAAAAGTACCTCTGGACAAAATCGTGGAGTCTATCAATAACTATCGGCACAAAGGCGTTGAGGTTGTCGTCGATGATGCGCTCAAACAGCCTTAGGGCGTCCTCCTCGTTCATGTCCAGGTGGAAGCGGTCCTTGACCTTGAGCACGGCCTTGTCGGGCTCCAGGCGGATGTCGGGGATGTTGGCATCCACCATGAGGCTGAACAGATTCAAGATCAGGTTGCTCGACTTGCGCAGGGCCGAGAAGGCCAGGAAGCAGTACTGCTTGAAGGCACGGAACTGTTCCGACCCGGTGCCTCCCATGGCGTCCACCATCTCACGCGAAAGTTTGACCGCTGGCGCGAACGGCTTGGGGTCACGTCCGAGAATGAAGCCAAAGTCGGCGTGGAAAAAGTGGCCATCGGGCGCCAGGAGGAGGTTGTCAAGGTGGCGATCGCCCACGCCGAGGATGTACGTGATTACGCAGTAACCTGCGCACGACCGCACAAACACGTCGTGGGCCTCCTTGCGCACGCCGAGCGGCGCGCTGGCGTCCGGGTTGTGGTGGCGCAGATAGCCCAGCGCCGTGTCGGCCCGGAACCTGCTCGCGATGGACTGGAAACTGGAAGAGGCGACGAACTGCGTCAGGCCCGCGCTCGTGCTCGTGGCCAGGATCTTGTAAGGCGACAGCTTCAGGTCCAGGTTCTCCTTCTGCAGCAACTGGTCCATGAGCGTGATGATCTGCACCACAAGCTGGTCTTGGCGCAGGTCGTCACCCGTCTTGAAGAGTACCGGGTATTTGAGCCCGGCCTCGGTCCGGAACGTGACTTTGATCGGGTGCAGCGACGACTTGAACACGGTCGTCTCCTCGGGAACCACGCCGACGATGCGCACCGCCGGGTCTAGCGGCAGCGGCAGCGCGGGCTGAATGGACGCCAGCTCGTTCTTGGGGTCTGTCAGGAAGTGCTTAACACGCTCGGTGCGCTTGGCAATGGTCTCGCCCGACTCCTTGATCTCGGCTGAGATCTTGGATAGGATGGCAATCCACTCGGCCTGGCGTAGTAGCGTCTTGCGCGCGTCGACGCCGCCAGGCCGCGCCACGAGCTCTGTCATGAAGTCGTAGGCGACCTTGCGGTAGATCCCGCGGTACTCGGGCAGCTGCTCCTGGCTGGTGTCGTCGCACTCGACCATGAGGTACCAGTAGAGATAGTTGCCCAGCATGAAGTTCTGGCTGGCACGCGTGATGAGGAAGCGGGCAAGGGACGACGCTTGCGTGGCCTCGCGGCTGCCCTCGGCTGAGATGTGCTCGAACTTTAGCGCCTGCACTAGCTGCAGCAGGTACAGTAGCAGCTCCTGGTCGTCGGCCTTGCGCAGGCGGTCCACGGCATACGCCCTAATCGCCGGGTACTCGAACGTGGAGCCGAGCAGCTCAAGTGCATCATCGACATCAATTTCGGTCCACTTTCCCAGCACCTGCACCGCCTGCTTGGACTCGCTCTGGTCATGCCAGTTGACCGACTTGACGAACTTAGTCAGCGCTCGCTTGTCTCGGCTAAGGTGGTAGCGGAACTTCCACACGAGGTCGCGCTCGTCCGCCGTCAGAATGTGAGTCGGCGAGTAGGCCAGGATCAAGTTCAGCTCGTCGCGTGTCTTGGGGTTTGGCTTCAGGTCCTTGTCCATGGCTCCGTGCCGGTGCTGGCCGCGCACAAGCCGCCGGTGTTTGCTCTCGGCAGGGTTGTCCTTGGCGCCCACCTCGGGGTCATACACCCGCACCAGCCGCGCCCCTGACCGTTCGCCGGGGCTGTTGATGCCGGGCCCGTACAGAACCTCTGGGGGCGGTTTGAGGGCTATGTTGGACTGTGACGCCGACATGTGCTGCAGCGACGAGATGGGCGGAGGCGGGTATTCGTGGTCGGCAAAAACCACGGGGAAGTCGAAGCGGGGCAGCTCGACGTTGAGCAGGAATTTTGAGGCACGCTCTTCGTCTTCCTTTTCTGCTGCACGATGCTGTTGTTCCCCTTTGCCCTCTCGCTGTTGTTGGACTGTTCGCCTTCGGCCTTCTGTTGTAGCGCCCTCTGCCTCTGGAGAGTCCTAAGCGACGACCTCGCTGTCTGCAGGCCCCGCTTCTCAAAGCCGCGGAAGACCAGCTGATCAAGCCACTCGACACGCGGGATCTCTCCCATTTCGTGCTTTTTGAATAATTTCTCCATTCGGTCAAGCTCCTCGGCGTCCTTGTCGAGAGCCACGGCCTCGTCCCGGCGCTTCCTAGGTAGCATCGCGGGAGTGGTCGAGTCATCACGGCCGTCGGCCAGCTTGTGTCGATAGACCTGACACTTCTGGCGGCCCTTGTGGACTTGGTTGTCCCTGTCAAAAAGGGGCAGGGTGGTGCCGCCGAAGGGCACGGCGTGACCCTGGGCGTCTTTGCCGCCCGTGGGCGACAGATCCCACAAGGTGATGGCGAGGCGGGTATTCAGAGGCACATCGCAGTACTTGATGGGCAGAGTCAGCCACTCATTCCACCGCCGCTCGGCCTTGAAGGCGCGGTAGGCGGTTTGGACCGGCACGGTCAGCGGCTTGGAGCCGGCCCAGACCTGAACGGTGGCGTAAAGATCCGAGTTGGGGTTGGTGTTGGAGCCGACATGGCGGAGCTCTGGGCGCTGCAACAGGGCGGAAGCGCGATAAGGTACCTCGTCGCCCTCGAGGTTGATGATGCGAATGCTGACGGGGAAGTCGAGCGCCTCAGAGCTCGCGAACGAGAAGGGCTCCGTCTCTCTCATATCGGCGGCGCGGCGCAACAGCACACAGCAGGAGCGCGGTCGGTTGCTCTGGCGGCTCACGTTGCAAGTTTAGCATGGCGAGCACATGAGGCGAGGTGGTTGTGTTGTGTTGTCGAGCGTTCGTTTTTTTTTTTCGCAAGGACCCTTGGTCTGCCCCTCGTGACTGTCTCAGGCGGCGACGACGAACGATGAACGATTGATGCGTGAGGGACGGGAGCTGCGTATCCCCTAACTCTTCAGCTCCCCACCTTGATCCACTGACCAGGTATCCACTTCCCCACAGTGGCACAACCTAGCTCAACGCGTCAACCCTGCCAGAATCTTATCAACGCGTTGCGATTCCAGGCGAGGCACAACCACCGATGGACATGGAACAGCGGCATGGGAGCATCTACCAGGCAGTGACCGTATCCAGTAGAGACGAAACCACCCGCTGCTTGACGTCCCGTCCGCACAAAAAGCGGCCAAGCAGAGCCTGCAACCCTCTTTGCCAAGTCGGCCAGACTGCCGCCCCTAACCCACCATCATGGGTGACCATAACGACGGCGATCTGGATCACTTCGATCCGGATCAGTCGCTCGACGAGCGGCGCGAGATCCAGCGCAATGTGCGCGGCCTGCTGCGCAAGACAGCCGAGAACCAGGAGGACCTGCTCTCGGCGCAGCCAACTCTGTACGCCGAAATGCTGCGCGAAGCCGACGGCTACATCCACCAGATCAAGCAGACATTCGAGGCCACCGTGGACTCCCGCCTGATTCTCAACATGGCAGAGACGGCCTACCGTCGCTCCAATCGCCTGACTGTCGGTGCCGGGACCGTTGGCGGCGTCGACGTCGACGAGCTCGTCTCCAAATGCATCACGTACATGAAGCACGGCCGCGGCATCGCCGACGACTCCCACGCCGAGCTGTCCAGCACCCAGCACCGCCGCCGCCGCCGCACAGCTGCTGGAGGTGGCGGCGGCTCGCGCGACGAGGACGGCGACGAGGATGGCGACGACGGCGACACACTCAACTGGGCTCATTTTGGCAAGTACGCCTGCGTCCCCTACGTGCGGCGCCCCGCCCTCCCAGGCCTGCTCCTCGGGCCGCTCTCGGTCGAGCGCAAGGCCCGCAAGGTGGCAAAGCGCACGGCGCCGCTCCGAATCAACAGCTTACACGAGGTCCGGCCCGAGGTCCTGGACCCGGAGGCAATGCGGGCCGGGGCCAACGCCGAGAAGGGTGACCTGACGGCCACGTGCACCCGCATATTCCGCCTGCTCCGCACGGCCGAGGCCGACGGCCAGGCCGCTTGTATGCTCGCCGTTGAGAACGAGCTACCCGAGCACCTGCGAGACGACGCCGATGCGCTCCGGCCCTTCTACGACCGCTTTGCCATCCGCGACACGGGCGGCATCGACCTGCTGCGCTTTGCCGTCAACCCGCGCTCCTTTGCCCAGACGGTCGAGAACATGTTCTACATCAGTTTCCTGATCCGCGACGGCAAGGTAAATCTAGAATTTGACGACGATGGCCTCCCGTCGATATGTGAGTCCTCAACTGCCCTCTTTCCGCGCTCGCGACCCCAACATGTGTTCGCCCATGCTTCTTGTTCTAACATTGTTTGCTGGCAGCGCCTCTGGATGACGACGATGACGGCGAGTCAGCCGAAAGGTCAAATCCGACGAGGCACCAAGCCATCATCGAGCTGGACCAGGCGAGGTGGAGGGAGGTGATCGACGTCTTTAACATCACGGAGTCCATCATCCCTCACCGCGCCGACACAGACAACAGCGGTCCTGGAGCGAGAGGATGGTACAGCAGCTAGGCGAAACGGCCGCGGCCGGAAATAGCCATATCTGCGATTCGTCATTTTCTCCTCTGATTGGACTGTCCTTTCATCGTTGGGCCCCTGCATCTGCTTCCTCCATTTACTGTGATACCCTGTTTCAATAGCTAACGCCTAGCCATTTCTAAACAATGATTTCTATACAAACCATTCCCAATATCCAAATCTGGTCCAATGCTATTCTCTGCCAGACTCGCTCTCAAGTCGTCCTCCCAATACAATAATATAGAGTTATTGTGAGCTCCAAGCGACGCAGGTCTTCAAGGTTTCCCCAAGGCATCCGCAGGACCCTACTACTGTTTTTGCAATTGACCGACTTGCCGGCATATCGAGAGCCCTCCCTCAATACGAATGGCGGCATGACCCGACGAGGCCTGATTACGGGCAGGTTTCCAATGGCCCGTTGCCGTATTGTCGACGCCGACCCCAATTGTCCCCCGTTCACCAATTGAAGCTGTCACCATCCTCCCCACAATAGCCGCAACAGCCACGTGAATAACCGACAAATTCGCCTGGATGCCTCTCGTTCAGAGCAGCTCCAGGTATAAATATCTCGCGCCATTTTCCTTTTCATCTGGTCCGGATCTGAACTTGGACCAGACCAGACCAGACCACCGACAACTTTACTTCTCTGTTGATATTCGACCGGACCACGCCGTCGTCTAGATTCTCCTGTCCCTTGCTCCCTTGTTCGAAGACCTTGTTGACCGAAGTCTTGTCCGCCAATAGACCGAGATGGATTCCGCGTGCTCTCCTGTCGTTGTCCCCTCTTCTCCTGCGGCTGGTCCCGCCACCTCTCCATCGTCTCCGGTACCGACCGAGTGCCCTTCTCCCGTGACCGTGTCGCCCGAGCCCTCTGCGGCTGGTTCCGCCGACACCTCTTCCAGGTCGAGCCGGTCCTCGTCTCCCCTCTTTGTCGCGTCTGCCGCTGGCGGTGACGACGACGACAACAACAACAACGACAGCGACGACGACGCTAACATCGAGCGACAACGTGAATATAACGAGGAGATGGAGAAGGAGCTCTATTCTGCATACGCCGAAATTGGCAAGTGTGAGATGCCAATGCCGTTTCTGGCAAGGAGTGATTCCAGCGGCCACCGTAATTCTATCCCTTATTTTCGCCCATTTTCATCCCTGAACAGCCCATGTTTGCGTGGGGCATTAGTAGCACTGTTGCTAAGTGACGTCAAGGATGGAGCTTGGAGAGAGGTAGGCGCCGAGCCAAAGTTGGAAACGAGTTCCACTGGATGCTTCTTTAGGTACCTGGTATGTATGGTGGATTGCGTAGACCACAGCTGTCTGTAGACTATCGTCGATCTATACTTGCCAAGACCGCAATACACAATATCAGTCCTCGGCTTGTGTCCTGTCCGAGCTCAGTCAACTATCACATGTCCGAGCCCACACAATATTCCATGCCCGATCCGTTGCATCTCCTTTCCTTTTTTAGGCGCAGATCCCAATGACACCGCAAGCCGGGCGGCCACCGGCGTTGCCAGTCTTCTTGCTCTCGGCATGGCCGCCCTGGCCGAGGTCGTCGGTGCCGGCGTGGACGACGACGGTACGGCCGATGACGCTCTCCGGGCCGATCAGCTTGATGAGCTTGTCCTCAACGGAGCCGCTGGAGTTGCCCTGCGCGTCCGTCTCGAAGTTGCCGAGGTCACCAACGTGACGGTTCTCGTCGCCAGGGGCGCCGTGCTCCTTGTTGTGGGGGTTGACTATAGAGAACCATCAGATCCAAAACCCATGCATGCTTTGGAGAGACGGAGCAACCTAGGATAGGGAGCGAAAGGTGATATGACATACAGTGGGGGCCGGCAGAGGTGCAGCCGTTGGTGTTGTCGCCAAAGGCGTGGATATGGAAGGCACGCTTGGCGTTGGGGTCGTTGCCGCTGAAGTTCCAGGTCACTTTGGTGGGAGCAGACTCGGACTCCTGCTCGAACGTGACGCTGCCGCTCACCTGGATGGTGGCGTTGGGGTCGGGGCGGAGGACGGCGACTGCGAGGGGGGCTCGTTAGTTAAAAGACCCATGGCGCGAACCCAGCCGGCCGGGTCTGGAAGCCACCATTCCCCAGGTTCCGGGAGGGCGGGTGTAGCCGCTAATCGCCGGGCCGGCACGAATGAGGATGGCGAGGACGATGAGCGGCCATCAAGGTTACGCGTGGTGCGTGCAGCCATGAAAACATGCTCAATCAAGCGCATCGGCATGGCACAAGCACCTGGATGGTAGCTCCGAGGTGGTGTTCATTGGATGCATGGTGGGGTAATTCGTGGAAACGACAAGGTGATGGATGGAGGTGTAGTGAGATATAAAAGGCGTCTTGGGCTTCCATCCTACGTACCGGCCTTGACCATTTTGATGGATTGAGTTTGGTTGGTTTGGTTGATTTGGTGATTCGCTCGGGTTTCTCGAAGTGAGGGTTTCAAGGGGTGGATAGGAGGGGAGAGAGGAATGGGAGAAGAGGAGCGGAGGAGCAAGAAAGAAAAGGGCTTCGTCACCCGAACCAGCCGAGCAGAGGGGACCACCTACTCAGGCCAACTAAGGTCGGAGACCCGAGCCGAGCAAAACCTTCGATCCGGACCAGACTCAGAGGAAGGTGGGGGAGGGGTGTCGGTCGCTGTTCCAGCATGGAAGGCCGTCACCAAAGAGCACGGCTGGCGGTGCTTTGGGGCTCCTGTTTGGCCTGCCCCACTCACGGCTTTTGCACCTCCATCCGAATCTACCGCCCCGGGCCCAATTGCGGAGCTGGGAGCTCTGCTGTTGCATCAACCTTCCGTCATCCAGTGCATGAGAGGCTGCGTACGAGGGGTGAGGGGCGCTGACAAATGGAATGGCGATTTCGTCATAAGCAGAGCCAGCGCCGATCGGCACCCGACACGCATAACCCGCGTGGGAAACAACCTAGCAAGCAACCGAGCGGATTGAAGGGAGCGATGTCAAACATCTGAAACATGCGTGCGCGAGGCTGGTTGCAGGTAACTGTTGAAATCAAATCCCGATTGGTGTTATACTTGGCGCCCCTGATATAAACAAGACTTTCTTAGCTTCCATGTCAGACGAGGACCGTCTGGACTGCCGCTGTAGGGCTGTTTCCCTTGCTGTGGCAGCATCTTGCTGTACAAATTCCCGTACCTTTCCTGCCTCTTTATTTTGCCACTTCCTCCCCGGCAGTGGCTGGCGAGAGCAACAAACGGCCCGGACGTTTCTTCAACCGTGCTCGCGAGAAATAGCCGGGGCGCTCGCCTTAGGGCTCACTTGCTGCTATTGCGGGCGAAGAGGATGAGGCGCTGGCATGCCATAGCATAAATCCTTCCTCAAGAGGTCGACTATGCCAGCCCCTCAAAGGGCACCCTGCTGCGGGTTGACTTATTCTACTTGTTGGAACTGGCAACCGCCGACCGTGTAATGTTACAGAACACCAGCCCAATCTCAACTAAGCTCAGGATATGTGGAGAAGACGCGTGTCACACTCTAAGAAGCAGCCGCAAGTAGAGGGGTGCCTGGCTGATTGGCTATTCTTTATTCGCAGGATAGTAGAAGCAGACTTTGGGTTTGACATGTGTCACCGCCGTTGAGCTGTCGAGGCAGCCGTAGTGTGCGCAGCGACTATCACGCATCTTTGAGGTCAAAAACAGCAGACGATTCGACAGGCTGCGCGTGTCTACCCCGGCAGCCGAGGGCACCCCCCAGGACCCCAAGGAGAAAATGTGCATCTTGGCACAGCTTGAGCACCTGCGGTTGGCTTGTCGGTTCGCCTACTGCATGTAGCATCACTGCCCCGCAACTTCGCTGGCGATCAAATCGCCTCTACCCCGAGTCGACTGAGGCATAGGTGTTGGCTCGCTGGCATGTTTCTGGATACACGAGATCTGCCATGCACGTAGGCTTTAGTGGCAGAGAGCACGGGACCTGGATCTCACATGAGGCAGGTCCTTGTGTTTCTCTGCCGTCTTTTCCCGTCGAGTCGTTGTCAAAGTCCCAGTGAGTGCTTCGAAAAACCGGGACGACGAAGGAGTCAAGACAATCCAACAAAACCCTGCTTCAAATGCACGACAGGGATCGATACATCAACGGGAAAGAGACGGAAGATACATCAACGGGAAAGAGACGGAAGAAACGATCTAAAAAAACACGAGTTTAAATAGCGGCCAGCCAGATGCGGTAAAGAAACGTCGAGGCACAGGACACACGCGCCTCCTAGCACGTCGTCGCAAGCCCGTAATAGATAAAGCTGCAACCGGCTAACAACGTCGATGGGGGAAAGCTTGCAATGGATGTGTGAAGATTGAGAAGCACATAAGGAATAAGACCAAGTAGAAGCCAAGCGTGTGCGTGCCAGCGGTTTTCCAGCAACGGCCAGCCACGCAGCCGAAATGGAGCTGTTGTCGCACTGTAATCAACTGGCACGCACGGCCCTGGGCGCGGCTGCCCGTCTTGTCGGGCACTCACTTGTGCCGCTAGCATGGATAAATGACATCCACCATCTGACCTCGACACGGTGTGAGGGCCGCTCCTATACGCACTGGCTAGCGCTCGCCCGGACTGGGCATTTGTTTCGCGATGGTAATGCTGTCCTGGGGTGGTAGGGCGTGGAGGCGCGCGGAACATTCAGCCTGACAGAGTGTCCTGATAATGTGATGAGCCTGCCCCGGCCTTTTCCTCCCACACCGACACCAGAACCTGTGAATTATCGTCGGTGGCAGAATTAGGAAAACGCCGACGACGACGCCACGCAATGAGCGAGCCGCCCTGTGGCTTAGGCACATACGCTCCCCGCCATCCTCTCGCAGTGCGTGCGACCCCTGTGGAGGCAGCGGAGATCCACCCGCAGTTGCGACGCTGGTTCGATTGGGAGGTCTCCAGCCCACCACCTGCCGCACCAAAAACGCCGTAGGGCCAGCGCCGACAATTGGGCGTCTCAACGCCTGAGAGCGACAACCTTCCCGAGTCCTATTCGCAGCCAGATAGTCCTCCAACGCCGTCGTCGCAGGGGCCCATCCAGGTAGGCCAAGTGCGCGCACATCACTTTTAATTGCGCAGAACACCCTGGCCTGCGTGACTTGGACGGCTTTTGCTCTCCCCTCTTTTAGGTTCCCTGCGCCTCCCTGCAGTGGTTGGATCGAGACGGGCTGGACAACCGACCCAGCGAGCCAGATAGACTCGAGGCCCCCTCCCGACCATAGCACCCGTCGAGCCAGCACCACGCCACCGCCATCAGCCCGATTGCTCGCGATTTGCGCCATCGCCCGCTCTCCTTTGGGCTGGCAGTCAATCCGTCGCGCGGCCGAATTTGTTTCTACCCCTCGCATCGGCGGCCTCAGCAAGGCCGCAATCTTGACGGCCCGCCTCGACCCGACCCGACTCGACTTCCTCGGACATGTCTTTCAACAGCGACGGCCGTCGGTATGGCCATGTGCCACCGGCGCAGTATCCTGTCCCCGGCCAGCAGCCTCAGGCCCCCTACGGACGCCGATCAAGCTTCCACCGCGGCGATGACGCCGCCCACTTCGACGTCCAGGGCAACGGCGGCGCAAATCGCGGCGAGGATGAGCTCTTCCTGACGAGCCCCACCGCCGGATCCTCGTCGTCCGCCTCGGCCACGAGACCAGGCAGCTACGGTTCCATCAACGTCGGCATGGCCGGATACCAGCACCAGTACCAGACCCCACCAACCCCGACGACCTACAATCCCGCGCAGTTTGCCTCGCAGCCCGTGTCCAGCTTTGGGCGCTCGCAGAGCACTTCGCAGGTCCCCATCTCGGGCCGGTACGGCAACACCCCGACCACGCCCACGTACCTACCGCAGTCGCCCACCAACTACACTCCCCAAACATACAACCCTGCCGCCTACGCCGGCACGACTGCGACGAATGCCGGCGTGCCCCAGCGGCATCCTACTTACGCTGGCTACAGCAACTATACCCCCTCCTACAATCCCGCCGCCCCTATACAGCCCTCCCCTGTGACCTCGACGCCGGCATACGGTCAACAGAGTCTCCCGTCCTCTCAGTCGGTCCAGGCCGGATATGCGCCCGCGCTCCCCAGTCCCCAATACGGGACCTCGACGAGCTCTTCAACCGTATCATCCCAGGCGGTCACCTCCTATGACACGTCGTCTTCGTACTCCAACAACAACTATTCGGCAGCGAACAACAACTACTTTAACTCGTACACCAACGGTTCTGTGCCGTCTGCTTCGGCGTACCATGGTGGCGCATCGCAGCAGACTCCATACCCCGCTCAGAATGTTATGCCTGCCGAGCCGAGCTACTCGAGCGACGCGATCTATGGCCATGTCAGGTCCAACTCCCACAGCTCCCCCTTGCCCTCACCGCCTGGGCATGTTGCCCAGCTGTCCCCCTCGGCTCTCCAGAGGCACCCAACAAATGCCCCACTCCCGAGCCGCCCAGCAATGGAGAACGTGCCTGAGGAGCAGCAGGACTGGGACCCCAGCGGCACGGGCACGCAGAGTGACGACTCGATAGCCCAGGATAGCCTCATGGAGGAAATAGACAGAGACTTGGCCGAGTTGGCGAGCTCCCAATCGACGACGCGCTCGCACTCGCGCCGCCCGCGGCCCATCAACGGAAACTTGTCGGATGACGACCGAAACCGCCTACGCCGCTACGATACCGACAGCGACCCCGAGGGTGCCTTTGGCGTCTACGAAATGCAGCAGGCGCTCATGGACGACCGTAGGTTTAGTGGCGGGAACTCGGCCCCGCACGACCCTGCCACGCCGCCACCGCCGCTGCCTGCCCCGCCAGAGGATCACGGCATAAGTGATGGCGAGTTCGTTATGGATCTGGGCCTCGCCAGCGGCGGATACGCCGGCACGCTATCCTATGACAATAACATAGGATCTCCACCTCAAAGCGCCTCGCTACCTCCCGAGGGCGGTCGGCCACTGCCAACACCAGGCGCGCCTCAGTATGGTAATGCTCATATGGACTATGGCGGGACTGGCGGGCTCCAGGCCCCGACGCGGCGGTCACGAAGCTTCGACCAGGGGGACGAGCGTGTGTCTCTCCGCTCGGGCAGGAGCGGGAGCGAATCGCCCCTCAAGGATGAAGACTACCCGGACATGTTCTACCACCCTGGTCTCAGCAATCGGCCGCTTCCCTCGCTCCCTCCCGGATCCGACAGCAGCTCGATGGTGTCCGCCCGCCCTTCGACGCGGTCGAACTACCAGCACGGGTACTCGCAGAGTATCGAGTCTAGGCCAGACGCATCCCTCTTGCCCAGCGCTCAGCTACAGCAGCAGCAACAACAGCAGGTTGAAAGGTCAATATCGTTGTCAAGCCACAGCACGACCCCTCATGTCCAGGTGCCAGGGCGTTCGCGCACTGATGCGGCCGACGAGAGGAGGAAAGCCCACCGGAATATGGCGCAGCAGGCCGCCCAGGGAGCCGGACTCCCGTACGATGGGTACGACACGGGGACACCGTCGTCATCCATGGCATACGACGCCATCACGCTGCCAGCGGGTGGCCGGCGTAAGGGGTTCATTCCGTCCAAGCTGAGCTCGAGCGACATCCGGCGGTGCGCGGAGCCGTGGGCACTCAGCGGCATCGCGGCTTGGATCCGCGAAATGGCCGAGGGCGAGCCAGACCTGAAGCAGAAGACGATCGAAGAGGGCCTGGTGAAACTGTTCAGCACCAAGGTGCCAACGATGAATGTGGCAGACGCCGAGACGCTGGCAGCCGATGCCTTCAACTCGATGCTGGAGGCTGGCATCCTGGTGCGCGAGGAGGAATGGGTCAAGTTTGGGCCTGGTTCCATCTCGGGTGTGCTGTGGCAGCTGACAGGCAGCGGATGCTACTCGCCCAAGCTGCACGAGGATGAGATCCAGGGCCGGTGCTACTCGCACCACTGTACCAGGACGCTCAAGAAGGCGAACCTGGATGACCTCATGTCGGAGGAGTCGGCAAAGAAGCTGGGCTGGGCCGAGATGTTCCACGTGACAGCGGAGCAGATAGCACAGCGGCCCAAGAAGGAGACGGAGCGGCAGAACATCCTGCATGAAATCGTGCAGAGTGAAGAGGAGTACATGAACCAGCTCGAGGTGCTGCGGGTGCTGTACAAGGAACAGCTCAGGGCATGGGAACCGCCCATCATCACACCCAGCCGACGCGACAAGTTCATCAACACCGTTTTCGGACACGCGGATGCAGTGCAGCAGACCAACAAGGAGAACCTGCTGGCGCAGCTCAAATACCGCAGAACGAGCAGGGCCCCTGGATCACTGGCTTCAGCGACATCTTCCGCGAGTGGATTCGAAAGGCCAAGGAGCCCTATATCGCCTTCTCGGCCGCTTACCCCTTCGCGGTTCACATGGTGCGGCGCGAGGCGGAGCGCAACCTGCTGTTCCGGCAGTTCCTCGACCATGTCCGCAGTCACAAGCGGTCGGAGCGCCTGGGCTGGGACACTTTCCTCAAGGCTCCCATCACGCGGCTGCAGCGGTACGGCTTGCTGCTGTCGACCGTGCTCAAGAACTCGACCAAGGACGACGACGAGAAGGCCAATCTAGGCAAGGCCATTGAGGAAATCCATCTGGTCACGCTCGAGTGCGACAAGCTGGTCGATGAGATGACCAAGAAGGTCAATCTGGTCGAGCTCCAGTCGGCGCTTGTGCTCCGCCCGGGCTTCCAGTCCAACCTGCAGCTAGACGCCGCCGGCGCCATGGCCCACGAACTGCAGATGTCTGGAGACCTGCAGAGGATGGGCTCCAAGGGTGTGCGTTGGGTCGACACGCACGCGTTCCTGTTTGACCACTACTTCATCCTGGCCAAGGTGATCCAGTCGGGCAGGGATGGGAGGACGGAGAAGAAATACGACGTATCCAAGGAGGTGAGTTGCCTTTCCGGCCTGACTCCATTCATGCACGCACGCACGCACGCATGCATGCATGCAGCCTCGATATGCTAACAACAGCCATCCGTTTCATCATTCACAGCCAATCCCTATGCCTCTGCTGTTCCTCGAGAGCATGAACGACGACCCGGTTTCCAAGCAAAAGGGCATCACGGCCCCCTCGCCAGGACGACAGCGGCGGCGACGTCCGGGACACAACTGAGCAAGGTAGCGTCCAACGGAGGCGATCGGCCAATGCTAGAGCACACGGCCACGGCGTCTTCGGTGGGGTCGCTCAGCGCAACATCGCGGCTGGGAACACCGGGCGCAGGCGAGGAAGGAAAGATCCTGTATCCATTCAAGGTCAAGCACCTGGGCCACGAGGTGTACACGCTGTACGCAACGTCGGCGCAGAACCGGCAGGAGTGGTGCAACAAGATCATTGAGGCCAAGACCAAGAGCGCGCGGGGCCTGCACGCACAGAACGCGGAGCCGTTCCGGCTGCGAGTGCTGGCGGACAGCGCTTTTGCTTATGACTCGCTCTCAGCCATGGGCAGGACGGCGGGGTGCCAATTCGGGGCACGCCGCTGGACCGGGCGATCCGCGAGATGGAGAACGAGTACGGGCCCGGGCGGGGCCCGGCGGCGGTGTGCCGGGCGCAGGTCAACTGCGCGGCGTCTTTCACGGCGTTCGGCAAGTCGGTGACGGCCATCGGGACGGACTTTGGCGTGTACATCTCCGAGGCCAACAGCCCGCGCGGATGGACGCGGACGGTGCAGGCCAACCGGGTGACGCAGATGGCGGTCCTCGAGGAGTTCTCGGTGTTGCCTGCTGATCGCGGACAAGTCGCTTGTGTCGTACCCGCTTGACGTGGTGGCGCCTGTGTCCAACTTCCCGGCGCCAGCGCATGACAACCCGCGGCGGGCACCAGTGCGGCTGGCCAAGGACGTGTCCTTCTTTGCGACGGCGCGCATGAAGGACCGCATGTTGGTCTTCTTCAAGCGCAAGGAGGGCATGCACAACACCTTCAAGGTGCTCGAGCCCGTGTTCCAGAAGTCGACCGAGAAGAAGACACGGCTGTTTGGCGGCCGGCGCGGGGGCTCGGGCAGCACCGAGTACTTCAGGGACTTTGACGAGTTTTACCTGCCGACCGAATGCTTCTCGCTCAACCTGCTGCAGACCTACATCGCTGTGGCGACGGCCAAGGGCTTCGAGCTGCTGACGCTGGACAAGAAGCAGACCATGTCGGTGCCGCGCGACCTGACGACGCCGGCCATCGCGGGCATTGCGCACCGCATCCGCGACCAACGGCCCCTGGGTATGTTCAAGCTCAACGATCAGGAGTTCCTGCTGGCCTACGAGGACTGCGCCGTCTACATGGACAAGCACGGCGAGGTCTCACGCACACTTGTCATGGAGTACTCGGGTAAGCAGAAGAAGGCGCACTCGGCCACCATGTTTGGCCAGTACCTGCTGCTGTTCAACGAGGATTATGTCGAGGCGCGCAACGCCGAGAATGGTCGCCTGCGCCAGATCGTCGCCGGCCGCGACGTGCGATGCCTCGACTATGGCTACCGCGGCCCCACGGGCATGAACGCGGGCGGACCTGGCGCCGGCGGCGTGGGACCCCCCCTCACCAACAGCAGCCTCCCCCTTACGGGCCGGGGGCCGGGGCCGTCGGGCAAGGCTCCAAGGGCACGGTCAAGATCTGCATGTCGCACCCCGAGGTGCCCGGGCAGCAGATTGTGCTCGAGCTGCTGCTCAACGACGGTCACGTTGAGAGGTAGTCCGAGCTGAGCTGGATGTGCCTCGGACGACATGGGTCGAAAGAGAAAGAGGAGAAAGACGAGCGGTTTCAAACACTACGCGACGATGACTAGCCACGCACTTGTGATGGTTCAGGATAAGGGGCCTGAGTGGGCGCGAGGATTTAACTCTTATGGTGCAGGAATTGTATATAGGTGCATGTTTTCTGTGGATAAGTCGATGGAGATGGCTGCGATTCAGGATGACGATGGTCTTTGGGTTGGTTCCGTTTCTGGTTTCCGTCATCACTCGAGGGCGTCTCTTTCCGCCTTGTTTCATTATTTCTACTGCTATATCTTTCTTCTCCTTGCCCGGTTGGCCAGTTGACCGGATAAGGGGCTGGCGCGCGGATGCGCGACATGTTCGTCCCCTCCTTTACTATACCTCCATTATCTCTACTACAGTCCTACTGTTATCATGACGTTTTCCGATTTCGGTTCCCTGGCAGGCAGCTCGTTGCCAAGTGCGGTTGACTGTGCGCGACGGTTCATGCAGCATTCGTTCTTTTATTCGGGCATCCATTTCTTGTTTCCCCCCCCCCCCCCCCCCCCCCCCCAGGAAGGTGTGCTTGACGGGGTTGATTCTCACAGGATTTGAACAAGCAGATACCAGGTAGATGACGCCATATTTCTTTCAACTTCAACTTGCACTCGACCTTTTCCGTTGAAAGAAACCCTTCCTTTGTGCACTGAATCCTGCCAACCATCTACATGCAAAAAGAAAGATGTAAGGGCTGGCTGACTCCGAAACGGATTGATAAGAGCAACGACACGCCTTCGTTGCCTGACTGACAAGTGAAACCAACAACCAAAGAAAACGCCCAAATGCCATCCATCCATGCCAACGGAACAACATATGAAAGGAAAAGAAATATGGAAGAAGAAAATGAAGAGAGACGTGAGAGAGAAGGTCCGGTCCCGAAAAAAACGAAAGAAAGAAAGCAAGAAAAAACCACAGAGGGTTACATGATTTTGACTTCTTGTATATCCTCTATCAGCCACGTCAAAATCTCCTTGATCCACTATCCCAAGCCCCTAGAACCACCCCGACAGCGCCAACACTCTGCGCGACTGCGAGAGATGTCGGTGCGCCTTTTGATGCCTCTCTCTGTCTTTGGCTGCTGGGGCTAGATGCCTCAGCTAGGCCACTTATACTCGGATGGAGAGCAGCCATCCTAGCTAGACGTGACCGCTCCTACGGCGGCCGTTTTGGCTCTGGCCGTTGGACGAGCGTCCGTTGCTGCCGCCGCGGCCGTTGGTCGTGACGATGGCGTCCCTCTCGAGGTCGACGAGGTTGTCGTGCTGCTTGCGGCCGCTCACGACCTCGCCGCCGCTGTCCCTACCGCCGCCGGCGCCGCCGCAGCGGTTGAGGTCGTCGTCGAAGCTGTCGGCGTCGTCGTCATCATCATCGGCGCCGAAGCCGCCAAACCCTTCGTCGTCATCCTCGGGCTTGCCGTCGCGGCAGGCCCAGGCGTCGACGTAGCGCAGCGTCTCGCGGCTCCAGAAGCGGCCGAACCAGGCCAGGCGGATGGGCACAAAGGCGATGATGATGAGCGGGAAGCTCGGGGCCGCCACGGTCAGGGTGACGCCGAAGATGAGCAGCGTCACGACGACCTGGGTCAGGGTGTACATGTGCACGCCCAGCCAGCTGACGCCGCGCGGCAGCGTCTTGACGCAGTCGAGCTCCGAGGGGGGCGAGCAGGTACGACAGGCGCGGCAGGATGGGGTTGACGGACAGGGACTCGTAGCCCATGAAGAGGAAGAGCCCCGCCAGGACCGACGTCGGCGTCAGGCCGAGCAGCCGCTGAAAGGGCGGCGACACGAAGCACAGGATCAGCGCCGCCTGGAGGAAGTGCGAGTAGCGCTGCTCGTGCACGCGCGGCACCAGGCGCGTCTTCTTGCGCGCCGCCGTCGGCGCCGGGAACGAGACGGGGCCGGGCGCGGGGGGCAGCGGAGGCGAGGACGAGGCCGAGACGCCCGAGGCCGCTCGGCGGCGCTCAGCGGCGGCGGCCAGTTTGTCGTGCTGCTCGTCGTCTTCGGCTTCGTACTTCTCGGTCAGGTAGCGCAGCGACTCGGAGTGCAGCGGGGCCTGGGGCAGCAGGCCGTTGGCGGGCGGGATGCCCATGATGCCGCAGGCGGCCGTGGTGATGCCCAGCAGGGCGACGTCCCAGGCGTAGCCGCCGGGCTTCTTGACGCCGTAGCGCGGCATGGTGCAGATGATGAGCTGATCTCGTGGTCGAAGTAGTAGAGCACCGTGATGATGGCGCCCGGGATGATGGCGACGACGACCCACTGGATCGGCAGCTTCCAGAACTCGACAAAGAAGTAGTCCCGGTCCGGGTTCGTGGGCGGAACGAGGTCGACTGCACGGGCAGGCGGTGGTGCTCGAGCTTGCTGAGCTCGCCCATGTAGGGGACCGCGATCCACAGCATGATGGACAGCGCGGCCGCGTACTCGGTCAGGCCCATGCGCACGAAGCGGCCGAACAGGGGCGCCCAGTTGACGGCGGTGGCGAGGAAGACGGCGGTGAAGCAGGTGCCGAAGGCGCCCAGGACCGAGTACAGGAAACTCGCGAAGGGCACGGCGTCGTGGATGCGGCTGAGCTGCTTGTAGGCCTTGTGGAAGTAGATGACGCTGTTGAGGAGCGAGAAGATGTCGGAGCTGAACTCGGTCACGTACTGCATAGTCCAGTCGTGCGCGTTGAAGACGGCCAGCAGGATGTGCATCCAGCCGGCGTGGATCAGCGACCACGCCATGAGCGGCAGGAACGGCACGTGGAAGTACTTGACCGACAGCTCGTACAGGTTCTCGGCCAGGACCGAGAAGGGGCCCGTGACGCCCAGGATGGTCAGCGGCTGCGCCGAGAAGAGCGAGAAGACGAGGCCGCAGAGCCCCGTGCTGAAGACGACCTCGACCGTGCCCACGACTGGCCCGTGAGCGCGTACAGGTCGCTGGCGATGCCCGGCAGGATGTTGGTGAAGAAGACGTAGACGGCGCTGGCGAGCACCAGCTGGTTGAACAGCGTCCAGTCGGTCCAGTACCGCCCCGCAGGTTGCGCATGTCCTGCTTCAGCAGCCGGAACGGCTCCAGCTTGCCGCCCTTGGCGAACCACCGCCGTGTCTTTTCGCGGAAGCTCAGCGTCTCGGCGAACCCGATCGCCCGACGCCGGCGACGCCGGTCGTCGTCGTCGTCGTTGTTGTTGTTGCGGTTGTCCGTCGTGGCCCCGTACCCTCCTCCTCCGCCTTGCGCCCCGCCCACGAGGGGGTTCCGCTCGGTGCCTCGACCGCGGGGCATGGATGATCCGTCGGTTGCCGGCATCCTTCTTCTTTCTTGTCTGTTTTTCTTGGGCTTAAGCCAGGCCTGGATGCTCGAGACAGGGCGGCTCTTGTGTACAGTTGTATCGGAGTGCTCGGAGGAAGTCGAGAGAGGTCAGCCGTCTAAGCCACTTTTCGCTGTTTATGCTGGCGCTGCTGCTGCTCGTTCCACTTTTCACTCAGCCGATGGTGAAGCAAACCCCTTAATGGCACTCGGCATGGCGGACGGCAGGACGCTAAGTGGCGAGGCTTGGCTGATGGATGAAGAAGAAGACGAGAAATACTCAAGATCAAGACAAGCCAGAAGTGCAAGACAGACAGGCAAAGGACAAGGGGCAGAGTCTGGAAGGGTAAGACCAGCTGGCTGATCTACCGCCCTCCACGTCACCACCGCCACGACTGCCGCTCTTTATATACTCGGCCATTAACGGGCCAAGCATCGGGTGGACTCGAGCCAGGTGGACTAGGCCGCCGGGGCCGTCGAGCAAAATTACCTCGGTAGCTGAAATCTATCTTGCCGCTGCCGCAATACAAGACGTTTTCGATTTATTGTAGCCAGCTGGACGTCTCGCCCAGTCGTCGGGATACCCGGCTGTGTCTCCCATGTTGACTCGTAGGCTGAGGAAGAGAGCCCTCCGGCTGTGTGTTAGTGTTATTGGCTTGTGTTGTCCAGTTGGTGGTAGATGTGCTCTTTTGGCTTACACATTGTAATGTCCGAGCCAAGAAGGGCTTGGCACGCAAAGCCACGCATCCCTCCCTGGAAGTCGAAGGGAAGTTAGAGAGAAGAGGTTTGTGTCCGCGGGCCCGGCAAAACCCTGTAGATCCTCGACAGATAAGCTTGGCGAGATCTAGAACCTGGCAGCATTGAGAGACATCATCACCCACATGGGATTAATATTAACATATGTGGACACGTCGGTCTCGGCAGAAGAACAGAAAAAAAAACCAATAAGAAGTGAGAAAGAACGACGGAAGAGGTAAAACAAGGTGGGGGACTACCTCGGGGGTGGTGCCATGATCCGCCATCGACATCCATGGGGGCAGGCTGAGCATGATGGCATGAGGTCAGCGCCTGTAGGGAAGTTCCTGAAACGCGGCGACGGCGTACGTGTAGGTTAAATTGGGGGCGTACACGAAAACCGCCCGAAAATGTTGTTATATCTAGACAGGTTGCCTTAGTCAGTAGCCCAAACACAGTACGTACGGCCCATTAGGGCGCTGGCCTAATCTCGAAGCCCTGTGGCCGCGCCTTGGCTCTTGGATCACTTCGCGGCTGAGGTGGCGGGCACGACGTCAGCCCCGAGCCATCCGCATAGGAGCCGGCCTGGAGGGATGCTACGGCGGGAGGAGCCGCCAACGACCTCGCGGGGCGGGGGCTGACTGCGAGGGAGGGGGACCAACTGGGCAATACTGTACCATGCCATACATACCTAGGTAGGTAGCTTAGAGCGAGAGAAGGCGAGAGCAGCCCCGCCTCGCCTGACCTGCCCGGCGGGATGCATGGATCTCCGCGTCTCGGCTATCTCTCCCCACAAGTCGGGCCTTGCCGTTCGCTGCGAGAAATCATATAACCGGCGCTTAAGCTTGTTTGATGCAGCACTCAGGCACCATGAGATGGAACCTACTCTATTTCGGACGGCAGACTCGCCTCGTCTGCGTCATGGACAAGAATCCCATTCATTTAAGCTTTCCTGACTTCAGCGGACTCGCGAAGGCCGGCTGGCCGGTTCGGTGGACACGTGTAGGCTCTATTCTGAGGATCCCGGCGTAGGGGCTGGGCGTGTGGGTGACTAAAACATGGTGAAGCTTGACAAGATACCCGCGCAGCGCTGAGAGCCTTGGCAGTGTGGCGGAAACACCGGCTTGGACAAAACTCTACATATTTGGCACCGCCTCCAAGAACTAACAGCCGGATGGGCATCAGATGTGAGTATGGAATGTGGCAGATTTGTGTCTGTTGGGTGCGTGTGGACGCGTCTGTTGCGCGGCAGTGTAAATGTGATGGACAAGGGGTAAGATCGGGGGACAACGCTGTTGAGGATGGTGGTGTAGGTATGAGCCGGGTTGCTCGGGGGTAAGGCAAAAACAAAGATCGAAAAAGAGCAGGAATCCGCTGCTATTAAACAGGTAACGGCAGAGACTCGCGGCCAACCCCACACACGTTTCCTTTCCTGATCCTCGCAAAAGTTCAGTCGAACAGACGACTCTCACTTTCACGTCTTAATGCAGACTATGGTGGTACAGGCCCGTCGGTTATAAGAGTGGTGATGTTTACGGAGACTTTGTGGGTTGAAATGCAGGTCAGGGAGTTAAAGAGAGATAGGGGCAAAGAGTCTGCTGGCATGCTGTCGTCGACCAAGGCCAAGCCCTGGCTGAGCCCAGTTGCTGCATCAACGCAGAGTGAAGGCCAGCCACCCTCGTTGCCCGTCCTCCATGCTGCGGCTCCAGTCTTGTCTACGCCAAACGTGGCGACACTGTCGAGGAGCAAAAGAAGATAACAGGCGGCTTAACAACGTGGAAGCATGTCCTTCCGGTTGATTTGCGGCAAGTTCCGTAAGGCTGGATAGAGAAATAAGGATAGGCAAGTAAATGGCTCTTGCAGCAATATTTTGGCGCAGCAAACAGAACCCGTCGCTCGGCTCGTGACCGTCAACTTGTCACCCACCCGTCCTCGTGGGATGACGTATAGCATGGTACGCGGTCGGCCATCACATCCCCGGGTAGATCCCTGGGGTGACCAGCGATCGCATGCCCTTGACGGCCTCGGCCTTCGGATTAGACTTTGACAGGCCGCCCAACCATGCTAGGGCCGCCGGCGGCGGCACCGTTGGTGCTCGCCACTCTGGCGGCTCTCGCCCCGAGTCTCCTGCCCGTCGAAGTGTCCGGAGGTTTTGCTTCGCCAAGTCCGTCACTGGTCACTTCCTCACCCTCAAACCCTCCAATCACGTCATCGCCGCTCTTGTTGTCCTGGCTCTCGCCGTCGTCGTCCGGAATAGGCGCCGTATACCGGTCCTCGTAGTCTTGATCGTGGCCTTGAGAATGCTCGTGCCCGTGAGCCCCGTCATGCCCGTGGCCTTGCTGGTCGTGTCCATGACCGCGATCCTGACCGGCCCCAGAAGTTCTGGTAGGTGCCTTTGCCCCCTTTTTGCCCTTGCGGCCCCTCGCTTTGGCCTTCTCGAGGAGACGTCGGCGTTCCTCCTCTTCCTTTCGCTTCTTGCGGTCCTTGATCTCATACTGTCGGATAAGGGCCTCGGGCCTCTCGCCGAATATGTACTCATACTCGCAAAAGTGGCATATCCACATCTCCTCTTCCTTTGGCGGATGGTGCAGGTTTTGGACTTGGGTCGACCGCTTCCGCTCTGCGGCCGCCTTCGCGTACTCGTCCACTCTTGATCGGCGCCGTGTCTTCTTCTGAGTGGCGGCCTGTGGTGCTGCCCCTCCCGCCCTGGAACCGCCTGATGGGCCAGAGGGTCCTCCGTGCTCCGTCCCGCCAGGCCATGCAGGTTTCGTCGACTTGGACGTCACGTGGCCGCTGGCCGAGGCTGCGTGCGAGGCCATGCCTGGTGCCTTGGCTAAAGAGCCCGGCCAGCTGACGGTGCCTGGCACTTGCGTGTCGCAAGTGAAGGTGAACTGGCCAGACACCGGGCTCGATTTTGGGTCCTGCTGCATCTGCAACAAGCTGACGTTTTCCTGACCTTGTTGCGAGGGTATTTTCTCGACTTTGGCAATGGCGTTAGAAATGATGCCCGGGCTCGACACTGCGGCTGAAACAAGGCACGTTACTTTGCTGCCGCCGAGAGGAATTTCCTCGCGTCGAGACAGAAAATCACGGTGCAGACAACGGCAAGCGGCCCCTGCGAGCAACAAAGGCGCCGCTCGTATACAAGGTTGAGGAGAAGCATGTGGATGCATCGGGAAATGGACAGTACGAGAGAAATACAGATAATCATTGACAGTAATGGTAAAAAGGCTGTGCATGAACTTACCAGAAAGCGGCCAGCGAACCGGCCGGACCTTGCTGTTTCTGCTGCTCTCAGAAAGCGGGCTTCTCCCGCTTCTGTTGCGTCCGAACCTGCCCCTGCCAGGGCCAGATAGCCCCGGGCTGCCGGAACCCATACCGTGGAAGGAGCTGCAGTTGACGCCACAGGTTTCGCCATGGACGGCGCGGGACGGCGTCGAAGGTGACATCTGGCCGGAGCCGACACTCAGGTCGTTCAGCGAGTGCCCGCCGAGTGCCGTGTCCGGAACCTTGCGCTTCTTCTTATTGTTGGTGTTCTCAAAGGTATCGTAGCCGTCGACAGACGAGGCTGTCGACGGCGGGGCCTGGGCGTGGCCTTGCCTCGGCTGGTCTGCCTTTGGCGAGGCCCGGACGGAACGGCCGAGTATGCTCGGCGCTGACCGGGGCACGAGACTCCTCCGCACTCTGGATGGATCTTCCTCCTCGTTTTCCGGGCCGCGGGCCAGCTCACCATTGGCCACCCCCTGGCGCGGTTGCTGCCCTTGTGGGCGTCCGAGTCGTCGTCCTTGGAGGAGTTGTATGGGTAGTAGAAAACAGTGGTTGGCGGGGTAGGCGGGTACTCGATGGATTCGGCGGCCTCGGGGGACAGGCGCTCACGCAACCGTCGCTTTGGAAGGGGGTGGATGGGCCGGTCAGGAAACATGGATGATATGGTGTCTGGTGACATGCTTTCGCTATATCGTGCTAGGCGCGCGGGCGACGGCGGAGTCAGCACGAGAAACGCGGCGTATGAAAGCAGGGCGACTAGGGCCAGGGTGCAGAGGACGACTTCGCCGCTCCGGTCTGGCGCGAGTCCCTTCGGCGCTCTGCTGCAAGCCAGGTTCTCGGTCCACAGTGAGCCCGACATCCTCCATGGCTCAATCTGGAGGCGATCGGGTGCTCGAAACGCCCTGTTTTTATCGTGGACGCCAGGCGGCGGCGGCGGCGGCGAGCGGGAAGGCACGAGACGAAGGGCTGGCAGGTAAGCGGGCTCTCAGCCAAGGGAGGGCGAAAGGAGAAGACCGGGTGGAGGTGGGGGCAAGGCACAAGACGCTCGCGGAAGCAAGCAGGTCTGGGAGAAGAGGAAGTGCTGTCGGAGAAGGGACGGTTGCGGCATACCCATCGTACATCCCGATTCCTCAGGCTTCCCAAGAAAGACAGCAAGGCCGACAGGACCAGACACTGAGCAACAGCAGCCGGCGGACAGGAGGGGCGGATCCCAGAGGGTCGGTCGTGCAAAGTTATCGACAGAAGATGCGGTGCCACTATGAGGACTCGAGGCAAAATCGAACGCAAAGCAGTGGCTCGCGATATCCGGACGGTTGGCAGGTATGCTTTAGAAGTCGGCAGGACGGCGAGGACGAGGAAAGAGCAGCAGCCGGGGTTCGGCGTGCGACCGATAGGGGTGGCTGCAGAGGGCTCAGGGCGCCCCGTGTGCTGGAGCCACCTCGCCAACCCGTGTTCTGGCTGGGAAAGAGAAAACCACAGCGTTAGCCACCAATTTCGAAGCCCGACTCGGAGACGTCCTTGATTTGCTTGGGAGGGCGGCCGGCTGGGGACTTGGCGGCAGGCGGAGGAAGCCAGCGGGGGCAGCAGGAGATTCCGAGCTTTCTCATGTGAATGGCATATGAACTATTCCGTTGCTTTCCCTGCTCTTGCTGCTGTTTTCTGTTCCCGCTCCCCAGCCGCTTTTGCTCATACCCACGTGGGGTTTGCGGGTTCCAGTCAGGTCCCAGTCCAGATCCACGCCACCACAAGCCGAGTCGAAGATATGCTTGCTGGCTCGCTTGCGGTAGGTAGGTAGGTAGGTAGGTAGGTAGGTAGAGGCAGAAAAACAGCTTTGTCCAAGCTCGTCGCTGCTGCTGCTTCCTCCCAGGGCGCCCTGCGCCTGTAGCAGCCTCAGAGTTTCGCAGGGCCAGAACCTACAGTTGCTTCAGAATGGCTCGGCAGGACCGCGAGCGGGGAACCGCAGCTGCTTCTCGCCGTCGTCTGGCGGAGCAAGTCGGGCAGCAAGAAACGCGGCAGCAATGGCAGTACAGACAGATGTCGAAATCGAAACGGTATGGATAATGGCGGGCGCAGAGGCAGAGGGGGCAAGGAAGGAAAGGTGAAGGAAGGGTGGGTGTGAGGTGTTTGATTGACTGCTTGCCAATGACTGTGCAGGTGTGCGGCTTAGGCGGAGGTGATTGAACATGCACCTACCACTACCACTCAACGAGCCAGGCCTGTGGCCCGAGACTGTGTCCGCTGAGCGGCCCACGGCCCAGGCTCTGCCACGGCCACATTGAGACCAAGCACAGACGCTGGGCTTCTGCTGGTGCCGACAGTGATGATGGAACGCGATCGGCCAGCTCCAAATTACATAATCTCTGGGTTGCACGCTTCCACCAGACAGCTAGACGCTCTCGTCTCGTCCAGCAATTCCTTGCGCTCCAGCCAGGCCAGGCGCGCTCTCAACGAGCCTGCGTGCTTGCGTGCCCGCGTGCCTGCGTGCCTGCGTAACTCGTGTTATTTCGTTGGCTGTGCTGCAGACAGGGCTGCTGCCCGCGGATGGATGCGGACCTGGCTGGAAATCAATGTGCCCCTCCGTGCCAGCCCCCGGTCCCACCGCCCACTGCACGAAAGGGCCGCGGCATGTCGTAAATATCCATGCACATATCATCACTACCTACTGTGCTCGCATGCTGGCCAAGCGCCTCTGTCCTGCACAGTGCCCGCCTCGATGCGGTGCGAGAGCACTTGAACGCAAGCAAGCGTGCGCCCCTTGGTCGAGGTGATCTAGCTATCGCCAATTCCAGGTTTGCTTGCTCCATCCGACGAACCGCACCTCCATCTCGCGGACATTCCATGCGAGGGAGCCTCGGCGCCGCCTGCCCGGCCTTGGTTCAAGACCGGGAGACGTGCCGCCCTGTGGCCAGCCGGGCCAGAAAATGGGGGTTTTTTTTTGAGGAGCTCAACTTTGTGCTTTTTTCAGACTCCCGCCGTTCCCCTCCAGGCCGACCTCCATGTCCACTCGGACCGGACCTGTCGGTTGCTCCGCTCGCCCCCCCCCCCCCCCCCCCCCCCCCCATATCGAGGCGAGGTCACAAAGCAAAACCACATGCAGCATCCAATTATGGCTGAAGCGCCCTTCAACACCATGGAAGCCGAGCTCCAGCTAGCCCGCACAACACCACCAGCACCCGATGCATACGTCGAACCCAGCTCGCTCGTGGGTGCACTGCATTCTCCCGTCCCTGCTCTCCAGCACCGTTTACTGCCGCCCTTTGGCAGCTGTGAATTGCGTCCATCTTCGCCGGCCGGGTCGGCCACTGGGGAGCGGAATTGCCCAAAAGCGGACGACTGATAAGATGGGCGATGGCGCGCCCGCTTTCTGTGCCGCGGCCACTCAATCCCCGCTTTCCGATGCAATTCCCCAAGCAAGTGCAGGCGACCTCAAATTGCCCTGGATTCGCATACTGTGCAATGTACTGGGTACATGGGCCAACCACACGCTGCGCTTTCAGTCAGTCGCGACACGTGGGCCCACTTTCGGCCAGCTCCAGTGGCTGCCCTGAGGGCCGCTGACAGCTAAATTTCCAAACCAAAAGAAAGGGAAAGAAAATACCCCTGCCCCGAATTGGCTGGCGGCCTTCGTGCTGGGCCAGCAGGAAATCCAGAAGGCCCCGCATGGACAAGGAAAACCGGCGGCGCCATCTGCAGACTGACCGGCTCCCGCGCGCACGCTGTTTTCCCCCAAGCGAAAGGCATGGGCTGCTCCTCTCCCCAACCCGTCGACTCCTCAACCCTCGTCGGCCCGCCTCACCACCCAGCTCTGCTCCTCCTGCCGCGCACCGCAGAGGGCGGTTTATTGCCAATCGCAGCATCCATTTTTTGTTTCCGTGCCAGTCATGGTTTCTAGTCGTCGCGCGCCCCAGATCCTCGCCAGTGCCAGTCATCCGTCCCCAGCGTCGCATTAGAAACCAACCTTCCCGCCCCGTTGCCGAGCTGCTCCCTCGGCCTCACCACATTCCCAATTCCCCTCTCCGGGCCCTGCCGCGGTCGTCTTGGGCCTCCGAGCCTCGTCTCCCCGGCACCACGGGAGTCCACCCGCGCCCTTTTCCTTTGGTCTGGAGCCTCGCTCTGCTCCAACCAGGCGGCGGCTCGGGCTACAAGCAATGGGAGAATCCGACACGAGAAGATCGTCTCGAGCGCGAACAGCCCAATCTCAGCCACAAGCGCCATCCAGCTCGTCGAGCACCTCGGGACGCGCTGAACGGACCTCCAGATCCTCGACCAACAAAACTTCGTCTCCCCAGCTGACCACGCCTGCCCCCTCCACCACCGCCTCGGAGCCGCCCGACGACACGAGCGTGAACGGCACCGAGACCGCCGTGCGCACCTTGCGGAGCCGCGCCAGAGACGGCAATAACAGCGACCGAGATAGGGCCGCCGCTGCCAGCGCCGACAGCGCCGACATGGCCTCGAGCGAAAACGAGATGCAGGATGACGACGAGTCCGTCCGCTGCATCTGTGGTTTCGACGAATACCCCGGGCCTCCAGTGCTCAAAGACGACCCAAAGAACCCCTCCAAGGACACCGCCGAAATCGATCCGTTCTTGGCTGCGGACGTCCCCGACGAGGTCGCCGGCTTCTTTCTGCAGTGCGATGTTTGCAAAGTCTGGCAACACGGCGGCTGCGTTGGCATCTTGAATGCCGCATCCAGCCCCGAAGAATACTTTTGTGAGGAGTGCCGAAAGGACCTACACAAGATCTCAACAGCCAGCAATGGGTACGTGGCTTCCCAAATAATTTGCTCTGCCTTCCCATCGTCTCTTCCACAGATTGTCCCCAGTGGCCGCTGCGACCCAGCACGGTCGCAATGACGCGCCTGGTCTCTGGCACAAACAATACCCCCACAATCATAGATTTGGATATTCTGCTCCTTACGCCGATACCATTGAAGGCAATCGCGAATGTCTGCTAACACCTCTCTAAAGCCAACGATACTCCCACTACCTCCCGGTCAGCCGCCAGTCCCGGTCGACCTCTAGGCAGACGGCCCCTCGGGAAAAGGAAGGCGCCAAATCTCCCAAACCGAGGGAGGCAAGAAACAGCAAATCAGCACCCGCGTTGGTGAGCTCGAAACGGCGGTCGACCTTGAATAGTCGGGGCGTCTATGACGAGGAGGAAGAGCTGCGACGAGCTATCGAGGCTAGCAAAGAAGATGCGCCTCCAGATGAGCAAGAGGCGGCGGGGGCCAGGAGACCCAAGAGAGGCCGCAGCAATAGCGAAGAGTGAGTGCCATGTCTTGTTGTCCACGCCGTCTCGGCCGTGTTAGCCAACCATGACCAAATTAGGAAACCCGAGGCCACCAAGCGTCAGCGGACGAGTTCGAGATCACACTCGCCTCCAGATGAATCGGCCATACAAGACGACTCGGACGATGCACCGGTGCGGAACGGATCAACGAAGAACAAAACCCGCATCGCAGTCGTGCGCAATCAGCGAGAGAAGACGGAAAAAGAAGAGCGCGAGAAACAGAAGGTCGAGGCCGCAAACAAGCGCAAGAGCCGCGCCGAGCGCCGACGAGCCGAAGGTACGGACCTCGCAGACTTTTTGGAACCCACTTGCGCCCAGCCAGTGATTTCGAAGCTGACAGAGACTGTCTGCGCAGACTCTGATCCATCAGAAGAAACACCACTTGCAACACGGCTGGTGATGCGGTCCGAAATACCACCACCCCCTCCTCCTCGGAACGTCTCGCCACCGCAGCCGACGCCAGATAAACCCGAGAAGAACGCGGGATCCAAGTCGAAAAAACAAGGTTCTCGGAAGAAGGGACGGAACCAATACACTAAAGATAGAGACCGATCGCCGGGGAGATCGCAATCGCGCGATGTTCCCGACCACAGTGCGGGCAGCGCCAACTCGAGGCCACGGAATGCTCGAAGCCATGCGAAACAGGACAAAGATAAGGAAATGTCGTGGATTGACATGGAACGACGCATTGCCTACTGGACCGATTTTGCACAGAGGGTTGAGCAGGACATTGGCATCGATCGCGACCCCGCACCGCAGGACAAGAGCAGCGAGAACAAGGAGACAGAGAAGGAAAGCGACAAGAGCAAGGAGGCGGACAAGGAGAAGGATGCGTCCGTCAACGGCGACGGCGCGTCTACTCTGCTCGCTCCTGGCGCAGCCCCTGTGAATGGAGGTTCTCCCCTGAAGAATGTCGTTGTCGGCCCCGGAGCGGGTAGCAACGCGCCAAAAATCGCCATCACAAACGGCGAGGCGCCAGAGGAGAAGAAAAAGAAGGAGGGCGAGATGAACATCCACGAAAGGCTCGACTTCATCAAAAACAGGATCAAGTCGTGGCACACCACATACGGCGTCGAGACAAGGTCATAACATAGGGGGTACTAAAGCGGCCGGGCTCTCGGTTGGGTATGTGAACAGCTCGGCGTTCTTTCTTCTGGCGTGGGGTTTGGGTCCGTGGCTGGGGCGGTCACTTTTCAGCAAGGCGCAAAAACTCTCTTGTTCATGAGGGATGTGGGCACTACATTTTGTTTCTCTTCCAGGGTTCGATATAGGGGCATGTGGCGTTCTGTTCTTGTTTTCTCTCCTCCTTTCCAACTTACATACCTCGACACCGACATCTCGGGCTTTCGGAAAGCGCCGAGAATGGTTTGGTTCTGCCTCAGATTAAGACATGTCCATTTGTCCTGTATGATATTAGTTATACCGCTCTATACCTGTTTCTTATTGCTACTTTTGGCCGCGGCGTGCTCGTTGTACGGTGTTTAGGTCTTCTATACGTCATTGCAACAGACTTTTGGGAAGTCGCACCTACAAAGCCATGCTTTCATTCGCTCTCCTCTAAACTGGTGTGGAGGGCTGGTTGTTTGTGATATGTCGTATGAAGCGGATGTATATGTGATATCATATACCTAAAAGGCCATCACCCAGCTAAGTTCTATCATCTAATTTACAGATTTTTACATGGAAATTAAAGGGAGTCCTAGCCTTCCCTGCTCCTGGCAGCCTCGACCCTCCTTTCCTTCCTGCGTTCCTTTTCGAGCTTCCGGGCCTGGTTCAGGCTCGTCGGCGGGTTCAGGCTGGCGTTCCTAGCGAGATCGATGGACTGGGCGGTGACGTCGTCGAGCAGGAAGCGGCCGAGCAGGCCCCGGCGCCACAGCTGGACGACCCACTCGGCGGCGGCGATGCGGTTGGGCACGCCGCCGGCGGCCAGCTTGCCGGAGCGGCGGGCGACGTGATCGAGGAACTCGTGCACGTCGTTGGTCGGCTCCGGGGCAGAGGCGCTCGTACAGGGCGTGGCCGCGGGGCTCGGCGCGGCGGCGGGCGGGCAGGTTCATGTGGAACAGCAGGTAGTCGGCCAGGGTGACCCAGTCGACGAGCCCGTCGCGCACGCAGCCGACCAGGGCGAGCTTGAGCATGGCCTCGGCGTCGCCGACGTAGGGGACGAAGACCCCCGGGGTGTCCATGACGAAGACGCCCTGGCCGGGGACGTCGTCGGCGCCGGTGCCGGGCGCCAGCACGCGCACGGGAGTGCCCAGGCTGCGCGTCACGCCGGGCTCGGCGCCGGTGCGGGCGACCTTGCGGCGGAGGGCGCCGTCGCCTGGGCGGCCGGCGCCGCCGATGCCGCTGCTGCGCAGGCGGTTGAGGAGGGTCGACTTGCCCGAGTTGGGCATGCCGACGACCATGGCGCGCATGCCGAGCAGGCTGTCCTGGCGGCGGGCGGCGGCGCCGATGGCGGCAAGGAGGGCGCGAGTGCTGGAGCCGTCGGCCTCGCCGGCGAAAAGGCAGGCGGGCGGGCGGTCCTGGTCCGCCGCCGCCGCCGATGACGACAGCAGGCCGCCGGGGCCACTGTCCCTCGCGTGGAACTTTTTCAGGCGGTCGACGACGACGGTGCGGTCGGCGGGCCACGAGGTCAGGTCGCGCTTGGTGTAGACGACGATGCGGGGCCGCGAGCGGGCCTCGAGCTCGGTCTCGAGGGTGGGGTTCCACGAGGTCAAGGGCACGCGCATGTCACGGCACTCGATGATGAGGCGATGTTGCCCAGCTTCTCGCGCATGCGCTGCACGGCCGCGTGGTGGTGGCCCAGGAAGTAGGAGCGTGTGATTGACTGCGACGCCTCGAAGGTGAGCCGGGGGTTGAAGCCGTTGTGCGGCCGGGGGCGGTGCCGGCTTGTGGTGCCGGGGCGAGGCCGGGCGGCGACGGCGGCGGGTGGTGTTGGTGGCGGGGTCTGGGACAGGTCCGGGTCCTCGGCATGCTCTCCTGCTTGGAGCAGGCTGGCGCCCGTCGTCGCGAAGTCGTGTACCCTCCTGCAGGATGCTGCCACTGATGCCGCCAGTAGCCTGCCGTGTCGGCCAGAAGCCGCAGTCCTCCTTGCCAGGGGGCGCATCCCGGCATCACGGGCCACGCGCGTGCCAGGCCAGGTGGCATCTAGGCCGCTAGATCTGAACGGGTCGCGTGTGGCTTCTCCGATGGGCTTCCTATAATAGGCAACACCCCTTCGTCTCAGACATTGTCGAGCAAGACCGGGCCAGTGGGCGCATAGGCGCTGCCCCGAAAGCTGATTTCTTTGCCAGCTTCTGAGTCGCTCGTTGCATCATGCAGTGGAGTGCAAATTTGACGGGCGGGATGTCCGGTGGCCCAAGCTCCATCGTGCAATGCCTCGAGTCCACTGAAAACTTATCTTTCCTGGGGCATTGATTTTTTTCTGGGCCGATGATCGGGCCACGCCCACTGGCCTCCTCTTCGTGCTTCTTTCCGACCGACACCAGTTGGTCTCCATTCCATCTCGAGTTTCGAGAGTTCACACACTAACCAAACGCGTCGCTAGCTGCGCAGCTGGCTTGCTCGATTCACGGGATGCTGTCATGGAATTATGTGCCAAATTGGCCTGGGTGCCGGGCGATCAACTAAATTGTTAGCTGGAACTTTTTGGCGACTGTGCAGCTTGTCGCAGACCAATGACATCATCAGGACCCTCTTGCGGCGGTCGAGCCAGGCGCATACATCATTGCTACACAGTCGGTCGGTCGGGCAGTCCTACGCCAGATCTCAATGCTAGCGGCGGCCGGTCTCTTGAACGAATGGGTTGCATGCACTGTGCGTGTGTACCTCTTAGGAGAAAAAACACAGGCGGCGATGTGAAGGCAAGCGCAACCCAACACGCCTTCAGCCCTGCTTTTCAATCCATGCCTTGACAATGCGCAATTAACTTGTGCCGGTGCCTGGATTGCACACGACGGCTCTGTGCTGGCTTTTCAGGCAGGGATTGGATTGGCAATATGCTCCCATTTGCCGGCAGGCGTGCAGCCAGCACAAATCAAAGTGTCGAATGCAGGCAATCCGCAATCCGAAAGCATCAACCCTGGGTGCATAAGTGGATCCGCCGGCGGTGGATGTCTTGGGCTTGGGGCGGAACTGTGGGCCGCTGACACCAAGGTCATGATTTGCGAGTGGATTCGGTGCTGGATGGCCCAATAGCGCCGCGCGCAGCAGCTCGCGCCTTTTGATGCTGTGGATGCCTCGCCCGCGAATAAGACTGGGACAGCCAGCGTGTGTCGGACTGTTAGTCTCCTTTTTGGGGATCGTCATCATCCATTTTTGCCCAAGCCATTTTGCTCCTGTGCCGTTTATTATCACCCACTGCCGCCAGAGTTTTTTTGGCCACCTGTTGGCACGCTTAAGCACACTCTCATTATCCATTATCATTATTCTTTTGCTTTTCCTCCAACCATCCCCCTCCAGATCTCATAGCCCGAGATGTGTCGCCATCGCCTGTATTTATAATGAGCATGCGCTAAAGGAGCATCCCTTCGGAAGTATGATATCGACATTGTAGTGGCGCCTTCTCTGCATTCTCCCCAGTGCAAATGTCTTCCCTCTTCGGCTCCAAGCGCCGTCGGCCTCCCAAGGTATGTTGTCAGTGGCTTCTGAATCCGGCCGCTTTTGACCCAGCCGCCCTGAGCAGCGACACTATCCTCGCCATCTCGCGGAGTCTCGCGTCGACCCATCAATACAACCCAAAATGCACCACGCCTGGCCACATCGACACACTCTGAGATTCCTACAATAATCTCAGTGCACCTCGGCTAATCTGCGTTGATGCCTTTCTCGAAACAGCCCCTCACGACATCGACGGCGCACTCGGACGCGGCGACCGCGGCCCTGTCCGCCTTTTCGCGCCGAGAATCGTCTCCTTCCCTTCCGAGGCCGCCGCTGCCGCCGCCTCAAGGCCCGACCTCACACGCCTACCGATGTCTCCAGCGTCGTGCCCAAGCGACGCAGCGTTCGAAGGAGCGCCTCCAACTCATCCCACGGCACTGCGAGCCCCGGCCCACCCCTCGAGCGCGCCGTAGTAGCGGCTCCCATGAGGGACCGCACTTTTCGATCGCCAAGCCCGCATGGCCGCCAGCCCATGGGAGGCGCCAACGGAGCCACCGCCCAGCCCACCGAATACGATGCGCCCCCGGTACCATCGATCCCGCCCACTGTTCAGACGTCGCAGCAGCAGGCCCCTCAGAGAGTTGGGAGCCTGAGGATAGCAAACACGCCAGTGCGGGTAGCGTCGCAAAAACTCAAGGATGGGGGCGCAAAAGGCGCAGGGACTTGGTTCGGCGCCCCGTCGGTTTGGGATCTTTCCAACGTTCGCACCTCCGATGCAATCTTGGCCACGGCGGGCCCTGCCACGGCGCCTCCCAAGGATCCATACCCGAGACCTGAGAGCAGGTCATCGGTCAACTTCTCCTACCCGTCTCGTCTCCGGCTCGGGTCATCGCCGCCACCTTCGTTGATGGCGGAGGAATACGAGCCACGACAGCTCGAGTCTGCGGCGCAGTCGCAGGCAAGAGCTAAGCGATCCTCAATGACAACTTCCCAGCCCGCTAAGAAGACCTCTACGAGACAACGGCCGGCCTCCATGTCTGCCACCTCGGATATGGTCTACGACCCCAACTCACGACGCATGGTCCCAAAGGCAGAGCTCATGGCTCTAGAGCAGATACTTGACGATGTGGAACCAAGACAGTCCCCAAAGAAGAAGAAGCCTTCGAGAGCTGGAAGCCATCTCTCCAAAGGGTCCGTCTCAAGGACCCAAGTTAGTGAGCCTGTCCAACCACGTCCAGAGCCCGTTCCTGTATCGCCGGTGACTGCGCAGGAGTATGCTCCGCCCGCCACATCAGGCTATATCGAAGTCCAACAGCCTGCTGTGGATTCAAATCGCGCCAGACCTGGATCCGAAGGAAAGGAGCGTGCAGAGCAGTCGGTCCAGAGCCGCATCTACACCAGTCACGGACGGGACGTTGCGTCTCCATCAAACTATCTTCCGGAAGTCGTGGTTGCAAGACGGGCAGATGGTTCTTCGCCAACGGAGGGCAGGCCTTCGGGCTACATGCTCGGAAAGCGACCTTCAATTATTGAAGAACAAGTCGAGATGGAGGCTTCCGAATACGAACGTCCGCCGTCGCCACATGCACCGACTGCCGCAGTCGAGCCGGTCCATAGACAGTACACCTACAATCAGCCAGCTGCCGCGCCTGAACCTCGGCAACAACCTCAGGCGCCACAACAGAATGTACAGCCGGCTAAGGCGACAGTATCACCCGCAGAGCTCTCGGCGGAGGCGCCGGGCGTGGCCCCTGTGAACGGGATCAACGAGGAAAAGCCTTCTTCCCCCGTCGAACCGAGGCAAACGAACACGATCAGATCCCAGAGGACACACTCAAACAGCCCCGTGCGCGTGGCGCACTTTGGACCAGTGCAAAGGACCCTTTCTGTGCGCCACTCTCCGCCTCCGCGGTCCATCTCACCGAGAAAGTCAGCTCTGAAGCAGCATAGTCCTCCGCGGAGCACTTCTTCCGACGATGGACCAGAGTCGGCTGTGACGTCGCCCACCCACGACGAGGCAGCACTTGCTCGTAAGAAGTCGGTTCGGGTCAGCTTCAACGATAGGGAAACGGTCGTGGGCTGCGACGAGCCGGCCAGTGCACCTTCTCATCAGACGGAATCGCCGAATGCTTCGAGCCCGCCGCCCAGTGGCCGCCGCACCTGGTTTAGTAACATCGGCAGGAGCAAGAAGAAGGACACAGCATCCTTCGACGATGATGAGGTCATGAAGCCACGCCCTGCCCTGCCCTCTTTTGGCAGCGTGAGGGAGAAGAAGAAGCCAAGAGAGGAGGAGGAGCGGCCGCTTGTTCGACCTGCCGACCCGACAAATCTGGTCCACTCGCCCGTGTCCCTCAATGCTCGACCTACCACAGCCTCATCCGACGACAGGAACAAGAACGGGCTAGGCCAGTCTAGCGATCGAGCCATCGGCAGCGTGCTTTCTCAAGATTTTGCCTCGAGAATCCCGGCCAATACGTCGAGGTTCAGGGAGCCTCTGCCGCCTGTAGTGACGTCAAGAGAGGGTAGCGGTTACATCTCAAATACCGACAGCAGCTCCGACAGTGACGAGGAGCTTCTTCAAGACACTCCTACTCTGTCTTCCCAGCCTAGTGTGACTACCTCCGCCCCGGACAATGAACCAGACCCAAAATTCATGAATGGCTCCACGGTTCCCTCTACTGCCGTGGCCACGGGTCCAATTATCGCGCCAACAGTGCTGGCCGAAGTGAGTAACAGGAGTCAAAAGCTGATGTCTACTTCGGAGCCACGCCCCGTTCCAGTGCCGGCAGCAGCAGTGCCCGCCATTGCTATTTCTGAACCAAGTCCAAGACTGGACGAGGGTCCGAAACCTGAGCTAGGAAAACTAGCTGCTGTGCCGGGTGGGTTTCCGGACGATGAATACGAACACATCTCGGCGCATCAAACCTCAGCCGTGCAAACCCCTAGCCAGACCACGAATGAGGCCAAACCTACTACCGCAAGAGAAGTTGCCTTCGAGCCCGTTTCACAGGCTTTGGACACCGAGGCAACAATCCACACTCCGGCGACAGTGGCTGCGGCTCACTCACCTGTGGCCGACGACTCGGATAGCGATGGAACTAGCATCTACAGCGACGCTTACGAGGATCCGGCAGACATGGACAATGACGGCTTCCAGTCGATTGACGCCATCGTCGAGAGTCCTGTTGCTACCAATGCGTCCTCAAACCCGTTGAGCGACAGGGCGCCGGTCAAAGTGCCAGACGCAGAGCCGGTCGTCCAGCGGCCTCCCACGCCAGTGGCGTCACCTGCACCGGAGGTGGTCGCGAGAGCAATACCATTCCAGCCTCTTGATGACTGGGAAGCGGCCAAAGCCTTCTGGCGGAGTCTGTCAGCCGATAAGAGGGCGCAGTTGGAGAGAGAGGCGGCCGAGGAGGCCGGCACAGAGGCCGATCTGGAGCAAGACGCCAAAGTAGAGGCGGCCAAGCCCAGGCGGAAGAAATCGTCGAGAAGAGACAGCAGAGAAGAGAGCGATTCAGGAGTCGGCACAGGGCAACCCAGAGCGTGTCTACATGATCAGACCAGGCACCAAGGCTCAGGATGGTGTTGCCAGCCCTGTCCTCAGGAAGAGCATGCGACAAGAGGAACCCCAGGAAACAACTCCTACAGGGAGGCCTGTTCTTCGCAAGTCGATGCGAGGAAATGTTACGGCGGAGCAGCAACGACCCTCGACAAGTTATGCCAGCCCCGATGCCCAGTCCCAGCGCCTGACGAAATCAGGTGCAGCGCCCCGCCGCCCAATGTCGTCACATGTTTCGACAACCCAGGCGGCAGCTGGGGCGGCTCACCAGGCTCACAACAAGACGAATTCGGATACCATCTCACTACCACAAAGGAATAATACTATAACCAGCTTCTTCCCACCGGTGCTGAAGCGAAGGGGCTCGACTTCAAGCGAGAGCAGCTTCAGGCGGACCACCGCTAAGCGAGCCTCGGCTGCATTTGGGAAGGGTGATTCGGGGGGTTTTGCCATGCGCAGGACCCTCCGCGGCGCAGCCCTTCCAGAACAGGAGCAGGCAGAACCTAGCCGGCGCTTCTCGCTGAGGTCATTCTCGCCCGCGGACTCGACCCGGCGAGGGCAGATGGCGCCACCGCCCCCGGTCAGCTTTAACAGCCAGCAACGCATGCGCTCATCCCTTCGAGACGGCCAGAGAACGGGTGGCAAGGCCAAAGGCGACGGTAGCGGCATCCACATGCCCTCGCTTTTCAGGCCCAAATCGTCCAAGGGCAAGAAGTCGAGCCGGTTCGACGACTCGAGCGACGAGGAGGGCGGAGTGGGAGGAACTGGTTTCCGGAGCCGATTTGAAGACTCGAGCGATGATGAGGCTACCGCACCGCCGGCGCCCCTCCCTGCACTGAGCACCAAGACTATGCGGTCGGGTACCAGCGCATCGAGGCCCCAAACTGTTCAGGAGGAGGCGGAGTCGCCGGATCTCCCCGACAGCGACAACGACGAGAAGCCAGCGGCGCCGGTGAGAGCGACAGTCGGCAGGGCTGTTTCGTCAGGATCTAGACGGCCGTCGCGACAGGGCCTCGGTATGGCCCATCAGGATTCACGCTCGGGCCGTGGCGCTGCTTTGGGGACATCACTTATGAAGAGTGGCACCAACAGCAGCATGCCAGCAGTCGGCAGTGCTCCGGCCAGCTCGACGGGCCGCCGCGGAAGCTTCATGTCGACAGTACTGAGGCGCAAGAAGACTGGCAGCAACGAGCCGGGCAGAATTCAACGCGGCGAGGTCATGGACAGCGCGGCTCGCCGCGACACGGCTCTGGAGCGAAGCACGCAAGAGCTTTCTGCGCTGCGCGCGCAGAGGCGGACGGCGTCGATGCCGATAGTGCCGACAATGCGGCGCAACCACAGCGGCGATATAGACGATGACTGGCCGCTGGCGACACCCGTGGATGAGGACGACGAGGAGAAGACGGTGGGCAGCTCGCGTCCCAGCTTTGCGAAGCGTAGGAGTCTCTCGCAAGGCAATGCGATTTCCGGGGTGACCAGCGATGATGCTCTCGTAGTTGTCCCTGACAACATGGACGAGGTCGCGCTGGCCACCGGCGCGGGACCGCAGAAGAAGAAGAAGCGGTTCCCGGCACTGAGGCGGATGTTCAGGCTGGACGACTAGGAGGCCAGGTGTCTGCCGCCTCGTCCTCGCGGGGCCCCTGCCGTAAGGAAGCCGCCGTCAGGGGCCTACGTCATCCGTTTAGGGGCCGGTTCCTGCTGCACCTTTTTACTGGTTCTGTCTTGCGGTTGTGGTGGTGGAGGTCACGTGGGATGATGGGATTGATCTACAAGGTGCCTCTATGAAACACGATACCTAAATCACCTAATGTCTGGTTTTCCCTTTGTACTTCTTATTGATTTCACTTTTCGTTTCTTTTTACTGGGTTGGCAGGCAAAAGTCGATTGAACTGACGGCGATTTGGCGTTTTCTTTCCCCTTGCGATTGCAGCGGCGTTGCTCTGGGCAGTGCCATTGTTCAGTTTTTCTCGTTGATTTTGGAAAACGAAGGCCTTTATTCTAATACCCCTGAGAAAACGAACGGATTCGTTTCAAGATGTCGACAGTTGATGCGCGGATGCTGTGTTCAAATCACGCGCTGGATCCAGATCCACTCGGGGCCGCCCGCTGGTGCAAGATCGCCTGTGATAGCCCAGAAATCCATTGACAATTGACAAGAGCAGCCAAGCACAGCCCGTTGACGCCATCGATCATTCAAGCTTCATCACTCAATACCAGTATCAGCACCTCGCGAAAGACGCAACACGCCGGATGGAGGAACTCCCAATCCAGCCGTCCGGGCTTTATTGGCAAAACGACTTCATCACGCAGGAACACGAAGCAGAACTCATAGAAATATTCCGTAAGCTGGAGTGGCCTGAGCGAGGGGGACGTCTGTCGCTTCACTATGGCTTCACCTTCGACTACAAGACGTTCGGCGTGGACCCAGACATCCCCTTCAAGCCGTTCCCAGACTGGCTCCAGCCGCTGGTCCCAGCCACCGAGGGCCGCCCGCCAGACCAGGTGTGCCTGCAGTACTATCCGCCCGGCGCCGGCATCCCGCCGCACGTCGACACGCACTCGGCCTACGACCAGCTGTACGCGCTGTCGCTGGGCGCGCCGGTGCTGATGCAGTTTGCGCGCGACCGGGGGTACGGCTCGCCCAAGGAGCAGGTCGACCTGGACCTGGCGCCGCGTAGCATGCTGCGCATGAGCGGTAACGCGCGGCTGCACTGGACGCACGGCATCCGCAAGCGCAAGACGGACGCCCTGCCCGACGGCACCGTCCGCCGCCGCGCCGACCGCTGGAGCATCACGTACCGCTGGGTGCGCGACCCGGCCGTGTGCGAGTGCGGCGACGCGCGCCTGTGCGACACGGCGCAGGCCCGGCTGGGGATCGAGAGGGAGCTGCGGTGGAAGAAGGAGGAGGGCGGTTCGTCGCGAGACGCCAGCGGGTAGCCGGAGCGGCCCGTTGAGGAAAGAAGCTGACGCACCCCGGTCGGATCGCCTTTCAGCTCGGCACCGAAACGGCAGGTGGTGGCCGTTGGTGGCTTGGTAGGAACCAACAGTCCGGCGGTCTTCCCTCAGCTGCCAAGCCTGGCGGATCCCCCGACATGGCACCCCGGCCCATTTCCCCAGTGAGAGCTGCCGATGCTCGCTCCTCTGGCGGCCGAAGTTTAAAAACGACAGGCATCTTCCCAATAAATACCACGATGGCCTCCCCGTGCAGACAGTCTAGTGCGACTGACTGACCGACTGTTCTCTCTGTCCGGCCTTTCTCGACTAATCGACTACCCTAGATGAGGTTCTCACCGTGCATTCCTGCCCTTCTGGGTGCTGCCGAGGCCGGAGCCTTGTCACTATCTGGAAACTCGACGGACGCTGTAAGCTTCGCCCTCATTCTACCAAGGCCTCCTTACCGCTAACCGCCATGCCCAGTGCGCTCAAGTCTCCTCGGCCCTTCCAGGCAAGACGTCCTTCCCAGACTCGGCCCTCTACGCCCAGTCCAAGGACTACTGGTCAGCGTTTCAGGCTGCCGTGTCGCCAGCCTGCTTCTTCTACCCAGAAAGCACGGCCGACGTCTCAACCGCCATCAAGCTGCTGGCCTCCCTATCGGCCCCCTTCACCGTGAAAAGCGGCGGCCACACCGCCCACGCCGGCGGCTCCAACGTCCAGGCCGGTGTGACCATCGACCTGGTCCGCCTGAGCCAGCTGACCGTGTCCGCGGACCGGGAGACGGTTTCCATCGGGCCCGGCAACCGCTGGGGCAACGTCTCGGCGGCGCTGGACCCGCTCGGCCTCGGCGTCGTCGGCGGCCGCGTCGGCCAGGTCGGCGTTTCCGGGCTGATCCTCGGCGGCGGCATTTCGTATTTTTCGAACCGCCGCGGCTGGGCCTGCGACAACGTGCGCGCCTTCGAGGTCGTGCTCGCCAGCGGGGACGTCGTCGTCGCCACGCCCACCGAGCACGCCGACCTTTTCTGGGCCCTGCGCGGTGGTGGCGGGAGCCACTTTGGCGTCGTGACGCGCTTCGACCTCGAGGCCTTTGCCCAGGGCAACCTGTGGAGGCAGCTGTCGGTGTATTCGTTGACCGAGCCGTCCACCACGCAGCTGATCCAAGCCTACGTCGAGCTTGGCCTGGTCGGATTGAACGAGGACGTGGACTCGCACAACTTCATGGTATGCATATCGTCATCTACCAACCTCTGAAAGCTCCGAAGGAAGACTCACAGATATCAAAAGTTCATTGGTGACGGGCCCCTTTTCGGCGGCGGCTTCATGGGCAACTTTGTCTACCACGCCAAGGCGCCGGCAAACCCGCAGAGCGTCCCCGCAGTCTTTGCCAACATCACGTCCGTCCCCGGCTCGCTCCAGACAACGACCGACAACGCCAACGTCTCGGCGCGCCTGCTCGAGATCTCGGAGCAGTACGGCCTCCGCAAGAGCTGGCGCGCCGTCACGGTCCGGCTGACCAAGGACACGGCGGGGCTGCTCCGCGACGTCGTCATCGCCGCGTTCCAATCCCACGTTGCGAGCCTGCGGGCCGCCGTGGCCGGGCTCGGCATCGAGGACAAGGCGCTGGCCCCGGGCATGTCGTGGCACGTCATCACCACGACCACGTTGCGCGCCATGGAGAAGAACGGCGGCAACGCGCTGGGCCTGCGGGTCGAGGACGGCCCGTTCATCCACATGAACACCATCCACACCTGGTCCCGGCCCGAGCTGGATGGCCTCGTCGAGGACGGCATGGCCGACCTGGTGGCGCGCATCGGGGAGGGGGCGGCCGCGAAGGGGCTGGGCAGCTCGTACAAGTACATGAACTACGCGGGTCGGACCCAGAAGGTTTACGAAGGGTACGGTGCCGAGAACCACGAGCGCCTGCGGAAGGTGGCTGAGCGCTACGATCCCGACGGGGTGTTGAAGACGCTGTGGAAGGGCTACTTTGAGCTATAAGATGGCGGGCAGGTAGAGAGAGGCTCCATGTCTCACGCAGTTAATGAAGACGCAACGTGCACCAACTTCGGAAATGCTTGTTGATTGCAAGAGCTAAGCCCAAGCGGGCGGAGGTCAGATACTTGACATCAAACGAAGTCTCGCGGGGACTGACACCTCCCGAGCCACCAAGAGCACACGTTCCGTCGCACCTCTCCGGACGTCCACAAACAAAAGCCACCGGCCGCGTCTGCTGCTGGTGGGCGAGAGCACGTACTTCCCGGCGGGAAGTACGTGCTCTCGCCCACCAGCAGTGTACAGAAACGGCCGGTGACCGTGAACGATCCCTTCGTCGCGTCGCGGTAGGTCGCTTTCGCGCGTTAAGAGAGCTTGCTCCGGCCCCGTCGTCTGTGTGGTTCCGTCGGCGTCACGAGCTTCTTATACCTGACCCCCGCCCGCCTGGGCTTACCTCTCACACCTTCGACTCGCTGTTTATCTCTCTCTCTCTCCCTCTCTCCCCCAGATCCTCCTCCATCCTCCCACCCACCCATATCCCCTCCCTCCCAATGTGAAAAAAAAGGTTTGCGAAATCGATAGCGGTTCGGGATCGTGGGTTTGTTACTCGACGCGGCGTATGCAAGACGTTGGGTTCTTCTGGTGGCGCAGCAGATTGTCCTTGCGAGGCCCATTGAGGCTTTTGCCACAAAGAGTACACGTAATCTTGCTCTTATTGTGCACGCTGCCAACGTGGCGGTTGAGGTCCCTCCTGTGTTCGAAGGCGCTCGTGCACCCCGGCTCGGTGCAGCGGAAGGGCGGCGGCGGCGGCAGCGGAGGAGCGGCTCCCCGGGCGCAGGGGTCTTGGGGCTCCTGCTCGACGTGGACGACGACGACGCCTGAGTAAGCTCTGGCGCCGCGGTCCCGGATGGCGTTGGCGGTGTTGCTGCCGAGTTGATCTTGTCTGCCATGGATGCCGACAGCGGAAAGGTCGGTGTCCAGCCGTCCACGTCGTCGTCATCGTCATCGTCGTCGTCGTCGTCTTGGTGTCTCGCCTCGTCTATGTTGTCGGCCAAAGCGCCGACCGTCTCGTCGTCGCTTCGGGGCCCCTCCTTTTCCGTATCCGCCAAAACGTCGGCCATACCACCGTTGTCTTGGCGTTGTGATTCGTACAACGACTTGTCTGCCAAAAATTCCACCAGATCGTCCCCGTCGAGTTCCGCCGCCTCGAGAACCCACGATTTCTTAATGCGACCGATCGCAGCCTCATCACATTGCTCTTCACTATATCCTGGGCCGCACACTGCCGGCTGCCCTTCATCCTTAACCCCCTCCCCCTCCTCCTCCTCCCCCGTACAGTGATCGAGTTCATATCGGCACGAGAATTCTTCGAAAGACCACGGGGCGTCCGCACAGTCCCGATCGGGAGTCCCGTGTGTCCCCAAAGGCTCTGGCGCCTTAGCTCTCTGTTCACTGCTCCATGACCACGAGATGTAAAGGCGAGGGAGGACAGCAGCAGTCCCCCCTCAGGTGGCTTCTTGAAGGCTCGGAAAGGTGCCGGGCCGCGTGGTTCAGTTTCCGGAAGGCCGGCAGGCTGTCAAAGTTGAGGTGTTGTTAGCCTTGAACATTCAATTATAGAATAACATGGGTTTTAAAACCAATTGAAAAAGCAAAAAATGAAAACGTACTCTGCGGACCAGCCGTTAAGGCTTGAGCGTATTATTCGAGTAACCGCTAATGGGGTAAAAAGGAGAGAAAGAGGGCAATCAAAGGTGGTAAATCCCCCGCCTTTTGTAGACCAGGCTGCCTGCATTGACAGGCAGCCGGCAAGGCTCCTTGGAGAGAAGCATACTTCCCTGAGGCACACACACACACACACACACACACACACACACACACTACAGCCTATGGTGTCTGAGCGAAGGGGATGGAAGGTCTTGGACCAGCCAGGCCATGCAAGACGGCCTCTCAGAGCGCTGGATGGGCCACTCGGGCCTGAATTTGGCCGACCGTCCATCACGCGCGGATGCGAGGGCCAATCACAGCCATCCACGAATGAGGCCCAGGGACCAACCGCACAACGGCCCGGGTCGGAGATGGTGTGGAAGCCAAGACCCGGCCTCTTTTGAGGCGCAGGCGCTCGTGCCACTGCGGGGGAAATGAGGGGAGGAATAGAAAGCCGGCGCACGTCATTCAGTCCAATCAGCAATGATAGCGAGCAAAGATAAGGCTGACAAGCTGACGAGCAGACAAACTGGCAGTAAAAGGATGGATTGTGCATGGTTTGTTAAATTGATTGTTGGCTTTCAGGAAATTCATCGGCCGACTCACGACGACTGCCTACCCGCCTTCCGCCCCAGCAGACCGGCTATGCACGTCAGCCACCTAGCTCCAGTTCTTGCCGAAGAACTCGAGCACCGTCTTGTAGCCTCTGATGTACTCCTCTTGGACCCTGGGCTGCGTCAGGTCGGCGCGAGCGGCCATCCAGCCGTGGACCTGGTCATTGAACATCTCGACGTGCTTGGGCACGGTGAGGGCGGCCTCGTACGCCTTCACGTCCTCCTCCTTCTCCTCCATCGACGCCAGCATGATGATGGGCACCTTGATGTCCTTGGCATCGTTAGCGTCGACAAAGGCCGGGTGGATCGCGGCGCCGGCCTTGAAGGGGTTCGTCTCGGGCTTGGACGTCACGAGCGACACGATCTTGCCGCCCCAGCAGTAGCCGATGATGCCCCACGACTTGATGTTGGGGTGCTTCTCCTGCACCGCCTTGACGTAGTCGGGGATCTTGGCCGCCGTCTCGCCGGGTGCCCAGTTTCCGAACCAGGCTCCCAGGTTCTTTTGCTTCTCCTCGGTGTCCGGAGGGTACCTTGCAGGAGCAGATACTGTCAGCGTATTTGTTTGCTTGTGGCAGGCAAACGTGAACCAAATAAAACGACTTACCACTCAATGGGGCACGGCTTGCCCTTGAACCAGTCGGGCATAAAAACCTTGTACTTTTGGTTGGCGTCGCTGGTGGCCAGGATGTCGGCGCCCTGGAGAGTCTGGTCGAAGTAGCCAAAGATGTCGTAAACGGAAATGATGCCCTTGTCGGCGTCCTGGGGGCCGGTGACGTCTGTTGGTTGAGCGGCTCTGTTAGCCCCAGTGGTAGGACAGACAACTGGCCAATGGCACTGGACACTTACAAGTCTTGTAGCCACCCAGCTCCTCGTACGAGCCTTTGGTCTGGTAACCCGTCGCAACGACGGGTGGCACGTTGCAGCAGGCCTTGCTGTGGCCGGCGGTAGCCTCCATCTCGGGCATCCTGGCCGTGGTTGAGAATCTCACAGATCTGGCGTTGGTTGAACAAGTCGTGGAAGCGCGCAGTGTCTGGCAGCCGAGGTGAGAAGAATGGTTATGGCAAGGAAGAGGGGCAGGTGTAAGAGGCCGGCCGGCTGTATTTATTCCCGCGCACGCGAATCGAGCGGCCGGCGGGGTGGTGGTGTTGCCCACCGCTGGAGTGGCTGCAAGGCCAGCGGCTGCTGCTACGCGACGCTTTACGGCGGAAACAGCTGCCATGGTTAGCAACCAGGCAGCACGGCAAGATCAGACGGATTATGTGATGGCTGCGTAAGGCAGGCTGGTCCAATCGCACAATCAAACTGTGTGGGGAGGAGGGTGTAATCGAGGAGGATCCGGAGTCCTGAAGCTGTCCGACGAAACGCCCCGTCTCCTGCCAAAAGCCATTCTGTTTTGTCTGGCTTCTCGTTGAAGCAAAAGACTCCTTTTCCTGCCGATGAATGCCATCCAATGATTGCCAAGATTCGCGATCGCCACAAGGCGTCGCCATGATGATGCATCCCAAATGCGGGGTAGCTTCGGAAGCTCTGACGGAGGTTTTTGGACAGCCGATGATGTCAGCTCCGCGATCATACAGTGTGGGCAATGAGCGAATCACTGGGGTATCCACTGTGACATGAATCGCCCGTCCCTAGGCTGTATTAGATAAGCCTCGGTTGTGGACCCGCGTTCCTGACCCAATCGAACGCGACCGATCACGGTCTTCCCTACTACGTAAATTAAACCAGCCGTGCCAGCCATTCCGATATGGCTTCATCTCGTTGTCGTGCCACCGTCTCTCTACTTTTGTACACAAGATTGAAAGAAAAAGAAAACGGTAAGACTAAAGTGCAAAAGCTCACTCGGCTGCCCTTCTTTTGGGACAACCTCGCTACGAAAACCCTTTCTTTTTTGGGATGATAGGGTTTTGCTAGCTCTAATTCGCCGCCAAAGGACGGATTCGAACCAGCAAGCTTGGGGTTTCCTGGCCCTCACCCCTGGAAGAAGGTTGTAGCATTTAATTTTATTACCACGGTTTTCACCCGTTCAACCACTCGGTTTGCTGCTGGGAGCTGTTGGAAGTCTGGCTCCTGTTGGTGCATACAAGGGCAAGCGACTGCCCCTGGCGGCAAAGGTTTGAAGGCTGCCACCGCGCCAGCACAGATACCCCGAGCCAGATCGCACTGCCTTGCCGTGGGTTGATGATCATTAATCTTCTCTCGGCCGAATAGCCACCGCTACCTGATCCGCCTTCTTACCGGCAAGGTACTCTCCTTGCTCGGTGTCATGGGCTGGACACCGCATGCGTGGCACCTTGGCGGGCGACCCCCAGCCTATCTACAACCTGTCCGTCACCGCCTCCCGCCCACGCGCGCTGCCCCTCATACTTTGTACGCCGTGTTACCTGCATGATTATGAAGCGGCTCAGGGTCTGATGAGGCCCGACGCGTCTTCGGCCACTCACTGCATGACGGGCCCTGGTGGCTTGACGCCCGGGGCGCACGTCTTCTGACATGCGGGATGACAGGGTCAGCGAAGACCGTCGTCATTTTGAGCCGCCATCCCTCTGCCCGTCAAGTCTCACCTCCCCAAGACCTGCTCGCTCAGGTCAGGAGGGCAAAAAAAAAAAGCCTCGATGTCGCTCGATCAGCTGGCTCTGAGGTTGTGTGGTGCAAAAAACTTACGTCTCGTTCCCTCCTGCTGTGGCCCGCTCGTTCCAACCTCCGCTTCCCGCCCGACTCCTCCCCTCCCCTTCTCCGAACCTTGTGTGTGCCTAACGGTGATCCACGGTGCACAAAGGACCTGAGGAACACCACTATCTCGCGCACAATCATCTTTGTTTCCTATCCCTGCGAACTACGCAGGAATAATAGCTACCTCGTATTAGTATGCGGACACCCATATGAGTCGTGAACTGCTCAGCTAGCCCGGCTTCCACGCTCCCGTGGATTTCACTGGGCTAAGCCGCCAACAGACAGGAAAAGAGCCCGCCCCGCACTCCCTGTTTTGAGATCACGGTCCCAGGAATTCATGCAGCCAGGTTAGATTCCACAGCTTCGGGCAACTCGTCCGGTTGGGTGCCAGGGCGGTCACGTCCGTCCGGTAGAGGTCGACAGTCCGACGCCGCCGCGTCGAGGCGGCCAAGTCCAGCGTCTTGGCCGTATAACGTTCGACTCTGGCTGTTGGTGAAGAAAAGACACCGCACCCGATGTCGATCATATGTCTTCCTCGCACGAAGCGGAGGAGCATCTGCTTTTACGAGTTTCTCGTCCCATGCCCACCAGGCTGGGCTGGGGGTACCGTATCTGCGAGTTGTCTTGTCGAGCAGAGAGTCGGAATGGCGCGATCCGGCTGGCGACACAGGACCACGGAGAGCCTCTCACGGCTGTCAGAGCTAGACAGCCTCATAACGCGGTCAGCAAATAGCTGCTTTCTTAACAGCTGCCGGCACTTGCGGTGCGTCAGATCCCGGGTCGTCCAGCCTACCGAGAGATCTGCACAGCCCAGATATGCGGGCTGCGTAGCCCGTGGACCAGTCAAGGGCCGACGCCTGAGCAAGATACCTTGAACGTCTGAGGAAGAAGGAGCTGGCGACCCATTCCGCCACCGTGCTACTCGAGGTCGCCTGATCCTGAAGGCGGCTCTAACCACCAGTGGTCGGAAAGAGGCGCCAAAACACACAGGTATCTACAAGCCATGTGTAGCCTCGGTGCCTGCACTGGGCACGCGGGCGTATTGTGAGGCTTCAACGGATGGTCAGAGTTGGACAGCGGGCTGCCGTGCTCCGTGGATGTTGTCCTGTCACAGACTTGGCCCTCCAGGTGGGCGGCCTTCGCACACAGGTCGCATCATGGGTGCCCAATCTCGGCCTTTCCACGTGGAATAAAATGCGACTTGCCGGTGTGCATTTTCCTAAAGAGATATATAGCTCGATTTTTGGTTGTCGAAAATGCTGCCAGCCTCATCCCCACACAAGTTTCACAGTTGATTGTCTATATCAGAGGCTCTATCTCTCCATTTCGCCGACTAACCTGCACCACTTCGTTCATCCCAAGGGATACCGCCAAAGATATATTGCAAAAAACGAATCGGCCTTTGTCCCAGGACCTCGGCTACACCGGCAGACACACGCATTGTCATCAAGATCGACGTTCAACACAATGCCTCACCATGAGCAGCAAAGCAGGAGGGTGGTGGTCTGCGAAGACTGCATCCGATGCGGCAGCTCCCATCGTCGCGGGCAGCCCTCTCAGCTGCACGCTTCCTCCACACGGAGAGAGCAGCAGCAGCGGCAGTACCGTGACGATCAACAAAGGCGTCATCAGACTCGGAGCCAAGACAGCGGCCGGGGGAGCCTCGTTGGATTGATTGGCGGCCTCTTCAAGGCGGCCGTCGGAACCGTGTTCGGCCACGAGAGTATCAGCCGCTCGAGCCGCAGGAGCAGAAGCAGGAGCAGGACGGCCTCACCTTCTGTAAGCGATACTCCACTCTGCACAATGATATTTCCTTGGTCCTGTCAGTCCGGTAGACACGAATTGAAAGTTCCGGCTAACAGAAGACCGAAAGTATTACCACACACGACGGCGAGACGGGCCTGATTATGCGAGACATCACCGTCGAGCCCCTGAGCAGTACGACGGGCGCAGTCACCACCGTCATGGCCATCAAGATTCCAGAGAGGATGGAAGACGGGCCGCGGCCGAACAGCGCCGACCCGAAGAAAGGCGGTGTCGGAGCAGGTCCGAAGAAAGAAGGTCCGAACTACGGGAGTTGCGTCGACGAGAGCACCTGTTGCTGGAGCTTTTGGGCCCGAGGACGTCATATAGGCCTCGCTTCAGCCGCGATGCCAGGCAGCCGGCGCTGAGCAGGGGTGAGGCCCATCGAGACTCCTACGGAAGGTCCTCCAGGGCCCACCCGCACCAAGGCCACTTGCATGGCAGTCGGGCCAGGAGGCCAAGGTCGCCTTCACCGCGACGGCCACAGCTCACGGAACCGGTCTACAGCCGCCGAAGCACGCAGGCCATAGTGCAACGAAGATCACCGTCGCCGAGGCAGCCGTCGCCGAGACGGCCGTCACCGGGACGGCTGCTGCCGGCAGCGCCCACGGTATCCCAACCTGTTTTTGTTGACCGTAGAGTGTCTGTCGTCGACGTCCCCGATGACCCAGAAGAAACCGCCCAGGACTTCACGAGCTCGACTCAGCGTGTGAATAAGCATGTGCATTTTGATCCGGAGGTCATGGGACAAATCCCGGGCGAAGGGGCGTCAAAATAAAGACTGGACGGACATGTGGGTTCTGGTATGGGAGCAAAGATGTTTTATGATAATGACTTTGATGCCTTTGACGACTTTGCGTAAGCTCCTTGTATTGAGTTAGGGGACTATTTCACCTGGAAATGACGAGAATCATTTGGGAGGCTATAGATCTCGGCTACCTAGATCGGCTCATTCACAATGTTGTCAGCTCCATTCTGAAAGAGGTTCCAAGAAAACACAGCGTAAGGCTGAGTTGAGCCAAAGGAAGGACCTGTGTGTTGAGGTCGTCTCGAAATGGATCACACGAGTCAAACCGGACCCCTGAACCTGGTCCTCTGTATGCGGACAGCTGCTGAAAATGATTCGGCCTGAGTCACTCGGGACGCCTGGGCGAGCAGTGCTCCCTTATCGATAAAGGCATTGACAGGCGCGTCATCCCGCCTCATCCCCCGCTGCCTACGACGTGACCACCAAGACAAAGAGGCGACAGCCCATCTATCCGTGGAAGAGAGCATTATACTTGGTTTATAAGTATGATGGCCTGCCTCCTCTTAAATAGCCTCACGCTCAGATCAAAGCAAGCCTGACTGCGATCCTGAGATACAGCAGTGTCCACACGGTTGCCGTCCTCGCGACACAATCGCCCCTCCCTGTCTTTTCCTCCTCAACGCCCCCACAGTCGCAAACATGTCAGCCACCGCAGCACCAGCCAAGAAACAAAACGACCCTCTCCATCGCCCGCTCTACCTCTACGACCTGCCCGGAGAGGTGCTGGAATCTCTGACCTTCAAGTCGGCTACAGAAGATGCCGCAGTCCCGGACACAGATGCCACCACCACCCCCAAGACGGAGTCGCGATCACAGTCGCCCGATGTCGTCGGATCTCAGTCATGTTCGCTATGCACCATGTCCTTTGCCACGGTCGAGGACCAGCGCAGTCACCTGAGGTCAGATTGGCACCACTACAACCTCAAACTAAAGCTGCGCGGCCAGCATGCCGTCTCTGAACCCGAGTTCGAGAAGCTCGTCGCCGACCTTGACGAGAGCCTCTCGGGATCCGACGACTCCGAGTCCGACGACGAATCAGGCGACGATCCAGCGCGCTCTACGGCCGGCTCTAAGGACTCGACGCTCGTTGCGCTCCTCAAAAAGCAAGCTACGCTGGCAGACAAAATGGGAAGCAATAGGGGCACGGGCGATGACGAACAAGATGGGCCGAGGAGGCAACGAGGTGCAGGCAACCCGCCTCTTATCTGGCTCGGCTCGCCCCTCCTGCCTGAGAACACCTTCTTCGGAGTCTACAGGGCGCTGTTCACCAACGAGGAGCTAGCGAAAGAGGGCAGTGCATTTATCGACAACATCAGGAAGCGCCAGCTGGAACCGATAGCCATGCCAAAAACCCCTAAGGAAGGCGCTGCCGTGCCCGCCACACACACAGGCTCACACGTGTTCCTCTGCATGATCGGCGGTGGGCACTTCGCGGCTATGGTAGTGTCGCTGGCGCCCAAGAAATCCAAGTCGTCGAGTCCGCTCAACCGCGAGGCGACGATCCTGGCGCACAAGACCTTCCACCGCTACACGACGCGCCGCAAGCAGGGCGGCTCGCAGTCGGCCAACGACAACGCAAAGGGCACCGCCCATTCTGCAGGCTCGTCGCTCCGCAGGTACAATGAGCAGGCCCTCGTTGAGGACGTGCGCTCCCTCCTGGCTGGCTGGAAGGGCCTGCTAGACACGGCGGACCTGCTGTTCGTCCGCGCGACGGGCACCACCAACCGCCGTACCCTGTTCGGCCCTTACGACGGCCAGGTTCTCAGGCCCGATGACAAGCGTCTCAGGGGCTTTCCCTTCAGCACGCGTCGCGCCACTCGAGACGAGCTGATGCGGTCGTTTGTCGAGCTAACGAGACTGAAGGTTCGCGAGATTATGCCCGAGGCGGCCGCCCCTCCTGAACAGGCCCAGCCGGCAGCAGCGGCTCCACAGCCCGCGAAGCCCAAGCTAAGCGAAGAGGAAGAGACGGCACAGCTACACACAGCCCAGATCCAAGCTTTGATACGGCGATCCAAACTCCCTGCGCTCCTCTCCTACCTCAAGACCAACTCGCTGTCCCCAGACTTCCGCTTCCAGCCCGAGGGGACGCAGCAGAACCGGCACGCGCCGACGCCTCTGCACCTCGCGGCGGCACAGGGGGCCGCCGTCGTCGTGTCGGGCCTGCTCTGCTCGGCCGGTGCCGACCCGACGGTGCGCAGCGGTGCCGACCACGCCCGGACGCCGTTCGAGCTGGCCGCCGACAGGTCCACCCGAGACGCCTTCCGCGTCGCGCGCGCAGAGCTGGGCGAGGACAAGTGGGACTGGGGTGACGGCGACAAGGGCGCTCGTGTGCCAGCGCCCATGACGGCGGCCGAGGCTGCGCGGCGGACCGAGAGGGAGAAGCAGGAGGCGGAGGCCAAGGAGGCGGAGAGAAGGCGGGCTGAGGAGGAGAGGTTGAGAAAGGAAGGGCCAAATGTGTCGGCGACGTCGCGCGGCGGGAAGGGCAGGGCGGATGCGGCGGAGAACAAGACGGCACAGGAGAAGAGGGAGGAGGAGATGAGGGGCATGACGCCGGAGCAGCGGATGAGGATCGAGAGGGAGCGGAGGGCGAGGGCGGCGGAGGAGAGGTTACGGAAGATGCAGGCGCCGCGTGGGTAGTTTGTAGCAGACTTATAATTCGGTCCCTATCTCGAACTATTTGTTATCTTAATAATACACAACTCGGCTGGATATTCTGTGAAGATATTCTTCTATGAAGATATTCTATTCATTCACCCCCTCGGCAATCCACCCCGCATTCTTCTTGACAATAAATAAATCAGTCCCCTATAATCTTTTAATATGATTATTATGGTCACAGCCCTTCAACATAACTTGTAGTCTAGATGATGTTGGTGATAGATACCTCTAACACACTAAAAATGCCTATCCTCTCGGGCAGGCTATTCACGCCTTTTAACCCACCTGTATATCTCGAATTATTTCCTTGACATGATATTCCCAACACTCTTTACTGTCTTGGCCATAGTAACACCTCGATCTTCCCGAACATGGCATTTTAGTAATTCCCGAACCAGCGGAAAACGTTTTCCGAGATTCATCTGACAATATGACCCGTCTCGGATTTGTGTCTTGATAATACCCCAAGCCAGCCAAAAGTCGTTTCTGGCGCTATTCTGACCATATAGCCATACTTCGCACTCGATCTGTTACACGCACCAACACGCCAGCTCCTGAAACGAATTCACGCTGCTCGACAGCTAAGCCTTCGCCAAGAGCTCGTTTCACACAGCACGCGCTATATCATCCGACCACCCTGCTTTCCAAAGCCAAACAGCAGACCCGCACGCGACGCAACCATCGTGATCCCTCGCCCACAGACCACCTGGGGCCGGGAGAGGGTCATTAATTGGAGACGTGGACTGTCTGTCTCGCACTCGCTGCCTCGCTACTCTCTGGGGCGATGCTACTATGGCAGGACACCCTAAAAAAAAATTATGGAAGCGCGCGGGATTTTACAGACGGCCAACGCTCCAGAAGCCTCGGCCATGTGAAACGTCGGAGTCACGCCTGCGGGCACTTCTCCATCCCGCTCATTAGGCGCCCGTGGTTGAGAGGCGGGGCCGGCCTCACACTCACAGGAGGGGAAGGCCGGGCACGAAATAACGTGAAGGGGGAGGGGAAGGTTGTTTTACTCATGCAGCAGCGAGGTGACATTCTCGGGTGAGCTGTGTTGGAGGATCTGATGTAGGCAATGCGGATCGCAAACTCGGGGGCATATATAGAATATCTCCTGGCAATAGGATCATCCGGGAGCAGATAGTGTTATCTCGTCGCCGAGGGCTTGAGTGATCCCGAGTCGCGTTATGTTGTGCGGCCGGCCAAGTTGGTAGATGTTGGTCTGCATTGAAAAGCACGGGTGCGCGAAAAAAGGGGGAGCGAGGCTGAGCCTAGAACGCGCTGTCATGCACAGAGAGAATCGCCACCTGTCGTCCAGTGTTTATTTGCGTTTGGCGGTCGGTCAACAGGTTCATCCTGCCCATACCCGCCAATTTTCTTCATCCGAAGTTTGGCATTGACGGCGCCTGGAGGACAAGAGTGTTGACCATGCATCTACCTGGCTTCGTCGTAATGGCTCACCAGAGATCCCACGCGCGGAGGGAGCCTGCAGGTGGGAAAAAGCTCGGGAATTTCCGAACCATTCTGGCCCCGAGAGTCTGATAGAAATAGACTTGGTTGTTCCCTGGACGATCGCCGGTCGATACGGGCAAGTCGCTGTTTCGGGCCCAGCGTCAGAGCGAGCAGCCCAACAGCCTCCCCAACCGCGCGGCGGGGAAGGCGGTCAACGATTCCCCGAGAGCAGACCTCTGCACAGCTGGACCCGTGGAGGACCGTCTCCCGGCGATCCTTCTTACTTGCTTCTCTGCTACCGAGCTGGCGGATGCGAAGCTGACATGGTCCGAGTGATGGGCAGGCCTCCCGCGCTGCGCCGTCCCCTATAATAGCCCACCGAGGCGTTTGTTATGCCGGCGGGGCCATTGGGGCCGCTGAGCCACGGGGGGCCAAGCCAAGACGGAGCTTTCCCAGTCAGCGGTTCATGCGGCGTCGATCTGTTTATTTGGGCGGTTCTGTTTCCTGCCAAGGCGGCCTCCTTCCAGGGCTTGCTCGGATCCCAACTGGGGGAGCTAGGGCCTAGGGGATGGGGCATTGACAAGACCAGATTCTGCGCGCAACCCCTTTCGATTTGGGGTTGAAAAAGAAAGATGCTTCTCTGGTGCCTGGTTCCTGCCCAGCCTTGCCAACCGCCGTCTTGACCAAGGAACAAGAAGCTACCGAGGGAGCTTTGACACAGCGCACAGGCGATGGGAAATTGGAAGTGGCGGAAGGCATCCGCCAGACGCTGCCAGATGGGCCGTTCAACCGGCCATCCGTCGATGGCAGTGCTCACAGTGGTCCCACAAGAGGCGAGACCACAGACGACGACGACGTTGGGGAAAGAAGCCCAGACCAGCCGAGCCAGAGTTCAACCGGCGCCATCGCTAACGGCCCCATTCTGGTCGAGTCAGGAAAAAAAAAGCTTGACATCCGGTCCGATTGTGATGTGGAAAAGACCCTGGGTGCAAAGGGGCGATGGAAGGCGAGCCCGAGCTGACATGGCTCCCCTGCCAGAACATGAGGTGACCCTGCTGCGGGCCCGAGCTCGCGAAACTCCCCCTTCCGCTTTGGGGAAAGTTCCTGTGACGATGGCCAGCAGCCTTTCGCCGAGCAGGCCCAAAGGCCGAAACGGGCTCCACTTGTTCGTCTGCCTCTCCAGAGCGGCCAATCGGGTTGAGTTCGTTGTTGAAACAAATGAGCCTGGCGAAAAAGGAAGTTGGAAAATGGCACCTGACGACAGGCGCCAAATTTTGCATGCGCGCGCTTGTATGCCACCGTTGCTGTCCAGGCTATCTATCGATGCATTGTTCCCGCCGAGTCTCCACGATGCAAGCCACAGGCCCGGTAACGGGCGGTAAGAGACGGCAAGCACAGAGCTTGCATACACACCGCCGCCTCACAGACACGGATATTAAAGCCTATAGCGGCAAGGCCGCGCACGAGGTTCAGGGAGAAGCGAAAGGGGAAGAAAAAGGTACAAAATGATAACTAGGCCCCTGCTTGCCTAAGAGCCCACGGACCCTTTTCCAGCAAATTACCCAGGCGATAGCATGGCATTCTGCCACGCACACGTTCACCATCGAAAAAGCGCTCAGGCCTCGCGCCATCGAGCGCCAAATCGGGCTTGCAGGCTGTGGGGGGGCTCTCGCCCAGGCGCACGCATCGGGCTAGCCTGCACCGTCCGGGTGGGTGGAGCGGGATGGTGCGCACGCAATGAGTGTGAGTGCGTGCGTGCGTGCTGCGGTGGCCCACGGCAAATCGGCGGGTCATCGGACAGGCCAGCACTGCTAGGGACAGGCTCTCAAGATGTCTTCAAATGTCGCTTGCGATCGACCCCTCTCTCTTCCTCTCGGATGCCATGTGCCCGCAGATACGCGATGCCCAGGCTCTCTCGTCGGCCCCGTCGGTATCGACGCAAAGGAGCTGTAGGTTTGTTGGACGGACACGACGATCCTCTCCAGGATATTGGATGGCATGGCTGTTTACAGATCTCGCAGATGCATCCTGCGTGCCTGCCCAGGCCGAATCTCGGATTACGACACTGCGTTTACACTTCTTGCCACGCCTGGACCCAGACTCTTTTTCGCTGCTTTCTAGACCCTGGGCTTTACCAGGCCTCCTCGCCTCTGCTGCCCCTTGTCACCACAGACGAACGCCTGTCGAGCGCCACCACTGGCTGTCAGCGACTCGCGAGCCTGGAGGAGTTTGTCGCCCGTAGCACCACAATCACATCATTGGGCCCCATGCGCCGTCGGGTTTGGGTCGAGCCCTGCCATCCCGATGGCTGCTGAGCGTGTTCCTGCATTAGCGCGGATCGGGGTGGCTGAGCACTCTGTCCAGTACCTGAATGGGGACCCACCTGCCACCCACCATCACAACAGCGAGTGACTTCGACCCCTTTGCACGTTTCAGGTTCCTCGTGTTGCCAGTTATTTGAGCGGACTGGGCGAAGCGATCTATTTTCTGGCTGTTGGATGGTGATGGCAAAAGGGTTGTGGCTGTTTCACCTTACCGAAGAAAACAATGTCGTGTGCTTTTTCTGTGCTTTCTTTCTTTCTTTCCCTGATTTTGCTGTGTTGGGCCAGGGTCTCGAGGGTCGAATCCACCTGCGGGTAGTTCATAGCCGCGGATACGAACAGAAAGACTGGATGTTGCTGGACAATTGGCAGAGGGGCTCCGCACCATCCGCAGAATAATAAGCGGGATTGTGGCTCGCTAAAATTATGAAATGCCACTGAGTGCATGCAACGTTGAGCGCTGCGGGCGCTGGAGGCGCCGCATGGCAGCGGTAACCTGGGTGCTGCCGCCCGGGCAACATTCCTAACCGATGTACAAGGGACAGACAAAGTCGGCTTTGTCGGCATCGGTGTTTTTGTGCGCTGTGTGCTATTATTCGCGTGCCAATCTCGCATGGCCCCTCTAAAAAGAGATCAAAGAGCATTACGTCGACGGCGCAGACATCCCGCACCGCCGCACGTCAAATTGGCCCTGAGCTGTCTTTGGTCCGCAGGAGTCAAAGAGGCTGCACGATTTCCTTGCTTCCCGGCCCGGCGAGGTGCTTCAGCAGAGTGGCATCCGAGAGTATACGAGAAGCTTCCCCTGAGGCGTTTGCGGCGCTGTTTCGAGTCGTACGGCTTTGCAGCTGCCCGTAACTGTCCTCGCAGATGGCCATGACTGGGCCTTGAGCGTGCCGCGCCTGTGGCTGGGCCGTTAACTCGAAGAGAAGCGAAAAGGAAAAACGGCTGAACCCCTGGAATACTGCACCCACCTGAGGTCTGCATCGATCCAGTGTGGGTGGGGCTCTCTATGGGGCAGGGCCCCTTGTGAGCGTAAAGGGAAGAAAAGAAAAGAGGAGACAAAATAAGAGGTCAGAGCCGCGCGCTCCACTCCGATCGTCGCCCCCCGGCTTTGACCATGACTGGCCTGCCAATAGCGCTGCTGAAGCGCTTGAGGCCGCTGACCGTTCGATAGGTCCTAGTCCTCTGGCGCTGGGGCGCTGGCCCAGCGATTCGCGCCGCATCTCGACACCCCTCTCCTCGCCCATTTGCGTGCAAGAGGCCAACCAGCAGCCCGAAGCGGCGTTGATAGCGGCGGCGAATCAAAAGGCTGCAAGAAAATGATGCTTGCATGTGCCAGCTGGGCCGCCGCCCAAATTTGACAGCCGAAGGCGGCGACCTGAGCCCGCGCCATGGGGGAATGGACGTCGCCGCACGCGCGCGTCGGGAGGATCTGCCGCTCCTCTTCCACCAGGCCAAGCCAGGACGGACAGCTTCCCGCGGCGTGGGCAGAGAAGAGCACGACGCGGCCGACGCGGCCCAGAGATGGAAATCAGTCGACAGTTCCTGGCTGCGGTCACTCGCTCGCGCCTCTTTGGGAACCAAATGCTGCGTGGGGATGCAAAAAAGGGACTGGACAAGGGTGTCGTGGACAAGGGGACAAAGAGGCCCGCCCGCTGGCCCCTCCACCCCCTTGTCCTTTGGCCCTTGTCCTTGGACGTCCACCGCCAGCCGGGCCACTCTGCCCGGGGTTCTTTCTCCCTGCTGGAGGAACGGGCACTTACACCAGGAGCGTCTTTGTATATAGCCGTCTGGCCTCCTCGTCCAACTGCTCTCCTTCTGCCTTCTTCTCTCCTCATGCTCTTTAGCAACCCCTGGACTCTTTTCCTTTTACCATTTTCCTTTTTCCTCATCCATTCTATCACCAATTCACTTCTTGAGTAAAGTCATTCGCTTTCTTTGCTCCCACCTTCGTTATCAGCAAGACTGGTTTTACCACACCCACTTTCGCTATCGACCTAGCAACACTTCGCTCACCAGCGTCATCTTTCCGTCTTCAACTGTTCCAACACTCAAACAAATCAAACAATCAAACCAACACCGTCATCATGAAGTCTGTCACTATTCTGGCCATGGTTGCCGGGGCTTCGGCCACCTTCAAGCGTGCCAACCCCTTCACCTGCCCGTCCAACACCGACAACAAGTGCGAGGAGAAGCAGAAGCCCGGTTTCAACTGGTTCGACATGCCCCTGGGCCCTGTCGACAACTACGACAAGTTCAAGTTCAAGGGCTGGGAGTGCTCCGAGGACAAGAACTTCAAGCGCCGCGGCCAGTTCGACCGCCGCACGCCCAACAAGGTCATCGGCGGCACCTGCTTCCCTGAGAAGCCCAAGTGCCCGTCCTTCGGCTCGCCCGACAAGTTCTCGCTGGACAAGATCCACGTGTCGACCGAGTTCGACTGCGATCTCGAGTTCCACTACGACATGCCTGACGGCTCGCTGTGCCGTCACCGTGCCCCTTGCAAGAAGGGCGGCTCCCAGATCAAGAACACCCAGTGCGGTGGTGCCAAGAACGTGACCATCATCTACCCGCCCCAGCCCAACAAGCCGAAGCCGCAGTGTGGCGTCACTGTCACCAGCATCGACTTCGACTGCGGTCCCCCGAAGCCCACGTCCACCAGGCCCGTCACTAGCCCGTCGAAGCCGGCTGTCACCACCACTCCCGGTGTCTCGACTACCACCACTGCCCCTGGTACCACCAGCACTCAGCCTGCTCCCAACACCAGCAGCAAGCCTGCTCCCAGCACCAGCACTAGCACGCGGCCCACCACTGCCCCTGGTACCACTAGCACCAGCACGCGGCCCCACTGCCCCTGGTACCACTAGCACCAGCACGCGGCCCACCAGCAGCGCTCCCGTCTCGCAGACCACGCAGGTCACCAGCAAGACCAGCACCGTCACCACTGTCTTCCCCAGCACGTCGACTGTCTTCACCACCTCGGTCTCGACCATCATCAGCTGCGGCGACAACAAGCCTGACTGCCCTGGCCAGTCCAAGACCACTGTTGTCACTGTCAGTGTTCCCGTGTCGACCACCATCTGCTCTGTGACCAGCACCACCGTCATCTCGACCGTCGTGTCCACCATCCCTCCCAGCAGCCAGCCTGCTTCCGGTACCACCACCACCACCACCAAGCCCGCCGGTCCTGTCGAGACCCTGCCCTGCCCCGATGTTGTTCCCCAGTGCCTGAACACCTGGATCTTCCAGCTTGGCTGCAAGGACAACACCGACACCGACTGCTACTGCCCCGACAAGACCTTCGCGGAGAACGTGTTCCAGTGCTTCTACGCCCACGGTGCCAGCGATGAGACCATCAGCAAGGCCATCACCTTCTACCAGGGTATCTGCGCCCCGCACATCCCCCAGAACCCGGCCATCGTCACTGCCCCCACCGTCACCAGCTACATCACCGTGACCCCGGCCCCCACCAACACCAACCCGGCTGCCATCACCACCATCGTTGTCTCGACCACCACCGTCGTGCCCTGCACCGACAGCAACGGCTCGACCATCCCCAGCTCGAGCACCACTGTCACCATCAACACCTCGGTCACCGTTCCCAAGCTGGGCTTCACCACCGCCCCTGGCACCTCGTCGACTCTTGTCGGTCTCATCCCCATCACCACCCCGATCAGCGCCGTCGTCCCGACCCCGACCGTGCCCGCCGGTACTGGCGTCAAGCCTCCCAGCCCCGGCCAGACCACCCCTGGTGGTGTCACTCCCCCGAAGCCCGGCAATACCACCCCGTGGTTGCTGGCAGCGGCCGTGTCCAGGTCGGCGCTGCTGGCCTGGCTGGTCTTGCCGCCATGGCCGTTGTCGCTCTCCTGTAAAAGGATGTAGCGTAACGCAGGCGCGAGCACTCGACACCTCTCTGTTCCTCCCTTCCGTGTACCAGTACACCTTTACATACGGGACTGTCGTCCGCACTTTTATTCTTGACGATCCTTTAACGACACAAGGCAGCATTTAACGGTGTGGACCTCATGGCTTATTTGGCTTTCCTTTTTTTCCTTTTATCTGTATCAGCATTGTTTTTATTTTATTTTATTATTTACATGGCAAGCCCGTGAGCCCCCTCCCTTAATCTTAACCAATCCCATATACCCCTCGGGAGTCTGGGACTCGAACAACACGGGGAAGGACGAGAAAGGAACATGGGAGAGGTCATTTGCTTAGCTTAATGCATTTTGAATGATATCTCTCACTGACTTTTTTCACTCCTATTGACGGGATTTTGGTAATTGGTTTTGATGGGCAAGAAAAAAAAAGCAACTAGGCCGCGTATAGAAGCAGATATCGTATTCCTATCTGTACTAATATCTAATACAAACGCCGACTTTTATCTGTTCACCTAGACTCTCTAGTCATGATTCGCCCTGCATTGCATTTGCTTTATGCATACGCACGCCGACGCTTTCTCGGCCTTCCATAGTGACATCAATTCCTGCCTTGCTCTAGTCTGTGATACGAGCTGCAGCTTCAGAAAGGGTAGGAGGGGTTTGGCGTGTGTGACCACTGAGCACAGCTGCGAGGCTGGGTAGCTAGCCAAACGTGTGCATTGCATTGGAATGCATCATCGGCGTGCCTGTGTTCTCTCTCTCTCTCTCTCTGGCTCTCAACTTCCTTTTTCTCCTCAACACCCTTGGCAGGGAGGGAGGGCATTCGGGTTCCCGTCAAGAGAAGACAAGGCCCCGACTCTAGGTAGTGCGTCATGCACGTCGCGAGCATACTGATGCAACTTGTCCGTCATGCCTGCCTGCCTGTCCGCCTGCCCGTCTTGTCCAGCTGTTGCACAGCGTTGTAGGGTGGCAGCGGGACGGGCGAGAACACATGACAGATATGCACACGCATAACGGGAGCCGACGTTTTCCGTCCTTCCCATGTTTGGTTGAGCACGATGTTCTTTTGACAATACGGACAACCATAAGGAAGGGAGGAGAGCTTGACTTCTTCCTTGGGCGGGTTCGTCCCTATTCCAAAATGTCAAATTTAGCGGCAAGGCTAGCTGCGTGGCATGAAAGGCGACAAAAAAAACAGGGAAGAATAGCCGGCAGGCCCAGCGGGGAGAGACTTTCCCCCAAAGCAAACTAGCCCGGCCGGTCCACGGCAGCGATCGAGATTTGAGGTCGCGGAACGCTGTGCACGATACACTAGTTGCCAAACCCGGGTTTAGCCAGCAGCTACTAGACAGGCTCCCCCTCCCTCTCCGGTACCGCGTAAACCTTGTCGCCCTGCCTACCTGCCTGCCTGCCTGCCTGCCACAGGAACCGTCCGGGGAAAAGGGGTACGAGCGAGGCTAGCGACAAGACGAACTAGCGGCGGGGACCGGCGGGAAGCCACCGGGAGGCCGCAAAGGGCTATCCGGGAGGAATGGAGAAACCGGCCGGGGTGACTGTGACTGGTTTTCAGACTGTGGTTGGGGGAGACCCAAGGCTTGTCGCTGACAAAAAGCAAGAAAAAAAAAAAGCTATCCCAAATATCGCCAGGTACAGGAGATATAGGTTGCAATGGCCTCTTCAGCGGGGGATTTGCTGTTGGTCGAGTATCAAAACCCTGTGTCGGTCTCCTTGTCTCCGGGGAACCGCAGCGCGAATACCCGGGGTGTATATCACCGCCAGCCAGCCCCGGCCGGGGACCTTGTTCGTCCCCAGAAGCCGACGACGAAAGGTAAAGTCAGTTGTCCCCGGCTCCCAAGACCTCGCTGTGTTGTCGTCTTTTCCGGCATGCGTCCGAGAACGCTATTAGGCTTGGTTTTGACAAGGCATAAGAAAAAACTTTTTTTTTTTCTTCGAAATCGCCGGCTGGTGACCGATCACCGGCGGCCGGGCTGCCCTTCTTAGCTCGTTCCATCAGCCACCACACACACACACACACACCACACCACACACCTAAGCAACATGAATGAAGGCGGGGTGGGGTAAGCTACTGCCCGTCACCGGTCTGCCAAGAGCGGCTGTCGCACAAAGCCGGACGTTGCACCCGTGGCGTCAAGGTGTGTTTGTTCCGACTGGCCCGCCATCTGCACTCCTCTTTTTGTTCCTTTTTTTTTCTTTTTTTTTTTTTCCTCTTTGTCTTTCCCGCCCCAGCAAAATTCTCACACCTCTTGTCTGCAGCACCAGGCACAGGCATGCTCGCGCCACGAACGAGAGTTAAAAAGATGAGTGCTTACGTAGGCTGGTCGCATCGGGGCCTGTAGAGGAAACATCGGTCAATACAATAGGAACGGATGGTGGTAACATGGTTGATTATAATGAAGTGACTTTTTTTTTGTTGGTTTCTCTGCTCTGCCACTCAACGACCGGCGCCAGCCCAAATGGAGAAGATCCAAGCAACGTTTCTCCCCATTGGAGCATTACTACGTAAACAATCCCCAGGAAACGAGATAGAAACAGAAGTGTACCAGACTGTACTTGATTTCCGCCCTATGGGCTCGGTTCCTGTCAACCCGATACTCCCACCCCTTGTCCTTTTGTATTCGAGCCACGGCGGCGATCGTATATAACAATAAAAGAAAATGTAATGAGGGAAAAGAAGAAAGGAAAAGCCTGCTGATGAGTAGGGTTTTTATCTTTACAATGGTAGTAGTAGGAAAAAAAGGAGGCCGTGAAAGTCGGATCGCGGGCATAGCCACTCTTTTCCGACAGTCTCAGAGGGCTCCGGAGGTGTAAGGCCGGGTCCGTCCAGAGAGCCACCAAAGCTTTCAGGACTGCGGAAGCGCATTGCATCGCGCTCGCTCATGTTCTGCCATGCTTTGTCTTGGTTGCGTCAAAATGTCTTGGAAACGTAGGTAGGTATGTTGGGCCGAAGCTGTCGAACTAGCAGCCGTCGAGGTGGCCGTGTGGTGGCAGGGGGGCGATGTCGAAGCGGTGGGCAGCAGCATCGGCGCGCGGGGCTCCCCCTAGCCCCGTGCCCCCGGGCCCGGAGCTGCCCCCACGCGCGGCGGGTCGGGCAGTTACTGTTTCCTGCTGTAGCGGACATCGGAGCGCAGGTGGTGCTTGTGCTGGGCGCCGCCGAGGGGCAGGGCGTCGTGGCGGCGTGTCCGCGTGGCCATGTCGTCCGGCCGGGACGCCTTCACCCACTGGTCCGCCGCCTCGCTGGAGAGCAGGCCGTCGCTCATCGAGGCACCGCTCTTGAGGGCCTTGTTGTTTGGGGGATGTGGCGTTAGACTAACGGGTCCGGCCGGGAAGGGTGGGTGGCAGGGGAGAAAGGGTGGAACTCACGATGCACAGCTTACACCTGTCGCCGAACCGGGAGACCTGGTTGTGGCAGTTGACGCTGCCCTGTTGGGTAGAGTTGCGCGGTCAGCCTGCTGAGTCTCGAATAGCCATGGGACAGGACGATGGCATCGAGGTCTTACATAGAAATTTGCGCAGTAGCAAGCCATTGTGAATGTGGGTATAATACAACAAGTAGAAGCAGGCAACTATGAAGCAAGCGAGTAGTAGGGCAGGTAGGTATCCAAGGAGGCAACGAGGTTGTTGATGGTAGAAGAGGCGTGGCCTGCACTGAGTTGCGAGGTAGGTAGGTAGGTATGGATGATAGCTCTTGGTATCGCCTGATATTGAGGCTGGTAAAGGGGAAGTGGTGGGATGGATTCATGGGGAGGCAGATAGGAAGATGGAACGAGGCCGAGAGGAGATACGGCCGGCTTTTATTTTCGACGAGAGTGTTCCTGGATGCTGCGAGATAAAACCAAAAAATGGTACTTTGGGTAAAAAAAAAAAAAAAAGGAAACCAAAAGATAAGTGCGGACATGTAACCACCAGCATCCTGGGATGGAAGACATCCATGGCTGGCTCCCTGCCTAATCAGTGCTCGGTTGGGCTGCTTCGTCGAGAGAAGCTCCGTGCTGTGCTCGCTCCTTACAGAAAAGGCCGGGACGCAGCAGCGCGCATGCAGCACAGCGCACACGCCTAAGCACAACCCTGTTGAGTTTTCCTAGGTTCCTGCCTGTCTACCTGCCTGCCTTTAGACACACACCCCTCTCTCCTCCCTTCCTTTTTGCCTGGGGCTACCTTGGTTGGGGAAGTAGACGCGATGCTTGGCGCAGGGTCTTTTTTGTTTGTTGGCGAAGGCAAATAAGAGAACCACGGTGGGCCTGCTCCCTGCAGACACGACGCCGCAGTTGCCCCTCTCCCTCCCCTCCATCTCCTGTGTTCCTCCTCCATCATCGCTCCAGCAGCAGCCTCTCCCTCCCTAGCGGCTGTGGCAGGGGGCGTGTGTGAGTGGAGAGGTGGGTTGGTGGGTAGGTGGTGTGTGTGTGCGTGTGCCTGCGGCTGGAAGTGACGTTCCTGGAGCACGCGTCTGTCCAAGACGTCTTGTCTGGTCTTTGCAAGCTGAAAGACTCTTCTAGCCCAGATTTGGGGGTGGGTGGCACGTCAGAGTGGGGTTGGCTGGGTGGGGTCGGCTGTGATGGGTCGTTGCTGCTGCAAATGTTGCAAGTGCGCACGCCAAACCTCGAGCTGCTGCTCCTGCAAAGCTCAAGGCCAAGAAAAACTCTCGACAATGAGGCAAAACGCCCGTACGCCGACGGGGAAAAGCCGCGAACCTTAATCTTGGATGGCGGCCGACCCGCCGGGCACTTTGCAATGCGAGGGCTAGAGAAGGACGGACTGAAGCAGTCAGTTCAGGCTATCCTTCTCTAGCGCCGAGCACAGGGGCCGGCCGGGCCAGGGCAGCCCTGGCTTTTCCATCAGCAACATGAAGTTCTTGTCACGCAATTCGGGAGAACAGGCCTCTACCTATTTTCGTCCACTCCCTGCCTCGGCCGCCAGGCAGGAAACACGCAAGAAAACGGATCGATCGGCGATTTTGTCGAAAAAGGGGATCAGCAGCAGGGGCCAGTCGTGCCCACTCGTGTCTCAAGAAACAGAAGGGAGCAGCAGAGAGCATCCCCTAATGGCTCGTGTTACTGACATTTCTACCAGAAGACAGCGAGAGCGCCCGTTTGTGGCGTTTGCCGTGATCTGAACCAACTTCCAAGGGGCTTCCTGGGGCTGACTGCAGCCACATCTCTGCAAGAAGCAGCCCAGCAGCTAAGAGCAACAGAACAACAACAGCAGCAGCAGCAGCGCCAAAGCAAGGAGCAAAGCAAAAGAAGAAAAGAGAAATAATTCCCTAGCTTGGAATCCCAATTGGCCGCATATTCTGGGGCAGACCGATCGGAATGTCTAACCCGGGTCTGTGGGAACCGGGGGCTGCTGCTGCTGGCTGGGGGGCTGGCGCGCACCACAGGAAAGAAGCACAGAACCGAGCACTTGTGCACTGGCATGGACTGTGCTGTCCATGTACCACGTACCTACGCTCTCGCTGTGTATGTGCCATGCCTATGCCGCCATATGCCGACGCCTCAAGTCCAGTCCTGGGACAGAATCTTCGTGGTGGCAACCCGAACCGCCTTCGGTGCCTAGGGGGCATATCCATGCACCACGATGCTCGGCATTCGATTCATTGTCCATTATCAGGGTCGGGCACTGCGTCTTCTTGTGCGGCCTTGAGACCGACCTGCACTTGCGTACACGAATAACTTGACAGAGGGGAATGGGTAGCGGGCAGGTTAGGCAGGTAGGCAGGATGGATGGATGGATGGAGAGAAGCGTTCAATGCCGAATGCTACCCACCATCCTCTCCTCCGCCCCCTGGCGACTAGCCACGAATCCAACACCGGTCAACGGCGGATGTGCGCCGCGTCATGCCGGGTCCCCCTCCATCGTGGGCCTGGCCGAGTGGTTATGCTTTCTGCCGTGGTTCGACCGCCATGTCCGTTGTAGATACCTAGCTGCTGTGCTGCTGCTGCAAGATGGATGCGAATAAGAAAATAGGCGGGGGAGCTGACAAGATGAAGAGGGTGTGTTGCGCTCTCTGTATGCGTTTGTGGCACTGTGTGGGTGGTGTGGGGAAAGCATCTGCCCGATCAACTGAAGCTCCAATGGTTGAATCGATGAGGCTCGCGCTGCTGCTGCAAGAGAAGGAGGGGTAGGTTCGCATGGCCTCGGCCCATTGGACAGTGCTTGGTGATGCCCGACTAACTGTTTTCAATCCTTTTTTTTTTTTTTTTTTTTCGTTATCATTAATATTTCTGCATTGGACTTCCATGCTGCAAGCCACTTTGCCCATCAAGCACGAGCACGAGCACGGCCGTTGCGTTTCATCGTATCACATAACAACAACAGGCAAATCGCTCGATGGACAGAACGGAACCGCCGGGCGTGCATGTGTCTGGAACCTCGACCTTCCTTTCCCAACCTGTCGGTCTGGGGAAACAAGAAGTGATCGAGAGAGAGAGAGGGCCTGACTTGGCAGAGTTTAGTGTAGCTTGCCTAACGCCAAGAGGCGAGGGGACGGATCCAGAAGGCTGGGACATTCAAGGTATCCTCTCCTGTCATTCCCGTGCAGAAGCCGCCGGCCTAGATCTCATGATCTGCGAACGAACCGAGGCTGATAAACCGGTCCTCTGGCTCTTGTTGTTTCGCGCTTAAAACGACCAAATGTCTAGGGTAATCAATATTCATTGAGCTTGCCCGTATTTCCGGCAGTTTTAGCCTGCCAAGCCATGGGTCCTGACAGTGCCATCAAACGACGGGAGCCCTCAATGACCATGGAAGGCTCGACTTCAGCTCCGTGAAGAGAGCCAAGTGGAGCAAAAATGGTCTCGGCCGCGCCTCACCTCCGTGTCTTTGCCTTGCGTCCCCCGTTCTGCCGCCGCCCTCTCCACCACCAACACTCTCTCACTCACTGCCTGCTGCCGCCAGGTTTCAGGGTCCATCCCCCACCGGGCAGAGACAAGTTCAACTGGTCGGAAACGGACGACGGCTTTGGTTTCGGGACAGATCGGCCGTGTGGTCCCTGCGGGTATCGTACAAACCCCTCTACCCTTCTCCGTGCACGAAATCCGGCGAGGCACATGGCGTCGTTCGAGACCGCGAGAAACATGGGAAAGTCGAGACCGCGAGACAGTACATTACTGTAGCACCAAACAGGGCAATCTTCACAAGGAAATCCAATACACACATCTCCACTAAAAAAAAGGGGGCGGCGTCCTTATGCCCGCCAGTCAGTCAGTCAAGCCAGTCAGCCCGGGCATCTCCGTTTTGATGTTATCAACGCTCGGGCGTGCGTCACCGAAAACCAGAGCCTTTTGGTGTTCGCATCTAGAAAGGACAAATCCAAGACAGGTGGTCGCTAAAAACAAGCTCCAATCTCCAAGCAAACACCGGAACCGAGCCCCAGTCCCTTTCTACAAGCCTCCAGCGTGAGACGCGCGGCTCTGCTTTCTAGCTGCGTGCTGGGACAGGAAGAGCAGCAGGAAGGAAGGGTAAAACAAAGCAAAAACAATAATAGTAACCACAAAGAAAAAAATAATAACAGTCTGTCTGTGCCTGTGGGTTGTCTTGCTTTTGCGTTTTGCCCGTCTGCTTTTAGGATCGACGATCGCCTGCCCCCGAGGGGAGGAGGTCATGGCAGGAACACGATGGCGTAAAGAAATCCGATGTTTCGTGCCCCTGACCTATACAAGGACTAGAGGTACATACTATATGTAAGGTATGTGTGTAATAACACACGCACAGACTTGTTCGCAAGCAGGTCCACGTCATCCAGGCACCGCACACGCGCACACGCATGAACACAAACACATACACACACACACCGAGAGGCTGGCGGCGAGAGTGACTGGCCTGTTCACCGCTCACCGACCGACCGGCCGACGCATTGTCTGGTCGGGTAGGGCCCGTCGGCTTGGGCGGCTACCGAGGCTGGCGGCAGCAAACCAAATGACAAAAAGGGGGTCACACCACCAGCACCCGCTCTCTGGCTGTTTGTTGTTAGTACCTTTTTTTTTTTTCTTTCCCCCATGTATCCTCGCACGCGAAACAGCCAGCTCGGTATCCTGGGCCAGGAAAAGGAAAAGGAGCTGGGGAGGGCCGGGCTCGCGCCAAGTCCACCGGACCTGAGGTTTCGGAAGGATCACTCACTCATCCTTGACCGTCAATACAGACAGCGAGAAGCGGCACTTCCCAGAACGAAGCCAGATCCCAAAGGCAACCAAAACAGGATTGCCAACACGAGCCGGGCGGGCAAGACCGTCATTGCAAGGGCGGCTAGCAGACATGGGGGAAAGTCACGAATGTCGACGGCGAGGCGCATGGATACAAGCCGTGTTCAGGTAATAGAAAGTCCCTCCATCCAAAACCATCTAACAGAATCAGCCGCCTCCGCTTCCCGGAATACACACTCTCTCGTCTTCACCCTGTCCGCTCTGTCCGCCACTCTTCTTGACCCCCGCTTTCCTGCTGTTGTCTGGCCTCATTTGGGAGACCAAGGAGGAGACGGCATGGACAAACACACAAGAGGAGAGCCAAAATCGGAGTAAAAAAAACAAACAAACAAAAAAAAAAACGCCGCCGTTTGTGCAAACCTCCGGTGTCTGGGGGTTGGAAACCGTGAAGCAAAAACACAAAACCAGACAAGAGCAACGCAGAATATCCCATCCGCCAGGCTAAGTGCAACAAAATAACAATAAGGTAACAAAATGAAAAGAAAACCAAAAAGGAAAGAGGCAGACATGAAAATGGAACCGGGGGAGGAGAAAATGCTTTCGGAAGAGGAAAGGGGATATTAAGGTTTGCTGAGCTACGAAGGAACCGGCCCCAATAACCCCGCAGATGGTGATATAGGGGAGCGATGCGGAAGAAGCGCAAGCGAGGGGAAACAAGAAACAGAACCAAAAAGACCATTGTCCGTTTACCTCCTTCAAACGTCCTCGGTAGTCCTACGTCGACATCCTGGGGTGGTAGCCCGGCATGGTTCCCGATGCCGAGGTCGCCGTTGGCGCCCTCTCTTCTGCGACATCGGGTATCTCTGACCTCCGCTGGCTCTTCCAAAAGTCCAGCGACTCCACGATATCCTCTCCTCTCTCGTCCTCGTATGCAAAAATGATCTGTTTTGTACGGTTAGCTCCATGGCCAGTATTTTCCGTCGTCACGTCAATGGCCAAGAAGAAACCTACCTCGTGCGTGCTGCTGTGAAGCATCCGTATGTTCTTGTGCGGCACAATATGAACCGACCCCGAGTCGATGTGCCGCAGCTCGATGAAGTTGGGCTCGAACGCAAGGATCCAGGGGTACGAGAGGGCGAAGCTCTGAGGTGTGCCCTCCCAGTCGATGCGCCACTCGGGCCTCGCGCGCCACCCGTTTCGGTTGACGAAGAAGGAGAACTCCGAGTAGTTGAGCAGGAACTCGCCGTTGAGCCGCTCGATGTGAATCGGCCGCACCACGCCCTCCTTACGCGCCACAAAGTCGAGCGATGTGTCGGCCTGGTCCAGGAGCGACTGCGTCTCGAGCGTTTCGAGAGCCACCACCTCGAAGCCACGGGAGCAGGCCACGCACAGCTTGGACCGCAGGAAGTGTACAGAGTACGACTCGGTCGGGATGTAAAACTCCTTGAACGGCTTCAGCTCGTCCTGCCCGGCGTTGAACATCTTGCCTAGCCCCTTCTGCTTGCGAGTCTTGGATATGGCATCGTTGGGCTCATACACCTTGATGGTCGTTGACAGCGCCGTCGGCTTGACGCAGCAGACAAGGTGCCGCCCCAGGCAGATACCCACCCTGAAGAAGTGGCACGAGCTCTGGATCTTCTTGCCCTTCTTGGACGACGCTGGCTCCAGCGGGTCCAGCGCCGACAGCGGGAAGCTGTATAGCGTCTTGCTGGTCAGAACCAATAGCAGCTGGTACTCCTCGAGCACGTCGAGCTGCGTGACGTTGGTTGTGTTGATGACCTGCTTCGGGTTCGATTCCCTCGACTTTCGGTCCGACACGTAGATCCCCGTGTCCGTACCGTACACCAGTTTCCGTCCACCGTCTGTAATGTCCCAGCGTGTCAATCAGTATACATCCATCCGTCCACGCATGCATGTGTTGAGGCGCCTCTAGATATGTCATGGTTTTACTCACCAAACGGCACAACACAGTTGACCTTGTTGGACGGGCCAAAAAACCCTGACGAGATGGTGGTCATGTTCAGGAAGTCGGCTCGGGCCCTGAGCCGCTGTTGCGCGGCGTCGATGAACTCGAGCCACTTCTGCCGAGCCACTTGGTTCTGGGCATAAAGCGTTTGCTCGTAACCCGCCTTGCCCAGATGCCGGAATGTGATCGGCCATCCTTCACCCTTCTTTGCGTCCGACGTGGCTGCCCGTAGCGGGAGGAGGCTGGAGGACGTCCGCCTGACCTGGGTCCCGTGCGGGATGACCTCCTCCATCTCCTTGATGGAGAGAAGCTCGAGAGGGATCGGCTGAAGAGGCAAAGGTATGTTAGTCGCTTCACACGAGGGTCTAAAAAGTGTGTCATGGGGATGCTATGGGGCAGGAACGGGGCCAACAGACCCTGCGGTACGCCTTGGTCTCCTCGGTCCTCCCAACCTGCTTTGTGCGGGCGAGGAGCACGGCGTGATCGAATAGGAAGGCGGTGATGTCGGCATTTTCTGTCGCCGTCTTCTTCAGCTGCGTCTTGAACACAAGCTCGCGGCCCTCCTCGGTGAGCCGCAGGTCCACCCTCTCGTTCGGCCGGAATTTGAGGTTCTCGCTGAGGCGCCTGAGGTTGAACCTGTTCTCGGCCTTGCCCGACTCGGCATTGACCCGCGTCAGAAGGTCTCGGATGAGGGTCAACACCTTGGGAATGTCCTCCTTGTCCGGGTTATCAGCCTCGGTGTACTTGAGCACGTTCTCAAGCAGCAGTGGGTACCGCGCCAGGCGCGTGGTCGGCTTGGTCAGATAACCGTTGAGCTCGAGCTTGCGCGACTCCTTGCGCCTCTCGATCTCGTCTACAAACCGAGAGAACTGTGGGTTTGTTGACCTCTCATTCTCAAATTCGAACTTGGCCTCGAGCTGCTTGGCGCCGTAGAGGATGAAGGGCTCGAACTGAGGGACAAACTCGCGGAAGATGTCGCCCACGTTGTGCACAACCGGGTTCTTCTGCTGCCGGTCCGTGAGGGCCTTTGCGAAGCGCGAGCTGACGCTGTGGATGGCCGGGTGGTCGATGATGTTGCTGAAGATGTTGCGCACCACCCGGTCCTTGCGGTTCTGTGGGATGGGGGAGTTCCTAGACCGCAGCGGGTTGATCCAGAAGTCGCGCAGATACTCGAGATCCTTGACGAAGTCCCTCTCGGTGTAGCAGATCTCAGAGATGACCTCCTGCCGCTTCTTCTCCCTGTCGCCGACACTGTCGGCAATCTCCTTTGGCACCGTGTTGATCCAGAGCTTCTGCTCGTCCGTCTGGTCGATATCATCCTCGTGCACAGCAGGACCCTCATCCCTGAGGCCAGGGCCAAGCCTCAGGTTCAGCCTGGATACCTGCTCGAGCCGGCGGGGGCACGCTATGCTGTAGCAAAGCTGGTCGCGGGTACAGGTTGGCGAGTAGCATTCCGACAGGAGCACGAAGACACCGTCGACCCCCGGCTTCTCCTCCTCTTCCTCGGTCATGGTCTCCTTGAATTGGTACATTTCCGTGTTGGAGTCCCGCAACCTGTGCTCGTATGTGACATCGTGGAAGAACTTTTGTGCGTCGAGGGCGCGGCCGAGCAGCAAGGCCAGGTTGCGATCGGTAGTGCGGATAATGTACGATAGGACATCGACAGCGTCGGCGCCGGTGAAGGCGTTCTTGTACGTGAGGCCGTTCTTGGTCTTGTCGCCGACGATGATCTTCTGGCGGAAGCATTCGGCGACCCGCGACAGCAGCGCAGGATAAACCAGCGGCGGGCGGATCCTGGCCGTCGAGGGCCGCTCGCCATCGGTGGATCGGGCCATGGAGGAGCGGTTGACGAGGGTGCTGGTGTCCGAAGACTCGGTCGGGCGATGGACGGGGCGGCGGTCGACGCCATCGACATGGTCCTCTGCTGGCCGTCATTGGTGCTGGTGGAAGAGACCATGCTGGTTGTCCTCGTCTGCGAGCCCGGCGCAGCGGAGTAGCCGTTCGAAAAGCCGTTGGAAATGGGCAGCTCGGGAAGTTGAGGAGCGGTGCCAGGCACCCTACGATTCGGGATTACGCGGCCGCTCATGGTCTGGTGTGCGTCCCTCTCGTGTGACGGATAGCCGCCGGTCATGGACATGGCGCGGTCGTCATGTCGGTCTGGAACAACGCGGCCCTGCGCAGTCGTCCGGGCCGAGGGCCCAGGATTCGGCGGCGGGCCTGAAGGGCCTTGACGGAAGTTGTTATGGGGACCTTGTTGATATGCACTCGGGGCGGGTGGTAAACGGGCTGCCTCGGGGCACTCGCGAGGGACTGGGTCCGGTAGGGGTCCGAGTTCATGGCCGGGCCGGGCTGGCCGCCTCCCGGATAGTATCCTCGCGGCGCTGGAGGCCGCATGTTGCCGTAGGCGTCTCGGGGAGGCGGGGGCCGCGAGTCGAAACGAGGAGGCTGGCCGGGCTGACCGGGATAGCGGCGCGCTTGCTGCTGTTGTTGGAGGTATTGGGCCTGGGGCGACGGAACCTGGTGGCCCGAGGACGGGGGCCGCTGCTGGGGGCCCGGATAGTAGCCGCCCTGCATGCCACGGTCGTCCATTGGCCTGTTTCTGGGGGATATGGCGGCTCGCCGTAGGGCCCGGCGCCCTGGGGATGCCTCGGGGGCGGGGGACGCTGCATGGAGCCTCCCATGGTGTGGGTGCGGCCCTGCTGCTGCTGGTGCTGCTGGTGCTGCATCATCAGCTCGGGCGGGGGCATCGACGACGATGTCATGGTGTGCGAGCGGCCGGGGCCGGGAGCAGCGCCGAAAATATTATTGAAGGCGGTCTCCCGCTGGAAGTCTGACGAGTGGCCATAGTTTTGAGGCGGCGAGCGCTGTTCGGAGCGGTGTTGTTGTTGGGCCTGCTGCTGCTGTTGCTGATAATCTGCCATATTGCCGTCGACCACTGCGATGGTGCCAACGTCGTTACCAGCTGCTCTAACGCGGCTCGATGATGGGGAGATGGGTTTGCCGACGACGACGGCCGAGGGCGTGGGCAGAGTTGGCGGTTGTCGGTGCGTTCAGGTGTTGCGGCGAGCCACAAAGGCTAAAAAAAGCACTCACCACCCAGCCCAGAGATTCACCAACAACAACGGCAAGATAAGAAATGCTGGCAGAATCGGCGCCTCCTGTCATGCAGTGGTGGACCTGCCTAGGCCGTGGTCATTTGAGCCGCCGGTGTCAGGCGGAAATGCAAAATAAATCAAACGCCCCTAGAACGGAAATATACCGAAGTATAAAAATGCGAGGCGGGAGAGAGGCGGAGGAAAGAAAAAGGGGAGAATAATGAAGAGGAACCCGAAAGGCGTGTGATTTGTGTGTGCGTGCGCGTGCGAATCGAGACAATGTCCAGTCGCTTTTTGCTTTGTTTTATTTCGACTGTCCCCCTTCTCTGCTTCCGACTTGCGGTTTGATTTTAATCTTGTATTCTTCCGTCTCCTTTCCCCCATCCCACAGACGTGTCGAAGCAGACTTGGAGACCGTCCAGGTGTGACGTTATTGCAGCCTGGATCATTCGATGTTTTGCTGGGGAATTGGCCGGGCTGTCGCTGGCTGGGGATTCTTGAGGTGTACCCGCCCTAGAGGAACCAAAGCGGTGCCGTGAGATATGCCGCTAGTGTCCCAAGAAGCCCACTGTCGTGCAGGCTGGGCTGGCCTCTGCACACTTCGGAGGGTTCAAGCCTGGTTGTTCCCCGACCACAGATATTTGTCGATGGTCTAGACGGAAGATGTCTTCCTGCCTCTACATATATCACCGCCTTCATATTCCCTTCCAATCTGCAGCCTCGATCTCCTGATCAAAACTGCTCCCAGCACCGAGTTTCGCGGTCCAGTTGGTGGGGTGAATTGGTTCCATCCATCGATGTCAGCCACACCGTCTTCTGGTGCCGCCGGCAATTGGAGGCTTTGGCGTGTTTCGATCCAAACACAAATGCGCAGCCGCACTGTAGTGGAAACCGCTCTGCCAACGCTCGGCGACCCCGAAGACGTCGCGATGGGGGCTTACGCAGGATTGTGAAAAGACCAAAAGGACAAAGAGGGCAATAGTAGACAGATACTCTGCCATAAGTCGACAGTTTCGGCCTCGTTTGTGGCTGGACTTGCCAGGCGCTCACTCCGTGCGAGTGATGAAGATCACGTGACCTGACATGGGATTGGCAGCGTGGGCCTGCGTTCTGCCATTGGAACACTCGCTGGAGCTCGCGACACTGTCGACGTCCACCATCGCCAAAGCCGCGTTTGCAGCTCCCATACAGAGTCTTGCTGCGCCGAATCCCCATCGCAACCACCACCATGTCGCTTCAACCAGACTCAGAGCTCGCGCCCAAATTTGCGCCCTTTGTCGGCATGGTACGTTCTCCTGGCTCCCATTTGAACTCGTGAGCAAATGACCAACAAGATGCTGACGTTGCTTCTTTCTATCCTAGGCCGGCATTGGGCCTCGATGATCTTTGGATGTACGTGCATGCGACACGCGACGACCCTCTCAGCGCTTTCGATGGCAGCGCAACCCCAACTTGACATGCGAGCCACGGGCTACAGCGACGGATGCGGAGTGCTGACGAGAATACTGGATTGTCGAATTCTACAGGCGCCGGAGCGGCGTACGGAACCGCCAAGTCGGGCATCGGCATCGCCGGCGTCGGCACCTTCAGGCCAGATCTGATCATGAAGGTCAGGAGTTGCCTCCACTCTGGCCTCGCCTCCGGCCTTGACTTGTTTGCAAAAGAGGCTCGATCGCTGACTTTGTTCTCTAACAACTGATAAACAGTGCCTGATCCCGGTCATCATGAGTGGTATCATCGCCGTCTACTCGCTCGTCGTGTCTGTCCTGATCGCACAGGACCTTACGCCGCCAACGCAGGGCACATACTCGCTGTACGCGGGCTTCATGCACCTCGCCTGTGGATTCTCGGTCGGCTTCACTGGCCTCGCGGCTGGCTACTGCATTGGTATTGTTGGCGACAAGGGCGTCAGGGCATACATGGAGCAGTCGAGGGTCTTTGTCGGCATGGTCCTGATCCTGATTTTCGGCGAGGTCCTGGGACTCTATGGGTGAGCTTCCTGGTTTCCCTTCTTCATGGCTTCTCATCTGCAGGCCCGCACGCCCAGCCCGGATGACTAACAGAGATGCTTCGGGAATCAGACTTATCGTTGCCCTCATCCTCAACAGCAAGTCCAAGGGCTAAAATCCCCGCGACATGGGGTCCAACACAGACGCAGACGCAGACGCAGACACAGAACGGCGTTGCTGCGAAAACGAGTATCTTATCACCAGGGGACAAGGAGGGGAATCAGAGGACGAGTGAGAGCCAAAGTCTCCGGAGACACGGAGGAGGCGAAACTGTACAACTGTCGACCAAGCATGCGGCTCGGCGTTATTCGGAATATTCAGGTACCTATCTTCATACCTGTCATGTAGATAGATGTTCATCTCCTTTTTTGGTTTGGGCTCAACTGTGGTTATGTATCTTCTTCACGCGCCAATGTCGTCAAGCTGCGAATCACGGACAATCCCCGGGTCTTATACATCGCACGCCACCGGCTAGTTTCCATCCGCGGCCAAGATACCGTGATCCTATCCTAGCCGGCAAAATGATTTCCGGGGGAAACAATATCTCGAGGGACATATCGTTTATAAGAGAGGATGGTCATTTTATTCAGTAAACAATGCCCATATGTTGCTTCGCTATCATCAGACTACAGCAATGTTTCAACCTTGACATTCATATCATGAACGAGGTGGGTGACGGCTCGCCGGCCTCCAAATCCGCATACCTGATGAGCCCTGGCCAAAAACTTATGCGAACAAATAGCCAACAGGAAGAGAAAGAGACAAAAAAAAAAAAAAAAGAACTAATCCCAAGGCCCTGAAAATGCGTATGCTATGAGGATTTTCGCAAAGGAGCGACAGAGAAAGGAAAGCAAGGGAGATAAAGAGAAAAAAAAAGATCCCCATCCGGCAATGAAACCACCCGTTGGTTAAATGCATATCAGGCATGTTGCGTCCAGCTGCCGCCAGCGGTTCTCTCACGATGAAGAGGCTGGGAGGTGTTCACAGCGGGCACCATGGAAGCACCGCGGAAAGCGCCCCAGCCAGGATTAAATTCAGCGCATGCCCATGCGCCTCGCGACGGCCCCTCGCCGCCGGTTGCCTCCGTCCCAAGTTCTCATTTGCGCTGCGAGCGTCGCCAAGAGACATTAGCAAAGCGTCGACCAAAGAAGCGATTCGACCTGCATATCGAGAGTCATCGAAAGCCGAAATGTTCCAGGCTGATCCATGCGAAACAACGGCTGGGATTGCAAAGCACGGACGGGCGGATGGGATATGAAAAGCAGGCAACGGCCGCGGAAGAAGCAAGAAAAAAAAAGAAGCACTGCTTCAACTTACCCAGAAAAAGATCCCACCGCCTGTCCTCCATCTGCAAGATCGAGTCCCCATTCTCCCTCGCCAGCCTCTCGGCCCGGGCCTTGCGGGCGGCCTCCTCGCCGACCAGGTACGGGTCCTCGAGCGGCCGGGGGCGCGACCGCTCCTCGGCCTCGGCCTGCTCCAGCTCCACGAGCGCCGCGGCGGCGGACGGCCTGGCGCGGGGCGCGTAGCTGTCGGCGACGGCGGCGCTGGCGCGGCGGTGCGCCACGTTGCGGTAGTGGCGCGTCGCCGGGTTGTTGGAGCGCACGCTTGAGGACCAGGGGGCCGGGATCCGGAAGGCCGCCAGCTCGACCGCGGCCGGCCCCGCGGCGCCCAGGCCCATCATGCCCATGCCCATGCCCATGCGGGGCGGCGCCGGCGGCACTGGGGGCAGGCCGATCGAGGGTGCCGAGTTGGAGTCGGCGGGGGCGAGGAGACTGGTCGGGGAGGAGCCGTGCTGGTGCCTGCTGGAAGCCAGCGGCCGCTCGGGCGGCGAGTAGGGCGGGTCGGCTCGTTGTGCGGGAGTGCCGAGTGGTAGGAGGGGACGTCTGAGACTGCATATGTGAGGCAGGCTGTGTCAGGAACACATTGCAGAGATACCGGCGGTTCTAGTCCCAGTCTCGCGCCGGGAAAGCCGGATGGGTGCTGAGCTGACAAGGGAGGCGGAAACTAACCATAAGACGGAGCTGCTGAGCGGATAGAAGCTGTCTCAAAGTCTTCGGCACTCAGACCCTCCATGTTGCTCGAGACGACACGAGGGCCGCTCTGGTGTTGCTGAACGGCCATGGGCATTATGAAGATAGCTGCGGGATATACCTGTCACCGGTATATGCTATGCAGGCGGGGCTTGTGTAGAGAAAAGGGGTAGAATAAAGTAGTACGCCGGGTGAAAGTCCAAGAGGCTCGTTATGGAACAGTTCTCTCCCGCAGCCCGACCATATCGGTCCTAGAAGACGACAGGTTGGGGGATGGTGCAAAAAAAAAATCGCAAGATTTGGTGCTGAAGTTGGGCGGTTCGTTTTAGACGGCAGAGACGGCGCCAAGGGGATCAGTTCGTGGCAGAGACTAGACCGTCAGAGACAGGTGTATTCTGCGTCACGCGTCGGCTCAAGACGGTCAAGTCGTGTTTATGGGTGTGTGTTCGTTTGAGTGTGTATGCAAAGGCTAGTGGCTGGATGCGCTGTCAAACTACGCGGGAGCAGAGAGGGCAGCACAAAGGTGCGGATCGCGTGTAGCAAAGGATGCGGTGTGATGGCACACGTGCGCAACGGTGTCTTGGTTGAGAGCGGCGCTTTTCTCAAACGGGCATGCGGGCACCAGACCAGCAACCAAGCTGGGCGGACGGGAGTGAGACGAGACCAAAAGCAGGTCTGAGAGGGAGGGAGGGAGCTGGGATTGATTGGGCTGGGACCGATACGGCGAACAACCGGACTGACGACTACGTAGTAGATGGGCGGCTGCCACGACACATATGTACCTGGTCGGTGAGGAGGCAAGGGAGGGCAGCTATGGAGGTGGGAGGTACTAGTATAGGTGGTTTTCAAGGCTGGGCGTGCCGTTCCTGAGGTTAAAGTGCGTCCAATAACCTGCGACGTGGATGGGCGGATGGAGCATGCCTGGTCTGGTCCTGCAGGTAAGCATAGGAGCGCGAGATGCGCATCCGGAGGTACCTGCCTAGGTAGGTTGGTACCAAGGTAGGCTGGTATGAGATACATATGATGTATACTGGTCGATGGGCTCTCTAGCGAGCCTCGGGGCAGTCTGGGGCCGGCCGGGCAGGACTGGGAGCCTGAAATCCTGATGCTAGTCGAGGCTGGGTATCATTTGCCTGTAAGGACCAGACCAGCCAGCCGGCCCGCGTACAGGTCTTGGTATGATGATGTGGATGTGCCGAATGGTCCGGAAATAGCGCCCTTGCTTTTGGGGCTGCTGCACGCACCACCCACCACCACATTGCTTCCCAAGCGCAAACCCGAGCTTCCGGTTTTCCCAAGGTCCGCCGGCGCGGGGTTTAGCCGTAGGATCCATGCCCCCCCGGCCAAGCACAGCAGGCAGGCCTGTACGAGGGAGGGCCTCCACAGGTCTTGCAGGCACAGCCACCCGAGCCGACGCTCAGCTCCACGCCGATAACGCGAGACGGGCCGGGTTGGTCGGCTGGCTACCTTGGATGCACAAGAGCAATCGGGTGGGGCTGGGAAGGCGGAGGAGAGGGGACGCCGCTCGTGCGGGAGATGGGGTCGAAAGAGGGGTTTTTCTGTGGTGGTGTCCTTTGTGCGTAACTCCCCAGGATGGCTGTTTTGGCCGTATGCTCATCGGCTTTTCGTTCGACGATGGGACGAGGTTTAGCTTTTGGCATCGTGAAGCTTTTGGCCAAGGAGAATGTCGGTTATTATTACGACAAACCATGTGTCCGAGATGTGGTTCGTGGATTTTCTAGAGCAGCCTAACAAACCAAAATTTGGCGCGGAAGAAGCGGCCCCACATCAGCTGGGAGCACCTCAACACACACGAGCCAAGAAGCCCCCGGCCAACAGCCGCAAACCGGAACAGACGTCCGCCTCCATGTGATATTCCCACCGACCTGCCTAAATCGACAACTGCTCCTGCAACTCGACAGGCTGGAAGAGGAGAAGGGGCGGGCGGTGGAACACCGGCAGTGCAGATGCTGTTTGTTCATTCACCCAACCCTGAGTGATGGCTAAAGGGCCACTTGCCCTGCTGGCGGTTTTGTTTGGCCTGCTTATCTTTCTGTCATCTGTCTCTCGGATCTCTCAGTCCGGCTTGCGACGGAACGACAGCAGGCATCTTCCCTGTTGGGCCATTGACACAGTCAACGTCCCCTTGATTATCGCTGTGGGTCTGCTCTTCTGACCTGTCTCTATTTCCCAACCTGCGTCATCATTTTCGACCGGGCTCAACTTGCGGGCACGCACCGCTTCTTTCAGGAGTCCACAGACTCTTTGCGGCCGCTCGCCCAACGAGACACAGTCGAGGTGACACCTCTGTCCGGCATAACTATGGGTCGGTCCAGATCCAGTCAAGCTTTCCATCATCCGGGCGCTGCGAAATCCAGCTAGGGCTCCGTTGTTTGACAAATTCGATCTGATCCACCAACTCCGCAGATCCGGTCCACTCGCTCTGTCAGATCACGGCATTGGACTCTCTCACACGTCATGGGCGGGGGAAAAAGGACGCAAATTTTAGGGAACGACAGTGCGCATAAGTGAAAAGAAAGAGACACCAGAACCGAAACAAGAAGGCAGGATACTACTGATTACAAAGAGAGAAAGAGAGTGGGGGAGATGAACAAAGAAAAGGAAAATAAGCTGAGAAAAAAACGACAGAAAACACGCCTTTGTGCGTCCTGTCTCACCTCGCCAACCACGTAAGAAAATCGCCCCAAGCAACAGCCATCATCCTTGCCGCAGCGATGGGTAGCCAGTCGGCCGTGTTACTTAGCCACGCCCAAGTAACTGCTATCATCCTCCCCAAAGAGTCAGTCAGCGCGCCAGGTAACCACTCGATCGTATCTCCCAGCCATGGCTCGTACAGGTGCCGAAAGTCGACCTTGAGGAACGGCAGCCAAGGCGAGTACACAGCGTCTCCACGGCTCCGGATCTCGTTGATGTACGCCCTCGTCATCTGCACCCCATTGGCGCCCAACCACAGCTGCCGCTCGCGAGCCACGGCGAAATAGGCCAGGCCGGTGGTGATCAACGATATCGAGACGATTGCCTCCACTATTTCCACCTGGGGCACCGCTGGGAACGCCGCCCATGTGCCAGGTGGTGCCGATGGGCTCGTACCACTGGCCTCGCCGTTGCTCTGTTCTTCCGCGCTCACAGCCTTGTTACCCGGTAACTCGTCGTGCTGAGCAGCTACCTGATCGCCGCTTCTGTGATTGATGAACGTGCCAACGATGCGAGATGCCGCCTGGAAGGGCCACATCATCGCGGCCAGCAGCCACAGGAAGACCACCCAGAGACTGAAGAAAGGCCTCATCAGAAGCACCGCCAGCGCATGAAGAATATGGAGGAATTGCCACGTGATCTCTTCTGGCTGAGATTCTGCCTGCGGCGCACAAGAGTGACAGAGCATGCTGGGAAGGCGAGCCCGCCAGGGCTTGGGTTTTGCGTCTTTGATTACCTCGGCTCTGGCCTTGCCTAGCTCGACCCTGACCTGCTCCGATTTGGCCAGGACTGCTGCGAGTTCGGTCTTTCTCTCCGCGTAAGTGCGTTGGATGGCCGCTGTCGATTCTGGGGTTACGTTGGCGTTCTCTGCAGCCCTGGCAAATAGACCGCGAGACTGCTGGCGCCTCTGCAGCCTGAGACGCGACTTGGCATGAAGCTCCCTGGCCTTCCTGAGCGTCTTGGAGATCTCGCCGGCGTGCCCTTCGAGACTGACGCGCTCTTGGTGAGACCGGATGGCTCGCTCCAGGTCCGCGATGGTTTGCCTGTGCCTCTTGTCTTCGCCTTCCTCATATTCGACAGGCCCCAAATCGCCCCCTTCGTTGCTGTCTGCCGGCTTGGTGATAGCCTCGACCACATTTTGCACCATGTGGCCAAGCTCGTCGTACTTGGCGGTGAGCCTGCCCTTGAGGGCGATGAGGTCATTGTTGTCTTTGGCTGCCTTGCTCAGCTTCGTCTCCATCTTATCTTTCAGATTCTGAATCTCTTGCGTCAAGCTCTTGCTCGTTTCTAGCGCTCCGACAAGTTCTGATTCAGAATTCCGGAGCCGGCTGATGTTCTCCAGCGCTTGCTCTAGCTGCCTCCGGCACTCCTCATAGACCGCCTTAGAGATGGAAACTTCCAGCTGGTCTTGCAGCTCGTTGATCTTGGTGTTTGCTTCTGCGAACTTCTGCTTCAATTCATCAAAGTTGGCAGCCGAGGCTCTTTCGCTCTTTTGGAAACTCTCGATTCGGTCCATGAACTCGCGGGCTGCTTTGTCGGCATCGTCTAGTTTTCTTCGCAAACTGCTAGCCTCATCCTCTTGCAGCTGTTTATCCGCCTCAAGCCTGTCAACAAGCGACCGCAGGCTTGTCAGCTCCGTCTCGAGCTCCTTGATGCGGACCAGCGACTGCCCCTCGACACCGGCCGTGGCGGCTTCGTCGGGCTGTGATGTGGGTGGCGGCGCGGCCGTGCTGCCGGTAGGGGACCATCCGGGCAATCGGAGCCAGCTTCTGGGCGCGTCTGTCCTCCTGCTGGTCTGGCTTGCCTGCAGCCCGCCCAGCTGCCTTTCTAGCTTCTTGATCTTGGCTTCGGCGGCATCCAGCTCGGCTACGAACTGGCCGAAGGTCTCTTCGCATGCTTTGTGCTCAGCTTCGACCTCGGCCAGCGCCTGCGTCAGCCCGGCCACCTCCTTCTCCTTTTCTCTCAGCAGCCTCGTTTCAAAGCCGGTGTTCCGCCGCGCTCGCGTTCCCTGGGTTGCCGACAGCGATTTCGCCCTTGTTGGCCTGTCGGGGTGGGTGCCGTCTTGCTCCTCCTTGTCCTGGGGCGCATCACTAGCACCTGGGGTTGCGGCGTCTTGAGGCTGACCGAGTCCGGCCGACACAAGGGGGTCCACTTTCTCGCTGCTAGCACGGCTGCGGGCGTCTTCGAATGTGTCGAACTCCTCATCGCCTAGCTCTTCCTGCAGGCTCATCACAGACTCTTCGTATTCCCCGCCGCTGTCATGCTCGTAGTACTCATCAGCCTGGTGTCCTTCGCTGATGAAATCCGAGTCCTGGAGCAGGCGAATAATGTTGTCCGTCAAGAGCAGTTTTTGTTCCAAGCCGTCCTGATCGTCGGCTCGTGCTCGTTCCTGGCTGTCCGCGACCATATTCTTCAACTGGTTCACGACCGAGACCATATCCAAGGCTCTCTCGAGCTTCTCCTGCATCCTGGTGAGCTCTACCTGGGACTCTTTGAGCTCAGTGCTCAGCTTCATGAAATCTCCCAGTAGATCCTCGTCGGCGTCGGACGGCTCAGCCCCCTGGGATGTCTTGAGCTTAACCAGGAGGTTCCAAACATGACCTGCAAGCTCGTGATCATGGCCTTCGTGCGTCAGGTAGCGTACCAGCTCCTTGATGGGGCCCGGGCTACCGCCCTGCTTGACCATCTCCATAAGCAGCTTGGCGACCTTGGGGTCCACATTGAACTGATCGCGCGGGGCGGTCCCGACCACACGGCGATACTCGGCCGGGTCGTCGAAGGAGTCGTGGAGGAGGCCGTCGGCGCGCAGCAGCGAGTAGATGAGGCCCTCGGGCTGCCCGCCGGGCCCGTCCGAGAGCTCGTCCGGGGCCCCGAGCTGCACGAGCCGGCTCTGCAGCTTGCTGAAGCGCTGGGCCATCTCGCTGGCGCTGAGGACCTTGCCCGTCCCCGTGGGGTCCAGGAACAGGCCGGTGCCGTCGTCCTTGAGCTGGACGGTGTTGACGAAGGCCTCGAGGGCCGCTGATCTGCTGGTCCTTTTCCCTGATTTCGCTTTCCAGGTGCCCGTAGTCACGGGCCCAGTCGCTCTCCTTCCGCTCGAACTTCTTCACCAGACGGGCTTGCTCCGCCTCCAGGTCCGACTTGGCCTTTTGGAGCTCCTCGATCCTGTCATTCATGACCTTGAAGGCCGAATCGTCCTTTTTGGCAGCCTCGGACTCGGACCGGGGCCTGGGCGCGTCGACGGCGGGCGCTTGCGGCGCTGGTGCTACCGCCTCGCTCTTCTTCAGTCGCGCGTTTTCGCGCTTGAGCTCCTTGACTTTGGCACGCGACTCTCGATAATGCCCGAGCGCCCTGTCAAGTGAGTGTTGCAGAGCATCGGCATTTTTCTGTTGGTTCTCGAGATCCTGCCTGAGCTTGTCGGTCTCTGTGAGCTGTCCTGCGTTCGTGGCGGCTGCTGGCGGCGTGACTTCCTCGATGACGTCGTCAGCGGTGTCGGAATCTGGACCTTCGGTGCAGGAGTCCGTGTCGACCGAGGCCATCCTTTCATCATCGGGAATATCGCCGGGGTCTTCTAGGCCGCCGTCATGGTATTCATAGTGTCCATTGTTGCTGCCACGAGATGAGGGACGGGAGTGGTTTGAGTTGTTTTCGGTGTCTCCTGTTGATCCTATGTCAACATTTGCCTCGACTTCCTCGTCCTCCTGCTCCTGCTGCTCCTCCTCCTCCTGTTGCTGCTCCTGCTGCTGTTGCCGCTTTTCCTGCTGCTCCTGTTCCTCTTTTTGTCCCTTGTTCTGGTCCTGGCCCATGTCTTGCTCTCGCTTCTCCTCCTCCTTGGCCGTCCCAGGGTACTTTCCTCCGTCAGACATTTGCACGATGGGGGAGGTGGCGGTACCCTTCGGTAACACCGGTGCTGCTGCTGTGGCCGCTGAAAAAGGTGCTGCAGCTGAGCCTGGACTTGGTTTTGATAGTCGCTCAAGCGAGCTGGTCCTGGGTCTCCAGGTACTGCCGGGGGTTGCTCGCGGCAAACTGGTACTCGGCCTCCAGGCGACGCTGGGCCTCCTCCGCCTCTGCGTGGAGTTGCACAGCGGTGTGCTGGACGTCGCACTAGCACCGGCCCTCCCTGAAGCCGCGGTCCAGGAGCTCGCGGACCTCTTGCTGTCGTCGCTAATGCTGCTGCGGCGGCCCGGACCTGGCCTTGGCGATGCGCAGCCTCGTGCGCCTTTCAGCCGCGACGGTTCCGCGCAGCCGGTGGATCCTAACGTCCCTGTCGCGGAGCGCGCCCCTGAGGTCTTGGGCTACCCTCTCGCCGCGACCCTCGTCGATCTTCAGATCTCGCAGGAGATCGGCGACGTGGTCGACGGCTTAGCGCCGGAGCTTGGCTGGTTGTTGGTTTGGCTTGAATTTCTAGGGGTGAAGGTATGTTCCCAAGGGTAGAGGTGATGAAGTCGCCAAGACAGAAGGAATTTGGGTTATGGTCGTGGGATGAATCGCATTCGAGGGAATCGAGAAACGGACGTGGACATACTCGTGAGAAAAGGGGGTCAGGGGCGGACAAAGAAACAACATCGTGAGTTAATGCATTTCTGCGTTCGGCAAAAACATAATGTCCGAAAACGGGACGTTGGAAGCTTGAGCTCGGCTTCAAGAAGATAAACAACCGGATAAGAGGGCTGGACAATGGAAATCGGCCTGTCCGATCCGTCATTCACCATGTGATGGGCATTCGGGGTTGCGGATCCGGCAATGCTCGCACACACAGAGATGGACAAAGACGTAGGAGCAAAGAAGCTCATGTTACTGAAAGTTGAATTCAGACAGACGGAAAAGTATTCCACAGCCCAATATCGAATGAGTACCTAGGTATCCATCAACAGCCGCCTTTGGACTATTGCAGCATTGAACCGGATTGGGAATAATCGAACCCCGAGCGAATGAAGCGACGCGGTGGCACGGTGGTAGGAACCAGCTCGAGCCGTTGGACGAGCAAAAAAGGCGGGGCCTCGAATCGTTTCCCCTCGAGCTCCACCCCTGTGGGTCGGTCCCTGAAAAGCGACAGCAGAGCTCCCTTCCCCACATTCCGCTGCCGCAGAGCTGGGCCGGGTGAACAGCTGTTCTGTTTGAGACGGCGCTGAAAGTGAGCAGACGCTTTGAGGTTGCGGCGGTCAAGTTACGTCGTACGCGCTCTGATCTCAGCCCAGCTCCCACACTCTGTATCGAACCCTCGACACGCACCAAACACAAAACGCAAAAAAGAACGAGCTCCCTCTTCCTTGCTTGCCTCTCCACCCCCAACCACCTAACCTGCTTTATTTCCCCATTGCAGGTGCCCGAAAAACACGCTCTTTGCGGCTGCTTGCATTTCACCACTGCTCGATGCACGCTTCTGGCCACTGGTACGTGACACACGACACTTCTCGTCGCCCGCTTTCCTTGGTCTGCTTTGTCCTTCTGCTTTCTTGGTCGAGCTCCCTCTTTGTCTCTCTCCCTCACTTGCGCCTGCAATGTCTCTCTTCACGTGGACATGGACGCCGGGCCTGTGGTATTACCTAGGCTAGGTAGCCTACCTGTCCGCTACCCGTCAACTGCCATCACCCGCTCGGTCGTCTTGTTACACCAGCCAAGTACTACATCTTCTTGTCCTGCTCTAAACAAGCGCATCTCATGCGTGGCCGCCATCCTCTGGACAGAAACGGTAACCTAGCAGCATACACGGCCTCTTCCCCAGTGGCAGCAGCTCCTGGCTGTCTGTTGGTTGTTTCGTTCGTGGGAGCACGACACGCTGCAACAGCTGCTGGAGGCCGAGGGTGCGTCCCCTCACTTGTCTATATACCACATACCATTACACCACCCGCCCACACGCACACACGCACACACATGATGTATCATATCACCACCTCTTTGGCTTGCGGGAGTCTGCAGGCTGGGCCCAGTTAGTTTGCCAGGTGTCCATGTATTGTGGCCTCGTGTCCACAGCCAGCCAACCGGGCCTCTTCAAATCGGGGCCCCGCATGAAGACTTCTTTGGCTCGCGGGAACTCCATGTCCGGCCCGGCCCGCACTCAACTCTGCGCCCCGTGCCTGCCCGTCTGGCGACCCAGAGCCCCTGAAAGCCAGTGCTTGGGTACCTAGAGGTATCCCTGCTCTCAGCAGCCAGCGTCGCACCATGCGACCCTCTCATCGAGGCGGGAGCTGCATTTTCTTCCCTCCCCTTTTCGACAGAGCGAGAAGCTCGGCTGCCTTTAGTCTAGCATCATTGTGTCGATATTACAATTCTGCCGGGCAACAACACATACTGACCACAAGACACAGATCCTCCTTGCTCCACACTCTTCCTTGCTTTCGTCCTTTGGGGCCTACTTCCCGGTATTGCCACTCGCCCACCATGTCCAAGACCTTTGTGGCCAACGTCAAGTCCGTCTTGAGCGGCGACACCCTTGTGCTCACGAGCCCCAACAACCCGAACCTGGAGCGCACCTTCTCGCTCGCCTTTGTAAGCGCCCCTCGGCTCAGCAAGGACGGCGACGAGGCTTTTGCCTTCCAGTCGCGTGAATTCCTCAGGGAGGCTGCCATCGGAAAGCCTGTGCAATGTAAAGTCCTGTATACCATCCCGAGCTCCGGCCGGGAGTACGGCACCGCCATCGTCAAGGCCGGCCCGGAGCTGCCCGACGCGCTCGTTAAGGCCGGCTGGGTTAAGGTCCGCGAGGATGCTGGCAAAAAGGAGGAGGACGAGGAGGTCCTGCAGAGGCTTGAGGCCCTGCGCGCCCTCGAGTCCCAGGCCAGGACCGAGAGCAATGGCCTCTGGGTCGGATCTGGTGGCCACATTGAGGTCCAGAACGACCTTGGCGGCCCCGACTTCATGAAGGAGTGGAAGGGCAAGACGGTAGACGGCGTCATCGAGCGTGTCTTTAGCGGCGACCGCATTCTCGTCCGCCTGCTGCTCTCGGAGAAGAAGCACTGCCAGGTCATGACGCTCCTGGCCGGCATCCGCACCCCGGCGACCGAGAGGGCAGGCCCTAACGGCGTCACCCAGGCCGCCGAGGAGCACGGCAACGAAGCCAAGGCCTTCGTGGAGGCGCGTCTGCTCCAGCGCAAGGTCAAGATCGACATGGTAGGAGCAAGCCCGCAGGGCAGTCTGGTTGCCTCCATCATCCACCCGCGGGGCAACATCGCCGAGTTCCTGCTGGCGGAGGGTCTCGCACGCTGCAACGACTTCCACTCTACCATGCTTGGCGAACGTATGGCTGCTCTCCGGGCCGCCGAGAAGAAGGCGCAGGCGGCCAAGCTACGGCTGCACAAGCATCACGTTGCCAAGGCTGCCGAGGCTGGTAGCCAAGACGTGACAGTGGCCAAGATCATTGGTGCCGACGCCATCATTGTCCGAAACAAGAACGGCGACGAGAGGCGGGTCAACATCAGCAGCGTGCGCGGGCCGCGGGCGGCCGAGTCGACCGAGGCGCCGTTCCGTGACGAGGCCAAGGAGTTCCTGCGCAAGCGCCTCATTGGCAAGCACGTTCAGCTGACGATCGATGGATCAAGACCCGCAGAGGGAGACTTCGAGGCCCGCGATGTCGCGACTGTTGTTCAGGGTGGCAAGAACGTTGGACTGCAGCTCGTGCAGGAGGGTTACGCTTCCGTGATTCGGCACCGCAAGGACGACACCGACCGGGCACCCAACTACGACGAGCTTCTGGTCGCCCAGGAGACGGCCAAGGCTGAGGGCAAGGGCATGTGGTCCGGCAAGGCGCCCAAGGTCAGGCAATACACCGATGCGTCCGAGTCGGTTCAGCGGGCGAGGATCCAGCTCTCGGTCCTTCAGCGGCAGAAGAAGGTCCCGGCAATCGTTGACTTTTGCAAGTCGGGCTCGCGTTTCACGATTCTGATTCCGCGCGAGGGAGTCAAGTTGACGCTTGTGCTGGGCGGCATCCGCGCGCCGCGCGCCCCAGGCCGGAACCCGGCACAAGACAAGGGTGAGCCCTTTGGGCAGGAGGCGCTTGACCTCGCCAACAAGCGCTGTAACCAACGTGACTGCGAGGTAGACATCCACGACATGGACAAGGTCGGCGGCTTCATCGGCGACCTGTACATCAACCGGGAAAGCTTTGCCAAGACGCTGGTCGAGGAGGGCCTCGCATCGGTACACCAGTACTCTGCCGAGAAGTCGGGCAACGCCGCAGAGCTCAACGCGGCTGAGAAGCGGGCCAAGGAGGCCAAGAAGGGCATGTGGCACGACTGGGAACCCTCGCAGGATGAGGAACACGACGGCGTTGCCGAGGCTACCTCCGCGCTCGAGTCGACGACGATCGACAAGAAGCCTGAGGACTACCGCGACATTGTCATCACCAACATTGAGCCTAACGGCAAGCTCAAGATCCAGGAGGTGGGCAAGGGCACGGCGGCCCTCGAGACCATGATGACCGAGTTCAAGAAGTTCCACAACGACCCCAAGAACAACACGGGCGGCAAGGAGAACCCAAAGACGGGCGAGCTGGTGGCGGCCAGGTTCTCAGCAGACGGGCAGTGGTACCGGGCACGTATCCGATCCAACGACCGGGCGGCCAAGGTTGCCGAGGTGGTGTACATCGACTACGGCAACAGCGAGAAGCAGCCGTGGGCCAAGCTGCGGGCCCTGGACCAGCCGCAGTTCAGCACGCAGAAGCTGAAGCCGCAGGCCACAGACGCCATGCTGTCGTTTGTCGAGATTCCCGTCAACTCGCCCGACTACGCGCTCGACGCGGTGGACTTCATCGCGCGGGCGACTGAGGGCAAGCGGCTGGTGGGCAGCTTTGACTTTGTGGACTCCAAGGAGAACATCAGCTATATCACCATCTTCGACCCCGAGGCCGGCAAGGGCAAGCTCCCTGGAGTGGCCGATTCGGTCAACCGCGACGTGGTGCTCAACGGGCACGCCATGGTGCCCCGCAAGCTCAGGGGCTGGGAGCGCAGCAAGGTGTTTGAGCCGACGCTCAAGAGCCTCCGTGAAGCCGAGACTCAGGCCAAGCAAGACCGGCTCGGCATGTGGGAGTACGGTGACCTGACTGAGGACTAAGGGGTTTCGGGAGAACACGCGTCTCTAGCGTCAGCCCCGTCTGGTTTTTCTGGGCACTTTTCCGTATAACGGTAGCTCATTTTGAGCTAGGGTCATTTACACCGGTCATTTTCGCTTTGATACTAGGCATACAGAAAAGTTTAGCCAGGTTTGTTTCGCTGCCGCAATCTAGGCGAGCCACAAACGAAGAAAAAAAAATTGAATAAGAAAAAACGGCCCCAGTGATTGATTCGCCAAGGTGTATGCTGTGTACTGTATACTGCTCCCCCTAATTAATTGTTTTCCATTGTATTTCTTTTACACCATTTACCCCTTTCTTTTGCATTGATTTTCACGGTCGTTCTCGACTAGGGCCACAAATATGTGTGAAGCCGAGAAACCACGTTCACAATCCAACCCCCATCAAGTCATTATCACTGCTTCCTTCTTGTTGTTGCGAACCTTTGGCGCCTTATTTTGGCGGTGTCGGCAGGGCGGGCCACTTGTCCAGCACGACGGGCTCACCCGCGATGGTGAACTCGGCCGTGGCGAGCACAGGCTCGTCGATCTGGACCTTGTAGGTGCCAGGGTACAGGACGGTGTTGCCGCTCTCGCCGTGGCGCGCAATGTCGCCGAGCGTCCAGGCCAGGTCGGCTTCGGCGCGGCCGCCGGGGGATAGCCCTTAGGCGCGCGTACGCGGCCAGGGTCTTGATGGGCCGCGGGTGCGGGCCGTAGTCGCCCGACACGAAGGCCAGCGCCACGTAGTCGCTCGTGCGCCTGCCGACGTTGGCGACCGTGACGCGCAGCGGCGGCAGCGCGCACCGCTCCGGGTGCGGGTCCCTGCACGCCTCGAGCAGCGACGAGGTGCTCGGGCCGCCCGCCAGCGCCGGGGGCACGGCGACCTCGGGCGTGAAGTTTGTGTAGTGCAGGCCGAAGCCGAAGGGCTGGACGGGCGTCGGGTACCAGCGGTACGTGCGCCCGGGGCTCGACGCCGACGGGCGCAGCGTCATGTCCGTCATGGCCACCAGGCCCGTGTAGTTGGCCGGGTACTGCGTCACGGGCAGGCGGCCCGCGGGGGCCGCGGCGCCCGACAGCAGCTGCATGACGGCCGGCCCGCCGTCCTGGCCCGGCCAGCTGGCCCACAGGATGGCGTTGACGCCCTTGTTGGCCAGCAGCGGCGTGTCGTCGAGCTGGTCGCCCATCTGCACCACCACCAGCGGCTTGCCCAGCCCCGCGAGCTTCCCGACCAGGGCGAGCTGCGCCGCCGGCCACTCGAGGCTCGTGCGGTCCTTGTTCTCCCCGGCGGCCGTCTCGTCCAGCCCGCCAAAGTAGACGACGTAGTCGGCCCCCTGGGCCGCGGCGAGAGCGGGGGCGGTCCAGTTGTCGTTGGCCGCGGCGTGCTGCAGCACCGGCCCGCCGGCCGTCGCGACATCGAGCCCCATCTGCCGCGCCGCGTAGGCCGGCGTGTGCAGGTACGCGGCCGTGCCGCTGTAGCCGCCCCTGAGCTTGTTTGGGGCGTCGGCCCAGAAGCCGACCATGGCGACCTTGGGGCGCGGGACTTCTTCAGATCTCTTCTTCTTGTTCTTCTTGTTCTTCTTCCCCTTGCACTTGCCGCCGCCCAGGCGCAGGGGCAGGGTGCCGTCGTTCTTGAGCATCACGATGCCCTCGACGGCCGACTGCAGCGACAGGCTCTGGGCCGCGGGCGCGTTGACGTCGGCCCACCCGACGCGGGCGAACGAGGACGAGTTGCCGTCAAAGTAGCCGACGCGCACGAGCGCCTCGTACAGGCGCAGCAGCGCGCGGTCCATGGTGCTCTCCTTGAGCAGGCCGCGGGCGTAGGCGCCGGGGATGTCGGACGACCCCGTGTACTCGCAGCTCGTGTCCATGCCGGCTTCGAAGCACAGCGCGGTGCCCTCGGCGTTTGTGGCGGCGTACTTGTGGCCCGTGGACACGTCGAGCACGGCCTCGCAGTCGGACGTGACGTAGTTGTTGTGCTCGGTCCAGCCCCAGTGCTCGCGCAGGACCGTGTTGAGGAGGTAGTCGTTTGCGCAGCTGGGCACGCCGTTGACGGCGTTGTAGGCGCACATGATGGACCCGACCTTCGAGTCGCGCGCGCACTGCTGGAACGGCATCAGGTAGTACTCGGCCAGGTCCTGCGCCGAGATGCGCGCGTCAAAGTCGTGCCGCGACGTGCCGTTCCAGTCCTCAAAGTCGTTGGCCGCGTAGTGCTTGCACGTCGACACGATCCTGCGCTCCTTGCCCGGGTGCGGGCCCTCGAGCCCCTTGATCATGGAGGCGGCGTACCGCTTGATGCGCAGGATGTCCTCTCCCGGCGTCTCGGACCCGCGGCCCCAGCGCGGGTCCTTGAACGGGTTCACGTTGGGCGTCCAGTAGTCGAGCCCGGACCAGCGCGCGTTGCCAAAGGCGCGCGACTCGGTCCCGACGACGTCGCCGATCCGCTCGATCAGTGAGTCGTCGAACGACGCCGCCAGCAGCACCGGCATCGGGAACGACGTCGACGAGTTGAAGTCGCCCGGCCCGCTGCGGAACTGCGTCCCCGGCGCGTACGCCACGCCGTGCAGCGCCTCGCTCCACCAGTTGTACTTGGGCAGGCCGATGCGGGCGGACCCGTTGGACTTGCTGGTTCGCTTTCGTTTCAGCAACCCCTCCTCTTTAAAGCTGTAGATATAGGTGGATATGTGCCGGCGGAATAGGTAGTTGGACAGACAAAACAAGACATACCTGATCAGGTTCTGCATCTTCTCCGTCACGTTCAGCGCGGCCACGAGCGCCGCCGCGCGCTCAGGGGGCGACAGGCTCTGGTCGCACACCTTGTTGGAGGCCAGCAGCCCGCCCATGCAGTCCGGGAACGGCTCAAAGGGCGCCGACTTGTGCGATTGGGCGACGGCGCCGCCCGCCGCCGCCACCGCCGCCGCGATCCAGACCTCCTTCGCCCTCATGGCGGGCCAGCTCAGGGCGAGGGAGAGCAGCACCAGACAGGTGACGAGCACTTGCTTCGAGCGGCGTCCGGTCAGGAGGGGATCACGCAGATGGCCTCGGAGGGGAGCGTAAGGCGGAGGGAAGCAGCCACTCCCTTTCGAGGATGCACCCGTTTTTCATACATCTTTTTTTCTTCTCTCTTCTTTTACCCCCTCGGCTCTTTGCACTTTATACTGACAGAGTATAGATGGGACTTACTCGCGAGGGCGTCTTGTTCGCAATCTTGACTCTCCCCGCAGTGTCGTTGCCCACCACGTTTTAGCCGGCACGGCGGGCAAAACAGAAGCATCCGCCCGATTGGGGCGCATCTTTTGTACTATAGCAAACATGCCGGCCGAGCCACCAGGGCCCCCGCGAGGAGCAGTGGTCGATGCGTTCAGGCTCCATCCAGCGCCCTGCCTTGCCCGCAAATCCCGCCAGATCGAAGCATCTTTCGCGGCCTTCATCTGCGCTGGGCACAGCAAGACTAGGCTTGTTTGGATGGTCGGATGACCCTGTTCCCCGTCGTCCAACTCCAACCGGGCCGCCGCCAGGACGCCGGTTATTCGCTGCTTCCCCGCTCGCCATGCCCCTCACGGACGGTACGTTGCAGTGCATTTTGCCCCTGGGAGGGGAACCCGGCTCACCGATCCGGATCGGACGGCTATATTGCGCCCTGGCCGTCCTCGCTTCGGGCCCCTTAATGTCTAGTATGGGATAACAAGCTCCGCAAAGAAAACAATGTCTGAATCACCCGACGGATATTATTATCTCAACACGAACCAAACCGGATCCGAACGACCGAGATACCTTCACCAGTAAGAACATTGACGACAAAAGAGCCTCCGACATACCAAACCTCGCTATGCTTCTCCAACCTTCTTCTCAACACCAGCAGTAGTAGTAATTATCCTCCCAAACCATCTTGGCCGTGCTCAGCCCTCCACGCCACCGAAAGCTGGGGAGCGAGCCGTCCCTCTGCTTGAAGACGACCCTGACGTCATTGGCATAGGCGTTGCTCGTCGCCTTGATACCAGACGTCGTTGTCTCGTCCGGGTTCCACACGGCCACGGCCCCGAGCCCCCATTCGGACGCCTCCGCGACGGCGGCGCCCAGCAGGGCCCAGACGTGGTCGACTCGCCGAGCCTCCGACTCGGGCTGGGTCGTGACGATGCGGAGCACCGTGAGTTGTTCCTTTTTCCAGTCCCGCTCCCAGATGATCCAACTCTTGCCGTCCGTCGTCGCGGCTCCCCGGCGCTGAATCTCGCGGCCAAAGAGGGCGCGCGCGAGGTAGTCCTCCCGCGCAAGCTGCGAGTTTATCTGTGCGTACGTGGGTGCGAAGGCGAAGTGGGCCTTGCCATCCGGCTGCTGCCGGCGCATCCGGGCCTTGAGGTCGTCAACGTCGAGCTTGCACAGCCGCTCGAGCTCGCCACGGCACTCGATCCACCGCGTCTTGACGTCGCAGCACGTGTCCGACTTGAGCTTCCTGCTCCGGCTCAGCAGGTTCAGCCGGGCCTCGCTGTGGGGGAACACGGCCCAGCCAAGCATGGAATAGTACGATTTCCCGATGTCGCTGTACAGCGCCGAGCCCGTCGCTCCCTCGCTGTCCATGACTTCCTGCAGCTTCTGCAACATTAAGCTGGCCATGCCGAGCCGGCGATATTTGGGGTTGGTGTAGACGCTGGCTATGCCGTACGCGAGATGCTCGGCTATCTGGTCGTCGTCCTTGGTCACCGTGCTGCCGTTCGTGACGCTCCCATTCACGGGGCTTTCGGGTTCGCGCACGAAGAGCGTTTTCCGGAAGCTTTCGCAGCTGGCCACAACTTCGAGCGGCTTCCCTCTGAAGTACAGCGCCCAGAACCTGCACCCGCCATCCCTTGCCATCTCGATGCGGGACAGGGCCTCATTGGCCTCCAGGTACTGTTCCTCCGTCAGTGGTTTGGCCCACGTGTCGCTGCTGAGGTGCCAAGAAACCACTCTCTGTTCGGGAGTTGCCTCGGCGAAGATAATATCCGAGGCGGATATCTCCGTCGGCGTCGACGGCGCGTTGTCGCCCATGTCGACTTGGGGTTGGTGATCACCGGAGTGTGACAAATGCAGGCAATTTTGCTTCTGGGGATCGGGAGAGACCCGAGCGTTATTATAGCTTGGCTAGGAGAGCGGTGAGCGTCGATTCATGAGAGGGTCGCCGAAGGCGGAAGCGTGTGGGCAGCCTCGGATTCTCCGTAATGCGAAAAGGGATACAAATCACGGGGCGGATAGTGTGCTCCAGTCTCCCCAAGCCAAGCGTCTGCCAATGGATAGATCTCCTCCGATGCAGAGTCCGGAGAGGGATATGCGGTTGGATGGTCAGATATCTTAGGGGACAACGAAAGGGCGGCGCTATAAGAGGGGTCTTGCATGTGGACCGCCCCAGATCTCGCTCTCGCGGCATGGCTCGGGGCGTCAATGCATGCAAGCCCAACGAAGGACTAAGACCAGACGACATACAGGCCGGCGAAACAAAAGAAAACAGCGCCAGAATTCGACTCTCCATCACAAGATAGGCGACAAGGGCGATATGAAGTGCAGATTGAGATGCATGGCGAGCAGCAGGGCATAAAAGAGCGACGATGCTTACCTTGGGCTGTCGTGAGTACGGGCTCTAGCGAATAGGTGAGCAAGCCACGAAGCTTGTTGGGGCTCGTGACAATGCCAAGGTGAGTCTTGGCAGTGCAGAGATGAGGGCGGCTTTTGTCTCGACGAGGCAAAGGCGGTTGGCAGAAGACCCCTCAGGCACGCCCAGCTGTCGAGCTCGTCCTCCATCAAAAAGGGCGCACACGGAGGGAGGGGTGCAGGCAGGAGGCGTGCGTTGGCTCCGGCCTGGGATTCGCAGACGTGCGGCAGCCATCGAATGCCCGTCACCTCGATTCCTCCGTGGGGGTCAGCCGCAGTCTGGTATCAGCAACAGCAGCAGCAGCAGCAGCAGCAGCAGCAGCAGCAACAGCACATGCCATGATCCCCGCTAGCGCCGCCTCATTCCCACGCATGCCCGCCCGCCCGCCCGCTCTCTGCTTGGTCCGTCCAGCATTACGTGACAGCCTTAGTGATGCGAAGGTTGTGGAAGATATCCACGAACGCCCCATGCATCATCCGTGGCGGCGGGGTGGTTGGTTGGCCAGGTGGGGATGGAGGTGAGAGAGTCGGCTGGCCTTTGCGAGCGGTTTCGTCTGCGAGATGGTGCACCAAGATGGGAGGACATGTCAGTCGGGGGATCCAAGGCCCGCCAGATGACCTCAGCATTGTCACGATTCATCAATCGCCCGCGATCGGAGGTGAGGCCAGCGAGGGAGAATTGGATTGTATTCCTGGCTGTGACACTGGAGGACTATGAAGAGACGTGTGGTAATGCGGCCAAGGTAGGCGGCCGCCCGGTAAATTGAGATTTTTCTTTTTCCTCGTGTGACTGGCCTCTGTTGTTTGTCCTCTGCCCAGACTGGGCTGGGTTGATGAAAAAGACGCAGGTGGAGGCGCTGAAGGCGGTAGTCAACTCACTAGGTACAGCCCGAAGGCGAAATCCAAAGAGCCAGGGCCGCCCCCCAAATGCCTGTCCTCACTGTGGCTTGACCACCCCAGCCCAGCCACGTCCGCAAACCCGCCGCACAAAGCGGGGCTGAGGCCAGCCGAGCAGGGCAGCAGCCAAATTCATTGCCCTAAACAAATTTCGCCCTCGCACCAAAACGACTGGGTGTCCAGCAGCCATCCAGCGTTGCGACCGCGACCCGAACTTCAAGTCAACCCACTCACCAAATTCCCAGCCGAGCAATTACGAATGTGAGTTTTCCCTTGATACATCACGACACCTCCAGCAACGCCCGCCCAACGACCCGGATCGCGCCAGCAACCCTCGCCGCGGCCCTCCACAGACCCCGTCCGCTCACTTTCCACTCCTTTCCCAGATCACCGCCAAAATGGGTGAAGCCTCCGTCGTCGCCTCCAAGTGGCGCCTGGTCGAGGTCGGCCGCGTCGTCCTCCTGAACGAGGGCCCCAACGCCGGCAAGCTGGCCACCATCGTCGAGATCATTGACCACAAGCGCGTACGTGCCTCTGTACCCCTATTCCCCGGAGTCTCTCCGTTGCGATATACACGCTCCCCGGATAGCCATGGCGCGGAGGTGGCATTGCATTGGCTGTACCAGGGTGGAAAGCAAGAGGCGGAATTGGAATTGGCAGAGGCAGAGAGGGCAGAAGGAGAAGACAGCAATCACAATGAACCGCCAGTCCCGCCACCGAAATCGGGGGAGCGTGGCAAGCCACGCACAAACACGCAAGACACGACAGGGCGGTGAATTAACAAGCGACGGTTATCCCGAATACAGGTTCTGGTCGACGGCCCCTCCTCAGACTCTAGGCTCGCCGTGCCGAGACAAGCGGTCTCGCTGAGCCACGTCCTCCTGTCACAGCACGTGATCGAGAACCTGCCCCGCGGCGCCCGGACAGGAGCCGTCAAGGCTGCGTGGGAGAAGGCCGAGATCGACTCGAAGTGGAAGGCCACCAACTGGGCCAAGAAGCGGGAGCGAAACGAGCTGAGGAGCAACCTGACCGACTTCGACCGCTTCAAGGTCATGCGCCTGCAGAAGCGTGCCCGCTTCGAGGAGCGCAAGTCGCTGGCCAAGATCAAGGCGACTGCGTAAAGGCACACCAACAACAACCAACAGTTTGGCGCGCTCTTACGACGATCGACTTTGATTTTTATTTTTATTTTCGGCGGCTTTGTTGCGGGTTCAAGGGGGCGAGCAGTGGATGATAAACGGGGCAAGCGAGAGAAGACGATTGTGGCATCCGGCGGTTTTTCGGTTGCGGACAACGGCTTTCTCTGCAATGGATTGCATGATCATTTTCCAACGGCATCAGGGCTACTGCGATTCCTTTGCTTTTTTCGGGAAGACCATGTAAAGCCACGCATTTCAAAACGTGGGCGTGGCGCGGCGTAAAAATGAAACGGAAATCCAAAGGCATACATGGGCAACCAAGAAGACGGCGATGATGAGGCCGGTGATGTGATGGCTACAGGCCGAGGTGTCTACCGACCGGGTGTCTAGCTCAGACCTGATCGCCTACCGACCTAGCTAGCTGGATGGAATCATGGCGGCCGCCGCGATACCTCGCATGGCCGGGACGGGGCAGGCGAATCGGGCATGGAGAGGAAACCTGGATGGAGGACTGGCTTCGGTAGTGTCTAGCACCCTCGGCGTTCAAAAAATCAAATCTTTACTTGGGCGCATCTTCACCTCGTTACTCCCGTCTCAACAAACAGACGCGTTATGATCAAAAGTCCCTCGAACCAGGCATACGGGGCTGTGGTGCAGCCTCGCCGTCATCGGGAGTCGTCTCCAGGTGCCGTGCAGGGCTCGCTCGAGTTTCCGTTTTAGGTTTAGCGCATTGACCACAAGCCCTACCAAGGCGAGGTGGGCGGTTTTTTCACTGGGGCCCGAATTGCCCCCCATTGAAGTGTGCGCAACACCAGAAGCCCGCCCGCATTTGAGAGATTCATCGTCGCAAAGCAAACTAACATACGGCGGGTAGATTTAGTAAATTTCTTGTGAGTTGATATCCCCTGCGAATCCTTATCGCGACTTGCCGGCCTCCTCTTGCCGTTCCTCCGATTTTACATCTTTCTGCTTTTGACAAAAGCATTTGTGGACTGAGCAGCTTCTGAGTCGCGCAAGTGTGCGCCCTCCTCTGCAGCCATTTTTTCCCCTCTACACCATTCAATTTCTAGAGCTGACTGTCCCCGTCGTTTTTTCGAACCCGGAAGCTTTGCTCAAAATGGCCAACCCACGAGTCGAGGAGCTCCCGGACGAGGAGCCCAAGAAGACCACCGTCGAGGAGCACGACGATGACAGCAGCTCCGACTCGGACGGCGATGAGGGCGAGACCAGCCTGCCCGCGGGCTCGACCGCCGTCATCCACTCCCGCAACGAGAAGAAGGCCCGCAAGGCCATGGAGAAGCTGCACCTGATCCGCGTCGACGGCATCACCCGCGTCACCCTGCGGCGGCCCAAGAACGTGAGTGGGAGAGCGCCCCGATGAGTGCGGGGTGGGGGGATGGATGCGGGCTGGGGTCCATTATCCCATGCCCAAATCGGGAAGCCTGGCAATACGCGACAGGCTATCCACCAAACCCGTCTCCCCTCCCTCGCTCGACAATACACAAAGCTGCGCATGCGTCCGGGCGGCCCCTGACGGTTTTTATGCAGATCCTCTTCGTCATCAACAACCCCGAGGTGTACAAGTCGCCCAACAGCGGCACCTACATGTAAGCTCCTGTGGACTCTTGGCTGTCGGTGCCATGCACCAACCATGGTGGGCCACGACACTAACATGCCTGTCTTCGCCCGACAGCGTCTTCGGCGAGGCCAAGATTGAGGACCTGAACGCCTCGGCCCAGGCCGCTGCCGCCCAGCAGCTCGCCCAGCACGGCCACGACCACGACCACGCCGGCGGCCACAGCCACGGCGAGTCCAGCAAGGCCGTCGAGGCCGACGCCAAGAAGGAGGAAGAAGAGGAGGAGGACGATGACGAGGAGGTCGACGCGGAGGGCATCGAGGACAAGGACATTGAGCTTGTCATGACCCAGGCCGGCGTCTCGCGCACCAAAGCCATCAAAGCCCTCAAGGAGAACGATAACGACATAGTCAACTCCATCATGGCCTTAAGTGTCTGATGAAGGGGCGGAGGAGCGCTGTCGGGCTGTCTCTTTTTGTGCGGGACGCGACCATGAATGACACGGTCACAACCTCTGCGGATGCCATGTCTGTTTGGCGGACAGGGATCATATCCTAGCGGTGGACAAAAAGGACAGGGCTCTACAGGGCTCTACAGTGCTCGGCTTTGAGTGCTTGGTGTAGGAGGTTATCACAGCAAAAAGTAAAGAGCACATCAGGAACAGAAATGGAATATCTGTCTGGGACGACTGTTGAGAGTGCATCCCCGTGATTACCGTACCCGTGACTGCAAACCTCTGGGAGACTGTGGCTCTAATGCTATGCCATGCCGCTTGTTGCGCTTTTGCCTAGAACAGAAGAAAGGAAGAATACAGCAGATTCATGCACGCGCCAGTCAATCCACGGCTCAGAATACAGCAATAGCGTGGCTGAAATACACCTAGCCTGTTTGGCATGTGGCTTCAGGATGCTTCTGTTCGGGCTGAGTCACGTGTTGGCGTCATGACCAAAGCCACGTGATCTGGGCGGATGGAACCGGGCTAGGCTGGTTGGGGGGTTTCCAACTTTGCAGGGAGGAGTTCGGCATACATGGCGACCACCAGCCAGCGACCTCAACCTTTCAAATCTCCACTCCTTCAAACTCGCAAAAACACCTAACCGCTAAAATGGCCGCAGTAAGTTCCCCGTGCCGATTGACGAGCTGGCCGGCCGGTCCGGGCCGTCAATGGCAATCCGTTGCCCGCGCTCAAACAGCCCTCTGTGACCCTCTCTGGGGAGCAAACCCCGGGGCCCGCTGAGCCAATTTTCGACAGCCAGCATGACTGACCCTCTCTCTCTCTCTTTCATCGGAATGAAAACAGCGAAGCGCAGCCCTCAAGATCGATTGGGCCCAGGTCACGACCTCACTCGGCCTGCGCGGCCAGACGGTGGCGGCGCTGCACGCCTTCAAGAAGCGCAACGACGACGTGCGGCGCAAGGTGCAGCAGCTGTCGGAGCAGCCGACCACGGTCGACTTTGCCCACTACCGCGCCGTGCTCAAGAACCGGGCCGTCGTGGACGAGATCGAGAAGCGCTTCGCGGCCTTCAAGCCCGCCACGTACGACGTCTCGCGCCAGCTCAAGGCCATCGACGCCTTCGAGGTCGAGGCCGTCAAGAACGCAGAGGCCACAAAGACCCAGGTCGACCTCGAGCTCAAGGACCTACAGGCCACGCTCAAGAACATTGAGGAGGCCAGGCCGTTTGACGAGCTCACTGTCGTACGTTTTTCTTCTACGCCCATGCCGCGATGCTGTCGTGTTGCTGCTTTACGAGAGCTTCTTCGGCCATTGCTTGGCTCGAAAGCGGGGAAGGCTGGAAGAGGAAGAAGGAAATCACAATGGCAGCGAGAATCACGATTGCTGATGTCTACTGTCATAAATACAGGAGGAGGTTGCCACCGCCGAACCCTCGATCGACGAGAAGACCTCCAAGCTGGTCTCCAAGGGCCGCTGGACCGTTCCTGGATACAAGGCAAGTCCTCCCCTCTTTTGCTCCTCCTCCTCCACCTTTGCCCTCATACTGACTCCCACCGCAGGAGAAATTCGGCGACCTGTCGGTGCTATAAGCAACTCGACCTCGCTCTTCTTCCCTTTGTGTACTCTAGCATTGTAGATAGGCGAATCGAATCCGGCCAACCCGTTGTAAAAGCTGCAATTAGTCACGTCCCGATCTGGCACTGGCGTACTGATTATCGGGGAGAACATAGCCGCGCATTGGCATCGCTCCCTTTGCTCTATACTGCATGTATGACGGGGGGTATCCATCCGTTTATTAACACAAGGAGGCAATTCAGTCGCTGCTGAGGAGCTTTTCGACCGCCCACTTGACCGAGAAGTTCCTCAAATCCGAGTAGTGCTGCCCAACGCCGACAAAAAGAACCGGCACGTTGGTAGCGTGCACGATGCTCACCAGGGTGCCGACCATGCTGCCGACAGTGTCGCACTTTGAGATGATGAAGCCGTCCAGGGACCGTCCGGACCCGAAGGCGGCATTGAAGTTGCGCGCCTGGGCGACCGAGTCGGTGCCGACGAGAGCCTGTAGGTGAATCATGTTAGTCGGTCATAATATATATAGAGAGAGAGAGCGAGAGAGAGGCAAAAGAGGGCGGACTTGCCTCGCCAACCATGAGGATCTTGTCGGGCTGGGCAAACTTGGCAAACTTCTCGAGCGAGGACATGAGCCTCTGGTCGTTGTGCCTCCGGCCGGCCGTGTCAATGAGCACGACGTCGAACCCTTCCTGGGCCGCGAACGAGACGGCGTCCTTTGCGACGGCGGCGGCGTCCTTGCCGTAGCCCTTCTGGTACAACTCGACCCTGCCGCCCTCGCGCGCCGTGAGCTCCTTGAGGTTGCGCACGTGCACGGCGAGCTGCTCGACGGCGCCGACCGGAACGTGTCGCCGGCCGCGATCAGGACCTTGTACTTGTTCTGCAGCAGGAAGAAGCAGATCTTTGACAGGTTGGTCGACTTGCCCACGCCATTGACGCCGACGATGGACATGACGTAGGGGCGCGCCCGCCGCAGCGACGTGGCCGGCGGCGCCGTCACCGAGTCGATCTCGCGCAGGAGGTCGAGCGACGATGTCGGCGTCAGCATCTTGGTCAGGGACGCCTCCATGGCGGCCTGAACGCGGGTACTTATACCTAAAGACGATGACGAGCGTGTTAGGATAGCTAGAATAAAAGGAATGATGAGCGCAATAGGGGACTTACTCTCAAAGCTACCCGTCTTGACCCCCACCAGCTCCTTCTCGACGCCCTCACACAGCCTGACGGCGGCTTCTCGGGCAACGTTCTTCCGTAGCAGATGGTCTTCCATCCCCTTCATGGCCTTGTCCAAGTCCTCCCTGGTCAAGACCTTGCCGCCGATGACATTCCTGAACAGACCACCGATGGTGCTCAGCCAGACCCCAGAAGCCCGCTCGGGGCGTCTGACTGAGCAGCGGCAGCGGCGGCAGCCGACTTTGACTTTTCCGCCTCCAGGATCGAGTGCACCTCGTCGCCCAGGTCCTTGAGGATGAACCTGCCCTTGGTGGTGGAGCCCCAAGTAGAAGCGTCTACCTCCTCGACGCCGACCGAGCGGGGCTCAAAGTCCGAGTCGCTGGCAACGTTGGCGGCCGAGTAGTCGAGCTGGACGCCGTCGTCCTCGTCGGCGAGCCCGTCTGCGTCCCACTTGCGGCCCTTCTTGGCCGTCTTGGCCTTGGCGCCGCCCTTCCTCATGCCGCCGGGCGACGACTCGTCGCCCGACGAGGCGGGCGCCCCTCCGGCGCCGGCGACTTGCGCCTTGCGCGCGCGCCGCGACATCTTGCCCAGGGGCCCGCCGGGCTTGGCGACCAGGAGGTGGCCGGCCCCGCCGCCGGGCGTCGAGGGGCGCGAGGTGATGGGCGTCACGGCCGGGCTGGAGTCGGCCGACTTGTCGTTGCGGATGGCGGGGCCGCCGCTGGCGGTGCGGCTGCCCCTGAAGGTCAGGCCGGGCGGGGCGAGCGGCGGGTCGTCGCCCAGGTTCCCGGATACGAACGAGGTATCGAGCGGGCGCGGGGCGGCATCGGCGGGGGCGGCCCTGGCGGAGGCGGAGGCGCCCTCGAGCTCCTTGATCTGCTGGTCAAAGTACTCGTCGAAGCCGTGGCAGTCGACGAGAGTGGTGTGGGGCCTCGTCAGCTGGTCGCCGTACAGGTTGACGAAGATGGCGCGGATGTTGTCGACGAGGCGGGTGACCCAGGGCAGGTTCAGCAGCGAGCGGTAGACGGCGACGAAGATGAGGCCCAGGTCCTTGGCGAAGGCCCAGCGCAGGGTGTGGCTGTCGGTGCGGTAGGGGGCGTTGGCGGCGGCCAGGCTGCTCTCGCGGGCGGCGGCGGCGTGCGACGCCTTCTCCTCGATGAAGACGTCGCTGATGAAGCCGTTGATGACGGCGGGGCTGACCGGGGTCAGGGTCCGCGACCAGAGCACGACCCCGGACGTGGTCAGGATCTCGAACGTGTCCAGCATCGTGGCGAGCGGCGGGCGGGCTGGGTGCGGTGGTAGTGGTCGTCGTCGGCTACAGGACGGGTGTCCACCTGCTGATGCGTGCTCCCATTGCGACGGGCGGGAGGGTGTCTGGCGATGTGACCTGACCTGGTTCCTGGGACAGGCGGCCTCGATAAAGGCTTATCGGGCAACCCTTGCCCCACACGGCGCGAGCATGTCACTGTGGCCACATGTGATAGGCGGACGTGGCTGGCGCTGGCGCAACGAAAGTTGAGTGGCACAGACGGCCAGGCAGGGGCCACACTGCAGTAGCCTCAGCGCAGACGACGGCGCCCAGTGAGCCAGTCCAATCCGACACCTTGTAAGCTCTGGAAGGAACAGCTTGCGCCCGCCACCAAAGGCCCGCATACACAAGGCATTCGCGATTCATCTTGAGCAGAGAAGCAGGAGCTGCATCTATCAATTCCCAGCTGGCACTTCCCTCGCCATTCTCCTCCCGACCCTCTCCTAGAATTCCGATCGACCGGCCTTGACTTCGAGACCACGCGATCCAAACACACACACACACGCACATCCAACGATGCAGCGGCCACAGGCTTACGGGCAGTCGCCCCTTTACACCACCCGGTGCCCCAGCATGTCTCGACGGTGCCGCAGCTCAGGTCACCGCCGCCGCCGGCAGGCTCGTCGGCGTCACAACACGGCAGCTACGGCAGCAGCCCATACCCCCAACAGCAGCAGGGCGGGGGCGCCGGCCCGCAAAACATGTTTGGCCAGTACGGCCAGTTCATGAACGACCCGGCCGCGCAGGTGGCGGCGCACTTTGGCCAGACGGCCTTCAAGCAGGGCCAGGAGCTGATTGACCAAAACGTAGGTCCTGAGTGAGAGCGAGAGTGAGAAAGAGGCTTGGGAGCGAGACGGATGCTGAAATGCGCAAACAATCCTACAACCACAGATAAACCGATACTTCAACGTGCTCGCACTCAAGCACTACTTCAACGTCACCAACTCGTACGTAATAAACAAGCTGTACCTCGTCCTCTTCCCCTGGAGGCACAAGCCGTGGTCGCGCAAGCAGGCCATGGGCCCCAGCGGCCAGGAGGGCTGGTACCTGCCGCCGCGCGACGACGTCAACAGCCCGGACATGTACATCCCCGTCATGTCGCTCGTCACCTACATCCTCCTCTCGACCGCCCTCGCGGGGCTCCGCGGCCAGTTCCAGCCGGAACTCCTGGGCGCCACAGCGGGGACGGCGCTGATCGTGGTGGCCGTCGAGATCCTGATCCTCAAGCTGGGCTGCTACATCATGAACATCTCCAACAACTCGCAGCTCCTGGACCTGGTCGCCTACTCGGGCTACAAGTTTGTCGGCGTCATCGTCACTGTCGCGGTCGCCGAGATTGTGAATGCTGGCAAGGGCACTGGCGGCTGGACTGGATGGGGGGTCTTTATCTATGCGTTCCTGGCGAACTCGCTCTTCTTGGTAAGTACACTTAGAAAAGGAAAATTCCGGGGCTCTCATGTTCTCTTGACAAGCACTGACACGCAGCAGATGAGGTCACTCAAGTACGTTCTCCTTCCCGAAAACTCGGGCGACAGCAGGATGCAGACGGATACGCGGGCCAAGAGGAACCAGCGCACTCAGTTCCTGTTCTTTTACTCGTATGTTGTCCAGTTCATCTTCATGTGGATTCTATCAAGACCTTGAAAGGCGCAGGGGACAAAGGCACTTTGAGTCGAGGAACTCTGTTTCGGACAGACATGAACGAGGGCATTCGGACGGCTCGACCGGATCAAGTCGCGGTCCTGGGTTCGAGGGTACGGGAGTGGCGAGGTGACGGCTGTAAAGGAAGATATCAGCAGCCCGTGCTGGAGGTTGCTTGTATGATGTGGAGGCATGTTTTCTACCCGGCCTACCCCTATCTGTGGCCGAGTAGGGGGTTGTGGCCGAACGTCTGGTAAACCTTACACAGTGCGTTCAGACAAGAGGCGGGTTCTGCCCAAGTTGCCTTCTTTTGTTGTTTTCTTATATGCTGCAATGGGCTGGGAGCGATACTGGGCGGCGCCTTGTTATACAATATCTTTTTTGTGGAGCTGAAATGTTAGAAGATGCAATCGAGCATCGTGCTGCTTCCGTTCGCTCCAGTCTGCGCAAGTCTGGTGGGGCTAAGTGTCCTGGTGCCGCAGGAGATGCCCGCTGCCGACAGCCCAGGTCCGCCGGCCTCGGCCATCGGGGCCCGCCGCACCCTAACGGGTCTCTTGGTTGACCCGGCTAGTAGATATTGCCTTTTTGATCGTTACCTATTTTTTTTTTTTTTTTTTTTTTTTGGGTTGTTTGCTACTGTTTTCCCATCAACCAGCGCACACGCACACGCACACGGACTGCCCGCTGTGCCGTCTATCACTTCGCCTTAGCCAGCCTGCCAAGTATCTGACTGCCCAACTTATCTCCGCGCCCAACGCTGTACCAAGCTGACGCAGCAAGGAAAGCGCCAACCTCGCTAGTATCATTTTTTTTACCATTATTATTTTTCCGTCCAGGCTGGTCTTTATCGCCCGCTAATTTCTTGGTCCCTTGTCGCATCCTACACCTACATACCGTGGCATTTACAACCCTTGCTTCTTCCTATTCCTAGGATTGAATCACCCCTCCGAATGCCATCTTAAATCTCTGTGGATTCTGGTTCTTTGCGCCCCAATCCAGCTACAGCACACAACGCCGTGCAAAACTTTTAAACACAGCCAAGATGCCCTCCCCTATAGTAACAGCCACCATCCAGTCCACCGTGCTGGCCGCCACATCCAACCTGATCGCTCAGGCGCTCGGGGCCTACAAAAACAATGTACTAACTCCTGTTTTATATACTAATCATTCTCTCCTCTGTGACATGATATTAAAACCCCTGAACTGCCAGGAACCGCTCGTGATAGACTGGGTGCCGCTGTTCCAGTTCGCCCTCTACGCCGTCGTCAGCACGCCGCCAAACTTTCTGTGGCAGGAGCTGCTCGAGCAGAGCCTCCCGAGCAGCGCGTCATCCCCGGCAGCGCCCACAAAGGTGATGCCCACCCGGGACGCCATCGCCTCGGCGGCCGCGGGCGACGACCAGGCGTTGGACCGCAAGCAGCGCAAGGGCGAGCTCGTCGAGCCTGCTGCTGCTGCTGCTCCGCCCGCCAAGCTCAGCGTCGGCAACACGGTCGCCAAGCTCGCGCTGGACCAGACGGTGGGCGCGGCGCTCAACACGGTCATGTTCAGCGTGTTCCTGCACTCGGTCCAGGCCGCCATGGCGCACCGCCCGCGCTCGCCCGCCGACAGCCTCGCGTTCCTGGCGTCCGGGCCGGCGAAGGCGATCGACTACTCGGCCGTGCGCTGGGACGACGTCTGGGCCAAGGCGGCGGCCGAGTTTGTGCCGCTGCTGGTGGCGAGCTGGCGCCTGTGGCCGCTCGTCAGCCTGGTCAACTTTGCCTTTGTCAAGACGGTCGCGACGCGGAACCTCGTCGCCGGCCTGGCGGGCGTGGGCTGGGGCGTCTACGTGAGCATGTTTGCTGCTGGTCATTGATTCCGGAGGGGGGGGCTTGTTGGGTTGGGACGAGGAGTAGTAGATGGATAGACTTATTCCCGCTTCAGAGAGGCAGACACCTGGGACTTGCGAGACCTTTGACGATGGCATGACCAATCTTCTTTGTCTTCGGCGACAGCCTAGAACTGGCTAGACATACATACCTATGCATACATACATGACGACCCTCTGCTTGCATTTTGCGCCTCCATCCAGATAGCACCGTCTTGTCTCGCAGAGACGCAACGGAAGCTCGCATCAAGTCCTACACCGTATATGATTTTATGGTGACAGAATTTGATACATCAGCCCCTATCAGTGATCTATTTTGAGGGAAAAGTCGATGTGAGGGACACCTTGGTGGATGGAGCTCGTTGACATGATGTCGATGTCTGCAGCAGAGGTGAGAGTAAGTAACCAAACACCCATATCAAAGGAGGCAGAAGAAGACAAGAAAAAAAAAACACTCACGCTCGCACGAGTACGCAGCAGCATTCGCCGGCGTCAGGCCTCCCGACACCTCGAGCAGGAACTCCTTCTTGCCCCTCCAGCGGTCCCTGATGCTCTGCGCGGCGGCCTTGACGCCGTCAGGCGTGAAGTTGTCGAGCATGACGACGTCGGCGCCGGCGCCGATGGCCTCGTCGGCCTCGGCCTCGCTCCGGACCTCGACCTCGATCTTGAGGCTGAAGCCGGCCGCGGCCCTGGCGGCGCCGACGGCGTCCCGCACCGACCCGCGGCTCCAGACGTGGTTGTCCTTGAGCATGACCATGCTGCTCAGGTCGACGCGGTGCATGTCGGCCCCGCCCACGAGCATGCCGTACTTCTCCACCAGCCGGAACCCGGGCGTGGTCTTGCGCGTGCCCGCCACCCGGCCCCGGAACCCGGCCCGCCGCACCGCGTCGACCAGCCGCCGCGACGCCGTCGCGACGCCCGAGCAGCGCGCCAGCACGTTGAGCGCCACGCGCTCGCCCAGCAGGATGCCGCGCGCGGGGCCCGACACCGTCGCCACCTCGAGCCGGCCGTCGCCGTCGCCCCCCGGCCCGTGCGGGTCGAGGTGAGCGCCCTCGAGGAAGCGCCACTTGACGGTGCAGCCGCACTGCTTGAAGACTTCGTTGACAAAGGGCGCGCCCGCCAGGAAGCCCTCGGCCTTGCACAGCAGCGCCGCAGTGCTGTCCTTCTCGCCCACCACGAACCCGCCAATGTCGAACGAGGGCGTGTCCTCGGCCAGCCACACCGTGACCTGCGTCTTCCACGACGGCGGGAGGAGGTGGGCGGGGTTGCCCTGGATATCCACGGTAGAGGTCATCTTTATTTTTATTTTTATGACGATATTGCCAGGGCTCTTGTGCCACTGCAATCTTTGTGAGATATTTCCAGAGTTGCCTGTCCTCGGTTTGCTACATGGCAGGCTCAGCTGCTTTTGCACACTAAGCTAATGATGTCAGTTGTTTTAAAACATATTCCCGCGGGTAATAACCCCGCCGTCGGGTATTCACGGCCAAGTGCAGAGTAAAACAACGAGCCTCACATGTTTCGCCCGTCGTTATGAAACCAGCAAAACTGACAAAGAGCAACGCAAAAAGGGTAGTCAGTATGTCTGCGTCCACAAGGGCAAGAGATATAAATAAAGGTTTTAAGCCGTTTTTATCATTGCCCAAGCAGCAAGGCAATCCATCCGCAATCTTGGCAGCAGACGCAGGTCGGTCAGATGGGGAGCACCTAGTACTACCAGCCACTCCAAATGCTGTCAATAAATATTAAAAAGACGAAGAAAAAAGAATGGTTGATGACCTGTGTTAACACAGGCGCATCGGGAATTGAGCCCGATGCGGGGGTCGAACCCGCAACCTTGAGATTAAGAGTCTCACGCTCTACCGATTGAGCTAACCGGGCGATGGCTCCGATACGGGGAATCGAACCCCGGGCTCGGCAGGACTCGCAGAATGGGTTCCTTAACAGAAATCCCCTCGTTTGAGAGTGCCGGATGTTAGCCACTACACCATATCGGATGTTAAGCCTGGACTTAGTTGCAGGACGTGCCTCTAGAGTAACCTTATGACACCTTTTTGCTTGTCCTAGGGCTCGTGTGGGTGGTGTGGGGAGGGGACTAGGGTTTGCGGCTGTTGGGCGCTTGGACCCCTGACAAGGCAACACAGCACAGCAGCACCAGATAGGATCCCCTTAATGACTGTCTGCTCACTCGGCCCCCAAAACCTCGTGGTCGCAACAAGACTGCTCGCCGTGGGAATCAACACAGAGGGGCCCGACGGCAAAGACGGCCGCGACACCAGCCCTCTGCGGCGTCTTGGCGTCTCCGTCCTCCGCGTCCACGTCCACGTCCACGTCCACTTCAAACTTGACATCCATCCCGGCCCTGATGAACCAGGCCGCGTCCAAATTCTCGGTAAAGCAGCCCATCTCGACGCTGACCACCTCCTGGAGGCCCTCGTCGCCGGGTCCGGCAGCGGGCTCCGTCTCCGTGTCGACGACCCTGGACGCCCTGACGGCGACGCCCTTGTCCAGGAAGGCCGGCAGGATGAGCACGTTCTGGTCCCAGCGCCGGACGACGCCCCGGGCGGGACTGCCGGCGGGCGGGTAGTCCAGGACCCACGAGTCGTGGGCGGGCGGGTGGTAGTGCCCCATCCGGCAGTTGACCTCGTGTATCATGTTGCCAATATCGTAGTAGAGGTGCATGTCTGGGGCGGACGGCGGTCAGCGAGCGAAACAAACAACGACCCCCGACGGCACCCGTCCCGTGGTGCTGCATCCGCTTATGTACATACACTGCTTGATCAGGTGTTTTCTCCACTCGCTGTCGACGTCGTCCTTTTCCGGGTTGCGCTCCAGCCCGGCGACCACGGCATGGGGCGAGGCCCTCTCGGCGAGAGCGCCCGACTTTTGGAACTCGTTCCTCACCCAGTCGTTGTAGACCTGCTCCACGCCGACGGCCCGCAGCTTCTCGTCCGAGACCTTGCTGGTCCAGCCCTGGCGAAGGAGGTAGACGACGACGCTCTGCATCCCCTCAAAGTAGATGTTGCGATGCTTGGGGTCGAGGACGTCCTCATAGCCGTCGGTGAGGGTTGCCGTGACATACATTGTGCGAGTAGGGGCGGGGGCCAGATAGCTGCTAGCTTGGTGGCAGGAGGGATTGAGATTGACCCACTGCGAAACAGAACAACAGAGCGACACGGTTCATTATATGAGGTGCGTCCAGCACGCTCAACCTTCCAACTTCGTCGTCGACAGCAACATAAGACTCAGACGGGTGGGGCAGTCCCAGGCAGCAGTGCGCGCAAGTGTCTGTTGGTTCCTGCCTGCGCCCAATCCACCCACAAGGCTCCAAACGATTGAGTATCTGCCTGGGCGGCTGGCTAGCTATTGGATACACTTTTGTGTTGGTTTACCCCCCAAAAACCGAACCCCCTTTCCACCCCAACTCACGATATCAATGGAGAGCCGCTAAAAGACATGGTCAGCGGCTTCTCGGCCAGGCCCAGCGTCATCGACATCTTCTTGAGCGCCCCGTGCGCCGCGCACTGCCCGTCGTAGAACCGGACGTCCTCCTCGCTCGCGAACTCGGTCTTGGCCGCCACCGTGAAGCCCTGCGCCCGCAAGTCCGGGCTGGTCGCCGCCCCGGCGCACAGGTATAGCAGATACGGCTTGCCGTCCTGTTTGTTTTGCGCCGGATGCGGGTGGGGTTAGATGAGGCTACATGTGCGTCATGGGCAAGGAAAGCTGGGTACATCAAATACCTTGGACTGGTTCTTCCCCAGAGTCTCGTATGCGTCCAAGAGCTTCTGCTGGGCTTTAGGGTCTGGCAGCTTGAACAGCGTCACGCGGTGGATTCGTATAGCGGCCATTTTGAGTGCGCGTGTTTTAATGTCTTGCCCGGGAGAGACTTGTTAGGGAAGCCGAAGTGGCAAGTCGAAGATGTTGATAGGAGTGCTACCACCTGCTGGTACACAGCACTGGGGCTCAAATGGCTTTTGTTCACTGGCATTCACGTACTCACAAGAAATATTGAGACAGCCCACCAAGAGGTATATAATCGATTCCTCGTTAGACTGAGCTTGGCTCGCAAGATTCAACGTTTACCAAGAACACCAAGACAAAGCCTCTCCCGAGCGTCCCAAGGCCCCCTTTTCAACAAGCAAAGCCCACGCCTCACACCCTCCCTTATTGCGCTAGCCCCTCCCTCCTTACCTGCTTCCGCACGGATGTCGTCGCTCCCTCCCCTCCCTGCGCATCGCGCAAAGCCCGGGCCCCAATGCGCGATAAGCCGGGGGCAGAGTTTATGTCCAAGATGCGCCGAGAGAGGCGCCGCTCGCTGCGTCGGTAAAACGCGCGTCCTCCGCGGGGGCATTTTGGGGCGGTTTGCCTTTCTATCGTCTTCCCTGCTCCCCCCCTCCGCCTCTCCCACACCCCTTCTCGCCAGCCCTCTACCTACCAGAAGATACCCATGCAAGTTGGTTGGCTGGTTGCCGACAGGGGACATGAGTGCCATGCCAAATCAGAAGCGAGTAGGTAGAACAGCACATGTGCGGCACAGCACAGAAGCGGACCGAAACGCGTGCCTATCCAATATCTCCTAGCGCGGTTTTTCTCCTGACGCCCGATGGGCCCCTGTCTACACCGCGGCCTGGGCCGCCCGGCTCCCCACCCGGAGCCCCGATGCGGCCTTGAAACCGGCGATAACGCTAAAAGACGGGCCGATCAAGGCCTATTTGGCGCCGAGGACAGCCTCTTCGCAAGCCCCCAGGCCCCACAGCACTGCCTCCCAAACGCCAGGGGCGCCAATAGATCAGTCTATTCGGCCCATTTGTGTGCCCGTTGGCGTCATTGCCTACTTCGACTATCGGGGCTCGGGGCATTGACAGCTCCGACGTGTTCTCACTGCACGTGTGCGCCACCACGGCAAAGATCAATCCTAAGGAAACTACCCAAATATCCCTTTTTCCCACTCGTCCCCTACCTCTGCCCGACGAAGGGGGACATGGGGACTAGGTTGGCCATCCTACAGCCGCCAACGGTAGGATACAAGAAACAAGAGAAGACACGGACGGGAACTCTAGCATGCCGTTATGAGGAAACCAAGGGCCCAGCCCATTCACCCCGTAAATGTAGTGAAATGCATGTCGCTTCAGGACCCAACGCCTCCACTGCTCCCTATTAGCAGACCCCACGCCCTTCAACCCATGCCGTCGCCATTAAAAAAGAAGAGGCGGTGAAAAAAGAAGAGCAAATGCGTGGGTATATATCGGGAAGGGGCGGCAGAAAAAAACAAAGATTACCAAAGCTAACTGGAAGAGGAAAGAGCTGGCGTGCGCTGAGTATCTGGCTTGCTCGAAAACCCATGCTCCCATAGCTCCCGAATGTACACAAAGGTCAGCCGAGATGGTTTATCCTGTAGGCGGCGGCGTCGGGGGCAAGGTGCTCTGAGGGCGGACATCGGGTTGCTCCCGTGGCCGTTGTTGGTGTTGCTGCTGCTGCTGCTGCTGTAGTTGCTCCTGCTGCCGCCTTGCACTGGTTAAAGCGCTTACCACAACCTTCATCTTCTCAATGAGCTCTGGCATGCGGTACGGTTTGACGAGCACATCGTCGCACCCGGCAGCTTTGGCCTCGAGTACCTGTTCCATTCGCGCGTTGGCGCTAACCGCGATGATAGGTATCCGCCCGCCCAGGATCCCCCCGCGTCTTTCCAGTTCCCGTATCTCGCGGGTGCACGTCAGCCCGTCCATGATGGGCATCTCCATATCCATAAGGATTACACTCAGCTCGAACTTCGTCTTCGGCGATGAGGATGACGAAGTCGAGACGTTGTTAGCAGTCCCGTTGTCCTGAGGGCCGAAACGGTCAGACAGCCTGAGGGTCTCCAGCGCCTCCAGCCCGTGGTTTGCCACCTCAACTTTGTAGCCCCGGTCAAGTAGTCCGCGCCGAGTGATCTGCTGGTTGATTAGGTTGTCCTCGACGACAAGGATACCCGTAATATTGGGTTCTTCGATAACCGGAGACAACAGCGAGAGCCCGGCAACTTTTCGAACCGTGCTGATCTCTAAGTTAGAGCTGTCGCTCGGGAGGCCTGTGGCGGGGGTATCCAAGCTCAGGGGCTCCAGTGGGAACGGCGTCAGCTCCCGCGCGGCTCGGCGGGCGTCGCTCAACGCCGTCGCGTCGGGCCGGAAGGTTTTTATATAAAAAGCAAACGTGGACCCAACCCCCGGCTGAGATGCGACCCCGATCGCGCCATCCTGCATCTCGGTGAGTCGCCGTGAGATGAAAAGTCCCAGCCCGGAGCCACCGTACTTGACGTGTGTCCGCGACGACGCCTGTACGAACCGCTGAAATAATATCTTCTTCTCCTCGTCGTTCAGCCCTCGCCAGTGTCTTTCACCTCGAACATGACGTATATGGGCTCTCCATGACCCCGTATCCTTTTCGTTTCCTGTGCCTCAGACTGTGCCTCGGTTGCCGTCTCTGCTTTCTAGCGCTTCTTCTACCTCGCGTGGAATGAACTGCACCGATGAGGTGGCCTCGTTTGGCGGGCTTCTCGATGCGCTGATGCCCACTGTGACATTGCTCATGGGCCCGGAGCCCGTGAACTTGAGGGCATTGGTGAGCAGATTGATGAGCACTTGTTTGACCCTGGAGGGGTCAAAGTTGAGAAAGTCAATGTCTAGGCTCTGGTATGACTTGTCAACAACCATGCTAAGGTTGATATCCACACGCCGGGCTTCAACCTCAAACATCTTGAGGGCCTCCTGCACAATCTGGACTGGGTTCGCTGTGATGGGTGTCACAACCAGAAGCCTAGAGTCCAGCTTCGACATTGTCAGGATGTCGTCCACGATCCTTTTCTGATGTTGGGCGCACAAAATGATGGTTTCGGCGTTCTCGATTCCGTTGTTTATAAGTTCGGCTGCGTCCGCTACGGAGCTCTCTAAAGTCCTGTCGCTCGACGAGACCGACTCCACGGTCGAGACTGGCGCGTGGATGGCTGAGGGCGGAGTCGAGGCCCGCTCCAGCTGCTGGACTTTAGCTAGCGATGCAATCACTGCATCGGCGCAGTGTATTATGGCCGACAGCGGATTTCGCATCTCATGGGACGTTATATCTATTATTGAAAGTCAGCAACTCGGAATAATGGATATCTACAACAACGAGGGGAAGCGACAAAGACAGGAGGCGACAACTTATACACGAGCGAGAGAAACAAGAACCGAAGGCAATGATTGGGCAGAAAAGATGGGCGGGCGCAGGACTGACCTATAAAGCTCTCTTGCTGACGCTTGGACTCAATGGCATCTTCTTTGCGCTGTCGCTCTCGCTCGAGCTGCCATTTTTGCATGCTGATATCAGAAAGGCAGCCAGTGAAAGACCGCACGAGGCCATCTGAGCTCCGGACCGGTAGGAAGGTTGCCGAGACCCAACGGGGGGCCACGACCCGCATCGCCCCATCCTCCGCCGTCCACGGTTTCTTGAACCGTAGCTCGGCTGTCTGCTGCTTACCCTCACTGAGGAGGAGCGAGAGTGTCCGCTCGAGTAGGGGAAAGTCTTCGGCAACAACGCATTCGTGGAGAGGCCTGACGACAGGGGCGTCGTCCGAGGCGCCGTCCACCACGGCCGCCCTGTCCACCCCGCACATCTCGTAGAAAACGCGGTTGGCCCCGATCAGGCGACCTTCCAGATCCATGTCGTACATGCCCACCGTCGCGAACTCAGCCATGCGCTTGAGATTTTCGGCCTGTTGTGCACGTCTCACAGCCTCGTCCGCGACTTTCTTTTGAGCCGTGACGTCGGTCAGGCAAGTCAATATCCGAATCACGGCCCCGTCCGGCGACCGCTCCGCCTTGGCCGAAGCGAGTACATAACGCTCATCTACCGGCACGCCCTCAAGCCCGACCAGGTTCAAGCCAGCCTTCTCAAAGCTCGGCGATGATGAGGATGGCGCTGCCGCCTCGTCCTCAGATGTGTCGTCTTCCCGTTTCTTGACCCGAAATTCAAAGGTTGCGTTCTTCCCGCTGCGGACCTCTTCGTATGCCCGTATTATATTCATCCGGTCCTCATCCACCACACGAGCGAGGAAGTCTTCCGAGGTGACGTAGCCGCCACTCGATTCCAGCCCGGGCGACCCTTTTCTTTGAACACTCGTGATGCGAAACCACGCATCGTTTGCAAACGTCACGTTCCCCTGGGCATCACCGAAGCACATACCCACGGGGGTGAACTGTGCCACGGCCTCAAATCGCCTGATGAACTCGGTCGCCTCCTTTGTACGCGCATCAAGCTTTTCCTTGAGCATTGCTTTGTCGTACGCCGCTTGCTCGGCCGCGTTCCTACCACGCCACTCTTCCTCTTGGAGCAGGACAGTCGAAGCCAAAGAGGTTGTCAGCTTCTGGTTGAGTAGAGAGATGTACTGACGATACCCGTTGTCGTATGGGCGTCGTGGGTTCAAGCCTAGGACCAGGAGCCCCATAACGTCCTAGTAGGATTTTTTGGAGTCAGCACTTCGCATTCCATTTCAAAATGTTTGCCAAATGTCGCAGCAATGCACTCACCTCCTCCTTGGTTGGCCTGATGGGAACCACCAGCGCCTCTTGGCATGGGTCACCAAACCCGCGCCAGTTCAGCCCATCTTGAAGATGCAGGGGAAAACTGCCGTCCGCCGTGCGTATGGATATTGGCGCAAATTCCTTCATCGCGCGTCTGAATGCGGCAGACAAACCCTCGTCGCTGGTTCGAAGGTTGAGCAATGGTGGGTTGAGCGGGTGGCTGTCGGGAACACCGAGAGAACCTTCCAAGTGGCACATCTTGGTCGATTCATAACGATTAGGGACAGACTCGGGCTCGGCACCGGTCCCCTCGTGAACAGAATACAGGATTGCGAGCGGTATGTCGAATCGGGGCTCAACAGCCTCGAGGTCCTCCAGCGTCTTCCTCCAGTAGGCCTTGACGTCCCTAGCGGTTACCAGAACCTCTCCCAAGTTGATCAACATCTTCATCCGCCTCTCCCACAGCCGCATGGACGTGGTTTCGATCACCGAGTGCATAAATCCTAAAACCTCATTATTCTCGGTGATAGGTATTATGGACCACTTGAGGTAGGTCTCGCGCAGCGTCCCGTCTGCGTTTTCGACGAAGCAGCTAAGGTCTTCGTCGTCAGTGATGGCCCGCTGCTTTAGAGCACTTTCGCGCATACTACCGCGGAGCCACTCGCGCTTCTCTGGCCAGATATCGTGGGTGGGCTTGCCCAGGACCTGGGGGTGACGGCAGCCACACAGCCTGCTGAATGCCTCATTATATATCGTTGTGTGTTCGGGGCCCCAACTAATGGCGATGGAGCGGGAGTCGACGAGGATCTGGCTGAAAGTTTGGTGCAGGCGCAGAGGCCAGGCTGACATACCGCCAAGAGGCGTCGACGCCCAGTCAACGTTGTTGATGATGTCGAGAAAGGGCTCCTGATTTGTGACAAACATGGGCACCATCCAGCCGCGGCCAAAGGCACCGCTCTGGGTTCTTCTCTTGCCGCTGCTGACATCGTTGGGCCCGGCGGCAGGTTCCGAATTGAACCTTCGAAAGTGCGCGTCTGATTGCTTGACTAAGGAGGTACGGCTCTTCGTTGGGGAGAAAGGGGTCCTCGCACCCTGTGTGAAGCTGGTGGGCGCAAACTCGTTGGTCTCCCGAGACGGTGGTCTTGGCGAGTGCGAGAGTTGCGCGTTACCGCTGACGACAACCCATCGCTTCTTTAAGACACAGCGAGTCCAGTAAACACCTCGAAAGGGAAGGGAGGAGGAACTCCAGGGTTTGGGGCCTGGATCCATTCCCAAAACTCGTCACGAGCCCCAGACGGCAAGCCAGACAAGGCAGACGCGAGAGAGGCATCGTCGAGTAGAGCACCATTACGATACGCGATACATGCTTGTTGTCGAGACTGAAGGTCGAAAGGCGGCAGGCCGGACTGATCCAGGTCGAAAACGAATGAGGGTCTCGGGTCCGCCTCTAGCAACTCAATGACACCGATTTCCGCGAGCTGGTTGTGTTCCCCCATTGTTCCCAAGTCCAACGAGGCTTGGCCCTCACAAAACAGAGGCGCCTAGCCCCGACGGAGGCGACCGAGCAAGCAGAACTGGGAGAATTTCAGTAGGTGATGACATGGGCGGAAAGGAAGGGCGGGATCCCCTCGGTCAGGCCCCTGGGGCGTGTGGGCTTGGGTTTTCGTGCGGTGATGACAAAAACAGGGAGCTTTCGGCGATGATGGGGCGCGTGCTGACCCCAGTTAGAGAGGATCGAAATAGCTTCGCCGTGCTCCAGGCGAGAGCTAAGCAGACCGCCAAGCAACGACTTGAGCCAAGCAAGGGAGCCGCTAAGGCTGCGGAAGTGCCGCCAGTCGGAAGCGGCAAGCGAGTGAGTGTGAGCACGCGCGTGGGCGACGCTTTCCGCTTCTGTGGGTACGGGGGCCAACAGCAGGGATTTTTTCCAAGGCCAGAAAACGATATCTCCTTGCTCAGACCCGAGGTTGGCCAAGTTGCTAGTCGCCAAGTACGCCTGATGCGATTCAGACGAAGCCTCGCTAGCCGAGCTCGGCTGAGGAGCCCATGACAGGAGCCCAGCCGCGGGTGCCCAGATGTCCAGGGTCCAGGGGCAGGAGGAAATCGGAGGATCGACCGGGATGGCAGCGCCTGGCAGGGAAGGGGGGAAAAAAGGGCGAGCGCGCCTCGACACTCAGGAATGAGGCCTTCTAGCGACCGGCCTCTCCCACTACGCCCGTAAAACGAAGGGGGAAAGCCAGCTACGGTCAAAACCTGACGTTCTTGACAGGTGTCACATCACCATATGACAGATAAAAAGGAAATGTGCCGTGGCCAGCCAGACGGTTGGAAGGTTCAGAGTGACGGCGTGTTTGGGCGCAGTTGATTGATGCAGGGGGATGCAAGGGAATGACGAAAAGAAGGTGAGGAGGGGAAAAGCAACAAAAAAGCACACAGCCGGATGTGACTGTGCAATATACTGTAGGCTGGGACGATGGGATTTCAGCTGCCCAGCATCGAGATCTCTGGTCCAGCCGGAAGAAACCGATGGGGGAGGCTTGGGGTCAGATTGAACTCGCCAAGGGGGCATCTGCGTACCAGTCCGGGGCTTGTCGAGGGGTTTGGGCGCGCTGGGACAGCGTCACCTCTGGCCCGGATGAAAAGTTCCCCGTCAGCCAATTGGGACCAGATGGATGGATGCGCTTGGTGGATACCGTCATGGTGTGTCGAATGGGCGCCAACAAACCGGGAAATCTTGGTGCTGATCTCCCACCTGCCATCCGATCTTGGCTTCCCTTCGGCCTCACGCCTCCGCCAGCAATGAGGTATGCGCTGGGAGAAGGCGAAAACCAAGACACCGTTCGCAAGACCACATTCTAGAAAAGATATCGAATGTTTTAGCTGGGGTAGAACAAACCAAATCATTCTCCCCAGGCCGTGGCGCCTGAAGTGCGAACAGCAGTCGTGGTCAGCAGGTCATGGAAAAGAAAAAAAAAATCATGATGTCAGAGTCTGTTACATCGCATTCAGCCCCAGTATTTTCAAAGCCAGGAACGGGCCAACGTGCCTCGGCATCCGCCAGTGAGCGTTTAATGGATTTCCTCCTTCGCTTTACCAATCCACGACGGTTAAAAATTTGCGATGGTATTAATTAAAAAGAAAAGAAGAGCAATCCCCGAGCGCTTTAACAATTTTATTTTCTATCTATTTTGGCGATTTTCTAACTGCCCGCCGAGTGGTGGACGAAAACCCGATGATCGGCGTCCTGTCGAAGGGATGAAGAAAAAAAACCAAAAGGGAACAGAAAACGAACCGATTATTGGGCCGCAACCGGGGATTGAACCCGGGACCTCTCGCAATCATTGAACGCGTTGGGCGAACCAACAGTTACAACTCAGGGTGAGCCCTAAGCGAGAATCATACCACTAGACCATCGCGGCTGGCTATTGTTGATTGGATGAAATTCCTGAACAGGAACTGCCATTATATCCACACCTGAACCTTGGGTCAACAATATTAACTCTTGCGGCGGATGTCGCGGGTGTTTCTCGCCGGAGATCACTAAACTCGAGCCCGACACCTGAGCCCTTCAACAAGTGGCATCAGCCAAGCTGGTCCGGAGGTAGGTAAGTTCCACGTCGGGAACAATCATGGCGACAAGGCCGTATCACCCTCTTCAAGGCGTGGACTTGGTGCGACAAGAAGACATTCTAGGTCAATAACGAGCGATTCGACGCAAACTCCACTAACCTAAGGCGTGATAATCGTACAGGATTGTGTTGAGCCAGGCGGCTCTTTCGATAGAACAAAAAGGAAAAAGAAAACTTCTAATAGCCTTTTCCTTTAAACCCGTTCCTCCAATCTATCTCACCAATCTATTCCATCCTCCGTCTTCAGACTCTCCCATCACCGATCTGATGCTCCTTGATTGCGCGTGACCACTAAGATCGGAGCTGGTCTCGCAATTATATTGAACTGCTTCAGGGGTAACACCAACTACTAGGACGACAGGTGGTCTTCCCACGGGCGGGATAATTGTTGGACACCGAAAAGAAATACTCCCCACACCCCATGTCCCCCAGCTGGAAATGGAACCAGCGAGCTTTTGACAGTCCTCCCATATCGCAAAATCCATAACCATGATGTGTCCAAAGCACTCGAACGGGCAGTAGCCTCCCGAGCGTAGGATTTCGGGTGATTTGTAAACTTAGTTGCTGAGGAAGATGTTCGTAAAACGCAATTCTCATATGCTCTCGGGGAACTTGATGACTCAGACGATTGATGGAAATTTGGCAGTGTGTGATGGTGACTCGAAAAAAAGGAAGAAAAACAGGGCAAGCTGGTGTCTCGAGGACCCCCAGCTGTTGGTAGTACAAGCGCCGCCCGCCGCCGCGTCGGCAGCTGGGAGGTTGGCCGGGAAATCATTGCGAGTAATCAAGCAAAATTGGTCGGGCGATGCAAATACACTCAGATGATGCCGAGGCGGTATGCAAGCCCGGCAGCTTAGCGGTAAACACTGCCGTAACGGGCGCTGGGAGGCATGCGCCCCATCGACGGTCCAACACCTGGGCCGGGTCTGGTGGCCACGGCGGGGTTGGTGCAGAGCATGCCAACCCTGGACCCGAACTTGGAGCCACGGAGCGAGACCATGTGCTTGCGGATGTGAGCCGCCACGGTCTCGCGGTGCTGCGGGTTCGCGTGGGTGAGGATGTATTGGATCAGATAGTTGCCGTACTGGTCGCTTGCAATATCGATGAGGGGGATTCGGGGGCGGTCGACTCGTCCCTCGCACACTCGGTCGAGATACTTGGTCAGGAACTCGGGGCCACCGATCTTCAGACACTTCTCCACGACCTTGGAGGCGAACTGATCCATGCTGTACTCGGCGGCGTAGCGAATGACATGGTCGACGGCGCGGCTCCGGTCCGCAGGAGCGCCGTGTTCGCAGATGTGCTGGATGCACCAGTTTCCGAACTGACCATGGGCAACAATGTCGATGTTGGCAAGAACCTCCTCGATGCAGGGCCGCTGTGAGGGGCGGGGGTTAGTCTGGATATGAGCCTCGCAGGAAGTGGGAGTGGCGGAGGAGGGATAGGATTCACGTACTTTGTCTTCCTCGAGACAGTTTTCAAATATGTTCTGGACAACCAAACTTCCCGTCTCGCCTAGGGCAACCTCATGCCACATGCCCCGCAGAGCCTCGTTGACATACTTCATGATCTGTGGCGGCGACTCGGTCCAGCGCAGCTCAAAGAGCTTCTGCCAGACGTGACAGGCATAGCGATGGATCACGGTCTCCGGGATGCGGCGAAGCAATTCACCGACCATGATAGCCTTGTAGTCCTCGGGGACCGAGTCGAAGGCCTTCTGGACAACATGACAGCCGAAAGGGTCCATGGAGAGGTTCAACGTGTTTCCACGGATGGCTTCAGCAATTTTAATGACCTGCTCTGGGGTCCCGTGCTCGAAGCATCGCTGCACGAGGAAGTTACCGAATCGGTTGACCATGAGTGGGTAAGCCTGGGCCACGATGGCCTCGACGATCTCGTACTTTTGCTCGGGCGTGCCGACCTTGAGCTTCTGTTGCAGGAAGATGGACGCCTGCTGGTCATTGTTGCAGACGATCTTGTCGACAATGTACTTCCAGTTGCAGTTGACGTTGCGATCCAGGAGACGACGGTAGTTCAGCGGCTCGGTGGTAGGCAGGTAAGTCTGACCTTCGGTTGCCACGGGCTGGGGAGGATCGTGGAGTCAGCTCTCTCTGATTCAGAGGAAATGGTTTGTGCGGGTTTGTTGGCGGATTGCTACTTACGTCTGGCTTCCAAGCCGCGCCGGCGCCGGATGTGAACTCGGTGGCATGGGGTGACAGGGGGGTGCCGACAGTCTGCTGCTGATAAGGTTGGTGTATGCCGCCTGGTCCCGAGTTGGGCATAACCCCCGGCTGTCCACCGTGGAAGCTGGCAGCAGGATCGTAACGGTTGAAGTTGACATTGTATCCGCCTCCAAAGCCGGGACCGAAAGGTTGGGGCGAACCAAACCGGTTGTCGTAGCGATGGCTGCGGCGACCAGACGCAGGACGCATTCCTATGTCGTCATCGGGGACAAAGCGGTCTCCATGGAAGCTATCCACAGCGGGCGGGCCGTAAGGTGCGGCAGACGCATCGGCGGTGAAGCCTCTACCTCCCGTCCAAGGGGCGGACTGGGTGGCGTCTGGCAGCGAAGGCGGCTGCGGCTGGAGGAAGGCGTTCTGGAAGGCGGGCTTGGCGGATGCCCAGATGCCTCGGGCGCGGCCAAAGCCTCCTCCGTTAGACACGGTGTCACTGGTATCGGAGGGAGAATCGTCTTGGGCCGGCCAGGCAGTCTCGTGCAGATAGGTGGCCTTGACGGCTTTGTTACCAGACATGCCCAGAACAGTGGGCTTGGCAGTAGGCCCTTCCCCCTGACCTAGGGCGTCGTCGGTGGTCTCGGGAACCATAGAGCGCTGCTGGGATAGCTCCTGGTCCAGGCGCGAGATCTCGTTTTTAGCCCTTGCAAGCTCAAGCTTGAGGCGGAGAACCTCCTCGCTGTTCGCGGCGTGGCTATCGGGTGTGGCACTGGCAGGCCGAGTCGCCGGAGTGGTAGCCGTGAAGTTGCCAGTCGCCGGCGTGATCGGCAACGAGCTGCAAGAAGACTGGAGGTCCAGGCTGTGCGGGTGAACGAGCTCGTCGTCAGTAAGCGTCTTGATGGACTCGCTCTGGTCACTACTAGGCGATTGCTGCTCAGATAGCCTCGAGAGCAGCTTGTCCATCGGGGACGGCTCAGACGCGGATGAGGCCTCGTGGTTGATCTTGGTTCTCTGTCATCATCAGCTTGGCGCTTGTGTGGGAGGCGGGGTATAAGCATTGACAGGGCGGAGGGCTACCTTGGGCAGACCCTGGTTCAAGAGTTTGGATGTAGTCAGGGCGCTGACGGATTTCTTCAGCGTGGCGTGGCCGCCGGGGCCCTACATAAAAAAAAACACAACGGTTAGTTTACTGTGGGTACTTGGGAAAGGCTGCCTACGTCCGCCCGGCTACTTCGATGAGGATGAGATACAGAAAGGGTGAATGTGCAGGTCAAGGTGAAGACACGGTGAATCAAATTTGAGTCTGGGTGGGCTGATCGACAGCTCGAGACAGGATGGGTGGCGTTGAAGGCGAAGTCAAGGGAGTTCAGCAAAGAAGCTGAGAGAGGAAGAAACGTACCTGGAAGAGCTGCTGGATGCCGGTGGAGTCATCGGAGAGCTTGTGGTTCTCGTCGTTAGAGGAGCTCTTGGTCACCGAGGACTGGCGTTGGGACGGAGGACTGGGCCTCGCCGCGGCGGCCGTGACAGACATGTTGCTTGCGGGCGATGGCGGTCTGCGGAGCTCCAACTAGTTGAAAGCCAGGAGCATTAAGTGCAGGATAATCGTAAATCTCGGACGAAATGGCAAAGATGCCTCACAGATCAAGACAAAGGAAATGGAGGGTTTCCTTGTGGTGGGAGTGGGTGGAAGACGACCGTGTCTGCTGGCTCGGTCTGTGGTTGTAATGCGGGTGGGAAGATCGAGAGAAGACTGGACGCGGCAAGGTTTGTTTTTTCCTATCTTTTTTCGGGAGGTGAGGTAAGCGGAAAGACGACGGAAGGAAAAAGAAAGCCCGACTGCAAATTTGGTCCTTCCACGGCAGTGGTGAGGTGGGGGTAGAGGAAGAGCTTGGGTCTTGCCTCGAGGTGAGAGGGCGGGCGTAGGTAGTGGTGTGGGACGGAAGTCCAGGAACGAGACGGCTTGCGCCTGCTCTTTGCGAGCACTTTCCCGCCGTTAGGCGCCAACGGACCGCATCGAACGGAGATTCCAAACTCGACTGCCTTCCGCGCCAGGTCGGTTCTCGCTTGATTCCAGACCCTCCAGATCCGCCCGTACAACCGAGAAGAGATGGATGCGCCGTCCGCCAGGGCCAAAGATGGAGAGTGAAGGAAGCCCCGTTCCTATCGTCTGATCTGCCTAGAGACGCTGAGGTGGCGAGAACTAAACGGCCGAAACCCAAGCCTCATTGACCTCTCACCTCACACGAGTTTGACCAAACTGTCTACCCGGCTGCCAGGCATTGGCTGCACCTGCCTCATCGGCAGGGAGGCTTCTACTACGCCACCAAATAGCCTACTCAACCACCTATATAGGTAGGTAGGTAGGTAGGTAGAAGTTCAGTGCGCCTCCGCTCGGCTTAGGTACACCGTTTTGGGCGGGCAAAGCGGATTTCTTTGGGGACCTCTGCCCCAGGCACATCACTATCCCTGGAGCCGAACAGCGGCTCCGTCCATCACATATCCAAGCCGCACAGCATGCGGTGATGACGGCCGAGGTACAGAACTACCTACCCCAGGACTGCGTTCAAAAGGCATTCATTGATGGGTACTTGCTCTATGGAATATATCGCCGCCAACCTCCAAAGCACAAGCCTTATCAGGTCACCTCCCGAAGGCATCACCCAAGACCAACGCCACAGTCACAGTCGCCGGTGTTGCCCGGCTTTTATTTTAGTCTGCTCAAGCGCTCCCTGCTGAAGCGCAATAACCTTCAAGGAGATTGATTGGAGGGAAAGTGAAGGGTATATCACCACAGACAATGCTTGCTTGGGGCGTGGTCGGAATCAGATGCATGCGTACCAAGGTACCGGGCCGTGGAGGTAGTCAGGGAAGAAGGAGGGTAGCTGCCTGTCGGCAGCTAAGTAAGGAAACTCTTATTGGAGACGACAAGTAGGTACCTGCCTACCTAGGTAGGTAGAGCTAGATGCTGCAGCCGCTGTTTGCCTGTCATTGGCTCTCAAGCATGGAGACGTAGCTACTAGTTCTTTCCGTAGGAAGCCGCCATTACGCTTCTGGATCGAATGCCTGGGTATGAAGACGGGATTGCTATTGTTGCGGCCTCGGCAGGCGGAGTACCCTTTCCCAGGGGTCGTAGGTCAAGGCATAGTAAGACCTGACAATTGTCATGGCGCTTGGCTCTGGTAAGTCATATTTTGGACCCTCATAGTTGGGGTCGCATGGGGTATATTGTGACGTGAGTTGTAGCAGCGTTCACCGTTTGTATCATACAGGGTCGTTCCCAACTTATCGCTTCTTGGCTTTCGGGTCTACAGAACGCAAAGGTCAGCTGTCTGGGAACCGGGGAACGGCCGAAGGATGGGTTGGACATACCGGGAGGTCCCTTCTTCTTCTTGGGGGCACCTTTCCCACGAGTTTTGAGGCTGTTGCGGAGAGAGGGAGTTATCAGTCTGGTGTGTCTGGGGATGGTCCAGGGAGGGCGTGACAGATCGAGAAGGGTCCTTACGCCTCGACCTTGCGCAGCCGGTCTTTCTCTGGCTCGTTCTCCATAACAAACTCGTTTCCAAACTCCTTCCTGATGTCGTTGAATGTTACGAGACGTCGTGGGTAGTATGCTACCAGTGCCGGGCCTCGTAGTCTTTGCCGCAAGACCTTGTTGCCGGTGCGAACCCCCTCAGGGTTGAACGTTGTCGCGAAAATTTGGCATCGAGCCTTCCTCCTGGTCAGCCGGATCGCACTCTACCAGGCTATGAGAATGACGGCCTTACCTTGAGGAGGTCCAGCAGACGGGCGCGGGGCACACTCATCTTGATCGCATGGCAGGAGCGCGCTGTGGTGGGATGGGTTCTTCGCAGTTCGACGGCTGCGATGCACAAAATTGAAGACCTGTCGTTGCATCAACCCCGGTCGTCGGAAGCCGCCAGGTGGGTCGTCCCTGGCAAGCTGGAGGCTTTTGGTGGATCCCAGGCATGCGCCTCAAATCCATTGGATTCGCGGCTGTGCCCCGTTGTAAAGTCGCCAAACCTCATCATCCATCATCAGCCCGAGACTTTCGACAGGTCTCCAGTCTCGAAGCTGGCAGTCCAACCCCCTACCCCCAACATACCGACCGCCTTCCATTCGAAGCAATTCTATCAAGGTCATTTTTTACCGTACGGTATAAGAGAGCAACGAAGTCTCAGGATGTCTAAACACCCTCGCGCGGAGCCTGACGAAGAGGTGGCTCAAGTCATTGCACCCGCTAAGCGGCTCAGGCTGAACGAACATAAGGGCGCAGCAAGCCTAATGAACGCCAGCCGCCGGCCCGAACCCGACTTAGGTGATGCGATTGATTTTCTCATTAAGCACTCGGACGACCTGGTTTACTGCGTCTCGACCCTCAAGCAGTGGTCAGAGCAACCTTTGCAAGCACAGCGTTGCGAAGCTACTCGGGGGTCGGTTGCCGCCGCGTGCGAGCGGCTGGTTCCCGGCATCAAGCTGCTGGCATCCCAAGTGGCCAAGAACAAGACTGCAGGGGAGAGGTCTGGTACAGTCGCAGTCTCTGCGCATGTCGCCTACACAAAGTGGACATCTGCAGACATCCCTCAATCGCTCCCGCCACTTCCAGAAGTCAAGGATGTCTGCGTGGAGCAAGCTGCTCTCAGACACCCCGAAGCCGTGCGCGGAAAGGGAATGTCTGTCCAGGAGAACAGCGATCGCCTCGAGTGGCTGGGCGACGCGTATCTGGAACTGTTTGCCACGTGCTTCATCTACGAGACCTTCCCGGAGTTGGCACACGGAAGATGCACACAGATCCGCGAGATGCTCATTCGCAACGAGAGCCTTGCCGAGTGGACTCGCGCGTACGGTCTCGACAAGCGGGCCCAGCTACCTCCAGAGTTCAACAGTCTCTCAGCGCACAGGAAAATCAAGTTCCTTGGTGACATTTTCGAGTCCTACGTTGGCGCCATCGTCGTATCTGACCCTGGCTGCGGCGTGGCTCGAGCGGCGAGCTGGCTGAAGGGCGTCTGGGCGATGACAATCGCTCACAAGATTCGGGAGGAAGAAGAAAGACAGCAATCACAGCGAGATGGAAAGGTCAGCGTCAGCAGGTATTCCCCAGAAAACCCTGCTGAATTGATAGCGGAGCCGCCGAAGGTGCTCCTGTCGCGCTTGCTGGTCGTCCCAGGTGTCAAAATCCGATACGTCGACCTCCCAGCGCCGAAGAAAAAAGACAAGGACAACAACCTTCCCCTTTGGAGTGTCGGCGTCAAATTAGATGGTTGGGGCGAGAATGATCTCTTGCTGGGAGGGGGGTTGCATTGTCAAAGAAGGAGGCGGGAGACAAGGCCGCACAGATGGCGCTTGAGAACAAGAAGCTCCTCAAGAAGTATCTCGATATGAAGAAGGCTTGGCTCCAGCAGAGAGGGATACCAGAGGCCATGCTAAGAAGGGAGCCGATAAGGGATTGAGGCGCAGTCGTGTCTTCGACAAACCTCAATCTTGATCTTCTGACTTCTCTCAGAGGTGTCGCCTTCGGACACAGCGGTCAATTCCAAGCGATTTGAGGACCTGAGAATATTAAGCATCGCCACAAGGAATATATTTGGGAGATGCTACGGGAGCATCAGGACTCAGTTTTGGGGAGAGGTGATCTGGTGAGACAACATTCATGTTTGTATCTCTGCTTCCAGGCTTCCCGTTCTTGCTTCCCTCAATTGGCGCCACGAGCGCGGCTGGGTGGGGAGCCCCACCCCTGTCGGGGAGAAGCGGGCCCTTCCACGAGCATCAATCAAATCGCCGAGGCATAGATTGTCCCCAGGAACCATGAACACGAGCCGACCAACCGTGCCCCCAGGTCCCGTCGGGTTGGGACGCGACAAACACATCCAAGCCTTCCCTCGCCGGCCGCCATTTCATAGAATGATGGACCGCCCACGCTTGACTATTCCGCGGCTACGTGTTGACTCGAGATAGACAAGCTGGGCGTCTCGAGCCTTTCCTTTCCAGTTTATTTCAATCCTCAGCGCTCAACCTCGTTTCTGTTCTCCGTCTCAGCGACAGTGCGCGACCGAACGACCCAAATACGTGTTGTGATTGCACGCATCACCACGCCGCGGCTCTCGCCCGACGATCCGCAGCTCGGATCTCTTTACAAGCCCTTGAGCGTCGAGATGGCCGACTCAGTCGGTAGGTCGCGCTATTGCCCCGGGATTTGTTATATCGTTCAATGCCAGACACACCACTGACTAACCCCTGATTGCACCTCGGCCAAGACCGGGTGTTTGTCCATGCACTCAACACCATCAAAAAGATACCCAAGACGGGGGCCACCCGGCCCCCTCCCGCCGATCGCATGCGCCTCTACGGGCTGTACAAACAGGCTATGGAGGGCGATGTCGACGGCGTAATGGAGCGCCCTACCGCCGCCTCGGGAATTCCGACCGAAGACCTCCAGCGGGAAAGGGACAAGTTTGACGCGTGGAACCTGCAAAAGGGACTGAGCCGCACCGAGGCCAAACGTCGGTACATCGAGGCTCTAATAGAAACGATGCACAAATACGCGACTACAGAGTGAGTTTGCCCTGCGCCAGGAGTCTATGCGGCCAAAGAAAACGTCGCGCGGGCGAGGCTGACTTGCAATGATGGGCGCACCCCACGACAGCAATGCCATGGAGCTAGTTGCGGAGCTTGAGTTCGTATGGAATCAGATCAAAGGAAACACGTCGACATCGTCCGAGCCATCACCCAAAGGATCAGGAGACGAGAGCGGGGATGCTCGTCGCTTCCAGAAGCCCGCGAGCGGAACCGACGGACCCATGAAGGTCTTGAGCCCGATGAGCGAGGAGGATGAGGCCGAGAAGGATTATCAACGACGGATGGCTGCCGAGGCTGACGGCGAGGAGGGGGAGGAGGATGAGGACGGCGGTCAATACGTTAAGCGAGGCGACCGGTGGTCCAAGAAGATGGAGCGCGCCATCGTCCGGCTCTCTACAGAGATAGCGGCTCTCAGGGAACACATCACGACTGGCCGCGAGTGGAGGTCTCGAAGGGAAAGAAGCTTTGGGGCATGGGTGGGCTGGGCGTTGTGGCTTGTGACTAAGCACGTCGCGGCCGATCTGTTGCTCCTGACCCTGATTCTGATCTGGATGCGCAGGAAAAAAGACCGAAGACTCGAAACCCATATTCGGGAATCATTCAAGATAGCACTAGAGTACGTTGGGAGGACACTTCTTCCGTCAAGATGATGAAGCAGCCTTTTCGACGGCTGGAACTACGTCTAGACTCCTGGGGGACCGCGGCTTCGAGGAGATTCGGGCAGGCCCTTGGGAGCTTCTGGAGCGGCAAACGGGCCAGTATGGCCGTGGATGTCGCCCAACGCGCTGGCAGGAGGTCGCGATGTCAACAAAGCTCCGAGCTCGGCTCGGCCCGTGACAGCTCTCAAGAGCGTCAATAACCGAGCTCGAACAGTCAGACAGACGGACGCGACATGGCGTATCGCCTTGCCTGCGCGTACGCACTGTTTCTCCACCACAACCAGTGGTTCTCGAGGCCGGGCGGAGTCACTGACGTGGAAAAAGGAGGACGCTTGGCGGGCCAGTTGGCCAGTCCTGTCAGCGCCACATGGGACAACTCAGCCAATTGATATCTGATGGGTAATGTATTTTTGACACCTCACGCACACCCTGGCAGTCTGGACACCCTACACGCATCTGGATCCTTCTGATTTGCAATAATGAGCGGGGACTTTTTGGACAATGCGGTGAATGCCTCCGTCCCAATCCAGGGGTATTTTACGGGGCCGGGCCTCAATGCTTCCGATCTCGGGTGTGATGGGCCGACTATATTTTGGCCGAACGAGCCGAGGAGTGAGCAGCCCGTTGCCGGTGTACCTCAAGCTTCTCGCAAGCTTGCCTCGGCACCAAGTTGACGGGCGATGGCATTATCCGGATCACCAGTGTGTTTTGGCAGATGACCGTCGACACTCGACACTAGGCGGTCGGGTGTTGAGGCCAGAAGATCCCGAAGGCATCCCCTCGCCATTCGACAGCCATCGGATCAAAACAGGGCGCTGCCTCTGACCTGGCTGGAGGATTTCAGGCAGGTGATGGACTTGGGTGTGTTTTTTTTCTGTTGCTAGCCCAGCCCAACCAGCCTGACAGGCTGTCTCCGTGGACCTGCCAACACGGCCCTTTCGCCCCCTTTTGCAGAAACCGTGCACGCGAATCAAATGGGTGCCTCGATTCCACTTTGTGGTGGCTCGACCTGCAGCTGGAGTGGAATGGGTTTCGCGTCTGGGGCGTGCAGCCTATCAGCCTATCTGGTTGCTCCGTTTTGATGCGCGCTGGCCCGAGCACCTGAGACCACAGCCGCTAGTAAAGCTCATGCATGGCGGGCGGTGTGCGCGCAGAGAGGCAGGCCCTTCTGGGCGGCCAGCCGGGGCCCCAGCACAAGCATTCCGAGAGGCAGCAAATGGGGAGGCGGCGCCAATCAAGGTTTGTGGATTGTCGGGTGCACGCCCGATCCGTCGAGTCGGGCATGCCCTTCCATGTCGCATCGCACCGCCTAAGCCGCCTGCGCGGGTAGCGTCCGGGCGATTCCATGTCGTGGCAGCGAAGGGCGCAACAAAGCTCGTCGGCTCGGGCTTTGTCGTCGATTGGGCCTGTGGGCTCTCGCTCCCCAATTGCCAACTGGCCGCCCTTCCTGCAAAGACGTGCTCGTCCGATTGCCTATGGGATGCGGGAAGCAGGAGGCAGCCAACCTTTTGGGCTGCCTTGGACTCCCTTTTGGGTTTCCGTTTTCCCCTTGGGTTCCCCAGCACGCGACCTCTCTGCCGGCCATGGAAGCCCTGCCGTCTTCTCCAGCCACTTCACTTGCAATCCCCATGCTTCACTAAGACAGGGCTGGATATGGAGACGCCCAAACGGCCAATGCCTTCCACCGCCCAACCCTTGCCCAGACCGGCCCTGCCCACATAGTATCTGCAATGCCAGCAACTGTCTAGTCCAGGTGGCCCTCGTTGGTCGAGCAGCAAATCTCTCTCCGCACACACGCACACGCTTGCTGCTTGACATGTGTCAGGCAGGAAACGAGGTACCTCTGCAGCTATTGGATCCAGGGACGACGTCACCCGCCTGACGAAGCCGGCCCTGTTCCGCACCGCCTATTTTATCCAACGGCGCTCCCCGGCTTTGAGACGAACCTGGCCAGTCCCAAGTGTGACAGGCCATCGCGACCGTTGTTGACTTTCCGCCATTGCTTCTCTCAATCAACCCTCTCTGTTGTTGAGACTCTGCGCGTCGCGCAACCTCTGCCACCATGTCGGCCAACGATCCCACGATTCCTAGGAAGAAGGTGGCCATCGTCGGCAGCGGCTCGGCAGGCATTGCAACGCTGTGGGCGTTGAACCGCACCCACCACGATGTCTACCTCTACGAGGCTGCCGCCCGCCTGGGTGGCCACACCAACACCGTCAGCTTCAAGAACGGCAAATACACCACCCAGGTGGACACCGGCTTCATCGTCATGAACTCGGAGACATACCGTACGTTTGCCCCAGCGGCCGTCGGCGATTTATTCGCCTTCGTCTACGTTTGTTCACCATTATGCCTCCTGAATTTACCCTTGCTAACACGGCGAGTTCCATCATCCAGCAAACTTTCTTGCATTTCTCAACAAGGTCGGCGTGGCTACTGCGCCCACGCTGATGACCTTTGGCCTGTCGCGTGACCACGGCCTCTTCGAGTGGGCCGGGTCGAGCCTTGCCACTATCTTCTGCCAACCGAAGAACCTCTTCTCATGGCGCATGTGGCGCATGATCTTCGACGTTGTCCGCTTCAACCAGTTCGCGCTCGACCTCCTGAGGGAGGCCAACGCGGCTGCCACCGTCAAGTCCAATGGCTCAGCCAACGGGTCGGCCAAGGGCAAGGCCAATGGGAGGGCGAGCACCTCGTCCGAGTTCCTGGTTGGCACCTTCGGCCCCGAGGAGACCATCGGCCAGTACCTTGAACGGGAGGGCTACTCGGACGCGTTCCGCGACGACTACCTCATCCCCATGACGGCCGCCGTCTGGAGCACCAGCCCGGACAAGTGCGCCCTAGAGTTCCCTGCCGTCACTCTCGTCAGGTTTCTCTGGAACCACCACCTCCTCTCGACCGTCGCCAAGAGGCCCGACTGGCTCACTATCCCGGACGGCTCAAAGTCGTACATCGACGCCGTGATGAAGGGGTTCCCGAGCAACCACCTCTTCCTCAACACCCCGGTCCGGTCGCTGACCAACGACGCGGACGGTAGGGTGCGCCTGCACCTCAACGGCGGCAAGTCGCACGTGTACGACCACGTGGTGCTGGCGACGCACGGCGACCAGGCCTACTCGATAATAAAGGAGTCGGCCACGGACGAGGAGCACGAAATCATGTCAAGCTTCCAGACCTCCAAGAACGTGGCGGTTCTGCACTCGGACCAGTCGCTCATGCCGGCGAACCGCAAGGCGTGGTCGGCCTGGAACTACATGACCGTGTCTGCTCCCGAGATGGGCAAGCGCAACATCGACAAGGTCTCCCTGACCTACAACATGAACTCGCTTCAGCACATCCCACGCGAGCACTTCGGCAACGTGCTCGTCACGCTCAACCCGCTGCACGAGCCCGACCCGGCTACCGTGCAGGGCCGGTTCGAGTACGCGCACCCGCTTTTCACGCCATCGGCTGTGCGGGCGCAGGAGCTGCTCCACCACATCCAGAACAGGCGCAACGTCAGCTACGCGGGCGCGTGGACCAAGTACGGCTTCCACGAGGACGGCTTCAGCAGCGGTCTGAAGGTGGCCGTCGAGCACCTTGGCGCCAAGCTGCCCATCAAGTTCAAGGACTCGACCTACTCGCGCGGCCAGCAGCCCAAGCTCGGCATGAGCGACCTAGTCGTCAGGGTCTCGGTCCTGGCCGTGCAGGTCGTGGTCATTGACACGCTCCGCGGCATCTCGCGCATGTGGAGCAGGAGGCCTGCAGGCGGTCGCCGCTCCAATGGCGGCGCGTCGGCCAGGAGGAGGAATGTGGTCAAGACCTGCAAGGTCATCTAAGAAAACAAGGAGGCGGTGAGGAGGGAAAGGGGTTGGTTGTGGAGTTTGCAGGCATGATCTTGGCGTCAGGTTGTACCGGAATCTGGGTTTCTTGTTCTTTTCTTCTTGGTTTCCCTCCCCGTTTTTGGTCGCGAGTTTTTTTTTATACCCCCCGACATTCGTTTGACGAATTCCCCTATGTCTTAACACCCAAATTGGAAAGCATGAGAAGGACGTATATGATAGCATATGATTTTAAGATAGCATGATAGAAACTGCACGGCGTGGGGACGACTTGACGTTGCCCCACTGAGATGGAATGGAGTCCCTGAAGCGACCAGAGCTTTTGCTGGTAACTGCAGCCGATTGACCCAAAATTGAACTGTGCTTTTTGCGTCAGACCACCGACCAACCACCTACCCACTCGCCGATCATCACTCCACCAGACAGCTCCTGTCGAAATCCTTGCTGGCCGGCCTGCCCGAGGTACTTTGGGCACACCAGATCTTCGGTTCGCGATCGATTCGGCCTCGTGATGACCGCGGCAGTTGCTTTCACACAGCAGGCACCGGCAGCAAAATGAACGTCTTCGCACGGCTAGCGCTGGGGCGTGCGTCAACGGGACGGCCCTACTTACGCTGCTGGCAGACGGCGCAGATCCGCCGGCAGCTCCTGGGATGCGAGACCGGCAGCAGCCGCGGGCTGTCCACGGGGCCGGCCAGGAAGGCGCGGGCGGAGGACGCTCCCAGCATGGAGCAGATGCGTGCCGTCTACAAGATGAGGAATAGGACGACCATGTAGGTATGTGCCATATGGCCTTTTTTTCTGGTTCCTGGAACCGGCGGCAATTTTCCCCCCAGCGGCGGCGGCGGTGGTGTTCCAGAACTCAAGCTAAGCTGGCTGGTGTTGTTGGATCGCTAGGTACTACACGCTCAGTATCATACTGGGCACCGTCGCCTTCTCGTACGGCTCCGTCCCGATGTACAAAATGGTGCGCCCGCCCGCCCCCGCTCCCGATTAGATGCCCCTCCATGCTCCCTCCTCCCCGAGCCGTTTCCTCGAGCGACCCGAGGCGCTGACGGAGCCCTACGATGTTTCCTGCTCTAGATATGCCAAACTACCGGGTGGGGCGGCCAGCCGATCAAGAGCCCCGCGCACGGCGGCGCCGGCGGCGACGGGGACGTCTCGTCGCGCCTGCAGCCGGTGACGGGTGCCAAGAGGATACGCGTCACGTTCCACGCCTCGACGTCGGACCAGCTGCCCTGGAAGTTCGTGCCGCAGCAGCGCGAGGTGCGCGTTCTCCCCGGCGAGACGGCGTTGGCATTCTATACGGCCATCAACAAGAGCGACCAGGACATTATCGGGGTTGCGACGTACTCCGTCACGCCTGCCCAGATTGCGCCGTATTTCTCCAAGATCCAATGGTGCGGCTTTGCCCCCCATTCTTCTGACTTGACCCTTTTGACGCTCGGCACTGACTTTGGCGGGCCGATCAAAGCTTCTGTTTCGACGAGCAGCGGCTCCAGGCGGGCGAAGAGGTGGCAATGCCTGTGTTCTTCTACCTCGACCCAGAGCTGTTGAACGACCTCAACATGAAGGGTATAGAAACGGTGACGCTGTCTTACACCTTTTTCAGTGAGTATCTGGGTACCCTGCTCTCCTTCTTCACAGCCGGATGTTTCAATCAGGTCTGACATGATCGCAGAGGCGAGATACGATGACAATGGAAAGACGCTCGTGATGCCGCCTTCTCCCTAGGTTCTGACCCGGCCGTATGCCCCAACAGAGCCTCGCTAGAGGAAGAATCGGGTTAGGGCGTTGTACAGGGACTGAATGCACCACCATCATATATAAATTCCAATCTAGACTCATGCTGGCGCGCGCTTGTGATCTCGATTCAAAAGACTTTGACGTAGCCAGCGCCTGCCGGGAGGTACCTCCCTTGTTGTGGGGCCACAGCTCCACGATCCACTTTGAATGCAGCAGCTGGCAGATGACGCTACCCCAGCTCCATCCGACAGCTGATTGAGCACTGCATCAGTTGAGCACAGGTGTCGCGACATCTCGAGACAGACACCCTGGAGGAGCTCTCGGCCGCGGCAATTCCCAACCAAACACTTCCTGATCGCACATCTGCTGAAGAGCCCGTCTTTCTACTACCTACCTAGCTATACGAACCGGCCTTCTCCTGTACCTGCCTACCTAGGTACCTAAGACTGGCTTCCTCGCGCATCCGCCACGGCTACACCCCGGCGTGCCTAAACGCCGCATCCCTGTCTCTGCCTCTCTCCTGGAAATGTCTTCATAGCGGCCGGCTCGTCAAAAAGTATGAAGGTAGTCCTGCCCGGGAAACCCGCCTCGTCTCACTCGACGGTCTCGACTGGTTTCTGGGCTTCGCGGCGCATAATCGTAAGCACTCCACCTGCCCGCCCTCGGCTACCCGCGCCCCTGGCCTGACCCATACACCGTTCGCAGGCCTACATCACTGGCAATGCCTTCGCGATCCTTTCGGACCACCAAACGCTGCTCCAGACGGTGTACGACGATGACGAGTCCCCGCTGCGCGCCATCGCGTTCGACGAGGCGTCGGGCAAGATAGCCACCGCCACCGACCGCCATGTCCGGATATACAAGCCCTTTGGGCTGGAGGATGATGCTCTCCGGGTAGGTGCCCTGGGATGGTTAGACTGAGAGGATTTAATGCGGTGCTGACCGTGTGCCATCGCCGTGAAGTGGGCATTACAGTCGCTCTTTGAGCCGTTCTCAGACGACGACAGCGACAACCACTCGACCGCACCCGTATCGCTATCGTGGGGCGCATCGGAGGAGCTGCTGGTTGCGCGCGCCTCCCTCAAGCTGTACCAAACCTCGTCCACGCCGTCGTGCTCGTGGTCCAAGCGGCTAGCGACCCCGGCGCATTGTGCCTGTCTTTCATACGACTCGGGCTACATCGCCTGCTGCGGCTACAGCGACCGGCTCGTCAAGGTGTGGCGGCGCCTCAGTTTCGGCTCCGACGACGTCTGCTTCGACTTTGCCTATCTCCGGCACCCCGCGCCCGTGACCAGGATACAATGGCGCCAGCCCTACGACGTGGACCAGACCATCGAGAATGTGCTCTACACCTTTTGCGCCGATGAGAACGCCCGCATCTGGTCCGGCTCCGAGTCGCACCACGGCGGCCAGCATCTCCAGCTCTGGGGCACCATAGACCTGGAGGAATCCCTCCGGGGAAGGCACCCGCGACGCCCCGACGAGCCGCTGACGCGCTGGGCCTTTATAGTGCACGGTAGGGACATATCGGCCGCCGCGGAGACGGCGGTCCAGGAGAGCACCACGAGCCAGGCGGACGACGACATGGGGCTGCAGCATGTCGTGGCCGTGGCGAACCGCAACCCTGAGCTGTGCATCGTCCTCGACGCGGCAGGCGGCATGTCGGCGTGGGCGCTGGAGAACGTCGGCAGCAGGACGGCGCAGAGGACGGGTCGCATCTTCAATGCGGCGCACATCTACTCCAAGGACTTTGACTTTGCGCGCAGCCTGTCGCTCTCGGCGGACGCTCACGTCGAGGTGCACAGCTACTGCAACAAGACGGGCGGGCACCTCCATCTCCTGCTGCACGACTTCCGCGGCGCCATCCACGTTTACGAGGCCAACATGGCCGACATGCTCCATCAGGCCTCCACGGCGCCCCGCTTGCGCCTCAAAGGCTCCTGGTCGGGGCATTCGGCGTCGGTGCAAAAGATTGTGCGGAATTATAGTGGCCATGCCATCGTGTCGAGGACGAGGGACGGCGAGAGTTCCGTCTGGATGCACAAGCTTGGCGCCCGGTCGACGTCGCTGTCTCAGCTGGCTCTCACCCCGAGCGGCGAGCAGGGTCACATCCACCGTATTTGCGTCTTGCGCAAGGGGCGTTTTGTCGTCTTCCTACACCATGACGCCATCACTTTATGGGACTGCCGCCCGCCGGGCCCACCGAGTCTTCTCGGCCGATGCGCTTATAGCGTCGGAGGAAAGCCCCTTTGCCTGTTGATACTACCTCGCCGGCGGCCCGGGACTCGTCAGTGGCCCATATAGCGACCATAACGTCGGAGAAGCAGGGAATCGTCTGGGTCATGAATCTTCCACCGTACTCGGCAGATGGTGGCCACGCGCCGCCAGTTAACGGCCACGGTCGCACAAAACCGGCGGTGGCAGAATTCTGTCGTTTCAACCTTCAAGGCACCGAGGATCTGGCCTATGTCCTGCCTGTCGACCCGGCCGGATCCTCCCCGGTAATATCCGGGTTTCTCGATGTGTTTGCACGGGACGTGGCCGTGTCATACACCGGCGAGGGCCGGGTTGATTTCTTGACGGCCCGGGTCGATCCAGAACGGGACCGCGTGGAGTGGCTTACGACCTGTTCGATGGAGACTGGGCTGCTCGAGCCCTCGCTTGTTAGCGGCAGCACCCTGAAGAGGGCGGCCCTTGTCAACTCGTCCAGGTCGGCTGTCACCATCTGGGACATACGTGGCGCCAGGCTGGAGTACACACAAGACTTTGAGAGCCAAAACACCATCAACGATCTGGACTGGACGTCGACGCCCGACTCCCAGTCCGTGCTGGCCGTGGGCTTCCCGCACCGCATCCTCCTGCTCTCGCAGCTGCGGTTCGACTATCTGAACAAGGGGCCCGCCTGGGCGCCGGTCCGCGAGATCAGCATCCGCGACATGACGCCGCACCCGATCGGCGACTCGACGTGGCTCGGCGACGGCCACCTGGTCATCGGCGCGGGGAACCAGCTCTTTGTGCACGACAGGCAGTTTGACGTGTCCAGCTCGCTCATCACCAGCCTGCGCCTCCCGCACCGCAAGGATGGCAGCCTCGATTTGTTTGACGTTGTGAGGCGGTTGAACGGGCCCTACCCGTGTTCCATCCGCAGTTCCTCAGCCAGTGCATGCTCGCTGGCAAGACCACGCTGGTGCATCGGATCCTGACCTCGCTGGACACAACGCTCAAGTACTGGGTCGAGGGCGAGGCGATAGATGATTATCTGGGGCTGGACATGGAGGTTTTTTATGGCGCGCAGAGCCCAACGCACGACTACACGTCAGACCCGAACTCGAGCACGTTTTTCGCCCCGGGGTCGGTGCACGACGCGGGCGGCGACGAGTTCAACGAGCAGGTCGCCAACTCGATCAACTCGAGGCTCACCAAAGTGGCGCTGCCGCAGCTCTCGGGCCACGAGCAGATCCAGCTCGTGGACATTGTCGAGTGCGCGGGCCTCGTCGAGACGCAGCGCCGCTCCATGGACGACAACGGGGCGCGGTACATGCTCTTCTACCGGCAGCACGCGCTGCGCAAGGGCAGGACCAACGAGATCCACATGTCGTGGCGCGAGATCAACTGGGCGCACCACTCGACGAGCCAGGACATCCTGGTGGACTTTGTGGCGCGGCAGAACCACGGGTCGCTGCGGTGGGAGAGCGCGCGCGAGAGCGGCATGTTCATGTGGCTCTCGGACGCGGCCGCGGTGCGCAAGCAGTTCGAGGCGGTGGCGCGCAACGAGTACACCAAGAGCGAGGCCAAGAACCCGGTCGACTGCAGCCTCTTCTACCTGGCCCTCCGCAAGAAGGCGGTGCTGCAGGGCCTGTGGCGCATGGCCAGCTGGAACCGCGAGCAGGCGGCGACGCAGCGCCTGCTGGCCAACAACTTTGACGACCCCAGGTGGCGCACGGCGGCGCTCAAGAACGCCTACGCGCTCATGAGCAAGCGCCGGTTCGAGTACGCCGCCGCCTTCTTCCTGCTCGCCGACCACCTCCAGGACGCCGTCAACGTGTGCCTCAACCAGCTCAAGGACATGCAGCTCGCCGTCGCCGTCGCGCGCGTCTACGAGGGCGACGACAGCGGGCCCGTCCTGCGCAAGCTGCTCGAGGACGAGGTGCTCGCCATCGCGGCTCAGGAGGGGAACCGCTGGCTGGCCTCGTGGGCGTTTTGGATGCTGCGGCGCAGGGACATGGCTGTGCGGGCTTTGATTGTGCGTCTTTTTTTTTTTTTCCTTTTTTTTTCCCCCCTTCCCCTCTCGCTCCTCGGGCTAACAGACACATCTTCCCAAACAGACGCCAGTATACGCTCTCCTGGAGACACCCTACTCCCCAGACATCAAGTCCAAGCTCTTCCTCACCGACGACCCCGCCCTGATCGTCCTCTACGCCCAGCTGCGGCAGAAGACGCTGCAGACGCTCCGGGGAGCCTCAAAGGTCACCCCCAAGGTGGAGTGGGAGTTTGTCCTGCACAACGCCCGCCTATACGACCGCATGGGCTGCGACCTGCTGGGGCTGGATCTTGGTATGTGGATTTCCGTTGATGTTCCCCCTTTTTGGTTTTCTCTTTTTTTTCTTATTTAAAACGGGTGTGGAGCTAACCAACCCATTTTGCGCCGCACCGCAGTACGCAACTGGGAGTTCCTCGGCTCGAGCCGCGCAACACCCGGCCTGGGCGGCGACATCGACCCCCTCAAGCTCCTCCGGCGCCGGAGCTCGCTCGTCGTGGCCGACATCCCCGTCGCCCCCCTGTCCCCCACCGAGAGGCGGGCGGCGGCCAGGGGCGGCGCGCAGCCGCCGCCCAGCGTCTTCGAGGAGCCCGACTCCAACTCGCTCCTGGACAGTTTTGGCTTCTGAAACAACAAAAGCGGAGCGCAACGCACTGGGGGACGCCCTGCCGAATTCGGCGTGTCGTGTGGGTGGGTTGTTGTGCTGTTGTGTCGTGTGCTGGATGCTGTGTGGGAGTGTGCGTATACTGGGTATCAGGCCCGTGTTCCACATCACCACCTTTGTATATTGTAACATTTATAAATCGTTTTGGCTCCACATGCTGTTCTTACAAGGCGCATCTATCATCTAGCAGATAGGCGACGCTATGAAGCACCTCACTCTTTCCCTATGCTCGAACATCAATGTTCTTCCGGTCTGGTTGGATTTTTTTTTTCTACCCAAAATCCTAACTGCCAGCCCCCCTTTTTATACGCCCTTCACGGTCGGCCAGTACCACCCCTACCTCCTGCTTCGAAATCACCGGCATCCCGCACAGCCAGCCTGCGAATCAATCAAGCCGACGAGGACGTGCCCAGCACAATCGATTTACAGTCCTCAATCAGGGGCACGATCCCGGTCCACAGCTCAAACTGGTCTTTGCCCTGGGCGGCCAGTACAATGGCTCCGCGGATGGTCGACCAGCCGCTCGCCTCGGCAAGCTCCATCATGGCCGTGACAGGCGGGAAGTACGCCATCTCTAGAAGCACGGGCGTGCCGGTGGGTGAGGCGACACTAAGCACCGACTTGAAGACATCTACCATGCCGGGATCCGCCGGCTTGTCCGCGGGGATGGTGGATATCACCACCTCTGGGGCCTGGTCGGATCCTGGCAGGGGCTCGCGCAGGTGCTTTATGTCGTACCCGCTAGGGAAGCTGGATGCCATCGCCTCGACGTTCGCCGGGTTACGGGCGACCACGTAGATGGGGGCGAACCCTAGCGAGTGGAGCGTGAAGATGGCAGAGCGTGCGGTCCCGCCAGCTCCCAGGACCACGGCAGGGCGCGGCGACGTCGGGCGCACGACGCCGCTGGAACGCAGACACAGCACCATGCCCCTCCAGTCGGTATTTTCGCCGAGAAGCCTGACGCTGCCGTCTGGTTGCTGGATTGGAATGATGGTGTTCACCGCGCCAATGGTCTTGGCCGAGTCGCTTACTTCGTCCAGGAGTGGGATGACGTCGAGCTTGAGCGGAATCGTGACCGAAGCGCCGCCAAAGTCAGGCGAACGGATAAGCTCCTTGATCTCGGACGCCACGTCGGTCTCGAAGTTAGAGTAGACGTGCGGGAGGCCGGCCTGCTCGAAAAGGGTGTTGTGTAGAACGGGAGACCTCGATTTTGAGATGGGCTTGCCGAAGAGGTAGAAGCGGCGGCGTGGGAGCTTGCCTAGCAGGTGTAGTCCTCGTCGGATCTCAGCCGCCGACAGCTGGCCAGGGGCGGCAGCGGCAGTGAGACAGGAATGGGTGACTGGGGTCAGGAACCCATTCAAGACACGGCTCAGCTTACCCGCCTCGCCCATGTTCAGTGCAATGATGGGCGTGTTCTTGTGGGCCGAGGACATGCGCGCCTTGAAGCCGGCGAGCGCAAAGTTATCCTCGTCACCGCGAGACCAACCGACAAGCTTGACGACGTCTCCGTAGCGCAGCGCCTTGTTGTAGAAGGGAATCCAAGACCCGTTGCGCCACGACAGAGCACCCTTAGGGTCATGGTGCGAAGCAATGATGCTTGTGTGTTGCCCTTGGCTTGTGTGGCCTTCTCGATCACGTCGTCCGGCATAGTCATCTCGACATCCACGTACTCAACGCCCAGGCGGATGGCGAGGAGGTAGAGCGCCAGGGCACCCTCGCAGTTGTCGTCTGGGTAACGCCCACCCTGCGAAGCAGTGCGCACCGTAAATACGATGGGCAGGTTGCAGACGTAGCGCAGCAGAGAGACCTGCCTGGTCACGAACTCAGGCGAGTGGTCTTCAAGCAGGTCGACGCGCAGCTCGACGGCATCAGAGCCAACAACGGCACGAGGGATGATGTCGGCAGACGCCCCAATGTTGGGAACTGTCAGGGAGACAAAGAAGGATTGTGGCTTGGCCTTGGCCTCCTTCAGGTGCGAACTCTTGCTGCGCTCAAGAGGGCCACGAACCGGGCAAAGTCAGCCGGCGGTTCCGCGGCGCCGCTAACTACATCCATGTGCGGGCTGTGGTACTCAAAGTTGCTGCACTCCTGGTACCAGGCGGTTGCGGCGTATGTAGACGCCCTCGATCTCCTCTGTCCAGGCCGGACGAGTCTTGTCGCGGTTGAGATACTCGACTACACGTTCCGTATCGCGGTGGACGAGCAGAACCCGCCCGCCAGCGCGGCAGTAAGAGACAAGAGCCTCGCGGGCCTCTGGCGCCTCGACGATCCCGCCACCGCAAGAGAAGATATAGCCGCGGGGCTTGTTGTTGATGACGTCGTGAAGCAGCGCGAGCTCAGCTGCCCTGAAGCCCGGCCAGCCAAGGTCACTCTGGATCATCTCTGGGATGGTCATTCCTGTACCCGCTCAAGCTCCGTGTCGAGGTCTACAAAAGTACGACCCATCGTGTTGGCCATCCACTTGCCAGCCGTGGTCTTGCCAGCGCCCCGCATGCCAATGACGAAGATGGAGCTGTCGTCAGATTTCGCTGATGGGGTGTCGTGGCCAGACGCGGCATCACTGGGCTCTTCACCGTCCATGGCCACTCTGAAGGACCCAGAGAGCACATCCACCATCCCGGCCATGTTTTCCCAATGCACTCGCGTTCCAGGATCAAAGTCGGCTGGGGGGCGACGACGGACAGCACGCCGAAGCTCATGGCCACCCGGTGTCGTCGTAGCAGTAGACACCGCCGACAGGTTCCGAAAGCTCCTTCCAAGGCCTGCCCGTTACCTCGATGCCGTCGTCGAGCTCGCTACAGTGCACACCGAACTTAGCAAGTTGGTCCTTCATGGCAGCGATACGGTTGCATTCCTTGACGCGCTGGTTGGCGATACCCGTGATCTTGGTGGTGCCGCTAGCCACAGCGGCCAGACTGAGGCAGTGAGGAAGGCGTCGGTCATGGGCTCCATGTCAACATGCGGTATGGCCTTGAGTTCGCCGATGGGCGGGCCCTGTGAACGGTAGTCGAGGTTTCCGACTGTTCAACTGAGCAACCCATGGGCCCGCAGCACCTCGATGGCGAACCGGGCATCACCCGGAGCGACCCGGACCCAATATTGGGGATTGTGCAGGTTGTGCCGGTGATGGCAGCAACCGCCAGGGGTAGGTGGCCGAGCTGGCATCGCTCTCGACCGTGTAAACGGCCGGGTTGTGTGTATACGCCCCGAGGAATGTGGTACGTGTTTGCCTCGGTTGCGGAGCGTTCCACTTCGATGCCGAAGGACCGCATCATGGCAATGGTCATATCGATGTAGGGCTGCGAGATGGGGTGGCCGCCGACCAAACGCAAGGTCACGGGCTCCTTGGCGTACGGTGCTGCCATGAGCAGAGACGACACATACTGCGACGAGACAGTTGCGGCCACCTCGATGACACCGCCACCAAAGCCTCCCGCCGCATCAACACGGATCGGCAGGCTGTTCTCCTTGCCCAGGTAGGTAATTCCAATGCCGTTCGAGCGCAGGGCGGTCACGAGCGCGCCGATAGGGCGCACCTTCATGCGTGCGTTGCCCGTCAGCACGGTCGAGGAGGGCTCCGTCCTCGGCGGGGGAGCACAGAGCGGCAACAGTGGTGAGGAAGCGCGAAGCAGTGCCCGCGTTTCCAAGATAGAGCTCCTCCTGGCTGGCGACCAGCTGACCGCCGCGGCCCTCGACAACCAGCACCTCACCGTCATCCTCCCAGGAGCAGGTGGCGCCGCGGAGCTGACCGATGGCGTTCAGCATGTGCTCCGTCGTCTGAGTGTAGCAGGTTCTTGATGCGACAAGGCCCCGTACCAAGGGCGGCCAGCACAAGGGCCCTGTTGGATACGCTCTTGGAGCCGGGCGGTGTGACGTCCACCTTGAGACCCGGCCGCACGCCAGGGGTGACGCGGACGGCAGGGGAGAGGACAACGCGGATGGCGCCGTCGTCGACGCTGCTGGCCTTGGGCTCGTGGCACTTGCCAATGGCGGACAACAGCACAATCTTCTTCTGCCTGCCGTCGTTCTTCTTATCGACGGCCATCTTGTTCAGCAAGACGTCGACAGGGCACTTCTTGCCAGCCGTCAGCTTGACCACGCGCTTGTCATCAACCGACGTGGGCAGGTCGTAGCTGGCTATGCACTTGGCCAGGCGGGCGACGGCGGCAGGGCGCAGGATGCCCAGGTGGCGGGCCAGCTCGGCCTCCTTGACCATGCCGATAGCCACAGCTTCGCCGTGAAGGACCTGGGGTGTGAGGATGGCCTCGAAGGCGTGGCCGATGGAGTGACCAAAGTTTAGGAGGTTGCGCAGGCCGCCCTCCTTCTCGTCAGACGAGACAACGTGGGCCTTGACGCGGGCAGAGCCCAGGACGATGCGTTTCAGGATGTCGCGGATCGGGAGGAGCCTCTCAGCGGAGGGCGGGCGGCGGACGGCGGACAGGATGGCCTGGGCGTTCTCTTCGAGGGCGGTGAACTCGGCAGCGTCCCAGATGGCGGCGGTCTTGATGACCTCGGCCATGCCGTTGATAAACTCGCGGGCGGGCAGGGTGTTGAGGAAGGCCAGGTCGATGTAGATGCGGCGGGGCTGCCAGAAGGAGCCGATCAGGTTCTTGCCCATCGGAGTGTCGATGGCAGTCTTGCCGCCGATAGACGAGTCGACCATGGCCAGCAGGGTGGTGGGGACCTGGACGAAGCGGACGCCGCGCATGAAGGTGGCGGCAACGTAGCCGATCATGTCGCCGATGACGCCGCCGCCCAGGGCGATGATGACGGTGTCGCGGGTGCATTGCTGCTCCAGCATCCAGTCTTCGATCTCGGCCTTGGTCTCGCGGCTCTTGGAAGCCTCGCCGGGGGGGATGGCGTAGGTGAGCAGTCGCGGGGCTCTCGCGGCCGTGGTGCTCTGGGCCAGCGCATTCTTGAAGACGGCCTCGAAGGGCGGGACGTAGACGGGGGACAGGTTGGTGTCGGTGATGAGGACGTAGGTGGACGAGGCGATGTTGGCGAGCAGGTCGTGAGTCACGTAGTTGAGCCAGATGCCATGGTCGACCACGATGCTGTCCTCGCCGAGGATGCGGATCTTGGTCGGGTCCGACGACCCGCTGGCCGCCGACATGGTGCCAGGCAAGGCCAATTGCTGCTGGGGCTGGTCTGTGTCGGCCGAGCTGGCGTCCTCTTTTATCTGTCTGTTCAGTCTCGTCGGTGCAGATCAGTCGGTGTTGGCGGAGACTCTCAACTCGGCAGGTGTAAGTGCGGCCTGAAAACGAGGGGCAGGGAAGAGGCAAAATGTTGACTCGAATGGATTTTATGGACCAGCCCCTGGCCAATGCGGCAGCTCTTTTGTGCGCTATGCACCTTTCCCAGCACTCCTCGCTGTCTGGGGCAAGTACCTAAATAGCCTATATTCTGCAAATCCCCTGGCTAGCACTGGTCAGGCTGCATTGGTTGATTTTGCATCAAGACCCCTTACTGGTCTTCCATGCTGATGCCGATGTCGGATAACTGCAGTGTCCCTGCGGCTTGGCGGTCAAGTCGACCAGAATCTTTTTTGTGCCCCTCCTCCGCTCCCGGCATCCATCCACTGTGGGGCTTCAATGTGGGCCATGCATCATTGCACAAGCGGCGTCTGGCGCCAAAGGGTTACATCCCGCTACGATCACTTGGGCTCTCGCTGCGAGGTTGTGTTTTTTGTCAGCGACGGGCGCGTGCCGCTGGATTCACAAACCGCAGTGCAGTTGCGTTGTCAATTGATTAATCGCAGGGGCCAGACCACACGCGGTGGAACCCGGCTGGTACCCCTGTCCGTGTGTCCTACGCGGGATGGCGCTATCCCAGCCGTGTCTGACGCGCTCAATTGATTGCCAGGCAGCCCGTTCACAACCGCGGCTTGCTCGGCTGACCTTGAATCAGTCACCCTTGAACCAGGAGCCTTCCATCTTTATCTCTGCCACATACGATGCAGTAGAATAGAAGTGACAGAAGCAACGAGCAAGACGCTTTCGGCCCTTGCTCTCTCCCGGCAAATCTCGCCAGACTCCAACTTTCCCACCTAAATCCCCAAAGCCAATGGCTCCAGACAGAGGCACGCGTCCCACTGGCTCCCCTACCTCCTCCTCGGCTTTGCTCGCCCCCGCAGCCGAGCCCAGAGCCATGGAGGACTATGACCAGGACGTGATCGAGGGCCAGAGCTTCACCTTTCGGGGTGTCGCAGTCGGCCTCGTCATCGGAATCGTCCTCGCCTTCTCCAACATGTACTTTGGGCTGCAGACTGGTTCGAATCCCTCTTGTCGCCCCATGCGTGCCTCCTACAAAGCCGTCTGTGGAGGTTGTCTCTGGCCCACGATGATAACAGTTCAAATTACAGGCTGGATCAGCACCATGACAAATGCCGGCTTCGCTGCTGGGCTACGGCTTTTTCAGGACGCGGCATCTCAAGTTTCCCTTTACCCCGTGGAAAAACGTGCTCGTGCAGACCGTCGCGGCATCCGTCGGCATTGTGCCTTGGGGGCTGGGTTTGTTGGCGTTGTCAGTGACCTCACCCTTCCCCTGAGCTCTGTGGCAGCTGCTGACCTCGATAAGATCCCTGCCATGAACTATCTGCTCCTCCCAGAAGAGATGGGTCCATTCAAGTGCGTCGTTTGCCCTGCTGCATAGAGCTCCTGCCATTTGGAGTGGCGGCCACTAACCCTCATTTGCTCGCTGGCAGCATGACGACTTGGCAGTCAATTGTCTGGTCGCTTGGCCTGTGTTATTTTTGGCTGTGTTTTCGCCGTCTTGCTGTAGGTTTTCCTCTAGTGCCTCATGGACTTGAATCCCTGACTGATCCCTGACGAACGCGATTGCTACGACACCAGGCGGCGCCAGGTGTCATCAAGGAGCGCCTGAGGTTCCCCAGCGGCTTCAGCACCGCCGTCCTCATCGGGGTTTTTGCACGGCCAAACCGCCAGGAAAACCGAAAACGGCCGGCCAGACTCCTCAGGCGGTTTCGCAAGCCTCGCAAGCCAACCGAGAGGCCTTGCCGTGCCCCGGTGCCGATGGTGCGCACGAAAGAGGTGACGCCGTCACAGAGCCAGGAGTGGAAGGCCAACCTGGCCTCCTCCTGATCTGCTTCTGCATCTCAGGCGTCGCCATCGTAGCAACCTATTTCCTCCCCGTCCTCCGAAACCTGCCCGTCTTTGGCTCCGCAGCCGCGGCCTGGCTCTGGACCTCAACCCAAGCCTCGCATAATGTTGGTCAGGGAATCATCATGGGTCCCAGCACCCCATCCACATGCTCATCGGTGCCATCGTGGGCTGGGGATCCTCTCGCGCGCTGGGCCAAACATCAGGGCTGGGCTCCCGGCTCGATCGACGACTGGGAAAACGGGTCCAAGGGCTGGATCGTCTGGACCTCGCTCTCCATCATGCTGGCAGACGCCATCGTCAGCCTCGGCTTCGTCGCCGCCAGCTCTCTGTGGCCCGTCGTCCGGCCGCTCACGAGTCGTTCGCGCTGGTGGAAAACCGCCAGCGACGGGGCCTCGGGACAGGGCGGCGACTACGCGCCCGTGGGCTCATTCCAGACGTCACAAGACGAGGACCAGGACGAAGACGATGCTGCTTTCGACAGCGAAGGCGACCAAGCGCGCGACTGCCCCCCGGACCAGGACATCAGCCCCCGCTTTGCCCTGATGGGTCTTCCCATCTCCATGATTTTCTGCGTCGCCGCCATCCGCTACGTCTTCCAAGACATCGTGCCGCTCTACGCCATCGTGACAGCCGTCCTGGTCGCCATCCCTCTATCCGTCATCGCTGTTAGGGCCATGGGTGTGACGGATCTGAACCCGGTGTCGGGCATTTCAAAGCTGGCGCAACTGTTCTTCGCCCTCGTCATTCCCCGGTCCAACAAGGCGGGAATTCTCATCAATCTAGTCGCTGGTGCAGTTGTATGTTTTTGGTATCCCTTTTCTGCTCACACCTTCCAGAATGGCCCGCTAAAAGAATTAACAATTAACAAATCTCACCTGGCAGTCCGAGTCGGGCGCTCTCCAAGCTGGAGATCTGATGCAAGATCTCAAGACCGGACACCTCCTGGGCGCTGCTCCCAAGGCTCAGTTCCTGGGGCAGGTCATCGGGGCCACCGTCGGCGCCGTGGTGTCGGCACTCATCTACAGGCTCTACACGAGCATCTACGAGACCATCCCCAACGATCTTTTCCAGGCGCCCACCGCGCTCGTCTGGATCTTCACGGCCAGGCTGGTTGCTGCAGGAAAGGGCCTGCCGCCCATGGCCACCGAGTTTGCAATTGTCGCCTTTGGACTGTTCGCCGTAATAACCGCCGTCAAGATGAGAAACCCTCGGGCGGCTTATCTGCCGGGAGGACTTGCGGTGGCCGTCGGTAAGTTGCGGGCTTTGATGTCTCCGGATTCCGCATTTCGCGCTGGCTAACATGGTCTCTTCACCTAGGAATGTACAACGTGCCGTAAGTACCTTTGATGACATCCGAGAACCCATAGAATCGGCCCGTGCTCACCTGCAGTTGGAATTATAGGTCTTTCACGCTCGCCCGGACCGTTGGTGGTCTCCTCAGCTGGTACTGGAAGTCGTACAGGGGCCGCGAAGACACCCCTTTGATCATCCTAGCATCGGTATGACGACATCCTCTCAGACCGAGACTCTCTTCCTGGCTAGTAAATACTGATTCGCTCCGGCCGGGTTTAAAAGGGGTTCATCCTTGGCGAAGGCTTTCTCAGGTACAATCTATTTTCTCTAGTTGCTTATTTATCCCTTATGGGCCTCGCTAATTCTTCTTATAGCATCGCCAACCTATTGATGCAATCATTCGTATGTGCCCTCCCTGATCGTCGGTTTCGGTGGAAAGCAACTAACTCAGGATTCATTCAGGGTGTGCCGCATCTTTGAGCACCATCATCGTCATCCACCAGCAATACTTATATGGCAGCTCGTGGTGGGAACGCTAAAACACTGATAGGGGAGGCAGATGTTGGAAGTCTTAGCTACATCAAGACACTCACAGAATGCGTATTCAATCCTCTGACCCTGGGTGCGAAAAGGGGAACCCATCGTTTAGGTAGGTACCTAGACAAGTACAACTCGAAAGACTGGATTATAAAATCAGGGCCGCCTTGCTAATTTGGCGCCTGCACCGGCCCTCCGTTCCTCCGGGCCGCAGTTGCCGAATTTCCCTGATTTTGATCTTTGGCCTTTTTTTGGCCTCTTTTTGGTCTCTTTTTGGCCTTTTTGGCCGCTTTTAGCCTTTTCCCTAGCCCTCTCCGCCTCTCCTTAACCTTGGAAAGAATAGAGTTACCGGGTTTTCTGGTTTATATTTCACCCTTCGACCACCCAAAAACAAAACCGGAAGGCGCTAGCGAAGCGGCGAAGTGGTTACCTTTTTTCTCTCTTTTTCTGTAACGGGGTCGCCTGTGAGGAACCGCCGTGGCTTGATATACACAGGGTTCAAGGACGAAGTGCTTGAACTATTCGATCTTTTGGTCTATGTAGTGGAGCGGTACTCTGGCGCGTCTCCCTTACATTCTCAATATTTAATACGCATTTATATGCATTATTCTCTCTGGGGGCCCTCCTTGGGGGCTGCTGCGGAGGGCTTTTCCGCCTGAAACGGGCCTTTCGCTTGCAGCGAGCTTTGTTCAGTGACGCGAAAGGCAAGAGGTGCTTGAGAGGCGAGACACTGAGGGGGAGTAAACACCATGAACTAATCCCTGCACCGGATTTTTAAACCGTCCAATTCCCGCACCGGATTTTAAAGGTGCTAGGACAGAATAGGAAGAAAGTTTTGAGATTTACACAGAAGTAACCGACCGCTCCGGTAGAATTATGGCTTTTACTACTTCTTGCCCATCATGTCGAGGTATGCCTCGAATCCGATGCTCTGAAGTTCCCTGTCCTTTGCCAAGACTGCCTCCTCCATGTCCGACTGATACCGCATCATCTGCTCCTGATACCTGGGGAATATAGATCCGAGCATCCTAATGGCCAGCACGGCCGCATTGGTCGAGTTGTTGATGCCCACCGTGGCAACGGGCACGCCCCTGGGCATCTGTACGATGCTGAGCAGGCTGTCGAGGCCGTCCAGGTGGGTCGCCTTGACCGGCACCCCGATTACGGGGATGGGGCAGTGCGACGCGAACATGCCTGGGAGGTGGGCTGCACCGCCGGCCGCGGCGATGGCGACCTTGATGCCGCGGCCGGCAGCCCCGGCGGCCACGTCGCGCATGAGGTCGGCCGTCCGGTGAGCCGACGTAATCCGGACCTCGAAGGGGACGCCGAACTCCTTGAGCACGTCCAGGCCCGCCTTCATTACGGGCATGTCCGAATCGGAACCCATGGTCACCAGGACGAGCGGGCCAGACGACGGCGCAGGCTCCGGTGTGGGGGTAGGCGCTGAAGATGGCTGCTGCTGTTGCTGCTGCGGCCTCAGCTGCGCAGTCGCCGCACGCAGGCGCTCCTGCCTCATGGCGTCGGCGAGCTCCATCAACGGCGCAGAGTGGCGCTCCAGGTCGGCGATGCCAAACTGGCCTGTCGTCGTGATGTGGCCAATCTTCCTTCCTGGCTTGCTCACCTTGCCGTAGAGGTGGACGTAGACGTCCATGCTGTCGCCAAAGGTGTGCGCCGCCGTCTCGACGAGCTTGTCGTGCGACTCAGGCGCGGCGCCGCCCAGGATGTTGATCATGATAGCTGACGGCACGCGCGGGGTCAGGCGCTCGGGCAGCGGCAGATCCATGAGGGCGTAGAGTTGGGCCTTGTACTGGGAGAGGTAGGGCACGGCCTCGATGGTGTAGTGGCCCGAGTTGTGTGGGCGCGGGGCGACCTCGTTGACCAGGATGGCGCCGTCGTCGAGCAGGAACATCTCGACGGCGAAGACGCCCCTGCCCGCCAGGGTCGAGATGGCCTGGCAGGCCGTCTCGCGGGCCTTCTCGCACGCCTGCTTGGGCACGTCGCGTGGCGGCATGAAGGTCTTGGTGCAGATGCTGTCCTCGTGCACCGTCTCGACAGCCGGATAGGCCATCAGCGACTTGAGATCGCCGGCGTCGCTCTCGGTTCTCACCACCATGACGGCCAGCTCCTTGGCGAAGCTGCACCACTTCTCGGCGTACAGCGGCAGGCCGCCCAGCTCCTTAACGGCCGCCTCGAGGTCGTCTTCGCTCGAGACCTTGAAGTTCCCCCTGCCGTCGTAAGAGCCCTTGCGAGCCTGGAAAAAACAAGGGCGTCAGCGGCCGCCACTGCTACTAAGCAGGTGAGGCGCAAGTTTCCGTAGTTACTGTACTGTACCTTTAGCATGAACGGGTAACCGAACTTGCGGCCCGCTTCCCTTAGCGAAGCCAGCATCTCATCCCCCGCAGCGACGGCGACCTGGTCGGCGATGGGCAGGCCGTGGCGGCGGTAGTGCTCCTTCTGCTCGTACTTGTCCTGGATGAGCCTAATGGTCCTCCAGGACGGGTGGACGGGCACCTTCTTGCGGGTCTTTGTGCCGTCGGCGGCGATGACCTCGACGCCGTTGGTCTCGATGTCCTCGAGCACCTCGGTGTCGACGTGCTCGATTTCGACCGTCAGCACGTCGCACCGCGCCGCCAGTTCGCGGATCTTGACGGGGTCCTTGAACGAGCCCTTGACGTGCAGGTCGTTGAGGTTGGCAGCGTGCTTGGCCGGCGAGGCCGCCTCGTCCAGGACGGCGATCTCGAAGCCAAGCGGGCCGGCGGCCTCGCAGAGCATTCGGCCCAGCTGGCCGCCCCCGAGGAGGCCTATCACAGGCATCTTGTCCATTGCCGGCAACTCCTGTGTGACGCGTGTTCAGGCCTCAAAATTGTATGTCGGAAATCGCAAGCAGAGTCTGGCGGGGCCTTGGCGTGTGACGCAGGTACGGCGGGGTATTTTTTTTTTCGAAAACCTGACTTCGGCCAAAATCCGTCCATTTATACAATTGAATCAGCCACAGCGGCCCCGAGATCACAGTCCAAGATTTGGCGATGGCAAACTTTTCAAAGTCAACTTTGCAAAATCAGCGCGGCGGGCGTATCTGAGTTCCAGGAAAGCCATGGACGTCAAGAATGATAAAGCGGAACTCCTGAATAGCCTCCAACCCCTGAGGTCATGGGCTGAAGCATCACAGAAAACTTGTCCCAAGACTCACATTAAACCGCCCACATAGCATTCTCCATCTTGTGTACGCGTCCATCGTATTTTCTCTCCCCTCCATCGTTCGCGGACCTGGTCACATATTCTCTAGGCAAAGTAGAGGCCAAGCGAGTCAGATCCGTGTGAAGACCATACGCCTCACAAAAAAAGGATGGTTGCAAACATGATGGCCATGGCTGCGGCCGCCCTCGTGGCCCTGGGCAGCGCCCTTGTCCACGGCGACGGGTTGGTCACCAAGACCCGGCTCGTGCAGGCCCAGCAGACGACTGGCACGGACACGGACGGCATGATCAGCACAACTCTGGTGGTGTCGAGGCGCCCCATAACCACCAAGCTCACCACCGTGTACGGAACCGAGGTTGTCATCGTGAGCACTACCGGGTCCCCCGTCGGCACCACCACCATCGCCGGACCGACGCCGGGCCCTACCGGCAAGACCCCGGGCCCGATCCGCGGCATCCACAAGTGCGAGGAGGGCAACCATCTCGTCAGTGCCTTTCTTGCCCTGCCTCTCTCCTTATCTACGAGGAACTCAAGCCCGTGAGGACAGACAGCTAACACCGAGAACACATGTGCAGACATGGAAAGAATGGCGCATCATAACGACCGATGCCGACGTCTACAACGACCCCCACAAGTACTGCGGATCCGGCTACCTGGCCAACTTCCGGGGCGAGTGCGGCATCATCACCAAGTGGGTGTTCCCCCTTGTCAGATCTTGAATTATTCTTCCCCTTAAGTGCCCTACCTCTTCCGAGATCTCTCTACTGACTCCCTGTCCGCCTTGTGCCCCTTTGTTCGAAACAGTTGGGGATGCGGATGCACCGACGGTCGCCCGTGGCCCTGCCAGGACATCTGGATGTCCTTCCAGACCAACGCGATCTGCAAGGCCGACAGCATCAGGTCCGCGTTCCACAAGGCCACAAGCGGAAATGTTCAAATGGCTTGCTGAGCTTGTTGTCCGCACTAAACATGAGGGCGGCGTGTCAGATATGTTCTGGTTTCTTGTTTTAGCGCGTCCCGGCTCGGACGGCGAGTCGTCTTCGCCCCATTGTCGTTTTCGAGGTCAATGTGGCAAGGAGGCTGACGGAACTTGTAAAGAATTAGTTGTGTGTATGGCTTCCATCGTGTTCTTCGTTCTTTTTTATCTTTAACCCTTGTCACTTAGATATCTCTGTTAGAGTGATAGGCCCTACGCGATCATTTCTAGGCTAGCGCACCTCCCAGACCTGAGACTCTGTGACATCGCCAGCGCTGGCAGCCTCCTTATTTTCACCCTGCTGCTCCACACCCCAGTCCACCTTCAAGCGTAGGCCGCGCGGGTGGTCGTCAGGGATCGAGACGGTCAGCTTGCCGGACACGGTCTGGCCCTTGGTCAGCGCTAGGGGAGCGCACTCTGGGCGGGTGGTCAGGATTCCCTGCTTCCAGTGCGTCGGGATGCCAAAGGGCCCCGTGGTGAAGGCGACGCGGTCAGCGCGGCTGCTGTCGCCCCAGGCGAGGGCGGTGGCGTCGGCCGGCTCGACCGTTTTTGTGCGCGCGTTGCAGAAGAAGGTGTCGAACCATATGACGAAGGCGTCGAGGCGCGGCACGTCGGCCGTCAGAGTGGAGCGCCAGGCCGACTCGAAGACCAGGTCCTCGACGCGGACGGTGTGCAGGTCCAGCATGCGGAACATGAAGGGCTTGCCGCACAGGGAGCGCGGGGCGAGAACCTCGATGTGACTCTCAGCGCAGATGCCCTCCTGCATGGCCTTCATGTCGAAGCCGTAGACGTTGCGCCAGAAGGTGATGTGGTCGTCGACCCAGTCCTGGTCGGACATGGGCGCAACCCACATGGACGTGTGGCTCGGGGCGAGCAGGCCGTCGGGGGCCAAGTAGCGGTCGCGCGCCCACAGCACACTAGGAAGCATGGCTTCATAGAGCAGACAGTAGCCCATCCACTCGCTCACGATGATATCCACTTGCTCCACGGGCAGCTTTACTTCCTCCATCTTACCCTTGAGGCAGGTGATATGCTCGCCGAGTCCGTTGTTGAAGATGTTCTCGCGCGCCTTGTCGATGATGTCTGAGTTGTCCACCGCGATGACTAGCTTGGCTCCAGCCTTAGCACAGAACATGCTGAGGATACCAGTGCCGCAGCCGATGTCGAGGACCACTTTGCCCTTGAAAAGGTCCTTATTGTTGTAGATGAAGTCGCGGTAGGCCTCCGTCCGCACGGCATCCTTAAGCATAGTCTCGTGGATCTCTGCAGTGCCGTATGGTTAGGCTTCATGAGCATACACGTATATGAAGATATACCGGGGGAGAAAGTCATCAAAGAGCAATATCAACGCACCATTGCTCGCATACGAGTCCCAGTAGTACTTGGACTCAATCGACCTCCTTAGCAGGAGCGGCAGGAGCGGCGCTAGACGCGGCCGCGGTCGACGAGGCGCCCTCGTCCTCACCCCAGCGCTGGTCCAGGGTCTGCTGCACGGCCATGCGATAGTCGGCGAACTGGCGCACGAGGCGGTCCAGCTCGGTTTGGAGCTCAGCATTGCGCGACCGAAGGCTCTCAGCCTCGCCACCGGCAGCCGCCGGATCCCCAGCAGCGGGCGTGGTGCTCTCGGGGAGATCGTCAAGGGCCATGATGAATGCATCGTCGGCCAGGACCGGCTTCAGGTAGCGGTCGTCCTCCAGGTCGGCGGGCTGGATCTCGGCCGGCAGAGCCGCGCCGTCCAGCGCCCGTTGGCGGACTTGAGGGATCGTTTCCAAGTCAGCGCGTATTCACATCCACAGAATCCACAGATCTGGGAATTGGGTGCAACCGTAGTTGATGAGCTTGATGCAGCCGTAGAGGTCAAGTCCCAGCCGGTCGCGCGTGGCAACAAAATCAAAGCCATGCTTCTCCTTGCAGTGCTTCACCATGGAAACCGCGTCTGTGAAGAAGGCGTCGTCAAGGAGAGACACGATGGTGGGCAGCTCCTCGACTTCGTTCTCGGCGTCAACCCACCCGTCCTCACTCGACGTATCCGAGCCGCTGGAAGAAGGGGGCCCAGCCATTTTGGAGTGCAGCTCGATGTCACGGTATCGGCTGGCGTAATTGAAGTTGGCTACTGCAAATAATGGACTCAGCGGTTCCGTTTCTAGTCAAAGTCGAGCCGTTACCAATTCGAACCGTGTGTGACGGGTCTATGAATTTCTCCCACGCGTGGACAAACAAACTGCCAATCCGGGAACTTTTTTTAAGACCCCTCCTTCCCCTCTTGCAGTATTTTTCTGCCCTTGGATTTTCTCCCATATACCCCCTTAACTTCCATGGATCTTACTCGTTACTCCGAGCCCTGCAGACCGTCGACTCTTGAGGCTCCCCACATTTTCCCTAGCCCTTTCAACTGCAAATTGGACAGTTAAAAAAAGTTGTGAACCCCTCGCTCCTCGTATTCGTCAGACCCTGCCTCCTTGGAGACAATGACCTCCCGCTAATATTGACACAGCGCGGTCGAATGCGACAGTTTACCTTTGCAGGTACCTCTGCTTGCCTTCAGGGACTTACATATTTGGGTAAATAGGTTTCCACATAACATTGTGACGGACTCGTTTAGGTAGATGGATATGTGCTGACAAATTCCACAGCCAGATCTTACATTTCAAGCGCTGCCTCGCCATGACGACTTGGTGAGCAGGCCCAAGAATACGGAGAACGTGACGAGTATACAAGTGGTAGCTGGGTCGGCTTCAAATTTGCAAGTGTTTTCTAGAGCCAGGGGAATGTCCAGACGTAGCCTTTCACTCGCTACTCGTCGTCGTCATCATCGTCGTCATCGTCATCGTCAGAGTCCTCGTCATCATCGGAATCCTCGCCATCAGAAACCGCCTGGCCGAGAGCCTTCAACCGTTCCTGAGAGGGGAAAAGTGGTTAGCGGGATGGATCGTCGCCTCACCGGGCCTGGGGTGTGGTGGCCTGGGGAGAGGAGAGCGAAACACCAACCTTGTACTTGGTAGTCTTCTCTTCCAGATCTCCAAACACCATCAGGAGGTCGTCCAGTTCACCCTGTGTCGCCTTCTTTTCTGCTTGCGCCTGTTTTAAAAGGGTATCACCCTAGAAAGACGTAGCCGAGGTTTGTTAGCAAGAAACAGACCACAGAAGCGCCGCGCCCATTTCATCCTTTCGAACCCACCTTCTTCACTTGCTCCTCCTTGCTTGCTACCAGCTTCTCCTTCGAAGTCACAAGCTGCTCCAGCTCACGAAGCCTCCCGTCGCGCTCCGTAAGGCTCTTTTGTAGCGCTTCTAGTTTCCCTTCGGCCTCCATGGTCGCAGCGACCTGAGCAGCAAGCTTCGTGTTGAAATCGTCCTTGGCGGTCTGCAAGTCATGCGTCTTCGATTTATTTGCCTGCAGGTCCTTGTTAGTCTCTTAAGTTGGCTCTGTCTTCTAGACAAGCATGGCCGGCTTCCCACCTTCATGAGGTCGACTTCGAGCCGGCTTATGGTGGCTCGGAGGTCGGCCACAGCAGCCTCGTTACGGCGTTGTGTGCGCTCCAGCTCGGCAGTTGCCAACTTCTTTGCCTGCTCTGCCTGCCTCTGAAGCTCACCCTCGCGCGCCTGAAGCTTCCTCTGGAGTTCATCCTCCCGTGATCGAAGCTGTTTCTGCAGCTCATCCTCCCGCTGCTTATGCTTCCTCTGCAGCTCCTCTTCTCGTGACTGGCTCTGCTTGCGTAGTTTTCTGCGTTGGGTGTTAGAATTGGTCCGCCGGTAAGTCTACCGGCCAGGCAAGGGTAGTCTGGACGAGGACGTGTAACTTACCCGATCTCCTCCTCGTGTAACCGCTGTAGAGACTCGTTTACTGCCTTGAGCCTTGAAAGTTCTGCCAGTGTCGATTCCTTTACCCGTCTGTGATCCGCCTGTTCCTGTCCGAGCTGGCCGTCGAGGGATGCAATCTTGAGCTGCGCCTCTTGTAATTCCCTGTCTTTTTCCTCCATCTGGCTCCGGAGCCCGTCGACGAGTTCTCGCGAGATGCCCTTCTGGACGCCGTTCGCCACGACTGATATCTCCATCCCTGGCTCTCTGTCGATGGCTCGGAGAATGCGGCTGTAATTGTCCTTGAAGAACTCGACAAACGAGCCGTCGAAGAAGACGTCGGGAAGCTTCTGGCCCGACGAGGCATCCAACCGCTGGGGGAGCACCTCGAAATCGCGGACTAGGGGATGGCTCCTCAGCTTGCTTAGTTTGTCGGTATACACCTCACGGGTCATTTTCTGAAGAAGAATCGGTTGCAGCGTCGTTCTTGGCACAGGGGAATCCTTGGTCGAAAACTCGTAAACAACGCCCAGCAGCATCGCGCACAGGCCCTGTACGATCGGCCCTCCACCCGTGTTCTTAGCAACGGCGTTGACGAGCCCCTGGATGTTGCTACCCTCTCCGAGGAAATCGTTGACGCCGTCAAGATCCTCAAACAGCCAGCACAGCAGCAGCATGAGACTTCCGATGAGAACACGTTCGTCGTCACCCCGCCCCAGGCCCGAGACGAGGTGCGCGGTGATGGTTTGGATGCTCGTCACTACCTCCTCACCGCTCTCTTCGTCGCCCTCGGTAACGTCCATGGCCATGGCCTTGGCCTGAGGGCTGTCCATGATCAAGTGCAGCATAATGACGGCGGCGAACCAATATCGGTAAGGGTCAGTCACCGACTCGTCGGCGGGCGACCGCATCAGGGTGGTCAAAACGTTCGCCGTCTCGTCCGCGCCCGATCGGTGGCCCTCTATGGCTCTTGATAAAAAGTGCTGGCGCACCTCCGAGTGGTGGAAGAAGTACGCTTTAAGGCAGCCGCATGCCGCAAACCTCAGGTCAAAGTCCTGCGCTGTGTGAATACTCAGGGTAAGGTCTAGTAGACCATCGATTACATAGACGGTCACCGTGCCGTTTGCCTTCTTGTTCGGAGGCTGCCCGTCAATATGCTGCGGTTGGTCGAGGGGAGAAGGGACCTGCAGCTGGGCGAAATTCTCTTGGAGAACAGCGTTGCCTCTGATAATATCAGCACAGGTTATGAGAGCCTGGAAGAGAGAGGGTTTGCATTAGAAATAGTAACAGCATGTCGGAGCCGGACTGGCGAGACGAGATAAGGGGGCACCAATATTGAAGACTGAATAAATACGCGTCGATATAGGCATATAAAGTGGGGTGGTTGGCTACTCACCTCGGCCTTGATGGTTGTATCTGCGTCGTGGTTGAAGGCTAGCTGGAGGGCGTGAAACAACAAGCCGTGCTGCCAGAAGGCGGCCTGGTTCTGAGGGGTGCCCACAGCTCCGGCTACAAGGAAGAGCCGGACAACGGCAAGCAGGGCATATACGTTCCTGTTGCGCTGTTCCTCAGCCCAAGGGGCAATCTCGCGCTCCTCGCCCTCGGCGGGCTGGTAGGCGTTCTTGAGAAGCCCCGTGAGCTTTGCGACGCAGCCCGTCTCGCGGAAGAGTGTTTGGTTGGACGGGTTGATCCGTAGCAGGTTGGCCAGGAGTATTAAGCAGTCCTCGACGACGCGGCCGCCCTCGGCCAAGCCGCCATCGGAAGCGACGACCAGGAGAATGCGCTCAAAGGCGTTCTCGAAGGCGACCAGCTTCTGGATCTCGACCGAGCTTGGGGTGAGGTAGGTGAGCAGGGTGATAGCCTCGTTGCGGACGGCCTCGCGGCGGTCGTCGAGCACGGCGACGAGGCGGGGGATTCCCAGGGGCGCGGTGAGGACGCATTCTTCGGTGCGCTCGGTGCGGGCGGAGTGGACGGCGGAGAGTAGCTGCAGCGAGTACAGGCGCGAATAGAAGTCGGGGGTTTCGAGGAAGTCGAGCAGGAGGGTGATGTTCTCCTGACGCTGGGTAAACTCGTCGGCGAGCCAGAGGGCGATCTCGTCTGAGGCCTCGGGGCTGTCGTGGTTGGGGCTGAAAAGCATCAGCAAGGTCTCTAGCACGCCCTTGACCGTGTCTACATCCTCGCCATCTTTAGACAGACACCCAATCAGACTGCGGAGGGCGCCCGAGGCGACCGAGGCCGGATACTGCTTGGCGAAGCTGCGCAGGCCCAGGATGGCGGCGCGGCGGTCCTCAAGCAGCGTCGCTGAGCCGAGGCGGCCGCTCAGCACCGAGATGGTCTCGCCGACCGACTGCTTCGCCGGCGCCGCGGGAATCGAAAACATTGTTGGCGAGGTCGTCGGCAACTTGCGGGGGGAGTCAGGCGGAAACTAGGTAGGATCTAGGACAGCGAGCCATCGAGGAGCGTTTGCAGATTCATGATGGGCCGAGTCGCCTCTGGATTTCGTCTTGTCGAATACGCTCGCGGATTCGTCTCTCCTCAGGCTATTCCTAAATTCGCCGCTCTTCTTTCCCTCTACTATTTATTCCTTGTCGGTCGACTTGTGGCGCCTGGCTCCTGAGGTTTAACTTCTGGGCAGATGGGCGTCGCTGATAATGGTATTGGGGGGCAGCTTGGGCACACCTCCATCAATGTGGACACCTCGCGGCGCGGGCAGGGGCACACATCAGCAATTGTCCCTGACCCAGGGCACCCGGCTTTTCAGCTATCAATGTTGCTGTGGGACAGCCGTGCCTGTGATCATGGCAGACCAAACAGGAAGTATCTTCTGAACACTATCTCCAATTTTGGTTTCGCAAATTCATACTCGCTGAATACTTGACATTTTTTCGGTATTAGATCATGGGGATGCACGCGATATAGAACTAGAACTGCGCCGGGAAAAGACTGCTCATATGGAGGAGACCATCATGCAGGGACTGGTCGCGCAGGCCCGGAGTTCTCTGACGCTTCTGCCTGTCTGGTGACTTGTTTTGCTAATTTCTTTCCTTTTCTTTAACTTTCAGATATCTCACAAAGTAGCACTGATCATTCTTCCTTTGACAAACAGTTTGCCTCTGGTTAGTCGCTGGGCATCCTTTCTCGAGACCAACTGTGAGCCAGATCCGATCTTGCCTTAAGTTACATGATCGGCTCTGTCGCGTCTTTGGAGACCCACGCTGAAGACTGGCGCGCCCAAAATCCGGCAGAAATACGATAAGATAAACTTCAATTAGTCACCATTGCAGAGGAGATACCTTGGCCCACACCAAGCTTTCACCGGCGGAAAAGTACTGCACTCATTCACGATACCTTTGTTTCGATCCACCTTTGTCCTCACCGCCCTGGTTTTGCGAAAGCAAGACCCTTCCATTCACCGAATCCGGCTGCGACTTGGTTCCTGCAGCTCCTGTCCTTCCCTCCTCCCACAACCGCAGCTGCGACGGCTGCCCTTCAACCCAAATTCCATCCGGGCGCGTCGCCCAGTTTCCTCCTGTCCCATCACATTCTCTAGGGGCTACCCAAGTCGCGACGACAAGGCCTATATCCCGCAAGCCGCGAGCGTCGCCACTCACTACCACCGCCATGGGTATTCCCGCGGCGTTCAGGTGGTTATCCACGAAATACCCCAAGATCATCTCCCCGGTCATCGAAGACAAACCTATCGAGATGGGTAAGTTCCCGTGGGCGCGTTCATGCGCCTTCCCGTGTTTTAGCGATATTTGTGCCTTCAGTGATGTCTCTGCGAAGCTTTCGTCCCGTATAATGGCTAACGACTGGCGCGTTCGTTTGACCCCATCGATAGACGACGGCACCGTTATCCCCGTCGATGCCACTAAGCCGAACCCGAACGGCGAGGAATTCGACAACCTGTACCTGGACATGAACGGCATTGTCCACCCCTGCGCGCATCCCGAGGACAGGCCCGCCCCCAAGGACGAGGAGGAGATGATGCTGGAGATCTTCAGGTACACCGACCGCGTTGTCAACATGGTGAGGCCACGCAAAGTCCTCATGATCGCTGTTGGTAAGCACGTGCAAATGGAGCTACACTTGTTTGGTTCGGGCTGCCACCAGCCTAAACAATTTCCCTGTGCTAACCACTCGGCCTTGTTTCTATCGCAGATGGTGTCGCTCCCCGTGCCAAGATGAATCAGCAAAGATCCCGGCGATTCCGATCTGCGCAGGAAGCCAAGGAGAAGGCCGAAGACAAGATGGAGCTTCTGAAGCTACTAAAGCAGCAAAAGGGCGACGACGTCGCCCCTGAGACGCTCGAGAGCGTAACCAAGAAGGCGTTCGACACTAATTCTATCACCCCTGGCACACCCTTCATGCTCATTCTGGCCGCCAGTCTGAGGTATTGGTGCGCCTACAAGCTCAACACCGACCCTGCCTGGGCCAACCTCAAGATCATCATTTCCGATGCTACCGTGCCCGGCGAGGGCGAGCACAAGATCATGGACTTTGTCCGGCTCCCAGCGGTCGTCGCCGGACCACGACCCTAACACGAGGCACGTCATCTACGGCCTGGATGCCGATCTCATCATGCTGGGTCTCGCCACGCACGAACCGCACTTCCGAGTTTTGCGTGAGGACGTCTTTTTCCAACAGGGAAAGGCGAGGATGTGCAAGCTGTGTGGGCAGAAGGGACACGAGGCAGAGAACTGTCGGGGAGAGGCCAAGAAAAAAGAGGGCGAGTTTGATGAAAAGGAAAAGGCCGAGCCGCTGAAGCCCTTCATCTGGCTGCATGTCTCCGTTTTGCGCGAGTATTTGGCCGTCGAGCTTGAGGTTTCAAATCTCCCATTTCGCTTCGATCTCGAAAGAGCCGTTGACGACTGGATCTTTCTCTGTTGTTTCGTCGGCAATGACTTCTTGCCACACCTGCCTGCCCTGGAAATCCGGGAGAACGGAATCAACACTTTGACTTCCATTTGGAAGCAGAACCTGGCAGCCATGGGCGGCTACGTCACCAAAGACGGCCACATCGACTTGGAGCGGATCCAGTTCATTATGAGTGGTCTAGCGAAGCAAGAGGACTCCATATTTCGGAAGCGAAAGGAAACAGAAGATCGCAAGGAGGCAAACGCTAAGCGGCGCAAGCTCCAGGATGAGAGGGCGCAGTATGGAAGGAAAGGCGGCCAAGGCAGGCAAGGCGAGTCGTTTGGCGGCATCGCCGAGCCCGGCAAACTCATCACGCACGACATGGTGGTCAACCGCGCCGCAGCCCAGGCTCAGGATGCCAATGTTGCAAACAAGAGCGCGGCTAGCATCCTCAAGAGCCAGATCAAGGCTCTCTCGGCCCAAGCGGCCGAACCTACTCCTCCCGAGACACCTGTCAAGAACGGAGGTGATTCAGAAGAGTCGAAGCCGGACACCCTGCCTCAGTGACGCCAGCGTCAGCTCTGGGCAAACGCAAGGCTGATCTTTTGGAGGATGAGGATAGCTCAACTGGGCCCAACAGTCCTGCCCCTGGCACACCATCTGCCGGCGCAACAGAGGGCCCTGTCGACACGGTTAGGATGTGGGAGGAGGGCTACAGCGATAGGTACTACGAGCAGAAGTTCCACGCCGACCCCAAGGACATTGGTTTCCGCCATAAGGTCGCCCACGCGTACGTCGAGGGTCTGGCATGGGTGCTCTTGTATTACTTCCAGGGCTGCCCATCATGGGAGTGGTACTACCCCTACCACTACGCCCCTTTTGCCGCTGATTTTGAGGGTCTTGCGGATCTCAAGATCTCATTCGAGAAGGGGAGGACGTCTAGGCCCTACGAGCAGCTCATGAGCGTGCTGCCTGCTGCGTCTCGCGATAATCTCCCTGCCGTCTTCCACGATCTCATGACGAACGAGGATAGTGAGATTATCGACTTCTATCCCGAGGATTTCGAGGTCGACCTCAACGGCAAGAAGTTTGCCTGGCAGGGAGTCGTGCTTCTGCCCTTCATCGAGATGGACAGGCTTCTTGCCGCCGTCCAGGCCAAGTACCCGCTACTTACTCCCGAGGAGGCGGCTAGGAACGGCGTTGGCAAGGACGTACTCCTCCTATCTGATGCCCACGAGGGGCTTTATGATGACATCATCACGCACTTTTACTCTAAGCGCCAAAGCGGCTCCGAGTTCACGCTCAATCAGCGGAATAGCGATCTCCTCGCGGGCAAGGTGGCGAAGCTCGACGATTACCTGCCCCACGGCGCGCTAGTGTACCCCTTGGAGAGGAAAAGCATGCCGGATGTCGAGTACGACCGCTCATTGAGGTATGAATCACACTGCTAACACCCCTCTCGTCGTGTTACCCCACTAACGTTACTCCCTCCTTTAGTGTGCACTACGAGATGCCCAAAGCACACCCTCATAAGTCGATGCTTCTGCGGGGTGTCAAAATGCCCACCCCAGCACTCACTCGGAGTGACCAGGAAGAGCTACGAGGAAAGTTGCGTGGCGGTGGTCGACACAATGGTGGAGGCTACGGTGGTCGCGGTGGCTACGGAAATGGCAACGGCGGCGGCTATGGTAACCGTGGCGGCTATGGCAACGGCAATTCATACGGGCCCCGAGACCAGCGGGGTGATCGCCAGGGAGGTGCGCCACCGCACCGCAACCAGTCGTGGCAGCCTCCCGCACCAGGCCAGGCCGGATTCGGGGTGGGCGCGCCTCCGCCGCCTCCTCCTCCAGGACACCACCACGGCGGCCATGGCCAGGGATACAACAGCCAGTATCCTCCAGCCTACCCCCAAGGATACCCACAGTATCCTCCGGCGTACCCACCAGCCGGCGCACCTGCTTACCCACCGTCATACCCCCCACAGTCGTATGGTGGATATCCGCAGCATGGGCAATATCAACCCCCTCCCCCGCATGGGGGGCAGCGCGGGTCGTATAACAGACACGACGGTGGCGGTGGGCGGGATTACGGCTCTTACAATGGCGGAGGTGGTGGCAGGGGTCGGGACTCCCGTAACGGGAGACGGTACTGACCGCATGGCGAATGAAGGCGCCGCCCGCCTGCAAACAGGGCGGCTTTTGTCTGGGGGATATGAGTGAGTGACAGGATTTTCAAGTCTGTATAATGTGTATATAGAGGATGGGTGACTGGGGTGCATTGCTGTTTTCTATGGCCGACTCGACACTGTCGAGCTCTTGCGATGTTTGAAACATTCGAACGAGGTTCAAAATGGGCGGCTGATCTTGATTGTTGACCTCACGTTTGGGTATTTGCGAGATGAAAGATAGGGAAGAGGCCCTGTCAGTCACTGTTCAAGCCCATATCAGGTTCAAAATAGCCACAATTTGTCGAACGGGCAACGAAGATAATAATTTGGCCGAGGATCATATTGCGCAAGACACGGGTGGTCGGTTGTGGGAGTCTGCCCACCTGTTGTTCCCAAAAAATGACAAGTGAATCCTGTGTTCTCTACAAGATCCTGCCTTTGTTGGCGACAAATGCTTCAAGAGCAGCTAGTAAAGCGCCACAAAACAGTGATTAGTTTTATGTCACAGTAGCAGGACAGTTGGATCTCATCAGTGTTCTCAACTTACCTACGGCAGCCCATAGCCTGTTTTCGGCCTCCTCAAAGACTAGAGACCTCGGGCTGTAGAAGACTTCGTCGGCGACCTCCTCGGGGTGGCGCGGGGGCAGTGCATGAACTTCCAGTCGGGCTTCGCGCCTCCGCGCTTTGCGGAGGTCGTTTGTGATTTGGAACCCGGAGAAGGCCTTGAGGCGCTTCTGGGTCTCGGCCTCCTGGCCCATGGACACCCACGTGTCGGTAACCAGGATATCTGCATCCTTGATGGCCTCCTCTGGAACCTGGGTCTCCGTGAGCTTGCCGGGGTGGGGGAGGAGGAGGCGGCGGATTCGATCAGGCTCCTCATGGGGCCGGGATGCCATAGCCTGCCGGGGAGGCGACTGAAACGTCGGCGCCGAGCTTGACGCCGGCGATGGCCATGTCGAAGAGCACGTTGTTGGAGTCACCGATCCAGGCGATCTTGACGCCCTCCAGGCCAAGGCCCTCCTTAGCGACGGATGCCGGGAGAGGAAGGCCGAGTGGATGGTCAGGAAGTCGGCGATGGCCTGCAGCGGGTGAAAGTCGTCTGACAGAGCGTTGATGACGGGCACGCTGGAGTGCTCAGCCAGGCCTGTCACGTCCGAGTGCGGACCCACGCGGGCAACCATGCACGAGGTCATGGAGGATATGACGCGCGACGTGTCAAGGAGCGACTCATTTACCTGCCAGGCGGAGGGGGTGGGGGGTCAGCAGGGGGAGAACAGGACACATTCGACCTATACGTGCCTTGTCCATAGATGCAAGTGTTCACGTCTGAGGGAGCTTTACACCAAGCTGGATGTCATCCTTGCCCAGGAACATTGGGTGGCCGCCCATCATGGCGACGGCGGCCTCGGTGGAGACGCGGGTCCTGGTGCTGCGCTTGCTGAACATCATGGCAACCGTCTTGCCCGCGAGGGCGGCGGCCAGCTCGGCGGGGGTGTTTCCGGCCTTGACGGCGCGCTTGTGTGCGGCGGCGGAGCGGACGAGGGCCGTGAGCTCGGCGGGGGTCAGGTCCGCCATGGACATCAGGTGCCGGGGCCGGGAGGCAGCGGTGGAGTACAGGCGGCCGGCCTGCCGCAGCCGGACGCCGGCGAGGGCGTTGCCGAGTGTCCGAACAGCCGGGCGATGCATTGTGTGATTTTTTTCTTGGGTTGTAGGTGGTTGTTGAGAGAGAAAATCAGTGAGTAATGTGATTGGGGAGTGGGTGGCTTTGTGACAGTGGCTTTGTGACAGTGGCTTTTTGATGGTGGCTTTGTGATACAGAGCAGCCCCAAGTGCGAAAATCCAAGCGAGCTGAGGTGAGTCAAAACCCAAGGGAGCTTCTGAGGCGGCAGGGGTAGCTGTCGTGAAAGCGCACGGCCACGACGCGGGGGTGCATGCAAATTTAGCACCCGTCGACCTGCATGCCATCGCTGCCCGATGGTGCAATTGGAAAGCCCCGGCCACTACCGTCGCGGCTTGGCCTGTGCCCTCACCGGCAGTGCCTTACCGACAGCGGGCATCGCCAGTCGGTCACTTGAGGCCATTGCAGTGTGGCAGGGATACAAAGTTAGGTACCTACCTACCTAACAGATGCCTCCCGATCGGCGGTATTGAAGGTTCGAGGGAAATCATAGTTCGTGGCCCGATCTCTGCCCTCGTCCCGATGAACCTACATCTAGGTATACCGGGCTCGTGCGCTAGGCCAGGCCGCGCCAAAGCTTGGTGCCGTGGCTACAGTCGAGCAGCCTGACACAGTCGAGCTTGTTGGGGGCCAGGCCAGGAGGTGCCGTGGTGCCTTGGCTGCGCGGCCCGGTGCCTCGCATGTCGACAGCGCGGTGGCCGTGGCCCACAAAAATGGCCTGCGCTGGGAGCACACAGAGTCAGGGGCAATCCCCCGCCCCCACACCACACCCAGCGACCGACTTGCTGCTGCCCGATTTGAACACAGAGCTCGGATACTCCCACCCGCCTCGAGACCCCAAGCATCAGGCCGACAGGGGGTGTTTGATCGATCTCGTCCCCCGCAGACGTGTCGTGCCCGGCTGGCAGCTCCCGGACACTGTCCCAGCCCTGTGTCTGCCACCTCTGCTCGCCTCCCGCTGCTGCCCACCGCGGTCTGCAGAAAAAGCAAAACGCTCGCCCGCATTGCCGACGAGCCAGCCTCGCCCAGACGCCATCATCATCCTTTGCCCCGAGCCCCGACGAACCGCTCCTCAATCCGCCTCGCCCCTGCGACCACGGCGGGGAATCATGATCAGGGCGAGGTAGGCCACAGCTGCTTGCTCCAAGGGCTGCATCACCATGACGGGCGATGCCGGCCTCGTGGGGTGCCTCGTGGAAAGGCTCGCGACGCGGGTAAGATATGAGACACTCCTTCCTCCCTCGCATCCGCACGCAGCCGCTGACCCGCCTGCCTCGGCACAGCTCCCCCACCGCACCGGCACCCGCAGCGAAGACGATCTCAGCCAGGACGAGATCGTCGGCATTACGCGCGCGACCCTCGTCAAGCTCAGCGCCACCTCCATCGTCCACGTCCTCGACGCCCTCCTCGGCCTCCTGACCGATCTCGCCCGCCCCTACACCAACGTGGCTGCCCATCCCACCCACGTCCTCCTCTCCGAGTTCTACATACTGGGCCTGGTCGCCGACTGCTGCGCCCATCACTGGGCCTCGGTTGGGCGCAATGGCCGCGCCTCTCCTCTGTCCACCGACGGCGGCTTTGCCGAGCCGTTGCTGCTTCCGCGCAACATCGCCTCCCTGCCCGCACCCCAGCCTCTACCCGATGCTCTGGTGACCAGCATATTCGAGTTCATCAAGCTCTTCTTTGGCCCATTGCCCGACGGACATGTCCTGCCGGCCAAGACGCTGCTGGACGAGACCCCGGGATCCCTAACGCCCGCTCCAGGCGAATCCGACGGCCCAAAGTCGGTCCGTTCTGGCCGCTATGGCGACGACATCGGCAGCACCGAACTTCTGGATCTGAATGCGCCGGCGTCGAGACACACGTCAAGACCATCGTCGAGTTTGTGACGGCAACGAGCTGGCCGGCCGCGTTCGACTACTTCCGAAACGTTATATACACTATCCGGGCCACCGCGGCCCCGACGCAGGGCCCGCCTATATCGAGCCTGGTGGCGGCCGACGAGGAGCGATCTGCACTTGTGATCTTGCGCCTGGTCGCCTACTTCTGGGTTGATGGTAATAAGCTGGGTCAGATGATCCAGGAGCTGTGCTCGAGCTTCCTGCACTTCCGCAAACACTTCCAGAACACCATCGCCGTCGTCGCGCCTCTCCTCATCTCCCGCTGGCTCGACCGGTTCCCCGACGAGTTCGTCCAGCTGCACACTATGCACAAAAGATTGGACGGCGGCGCCGACACCCTCTTTGACATGACGCATACAGTCGTGGACAACGCCCGAAGACGCGCCCTGCTCTACCCCCTGCAGATCACGCTTCTGTTCTTGCTCCCTGATGTCTTTGAGGTTGCGAGCAATCTCCGCGAGGCCAAGAGCGGTAGCATGTCCAAGAAGGTCGGCTTTCTTGACAGTCTGAGAAAGGCCCTGCGCAATAGGAACGAGCAGGCCGCCTATTGCCTCGTGTCTTTGCTCCGCGCAGCCCGCCACTTCGACGCCGAGAGCGACTCGGCCCTGCTGAGCTACGCCATGGACGTCCAGGACGAGGTCCGCGACGCCGTCTTCCGCAAGGTGCACGGCGCTGATGCTTCCATGTTCGACCAGGACATCCTGACCGCAGCCTTCGTGAGTCTGGCACATCTCAACTTTGACATATGCGTCGAGTCCCTGTGTCATACTTGCCTTGCCCCTGCGGCCCCTCACGGCTTCAAGATCGCCGTGATCCAGACCTGCTCGCACTTTGCCCGCCTGCGGGACAACAAGAAGTACCTTCGCCTCTTCACTGCGGCATCCCCATTCATACAGGGCCAGCTCACGGTAAGTCCCCGCTCGCAAATCGGCCCAGAGAACATCAAGGCAACAAGCTGACCAACCCCGGTTGCGTGCGGCAAAAGACTATCTCATCGCAGTTCACCGAGATGTTGCTTGGAAACCGCGGCGCCTGGCACAGACGCTCGGACCACAGCACATCCGTCATTATGATATGCAACATTCTTGAATTTCTCAACGCCTCGCCCATGACCCTTTTCTCGGGGTCACCAGACGGCACAGATGAGCGGAACAGCTTCTTCGAGGACAATTTTGAGTCCCTTTTCTCGTGCATGGTGGTTGCGGATGAGGCTGTTAGGCAAGCTGCCGTTGGAGTCGCGAAGCGCCTCTTTGCCGAGGAACATGTCCTAGAGTCGCTCAAGGCCTCCAAGAGGCTCGAGTCAAGGGACTTCAAGCAAAAGTTCTGGCGGTTAACGTGAGTTGCAAGCTCTCTCCTCAACTGATTTCTCGCTGATCCGCTGACGCCCGGTTCTCTGAGACATAGCTCTCTTGTGCTGTCCGACATGTGTGAGCATCTTCCCAGCGAGGACCCCGCTTCAGACTTAAGGGCGATCCACGGCTATCTAGAATCGAGGCTTCTGCTCCTGACATCAATCAAGGTAAGTCAATAGGTGAAAAAGGTCCCTATGCTTCGCTGAGTCTCCTTCAGACCGAAATGGTGTTGGTTCTAAGCTGATGTAAACGGTACCGCTTTAGGAACTTGCTGAGCTCGTGGATGATGTACCGGAGCGAACAGCTGCGTACACGAGGCTCGAGACGGCCCTATTAGTATCACTTTGCTCGGCGGATATCGACATGTGCCAGCTGGTGACCTCCTGCTTTGGTCGGTTCCTGGAGGAGTGCCGTGCGATAGATGTTGCATCGGAGGCGAACAAGCCGTCGCTGCCACTCCTTCGCAACGGTGAGGTCTTTTCCGAGATATCTTCTCGCGCATTCCGCTTCACTGGGCTGGTGGCTTTCCAAAAGCGGATGCGCGGCTTGCTGCGGCGTATGCAATATCCCAGCGCTGGCATCCTGGATGCCTGGGAGATCGGGTTTGACAAGTGGCTCCACCTCTCCAAGGACGTGTCGACGGCCTCGGCAGAGACTGTGCCAGAAAAGACGGTGGCCGAGTGGCGAAACTTCTCAGGCTTTCTTGCGTCGTTGGGCGGCATCTGCATTGCTGACCAGGCGGCCGTTCTGGAGGAGCCCGTGATCAGCGGTCTTCGGTGGATCGACAGACTTTCGTCCGAGAACCATGAAGAGCCGCTGCTCAACAGGTATCTGAGATTGAGCATCCAGCTGCTGGCATGCCACAGCGTCAAGGTCAGGGAGACGATGCGGGAGGTGTTGTCGACGGAGGTGTCCCCTTCGCTTTATCAGCCGCTCTTCAAGGCGCTTGAGGCTGAGCTTGACATACTCTTCACGGGCGCCTTGGAGCAGTCGGTCAAGGACCAGGATAGCGAGATTGTGTTTGCGGAGCAGTCGGCCTCCCTGCTGAGAGCTCTCGTTGAGAGGCTCGATACCCCTTCCGATCTAGGAGCCGCCTCGTCGGTTCACCTGGGTGCTCTCACCCTGCACTTTGCCAAATTCCTGGACAGTGTCTCGGACAGCCCTAGCAGTCTCCGGGTTAAGATCAAGATCTGCCAGCTGTGTGAGGCAGTCACCAGGAGAAAGGAGCACCTCAACCTGAGGGACGACGTCCGCATCCGCAACCAGCTTCTCGAGTACATCTTCGGCTGGATTGCGCGTCCGCGATCGCCTCGGGCCGAATCGGTCATGTATGGAGGCGGCAGGCAAGACGAGATGGCTCGGGTGCAAAAGGACCTTGACAAGGCATGCCTCAAGTCGCTGGCCGAGCTCACTTTCCGCCTACCCCTCCAGCCAGGGGACGGCCAGACAGACGCCGGGACGAGCGAGCTGAAGTCGCAGATGTTCCACACATACTTCAATCGCTTCCTGTCGCTCCTCAACCTGGAGTCGGCCGACACGGTCGGCAGGGGCGACCACTCGCGCGATGACAACGCGTCCAGCTCGGAGCTTGCCATCACCATCTTGTCAAACCTCTTGAGTGCCAACATTGATGTCGGGCTCAAGCACTCCCTCAGCATCGGGTACCACGAAAATGTCGACATCAGGACGGCATTCGTCAAGGTTTTGTACAACATCCTTGTCCAAGGCACCGAGTTTAGCAATCTATCGGATGCCGCAGTGACTGAGAAGTACGACGAACTGCTCGAGGTATGATTGCGTGTCTTCCGTCCTGGCTCTCGGATTCTCCCTTCGGTTTTGCTGGTACTGACAACACTCTCCCTCGCAACCTACAGCTGCTCACTCGGGACACAACCCTTGCTGTTGCCATGAGTGCCGTCTGCCCAAGCAGCGAGGTGGATGAGCTGACAATTTCACTCTTGAACATCTTCGAGAAGCGGGGCCGCAGCTTTAATCTGATCGAGGCATTGATCAAGCAGGAGATCGAAGATACAGGTCAGGGCCCCCTCGAATTCCAAACGTCTCTGGTCCCCCGGTCTGACTTGAGCGTTGCCGAGCAGAAAATGAATCTGAGCTTCTCCGAAGGACATGTGTTGCCACCAAGATGCTTTCCGTATTTGCGAAATGGAAAGGCTCTTCGTATCTCAAGGCAACACTGCAAAAGGTCGTCGAGAGGCTGATGCTCACATCCAAGGATCTGGACCTAGAGCTGGATCCCGCCCGTGTTGGTTCGCAGGAAGAGCTGCAGAAGAACGCGTTGCAACTTCGCATTGTTGCCAAAGTATTCATAGACGACATCTGCGCATCGTCGACCAGCATCCCAGCATCGTTTCGCAAGATTTGCAGCATCGTGCGTCTGGATTCCACTCTTCCGCGTTATGTGGCCGTCGTTTGAGCCCCCAGTAGCCTGACTGACTTGCATTTTTTTTCGACAGATATCCAACGCGGTCATGGCGAGGTTCCAGGAGTCAAAATACACCGCCGTGGGCGCCTTCATCTTCCTCCGTTTCTTCTGCCCGGCCATCGTGGCACCCGAGGTCGAAGGTCTTGTCTCCACCTCACCCTCCAAAGAGATGCGGCGAGGGCTACTACTGCTCATCGCCAAGGTCATACAAAACCTGGCCAACAACGTTCTGTTCGGCGCAAAGGAGCCGTACATGTTTCCTCTCAACGACTTCCTGGCCCAGAACATCTACAAGATCACCACCTTCCTACGAGAGATTTCGGTGCCTCCTGAAGTGCTGGACTCGAGCACTGGCGGCGAGTCGTTCGACTTTGGGTCCTGCGTGGCCCTGCACCGCTTCCTCTACGATCACTGGGACCACGTACGGCAACGCCTCGTCTCACGCGAGAGGCGGGAATACGTTCGCTCACCGGCCGAGAACACGCGCGGGCGGTCACCCGTGCTCGAGCCGCTGCGTAGTCTGATCACAAACCTGGGCCCGCCTCCGATGGCTGTGACCTGGAACCGGCCCCTGATCTCTGCCAACAGCCCGCCCGCCTACTCTCGGTTTCAGGACTTCATGCTGCGGAACGCTTTCCGGAGCACCGAATCCTTTGTGACGGCCCGAGCCGTCTATGACGGTGGAGAGAGCAAGGTCGGTACCGTCTGCCTCATTGGTCCTTCTTTTCCCCCTTGCTCTCTGCTGACAAGAATGTTGCCGCAGGACGGGCTTTCCATAATCTGCGTGATCCTGCGCAACATTGATGCCGAATCTATTGACTACGACACTTTGATCTACTGCTATCTCAAGGTATGTCTACCAGTGTGGTTAGCAGCATCTCTCGACCGTTCGAAACGCTGACGACATGTTATTACGCACGCGAAGATCGCGAGTAGGCTGTGGCATCGTCCGTTTGGGCTGCTCATCGACGCGACATGCTACAACGGCCAGAGCGAGCCGCAGGATGAGCTGTTCCAGAAGCTGGAACTCCTCACGCCTATCGAGCTGTCGCGACAGCTGTCCAGGGTCTACGTCTACAACATGAACAGCGCGTTTCGGTGAGTTTGCAATCGGGAGCACAGATGGCACCAAAGGCCAGCGCGCTGACTGACATGCTGCAGCAAATGCTTCCGGCGAGTGCTTCGCATGGCCACCAAGAACGAGTCGAGCGTGTTCAATCCGCGCAACGTCGAGTACCACCTTATCGGCAGCCTCCAGGAGCTACAGACGCAGTTTCACCTCAGCCAGCTGCACCTCCCCAAGGAGACCATCAGCGTGGTGACGGATACGCGCTATGTGTTCCAGCCCATCGTCAAGTTGTCCAAGTCCAAGGGCAAGGTCGAGGTGGTGATCAAGGTCGGCAGCCAGTTCGTGCAGGTCACAACGGCCAAGAAGCAGGAGGTGTACCAGGGCTTCCGGCTGAGCACAACGGTCAACGACATCTTCCGGCTGGGTGAGGTGGACGAGGCGCCGACGTCGATCCAGACCGAGGACGACTCGGCGTTTGGGCTACGGGCCGACAGCGGCAAGATCGTGCTGTACTTCACCAGCCCCAAGAAGACGGACGTGCTGCAGGCGATCCGCGGCGCCAAGGCCAAGTACGGCAAGGACACGCGGTCGCTCAAGTCGTTCGAGCGACTGATCCGGCCGCAGGACGTGCCGGGCACGCTGCTGAACCTGGCACTGACCAATCTGGCGAGCCCCGACCACGTGCTGCGGCTCTCGTCGTACAACCTGCTCGGCGCGCTGTGCCGGGCCTTCAAGTTCACGGCGGCGTCGCGGCTGATGTGCACCAAGGACATTGCAGTGCCGCTGGACCCGACACACTTCGTCATCGGCATCAGCAAGCAGCTGGCGCGCACGGAGCCGCAGCTGACGGCCGACTTCCTCAACGAGTTCTTTGTCGGCTGGGACAGCTTCTCGGAGGAGCAGAAGCCGCTGAGCCTGGCCTACATGGCGCCCTGGCTGCCGGGCCTACGCACGTCGCTGCTGGCGTCAGAGCCCGAGGGTGACAAGGGCCGCGACAAGATTGCGTCGCTGTTCCGCAAGCTGATCGACGTGACGGTGGCGGACCCGACGCTCAACTTTACGCTCGAGCACGTCGTGTGGCCGTGCATCCACGCCGACGAGGTGCTGCTCGACATCCTGCTCGACGAGATCATCAAGACGGCGCTCAGCCTGGGCCTGCACGACGAGCAGACCGAGACGCTGACGTCCATCGTCACGGCAATCGGCACCATCACGCTGCGCGGCAAGATCATCTCGCGGCTGCGCAAGGCCCTCAACCGCTCGTCGCTGCGCCCGACCAAGTATCTGCCCGACAACGCCGTGTGGTCCGAGGTGTGCGTGCTGCTGCAGTTCTGCGTGTCGCTGTCCTTCGACAGCGGTGTCCAGTCGCAGCTGTACCTGCCCGAGATCTTCCACGTCGTTACCATGCTGGCCAACACGGGCTCGCCCGACGCGCGCCTGATGGTGCACCGCCTCCTGGTGAACTCAATCCACGCCGCCTGCACCTCGTTCGCCCTCGACGAAGCCCGCCTGAACCGCCTGCGGGCCGCCCTGGAGGCCTTCTCGGAACCCCGCAACGACATCTTCTCAACGCCGAGCCCCTTGCCCCTGGCGCGCGACGGCGCCTCCTTCTCGACCTCACATGAGGCCGGCCCGGCGCTGGCCGCGACCGAAAACTTGGCTGCGCAGCTGTTTGAGATCTGCTCCATCGCAGCGCCGTCGACGGACGCGGCCAACGCCTGGAGGTCGCGGTGGATGAGCTTGGTGGCCAGCACGGCGTTCCAGAACAACCCGGCCATCCAGCCGCGGGCCTTCACCGTCATGGGTTGCCTGGCGCGCGAGGAGGTGGACGACGACCTGCTGTACCAAGTGCTCGTGGCTCTGCGCAACAGCGTGGGCCGGTTCGGCGAGGACAGCAACAGCGAGATGATGGTGGCTATCGTCACGTCGCTGTCCAAGATGATGGCCAAGCTGCCGTCGGCGTCGCGATATGGACTGCAGCTCTTCTGGCTGGCCATGTCGCTGTTGCGGCTGGTGCCGCCGAGCCTATTCAACTGCACCGCCATCTTCCTCGAGTCGGTGCTGACCAACATTAACACGTCGGCGGACATGCGGGGCGACAGGATGGCGCCTTATCTGCTGCAGGGGCGGGCGCAGCTCGAGGAGGCGGCGTTGCCCTTGGATGACGCCTACGGAATACACTTCACCAGCGAGAGTTTTCACTTTGCGGCGTGCGCCTGCCTCGTGCGGGGCTTGACTGACACGGTAACCAAGTCGACAGCTCTGCGCGTGCTCTCGACCTTCCTCGAGATGACGAGCTGGAGGCCGTCGCTGGCGGAGCGGGCGGCGGGCGACGTGCTGCGCTCGCCCTACATGGCGCTCACGCTGGCGCGCGCCGCCAGCCGCGAGGAGGTCAAGGACAGCTTTTGGGTGGCGGGCGTCAACCCGACGGGGCTTGACCGGTCGGCAAGCATACGCAACGTGCGCGATGTCGCCACAATGAAGGACAAGGACCTTCTGCTCAACACGGCCATCGAGCTCGTCGACTTCCAGTACCTTGAGGATGCGATACAAAACCGAACGCTACGCTGGCTCAACGAACTCGCCGTGGCGCGTCCTGGCGTGATAGCCCGACTGTAAGTCCATCTTGGGTGGCAGAAGCTACCTCTGTGTTGCTTCTCTTCTTACTAATAGCCACATGTGCCACCGCAAACTACAGGTCGAACCCAATCATCTCCATCCTGGACAGCATCCTGCTAAACTGCCAGAATTCGTCAACGCTAGAGTCAGCGCACCTGTTGATGCAGACGCTCAGCTCCAGCGCCATCGGACTCGAGTCGTCCAGCATGCTCGACGACATACTCGACGAGCTAGGGTTCGGAGGGTTGTGGTCGTGCTCCTTCAACCTGGCGCAGGAGAACACGCCGAGCGAGGCCTTTGCGCTTACGGAGAAGCTTATCGAGCTGATCATCGTATAGCCGCCAGTTTTTTTTTTTTTTTGTTTTTTTTCTTTTCTCTCTTTTTTATGTGGCGGCTTTCACCACCACACCACCACCATCACCACACAGCAACCACAACAACAACAACCAACAAACCTACCAAAACACTTTGGCCGCCGCCGCCGCTCGAGTTGGCCTCCTTTTTTGGCTTTTGTAAGCCGTACGCAGATAGTTTTGATCTACCCTATGTAGTGTGTGCACGTGTCACTTTTTTGTCTTTTTTTTTTCCGTCGCGGGTGGAGGGAGAGGGGGAGCTATGGAACGAGAGAACGAAGTGAAATCTACGTGGAACGCTGAACGAGGAGCTCCGTGCGTTTGGCAATTCGGGCTGGGCGACAGCCGAATGAGACACACAGACACGAGGCATTATCACGGGAACTTCATATAGGTAGCGAAATGAAAGGGCAGAGCGCAAGTTGGAATATATTGGATTGAAACGAAAACACATGCAAAGCTAAATGACAAAAGTGCTCGAAAGGAAACAGGTACCGATACCGATGGGCATGACAGGATGCAGAGGAATGCAGCATGCCAAGGCGGGCATGATGGATGTTTGACGCCATGTGTTGCGAGTATGTAGGTTGCCTGGCCGTATGACAGCCAAGGCCGAGTCGGGAGGGAGAAGAGAAAGGAGAAAACAGGCAAAAAGAAAAGGACAGATTTGTCCCGATTGACATGGACGGGGCACTCATGCGCTGCGATGGAAGTATATCGTTCCGCACCAACAAAGACGGCGGCAGGTAAAAAAAGAGAAGCGAGCGAGCCGAGCCAATAGGCGAGGTATCGTGGCTGGGATACCTCGCTACTAGAATTCATCATTCCGTCATAGGTATGTAGGTAGGTTATAAATGGTAGTGGTGTGGTGGGTGGTCGTTGCATCATCAAAACAACCACAGCCGCCAGCTTCTGCCAACCACAAAATGAAAATAAGGGGGGTGGGAAAAAGACCCAACCTGACTGGCATCGTCGCATGCTCCACACACCCGCCTTGCCTGCTGATGGTAACTGACAGCGGCGGCCCGGCGGCAGAATCCACTGCCGCTACTTTTTGTTTCTTGCTTTTTCGTTCTCTTTCTCTCGTATCCGTCCCCAAACACGTACAAAACAAGAGAAAAGATCGGGACACTCCGAGATGTAATGGTACATATACCCATAAAAACAAAACAAAAAAAGGAAAAGGGACAATCTATCCGCACGCTTCAGGAAGGAAAGTATTCAGAAATAAAACATAAAGCAAAAAGGGTAAAAACAAAAGAAAATGAGATAAGCCAAGCCGCTTGCTATTTCAATTTGCAAAAAAAAAGTAACCCAACCCCCCAGGTATCCTATCCCGCCAGTCTATCCGTGACCAAAACAACTAGAGAGTGAATTACAGGAAGATAGAAAAGGGAAATGAGGAGGAACGTGCGACGCACAGAGAGGGAGAGACCAAAGTACAGACGATAGAATGGAGAATAGTGTACACAGCCAGACCCGGTGACGTAGTGCGAGAGGGGTGTGTGTGTGTGTGGGTTGGCTGGTCGGCGCATGTCGTGAGATAAAGTTCGTGAGGAGGGGTCCCCATACAAGGGTAATATATGTATGTCGTAAGAAGATAAGATTTTGTGTGGGATGGATGCAGGCTGTGGTGGTTGGCGCCCGAACAGCAGGGCGCCCCTCCACGGCCATCGAGCGAGGGACGAAAAGAAGGGACGTCGCCCTGTTCCAATGGCCAAGGGCGCCCCCTCGGCCGTCCTTGGCTTCCGTGACGGCCGCAGTGGGCCAGGAATCGGCAGAAGAGGGGTCGGGGTCTGGAGGACCCTGAATTAAACAGGAAAGCGAGCCGGGGCGAGCAGGATGCAGTCGATGCAGTCGATGCAGTCGAGGCAGCCCCGGCGCTTGGCTGGCATTCTCGAGAAAGCCAAAACTGGGGCGGGGTGGAAGCAACGAGACGGATGGGGCTGCTGTCATTGCAAATGCAGCACCTGCAAGTGCTTGCTCGTCAGGTCCTTCGCTGAATCATGGCTTTGTCGGGCGCATCGTCCAATTGCTGGGGCATCGGGTAGCCGGGTGGGGCGGCCAGGACATGCCGCCTGACGTCACTGCGCCGCAGAGGAACCGCAGGAGGACCCTGAAAAATCGACCCCAGACCCCGAATCCATACAACGTCCGTGCGTCCAATTAAAAGCGACGAGTGGCTTGGCTAGCGTGCACAAGCAGACGTCATCCAGCCCCGGCCTCCGAGGTGGCCGCACCCCCCGCTCCTCGAATTGATTGCTGCCGCAATGGCTGTCTTCTCTGTCCTCCTCATTATTATGTCGCTCCTGGTTGCGCGGGGTGGCTGGTAGTCCCCAGCACGCACCCTCACGTGATGGTGATAATCAAGCTCCTCCTCGTCATCGTCCGCCTGCTTCCGCTCAGTGGTGCTGGCCGGTCATGGCCCTCCTCCGATGCTTGCCCGGCACCTCCAAATCCGGATGCACGACCCGGTAGTGCCGTGTCAGTGCGTCGGCGCGGCTGAACGTCTTCTCCTCCCCTGTGCAGATCTGGCACCGAACCTTCTGCTTGCGCCCGTTGTGGATCGTGTCCTCGTGCCTGGTGAGGTCGTAGGGTCGCGAGAAGATGGTCGCGCACGGCTTGTTGGTCGACGGGTTTATCCTGTCACAGCGATGCGGACCCTGCTGCGTGTTGAGCAGGCTTGACGTCATGCCCTGGCCCATCAGTGCCCTATCGCCCTCCACTTTGCGTCCGTTGGCGCCCAGCCCCTGCCGGTGACCCTCGCGCTTGTGCTTCTGCAGGAGTGCAGGCGTCTCGAAGCGCAGAGTGCACCCGTGATACGTGCACGAGTAGGTGCCACCGTCGGCCCTGGTGTTTGCCGGCCGCTGCGGACTGTTGACCATGGGGCTGTGGCTGTGCTGCTGCCCGATGCTGCTCGTTTGGCTGGGTGCCGACGAGGCCGCCCGTGCCAGATCTTGACTCATCGGCGTCATCGAGCCCGTATCGTGCTGCTGCGTCGGCACCTGCCCAACAGCCACAAAGGGGTACTGCTGCGGTATTTGGCTGTAGAAATCGAGGGGAAGCCCGCTTCCTACCGCCGCCACCGCCTTGCTGATCTGCTCCTCGGCGGTAGTGAAGCCGCCGGTGGCAGCAGAGGGCTGGGGAAACAGCGGGAAGTTGTTGGCTTCGTTCTCCGCCTCGGGAAACTCGAGCGCCACGTCCTTGGGGGAAACGGTCGCAGGGGTGACCCGCGCGTGCACAGGCCCCTGCATCTGTTGCCGCATAGCCTCGGCGTCACGCTCAGCCTTGATATGCTCGCGCATATGCTGGGCTGAGTTGAAGCCCATCGGCCGTCGCTGCTGCTGCTGCTGTTGCTGTTGCTGCTGGGAGTGGGGCTGCTGGGCCGTTGTCCCAAAGTCGTGCATCGGAGACGGTGCCAGCGGCGAGCCGTTCCTGAAGGGAGACCGGTCGCGTGACATGCCACCCGCGACGGGCGACATGTGCTGGCTGTTGGCGGCTTGGAGTCTCTGCGCAAAGAGCTCACTTGTGGGCGAGGCTGCCTGTGGCGGCGATTGCGCTTGCGACGGTGACGATGCCTCGATGGTGAAGTTTGCAGGATGAAACAGTTCGTCGTTGAACACGTCTGTTATTGTCCTTTCGAATTTGGGCACGCTGCTGAGGCCGACTGTGTCGTCAAAGTCGCGTTAAGCATGGGGAGTCGAGCGGTGGGAAGAGGTAGAAAAGAGAGGCCTCCACCGCGGGGTTCCAGTAGTCGCCACCGTTCCGTTTAAGGAGCTTACCATTCTTGCTTCTCCTTTCTTCGGGCTCCCCGAGAGCTGGTGTTGCTGGTGAGTCAGCGGACACGACCGAGCTCGCCACCGAGACAGGGCGCGATCGAGAGGACGCGGACAGCTCCGGTGGCGGGAGGAGCCCCGGTTGTGTGCCCCTGGGTTTTGTGAGGTGCGACGCCAGCATGTGCGAGTATTGTGTTGCTGCTGCGCTCGGGTCCGGCTGGTATGTCGGGTAGCTGGGGTAGAAGCCGTCATGGCCGGGACCGAACGGCTTTGCGAGCTGGTAGTAGTCGCCAACGGCGCCATGTCCGGCCATGGGGTGTCCATCGTCCGTTACTGCGATCTGCGGGTTTGACGTGTAGTTGGTGAAGGCAGGAGAGGCGGGCGAGGCCGGGCCGGAGACGGTGCCAGATGCCGAGAGTGATCCCAGGGACGAGTCGCGGTTGTGGGAGATCTGGTGCGAGTAGCGGCCGGCGGGCTTTGTTTGCTGCGACAGCCAGGCGTCGTGCATCCCGTCGTCGGTGCTCCTCGTCAAAGGAGGCGGCGAGTCGGCGTCGAGGGCCGCGTCGTAGCCGGAGAGGTCCAGGTCGAGGTTGTCGACAGACGGAAAGAGGCCGCTGTTGTGCTGGTTGTAGTATATGCTACCGTTGGGGACGGCGTGGCTGTTGAGGTTGCTGTGGTTGAGCTGGTCAAGCTGCTGCTGGTGTTGCTGGAAGTGATGATGGTTCAAAGGCCTCGTCAACAACATGTTTGTTTTTGTAAGATTTGATCTTGGAGAGGTAGGTGGCGAAAAAAAAAATTCGATCGGACAACGAGAGCCGAAGGACGGGATCTCTCTAATAAATACCTAAAGTAGAGGTCGTTTAGGTACCGTCCCATTCAACGTCGCTTGTTCGATACACCTCAATAGGCGTGTGTGTGCATATGACGTACTCGCAGGGGTGGGCGACAAATTCGGGGTCTAGGTGGTGTGCAAGGATGGAAAGCGCAGTGGCTCCACCCCCGTCCGCCCTGTGCAACAGGCGGGAGGGGTGTTCGATGGACCAGGGTGGGGACTGAGGTCAACGCAGCAGTCGGCTAGCAAGGTTTGTCAGCTGTGCTCTTCTTGGATGGGCCCTGAGTCAAACCAGACAGGGAAAGGAAGATTCCAGCAGTGCGTGCCAGGAGCGGTACCACCAGCAAACCCAGCCACTGACTGACCCCGTTGGATGCCTCAGTTTTCAGTCCTGCCGGCTTCACGACCTCGGCTCAGACTCGGGCTCTGGAGCGTCGACCGGAAGCCTGCCCAGCCGGCCTGCTTTGGAATTTGGGCGGTTTTGCTTTTGGTCCCAAGCACGCACATGTCCACGGCATGTTGTGCTGCTCGTCGGGCTGTGCGTGTGCGACATTCACAAACCATGCCCAGCTGCGGGTTGCTTCGGCCTGCAGGGGCACCCCTGAGGGTGTGCTCATTCCCCGATTTTTCAAAGAAAAAAAAAATGGAAAGAAAAAAAACTCCCTGCATGTTACACCAATCGACGTCAGCACGCGGGGCTTCCTACCCGGCTATGCATTTTTATCCTATTCCGGCAGTTCTTGGACCGGGTGCCGAAAACTGCCCACCACGATCATGCCTTTTTGCTTTTCGCTCCCGGCCACGATGTCCATTTCGTCGTAAGTTTAGTTCATGTGGGGAGAGCCGACAGAGGAACAAGGAGCAGCCCAACTGGGCCGCTCCCTCAGCTATCTTCGGCATACTTTCTTCGGGATGCTATCTTGGGTAACCTATCTGGGGCATCCCGCCCGTCAGGTAGCGGCCTCGAGATGCCTTTTGGGTCCGCATTGAAGCAAATCTCGATACGAAGAATTACGGGCTTGGACTAAGCGAGCCGTTTGTTTGGAGCGTTCTATTCTAGAAGCCGGTGCTTAGAAGAATGTGCCAAAGAAGGGAAAAAGTGGGAGCGAGAAAAAGGAGCGAAAAAAAACTCTGCTGCAGCATCTTTCTTGGTCTTCATGTTGTGGTGTGGTGGATGCCCAAAGGGTGACTGTCACTGGTTAATAGACCTGATTGATCAATCGGAGAGCGGAAGAAAAAAAAAATGCAAGCGCACTACTGCATCAGCAGCCAAACCTAGAGGCCTGGCCAGCCGGCTTGGCGCGGGAATCCCAGCTGCACCGCCACGATTGCAGAGCTGGTGAGTGTCCTCCACGCAGGTACCAACCGACCACGTTTGCACATTCGTGTTCCCTCTCCAGAGAGGAGTCAGATCAGGGGCCAAGAAGCCCAACAAAGTCGAGCAGCAGTACTTGCTGCCGAGGCCTCAACATGGCAGCACACGCATCCCATCGACGGTCCCAGAGCCCGGCCAGCAAGCAGGTCGCTGCGGTGGACACGGGACCCCCCATGCAACGTGTCGGCCCTTTTCTCGCCTGGCTGCCTCTTCCATGTTCAGCTGCCGTGGCCTGTATGCAGATCCATCCAAACCCGCGGGCATCTGTGTAAATCCCCAATACCCCTGTGGCTTGCTCAAGCCACCTTTGGGGCAGATCCAGGCGGGCCAGGGTCGCAGGGTCGGGCTGCCAACCCGAGCCCCCCATCTGGCCAGTTGCACCGATGTTTCGTTTCCCCTGCCGCTCGCTCGTCGCCTTACCTTCAATGCATATGTAGGTCGCGTGTGGAGTCGCACACCGACAGACGGTCGGGTGGCGACGGGGAACCTGAAGCCACGAGTCGGGCTTCCCCGCAAACGCAAAATCGTGGCTGTGTGCCACCCGTGGTTGTTTCTTTTTTCGGGCTGTCCATTCGTCCCACCATACTGGGCGGGGCTATACGTATTTTTAACGCATGCACGGTGCTCAACCCTGCGCAGATCAGTCGGCGCGCACTGTGGATCACCCCCTTCTTTGCTATTCTAATCTGGGGTACGGACATGCTGACAGACACGCGCATGCTGGGTGCTTGGGCTCGACCAAACATTAACCTAGATGGATGATCTATTATCCAACTCGTCTCGATGTACTCGGACGGGGTGACGGGGTCGCTGCGGTCAACAGGATACGCACGCATACTCGGTACGCATCAACGCTCGCTCAGCGTCGGATGATGGCTAACTGACCAGATCCCGACATCCCACACAGGCAGGCCGCTCCACTGGCACGTCAAAGGACACGCCATATCGTGCAGCGCAGGTAGGCAGAAGATCGAGATCTTTGGTCCCAAGAAAAAGTGAGTCAGGAGATATCTAAGACGACGCGGGCAGCACAAAGGCCTCATCACCCCTCGTAGACAGCAGCAAGCATGGCAGCATGACAGGTACTTTTGGTACCACACCCTAAAGTGGTTTGCGGGGGAATAAATGCGGATAAGGCGTCGAATCATAGTTTGTCATGTCATATCGCGCGTTTGCCCAGTTCGTCAACCCTGGGGGTGCTTTCCAGCTTTGATAATGCATTTGATGGCGTGACCAAAAGATGATTGAGAGCCGCCAGTGCCTGCTGCGAGGGGTGCCTCGTGATCATGTGATCAGCTGACCCCTTTTCTGGACAAAGGGAAAGATTGATTGATACGGTGTCACGTGTGCAAAGGTAGGTAATTGAAACCCCAGGTAGTTAGCGGATTGATGAAAGTCCCATGACAAATAAATTAAGCCGTGGTGTGCCGAGGCTGGGATTGCTGTCCGAAGAGATGTGGCTGAGTGCTAATGATGAATGAAATACGTACTCTCTTTGTCAACTCTTGCTAATTGGGAGGCCGCTTAATGTGGTGGAAGAAACTGGAACATGCAGCCCGGCAGGAAAAAAAATCCAGACCCCGATATCTTGCATACGATCTTGGCTCGGCCGGCATCTTCGACGAGTGCGAGCGCCAGACGGGAATCCGGGCCCCTCGGCGGGTGGATTTCCCCTATCGCCGACAAGCGCGGATTGGCCAGCAATGACGGTAGTGGTGGTGGTGTGTGGCTTTTGTGAAGTCCCCCCATACTCCCTCCCACCGAGCCACCAAAACCGCGGGCAGGGCCAGACCTGCATGAGCCCGCATGAAAGCCGTCGGCACCACCCCTGCCCTGCCAGGGAGGAGGATGCAGGGACCGGCTGGCAGGCTTAGGTCGTGCTGGCCCAACGAAGGGCCCAGTTGTCCCAGTCCAGCCCTCCAGCTCCCCCGGTTTTTTTTTTTTTGCGTGCTGCTGCCCTCCTGTTTATTCTTGTCTAGGCGGTCCCCACCCTGCGCTATGGCCCCACCCACACTCGCATCGTCGGAACGATGGGGTGAAAGATGTTTCTCGGTGGGGCCGGATGCAACGTGCTGAGAGAGAAGGGAAAAGAGCGAGCATAAGGGAAGGGGAAGAAGGCTGAAACCCTTTTTCTTTCTTTTTTTGTATTAAGCTCTGCAGTACTTGCCGTCGCCAATTATGCCGACACCGATGGCAGGGTCCATCGATCGCGGTCTGACAGTCAGCACGGGCGTCGGATTAAGAATCCCATGCAGCTGGCTGCCATCGAGGCTGGACCTAGGTAGATACCTAACCTGGGGACTTGTCTGTGCCCGTGGGCATCATATCGGGATTAGGCATGTTTACAAATAGCATCCGCAATGTGAGGTTGACGTTGGATCCGAGGGCACTCTAATCGCCCGACTCTCTCAGCCGCCATTAACTCTGTAGTTAATTGTGACTTCCCTGATCAGCCCGAGGCCCTATTTTCTTTCTAAGCAAAAGAAAGGATTGCTACGGCAGGAGATGTGTTTTGCAACCTGGCGCCCGGAGATGTGGATTCCGGCCTCACCGTCGGGTTTGTCTCGGTCGGCACTCGCCATCTCTTTTAGTTTTTCACAGGATGCGACGTGGTGGTGTGCAGATTCTTGCGTGCGTGCATGCGCCGCCCACGGCACGACAAGCCGACAGCAGGGCACAGCCATGCACTCTTCTTGTCTGTCCCGGAGGGGAAGGATTTGTTTCAATCGCTGGGCTCCCGTTTTTTTTCGTGTCACCTCCTTCGGCCGAGTCCGCTGAGTCCGCAGGGAAAATGTTCTGCACTGTCGTCCCCATTTCACGCGCTAAAGCAGTGCACCCCTCGGCCACGTGGTTCTGGATCTGGCGCCCGTCTGCATTTTTTTTCTGCTCTGCCCCTTTGCCCGGGCATTTCCGTGTTCCGCGCGGTTGGATTTTTTTTTTTTTCTGTCTCCCTCTCGCGCGCCAAGTCGCTTGCCGATTGATCCCCTTTTCACACATGCACCCATTCAATCTAGTCAATGCCGGGCAAAACCCCAAATGCGGTAGTAATGTCGGCGGCGCAGGAACGTCACCGCGGCTGCGGCTGTACATTCATCCCCTTTTTGCCAGGTTGCGCCATTTTGTTGTCCTATGCGTGTCTCGTTTTCTCGTTCTTTTTTGTTTTGTTTTTTTTTTTCTCGGAGGCGGCTGATGGCTGCATCCCGAGCTAGGCCCTCGCGTCCTTCTAGACCCTGCGGCCAAGAGTCCAGGCTGCCCGGGAGAGCGTTCGTCGGACTTACATCGGCGGCTGGTAGAAAAAAAACACCCCCTTCCGGCCAGGCCCGGAAGGTCTGGAGGTACAGTATCCTCGAATGGACACCGACGCGCGTATCCCCGACTGGTCTCAATCCTTCTTCTTTTTTTTTTTTTTTCTGTCGTCTGATCTTCCTTCCGTAGATCGGAGCAAAAAGCACCTCTTCGGTCAGCTTCGTCTCGTTCCCGTGACAAGCCCAGCAGGACCATCCTGTGTCATGAACGCTTGTCATGTCAGATTAAACTTGGCGGCTTTTGCTGTCACGATCCTCGTAGGCCACAACTAGTCCAGCCAGTCATTGTCTCGCGAGAATTAAACGAGGGCGGATTACGGCGTTGTCTTGTTTTCCCCGTATGCGCGGCAATTTGTGATTCCAGGCCTTTGCCTATTCGATTTTATCTTTGCTTTTGTATTTTTCTGCATCCATCCAGGAATTGAGATGCTTATGCTTTAATATGTGTTTTGGCGCTTTCTATTCGCTTGTGGTGTGATAACAATCATGTTTTATCTTGTCATTGGTATAATTCGAAAATGGGATAGTTTTCTGTGAATGTTTAAAAAATATCTCAAAGTCCATAAAATCGCAGACATAAGCCCAAACAATCACGATGAGCTTAAAATAACAAAGAGGAGATTTCTGCTAGGGAACTAATACGAGGGGGAGAATGTGGTACGTATTGTACAGGTAGGTATGGTTAACATCGTGTCCGCAACGGGCTCTCTCAAATCACCAGCGACAACACGCACAAAACATGCCAGTAGACACAAAATTGCATCATCCCGCGACTTGTATGGACATCCAGCCAAGGAGAGTGACCAGAGACAAGATAAGGGCTTTGCGCGCTGGTTCGCAATATACAGAGACATATGTTTGCCATAGTGGAGGTTGGTATGTACTTGCTAGTGGCATTATGAACATAGTGGAAATAATTCTGAGAGCCACACGCATAAAGATATCGAGCTGACTTGAGCCATGGTTTCAAAAGCCACATTGTCCTGTAAAAGAAACAAAAGAGATATCGGAACAAAGCCAACGTATGGAAATGGATAGCGACCTAATCTCAATATGCCTATGACTGCTGCCTTGAACGGAGAGGACGCGGACCCGGTAGATAGCGATAAAGAAAAAAAACGAGATACCAAACAGGCAGCCACCCATGCAGAAACGCACTTGTATACATACGAACCCCCTCTCACCCCTGAAATGGAGTACCGGGGCGGATCAGGCGGCCCCCAAACGGCTCAGGAATCATATACGCCCTCAACAAGAGGAGGCCTTCACAGTCCTAAAGCTGACGCGAAGGAGTGGTCTGAGCCGAAGAGGTAGATTGTGATGTAGGTGTCGAGGGTTGGCGCAAGGACCTCGGCGCCAGCATTAGTCGCCCCGGGCTCGTCCTCTAATCGGTCCCGCTGCTGGCGTTTCCGGGCTCCGCGCCAGCCACGGCGGCCGTGACAACACCACCGACGGCTCGACCGGCCCCGAGCTGAATCCCACGCTTGTCGGTAAAGCTGACGTTGCTAGACGTGCGCGATGCCCCATGCTTTGTGCTGCTCCTGGACCGTAGGCTGCCGCCCGAAGCCCGCACAGAGGAGGCCTCGCCCTCGGGCGGCCCCGCTGCTGTCCCTTCCATCTGATCAGGTGGCGTGGACGGCCGTGGAGACACAGCATCGAGGGACTTGGCGGCGCACTGAACCGGCTCGTGTGACTCCGACCTGCTTTCCGGGTCCCGCAGTCCTTCCGTGGCTTGGTGCTGCAGCCTCGGCCTTACTGGACCGGGGCGTCCATTGACAAGAGTGGCGCCAGAGTCACTCTCGGCCTCGGTCGTGCCCTCCTGCTCCTCTCCGAACTCAGCGATTGCCCTCACAGTACCGAGCGGGATGTCCTCGCTATCGCGGTGCGTGTGTCGACGGAGTGAGCCACTGGCGCCGATGCTCGTCGAGCGAGCTGAGCGGAAGCGGCTGTACTCCTCGGTCGTATGTTCCGCGCCCTTGAAGCTCTCCAGGGCGTCAAACACGTGCATAAAGACCTGGCTGTCCACATCGCGCGCCCAGAGGAAGTCGAGGTGCTCGTAGTGCGGGATCTCGGTGGCGACCGTCTGCGGCGGGAGCTCGCGCAGCATGACACGGATATCGACAAGTGAGTCCGAACCGCCATAGACTAACACGACAGGTGTCTTGATATTGCGCGTCGGGTACCGGGCGACCTTGGTGAACTTTGAGCTCCTGCTCAGAGACAAGGGCGGGTGCACGTCGTCGTCGTACATCTGGAAGCTCTTGGTGCGGATGATCTGGAACCAGTGTACCACGGACTTGGTGCTGGTGTATGAGTACAGGTGAGGGTATGCGGCGAGTTTTTGGCTGGCTGAGATGTTGCGCGCGCGCCAGCCGAAGAGGAACGTGAGACCCATGTCGATGAGGCGGATGAAGATGGGCGGGTAAAGGATCGACTCCCACATGGTCGCGGAGCTGAGGATGGAGCGTCGACCAAACAGCAGGAACAGTACCGACGGCGATGCCTTGATAAGAGCGTCCACAACTCCGTTAGACAGGCCTGCGGGCGACATGGCAGGGGCCAAGGCGATGAAGACGTTGATCTGCTGGTTGAGCTTGGGGTGCACGGCCAAGCTGGCGAACGCCTGAGCAGTTCCCTGAGAGAAGCCGATGTACGAGAGCGAAGGCTGCCCCGTTGTCTCGAGGATGTAGGCGATGCTGTCGGGGATATCGTAAAAGGCGAACTCGTCGATGGAGAAGTTCCAGAACTGCGTCGAGTTCGGACCGCAGTGGATGCTCTTCTTGGAGTACTTGTTTCCGCGGTTGTTGCCGACCTGCACACGACATTATTCCACGTCAGCAAGGTAGATGTCCATTCATACGAGCCATGGCGCCTATCCTGCTTGCGGTGCACGTACCCAGACATCGAACCCTCGATCCACAAGCACAAAGGGGAGCGACCGCTGTGCGTCAGTCTGACACACCCAGACCTCGCTGTTCATCAAAAGACCGTGGTGGAGATACACAACGCGCTTGGGGTGCTGTTGGGGCCGTTGTTGACCCGCTGATCCTCCTCTCCTTTCCTCCATGCAAGGCGGTGGACGCCGAGAAGGTAGCCATCCCTGGTTTGCACGACGTGCTCCTCGGCTGTGTAACCGGCGAGCGCGCAGAGTTCGACGAAGTCGGAGGCATCGCGGATCGAGGTTGAGATAGCTGCAAGATGAGCGCGATCGAGTTTTCGGTCAGCCTGTGAATACTATGCCTGGAGGGGCTCTGGATACGTATAGAGTTTGCGTAAGTGGCCACTCACGCGCCCTTCTCTCCTCAGCCCTTTTCTGGGCGGGAGATGACAGCGAGTTGAACAGGCGTCGGGATGCTCGGTAAAAGAACGCGATGAGGGAGGAGGCTGTTGACCGACGGTTCACGGCGCATGTCAGTGGCTGGTTGGCGCACAAAGGAAGATGGAAAACGCGTGCCACTTCTTGCGAGAGTGGTTGCGCGACGACATACGGAGCGCGAGGGTCAGGACTCGAACGAGGGCCTCGAATCCGACGAGAATAAAGGAACCGACAAGGACGACATATTCGGTGCTAAAAAAAACAGTTGCGCAATTGTCAGCCAAGCTGAGCTCCTCGTGGCTTGCGCAGATGGCAGCTGAAGCAAGGTTAGGCCGTCAGGCTGCATCTGCAAGATGTTTAACCAACATGTTCAGTCGCCCTAAGAAAGGAACTGGCATTGTCGAGATTGTGCGGGCGTGACGCCCATTCTGCGGTCGCAGCCAGGCCCGCCCAGCAGGATGTGAAGATAAAGATTAGGTGAGAAACGAAGTCGGAGAGCAGTTGTTGGTGCGAACTCGGAGCGTTAGCGTTTAGGAAAGAAGGGCGTTCTAGGGGTAAATTCGGCAGCCCTAGCACACAGCAAAGAGAACAAGAGGCGATTTTCGTCTTCCTTTTTCCTCTTGGGCTAAAGGGGATCTGAAGGTAGTCCGAAAGTAGGAGTGGGTAGGGTGATTGAGGTCATCAATGCATTCTGGAGCTCTTTCAGGGGCGTGATGTCAGGTCACATGCAAAAATGCCGTTCAAATGTGCACGCAGGGGAAATAGGTAGCTTAGCAGCTTTCTAAGTAGGCAGGCCAGCACGCACGCCTCATCGGGCAAGCCCGTCCCTTGCAGCCCAGCCATCAAAGCCAACGGCCCAAGCGGCCAGGATACTTTGAGAAGCACCGTCCGATCGAGGCCGTCTCTCGATGATGCTGTCTTTGGGCTCAGGAGCTTCCTCAAGGCAAGGAGCTCTCTCGTGCCGGAATCTGCTCTATACTGTATGCAATACAGTGCCTCCCTAGGGGACCATAGGCACCTGTCCGTTCACCTCGGAACGCTCCTCCGGGACTTCCATGGACCAAGAAGCTGCGGTCTAATCTCGGCTGAAAACGCCGACAAAAACTGTCGAACTCTTCGGTCGACATCCAAAAACTCATCTCGATTCCACTGTGAAATCCATGGCAATGAATCTGGAGTGGGGCCTGGGTCAGGGGCTGCCCGTGGCGAGTGGCTCCAATTGATAGCGTCCGCCAATGATGCTGCTCGGAGTCTAGCGAGCTTCGATTGGCCCGCCCGATCCTGAAGGTTTCCTGTGCGATCCATGCTGCCGGACTTTTCGGATCTCATGATTTGGCCGGCTTCCGTTTTGCGACCGTGAAGGACAGGCCAATATACGGACTGCGGTCGATCCGCCCATTGCCCAGACAATCTTTAAAATGCCGAGCTCGTGCAAAGAAATAAGTACGCCGCCCTATCCCCATGAGCCGAGGCCTTCCAGTGAGCGCTCCGCAAGCAACGCCTCAACTGACCAAACACCTGCTCTCCCCTCACACAGGAGCCGCGCTGGCGCAGTGCCTGCAAGAGTCGGACTGCGTCATGGTACAGCGGCATACGGCAGCCGAGTGCCTGCGCTCCCCGCTGGCCGAGTCGCTGCCGACAAAGTGCCAACAGCTCAAGAAGGGGTTCGGTGACTGTCGCCGCGGCATGATCGACATGCGCCTGCGCTTCCGCGGCAACCAGCCCGTCACCTTCAAGACGCTCGAGGACACAGAGGAGTCTGGCAAGGGATACCAGCTCTACGCCGGAAAGAGCGCCTTTGCTGGCGCCAACGGCAAGGAGACCAGCGGTAACGAAAAAGAGCCCGAGGACTGGAGGGAGGCCGAGAATCGCAAGTATAGGGAGCAGCTCGAGAAGATGCAGCAGAAGGACGGCCAGAACAAGAAGGCATGAGGGCGGTCAGCATCGCCCTCCTCCTCCGCCTGCCGCCGGCAGTATCTCTTATCATGTCTGTACCAAAAACAGGCCAGGCCGTATATGACTTGCGCATTGCATCGGCGTTGAGGCGTTCTGGGGATCGGCTTTGAGAGCCCAACATGCCTGTAGCTTGGGTACCTAGGTATTTACTGCATTGGCTCCCCGCTCAATTCTTGTTCGGCTGAGCGCATCGGTTCATGAGTTCCCCAACCCGTGGGACGAACAGCCAGATAGGCCGGCAGGCAGGCAGGAAAAGACCACCAGTGTTCAGGCCTACTGGCACACGGCAGATGCTCGGCGCATGAGCGGACATGGCACCCCGTCTCAAAGGCTACGGAGGCGCTCCCGACTTTGCGTTCGGCCGGCCTATTCTAAAGTTGGCCCCTTATGTGAAAGAAATGGAAAAGAAATAAAGGGAGACAGCAATTGCCTATTGTCTCAGTAGCTGCAGCCACATCAACGTCGTGGGTGTCTGCCGCCAAGTGCCGCTATAATGACCGGGCCAGCAACTCAGAGAATTGGTGCAATCAAATCACCTGCGGCTCAATCTGCAGCCCGCCAGGCACTCTCGGCCGCTGATTGAAGCAGGCGTGTTTCGGCGGGCCTTATGTGCCCTGTCGTGTGTGCCACAACGCGCTTGATGATAAAGGCCGAAGGACCAGACAGCCTAGCGGGCAATTGCTGCTCACCACACCACAAGCCAAGGGAGCCGTCGTCATTGTTTCCAAAAAAAGGAATCTTGGCCCCCTTCGCAGGCCGTTTTTGCCAATGGACAACACGACAAAAAGAAGTCAGGCACCGGAGAAATGGTTTTCCATTCCAACAGACCGTGACGACTTCGCTCGAAGCGCACTCCTAATTGACGTCAATCGCGATTTTTGGCTCAGGCCGGCCCGCTCCACTTGGGCCGATTTCACCTTGATTCAGAATCCCACGCTCTGACGCACCCAGCCCAACCTTTCTGAAGGGTGAACACCAGGCTGTGGCAGTTAGCTGGTGAATTCCGGACGTGGGTGCGCCTGGCTTACCAGCTCAACCGAGGAGCTGGGGGGTTGGCATCTGGGGTACGACCCCGCTGGGCCAGGAAGGTGGGCTGTTGGTTCTCGACGGTAAGCACCAGGCATCAATTTTCTCAAGGGCGCGTTATCATGCTGCCGACGGTCACACGCAGCTCAATTCTGCCAGCCGCCGCCAACGGCGCGGGTGCCAAGCTGCGTGCGACTCGACAGTGGCAGGCATCAATCGTCCACAGTCAAACACAGCATGAGGCAGCCGGCCTGGCTACTCTACCCACGCACCATCAACCCTCCCAACACCCACCGTTGCCGATCATGGCTAGGAGACTCACACACATCAACAGCTTTCTCGGACACCCGAGGCCTCCGCTTTTCAAGGCACGAACTACGATCGTCGCATTCGACCAAAGATCCGCCCTCTTCCTGCATGGCCGACGGCCGATAGCGGACTCCGCTGTCGCACGAGACCGAGACAGAGGCGGGCGAGGCGCCGGCCCAGACGCCACGCTCAAGATGCAGGCCGCCATGGGGGCTGGGATCCGCCGCCGGCGACCCATCGTGTTGATATGCATCCTCGCCTCTTTCCTCACTCTCTACCTATACTACTCGCGCTCTGTGGACCGGGTCACAGCCCGTGTGGCCTGGCAGCCCGCGCCGAGTCCAGATGATCAGCCACCGCGAGAAGAGGCCAAGAGCGCCGAGGGGCCGCCCGGGGTCAGCAACGAAGTCCCCGCCCAGAAGCCCCTGGCACCCATGTCGTATGGCACCGCCGCCCGCCCGCCCTTCAAGGACCTCAAGAACATCCTGGCGGACCTGCCGTCGAACCTGGTGCCGCAGCCGGGGTCTGGGCGAGCGAAGCGTTTAGTTATCGTAGGCGACGTACACGGTATGAAGGCGGCGCTCGAGCGCCTCCTCGAGAAGGTGGGATTCAAGCGCGAGGGCGGCGACCACCTCATCATTGTGGGAGACCTGATCAACAAGGGTCCTGACAGCGCGGGCGTCGTTGATCTGGCCATGTCGCTCGGCGCCAGCGCCGTTCGCGGCAACAACGAGGACCGCGTCCTGCTGGCCCACCAGGCCATGAGGACCCGCCTTGTGCCCGGTACCGACGGCGACGACGGCCCCGCCGCGTTTGGCATCTCACCAGACTCGGTCCTTCTTGGGGCGGAGGGCCCAGCGGCGGGTAAGGCGTCTGCTAAAAAGCCGCCGTCAGCGTCGCAGTCGTCCCCGGCTGCCAGTAATGATGCCGAGGCCGACATGCTAGAGCAGAACCCATTTTCGCACGGCGACCAGGGGGACCGCGGTACGGTGGCGTCACTCACTCCAGCGCAGCTCGCCTGGCTGGCTGACCTGCCCGTGATCCTGCGCGTCGGCACGATCCGGGAGTCGCCCTTCACGAACCTCGTCGTCGTGCACGCTGGCATGGTGCCCGGAATCGCTCCCGAGAAGCAAGACCCCTGGGCCGTCATGAACATGCGCACGCTCAAATACCCGGGCCGAGACGCTCGCAAGGAGCGCGTCAAGGAGGAGCTCGAGGAGACAGAGAAGAAGCGAGTGGCCGCCTCGTTCAACCCATTGTCGTCGTCGGCCGTGTCAGCACAACAGGTCGATGCGGAGCTGGCGAGCCGGCGGAGGAAGGGCAAGGAGCGGGACGGGCATGACGACGTGGCGGTGCCGGTCGAGGGCCGCGACGGCGAGCAATGGACCGAGGCCTGGGCACGGTACCAACGCGACCGGGTGGCGCGCGACAAAGATCGTATCACGGTGGTGTACGGGCACGACGCGCGCCGGGGTCTCAGCGTGCCGCCCGTCGACAGAACGGACAGGCTCGCGCCAGGTTCGACTTTTGGGCTCGACTCAGGATGCGTGTACGGCCGCCAACTCACCGCACTCGTGATCGAGGCTACAGCCAAGGGCAAGATCCAGCACGAGATCGTCCATGTTAAGTGTGAGAACAGAAGCATGGGCAAGGGGAGGAACGGGAGGAAGTAATGGGTGACTGTTGGTCTTGTCTACCTTGGCCCACGTCCTCTTTGGGCTCGTTTCCCTCCCCTCCTAATACCCTTTTCTCTCTTTGTATTTCCTCCGGAATCCAGAGAGCGCATGAACTCCTTCGTCTCAGGCCCATGTTGGTGGTAATATTTTGAGCGATACATAACGACATTGCATACATGGATGGTCGGTTTCCCTAGGCAGACCATATCTATCTGGGCAGATAAATGCCCAAGTACATACAAGAAGACTACAAGCGCATGAATGGGAAATGACATCTAGCTACGACATAACCTGTGTCCCATTCAGAGTGCCACATGCCTGTATTGGCGTTCTAGGCAAATATCTGAATGTTGTCGCGGCAGGTGAGGAAGGCGGTCACGGTTATGCCGCAGCTTCTGGAGACCAATTCAACTCGGACTGGAGCCACGAAAATTCAAAAATAGCAGCGCTATATCTGATTATGGCCCATGGTGTTGAGGGGCGGTCACTGGACTAAAAACTGATCAGCGGAACAGGTGTATGTTAGGTTTCGGTGTTTAATTTCACTTCTAAAGGTCCTTACACTTTTCGTCCACAGCTTGAAAGAAACAAAATCCACAAGAATATTTAGAGACGTGCCACGAACTCAAGATAGATGCAGGCCTAACCTCGGCATCTTGGCTGCTGCTAAAGTAGTGTTGAGGAGCAAGCTATCGTCTAAATGTTGCTCGAGAACCTGCACGGGCGGAGACGGCACTTCCGTTTTTAGGCAAAGCGGGCGGTTTCAATAAAAAATAAATAAAAAATGGATACACTGTGCTGGGGGTTTGTCTTCCCGCATAGGGTCAGGGGCCTCCCTGTCCTGCACTGGGTCAAGGGTCGCGATCGTCGACATTTAGCGCCTCCATCAACCTGAACGCCCAACCAGCAGTTGTTGCTGTCGCATCCTCATTCTTTCTTATCTGCCCGATGGCTTGAAGATATCCGGGCCATTTCCATGCATGGCTGTCACCAGACAAGCGTAGAATTGCACAGCTCGTCTTCGCACCATATTTATGCCATCTCTCTCTTGCCTTTCCCCTTTCTTTTGATACCTTTTCGGCCCTGACGGCCGCCACCGACTCGCCATGCTGCAGCGGCTGACGACGTCCGCCGCCGACGGGCGGGATAACTCATCGCTCCTCTCGCCAGTCGAATACGACGCCGATGCTCGCTCGATCCGCAGCGACCAGGATTCCGATAGCGACGATGACCAGCTTCAGCTCCGCGCGCGCAACAGCCGCGAGCTGAGGGCCCACGATCGCCTCGTCTTTATGGAGGAGGACGAGACCGACAAACTGGTGCTCGACGCACGCCGCCGCCAGAGAAGCAGCCAGCGCCGCCGCAGCTCCAACATTCCCATCCCGAACCCCCTGGATCTGTTCCGCAAATACAGCGACACGTCGCGTTCCGTCAGCCCCGCCGCTCGCGCCCCGCTCCCGAAGCACAAGGAGTCGGCCGATGACGGTGAGGATTATGTGCTCTCGGAAAAGAGCAGCAAGAGGAGGCAGCGGCGGACGAGGAGGAAACAGAAAAAAGACAGACTTCTTGCCGAGGCGCAGCACGGCGAGGATGGCGAGCTGATGTATGAGATGGAAGAAGGAGGCATGAAGGACGGCAGCTCGACGGGCGAGAGCAGCGAACGCGAAGACAGCGACGAGGTCGACCGTCGTGGCCTCCGGCTCATGACGGACGACGCGAAGAGCAAGCGCAGGAAGTGCTGCTGCCGCTGGGCGCTCATCATCTCGCTCGTTGGCACCGCCTTTGCCGTCTTGGTGCTGGTGGCGCTGAAGCTGTCGCTCAAGGACGGAGGATCGCGCACGCAGAAATACGTGAGCAACGGCACCGCGCTCTTCGCGCCTACGACAATCGTCATCAGCCTTGATGGGTTCAGGGCCGACTTCCTGAATCGCGGTCTCACGCCGAGGATGAACGCCTTCGTCAAGGAGGGCGTGTCGCCCTTATACATGCGGCCATCGTTTCCCAGCGTCACGTTTCCAAATCACTACACCCTCGTGACTGGGCTGTACCCCGAGAGCCATGGAGTGGTCGGCAACACATTCTGGGATCCAGAGCTCAAGGCTGAGTTCTACTACACCGACCCGGACCGCAGTCTGGATCCGAAATGGTGGGGAGGTGAGCCCTTCTGGGTGACTGCCGAGAAGGCTGGCATCCGGACCGCCATCCACATGTGGCCAGGAAGCGAGGCGCACATCTTGGGCATCGAGCCAAGCTTCCTAGACAAGTTCAATGGGAATGAGAAGCTGCCCAAAAAGGTCGATCGTATCTTTGAGTTCCTCGACATGCCCGGGATGGAGGTCGAAGGCGCGAAGCCCGAAGAGATGCGACCGCAGCTTATTGCAGCCTATGTTCCCAACGTCGACGCGGACGGACACACGTACGGGCCCAACAGCACCGAGATTCGTAAAACGATCAAGGATGCGGACGACATGCTTGACCAGATATTCCAGGGGCTTGAGAAGCGGAACCTCACGGGCATCGTAAACATCATTGTGGTGTCGGACCACGGCATGGCCACGACGGACGCGGCGAGGCTGATCCAGCTCGATGATATCGTGGACCTGAGCAAGGTGGAGCACGTGGACGGCTGGCCGCTGGTAGGCCTACGACCGCGCAACCCGGCTGATCTGCAGCGCCTCCACGACGAGCTTGTGCAGAAGACCAAGGACAACCCGAACGTGGACATCTATCTCAGGGACGTGGACATGCCTGAGCGCTACCATTTTTCGCGGAACCCTCGTATCGCGCCGCTGTGGGTCGTACCCAAGACTGGCTGGAACGTGGTCAAGCGGGAAGAGTTCGACCTGAAGGAAGCTGCAGCCAAGAGCCTGGTGTACCACCCGAGGGGGCTGCACGGCTACGACCACGAACACCCGCTCATGAGAGCCATTTTCATAGCCCGAGGCCCCGCGTTCCCGCATCCGCCGAACAGCAAGGTGGAGCCATTCCGTAAGTGTTCTTGCTTGAGTGTCAGATAACAGTTCCCTTTTGCGTGACGTACTGACAAACGTGGGCAGAAAACATCGAGGTGTACAACATCCTCTGTGACTCTGTCGGCTTGGCCCCCGTGTCTAACAACGGAACCCTGAGGCTGCCCCTCAAGCCAGTCGGTCTTCACAGCCCACAGTCCCCGATAGAGGAACCGGCTGATCCCGCCACGTCTGCTGCGTCCACTTCGTCGACCGTCGTGCCCAGTGTGTCGCCGTCGCCGCCAACGAAGGGTGTCAGTGCTGACCCGGCAGCAACGACTGCGGCCTCTGGAACAAGACCTGCGGAGACGGCGCCTGCTGGCAACGACAATGCTGGCAAGGGCGAAGGCAATGGCGGCGATGACAAGCACAAGACCACGGGACAGAAGGTCCAGGAGCTGTGGGATTGGGTCACGGGCAAGATCGAACATCTATGGGACAAGATTACTGGGTCTGGAGGCGGGAATTAGACTATTTACTACAGAGTATTACTTGTTTAATGAAAGACTGATTTGTATCTGTTTCATGCAACTTCCATGGCGTGGAATGGCCCAGGTCTCTTGTATGACGATTTAGATCGGATATCGAAAGTTCACATGGGAATTGGGAGGGAAATGCAAGTGGGTGTGAGGAATCAACAGCTTTCGCTTTTTCTTTCTTATCTTTATTTTCTCCGTTCGGACATGCTCTGGAAAAGCCATACCAACGTGTCTGATCTGGCCAAGGGATTAGCGCCGTGGTCGGAGCCCGCCCAAGTATTAGTCTCGTAAAAAGGACAGGCGGCTTTCATTCAGTGGTGGTCGTGTCTGCGCAGCCCACCCGGTTGGTGCCTGAAAGGAGTGGCAAAGACAAATGGGAAATTCCCGCTGGTCACATTCCTTCCGTCCCCTCGAAAGCCGGGCGATTTCAGTCGTTGGCCCAGCCTGACACCCGGACCAAAAAAAAAAGCGATACACCAAACGGAAAGCGACCTCGGCCAAGATATTTATTCCTCCACAGCTTGGTTATTTTTTAAAATTTTAACAAATAAAAAATAGTAAATATACAAGCAACAATTTTGAATATTGTAAGCTCTTTTATTTTGCTTATCAAGTTATGCAATCTTTATTTCTACACGGTTGTTTATAGCTGCTGATGATGCGAGAGCTTGGGAGGAGTTCTCCACCTTTTGGTGTATCGCTTTTTTTGGGTCGGGGTGCCTGACAATGGGTGGAGGCTGAATGGGACTGGCGGGGTGGGACATCTAGCTCCACTAGAGCGGAGCCTGGCCTGCATGCACTTATGGGATGATGCCAGCGGACGGCAGGGGCTGCAGGGCGGATGCGTAATCCATTTGAGGACCGCCGGATACAGGCACAGCACTGTTGCTCACTGTGCAACGCGACGCGACACGATGGGGCAGCTCAGGCTCTGGAACGAGCTAAATTTCCTTTGCGTCAGGCGACGGATATGCCCGGCAGCAGCGACTGGCGGCCGCCTCAGCAGGTCGCCAAATGAGCCTCAAGCCTTTCCTGGTCCCAAACGCACACTTTTTGCCCTCCCCCTTCTAGTTTTGGGAAAGCCCCAACTCAAATTTCTCTTGAACTAAACAAAAAAAGGCGGGGCGGAAAAAAGAAAACGAAGAAGGACACAGAAAAAAACGAAGAGAAAAGAAGGCGGAGTTGGGTCCCATCCCGTCTTTGTCTCGGCATCATCAGCTTTGTGCAGCTCGCCGCTCCGCCTAGGCCTGCTGCCTGCCTCCCATAAATGGAAATCACGAACGTCGTTCAATAACACTCGGCAGGCAACACAACTCAACACAACTCACTCTTGTTACCTGATTCACCCCTCGCGCCTGCCAGATTTCGGACCCGGGTGTTACAATTGCAAACCGCCAAGGGAGCAGCGCCAGCCGCCAGCCTTCCGCCACGACCAACCGGGCATCGTGGGGCTGGACTGCAGGATGCAGGCTGGATGAAGCATCAAATCACCGCCTCTATCGTCCCAGCCGCCACCACAACCTACGCCCGACTGGCGCCGGGCAAAGTGCACTTCTGCCACCCTGGGGCTCTCCTTCGTCCGACGGCGGCCTGACGCTGCCTGCACTGCCCCGTGCGCCCTCTCATAATGGATGACGGTTCCTCCTCGCCCGTCGAGCTCGACGAGCTCCGGGACCAGATTGACCTCCAGCGAGCCATTGTCGCCTCCCTCAGAGAATCTTCCGCGTCCGGCGGCCAATCCCACGAAGATTCGCAGACGTTGGCCACTGCCGAAGCGCATCTTGCCGTCCTTCAGAGCAAGATGGACTTTCTCGATAACCAAGGCGAGCGCCAAGCCCCGGGGGGGTCTGGAGCCTGGAGCCCTCAACCCAAGATGGAAGCTGGCCCGTCGCGGCAGATCCCGCAGATGCCACCGCGGCGGTCTCCTATAAAGTCGGAGCCGGCGAGCTGGCGCCAGCCAAAGACTGGTGTGTTTCGCGCTACAGCACCTGATGTTCACTTGCTTTACATCCCGCCCCATCGTGCACGCACTGACGGCCTCGGTCTTCGAGCAGAACCGGGTCTCAGTCCCCACAACCAGACGGCAGGCCCGTCCCGCCTGACGACGGCCATCATGCCTGAGCACAGAGGACTGCCCTCGCGTGAGCCGAAAATTGGTATGTTTGCATGTTCACGCGATCGCGTCCTCGACCGCCCTTGAGGGAGCTGACAACGCTACCCTTGTGCAGAGCCTGGATCCTCAAGCCAGACCGCGGGCAATGCGGGATCAATGTCCAAATCGCAGGAGATTCTAAGCATCATCTCTGCCTTGGCAAAGATTGTTAATGAGAAGAGCTCCCTCCTCGACGGGCTGTCAGGCGCTCGCGATTATATGGAGTCTATCATAGACGAGATAGAGGCCGACGTGCGGTTTTTGATTGCTGTCGAGGAGACCCGCGTTGTTTCGCTTTTGGACCCTTCGGCCCCTCGTCATCCTGCATTCGACCGCATCTTCCGGATATTCGAGAAGCGCAAGTTTGCCGCTAAGCATCGTCTTGGTTTGGGTACGTTTGCCAGATATATTCCTTGTTGCTTTTTTTCTCTTCCCACCTTGCTGCATACGAGCACAGGCCCAGCCGCCTCTTGCCCCTTGCTAACTAGAGCCCCCTACAGGCAACTCTCCGGGTTCTACGCCGAATACCGATGGGTCCATACCGACCCCAAGCACCGGGTCGGATTCGTCCCACGGCTACCAAGCTCAAAGCAGAGCTGGTAGCCGCAAGCGCTCATTTGGCACCCATATCAAAGATGAGCCTGCATCAAGAGACTATCAGTCAAAGTTCATGCGCACCTCGGGTCAGAACTCTGGATTCGTCGATCCCTTTGAATCCTCCCCAGACAGCAGCGTCCCAGATCACGACGTCATCGACCTTACTGTGGACGATGATGAGATCGATCAACAGATTCTGCGCCATCGCCAGGCTCGCCGGGAGCAGGACCAAGCTACAAAGGCTGAGGACGAGAAGCACCCTTGGGAAGTGGCTCATCGCCCGAATCCTATTCCTACTCAGGCCCAAGGTTACCAGACACCAGGCCATATAGCTTATTATAGGTCGAGCCCGCTGGCGAGCAGACCCTCGGTAGTGATTCTTCCCAGTCAGGCCATCTACAACACACCCCAGGTCCATATTCCCGGAGCCTACCCTGGCAACTACATCGATCTTAGCGAAGACGATCCCCAGCCCCTCTCCCTCCGCGAGCTGACCCGGCGAGCTAATAACATCGACTTTGAAAGCCGCTTGAATGGAGACGGCAATCCTCTCTATGACCGCCTGCAAGATTTCCTGGGCTCAGGCAGCCATGCCGAGAGAGAGGAAGAGCAGATTCGCAATCTCTTCAAATCCTGCCGCCCAGACATTGAACTCCAGGATAGCGAACAGGAGGCTACACCAGAGGCGCTCAAGTTCCCTCTTTTCCCGCATCAGCGCCTGGCACTGAAGTGGATGATGGGAATGGAAGACGAAAAGCGGAAGAAGGGAGGCATCTTGGCCGACGACATGGGACTTGGCAAAACGATCTCGACCCTGTCACTCATGGTTGCTCGCCCCGGTCAGGAAGCCGACCTCAAAACTAACCTGATCGTCGGACCTGTTGCCCTAGTTAGACAATGGGAAGCTGAGGTCGGAGCCAAGCTGAAAGACGGCCACAAGATGAAGGTTTTCCTGCTGCACGGTGCGAAGCGGCTGCTTTTTGAGAAGCTCAAGACCTACGATGTCGTTTTGACCACGTACGGAACACTCGCCGCCGAGTTCAAGCGCATGGAGAAGTACATGGAAACGCACCGCAAGTCCGAGGGAGAGTACGCAGACGACAAGGTGCTGCAGAAGCAATGCCCCTTGCTCCACAGCAAATCGAGGTTCTGGCGCATCATTTTGGACGAAGCCCAGTGCGTCAAGAACCATAACACGCAGGCTGCGAAGGCGGTCCATGCTCTACGGGGGGAGTACAGGTGGTGTCTCTCAGGGACTCCGATGATGAACGGGGCTCACGAGCTTTTCTCCCTGTTCCAGTTCCTGCGAATTGGCCCCTACGACAAGCAGAAGATGTTCAACAAGGTTGGTTATTCTCTAACGTGCCCTCCGAGTTTAGCAGGCTAGCTAACGCCGATCACTTTTACAGGCCTTTGGAGCTTTGAAACCAAGCGGCAGAAACTCGTCGTATTCGAAGCAATCCCTCCGAACCAATGCCCTGAAGCAGCTACAGGTCGTTCTCCAGGCATTGATGCTACGTCGAGAGAAGACGTCGCTGATCAACGGCAAGCCAATCCTCGACCTACCGCCAAAGATCGAGGAGGTCGTGCATGTCTGCTTTTCTCCTGATGAGATGTCTTTCTACCGCGACCTCGAGACAAGCTCGCAGAACCAAGTGAACAAGTATATGAGAGCCGGCACCCTCCGCAAGAACTATTCTAACGTACTGGTGCTGCTGCTACGTCTGCGCCAGGCCTGTTGTCATCCGAATCTTAACTTTGATGTTGAGTATGCTATCGACAGCGAAGTGTCTGCCGAGCAGATGCTGGAGCTCGCCAAGATGTTTGGACAAGAAGTAATTGATAGGCTGAAGGAGGCAGAGTCCTTCGAGTGCCCAATCTGCTATGATGCAGTGCAGGACCCGAAGATCCTGGTTCCCTGCGGACATGAACTGTGCGGCGAATGCCTCTCACGTCTTACCAGCAATTCGGAACAGGACAATATTCAGGCCGGCCAGGCTGGCGAGGGCGGCTCCACATCTACGCTGTGTCCCCAGTGCCGTGGCAGGATCGACTCTAGGAAGGTCGTTAACTACGGCACTTTCAAGAGGGTCCACATGCCAGAGAAGGCTGCTGCTGAGGGACTCCTCGCTGCCGAGGAAGAGGACGACTCCTCAGACGACGATTCGGATGGCGAAAAATGGAATCAGCCCTGGGAGACAGGACTCTGGTTCCGAGGAAGACATCAGCGACGACGATGCCGACGATGACGAGGCGGACGACGACGGCAACCTGAGAGATTTTGTCGTCGCGGATGATGCTGTATCGGAGGACGAGGATGAGGCGGCTGACGGCTCAGACGATGACCTCGAGCCCCGAAAAGCGCAAAACCCGTCAACCTCAAGGGGTAACCAGAGGTGTGTCATCAAGGACTCGGACGATGAAGACGATGAAGACTTCGACGACATGGATCTGGACCCTTGCAAGGCAGAAGCATCGGCACCATCGAAGGGGAAGGGCAAGGCTGTCGAGGACTCGGGCGACGACGTGGCCGTTCCCACAGCCTCTGCAGCCAAACGAGCCAAGAGCAAGGCGCGGTCAAGGGATGCAAAGGCTGCTACAAAGAGAAAGCCCAAAGGAGATTCGAAGAAGGGGTCCAAGGGCAAGGGAAAAGAAAAGGTCAAGCCGCACCAGCTACAGACTCTCCGCAAAGACGCATCTCGGAACAAGGCGGCGCGCAAGAAGTACATGAATTACCTGTACAAGAACTGGATCTCGTCCGCCAAGGTCAGCCGTTGCACACAACTCCTCAGCGACATCCAGGAAAAGGGAGAGAAGACGCTCGTATTCTCGGTGTGGACGGGGCTGCTCGACCTCTTGGAAGTGGCCATCATGAGAGATCTTGGGCTGCACGTATGCCGGTACGACGGAGGCATGAGTCGAGACCAGCGTGACAGCGCGGCGTTCAGTTTCCAGAACAATCCTCGGTCGACCATCATGCTCGTCTCGCTGCGCGCAGGCAACGCAGGCCTCAACCTGACGGCGGCGTCGCAGGTGATCATCATGGACCCTTTCTGGAACCCCTTCATTGAGATGCAGGCGGTTGACCGGGCACACCGGATGGGCCAGATGCGCACTGTCAACGTTCACCGCATCCTCGTCAAGGGGACGGTCGAGGACCGCATCTCGGCGCTCCAGGAACAGAAGCGCTCCCTGGTCAATGCGGCCCTTAATGAGGGCGATGCCAAGGACATAGCTCGTCTTAGTACCAAGGAGCTCATGTACCTATTTGGCATCGGGGATCGCCGTTAAAAGCCGGGTTTCAGGACAGCCAAACGAAGCCCGACAACTCGATCTATCAGCACCCATCATTTCCCCTACCGCTATTCTTCTCCTCCTTTATTGACACTCTACCATGTTTACGGCGTCTATCTTGTCAGACCTTTATCGTCTCTATTGTATTCTTCTGCCGAGTGCCGCAATGGCCACTGTACGAGGGGACGGGTGACGCACCCACACTGCCACCGCATCTTTGCCCACAAAGAGCACAGTTGTCGTATTTATTTTCTATGTCTTGTCCTAACTATCAAGCTTTATGAGGGTATTGGAATGAGGGGAGAGATGAATATTGACGAGCCTTCCCAATCATGTATGCAGCTTTGGTCTCGGCGTGGCTTGTTTGGCGTTTGGTTGTCACTGGCCCAACATGGACTGGTACATGTGTCATGGAGTTAAGGCTCGCTGGACTTCATCCACGGGGCGGCTTTTGACCTCCCGAGGCAGTAACCCGAGTTATCTACGCGCCCACAATGAAGTAGAGATTTCGATGTTGAGGCCCGAGCGTAGTTGGGCCGCGGTATTTCTCGTGCGAAGTTGTGTCTGGTGGCGTTTCATCTTAGGCAGCACCTACCTGTCCTATTACTAGACTACGATGGCCTTTTGGATTTCATCTTTCCACGCCAGCAGGTCTGTGTTGATGGAGCTGTGTGCCCGCCGGCCGACCCCCGCGAACCGCCCATGGTCCCGGCCAAAGTCCCCGTTATTGGGCACATTGTCGGGATGATACGGCACGGGAAGAAAGTACTATCAGGTGATCCAGTAAGTAAAAGCTAGTAGCAGAAACAATAACCTTGGCGTCGCATAAATGCCGAGAGCGAGGCTGCCAAAGCAACGGCCCACTGATGGAAAGATGCCGCTCCTACCGCCTCCAGGGACAAGTACGGCTTTGATATTTATACTATCCCGCTCACTGGCGTGAGACAATGCATCATCACCGGCCCAGCCCTGGCGACAGCCGTCCACCGGCAGGCAAAGTCCATCTCGTTCCGGCCCTTCGCCACCAGCTTCGCCAGGAGGATGCTGCTATTCTCGGATGAGGCGCACGCCGTCATGGGGAAGAACATGTTCGACGAGGACGCGCCGGGTCTCCTCAGCGGGAACCACGACCATCTGTACTCCTCCCTCCCTTCGGGCCCGGCTCTCGACGAGCTCAGCATGGTTATGATGGCCGGGGCCGCCGGCAACTTTGGCCGCCTCTCCGCCCCGGCCGCCGCCAGCGGCACCGGCGAGGTGACGGTGCAGCTCTGCCGCTGTTGCATGGACGTCATCTCCAGCACCAGCGTGACCGCCTTCTGGGGGCCCGACAGCCCCTTTGTGCGGGACCCGTCGCTCAGGGACGTCTTTTGGGACCTAGAGGACCGCGCCGTCGTCATGGGCATCGTCGGCGGCGGCCTCTCGCGGCTCCTCTACCCCAGGGCGCACCGCGCCCTCGCCCGCCTCACCGACGCCATGCACGGGTTTTACAGCGACGAGGCCCGCTGGGCGAAAGCGTGGTGGCTGCTGCGGAGCGCGCGCGGATACACTTTAAGCACGGCTACCCGCTATACAACTATGCAAAGGCCGAGGTCGGCCTGCTCTTTGGCCTGATCCCCAACAGCACCCTGGGCGCCTTTTGGACGCTAGCCCGCCTCCTAGCGGACCGGAAACTCCTGGAGGAGGTGCGGTGCGGGCCGAGCTGCCCGACAGCGGAACCGTGACCGTCACGACGATCGCTAAAGGTGGCGATGATGACGACGGCAGCAAGAAGACGAGGAAGAAGGCGACGGTCAACGCGTCGGGCCTCCGCAACCGCTGCCCGCTGCTGACGTCGGCGTTCCGCGAGATGCTGCGGCAGAGGGAAGGGTGGGAGGACGTAGAGTGGGAGTATATGCTTTAGAGACTTCTACGGGACGACTGCGTACATATAGCATACTTGTCAGTCTTGCTGAAGGATATCTATAATAGTAATCACAACACTTCGCTTTCCCGTCTCTTTCACTGAAGAACACTGATGATAGTAAAAATCGTAAGCCAATATCAAGTCGCCCAGGTGAAAGGCATGCTCTGTTCGGGCAAAAAATGGCCCGTGTACCAGTCATGGGCTAACCCGAGCAGTGAGCTGTTAGTATACACAACTGGAAATGGTAGCATAGTAGAGAACCTGGGGGGCGCAAAGCTTACAGGCGTCAGCTACGGGTGCCTCTGCTCATTCCTGGGCGCCTGGCCGCCCCTGTCCCGACTACCCCGACTACCCCTGTTCCAACCGCCCCGGCTACTCTTGTCCCGACTGCCCCGACACCCTTGTCTCGGCCGCTCCAGCCGCCCTTGTCCCTGCTGCCCCGATTGCCCCTGCCCGGGCCGGCCCGACTGCCCTTGTCTCGGCCGCTCTGGCTGCCCTTAGCTCCCTGAACCTCCTATCCATATACTGCAAGTACTCTCTGGACGAATAGTACTCTCTGGCCTCTTCCAGGCGCTCGAGTCTCTCCCGGACCTCTTCCGCCTCATCCTCGTCCTCATCGTCGTCCCCCCTCCGGTCCCTGTACTGCCGAAAGCCGTATTCGTCGACCGGCAGCCCCCGCCTCTGCCGGTCCGCGAGCCGCGCCAGCGCCCTCGCCTCGGCGCGCTGGTACCGGGGAGGATGACGGCGGCCCTCCGGATGTCGTCGGGGTTCCTGCGGAGGCCGAACGAGTTCATAAAGGTGACGACGTCGCCCCAGCCCTCGCGCATGATCCGGTCGCATGACCGCGGCTCCGGCCCGATGGTGGCGCCCCACCAGAACCTCAGCACGGGGCGCGTGTCGCGCCGGCTGTCGGTGCTGGCTTCGGGCGTAGTAGGGCCGGGCCCGGAGCGAGCGGCGGGCCGGGTGCCGGTACTGACGCCCGTATTAGGGACCGGCCCGGAGCCAGAGGCAGTGCCAGGATGGGTGCTTATGCCAGCTCTCGACCCAGAGCTAGTGGCAGGTTGAATGCCGATGTTTGCTTCAGGCCCAGAGTCTGGCCGGAAGCTAGTGGCAGGCCGACGGTTATAGGTACTAGTCCCCGTCCTAGCGCTCGACCCAGAACCAATGGTAGTGGCAGGCAGGTTGCTGACGCTAGCTCTCGGCCCGGAGCTAATGGCAAGTTGGGTGTTGTTGGTATTTGCTCCCGACCCAGGGCCCGACCCGAGGCTAGTGACGGGCCGGTTGTCTGGGCTGGCTCCCGGCCCAAAGATCGAGCCAGAGTGGGCAGGAGGATATTGGGTAGCGGTTCTTGTTCCCGACCCAAAGATCGATCTAGACTGGGCAGGGTGATGTTGGCCAGCGGCCCTCGCTCCAGGCCCAGAGCCCGGCTCCGAGCTAGTGGCAGGTTGTTCGTGAATACGGGCTCCCAATCCAGGGTTGGTGGCAGGTTGACTATCGGTATGAGCTTCCGGCTCAGAGCTAGACCCGGAGCTGGCGGCAGGCTTGTCGCTAGTACTGGCGACCGACCCAGGGGCCGGTCCAGAGCCAGTGGCAAGCTGTTCGTCCTCGGTCGACGGTAACCGGCTCGTCTGCTCGTCCTGGTTGGGCGGCAACTGGCTTGTCTGCTCGCTGGACGGCATTTTCGTATTGCTAGGGATGGCTTGAGAAGAATCCCAGGCTGTTTGGGACCAGAAACGGTCTCGTGGTGTGCGCTGCTCGGGCCTGGACGTGGAAGGGTTCCAGGGGATAGGAAGAAACAGCCCAACTTCGGTTTCCTGGTAACGGCACCCTTCAAAGTAACCGGAGAACCCTGTCGAACCGTGGAAGTTATTGAGTCGAAGTCGTAGCGTATGGCAGAAGTTTTGATCTGTCTACCCTCTATGCATTTCCTGGGAAAGAGGCTGAAACTGATCGGCACAGAGTAGGAAGGGCCGGGCGTTCAGGTACGGTGGGCATCATGCTCGTCATGCGAGAGTAAACAAACCACTTACGGGCCGGGTTGCCCATCAGCCGGTCGCTTCGCGCTTTCTCTTTAAATCATGCCCGAGCAGTTATACAGCAGTCAGGTCGTTGCCTCTTTCCATGAGCCAAGCCGAAAGTCAAGCGCCCTGCCAACCCTACCACCAGATAGGCATGGGCTCGGATTGCACCTAGTAATCCAAGCCCCTGAATATGCTGATGCACACTCCTTCGACCGTCTCTTTCCCGATTCCACCCTTGGCCTCCTCGACGGTCCATGTCCACGTCTGAGGGGTCAGCTCCTCCCCATCTCTCAACGGCGGCCACACGCCGTAGACTCGCAGCTGCGGAGAGCCATACTCGTCCGCACCCACCACCTCCCCATTGCTACCAACCAGACTGACCTCGAACCGAACAGACCTCCTATCGGGCTCGACTGCCGAGACGGCTGTCCCGTCAATGGACTTGACAAAGTCAAGCCGTTGCTCCACGTCGCCGTCGATAGGCCCTGCGATGGAGAAGGCGAGCTGCTCGGCCTGGTCCGCCAGGAAGCGCGCCACTGCGCCTCTAACATAGTGGGTAACCTCCCGGAGGTTGGGGTATGTTTCTGCCGGTGGGTATATGAAGCGGAGGGTATTCTGCTGAGGCAGCGGCTCGCCCGTCCCCAGAGGCACCTCTCCAAGTGGCGGGAGGAGTCTCGTTGAGTATATGGTGCAGAGGTGGGCGGAAAGCTGCGTCGTCCCTATCACCGAGAGCCGCACGGCCGGGGTTATGCTCAGTTGGAGCTGGAACTCGTGCGGGCTGAGGAATGTGTGGAGGAGGGCCTCGGATGAAGATGCATGACGAGATGATCCTGGCGACGCTGTTGACACGGGTGGCTCGATGAGGGTGAATGAGGCGGACAGGTAGCCCGCCGACTGCAGGACCCAGGTCAGGTCCGACACGAACTTGGTTGCCCTTTCAAGAGAACGTTCGTGCTCTAGGTAAGCGATTACCGGCCTGAGGAGGGCGTACGGTTGCCCGGCACGGCTCTGCCTGACCTGGGGCGGGCCCGGCTGCGACCGGACGCGCAGGTTCAGTCGGTGGGCGTACGACAGGAGCAAGGGCAGGGCACTGCTGATGGCTTCGGCGAGGATGCCATCCGGGCCAGCTCCCCAGCCAAGCCCAGCCGGCGCGTCGTCCGTCAGGTCGCACAAGCGGATGACGGCCTTCGTGTGCGCATCCAGCTCGTAGCTGACGGCCCCGTCGGCCAGCCGGACGCCAAACGAGAGCAGAGTGCGGCCCTCGCGGTTGATCTCGTACCACAACTCCTGGTGGAAGATGGTATTTCGTGCTTCCATGACCCGGCTCTCCAGGGGCGCGTCCGGGGCCGGGACTTGGGGTAGCATGGCCCTGCCTACAACCACGCCGTCCCTCTCGATGGACACGCGAACTCTTTGCGGGTTCGCGACCCTCGCGGCATCAAGGCTGACAGTGCCGTCGTCGCTGCGCCTCATGGGAGCCAGGCTGGTGTTTCGGAATTCGGGCGCAGCTATCAACAAGGCGTCAGCATTTCCCACCGTCCTTCTCAAGGCTCCAGGTAATCAGGTCAACGTCGCCGGAGCGAGAGGACATACACTCGGAGAAACCGAACTTGACACCCAGTGTTTGCCTCTCGTGGGGGAGGCGTGAGACAGACCACCCCTTGTCGCTGACAGCCAGCACGTCGGCCCAGTACCGGGTCTCGAGCGAGATCTCTTTCTGCAGACGAGCAGCGGCGGACAGGACCGAGTCCATGCTCCTGTTGATGTCGAGGAACTTCCAGCCGGTGGCCACCATCTTGTTGTCTTGAATCCGCGACGCATTGGTCTGCGGGGCCGCTAGCTGGTCGGCGCCGAGGGTGCCAATGCCGACGAGCTCCCTCAGGGTTGGGGACAGGGTCCTTCCGGCGTTTGTGGGGTCTTCCTTGGTGAGCAAGAGCGAGACGAAGTCGAGGGTGAGCATGGCGTTCTGGTGAGCGATGCTTCAAAGCACAGAGACAAGAATCAGTCACAAAAGCCACCATCCGTAGACAACTTCTGGCCAGGTGCGCGCGCATACTCAATGTTCCGCAGGGCCTCGTCCCGCGCCGTCCTGATGGTCTCTGCCGTCACGGCTGTCGTCGAGGGCTCGTCGCCGGCCGCAGGACCGCTGTCCATATCAACGTCGCCGTCGGCGGCGGGCGTCTCGGTCGACGCGACGCCGGTAGTTTCGAGCTCGACCTCTTTGCGCAACTCATCCTCGTTGATGCCGCGGAAGCCCTCGGGTCCGGCCGACTTGACGCGGGCGATGAATTCAGCGAGGCTCTTGGGCCTCTTGTCGCCGGTGGGCCATGGCCGCAAGGATAAGGGCGACTGCGCAGGGTTCGCCATTGTGGTGTGCCAGATATATTGGATGCTGTTGTTTCTGGCGGCCACCGCGAGCCTGTTTTTGTGAGCGAGTGTTCCGCGCCCTCAAGTCCCCACTCCCGAATTGGCATGGACCCATGCAAGTGCAGATGTTGGAAATTGTGGCTGAAGCTCTCTAGTGGCTGAAGCTCAGCACCTGCATGGATCCGACGTTTCTCACGCGTTGCCCGCCTAAAGTGAGGGGCATTTCAGCAAAGGGCCCGCATGCGCTGGGGCTGATGACGTCCCGTTGATGCTCACGCCGACTTGAACGCCGCCAGCGCCAAAGTGACCAGCCAACACATAAAACCTATGACTCGAAGAACGAGGAAATAAAAAAAATAAAAATAAAAAAGGAGACGGGAATAAGAAAACGGTGGAAAGAAAAAGGAAAGGAAATAGGAAAAGATATAGGGGGAAAGGGGATACCTGCGGTAGCCCCTAAGCCACAAAGTCCACACGGGCGCCCCGGACATCAAAGCAACCAGTTCCTTCAAAACGCTCACTACATCTGCTGAGGCAATTGAAAAAGGCATCAGCATGAAGCACGTTGCGTGCATTTGTTGACAATTTCCTACTTCCAATTCCTACCACCTGTACCCAGATATTTTGTCACGGCCCCTCCTCAATCCCTTGCTCCTTCCATTTCTTTCTGTTCTACTAGACCATCTTGCTGAGGTAGAAGTGCCCCCACCCTCTTTCACTTAAATATTTCCCCCACTGCTTCCTACCTGGTGCCTGGTAGGCATCTTCTCTCAACAAACAGCCCGAGTCCTCACCCGACGGCCACCACCATGGACTCGCACAAGAAGAAGATCGCCGTCATGACGTCGGGCGGCGACGCCCCCGGAATGAACGCCGCCGTCAGAGCCGTCGTCAGGATGGCCATCCACATGGGCTGTGACGCCTACTGCGTCTATCGTGGCTACGAGGGTCTCGTCCGGGGCGGCGACGACATCAAGAAGACGAGCTGGGAGGACGTCCGCAACTACCTTGCCACCGCCGGCACCCAGATTCTTACGGCCCGGTGCATGGCCTTCTACGAGCGCCCAGGCCGTCTCATTGCCGCCAAGAACATGGTCTTGAACGGCATTGATGCCCTCGTCATCTGCGGCGGAGACGGCTCACTGACGGGTGCCGACAAATTCCGCGCCGAGTGGCCGTCACTTCTTGACGAGCTCGTTGCCAAGGGAGACCTGTCGGCCAAGCAAGTTCAACCCTATCGCCACCTCAACATTGTCGGCCTGGTCGGCTCCATCGACAACGACCTGTCGGGCACCGACGCCACCATCGGCTGCTACACGGCCTTGATGAGTATCTGCGAGTGCATCGAGAAGATCGATTCCACCGCCGAGTCTCACGAGCGCGCCTTCGTTGTCGAGGTCATGGGCAGACATTGCGGCTGGCTCGCGCTGATGGCCGCCATCGCCACCGGCGCCGACTTTGTCTTCATCCCTGAAAAGCCCAGGGACGACAACTGGAAAGAGGAGATGTGCGCCATCATCCAGAAGAATCGCGAGATCGGCACCAAGAAGACCATCGTCATCATCGCTGAGGGCGCCCATGACCGCCATGGCAGGAAAATCACGGCCCAGGAGGTTCATGAGCTGCTGGCTGACGAGAAGGGTCTGGGTCTGGATACTCGCACCAGTGTCTTGGGCCACCTCCAACGTGGCGGCAAAGCAGTGGCATACGACCGCATGCTTGCGACGTTGCAGGGTGTCGAGGCCGTCAAGGCCGTTCTTGAGGCGACCCCTGAGACTCCAACCTGCGTTATCGCCATGAGCGAAAACCAAATCATCCGAAAGAACCTGATGGAAGCTGTTCAGGAGACGAAGAAGGTCGCCGCCGCCATAAAGGCACAGGACTTTGACCTGGCTCTTTCCCTTCGCGATGTCGAGTTCGCAGAACAGTACAAGTCGTACATGATGATGACGTCGGTCAACCTTGACAAGAGCCTGCTCCTGCCCAAAGAGAAGGCAGGTCTCCTCTTTTTCCCCGTCTTGGCCTGTTGGAATAGACTCGTGTACATGGATGCATTGCTAACCCCATGCACGGCGAGCAGCAAATGAGGATCGGCTTCATCAACGTTGGAGCCCCAGCTGGTGGTATGAACGCGGCCGTGAGAGCCGGTGTTGCCTATTGCATGTCGCGCGGCCACGAGGCTGTGAAGATTGAGAACGGTTTTGCTGGCTTCGCCAGGCATCACGACGATGTCGACGATAAAGGCAACTACGAGGGCTCCGTGAAGGGCTTTGACTGGTTCCAGGTCGACAAATGGGGCACACTTGGCGGCTCAGAGATTGGAACCAATCGTGAATTGCCCAGCGAGTCCGGAATGGAGCATATCGCAAACCTGATCGGCAAGTACAGGCTCGACGCCATGTTCATCGTCGGTGGGTTCGAGGCCTTCCGGGCCGTGTCGGAGCTCCGCCAGGCGAGGGACAAGTATCCTTCGCTCTGCATACCCTTCGCGCTGCTCCCCGCGACCGTGTCGAACAATGTGCCCGGGACGGAATACTCGCTGGGCTCGGATACCTGTCTGAACGCGCTCGTGCAGTTCTGCGACACCATCAAGCAGTCGGCGGCATCGACCAGGCGCCGTGTTTTCGTGGTGGAGACGCAAGGCGGGCGGTGCGGGTATGTGGCCACGCTGGCAGGACTAAGCTGTGGCGCGAGCGCCGTGTACACGCCAGAGGAGGGCATCAGCATGAGCATGCTAGACTCAGACATCAAGCACCTGAAGGCTGTCTTCGCCAAGGACAAGGGCCGGTCGCGGGCCGGGCGGCTGATTCTCGTGGCGGAAAAGGCAAGTAAGGTGTACACGGCACAGGTGATTGGAGATCTGATCCGCGAGGAGGCGCACGGGCGGTTCGAGTCGCGCGACATCACACCCCGCCACTGGGCACAGGGAGATACGCCGTCGCCCATGGACCGCTGCCGGGCGGTCCGGCTGGCTATCAAGTGCATTGAGCACCTCGAGAGCTACGGCAAGGGGGCGCCGGAAAAAGTCAAGACGGACCCAATGAGCTCGGGGGTCATCAGCATCACGGGATCGCAGGTGTCGATGCGGCCGATTGAGGAGATTGAGGCCAACGAGACAGACTGGCAGAACAGGCGGTCCAAGATGGCCTTCTGGGCGCCTCTGAAGGAAATCGTGGATATACTGGGCGGGAGGCCCTCTTACGAGACACCCGAGGCGACGCTGGAGGGTCTGAGGGCCAAGGATGTGAAGCGGGGTCTGGAATAGGCAGCAGCATTTCGATGATTACCAGCCACTGCTCTTTGTAACTTGCTTGATTAGCGCGCCCCTTGACGACGTCAGGACAGGAGAGCCAATCTCCGCCTAGCTTTGCAGTTCCAGCTTGAGATTTATCAGTTACTCCAGCAGCACGCATCCTCAAGAGAGCGCGGCGCCGCGGTAGGCATCTTGCCGCAGCTAATTATGATCATCTCTTTGCTGACCAGCTCGAGGCTAGCCCAGACGCACGAAAGCGTCGGGTGCAAGAATAGGGAGCATGGCGATTAGTTGCCAGCCGACCCTTGTGGTGTGTGTCGGGATCGAGCGCGACTGGGGGGTCTCTGCAAGCAAGCACGACAGGAAATCGGTGGAGAGCAGCCCCTGTCGGTGGTGGGCGCTTGCTCGCCCCTGCTGGAACCGATCTTTACGAGCGGGCCACTAAAAGGCGAGCAAGACCCATCAAATCGGCACGGGCCTGCCGTTCTGCTATTTGGGGCTGAGGATCCCTGCACTGGGCAAGGCTTAGGGACCTCGACACCTCGACTACCCGACCGCCCAGCTTTCCGCGATCACCTCATTCCTTTCAGACCAGCCCCTCGCGCCCACACCCCGCGATCAGGACCATGCTGGTTGCTGACACATGCCCTACACCAGTTGGATGGTTTTTCATAGCCTTATCGAGACACCATGTGCTCGTCGGGTGTTGGTCTATGTTGCTGGATTTAGGCTTCGATCTGCGATATAATGCATCAATATCGCCGCACTTCCTCTCCGCCACCTCGCATCTGCGAATATAACCATCGTTGATCTTTTTCGCCCTCGCCGCTGCCTATCCGGATAGCGGACGAGCCGACAGCCGTCTGCGTATGAATTTGGAGGTGGGGGCCCGTTTTCAGCTGCTCGCCGAGGCCCCCATCCACTGGACGACTTTATACGATGCCACGAGCTTTTTTTTTTTTCCTCTTCTCATCTTCCCTGCTTACACACCCGCCTGGCTTGCGGGGGGAGACTACCCCTATCCTGGTTCGTGATACCCCTGCCCGCCTATCAACGACTGCCTGCTCGCATATCGCGCCGAGCCATCCTCTTCCCACCCCCTCTGCACCATGGGGGGTTTTTTTTTCTCCTTCTTTTCTTCCGCGCCGCTCCCATCATGCGGCCCTTGCGCACGCGAGGCTCGTCACTTTTCTTCGTCCCGTTCCCTCTTTTCTAAACCTTCTTTCCTTCAATAAGACGGCCTGCCAGTGCAGCACTACTTGTCTTAATATCTCGCCGTCCTCGCCGCCCTCGCCGAGCTGGCCGAAACATCTCGGCTGTCCTTTCCTTAGCGGCGTTTTAAAGGCCTTGCGGAACAGTCCATGTCTGTTAGCACCTAGCGCCTGGCCTGTTTCCTCTCTCCCAGTCTGAGGGGTATACGATATACTCTTGACGGCATCGTCGAGCTGAGGGTGCCGACCTAGGGTTTCTCGTCGAGATGGTTTCCCTCGCCGGGCGCCCTTCCGGGGCGCTCCCGTCGTCCATCCTCCTTCTCTGCCTGGCCGTGCAGTCGTGCTCGGCCACCATGGCGGCCTGGTTGACCACGATTGGTCCCCAGGTGATACGCCAAAACGAGACAACGGGCGCCATTATGTACAGCTTCTGCAACAGCACCGGCACGCCCGTGTTCCCAGTCGATCCCCCGAACACCCTGTCGCTCTCGTTCGAGCCTCGGAACGGCACCGCATTAACTGGAAAGGGCTGGTGGGATAACACCAAGACGGTGGTAAGTTACCGACGGCAGCATGGATGAGGTCCTGTTCGGTGGTGTTAGAGGCGGTCCTCTCTCTTACACGCGTTTCTCCACAGGCCTCCATTTTTTACCAGAACAAGGACGGTGACATTGTGAACTCGTTCCACGAGTGCAATATGAGGACGGGCAAGTTCAACAAACTCAACGACCGCATCATATCCGACGGCAAACCAGCGGTGCACAGCACCACAGGACTCGCTTCTGTCCTCCTCAGCGCGAAGGATGGGTACCGCATCTACTATCACGACACCAACAAGACTATCCAGGTCATTGGGTACGATCCCGAGGCGAATTCTTTCTACCATGGCGGCGTCGTTTCGCGAGATACCATGTCGGGCTTTGCTCTGGGAGCTCAGTTCAACTCGAACCGCAACATCTCGGTCGTCTATCCCAGGGACAGCGACAACATTGGCGTGGCGCGCACCAACTCAGACGGAAAATACTGGCTAGGTACGAAGAGCGAGTGAGGGGACAGGGAGGAAAAAGCATGTACCGTGACCAAACGCTGACGCTGCACCTCAACAACCGACAGCGACCACGCCACGTCCGCTGGCCCTGGGGACCAACGTGACGGCCAATACGAACCTTACCAACGCAGCCAACATCACGCTGGATACGCAAGCAGCCACAAACTTCTCGCTCGCTAGCTGGACGGGCAATCCCAAATCCATGGAGATCGCCATCGACAAGGTTACGACTCGCAGTATCTTCTACATCGGAAGTGACCGCGCGCTGCGCCAAGTCGGCAACGTCAACTGGGTCTGGCGACCCATGAACATGAACCAGTCGACCCGCGTGTGGCCGCTCGCCGACGAGCCGAACGCCGAGTTCGCTCTTGCATCCGACCAGGATACCTCGATCGTGCGCATTTACTACACCGTCAACAAGACGCTGACTGAGATCAAGTTCGACACAGACGGCCTCTGGAAGCCCGCCATGGCCCTGCCCGTCGTTTCCGCCAACGCGTCGACGCCGCCCCCGGATCCGAACGGCAAGCCCGCCGACCCCGCCCAGGGCTCGGGCGTGCCAGACCAACCCAACGGCGGTTCCGGACAGCTGTCCCTCGGCGCCAAGGCCGGAATCGGTGTGGGCGTCGCCGTGGGCGTCCTGGCACTCATAGGCGCGGTCCTTGTCGTTTGCTTCATGAGGCGCAAGAAGAAGGCGCAGGCCGAGGCAGAGGCCGAGCTCAAGACGCAAGCCGAGGATGAGAAGCGGCAGCAGGCGGCGCTCGCGGCGCAACACCAGCAGCAGCAGCAGTATCACTACTACGGCAATGCCGGCTCGCCGCCGCAGCAGCCCGCGACGCCATTCTCGGACGGCACCGGCAGCGTGTGGGGCGGCTACGATAAGAAGTCGATGGGCGGCGCGGGCAGCCCGCCACCGCCGGTGCCGCCGCAGGAGCTACACTCTGGCGCGTCCGCGTACGAGCTCGCGGACCCGCGGTACGTGACGCACGAGCTACCCGAGCAGAGGCCCACACTCGAGATGGACGGCCACGGGCCGGCTGGCGCGGCCGGTCCCGAGAGCCAGGCACTGATGCACCACGGGCAGCCGAACCATCCCAAGCCATGATTGTATCGTTTATGGGTTGCGTCTGAAGGCCTGTTTATATCTGGTTCGCTAGCTTGGCGGGGGAGGCTTCGCTGGCCTGTACTTTCTACCGTCCGTGGGGTTTGGGGTTATACCAAAAAAATCAATATGCCTTGCTTTTCTGTAATATCTTGATAATGGACTTCAGTTCTTTTGTCATCCAGATTTCGTTTCCAACCGTGTCTGCCCTCGGAATCCTAGGTTGTATGCTGCCTGATGACAGTATCCTCTTCCCATCACTAGCAATTATTAGACTTGCAACTTTTCTACCTTTCCTTTCATAATACCAAGAACCGTGCATCGTCTCGGTAGATCAGTATTGAGTTCGAGGTGGTTTCGAGGAGTTGCGTTCCCCGAGCCCCTGAATCGTCCCTCGTCCAGAACGACCCCACTTGACCGAGCAGCTGGGAAAACTTCAGTATGGCGGGGTTGTGACGCGCAGCCAGCCAAATTCTAACCAGCACGATCATTCAGACACCTTCGACGGGCGGAGACAAGGTGCCGAGATAAAGAAAAGAACAAAGAAAAGCCGCCCATCGGCATTCAGGATGAGACTCAAGGACGTCCAGCAGCTGGAGCTCCCGCCCTCGGCGGACATGCACGTCCACCTGAGGCAGGACAGGGTCAGTCCCATGATCCCTAACCCCTCTGCGGCAGTTTTGTTAGGCGTGCCATGTTCGCTTACACGAGGCTCTCGCCCCTGGGGTCTACAGCTTATGGAGTTGGTGACTCCCGAGATCCGCAACGGGGGTGTCGATACTGTCTATGTCATGGTAGGTATTATCGCCGAATGTTTTATTGACTGTAGTATTCTTTATTTTCTTTCTGTTACACAAGTGATAACAAACATCAAACACTCAACGCACAGCCCAACCTCCAACCGCCCGTGACGACCGTGGCGCGCGCGCTCGAGGTGCGGTCGGCGCTGCGGGCGATCGAGCCGCGGGTCAACTACCTCATGTCGCTGTACCTGCACCCGAGCATAACGCCCGAGGTGGTGGCCGAGGCGGCGGCGGCGGACGTGACGGGGTCAAGATGTACCCGCAGGGCGTCACGACCAACTCCGAGTCCGGGGCGGGCGCCGACTTCCTCGACGCCTACGCGCCCGTGCTGCGCGCCATGGAGCAGCACGGCCTCGTCCTCAACCTGCACGGCGAGGTGCCCAACGCCGAGCCCACCGAGGAGCTATCGCTCGAGGAGGCCTTCTTGCCCGAGCTGAGGCGCCTGCACGAGACGTTCCCGCGCCTGCGTGTCATTCTTGAGGTGAGTTTTTTTTTTTTTTTTTTGATTTCTTCTGTTTGCTTGACACGACCACACACAAGAGGGAAATGGATAGTTCCTAAGACGAATGCGCCGAGTCACAGCACTGCTCTACGGCGGCGGCCATCGAGGCCGTCAAGGCCTGTGGGCCGACGGTGGCAGGCACCATCACGGCGCACCACCTCTACCTGACGGGGGACGTCAGCGAGGTGGACCCGCACGCCTTCTGCAAGCCGATTCCCAAGAAGTCCAAGGACCGTGACGCGCTGGTCAAGGCCGTGTGCAGCGGAAACCCCAAGTTTTTCTTGTAAGTTGATAATTTGCTTCTGCTGCTGTGCGGGGATGTGCGTGTGTGAGCTGCCTGTGTTGAGGGCGGTGATGATCTTTTCCTTTTTCATCATCCCACTTTCACATCTCGTCAGATCCCGAGCCAACTTTTTTTTTTTAAACTTTCGATCGGATTCTGTCTGAAAGCTGACCATAAAAAATAACGTGATTTGGGGAAAACACAGCGGCAGTGACAGCGCCCCGCACCCGCTGGCGTCCAAGTCTGGCAAGCCAGTGCCGGCAGGCGTGTTCACGCAGCCGTTTGCGACGCAACTAGTGCTGCTGGCGCTCGAGGACGCCGTCGAGCGCGGCGTGATCTCGGACGACGAGGTGACGCAGGAGACGCTCGAGCTGTTCCTGAGCCGGGCCGGCCGGCGCTTCTACAAGCTGCCCGAGCCCGAGGCGGCGGGCGCCAAGATCGTGCTGGAGAGGAAGGGTGCGGCGATCCCGGCCAGCATCAAGAGCGGCGACGGGAGCGGTCTCGAGGTCGGCCTGTCCAAGGCCGGGGCCTCCGTCTTCAGCCTGCGGTGGCTTTCTTGAGAGGGATGGAGGGGAGGGGAGGATCCAAGGCCGGCACGCATGTGAGACTACGTCAGCCCTAGGCAGGAGAAGCTGCACTTGCATGCATGCAGATGATGGGCTTTTTTTTTTCATTGCGGAGGCAGGAAAAGACACAAAAGTCGCGCGTTTCTCCGGGCCAGACGTAATAGTGCACAAACCTGCAGCTGCGCCCGTCGCATCGAGAGTGGGCGCGAGGCTATAAGGAAGGCTGTGATATTACTCTCTTTCCCTGATCTCGGGATCCTGATTGTTCAGGAATCCGGTGCAACTAAGTCGAAAGGACGAGTTGGGCCAGACGGCACGGGCGCACCTCATTGGCGAGCAAGGAGGACCTGCCTCCATTGGGGAATCCTGGGAAAGCTCCCTTAGCTCAGGTTTCCATGCCCAAAAGGGGCTGGGAGAAGCTGCACAATTGCGTCAGCGCCCCTCGATTCAGCTGCCCGAGGCGAAGGAGCGTGCAATCTTCCCCAAAAACCAAGGCCCGACCGACGGCGAGGGAAATAATAGCACAAGCAGAGGCACTCAGAAAAAAAAAAAAACCAAAAAAAACCGGCGATTTTCCTCATCCCGGATGCCACCTCACGGCGTCAGTCAGGCAAGTCACAGGGTTCTCCGGCATGCAGCACTCAGATGAGATGCGGGGACCAGAATAATACGTGATGCTGGCATAATGGGCGGGCTCCGAAGGGGGCCGAGATGTGATGGGGATGGATGGAGGGGCAGGCAGGCAAGGCAGGAGGGCAGGGCAGCTGAACACATGCGATCGTGCGCGGGATCAATTTGCACCCTGGCGGGTGTGACGCCTGACCGGGCGCCTCAAAGAGGGTCTTTGGTGCCACCAGATGGTAATAGCGCCTGCCCGCCTGCTCTCAGTCAGTGTCGTCACATACTGTGGAGAGAGGCCTCGCACGTGTTGAGGCGTTTGTCTGTGCAAACCACGTGGACTAGGTATTCTCAATTCCGCGTCGACTATCGGTGGTGGCCTGTTCGTCTCAAACGGCGACTACGACAGCCCTGCCCAGCGAGACGGACAGACGCGAAAAGAAGAAGAAAAAGACACATTTTCCTGATTTTCCCGCCCGTCTCAGACGGCTGTCAAGAGTGGGGCAAGGCCTCGTGCTGTGTGCCATCATCAGCAAGCTCGCAGGGTGTGCCCACCCCCCGGCTGCCGCTTCCTTCCTGCCCTGGTTTCCCGTCCCGGCACCTGCCCAGGCTGCCATCGCGGGAAAGGGCAAGAGCCCAGCGCGCCCACCCCTGTCCCTGGACCCAGCTTTTTCCGACCCAGCCCCTCCATTCTGCCGCGGGACCGGTTTGGATGACGATTCATGTCCTGCCCTCCCTCGGCCCTTCCTGGTTGGCGCCCAAAAAGCCTTGCTGCAGGCCCAGGCAGGGAACAGCGCGGAAAAAGAGAGAAAAAGACCAGACCAAGCCCGTCCATCCATGGAACCGGCCGAATTGATCGACTGAAAAAGGATCCCAACTACTGCGCGGGTCAAACGACAAAAATAAAGGCACGGCGCACTAGTGTAGGACCCTGAGCACCCCTTTTGCCCTCTTTGATCTCTTCTGCTACCAAGGCCCCGTCGTCGCCGTCGCCGTCATACTCCCAAGCCCAGGGTCGACGGGTCTGGAGTTGCTTTTTCTTTTATTAGCAGCCCAGCCCTCGCAAATCCACCAACACGCGCGCTGCCCTACCCGCTGCGCCCCTCACTTTCCCCCCTTTCTAGGCGGTTCTAGCACGGCCACCCAATCCCCCCACTGTAGTTCTGGTTGGGCTGCCTGCTGTTTGGCGCCGATCAGAAGACACCGCACCAGGGCGACCCGACGCCCGACGGTACGCTAACGCCGTTGGCTGCTGATGCTGGCACTGCTCTGCTCCTGGGCTGCTTCATAACCCCCCTTTCGTGCGCTTCGCACGTCGCTTGTGCAACTCTCCCCTCTTCCTCACTCCTCGAGTCTCACGGCAGCCGCTCGAGAAACAGCTTTTCTTTCATCTTTTATTTTGAACACGCCTTCCCGGCCCGCTCCGAGAGACCATTGTTTTCCCCCTGCCCAACGCAGGTCGCGATCCCCAACCCCTTTTGTGGACCGTCTCAGGCGAACGCGAGACCCAGAGAGCACAGACTAGGACTTGTCTGGCATCGCTACCCGAACCCCGCAATCAAAATAGGCCCCCAGTTTCGCCTGGTTCCGCACAACAACAACAAGACAGACACGACCAGACCGCTCCATAAGAAACGGACGCCATCTGGTCCAGACAAATCAACTCAGCTCACGCGCCGCGCGCACAAACGACAAGGAGCGGCTTTACGCTTGCTTTTAGCGACTTGAGCACCTTCAGACATCGACGCCAAGAAAGGGGCTCACACAGAGCACCAGATCAGAAACAAGAAGAAAAAATCAGCAAAGAACAGAGGCAGAAGCGTGCGCGCTCTGTCCGCCCCTTTAGTCCATCATGGCCGACCGGAGGGATTTCTACGATGACCGCGACACCTTTTACACCACCGGGTCGGGCGCTCCGCCCCGACGCCGTGGTGGCTCAGAGGCAGATGTCTACGAGCGCTTCGAGGAGGTCAGGAGAGAAGAAGGCCCGACACGCAGCCGAGTCCAGGTCCGCGAGCGCGAGCGCGAGCGTGACGATGACTCACGGGTTCCCCATTTCATGAGGGACGAGCGTCGTGGCCCCTCTAGCGCCGCTCACGCCGACACCTCGGGCGCCATGGTCCTGCGCCATCGTGAGATCGAGACTGTGTCCAGGCCCCGACCCCGCTCGCCCAGCCAGGTCCGCTTTGAGGAGCGCACCCAGTACGTCCGCCGCGCCCGCAGCCCGAGCCCTTCTGTGGTGTCGGAGCCCCTGCCCCCACCGCGCCGCGAGCGTGTCGAGATTCGGCAGTTCGAGAGGAGGAGGTCACCGTCGCCTCACCCCTCCCGCGGGAGGTCGCCCTCGCGAGAGCGCGAGCGCATCCGCATCATTGAGCGCTCGCGCTCCAGGGAGCGGGTCCCCAGCCCTAGCCCCTCGCCCCCGCCTCCCGCCCCCGTTCCCGTTCCCGAGGTGATTCGCGGGCCGACGATCGAGAGGGAGGTTATCACCCACTACAGGAACATTGACCATGGTATGTACATTCACTCCCACCGGATGTCTGGGCTTCTTTTCAGCTCTTGTGTGCCGGGGTTGGCAATTCATATGCATCTCTGCCCGCGTGTCTTCGGATGAATGAACGGTCTCCCTAACCACGTAATTTTTTTTTTTTTTTTTTTACCATGATATAGGCGTCATCCAGGCTCGCCCTCCGCCGCCCCCTTCGCCCGCGCCTCCGCGGCCGATTCTCAAGACGCGCGAGGTGGAGATCACACGTGATACCGACATTGACATCACACGCACACGTGGCCGCAATGAGGTGGACGTCAACATCCGCCGACGCTCCGTTTCGCGCGAGAGAGGTGCTCTCGTTGTGGCCAAGAGGCACTCCTCCCCCGAGCCGCTGCCGGCTCGGCGCACCTTTGACGATCTCGACCATCGGCACAAGCTGCGTGTCGACATTGACGACCGCCACCGATCTACGAGCGTGACGGCCGAGCACACGCACCACGGCCACCGCCGCTCTCACAGCGCCCTGCCCGACTACCGTGATGAAGCCGAGCGTATCACGTCACGCATCGACTCGCGGGCCGCAATGGTGAGGCTTACGGCGGGGCGACTCCGCGATGGACTATTGTCGACGTGCCGCCGGGCACTGAGCGCGTGCGCATGGAGGGCGCGGGCGGCGGTGCGGCCGACGTGACGTGGGAGCGGTACAGTGGCGTGCGGCGGGCTCGCTTCATCCCCGAGCGCGACAACGAGTCGAGCGTCTCGTCCAACACGACCACCGTGATCAGCGAGCGCCCCGCGAGCGCGTCGTCGAGACGAATGACCGGGTCAACGTCTCGGTCGTCGACAAGCATCACGAAATTGAGATCGAGAAGACGACGCGGGGGGGACCCCAGGCGCCCCAAGACGGACGACATGTGGACCGAGATCACCAAGGACCTCGTCATCCGCGAGGCTATCGAGGAGATGGGGTACGACTACGAGGAGAGGGGCCGTTCTTTTACATTATGCAGTACCTGCAATATGTGAGTTTCCATCTTCTCCTTGATACTCGCACACCTCGACATTTCATCAGATTGCTGACCGCGCATCATTCCCAATCACAGGAGGACGTGCTCCAGCTTGTTCAGCTCACGGACGAGATCGCCGCGCACCGCAGGCGCCACCTTCGCGAGATTGAGTACGAGCGCGAAACCCGTGACAACCGCCACCGACGCCGGAGCAGCAAGTACGACTACGACCGTGAGCTGGTTGTTGGTGTCGATCGCGAGGTCATCTACGACCGCCCTCCGGTGCGCGGCTACCTCAACTAGATGGCCAAAAGAGTGTTGCTCAGGAGTAAGAAAAGATAGAAGGAAAAAGCCTGAGCACCGTCGCGGTTTAATCCGCCTCTTTACGTTTACGGCCTCCTCATGAAGCACGAGAATGTCTTTTTCACCTTTCCCCATGTCACAAGCGAGGGAACATTCACACAATGGATTGGTTGGATGGGTGGTTGACGCGTCGAGTTTTACGATTGATTTTTGGATTACCCCTTTCCCATTTTTTTTCTTTTTTCTGTTTTCCATCTTCCCTTGATCTTTCACCCTTATTTCTAACTTTGCTGTTATTTGGTCTGCTTCTGCTTGCTTTTGACATATCGCGGGTTCGTTTGGCCCTCCTTTTTTATATCCGATTTAGACATGACGAAGCTAAAGGCGGCAGCAAAGCACGTTACTTGGCAGCATTGGGTTTCTGGTCTGATCAAAGTTTTGCCGGATATATGTAACGATTTACGACGATAATGGATCAAATAGTTTGCAATACTATCTACTTTGATGTGGCCATTTTTTATGCAATCGATTTTGTGAATGATGGACACGGAAGAGAGTTTTACGATGCTGGGATGCGAGGAATGGGCACCGGCGCCCTGTTTGCAAGATGCAAAGATAAAACGAATGCCATGCTATGCCATGATGTGATGGAAGCTTTGAACAGAGGAAGAAGCAGTCATGGGCGAAGGAAAGAGCACAAGGTCAGAGAGAAACCAGGAGAGGGATGGTGGGCCAAGCAACAGAGCATCACCTCTCGCGGCGGTACAGCGCGATGAGGCGGTCCACGACCCTCCTGCGCATGGCGCCGCTACCGCTGCCGCTTCTGCCGAGTCCGGACGCCGCCAGCGGTGGCATATCATGTTGCTGTTGATGCTGATGCTGCGCCTGTGACCGCGGCGACCTCGTCCCGTCTGGCCCGTGATAGCACTCCGCTGCCGCATCCTCGCTCGTCGTCGCCGCCGCCGCCGCCGCTGATCTCGACAGCGCGGAGCGGCGGGCCGACCCGCTCGTCGGCTCCTTGACCAGCTTCCTCCGAGGCGGCGGCGGGTCGGCGGCGGCGGCGGCGGTGCTGCTCCGCCCCAGCAGCCACAGGGACGAGGAGCGGGGTTGGTTCGGGTAGGAGGCGTAGTAGTAGTAATACGAGGAGGAGGAGCTGTTGTTGTTGTTGCGGTTATTGGCGGTTGTTGCGTCGGACGCCGCCCTTTTGCGGTGCTGTTGCTGTTGGTGGTCGTGGTCGTGGTCGTGGTCGTGGCGGTGGTGGTGGGACAGGAGCGACTCGAACCCGCCGCCGTTCCAGGTCGTCGTGGTGATGCTGGCCGCATCGCTCGTGCAGCTGCCGCCGCCGAGGAGCGACGGGGCCGGGGAGGACGAGGGCAGCGAGGCGAGGTCGTGGTGGTGGTGGCTGTGGTGGTGTTGTGGTAGTGGTAGTAGTGGGATGATGATGATGAAGGGGCAGGGTTTAGGGTCATAGCGGGCCCCAACGTGGGCGTTTCCTGCTGGTGGCGGTGGTGGTGGTGGTGCTGCTGCTGCTGGTGATTCGCGCAGTGGTTGGGGTGGGGTAACGATGGCGTTTGCCGCTGCTGCTGCTGCGGCCTCGGCCTCGGCCTCGACTGCTGCGAGCGCGGCGGCCAGGACTGCGGGGCTGCTCCGCCGCTGCAGGACGCGGTGCTGCGCCGACCTCCTGTGCGCCGTGGTCGTCGGGGGTGGTGTCAGGGACAACAGCCGGCTCGGTTGTTGGAGGTGGAGGGAGTGGTGCGTTGCTGTTGTGCTTGCGCTTGTCGATTGCGGCGGCTCCGGCCGGCGCGCAAAGAGGTGGTGTGCCATTCTCACGGGCCTCCTGGTTTGTGAGGCGTGAGGCACGATTGATTGCCTGATTCGATGTCCTCCTCGTGGGACAGGCGGCTTTGTATAGGTTGTTCTCTCGCTCCTTCTTTCGGGTTTGTTTAGCTGGGGTTGCTTGGGGCAGGCTGTGTTTGCCGCGAACTCAGATCGGACCCTCCTCCACGGCGGAAAGGTGACTGAGAACCGACGAGGCAGATAGCGGCTCAAGTCTAGGTTGTCCTAGATTCGTAAGAAGCAAGGGGGTTTACTTTGTTCGAGGCAGAAAGAGAGAGAAAAACAACAGGCAGTTAAAACACATCCCGGAGCCGTGGCGGAATGCGTCCGGTCATTCAGTCCGTCTGGTCAGTCAGTCAATCACTCCCCTTGTAGCTTTCCCCTCCCAAGCCCCCCCTTTTTTTTCCTCACCCCTCGTTTGTCCCATCCCCGTCTGTTTTTTCACCGAACCCAGATCGGCAAATAGATTGAGCCTACGGTGTCGTGTTAGTGTTTGTTTTGTTGTTTTTTTTTATTTTTCCTCTCGAGGTGGCGAACTTGCACGGCTATCCTTGTCCCAACCTGAACGCTGCCGCCCGCTGGGCTGGCTCCTTCGCCCCATCATTCGACAAATGGAGTCCCGTCCTGTGTCCGCTGATCGGTCGGCTGTGTGTCTGGCAGGGGGGCATATCAGTAGCTACAGCACGCCCATTGGCCAGCTGCCTCGTCCCGCTGGAAGGTCCCCCTCGCGCGTCAAGCTCGGCTATCGTAAAGTCCAAATGTCTCAAGAAATGTCTTGGGGCGCTGGAGGCTGGGCCCCCATCCCCTGCCCTTGCTCCATTCTCCGTTTGCTGCCTATTCCTCGAAGGCTTCGCTGGAAGTTTCACATCTTGCATGCCTGCCTATCCATTGCCGCCTATTTTTAACAGCTCCATCCCTGTTCTTCCCGTCGCAACCAAACTCTGTCGTTGGTCTCTGGCAGGCCATCTCCGTCTACCCTTTATCGCCCTTCTTTAAACCCAAAATCAGACGAGACACCCACCACGCGATACTGCCGAACCCAACGACCCCAGCCATGTGGCCGGGCACGACTGTTTCGACACTTTGGAAGCACTTCACATCTGGTGACAAGACCAACAAGTCGTGCCCCATCGCGATCTTGACTGCATCCTAGTATGATGGAATACATACAGCCTTTCCTCTCCGGCTGCTGCGCCACGTCCTCACGCCCGCGCAATGATAATCGGCCAAACCCTGTCTCCAAACAGTGTTTCAAAAATGTGCCGTCAAATTGGGTATTGCCTTTGCTGCCGTGTTTGTTTGCTAGGTGTTCGTTGTTTCGAGCGTGTCGAGACCTCGTGGGCCATGGACGGAACGCACTAAATGAGAAACCAAAGTCGCCAAAGAGAGAAGTGTCATGCTTATAAACAAAAACTGTAAGCCATGTCCAAAAAAGCCGGAAATGACAAGTAGCTTCCAAACACGCCACAAACGAAAAGAACAAAAGCCAGATCTGTGAGTTCGTTTCGCGCAAATCTCGCCAGATGTCGCAGGGTAGTTGTAGTACATGGCCCAATGTTGCAGGGGGGGGGGCAGGGGGGGGGGGGGGGGGGGGGGGGTATATGATGATGCCTGAGGGCTTCCAACCGATATGACAAAGAAACAAATGGGCCACCAAGGCTCAATGTGGTATCAGTACGTCCGTCCGAAGTGCGATAATAAAGAGAGAAAAAACAGTGAAGGAAAGAAGAGGCGCGCCCTGTGTTTCGGGACGCCCCTGATGCTGGAGGCCGTAGCGGTTCGAGCAGCGGATGGTTCTGCCGTGTGCCTGTTATCAGGCGTAAGGAGAGAAACAATGAGGGTCGAGAAAAGAAGACAACGGTAGTGTGTGTAGTGTGTGTACTTATGACAAACGAGACGAAGATCAAAGGTGACTGGCGACCGGTGCTCCCTCATCCCCAGATGGGCGCGTTCCGGTAGGCGGGCGAGTTGTAGCTGTGGAGGATACGGTATGGCACACCAGGCTGCCCCTGCCGATCTGGCGAGCCCAGGCTGTTGTTGCGGCCGTGGCCGCCGCGAGTCACATACGGACGCGAATGGCGCCCCTGCTGCTGCTGGTTCCATTGTTGCGACTGGTCCCAGTACTGCTGCTCATGCCATTGGTCCCACTGCTGTTGCCACTCCCACGGGTGCTGTTGCTGTTGCTGTTGCGCCGGCGGAGGTTGCCAGGAGCGGTACTGTTGCTGCTGCCATATGCATCATATGACTGGCGGTACCACCGGGGGTCCGTGGACGGCATGGCGGGACGCTGTTGCTGTTGTTGCTGCGGCGCGGAGTACTGCATGTGCCGCCGGGTGCGGTCGTCGTAGCTGGCCCGGTGACGCAGTTGCGGCCCCTCATCCTGCGTAATCACCTGCGTAATCACCTGCGACGGCGGCTGCGCGCTGGAAGGCCTTCGGAGGTGGCCCTGTTCCGCCGCGACCACCTCCAAGGCCCGGAGAGGGTCCTCTGGGCGCACGTCCAAAGATGAGCGTCGGGAAGTATCATGGTCCGTCTTGACCTGCCAATCCGGGACTCGAGAAAAAGACCGCGACGACCTCACCTCCACGGTCATCGACCTATGCGGCTGCATCGGCGCTGATAATGGGGTTTGGGGCACGTCCGCTGAAGCCCCAGTGAGCTGCTGGAGGGCCTCTTGGTGATGCACGGATCCGTGGCCGAGATCTTGCTCCTGGCTGGCCTTCCGGGACAGCACCATGGATTGCGTGCGGGTCGGAGGTGTAGATTGCGGCCTCAGAGGCGCAGGGACCCTGAGATTCCCTTGATTGCGTGTTTTCATGCTCACAGGCGGTGGGGTCGCGTCAACCCTCTTCCGTGACATGAGCTCTGGCACCACGGGACTAGGCGGCGATGGCTGGTCGTCCTCGGTAGGAGAAGGAATTGCCAGTGGGCTGATAATGCTGATTTCCGTGACAGTCGGCGAGAAGTGCAGCTCGTCCCTGTAGTCCTTGTCGAAAATCTTGGACGGGCTACGCGTAATCGTCGTAGGCGATCTGGATATGCTGCCAGTGATGTTGTCGCAGGTCGGTGCCAGGTAAGTAGATGCTATCTCGACAGCCAGGGTGTTCCTGTCCTTCAGCACAGGAACAGGCTTCCGCGGGATGCTCATGGCGCGAGTCGGCTTTGTTGGCGTTTGCTCCGGCACCGATGGCATATCAGCGTCGGCCGAAGCAACCTGGCCGAGGGCTGAAGGCATGTAGGAAGTGTGCCTCCGGTTCTTACCCGGCGAGTCGAATGCAGTCTCCCCATTCTGTGCAGCCTCGACTGCACGCGCCTCCATGCTGCCCACGCTCATGATCGTCTTGAGCGTGTCTTTGCTCGCCTGAGGCTTGAGATCGAGCTTCTTGACCTTCATCTGGAACTGCCCAGAGTGTGTCCGCAGCTTCCGGTGTCCCTCACGGCCGGTCGACGCAGAGTTGGCACGCTTGGACACGTGTGTTGGCTGGGGAGCCGAAACGCCCTGGGACCGACCAGAGCTTCCACGGCTCAGCAGCCGGTGAAGTCTTCCCCCTTTTGTGAGCCGCTGCTACCGCTGCTGCTACTCAGCTTGGAAACCGACCCCGCCGAAACCTGTGCTACTTGGCGAGACGATGGCCGAGTCTGGAGACCGGGGCACAATAGTCCACGTTCTAGCTGTAGCAGCCGACGCGCTGTCCCTCCTCCTAACCTTGTCGGGAGTCGTGGTAGCGCCGGCGCGCGACTTGCCGTCAAACGTAGGCGGTTGCGACACAGTTCGAGTACCTGACACACCCGCTCGTGGTGATTTCAAAAAGTCCTTTGGCGGAGGCGGCGGCGGAGGCTCTCTCTGGGGAGAGGGCGGAAACATGGTACCAGACAGCCTCTGATCCTCCGAAGGCGCGTCTCCAAGCGGGCTGCTGAGAGACGTGCGCTTCCCTTCATTGGATCCCCACGATGTGTCGCTGTCGGGAAGCGGCGGCCTAGACGAAGACCTCAGCGAGCGCAGCGAAACGTTTGAGCAATAGCCCGAGTCGGTCTTGGTCAGCGGTTTGTGCGACAGCTCCGAGGTCGGGTTGCTCGACGCAGACCCGTTGTCGGCCTGATTGCCTTGCCTCGCCGCGTTTGGAGACACCGCTGCGGGCTCTGACTTGGCATTGGGATCTAGCCGCAGGTCGAGGACCTCAGGCGTCGAGTACTCCGGCTGCGCGTCGTCATCAAACAGGTGGTCCTCCAGCTCGTTGGCTTTCGACGTCGTCACCAGCGGGCTGGAGGGAGGGCCACCCGCTATGGAGAAAGGGCCAAACTGGATTTGCTCCAGGTACTGCCCACTCGGCCCTTTCACTCCCTCCGAGCCCCCGACCTGCAGCAGAGATGGAGATGCAGCGGATGCAGCCACAGGCGACTTGGCCGCCGTCGTAGGGCTGCGCAGAAGCTGTGCCTTATGAACAACAACCGTAGGGGCATTTGGCGGGGGAATCGGTGCGTCAGTCCGAATTGTCAAGTCCACATCCCGCCGGATCCCTGTTCGAGCCCTGGCAGACTTGACAGCGGGAACCGGCGTGAAGTAGCCCGACCCCTTGCCGGTGGGCGGCGGCACATCTGGCTGCTTGACCCGTCGTTTCTCATCGGGCTCTGGGCTCACAGCGCCGGGACTAACGCTACCGTTTACGATTCGCAGTGTTCCGAGCTTGAAGGCGCCGATAGTCTGGTAGTCCCCTTCGCAGGGTGTGACGGGCCCTCGAACCTCAATAGGGGCCTTCATCCGCGGGGACAGAGTCGGCATCGACAGCACTCGGCTGCCGACAGAGTCAAACGAAGCCTGCCGCGACAGGCTCGGGGTGGGCGGATGGCTGTAGCGCTGGCTGCTGAGCGGGGGCCCTTTACTGGCACCCCTTCGAGTGGCCAGGCCGGGCGTCTGGATGATGGAGCGCCTTCGAACAGGTGTGTACAGGGACAGGTCTGAATTCGCCCGGCTGATAGCCGCTCCGGCGGTGCTCTCGGTTCGGGGCGGGTGCGAGCTCTTCCACGTCACCTCGGAAACCACCGAGAATTTATTCTCCGAGGCTGCCGCCGAGATCTCATCTTGTACACCCGCGGTGTCGCCTTGTACGAGGTTGAGCAGACGTTTGGCTTCGTAAGATGTGAGATTGTAGTTCCACGAGACGCGAGAATCCGCAATGTTCCAGCTGTGAGATCTTGGTTGTCAGCAGAAGAGCACCAAAGGCACAAACGCTGTGAACACAGCAAGGTTTCTCCAATAATCAGGGCAAGCGAACCTATCCCTAGTCGACTGGTCGCGGTACACAGCGTCACCGGCTCCCAGCATAGAGTTGCGCCTCGTAGGTGGCGCAACACCTTGCCCTTCGAGAGGCGGTAAGGGCGGTGCGGCCGCCGCAATGGTGGTATTTCTCCTCTCTGGACTCCTCCGACGGTTCGACTGCGATCTGGAGGACGATCTTGACCGAAAAATACTGCGCAGATTTCTTTCTTTCTTGACCGGTTCGGCGACCATCGAGGCCCTTGCGTAGTCAGGGTCGTCGTCGAGCGGATTAGGTTGGGGCGGGAAGTCGACGTCGAGCGCAGGGAACGGGACCGAAGGCGAGACAGGCGGCAAGCTAAACGGGTGAGAGGAGGAGAAGCGGCGGTCGCCCACCTGACCGGGAGAGGAGGGGAGGGCGTCGTCGTAGCTCGGCTGGCAGGCATTGGAGCTCGACAGGCCGGGTGCGGCAGCGCTGGTCATCCGGGGCTTGACCAGCTTATTTGACGCGGGTGCGACCCTCCTGGGAGCCTCGGCCGAGTTTACGTTGCCCATCGTCAGCGCGTGCGAGAGGCGGCGGTGTGGCCGCGCGAAGAGGCGGCTTGAGATTGCACTATGCAGATGTTGAAACTGCCATGCCGCAAATCCGTCCCGTGGATCCAAGCAACCGCGTCTGATAGGGTCCCAAGGCGAGAGGAGACGCCCGGGTTCATGTACAGTACTTCAATGCTTCCGTTCAAAGAGGGTGACCCTTTTGAGGTTGGCCGGGGGAGGGCCGGCTGGAGGGAGGGAGGATGAAAAAAAGAAACGAGGGATGGAGTGGAAGGACGGAACAGCACCCTCGGAGGAACACCTCGCTGGCTGGGCAGGCAGGCCGGTATATACCAGGGTGTCGGACTGGGCAGGCGGAGGGAGTGGAGGAGAACAGAAGCCGAGGGTCTGAGCAGAGGCCAGCCTGCTTGCCCAGACAGGACCGAGTGGGTGATGCGGCTGTAGTTATGGGGCCTGCATCGACGATGGAGCCGTGGATGAGGAGGGACCCAGCCGGACACTGCTGTAATTAGCTGGGTGCGCCGGCCAGATGACGGGCGTCGGGGGTGGAGGAGGCGGTAGGGGGGCTTGCTTGGGTGGCACTGGCAGCAAGGAAGCTGCCGAGTGCCTTGCTCTATGCAGCGGGTGGCCCTCGCCAGCACCTCCGTGCCGGGCCCGCCGAGGCAGAGGGCGCCTAAAACACTGCTAACAGGCCTGCAAGCCCATGAGGCTTGGATGCGTTGGCTGCTGCTGGACGAGCACGAGCACCCCCAGGCCGCCAACAGACCGGCATTCGGCAGACCGAAGACGGCGACAGAGGTATGCTGAGACTCGATTGGGATTAGCTGCCGCAGACAAGGCCTTGATTGCGTAAGTGGTAGGTATTACTGACGTGCGTTAAGACCGTGATGGATGGAATGGGTGTGGTGCGACAGCCTGGACGGATGCGGATGAGTGTGGAGGTCCTCCGCCAAAAGAAGGGAGAGAAAAAACAAATGCCTGCAGCAGCCACCACCACTCAGTAGCCGGAGTGCATTCACCGTAAAACTTGGAAAGCGCGCCTCACTGCATGCAGCTCTCATTGCGGACCCATGGGCCAGGGGGCGGGCCAAGGGTCAGGGGTCGGGCCTGAATGGCACCGAGTTAGTCTGGCTCAATCAATTGCAGTCTGTCTGGTTGCGGCGGCCTGGGAGCGGGGTGCTACTGCTGGACATGGCGCAGACAGTCGCCGCGCTCCAGGCCAGGGTAACGTGCTAGCATGCCCCTGGGACAGCCAGCGACTGGCACCAGACGGTTCAGAGTGGTTTTTGCCGAGCCGGCTAGGGGCGGCCAAGAGGGTGCAACAGCGCTGCTGCGAGGCTTCCAGACCGATACTATTTGATTTTTCTCCGGCTTCATCTTTTTGGCTCTCTCGGGCATGTTTGATCCCTGCGGCCTGGCCTCCATCCCCATCCATTCTGCAAGTCTCCATACCAGCCAGAGGCCCGGAACGCCAGTCAGTCGCCGGCGCGGATGCAGGAGTGGTGCAACCGCAACCAGCGAGTGGCCCGCAGGCCCGCGTCGAGACACTCCCAAAGAACCCCCTCCTCAACGACTCGGAGACGAGCCATCCATGCGGCAGCTGTGCCGCATGCATACAGTCCCGGGCACGCAGCACAAAGAGGGGAAGACCAAGAACCAAGGGATCCAGACGAGGAGGGGGTTTCCCTTTAACAATGGGAGGGCCGAGAACTCGACCGACACGGCGCCATCGACGCGATCCGACGGGCACGAGCGACAGCACACGGCACGCTTGCACGCTACACATGGACCACTCGACGGAGAAACATGGAGAAGCTCGTGCGCGTGCATTCCATGCGCCGTACGTACATCCTGCTTTTTGGGAAGGGCGCTCGCCCGCCCGCTGCAGCCATGTGCAGCATGCAGCTTGCGAAATGCAACACCACTCAGCAAACGAAAAGACGAGGACATGCTTGGGTACTGGCTTGAGCATGATCCGAACGACGGAGATGACACGACCGGTGTTGTGACAGTGCCTGTCCCCAGCTCGCCCGCCATTAATCGCCGCGTGTTATTGATTTCGATGTTGCTCGATTTGGAAGCCCAATGTTGCAGCCCATGACGCCACAATTTCGTCAAATATGGGGGCCCCGGCAGCCTATCACGATCAAAGCTTGGAGGCGGCAAAGGTAAAAAATTAGAGCAGCCCACCAACCCCTACCGGCTGAAGTCGACAAGAATGGTCAGCTGAAAAAGAAAAGGGCTGGCCCGTCGCTGTCCAGGGCTGTGTTTCAGAAACTTCATGTGGTGTTTCCGCGAGTAATTCGAGCATTACAGGTGCCGCTATACAATGTCCGCAAAAAAGGGGGCGTTGTGCCAAGCAGCCATGCAGCCAGAACCAGCCCAGAATGGCGGCCGGCGAATGCAAATCCCAAGCTACTCTGTAGAGGGAGACAGACCAAGCTCGCAAGCACCGGCCGGAGGTTTGGCGTCAAACCTTGGGGAGGATCCTCTGGTCCAGCGGGGGATGCCTTCGTCAACTGACCACCTGCACCAAATTGACATGTTTCAAAGCGACCGTGGAGGGGGGCTGGGAGAGGCGCCCACTGACACCCAACAATCGTCAATCGTCAATCATCAGGCCCTCACAACCACTCCCGTCATCAATCGAGATCTGGCCTCATTGGCCCAAATCTCCGCCTACAGTCGCGCACCGGAAGCGCCTAATCGAGTATCGCGGCTTTTTGAAACAAGGAAACTGCTGCAAGCCAATCTCATCGTCACCAGATTATCGCAGATTGAGTGTACGTACCTATTTTGATCCGGACATCGGCCAACTAAGCGTTGCACCCGGGCCTCCCTCCACTTTGAAGTGCTGGCACGCTGGCACGAGAAAGAAAGCAGACAAAAGAGGCGATCTGATTGAGGAGTTGGTTGGCAGGAGCCGAAGTGTGCGTGCGTGCGTGCGTGCGCGTGCCTGGCTCTCCCCACAGTCGAGGACGTCATCCAGCGCTCCTCCCATCTTGTGGCCTGGTTTCAATGCCTTGTCGCCCAGAGACCTCTAATAAGGACGCGATTCCATCATTGGAGGAGCCAACGCCGCATGCACGGTTGGGACTACCCGAAGGATTCTCAACTGGTTTTCGGCGTCTCCTCAACCTGACTTTGGTTTTCTTGGTCAGGCCATATACGAGCGAGATGCGCAGAAATACCGCCCTCTCCCGGTACCGCGACAAGCCAAAACAGGACTGATGGGGACGAACCCTCCTGGGCTCTTCCGTGCCTTGATTTCGATATTGCGAGCCATGTCGTGTCCGTCCCCATGTCTCGTCGTCGGCTGCCCGACTACCGTGGGAGGAAAACCCCCGAAGGGCCCCCTTGTTCCCGCCAGCTGGTCCACAAATTAACATGCTCGTTCCTATGGAGGCCAGACAGCGGCTCGCTTGTCTTACCCGTCATGGACAGTCTGAAGTGATGGAAAAACTACCCTGTCGGGAGGAGATGACGCTGATCGCTTCCAAAACCTTACTCGTTTGCTTCGGCACCCGCCCGACGTCAACAAGGTCGGCGTAAAGGAGTTTTCCGTGGGTGGAAGAAGCCGGTGTAATTTTACTCGCCCGCCCCCTGGTAGTTGAGACCTTAATTCTCCGAGCGTACCCCGTACCTACGCGGTCATGCCGACGGCAGTTTGTAACCCGCCATGGGACAAGCGCCGGTGGCCCCTGACTTTTTTTTTTTTTTTTTTTTTTTCCCGTCGTTCGAGACAGCCTACTATCGGAACGGCATCCAGAAACATGCTTCAGGGATCCGGTCCAGGAGAGCGGTGGCCCACACGCAGCGTCATCGATGATCCCTGGGCCGGCTAGGGCTGAGTAAGGAGCCTCAACTCTGTTCCTCGATGAGACTCTGATGCTGTCGGTCTCGCCGTTTTATTTTATTTTTTCAATTTTTTTCATCTTTTTCTTTCTTTTCCGTTTTGTTTCTCGGCCGAGCTTCCCTTTTGAAACCAACCCGGGAGGCCCACAAAGACGGATGGCGAGCACGTCAAGGCCCAGGCCTCGAATTGTCTGCCTGTCCTTGAACGATGCAACCAAGACCCCGCGCGGGCTTGGGGCGCATTACGCCCGAGTGATGGAGATGGCATCAGAGCTTTGCCATCTAAGCCGTCGGCGGTGCCACATCGAGGTCCGCCCCGTTTGCTCCTTTCTCCACCGCAGCCCGTGTCACCACGTGCATTGCAGCTACACACGGGCGCAGCCCGCACAGGTACTTGCGTGTCCACGGACGCATGGAAATACACACGTTGTGATTATGCCCGTCCTGTCGACTTTACCCGCTGCCGCCGTACCCGTCGCAAGCCGCGAAGATACTTGCCGGGCCAGGAAATCGGATGCTATGTTCACTCGAGGCGCAAGGTGTTACAAACGCTTGCAGCCGCCGAGGGTTGATCAATAGGCAAATGGGCCCCTCATGTTATCTGACACAACATAGATGGAAGTGGCTACGGTGTTTTGCCGTCTTTGAATCTCTAGAGGTACACGTATCCTCGCTCGAACATGCAGCCATTCGTCACCCCGTTTTCAATGCTGTGATGGCCGTGTCGGCCCTTCCTTGCATCCATGTTTCAAGCGCCGCCGTCAAGTCTCGTCCGAACGAAACAACTCATCACCTGTTCAAAAGGCGCATCATCACAGCCTGCATGGTTCGCCCTTGGAAAACCACGTGTTTGTCAGCTACCACCAAGCCGAGACCCATTCGTCTGGATCTCGGGCTATTAGCCGACCCGACTCTGCCCGCGTGATTGACTCAAAGCCTCGTCGGCAGGCGGGTGGTGTCGCTAGCTAACTATGAGCAGGGGAGACCAAGAAACCGGAAAAGGGGCAGCTTGAGGCCGACGTTACCCGGAGACTCAGATTCTGTTGATCTCAAAACTACCGCGGGGCCGAGGCGTGCAGCCGTTCTCCTCTTGAGGACAGGATGAAATCTAGATGGGCTCGACTCCCTCGGATATATGCGGGGTATATGCGGGATACCGAGCTCAGCTCAAAGAGGCTTTCCATTCCCAGCCTTACTCCAAGCCACTGAATCCTCACTTCTCGCCAATGACGTATGTGCAGCCCTCGTCTCCGATCCAGACCTCGTGGAGGCGCTCGGCGTCGACATCAATACGAGACCCTACCCCGAAGGTCTCTTTCTTGGGCGCATCGTCCTCGGGGTACGTGATGGTGAGCTGGCCTTTGAGGATGAAGTGGGTGGTGAGGCCGTTGTGGGTGTGTGGGCTGTAGTAGGCATTTCTAGAGGCAGCGCCGCGTGAGATTTGGGATGTCAAGGCCCTTCAACAAAACAGGATCTCTGGAAGAAACGGCAAGGCGAGACTGGGCCAGCCAACGTACGGTCCATCAGTCCAGGCAAAGACGTGGGAGAACCCCCACGACTTGACCTCGGCCTCCTTCTCTCGTCGAGACATTGCGGTTGCTCGCGTTGAGGATTGGTGTAATTGGCCAACATCAATCGAGAACGGCTGGGTTGAGCGCACGGTTGTGGCTGACGAGCATTGATCCAATACGGGAAGTGGGGAGGTGGGTGGCGGCTGGCTGAGACTTTGGGGTTGGATTCAAAGTGGAGCGTCGTGCAGGAGGCGCCCCACTCCAACAGAGAGGGGAAGCATAATGTCCAATTCCTCGCATCATTTCAGTCTACTCTACGTGCGACCTCTACCTTGAAAAAGCTGGGTTATCGCCCTGTCTGACTGTCCCGCGAGATCAGAGCCGCAATCAAACGTGGAGCGCATCCACGCTGGCAGGATTTCCGTCCCTACAATAGCCGCCGGCCCGCCCTGAATGGGCTGGCTGACTTGCTCGGCAGGACCAGCCCGCTGGGGAAGCACGAGGGGCGGGCTTGATCTACCAATACAACGGGGCTCCGCCTCACCACCTGTGGGGCCCTGTCAGACGCGCGGGCGGCCTGCGCTGGAGGAGGGGGAGGAGGGCTGCGGGCCAAGCGAGCATGGGCTCTCCAACAAGCGCTGATTCGGTCGTGGTACGAATCCCGGGCCTAGCTCTCGTTGAGATTTGCAGCCCCGGCCAGCAAATCGCCTAGGTCGAAACCAGGATAGGGAAGAACGGGCAATGGAGGACAACGGGCAGTCCTCGCATTGTCGGGCGACGCAAGCACTTTTCAAACGCAAGCGCCGCAACCAACAAGGGCCAATCTGAGGCCTTGGTCCCTCGACCAGTCGCGGTGGGCCAGCGTGCCAGCCAGCCCTGCGAGAAACGGTGCACCGCCTCAATGCCAGCCATCCTTCATCTTCTCTCCACGGCCACAGCCATGACAGCTCCTCCTCTGGGTGTCTGGGCTTTGGTGAGGCTGCGGCTTGGCCTCTCTGACTGCGTGGAACTGCGGCTGAACGCCCAGCGTCACTGACGGAATTTGGTCAAGGGGCGCTGTTGGTTGCTTGCTGACACGCTCATCACGCCCTGTGGCGCGCTCCCCTCTGGCTGCTTTTTTCAGAGCCCGCCCAGGACTCCGTTTGCAATCCGCCGGACCCAGACTTTGCCTTGTCGTCTTCTCTTCTCTCATCTCTCGCTGCTTCATTTCTCGCCGCCGCCTGGGATGGTTCCAAGAGTCGACGACGAGGAGCTCACATAAGAGCACGCGGGGACTCGCACGACATTGATCCCCCGCTCGACTCCCCCTGCGCGACACGCCCAGCAGTCCACTGCAGCCGGAGCACGCTGCCGCCCCGCCTGTCTTCGGCTGTCGTCGTCATCGCTCCACCATGTGCTTCGCCGTGAGTCGAGTCCTGTCGAGCCTTGTCCCCGAGCCTTACCATTCATTCCCATGCACTCGTCGTGTGCCATTGCCAGAGAACAGTGAAGAGTGCTCGCTGTCGGCGACGAATAAATTAACAGAGAGAAGGGGATCGGCTTGGTCAGATACCAGGACCAAGGCTGTCGTTTTCTTTTTCTTTTTCTTTTTTCTTTTTCTCTTTTTCTTTTACAGAATTGGAGAGACGGAAGAAAAAAGCGATTGACCCTGTAGGCTAATACTCAATTCGCGCGGCTGCGATCCCCGCACACTCCCCAGATTCCCCAAAAAGTGCGAGCGTGGAGGAAGAAGGCCAGGACCAGCCGGTCCGACAGGCCCTCCCTTCTCAGCAGGATGTCGACTTTCGGAAGTAGGCACAAGCACAGCCTGAGCGGCGGCGCGATAAAGCACATGATTGACATGTCGACCATCATCTCGCCGACCAGGGGCGGCTTCCATAAGCGCAAGGACCCGGACCACATCGAAGCGCCGTCGACGGCACCATGACCGTCTGCACCGCTTCCAGTCTCACATCGTGCGCATACACAGGGATTTGTGTGCGCCCGGCCAGTCGTTGCTGTCCAAGGACCGCTTCGCCGACTTCCTCACCCGGGTCCAGGGGGAGACCATCGTGCATCCTCTCGACAGAGAGACGTACACGCTCCAGCAGTTCTTCGAGGTGTGGTGGTACCAGTATCGCCTCGGCCCGCTGCGCAGGACGGTTCTGGACCCTCAGGACCAGTCCAAGCCCATCAGCCACTACTTCATCAACAGCAGCCACAACACGTACCTCCTGGGGAACCAGCTGACGTCGGACAGCTCGGTAGAGGCGTACTCGACGGTAAGCAGCCCATGGCATCGGAATGAGCCCCGTCTCGTCAAGACCAGTGCCCAAACTAACACTTTACCTCTAGGCCTTGGAACAAGGCTGCCGCTGTATAGAAATAGACGTCTGGAACAACCCAAGCCTGAGCCCCAGTCGATCTCGATCGCCGCATCCAGAAACGAACCGGCACCGGTCGACCTCGTCTGTCGTATCTGCTATCGAGGAGGTCACAAGCATGCTTTTGGGCAAGCCCATTTCCCACCATCGGAGCATGAGCGGGGGACGCGACAACCTGGCCGTCCCCTCGCCGCGGGGTAGCCAGGCGGCACTGAACGGTGACGTCGGCTCCGCACCGGGCTCGGGAGTCGGCAGTGGGCCGTCCGAGGAGGACCTAAGGCCAGCCAGGGCGCGGTCCCAGTCGCTCATGAACCCATCGGCGGAGCCAGTAGTGATGCATGCGCACACATACATGCAGCGCGACTACACGCTGCAGAGCAACCACGTCGGCTTTCGCGACGTGTGCCGCGCCATCCGCCGCTCCGCTTTTACAACCAACCACCTGCCCATCATCATCAGTCTCGAGGTACACGCCGACACGCAGCAGCAGGACGTCATGGTGGACATTATGCGCCAGGAATGGGGCGAGCACCTGTTGGAAAAAACAGTTTATCGGCTGCGACCCGCGCCTGCGCCTGCCTCAACTCGACGAGCTGAAAGACAAGATCCTGATCAAGGCCAAGAAGGCCTCCGTCCTCGACGACCGCAACGGAACCGCCGACTCGCTGGGAATCCCGCTGCAGAAGCTGAAAATGGAAGAGCAGAAACGGTCGGGGTTGTCGGCGGGCTGCGGCGGCTCGAGCTCCGACGAAGAGGTAGCTGCCGCCTCGGGTGCCACGGGGAACCGGCCGCTTATCTCCAAGAATCTGAGCAGCCTGGCTGTGTACACGCACAGCAAGCACTTCCACAGCTTCGACGACCGTGTGTGCAAGACGCCTTCACACGTCTTTAGCCTGCAGGAAAACAGGATCCGCGACCTGAACGCCAAGGCGATGGCGGCGCACAACCGGCAATACCTCATGCGGGCGTACCCGGACCCCGTCGCACGCGTCGACAGCGGCAACATGGACCCGGCGGCCTGCTGGAGGAAAGGCGTGCAGATGGTGGCCATGAACTGGCAAACGCTCGACAGCAACATGATGCTCAACCACGCCATGTTTGCCGACACGGAGGGCTGGGTCCTGAAGCCGCCGGCCCTACGGGGCGGCGACGGCATGATGGACGAAAAGGAGCTGGTGACGATAGCGCTGCTCAAGGTCACCGTCTTCGCCGGCCAAACATCCCGCCCATCAAGGGCAAAAACGACACCTCGTTCGACCCGCACATCAAGGTTGCCCTCCACGTCGAGGGCCGGTCCGACGCGCTCAAGGACGACATAAAGACCAAGAGCACCAGCCACCCGGACTGGGGCCGAGGGCGACTCGGTTGTCTTCAAGGACGTGCCCAACGTGGCCCAGGAGTTCAGCTTCCTGAGGTTCAGGATCGAGGATGACAGCACTCTCTCGTCGTGGGCCTGCTACAGGCTCGACCGGCTATTGCCCGGCTACAGGTTTCTCGACCTGCTCGACCCCAGCGGAAAGCGCACCGAGGGCAGACTTCTCGTCAAGATCGAGAAGGCGCTCCGCCCGAGTGCCGCTTAGACCGCTATCATTTCTTCTCCTACTTTTCTTGGGTTTTCGTTTTCTGGATATTGTTCTTAGCAAATCAATATACCCCTTGGATCTTTTTTTTATGGCTATGGCTATGACGTGTGCAGTGTTGGATAACAAGGGTCACTGATGGTGACCATCGAGGGTAATCTCTTTGGCAAGATTGAATATAGATGGACAGGTTTGTTCTGGGCAGGTTTTCAGCAGTCAGCATCTCGGTTCCTCGGACTTTGTAATTACTCGGGCTTGGGGGGTTGTCGGAGTGCTCGCATGACGTACGGACGGATCGGCTCGTTACAACCCACGGGCCGTTGGCGAGGCGCACGGCATGCAACTTGGTTGGTTGGGTTCAGGCACGGGGAGGGAGCCGCGGCAATGCCTGATCCTACACTCCACTATATTTTTCTTCTTTCTTTTTTTTTCTTTCTTTTTTTCGCAGGCACCCTCTCTCACTACCTCGTCGTATTCGCTTGTGTGTGCGCGCTTGGTGTTCATTTCCGTTGTCGTCGTGTTGTCGTCTTCTGTTATTTGTCCTCGGTGCCTGCTGGCGCTTGGTAGCAGATCGTTGTGATTAACCCAGAGATTTTGGTTTGTAGATCGAAAGTGAAAAAAAAAAAAAAAAAATGAAAAAACCACCAACTCACCAAACCTTCGAGGTTGATTTGAGTTCTTTTTCATGTCCAGGGGTTTAGGTTCATTGAATGCAAATCCTCACTGCCACAATCAAATATTACATGATTTAATCTACTTCTTTGGGGAGAGCCGGCTCACCTGCATGGATTCTTTGCATGGTCCGGGGCGGACGGTACGGTGCGTGCCCGCACGCTAGATCCGGCTCGGATGGTGTTGTATCATTGCCTACCTGTAGGCGGCACAGCTGGCGGCATTTCGTGCATGTGCTGCCCTTCTCCTTTCTCGTGTTCGTGCTCGGCCGGGGGAACCGAAAGACAGAGGCTCGGACGTGGTTTGTAGCAGCAAGCAAAGCAAAGCAAAGCAAAGCAAGCAGCGCCGGGGTCCATGTTGGAATGAGAGCGTGAGAGGGACATCGGCCGCCCGCCTGCGCCGCCTCCCCCGTGGAGCAGGCAGTGCCGGGACAGGGGACAAAGGACAAGCGAGACACGCCGTCCCATCTGGGTTTGCCGCGCCCTCCCTCCCCTGCAAGGCCCTTGCAGCTTCTCATCAATCTCGTTGCTTTTTTTATTTTTTATTTTTTTCCCTCTCGGACCGCCTCACCCGGTGGCCGTCGTGCGGGGCATCTAAAAGGCCCCAACCTATGTAAACTCTCGACGTATAGATGCATGGGGGTGTGTGTTAAGGGCGTTGGTCACTAGGACGGCGTTTCCCCCCGCTTAAATCAACGCATTCATTAGACAGCGAGGCCCGTGGGCGTGGGGGCTGAGGGTGACGGTGGGCTATGCCCTTGGGGCTGTCATGGGTTCGGGTTGGAGAGGGTGTGTGAGAGTTCTGGCTGCTGACCTTCGTCTGGTGTGTGCCTAAATGGGGACCGATGCCGATGCTTTTGCCTGACTGTGCCGAACAAGGGACTGAAAGCCACCGGCGCTAGTAGTGGGGGATGAGCCAAGATCACTAAACAACAAAAGTCGCACGATATCATCACCAGGGCCTTCGGGGGCTGCGGAGCGAGGCTATATCATTCGCTCCGCGGCGGCGTCTCCGTTATTGTGCCCCATTTCCATAATGATCCCAGTGGGTATCAGGCAGTGAAGTTCTCATGGGCCGTGACAGAAGAAATGCCGCTCACTGCCTAGAACAGGCATATGTATCATATTGTATATCCACAGATATATACGGGTCCATCAAGATACTTACGGGCGTAACGGCGGAACGGCCCTGAGAGGAGTCCGGGGGCAAAGGCCGGGAAGCGGCCGAGAACGGACCCTCAGCCGCGCTTCCGCTGGGAACCCCCAGTAATGTGTTTACTCCCTCGCTGTCATCTTGTCGAGCTGAGAAGAGGGGATCAACTATGTCGGGTCCAGGGACAGGCGTGCATCGACGAGCATATTGCGTCTCTCCGGGAGGTCAGGAGCCATGCGGGATGGGCCGTCCGTGCCATCTCCCCACCTTCGGTCTTCGGCGACCACTCCTGTGTTCATCCTCCATCGCCGGGCAAAATACCAGGGCTGGGGATGAATGTTTTTCCGTGTCGGCGACGGCGCACGGCGCTTAGGACAAACTCTCGACGTTGCCGTGCAGACCGTGGGCGGTTTAGCCGACGAGCAGCTGGGTACTTTTTTTAGTCTCCTGCAGCTGGTCTGAGGAGGAGCGGCCGTGGCTGCGGCGGCAAGTCTCGAGCGTCTTGTTAGTGCAGGAGAATCCAGTTCGAAGGCTGTGCACACACCACAAGCCGTGTTCGAAGGACGACCAACTACCCACCTAGGTAGTACGTAAACGAACCGCGTGCCTCCTGTTTTCGTCGGAGCAGATCCCCGGGTGGCGACCTCGGATGAGTTGGCAAATGGCGATGGTCTAAACTCGGCAGCCTCCGGGTAGTCCCTCACGCCCGATCGATGGGGGCCGCGCTGACGCATTTTCTCTCACCAGCCGAAAACTGCCAGCCTGCTTGAGTTGTGTGTGTCTGGACCTCGCAGCCGTGTCTCACGCCCTCGCAAGTTGCGGCACGGTGTACGCAGTCTGATCTAGTGGGAAGGTTGTCGAAAGAAAGAAAAGAAGAGAGAACAATCGGACTGATCGAGACGGTAGCTTGGGGCGTGTTTGTGTAACAGGGGTGTGTGTGTGTGTGTGTGTGTGTGATGAGGCTCGTGTGCCAGCACCAACAGGCGGCTGCCGCGCGCTACGCGGCAAAACTCCTGGTATCCGCCACCATGTCCTGCATCTCCTGGGATGCTGGCGAGTCAGGAAGGAGGAGCTGGACTGGCCGAGCAAGCTGCCAGTTGGCAGGGAACTTTATTCCCAGGGCCTCTTCTGTGGCAAAGCGTAAAACGAGGGGCCGCAAACAGGGACGAGGCAAGCTTGAGCCGTGGTCTTGCGCCCATCAAAAACTGTCTGGGATGGTGTCTGTCGCCTTTTCCGGCCTGGAGAAGGGCCAACGATTGGCCAGGATTTGACCGAACACGACTGTCGACCTCCGGGTTCCAGGGAGCCCCCTGCCTGGCCCATGTCGAAAGCAGAAAGGCCATTCTCAGCTGGAGCCGAATCCTGGCTGCCGTAGCGTACCCGCCAGCAGCGCCAGCCTGGGTGAAAGCTTGGCTGCAGAAAGTAAGTCAGGTGGTCTAACAGCTCGATGATAGGTTCTCTGCGCGACAACACTCTGGCGAGATCTCGTCAGCGAGGAGGGAGGAGAAAAGGAGTCGGATGATTATGCTGGCTGGGCTGGAGTCATGGACACGCCCCCGACCCAATGGGCTGAGTCTGCAACGGGGATCGTCCCCGATATCTTCAACCCTTCCGTGGTGAGGCGTTATCCTCGCGCGTGAGGGCCAGAAAAAGAAGAAGAAAAGGAGAAGAAAACGGTCTCCGGTAGGCTTGCCAAAGCGAGAAAGTCGGGAGGTCTCTCATGGATGGCTTCTTTAGGCTTGCTAACATGAGGTAGCCTGGCCTCACTATCCCAGAATAATAGCGCCCCTTGGTAGATGGGCAGTTCCCCGAATGTTCAAGTCACCACCTTTGGCTCGTTGGGGACCGTGGAGAAGGTTCAAAGGACCGGGAAGAGACAGCATGCGGGCCTCTCGCTCCACAACGGCATGGCACGATCTTACCAAATGGGTCGCTATCCACAGGGAGCCGGTGGCCAACGGGCGGGTGCAAGCTCGAGCTGGTCCACGGGCAGAGCTTTGTCGTCTGCTGCGCAGATAGAATCACTAGTGGATATTGACATGCACCCATTTCAGGCCGGTCTCGTCCTGTCAACTGGCCAAAAAGAACCCGGTTGGCGGTTGCAACAAAACGGGAATGCTTGCGAGTTTGAGCAGTCTCGAAACACAGCTAGCTGGGTGGTTTCATCCGACAGCGTTTGCAAGGACCTGGACAGCGGAAAGCAGCCATGAAAAGCGACCGACTGGTTAGCGGCACGGAACTTCTCACTAGGGGCGGGTAAAGCGAGTAGAAACCCCAGACGCCTGCCGATGTGAAATAAGTGCAGCTGCGAAAAGGCTAGCTCCGCGCGGCTTGCGAAGGCACCAGAGGCAGAAGATACCTAGAGCACCCTAGCTAGGCACGCTGGCATGGGAGAGGGGAACCGAGGGAAAATCAGTACAATAAAACATTGGCGTGTTGCACATCAGTCGGCATGCGCTGGCAATGCGTGTGCCTCTCGAGAAGAATAGATATCGGCACCTTTTCGGCACCAACTATTTTGCTGGGACTTGGGCTCGGAGAGGAACAGTGTGTGATAGGTCGGACTGGAATGAGCACTAACAGCTTTCAACTGCAGCCCCTGACCAGCTGAACTTGGACTGAACGGCCACAGCGGCTCGCCTCTGGCAATAATGGGATGGGATAACGAGGTCAAAGACAGCGATCGACGTGCGACATCTTGGTGTGACGGACCTGCCAGAGCTCGAACCCAGTCAGTGATTTCCTGTGCTCGCTCCCCAGAGCCCCATCCGGGTGACACTGCGTCAACAAAACGTACGTGGCTGCCATGGCGAAGAGAGCAAGGCTGGATGAACACGGTCAAGCGGTGGTTTATCTCCACACTCGATGCATGTGTAATCTATGGGGGGTGCAGAGCGGCTGCAGATTAGATATTTAGGCTAGAGTAAGACGCGTGGCGTCCAAAAAAAGAAAGCTAAAAAATCTCCGAGAGGGCAAGGGAGAAGAAGCAAAGCCACTTGCAGATAAGGGAGGTTCGCGAATCGGGGCTGTCATCCAATGCCGAAGGGTCAGCCATCATGCGCTCATAGTGCGCCGGCACATTAAAAGCGTCGAGGCCTGGTGGCCATTCAGACAACAGGGCCAGACGAGTATGTTGCTTCCCCGCCAGCCAGGCACTGCCAGGGCTGCTATATCAGGGGGTTCCGGGATGGGAAAATGAGGAAGGGAGAAAAGCAAAGACGCCGAGGCACGCAAAATGAGAAGAGAAAATGGCGCCCATATCATGCCCACATTTGGGCGCAGGGATCAAAGCAGCTCCACAGATGAGGCTGCTGCCGTCTTGATGGCCCCAAATGAGGGGGCTAAATTGTCCCAGCTTGGGCTTTCTTAGGGCCATGGTCGGACATATTGGCCCGCCGTCTGACCAAGGCAGGCCAAACCAAGAGCTAGTAGTCCCGGCAAACGCAGCTCGTCGGGGATTTTGTTGCGGATCAGAGCTCCGTCGTATTCGTTTGGGCAGGGTGAATATTTTAGTCCACTGGACCATCTCTGCCTCGCCACGACTTGCCGTGAAGACCGCCTTGGGTCGCCACCGGGGCAGGCTGCTCCCTATGCCGGAGGATGGCGGGTGGCACAACATGCAGGTATCTAAGGTACCTAGGCAGTTAGTTTGGCACCCAAGTGTGACCGTCTGGACGCGGCCGGGCGGGGGCGGCTGGAGGCTGGTGACCTTGCTCAGAGCAAGGCGGGACTGTTGCCCAACCAAACGAGCAGAGCGACGGTGCCACGAGAGTTGACCGGCTGATCTCTGTCCGACGGCAGCACCAGCTTTCGTAGGCCAAGATGCCGTGCGGGCCCGGCCGCCGGCGGAAGAGGGCCGGGCCCGGAAGGAACAACTGGCGGCCCAAGCCCATATATTATTGGTTTTTCTTTTCCTTTTCATCCCCCCTTATTTTTCTCCTGGTGGCTTCGGAAGACGGTGTTTCGGTGGGCAAGTGCAGAAGGCCGCCTCACACTGCCCCTTTGTCTCATCGTCCGCTCGCCTTCATCGGCCCATGTCGAGATGTTTCTGACGCAACCGGTCAGCTTCCAAGACCTAGATTTTGGGCATGGAGCTGACCGGTGAGCGACGCAGATACTGGAAAAGATATATTGCCTTTTTTTTTTTTTTTGCCTGAGGGTCCGCTGCGACAGGGGCGAGTACCCAGAGACGAAGCGAGGAGAGGAGAGAAAAATAAATAATAAATAAATAAAAAAATAAAATAAAAAGAAACCCTCAGTCGCAGCAGCGCTGGACTTTTGGAACGTCGGCGGGGATTGGCTGCCCCAGCCAAAACTGGGGTCCAAGAGCCGGCCAATCGAGGCGGCTGGGTGGGCTACAGTGGAGCCAGGGCTAAAACTCAGCCTGGGCTGCTCCTTCCAGTTTCTGCTCAGGTTCCAACGGCGGGCCCCCCTTCCTATCAGATATCACAAACCTACCGTCGGCGGAGGACAAATGAAAATGGGCTCAGCACAGCTGCAGCGTGTGCGTTTTCCCCCCTCCCTGCTCCGGAGGTTTGTCTCACCCTTGGCGTTGATGGGTCATGTTTGAATGTCTGGTCCCAGGGCCAATTTTGGCTCTGGGTCTGGTCTGGCTTTGGTGGTTTTGTCTTGCTCCTGTTTTCGCGGCAGGCGACTTTGGGAAGCGAGAAATGTCAAGCTGTGCGACCACGCAAGGTTTGCGCGCGCGTAGATTACATATTCCTTTGCCTACCAACAGGAGGGAAAAGAGAGAAGGCGCGCCCATCCACCTCGGTACCTTTGCAAGGCGAGACCTTCCTCTGGAATTGCTGCCCATCCGGGTTCCTGCCTCTCAACGTCCATTTTGCAGGTCGCACCGCTTTTCGCCTTTGCTGGTGTGTCCACGCCCGTTTAGCTCAGACTGGCCAGCGTGCGTCTGCTTTTTTGACGTGCGGGAGCATGCAGCCGCCCTTTCCTGTTTGTCCTGAAGGAGAATGATGGCAAACGCCCGTGAGCTTAACCTCCTTCTCATCTTCCTGGGGGGGGGGGGGGGGGGGGGGGGGGAAAGCAAAAGAAAAAAAAATAATATTAATAAAAAGCCTCTTGCCGCGACACGTCCATCACGAATTCCTTACGGCGTTGATACCTTGCAAAAGGGGCCCAACGCGAGCAAACATGGGAAATGCACCATTGGAAATGGAGCCAACAGCACCTTGGGCGGGTTGGCTTCGTATCGCTTGAGGCTGTTGTTGTTGCGAGTGCAGCCAACTGCTCCGCGCCAAGCAGCAGCACCAGCAAACGTGCACCCGCGGAGCTACCCAACCCAAGTACCGGCAGGCGCCCATTGGCCGCGGCGGCCGATGCAACCCTTAAACGGGGCTCTTTCGGGAAACAACCTCTGTCCAATGGCCTCAGATCCCAACAAGCACGACTATTCGACCGCAAACGCCATTGTCGACCCAAGCACGGACAGGCGATCGGCTGCACGGCATCACTCCCACGCACACCACACTAAGATGCTGTTGGAGGCTGGGTCTAGGGGGAGGCGACACTGCACGAACACACTGCATCAAACACCGCCGGGGCCACGCTTTCCACTCCTCAATTCGTACAAACATGCGAGGCGAGTCCTTGCCGGACACAGCACAGCCCGATGCTGTCCGTCCCCTGGGCCGGCCTGCTTCGATGTCCAGTCATCTCTTTCTTTTCGTCAAGGCTTTCTGTCCGCACGACACCCCCCGGCTGCGGTGTGTGCAGGCGGGAGCAGCAGAGGACCGATAGTTCCGCTCAGATAATGCCGATGCCAGTGGGAGTAATACCGCCGATAATATGGAAAACCTGCCAATAATACCGATTACGGTGATGATGATGCCAGTGATCCTACCCACGATGCTCACGATGACGATAGACGGCCCGCCTGCAGCACAGCAGTGATGAGGACCTGTCCTTGTTGGGGGAAGAAAACCGCCAGGGTGGGATGGCACGATGATCCTAACAGCGAATCACACCAAGATCCTCAGGTCCTTTTTCATGTTCTTTGCTTTTTCACTCAGGCCCTCTGTTCCTCATCATTTTCTGATTTCTTGCCCTTGCACGTAGGTTGACCGAAAAAAACACGGGCCATGGCGCACTGTGGGTTTTGTCTGTGCTTGCTTTGCTTTTTTGGCTCAGGAAGCCCCAGGCCCCATCTTATATCAGCCCCCCACCCTTGCACCCTTTGGGCTTGGGCTCCCTCACGACCCACCCTTTCGACCCCCCTGGTCGATCAGATCGCCTCTACCAACCCGGTTAAAAATTTAATGGAACCCTGCGGCACACCATGCCCTGCACAGGGGAAAGAGATGGGGCCCCTGCCACCCTACCAAGTCTGCTCACGGTGACTGGTGCGAGGTGAAAGGACGGGAGAGAAAAAAAAAAACATCTTGCTCACACACGCAAGCACTAACCCACCTTTGCCAGTGCTTAACTCCGCTCGTTCCTTGCAACCGCCTGCCTAGCGCTGTGACCCCAATGGTGTGCGGGTTGCTCGCTGGGACCTGCTGATCTGGGGTGTGCATGGATAGAACGTCAAAAAGTTGCTTGACGGATTTAATTGGCTCGGTTCAGTGTGGGCTCAAGGGCGGGAGTCTGATGGACAGCAGGCCAGCGTTAAAGTTTTGGCTCCTCGTTTTCTTTCCCGTTTGGCGGTTCGGTGTATCTCGAGTTTGCTGGCCAGGACGGCGTCGCCGCGCTCCATGTTGCTCGCCCGGTCCCAAGCTCATGGGCTCACTGACGGCGAGAATTTGGCCATGCCCCGAACGGCCGCCCCAAGAGGCGCCAACCATGGGACGACACTTGGATGATGATGGCTCCCACGGCAGACCAGTCACTTTTTGGCTCGTCCGTTCGTTCTGACAAACGTCCGCTGGCCCGGCGCTCCCTTTCGCTGCTCGGTCGCAAACGCTAGCCTGCTACATACTCTAGCCCGCGCCAGGGCTTGACAAGGTCAGGCATTCCACAATAGCGCCCAGCGCGCAAGTCCACCAGCAGAGAGCACGAGCGCCAGCCCGGAGATATGGGGTGGACTGGCACACCCCCGGCACCACCACACACCACACACCACACACCGCACACCGCACACCACCCAATCCACACACACCCACCACCCGACCACCTAACACGCCCCCCCACGGCTGTCCTGGAACCCCAGCCAGAGGAAGAGCACGACCCCCAACCCGTTCCCTGTCCACCTGGAAGGTAGAGGGCGTATACGTCTGTACGTGCTGCAGTACGCCATGCAAGGCACGTAGGTCAAGCACCAGCCGGCCAGCACGTAGCGCTCCCCTCCTCAAATTCTATTCTATTCTGGTTCCGTTTCGGTATGCCTGGGTTTGTTTTATTTTATCACTTGCCGACTGGGTTCTTTTTTTTTTTCCCCTCCTTTTTTTTTTCCCCTCTTTTTTTTTCTTTTTTTTTCCCCCTCTCCCTTCACCATGGCGATAACCGCAAACAGAATAGCCCAATTGCCGGTGCCTGGCCGCCTGCTGAAGAAGACCAGCCGCTTGATGGGTCGTCCGGGTGCTAGGCCCTTCTCCACGCCTCCTTCGTGACAAGGGCCTGTCCCTACCTAGTACCAGTACCTAGCAGCGGACCGGGCGAAGGAACAGGCAGGTCGGACGACACCATTTCATGATCTGCTGCCGTTGATTATTATTTATTTATTTTCCTTTTTATTTTCCCTCATGCTCATATTTATGATCAACTGCCAGCTCGGCGCTCCAGCAGTCCCATCTTTCCTTTCCTCCTCTTCCTTTTTAAGTATTATTTTCGATTCCGGTCCGTGCCACCCTCTTCCACTGCTAAACGTCTAGCCCAAGAGGGAATGTTAGCCAAACCAGGAACATTTTTTCAAGGCAAAAAATAATAAAAAAACTCTCAAGGGGGGTTTCTTTTCCACAAACGCCGAGCGAGGTACCTGGCTGGCATCAGATGGCAGATGGTTCCGCACCAGCGCCATCTCTCCCGCCATTTTGGTTCTAAAAGCAAGGCCCCTTTCTTCTTGGGCTGACTTCGTTTGGGGTATCCCGCTCCCGACTTCCATCTTGGTCCGGTCGTCTAGCTCTCCAAACAGGGGACTTCCTCGTCGGTAACCTTAGTCGTCGTATTATCTCTTCCCGCACCTCAAATTCTATCCTGCTTGTATCCTCCTGCCCACATACGCACGCCCTTGGCCGTTGTTTGCGTCGCTGGTCCCGCCCAACGAGGCCGACTGTCTTGTCCTCCCGTCCGCCACGTCGAGGGATATATAATTTGGACACTCGCTCCCCTCTCGTCCTCCTCTCGTTATCCAGATCGCCACCAGCAACAACAACCTCCACTCAGCAAGACTCGCTACCACCTCGACTTGCAAGCAACTCTCCAATCTCTGTTTTCCATACCCCAGAGCAGTTCCAACCGCAACACGCCTTCGAAAGCGCCGACGACTAGCTCCAGACCCTCAGCTACAGCAAGACAACATCACCAACTTTTCCGGGACGCCTCCAAAATGGTTCAGGTCCGGCACATCATCACGCTCCCCAAGCTTGCTCGGCCCGTCCCGGCGCCTCTTCCCATGCCTCCCATGGAGTGCATTGGTAGCGTTGGGCCCAGCATCCCATCCCGCCCCTCCTTCTCACCCCGAGCGGCACACAGCACATGCCAGGTGTAAGCGGGATCATCCCATGTCCCCACCCCCTGCCTGCTGTCCCAAGCCACACAGCCTGCCACGGCCTCTTGGAACAGACTCTCAAAGACTGACATTTATGCTTCCAGCTCCCCGGAGTGCGCTGTCCCACCTGTGCCTCCAAAGGCAACGAGGTCTGGGTAATCCCAGGACGGGCCTGTGGCTACTGCGGCACCCCGTGCTGCTAATTCAGGCTGCTCCAGCCAGCTCTCCCACCAGCGCCGCCGACCTAGCACGAAGCTAGGCCACTACCTCTCCCTCCCACCTGCTGTACATCATCATATGCATCTGGCTTTCTTTTTCAAGGGATAACCGCAGTGTCCCGATTTCATTTTTCCTTTTTTTTTCTTACTGTCACTGGCTCACACGGGTTTCGGAATGGCAAAAAATAAAAACTATCATTGGGGAACAGGCTCAAAACGGCAGGTTGGTGTAAACGGAGGCGTCCCATACAACGGTTACGCATAATCTTTATTTTCATCTGGACTTTTTTTTTTGTCGTTTCTTTTTGTCGGCTGGGGGGTTGAACAGCACGTTTCCTCCGAACACATGACTAGATTGGCTCATACCTTCACCACTTCCTTTTTTTCACTGTCTTCTCTCGGCGTTGATAGTGAGACACAGGCTGTCTGACCCGGCCCTGGCGAGCGACGCCTGACTCTAGGATAATAACGAACGGAAGACTTCTCGCCACCCGCTCAACAGAATGACAACCTGAGGACTGATTTTCATCTTTGCCAGGCGCCCAATATGTGATGGACCGAGGTGATGCTGCCCAAACCATGTAGCCAAGAAAGCGGGGAAGGCTGCCGGCGGCACCTGGCTAGCCCTGTGCGGTTGACAGTCAGCCTCATGCTGCAGCTGTCCCTGGTGAGGTTGGTGGGCAAGGGAGCGCAAACTGTGGCTGCCCTGGGGGTCGAACAAGAAGTTAGGAACCCAAGTAGAAGAGTTTTTTTTTTTTTTTTTTTGTTTTTTTTTTAAAAAAAAAAAAAAAAAAAAAAAAGTTAACTTAAACAAAAATGAAAGAAAATATATAAATAAAGCGACACCCTGCCCGGTTACACAAGAGCCGGACCTGCAACGCCCTGGCAAGCGCCCCGTGCTCAAAACATCCCTAGCTGGCACCAGGGACCCCGTTAGGCTCTGAGGCGTCGTCGTGTACCCCGGGGAGAAAGATAGAGCCCAACCGAGATGCGTACTCCCGCGGAGGCGGTACCTGGTGATTGCTAACGACACTCCATCGCGGCGAGATAGGAGCATGTAATGATATATGGGTCGTGGTGGCACCTCGACACAGCAGAAGCGGTGTTACACCCGGCTCGCCTGGGGTGTTTTAGAAAGCGACTAGAAAGAAACAGAAGCAAGTAAACCGAAGGAAAAAAAAAAAAAAAAAAAAAGGACACGTGAGTGAAGGATGAATTGCGTCCGGGAAACGGTCATCGCCGGTCGCCGACCAAAGGCGTCGGGAATAGGAGGGTTGGTGGAGGAGATTCCGTGCGGAACCCGCTCTGATGGGGGTGGCTGGAAGCCGCAGAGAACAGCACGAATCCGCAATATCCAGGGCTCCAGAAAGGGGTGATGGGCAGGTGGTGTTCGGGGCACGGACGGCACAGAATTAGCGATCCCCGCTGGCTGCCATTTCAGAAGCGTTTGGAAGCAGTCCACAGCGGCCGCCTCAAAGGCATGACAGGCACCAAATGGGAAATGGGGGCGCAAGGGAGAGAGGCCTTTCGGGGACTTGGTTTTTTTTTTTTTTTTTTTTTTTTTTTTTTTGACAGATCGAAACACAGCATAAGCTCAGCAGCTGTCGAGAATCCTCAATCCGCCTCTTGCTCCACCGGTCTCGCTCAGTCATGCCATCCCATTTTGATATGATATCACTTTTTTTTTTCTTTTTCTCCCCTCTCTTTCTTTTTCCCCAGCCCCCAGCCCCGGCTGCAGGGCAGCACCACCAGCATGAACGAATTGATTTCTTCTTTCGGGGGATCGACTGAGAGCCACGGCGCGTCGACGGCGGGTGGAACGATTCTGCCAATACAAAATACAATTCCAATAGTTCCTCGTTTGCCGTCGCAACAGAGCCCGGGCACGCGGCGGCGTTCAGGGGACCGACGGGGCGGAGACGGGGCTGACGGCCGCGGCGTGGCCAGGTGAGCGAGGCCTGGGGTTTGGGTCCTCTCCTGCTGCACGAGTGGGCGCTACGCAGGACGAGTCCGGGTGCTTGGGAATGCCCCAAGACACGATTCCTTTCCTGGCGTGGCGCCCACAAGGAGAAACAAAAACGGACAGAGTGAGAGCCGTCGCTCAGCGTGCCACCCACCACACCCCTTGGCGGAGGCGGGCGGCCAGCCAAGTGAGCGGCCCTTGAGTGGTGGTCCCAGAGGACTCCCGAACTTAATGGCTCCCAGCCTGCATGAAGACTCAGGCATGTGACACGCGAAGGCGCGGGATGTTACGTCGCCCGCTTGCTGACGCTGGACCCCGTCTCTGGGGCCCCTGTCAATCTCCCCTGCTCCCTTGGGGCATTGAGAAACTGGGAAAAGCAAAACAAAAAGAGGGAAGCCATCCATTACACATAAAAAAGAGGACCTCGGCGTCGGTTCTGTCCAAGCTGCCCGGTGCGCCGAGGGGCCACAAGAAGAGACTGGAGGAGCCTTTGAGCGACCAGAGAGATGGGACATGATTTCTGGGTCAATATCGACTTGCCCCCTCAACCGCTATGCCGTGCAGCATCCATGGCGCGTGCTTGACAGCAAGCAGCAACCGCATGGCGGCCCAAGCGTCCGTCATTGACGGAAACGTCGACCGTGCTAATTCCGATTGGAGGACGCTGACACCCCGCGCTGACTCGCGCGTTCCCCACCTCAGTCTGGTTCAAATTGAATTGAAGCTTGCGACTTTTGCCTGGTGGTGGCCCCTGGTATGCTATCCCTCCTCCGCCCAACGAACTTTATGATCGGAGCCGGGCAACACTCACTCGCATCGTCCCGCAACTCGTCCCCTGGCCCACACTGCGACATACGACGGGATTAGCATTCGTGCGCGAGAAGAGCGGTCCTGCAGCTCCGCTTGCCTGACTGGCCGGGTTAAGTTTTTTTTCCTGCGACAAGTAAAGGAAGGCGACGCAACGCCAGGCAGGGATAAGGAGACGAGGAAGGAGGAGAAAGAGAAGGGCTAGGAAGGAGGGAAACAACCTTTCCCCCCTCTGCCAAAGATGGCGCAACCTATCACCTTCCCCCGGCCGACCTTCGCCAAACTCTCCCCCCACCCATTCCTCCTCGCGAACCTTCAGCCAGCAGACCCCGCGGCCGCGTCACCCGCCCGCACTAACGGTCGCGCCCCGCGGGAGCCGCGCCCCGTCAACGTCAACGCGGGCTCGCTGTCCCACGCCCACGGTAGCGCCGTCGTGCGCGCGGGCGACACCACCGTCATCTGCGGCGTGCGCGCCGAGGTGCTTCCCGTGGCCAACATCCCAAACTACCGGGTCCCGCCCCCGAGGCCAGACGACGATGGCGACGCGGATCGGAAAGAGGAGGAAGAAGAGGAGGGCAGGAAGGAGCTGCGCGACTACGACCTGGTCGTGCCTAACATCGAGCTCGCGACGGGATGCGCGCCGCAGTTCCTCCCCGGCGTACCGCCCACGGCGCTGGCGCAGACGCTGAGCAGCAGGGTCTACTCGCTGCTACACGCTTCTGGGCTGCTGGACGCTGCGGACCTGCGCATCTGGGACGAGGGCGGCAGCGGCAACAGCAAACCGGGCGACGATGAGGAAATGGAGGAAGCCGACGACGGGACGCGGCAGAAGCCACAGGTCAAGGCGTACTGGGTGCTCTACATCGACGTGCTCTTCATCTCATTCGACGGGAACCCCTTCGACGTCGCCTGGGCCGCCGTCGTGGCCGCCCTGCGCGACACGCGCCTCCCCCGCGCCGTGTGGGACGCCGAGCACGAGGCCGCCGTCTGCCCCCGTGGGGACGGCAACCTCGGCCGCCCATTGTCCGTTCGCGGCCTGCCCGTCGCCTGCACCGCCGCCGTGTTCCGGGGCAAGGATGACCCCGACGCCGCGAGCGGCGACAACCAGTACTGGGTCCTGCTCGACCCGGACCGCCTTGAGGAGAGCCTGTGCGACGAGTTCGTCACCGTCGTTGTTGACCGCAGCGCCGGCGCCGACTGCGGCCGGGAAGGGAGACGAGGGTCCTGAGCTTGCTCAAGACGGGCGGCACGGCTGCGGGGCTAGACTTTATTGGTCGGTTCGTGGAAGTCGCGGAGAAGAGATGGCAGGAGGTCAGGGGCATCATGAATGCCAAAGCATGAGAGAATGTGTGGATGTGACTGCTCGGTTGTATGGGCTTGGTTGGGCTACGTTTGAAGAAAGGGGTGATAGACAAAATTGTTGGTAATGATACCCAAGAAGTAGAGACGATGATTTTACTGGTGCTATGGTTTCGTATCACTTTTTTTTTCAATTTTTCCTTCTGGCCTTTAACTGTTGTAATGTCGCCAGACATCGGGGAACGTTGGTGTTTTAGGAGCCAACAGCCTGGAAACGTTTGTCGGTCCATCTGGCTGCCATCTACGTAAATAGGCCGTATTGTGTGTGGGATGATACCGTCTTATAGCCTACCTAGGTAGGTAGCTAGGTAGGCATTAAAGCTCCGGAAAGTGATTACATTGTGTATCCTCCACTCTTTTGTAATGCGACGATCATGAATAGCCTCACCAAACTGCGAGGTTGTTTTTCTGGGCCAGACCGGATTACATAAGCGAGCAAGGCTGCCGGGCTCAACACGTGATTAATTGCATCTACGAATCGGATCCACTTGCGGTCGAGCACTCTCCGCATTCAAAAGGCATGAAAAAAATTCCTTCGCTGCCCGTCTCTTTCCAAGCCTGCTCTCCTTCCCGACAACAACTCCTCGCCGGCCGGCGCTGGTCTCCTTCACGCCCGCCAGAAAAGCAGGCGGATGCCAGTCAGGTAAGAACTCTATTTCTATTCCTTTTGCCAACTTACAATGGCATCTTGCCTCTCTCCTGATGAGAACAATTTGCGATTGATTCTACCAGGTGGCTCTCTTTCGCCGGAGTAGCTAGATCTGGTAGATATATGACATTCAATTTCTTACATATTCTGAACCTTCGCTTTGGCCTCTCTTCTATTGAACCTTTTCGCTTTGGCGAGATGTCAGCTTGCTAACGAACATCCATTTCAGACTCAGTCTCAAAGGAACTCAGCAACATGCCGAGGGCAGTGTCACCTTGAGAGGGCTGGAGGCCGCGCTGTCGCCCTATGTCAAGGCTTGGAGCGTTCGAGAAAAGGACGGGTTGAAGGCAAGGGCTAGATCTGTATATTGTGCTATTCTGAATAGCTTATTTGCCATGGTAGCGGGCGCTACTAGATCTATGAGAATAATTGAACATTTCGCCTGCCTGACCACCTGAAATCTCGGCTGTCCAGCGCCGTTTTCCTGCCCGCATCCATCACTGTTGTCTTCTTTGCTGTGCCTGATTTTTGCCCCCAGTAGACCTGTGGCTAATGTGACGTAGTTGCGCCACATCTTCGGGGCCCCCCACGCCTCAAGCTCCAGAGAGCTCTAGCTTCAATTCCAGAAAAGGAAGCATCGACATCATAGCCTTGAGCCTCAGCTCAGTCCAGAGCTCCAACGTCAAACGTCGCATAGCTATCCCTTTTTGGCTTGCCCTCGACCACATTACAGATCCAAAGTCGCAGCCATGTTCCGATTCGTAAGTTGACCTTGCGCAGTTCCTCGAGCTTGCTTTTGGCACTCCCATTTTACCCCTCGTCGCTCAATTGCTGACCCCGTTTGCGCCCGCTCCCGACGCACAGCACAAGCCGCTCGACACCGTCACGCTCTTCCACAAGGCCAGCTCGCCGGCCTCGATGAGGGTCGCGGCGCTGCTGAAGCAGGTGTCGGCGCAGGCGACGGCGACGGCGACCGAGGACCAGGCCAGCGACCACACACCGCAGAGCCAGCAGCACCAACAACGCGCCGAGTTCGATCTCCAGATCACCGAGGACGCGCCCACGCCGGACCAGCTCAAGACCATCCTCGAGTACATCGGCGCGCCCTCCATCGGGGCCGTCATCAAGGGCGCCAGGACCGAGAGCGACGCGCTCAAGCTGTACAAGCAGAAGCCCGACAGCTTCCAGTGGCCCCTGGTCGTCGACTGGAACAACGGGAGGGCGGCCGCGGGGGCGGACGAATCTCAGATCCTCAAGATGCTGAACGAGCTCAACAAGGAGGAGTAGGAGATGGGGTGGTTTGTAGTTCTCTGTTTCTTGCATTGCATCACATAATGAAGCACGTCGACTAGTTGTCACAGTTGACCCTGTATACCATCACACTCCATGTTTACATATTACCTCCCCTCAATCATCCAAAGCCTCAGATATGCGTCTAGAGAAAGCTCGTCGTGATGTTGTACCCCAGGTGGTACTAGTGAAATGGGCGGCTTCCCCTTGCCCCTCCTCTTGCAAGTGCATTGCGGTGCCGTGATCCGGTTGCTGACATGATGGAGTCATCTACTCGGGGTTCTAGAATATCTTGAACTTCTAACATCTGCTGGGTTAGATGTGGGGTCTTTTGCATTCCCCTCTCCCTTGTGACTTGACCTCACGGCTGCTTTTTTTGTGCGGCTGGCTGTTGGCCCGGTGGCTGCAGCTTGCCGTGCGTGGTTGTGGGCAAACGGGGGAACCGCCTCGATAAAGACGGCCTTAGTGTTCGCCCGGCCTGCCCCGACTCTTTGTGGGTTTTGCGGTGTGTTGAATACTGTCTATAGACCTTTCTTGGCCTTTGCGGCCCGTCTGTGACTCCCTGTATACGGCTCCTCTTGCTGCACGCTGTACTGGTAAATCTGGCGGACCCGACTCTCCGGACCTTTGTAATAGGAGCACCGGAGCTTCGGCCGCTCGACATATTGCTCTCAGATCAACCTCACTCTCCTCTCAGGTCGCCTCCCCAGCCCAGCCTAATGTTTTTGCGAGCACACATGCTTTCTGTTGCCCTGTTCTACTCCCCTCCATTTTCTTCCTTTCCTTCCTACCCTCTTCCCTTTTTTTTCTTCCCACAACCAGCCACAACTTCTGTCTTCTACACAAATCCCAACCCAACTTCCATCCTTCCATCGGAAACCATCAACACCTAACCTTCCTCATTACGCCACGCACTGGAAGCGGTTGGATCTCGCGCTATTATACGCTTTCTTCTTTCCCCACAGCACATATCCCGGCTGTCGACCTGTCGACCGTCATCTGAGCCTTGTCTTCGCTGCTCTCGGCGTGTACAGCAACAAGATATCTTCATCAGTGCAGGGCTCTGATCTTCCAGATCTTGCGCAGATTTCCTCTAGCCTTCCCCCATCCATAAGGGATCACAGCTTCTACTGCCCTGGCAGTCTTGCTGTCCTTGCGCCTCGTTCTGTAGGCACCCGGTCCATCACCCAACAACTACTCTTCACATCCGCCTCACCTGCAGAGTCACCTCTGTTGTCTCCACCTCTTTCTTCTTTTTTCTATCCTCGCACTTTGATCATTTTCGCTGCCACACCTGCTGTCAACATTGTGGGCAAGATGGCGACTGCTGAGAACGGCGCCGCTCCCGCCCTGGAGGCGGAGCCTGGTCGGACGGAGAAGCGATGGGATACGCCCATCGAGAACATCGGCCCAGATGGTCCGCTCGGCCACCCTCACCCAAAGTTCTACTTCACTTGCCCACCAGAGCGCAAGTACATCTTCTCAAAGGCCCATGCTGAGGGCAATGGGGTGGTGTACAAGCCCCGTCCTCTCGAGCTTGATGAGAATGGGGACCTGCCGCATAGAGTCCACACGCTCGCAAACAACAGCTCGACCTGGAATGAGGCCAACAACTACAGGCAAATGTATGCGATGCAGGTGGCGCAGGTCAAGAAGCGCCCAGAGATCTATGAGGATCTGTATGACTATTTCGACGGTCAAGATCTGTACATGATAGGCGCCTACAACGCCTTCAACCTCATCTCGACGCTCGCCGACCAAAACAAAATCCTTGACCCGTTCATCCAGAGGGACAAGAAGATCGTGATGGAGAGCTTCCTTGACGAATGGCTGGCCACCAACCCCGAGGCCGAAGGTCGTCTGCTCTCGTGGAACTGGCAGACGGACTCGTCCGCGCGCGTCGTCTTGGATGGCTACGACACCGTCCCCGAGCTGGGCAACTTGGAGGACGACGAGAAGCTGATCTTCTCCGCCATCATCGCCAAGCGCTACGAAAAGGTGAAGGCCGCTCGTGCAGCTCGGAGCGCGCGGCTGAACCCTGTCGTCGTCAACGGTTCGGGCGATGTCAACTTTAGCAACTGGACTACCTCTCAGTGCTCCAACGGCGGCGGAACTCCCCGCCGCAACAACGACTTGAGTGAGCCCAGCTACTATGCGTCTATCTGCTTGGCCAGGAGCCTTTTATGCACCTGGCACATTACCTTGCTGACAAACAAGACCCAGGCAATGCAAACGCATCGGTTCCTCTGCCCGCTGCCACGGCTGGCCCCATCTCCTCGGTGCGTCCTGAGGCTGAGGTGCCCATGGTCACTGCTGCTGCGCCCGTAAGTGCTTCAAGATACATTTTCAATGGAAACTATACCGTCAAAGCCCCGGGACCGGCCTACCCCAGCCAGAACGGACCGTCTACCGACTGCAAGCATCCATCTGCCACAACCTTCTCGCCCCAGGCGTTTCGGACGAGACATAGGCTCAGCTATGAAAATAAACAGATGGCACGTGGATTCGGCACAGGCAAACCGGAGCATAGGTCACCCAACGGCCAGTCACCCAACAAGAAATCGACTACAAAGCCGACTCGGAACGGTGCCCATAATGGAGGTGCTCAGTATCACGGCGGCCACAACCCGGACACCACGCCTACCAAGCCTCCTCGGCATGCGCCCATGCCTGGCCCCAAGGGACGTATGGTGAGCAACACCTTTCCCAGCCAGGGCCATGCCAGCTTCAACAGCCAACCGTCCATGCCATATGACCTCCCTCAGCCTGGGTTCCCCCATCAGCCTGCTGGTCATCAGGGCGGAGTCGGCCGGGAAATCTCGACCATCGGTATGCCGGGGCGTTCTCCCAACCAGGCCCCACGCACGATCAGTTTCCACGGGGGTGTCCACTCGCGGACCGTGTCCAACTACCAGCAGACTAGCCCGCCTCACAACCCGATTTCCGGTCAGTTCCAACAGACCCCGAACAGCCACTTCTCGAGCTCGCAGCGTAGAGCCTCTGGCTCTGGCCCGTCCACGAAGAGCGGCCTCGTGCGAATGGAGCGGGATGGGCTCTCAGCGATCAGCAAGATTCCATCCATGGGCAGAAGTACGTGTACAACAAGACCAAAGGCAACACCACCGGCGGCCCCAAGCCTCGCCGGAATAGCACCCTGATTGCCCACAGCCCGGGCACCCGTAACCAACAGGCCGGGAACGGTAAGCCGGCGACGGCTGCTACAGCAAACGAAGACACGAAGCATCCCAGCCAGCACGGCGGCGGTGGAAACGGCTACGTCAAGCCGCCGCCACCGACGAGGGAGACGTGTCTCAACTACGATATCCCAACACGGAACCTTCGGTGGAGTGCCCGTGCCCGACATGCACCCAGAGGAGCCGCAATGTCACAGTGAGCGTCATGGGAGGGGGTGGCCTGGAGCGGAGCGATGAGGAAGCTCTGCGCAAGCACTTTGGTCAGTGGGGTCAGATCGAATATGTCATATTCCCTCGCCCTCCTACCGGGTTCCATCACGGACTCCAGGGCGGCCATGGCAGACCCACCAACCGGGCATACATCACGTTCATCTCGGATGCCATCCCTCCCGTTGTTGTCGAGGAGGCCCACGGAAAGCTCTGCCCGGGAATCCGCGGGGCCCTGCGAGTCTTCCACTCTGCGTGCTCGAAGCACTTCCGCGGCGTGAACTCGCCTCCTCATCGTCGTCCTTATAGCGACCAGTCTGCCATGACTGGCCCTGCGCCGCACTACCACCAGCCTGGACACCCGAACATTGCCGTGGTCTTGTCGCCGCCCATGGCGCCCCCTCACCTCGCTCCCGGCGGAGGCAATTTCGCCCCGTCGCATCCACGACCGCTCCCAATGCCTCCTATGGGCACTGCCGGATTCGATCAGGGTCTGCCACAGTACCCGCAGCTCGGCGATCAAGCGCACCAGACCGGAGAGCAGCCGCCCATCACTGGCCCTCTGTCGCTCCCTGCGCTGCCTCCACGGCCGGCTGCACTGATGCTGCCGGCGCTTGGTTTCCCTGACGGTGGGACCTCGGCGACTTCCCAGCAGCTGAATACGCCTTATAGCAAGTCCGCCAGCCTCCCAGACCTTCCGACTTCTGTGGAGTCGAGCGAAGCCAAGCAGCCCCAAGAGAAGCAGCAAGAGTTGCCTGAGAAGAGCCAGCCCTCGGAGAGGCCGCAGGAGAGCGGCGAGACCCAAAAGACCAGCCATCCCAGCCCCTCCAACGGTCATGGCCCTCAGGCTCGCCAGGACGACGGCAGCCTCTCGCCTCCCGGCATGCATCGCGGCCTTACTGTGATCATTTCTGAGAACAAGGTTGCCACACCATCCCTCTCCACTGGTAACTCTACCATCATCATGACACCTCTTGGATCCGAGAAGAGCGATAAGAGCAACGATGGCACTACGCAGCCCGCCTCCCAGCTCGAGGTCCCAGCCTTTGCTGAAGAGAACAGCGGCACCGTCGTTGTCCACCGGCCTAGAAAGCCCCATAGCTATATCCCCAAGGAGTGGCGCACAGATACCAGCACCGTCGAGCCCGGCCGTGCTGATGGGTCTGATTCGGAGCCTCTCCATGAAGCCATCCGATGGCGGCCAAGGCAAGGAGGGAGAGCAGGAAAAGCCCGCCTACAAGAAGAAGAACAATAAGAAAAAGACCAAGAACAAGACTCAGGGGCCTGGCAAGAGCTCGCAGGATGGACAGCACGGGAATGACGGACAGAACGTGCCTGCTGCCGATGGATCTGCCACCGGCACTGACGCAGTCATCGCTAAGAAGAACACGGCAAACAAGAAGTACAAATCAGGAAAGTTTGCCAAGCGCGGCCACCTGGAGGATCTTGCGTCTGGAAACACAACGGCCGAGAGCCGCGCCGCAAGCCGCGCAGCGACAACCATCTCTTCGGGTCGGTCTACGCCGGCCGTCCTCAACAGGGCAGAGGAGCCGCAGGCAGACAAGATGCAGAAGAAGCAGCGGCCGCGGTCTGCCACACCTGAGCGCGAGAGCAACAAGACCGACAATGCCGCTCCCGCTACGGCGCAGACTCCCGAGAAGAGCGGAGATGAGGGAGATGCCGACTTGATGGTGCGCAAGAACCGTGTTGACCGCGACGACGATGCCGTTGGTCTCCTCACGGCTACCTCGGCAACACCAAAGCACTGCGGCACCAAGTCTGCCGACCCGGCGTCGACAGTGTCGCCCTTCGCGGCGCAGAAGTACGAGATTGACAGGCTGAACGCGGACAACAGCCGCGATTCGTCGGCCTCGACGCTGAGGGCGGCGTCCCTCAACAAGAACAATGCGGGCCTGGCGGCCACTGCCGATAACAAGGATAAGCTTCACCATATCCGCAGCGGCTCGACGCTCCCCCGCGGATTCGACCCGTACCCCCGCGTCCCCACCATCGCTGCGCCGCGCAGCGTTGCTCCTCCTTCTACTGGGGGCAATGCCACCACGGAGCCTGCTCGGGTCAAGGGCAAGGCGGTCGAAGGCGGCCAGGAGCCCTCTCCTGCCGCCGATGCTGCGGCTCGCCCGGCACAGACCGAGCCGGCCAAAAACACGCCGCCGACCACGCCCATCTCGTCACCTAGGATGACAAGCGCCACCGCCGCGCAGGGCGCGCTGCCGCCGTCACCGCCTTCCAGCGTGAAGTGCCAGGCGCTCAACCCCACGGCCAAGCCCTTCGTGTCGTCGTCACCGGCGCCCAAGATCGCGGTCCCGTCAGACGGCGGCCACAACGCCAACAATGACGGCAACAACAACAACAGCTCCGGGAAGAAGAAGAGCCGCAAAAACAACAAGAAGGGCGGCGCAGCGGCCCCCACCCAGAACCGGCGGTCGAGGCCCGAGTCCGGCAGAGACGGCAAGGGTAGCAAGGGCGGAAGCGCTGCCGGGTCGCGTAGGCAGCATGACGAAGAGCTTGCGAAGGGCGGTGGTCACTTGCTGGTTAGGGATTTCGCCATGCACCAGGGACATGGCCATGACGAGGAGGACCAGCTCGGTACAGTGCAGCTGTCGGCGGACCAGATTCCCGAAAACTCCACCGAGCTTGGCGATTATCTCGTGACCATGGGCAGCGACGACACGAGCATGCCTGTCATCGTGAAGAATGCCATGCAGCGCGTACCACCGCAGCAGCAACAGCAGCAGCAGCAGCACGACGACCACCAGCGCCAGGGCGAGCAACCGCAGCAGCAGCGGCAGCAGCGTGGCCAAGGCTCCGTCGCTGCTAGAGGAGGAGGAGGAGGCTACGCCTCGGCAGCTGCGGGGAAAACCGCGCACCAGCAGCAGCACAAGTCGCGCCCGTCGTTTGGCTCTGCTAAGGCCTGGCCCGCCCTGGGTGCCGAGAGCAGCAACCACCAGCAGCGGGGCAACAGCCGCAACAACAACAACAACAACAACAACAACAACAACGGCCGTTTTGCGAGCGGCAGCGACAAACCCGCGGCGTCGGCGGAGCGACCGCGGTACCAGCAGCAGCAGCAGCAGCAGCAGGCGAGAAACCCGCCAGCGTCACCTGCATCGTCGACCACGATGAGCATCGGCAGCAACAAGTCGGCGACAGTGCGCGGCAGCATGAAGGGCAGCGTCGGCGGCAGCCTGCGGTCCGCTTCTCCTCCTGCTGCGGCTGGGGCTGCGGCTGGGGCTGGGGCCCCGTTGCCGTGGGCCAAGCCGCCCACCCGGGCGCACTCGTCTATCGAGCTGACCAAGGCGCTGAAGGATCACCAGGCGCGTGTCGGCGGTAGCAACAAGAGCGCGGGAAGCAAGGCATGAAGGGGAGGTGAGAATATGATATTGAGATGGTATCTTTCTGGGCTGTTTTCAGTGGGCCCGTAACCATCCTGAGGGGACAGACGGCTAAAGGGCGGCGCCAGAGCAAGTCCTCTTGTTGCAGGCTCCTGGCAGGATATGAAGAGATGCCGTTTCGAGGGGGGTATGAGAGAAAGAGAGAAAGAGGACTGGTTCCAAGGGGAGCCCAGCTGTTGTTGGCAGGGAGGGCATGGAAATCGATGCTTTTGCGTCCCAGATATGCGCCCCTCCAAAGCCTGTATTTATTGTACTGAGTATTCCCCATCTGGGCAGTCGTTAGGGTATCCAGACCGGCAGGAACATGCCGGTCGAAACAATGGCAATCATGTGTCGATGCATGCGAGAATCTCCAGAATGCCAACATGTGGCCATATCTGCATCAAAAGACTCGAGAGACTCTATTCACCACGATGCAATAAAATGCGTCGGCCTGGCCTGGCCTGGCCTGGCCTTTCCGCGAAGCAGGGTGGCAGGAGAAAGGGTGGATAGCCGGCGTTATGTACAAGTCGCCGACGGACCTCCTCCCCCTCTATCCGATGAGATGACCCGTTTTCTCTCTTCCCCTACGCCTGCTTGACCAGGTTCGTCACCGTGTCCTCGATCTGCTTGTCCGACAGGCCCTCTAATGACTGGCTCTTCTCGACGCCGAGGTCGTACCTCGCGTAGACCTTGGGGAGGGTCCCGGCGGCCTCGCGGACCAGGATGGGCGTGTTGGGGTTGTTCTTCTTCATGGTCGGGTATGCCCTGTTGAGGAACGACCTGTCGGAGGAGCAAGTGTCAGCCCGCTGTGTCTGGCCTCTGGTCATTGGGCTAGCCCCTCCTCCGCCTCCGCCACCACTATCACCAGATCTCGCTCCGACATTCCCTGTCCCTCTCCGAAAAGCCCCCTCCAAAGTTGGCCGCTGACACCAAGCCTCCCAGCCTCGTCAAAGCTAGACTAACCTCACTCCGGCGCTGTGCTCGGCAGTCTGGCAAAAGAGGAAGCGGACCTCCCTCAGGCCCTGCGTGAAGGCGCGTACTTGGCCGACATTGGTGCCTCTTTGTTGACTATTTGGCGGCTTCTCGGATCTCGCACGAGCCTGGCTTTGGGCCAATTGGGCGGTTTTTAGCAGCTCGAGGGTGGCGGAGCTGTCGTCGTTCGGTTCGGGCTCGGTGCCGCGATGCGTCGTCAAAAGTTCTGACGTCTATCCCGAGATTCAATGGCGCGCCGCTGCGGCGGGCCAGTCGAGCTCGTGCGTGCGTGCATAAAACGCACGGGCCACGTTGGAGATGCTGCACAATTTTGCCCAACAGCGCGGCTCCACCAATTCCATGCCGTCCCATCTCCGGGCCCCCACAAAAAAATACTCCCCGCCGATCCCGGCATGATGGGGAAAAGAAAATCGAAGAGTTCAACGAGCATCGCCTCCGTCATTCCATTCGCTGCCATCCCTTTTCCCTTTCGAACCTCCTTGGCTGGGAACTGCGAGCGCTTGATCCCCGAAAGAAAGGCAAAAGGTACCTAGGGTAGTCTGGAACCAGACCAATTCCTGCTCTACCGTCAAACCAAACAGACCAAGGCTAACCTGGAAATTCCGTTGAGCTTTTACGCAGAGTCCGCTCGTTCCGGTCCGGCGCTGAGTCCCTCGTCCTCCCAACCAAGACGAAAGCCAAGCTGTCAGCCGCGTAGCTCAGTGTCACATACACACGACATACTTGTCTCTCTTTTTTCCCGCTCTGCGCCCCTGTCCGCCGGGTAGACGACTCCGACTCCAAACGATACACACCACAGCCAAACAGAACAAAACAAAACAAAAATGTCCTCGGCAGCGTCCACTATTGCCCGCTCGGCGGCGCGCCCGGCCTTCCGCGCGGCCTTCAGGCGGCCGCAGTTCCGGCGCGACGGCGGCAGGCGGTGGGAGAGCACGGCCGGCTCGGCCCAGGCCGGCCCCCAGCAGAGCTGGTTCAAGCGCATGTGGGACAGCCCCATCGGCCTCAAGACGGTGCACTTCTGGTAAGTTTGGCTGATCCCCCCGGGGAGGCGCACGCGACCCCAATATCAAACAAAGGGTTCTTTGTCATGCTATGAGCACGTCGGACTGACCCGGAGTTCGTATAATTAGGGCCCCTGTCATGAAGGTATGATGATATCATGGGAAACAAACCCCCAAACCAAGCCCCTCCTCCGCGCCAAAGACGACGGCGTCACTTCGCCCTCGAACCCTCCTCTCTCCATACAGGGGCGTGCACATCCCAGAAACCAGAGCGCTGACCGTTGTCGCAAACCACCACAGTGGGCCGTCGTCCTCGCCGGCATCTCGGACCTGGCCCGCCCGGCCGAGAAGCTGTCCCTGACCCAGAACGCCGCCCTGACCGCGACGGGCATCATCTGGACCCGCTGGTGCTTGATCATCAAGCCCAAGAACTACCTGTGCGATCCCCTCCCTCTCTGCCACTTTGAGTTCTGATGGGTATGTGTGTATGCATCACTAACAAACGACGCCTGTACACACAACAAAAGGCTGGCTGCTGTCAACTTCTTCCTGGGAATCGTCGGTGTCGTCCAGGTCAGCCGCATCATGCTGTACCAGCAGTCGCTCAAGGCCCAGGGCGCCGGCCCCGGCGCCCTGCCCGCCGCGGCCGAGGCCGTCGAGAAGAAGGCCGCGGATGCCAAGGAGGCCGTCAAGGCTGCCAAGCCCTAGGTCTTTTCCCTTCGTCTTTTGCCTTTTTTTCTCTCTGTCTCCTTTTCTCGCGCGAATACTTTAGAAAGTCGGGCTCCTTCACCTGCCGCGGTAGGTAGATGCAGGCGCATCAAATGGAAAGAAACTTGGTTTGCTGCCCTCTATGGACACATGTGTGGTAGTTGTTACCGTTCTGTATCAAGGGAATCAGGGGCACGCATATACACAGGACTACCACGTTGTAATGGATCGAAACGTTGACCTAAAAAGATGAAACGAAGAAACAATTAACAACACGCACGGTACAGGGGCTCGTCACGTTGATGTTTCTTGCTCTCACTATCTTTCAACTTGCATCCTCGTCTCGACGAGGATGCTCTCGGCAACCTCGGCAAACAGGCAATGGCCAACCCAATTCGCATATAGGTGGTAACCTTTGTGCCCAAATAAAGGCTATTTCTCATTTCTATGCCACACGAATGAGATCAGGTCATCCAGTGTCAACAGTTCCACTCCTCTGCAATAACGTGGTGATGTCTTTTGTTCTTTGTGACAAATGTCAATTTCTGCTATTTTCTTTTTCTCCATCGTCACATTCTCTTGTACCCTCCATTGTACCTCAGGGGTATATCTCTGTCGCCCGTCCGCCTATCCATTCTTATTCGCTCCTGAAAATTTCATGACGGCAACTTCTGGAAGAATATTATTATATGGCACAACGATCCGAGCCCAAGAGAAGGCCGCGTTTGAGAAAAGAAAGTTAAAAAAAGGGGGGGTGGTGTCTGGACAAAGGGCGTCCACCATGGGCCATCATCGGTGATGTGCCAGCAAATTATAGAAGCTCCCCGAACCCCAGGCCACAACGAGCCAAGCACCATCCAGCGCTGCGGGAAGGTCGCGGCCGAGATCGCGTCGGAACTTGTCCATCGAGCTGTTACAGCTTGGAGGCACGCGCTGCTCACATGACAACACACTCGCCCTCCTGCTTGGGGGTGCTGCGTGAAATGCGCTCACGTTGCCTGGGCCCATTTTTACCTGACCGCTTGAGGTCTTCGAGCCGCTCGCGCGCCTTAGGGAAATCTTGGGCTAGAGGAGGAAAGTGAACAAAATGTCAGTGTGCTGCCTCACCTTGAGGAACGCATTTCCTGCGAACATGGGGAGTGCATGCAGGTGGGTGGACAAGAGAGGGAGAGGAAAAGTCAAAAACTACTCACCAGCAGCGCGCCAGTACCACCTCTTGGCGTCTTCCATGTTCGCCGGCACGCCGATGCCAACCTCGGTAAAGTAGCCCATGGCGTACTCGGCTTTTGCAAGACCCGCGAGCGCCGCCTTGCGCGCCCAGAGGTAAGCCTCGGTGTCGCTCTGGGCCAGCACGCCCTCGCTGCCCGTCAGGTACCAACCCGAAAGCGCCAGCTCACTCTGGTGCTCTTCTTGAGTCGCCGCCTTGGAATACCACATGATGGACAGCCTCGGATCGATGGGGCAGCCCATGAGCCCGTACTCGTACGCCGCTCCCAGGCGGAACTGACTGAACTTGTAGCCCAGATCTGCCGCCTGCTTGAACAGCGACAGCGCGTACGCCTCGTCCCGCAGAATCGCGTCGTTGGGCTGCGCGCTCTCGTACAGCAGTGCCAGCTCGTGCAGAGCGTGAGGGTTCTCCGCATCCGCCCGCTCTGCAGCCCGCTTGAGCCAGCCTACGGCCTCACGCGGGTTCTTTGGCTGGCCGAGCAGACCCTTGAGAAGAATCATGCCGACCTTGTACATGGCAGGGGTGTCGCCCAACATGGCCGCCCGCTTGTACCACTGTATCGCTTTGAGCGGGTCCTTGCGCGTGCCTCCGCCCTCCTCGTGCCCGATCTCGCAGCAAACCGCCGTCCGGTATGCCGCCGCCGCGTTGCCCAACTTGGCCGCCGACTGGTAAAGCGTAAATGCCTCCTTGTTGTCGGGCTCAGCCCCGAAGACTCCGCGGCCAAGGCAGTCGGCCATAAAAAACATCGCTCCCGCGTTCTGGACGTGAGCTAGCTTCTTCAGGATCTTGTGAGCGTCTGTCGCGTACCGATCGCGCGCCTTAGCCCGCCCCCGAGGATCTGGTATGCTGGGCACCAGTACATCCATGGCCTCCACTAGCCTCTTGGCGAGCTTGAGCGCCGAGTCCTGGTCGTTGGGATCTGCCTTGATGATGCCCCTCAGCGACTCCAGCTCTCCCATTGTGACGGGCGCCTGCGCCTCAGCCTTCTGTTGCGGTGGGCCGTGGCTGATGGATGCAGGGGGTGGTGGAGGCATGTTTGCGTTGGGCGGCGTGTTGTTGTATTGGCGTATGGGAGGTGGCTTGTTGACCATCTGGTTGGCCAGCGAGTTCGGCATCAAGCCGGGCCGTATAGGGGCAGGATGTGCTGGTAACGAGTCCCCTCCGTTCGAGCCCATCATCATGGGCGCTGATTGTGTCGATGCGCCGCTCCCGTGCCTGGTGGGCGCAGGGCCATCGAGGCCATAACCCTGAGGTTGTCTGGGATCAAAACCGCCGGGACCGCCACCAGGACCGTTCACGGGACCGCCGGGCTGATATGGCTTGTACTGGTCGGGATAGCTGGCATGTCGCCTACCATCTCGAACACAGCTGCCTGGGGCTGCCTCAGATCGGGCTGGGACTTGGTCCTACTCATTTCCGGATGCCTCCCTGGGCCCCGTTGCTCCAGGCTGGGGCGACCCGGGGGGAAATTCTGGTCTAACGAGGGCCGGCCATTAGGCGGAGGCATCGGCTGGAAATTCGGCCCGTCAGACATGGACGAGATACGGTTGTCTGGATACTCATTTTCCTGAGATCCGCCGTAATAATCGTAAAAGTCGTCGATAGAGGCTGACCTCTGCTGACCCTGATCTGCGTAACCAGGCCCGTCGTATCCGCCGCCGCCTTGGTGCTGACCACCTTGTGGCATTGGCGGAGGATTCATCGGGGGATTCCGCGGAGGGCCACGCATGCCCTGTGCTGTCGATGGCCGTGACGGCAGAGCCATACGAGGTCCCGGCCCGCCGGGTCCTGGCCCGTTGAATGATTGCGTGTCGGCGCGCATAGGGCCTGGCGGGGGGCGCATACCGCCACCTCTGGGATCCACGTTCGGCATAGTCATCGTCCGCGCAGGAGGCCCAAATTGGCCTTCGTCTTCGTAGTTGCCACGGGGACCGTATCCTTGGTCGGGGCCGCCCGGGCCGCGCGCGCGGATCCGGGTAGTCGCCTTGGCTGTATCCCCGCTGCGGAGGAGGGCCACCATGAGGCCCGTCCAGCGCCGGGTCATTGCCGCCCACTCGTTCTGGTGCCAGTGCCAAGCCTCCCATCCGCTCGATGATCTTATTCTCCTCATCCAAATCTGTCTTGCGGTTGTGACCAGGAAGAGCCGGAAAGGGGCCACCGCCAAAGCCAGCGTCCTGAGGGCTCATCGGAGGGCGATTATTGCGGGATGCTGTCCACAAAACAGTCAGATTTAAGATTTGGGTCAACAAGTGGTGCGGGGCAGGCGCCGTGATACGTACAAGCCGGGTCAGCGGTTGCAGACCTCTCCATCGGACGACCAGGTCCAGGCGGGCCGGGTGGTCCGCGCCCCGGAGGTCCGTTCTGGAATCCTCTACCAGGTCCCGGGCCAGGACCGCCGCCGCGCGGGGAAACGGCCCGCCTCGCCCTCCAGGTCCGCCAGGCCCGCCGGACCCTGGAAATGGACGACCCCTCCCAGGTCCAGGTCCAGGTCCAGGTCCATTTGGTCCAGGACCCGGGCCGCCGTAGTAGTCCTGTGGAGGGTAGTTTTGTGGTGGCGGTCCCCTCTGGTAGTTTCTGTCATCATACTGGTCGTATTCCGGTCCATAACCACCGCCGCCGCCGCCTCTCCCGCCGCCGTAGGCATCGTATCCATAGCCGTCATCGTAACCGTCCTGATATTGGTCGTACTGCTGGGGAGGCGGAGCGGTGTACTGTCGCTGAGGAGGGCCGCCTGGGCCCGGAGGATACTGCCGCTGAGGCGGTGGTCGCGGGGCGCCCGGTCCCGGGCCGTTGTAGCCGCGCGGGGCGGCTGTTGATAGCCGTCGTACGACATGCTGAAGAGGCGCGTGCGTGTTTTTCGTCGGGCAAGCTATCAATCGTCTCTCCGTTCGCTTCTCCCCGCTCCGCCAACAGGGAGTCAAGCGAAGACGCCGATTGACGGTTGGTGTGCCTTTGAGCCCCTCCCACTGCTGGTATGGACAAAGGGCGTAGCGTATGCAGGGACTGGATTAAAATTCGTGGGGGGACGCCTTCGCGGCGAACAATTACCCTCGAGGGCGGGCGCAATCTGCCGCAAGCAGCGACGGGAGTCGAGGCAGCCTAATCCAGCCGTCACCGGGTAGTCGCTGTCGTTTGCTGAATGGAGTTGGATTTGGATTCTGGACAATGGGCGAAAGTGAAACCTAAGAAATCGATTGTTGTGGTCGAGGTCAACCCAAACTTGGTCCAGGGAAGGCCCAGTTTCGAGCCGCAGCAGAGAAGCGGGCGCTGTGGCGGCTTCAAGGGGAGAGCTGCAGGGGATTTAGAGGTGCTTCTGGCGTGCCAGATGGTGTTGTTGCTTCCTGTGAGGGTGCTGGTCGGTGGCCGAGGTTTCGGCCCAAAGCTGATCGACAGTTTTCGGCAGGGCTCCCACGGAAGGCGCGGATGGGGCTGCAGCTGAGATGCGAGCGTGCGCGGTCTTGGGTGGGTTCCAAGGTGGCAAGTGATTGATTGCACGAGGACGGAAGGAGTTGAGAGATTGAGCCCTCCACAGCGACGCTGTAGAAGTGGCTGCTGGAACGCAACAAAGGCCCGTTAAAAAAGTGGCCGCGTTCTGAGGTGGCAGGGGCACAAGAAGCGCTCAGAAGGATAGAGGCACAATAACAGGAGCCAGAGCACGGCAGACAAAATAATAATAAAAATAAAAACAGCAAAAAACGAGCTAGAAGCAACCGGATATGAGTGGCACGCAACGGCCTCGTTTTTTTCTTTTTTTCTTTTTCTGTCCGATGCGAAGCACAACAGCCCTGGCCCCGACGGCAACGGCTTGCTTGCTCTCCAGGTCAAGTGGATGTGGAGGAGGCGAGGTGGAGGTGGGCTGGGAGGCACGAGCGTCAAGCGAGGGGTTCTGGCGGCCGTTGAAATTGCCGGGCCCCCGGCTGGGCGGGCTCAAGGGCTGGTCGGCCTGTGCAAGGGGCTGGGACACCCTGCCGCACATGTCTCCGCTGCCGAAGCCGCCTGCGTTCTAGCGCGGGCAAGCACGGGCACGACTTGGGCTCCCCACGCGGCCAATGACGCTGCCGCCCAGCCACACCCAACATGAACGTTGCTTTGAGGCCAGTCACACCCGACTTGTTCTGCCCGCCTGCCCTTTGGCTCCAGATTCGCCTCGCCGTCAATGCCTTGTGCGACGCAGAAATGCGCCGACACCGCAGCGCAGAGCAGAATCACCGCCCATCAAATCACCTCAAGTGCAGGTGGCATCAGCAGCTAAACAGCGCAGCGCCCGCCGTCCCTTGATGATGTCGTGGTTCCCACCAGGGCCTGCCCTGCTCATGCAGCCCGTGCTGATGGCAAGTCAGCGTTTCCGACTCCCAAGTCTCAGCCCACACTTCCCTTGCTGTTGCTTTTCCCCTTGCGCGTGCGCCACGCCGAGCGAAACAGGGCCCAAGTCACAGGCCCCGAGTTGGTCTTTTTTGCGACCCCATGATCCCTGCGCGACATCGTCGTGTATCCACTGAGGCACTCCCCAAGGGGCCGGGCGGCCTTTGTTGGTCTCGACACCACAGCTCCGCGACGATGACGGGGTCCATCAACATATTGAAAGCCTTGCCCTGACAGCACATGTGGTTGGGGAAACGGCCCTGTTCTCGGCGGATTTTTGCCTTGCCCGAGAAGCGTTCGGTTGAGCAGATGCCAACGAGCGTTCAACTTAAAACAGAGCAAAAATACATTAAAAACTAGACATTCTCTCCAGAGCGGCCCCATCCATTTTCATCTGGCACCCCTGATGATCCGAGAGACTCCCGTCCGACAAGACAAGGGCCGAGTTTGCCTCAGCTGCCAAAACACCAGACAAGAAGTCTACCTTGCCTAGTAGGGACTATTCTACTTTTCTCGACTTTCACAAGACAGAACTCTGCGCGCAACCCGTCTTGACACGACTGCACCTAAGCAGAAACATCTTGTCCTCTGGTACCTGCATACATCAGCTAAAGTTTGAGCCCCAAAACCATGGCGCCCGCATGGATTCGCTGCCTCATCTCGGTCGAGGCCTAGCACTGGAGGCTAGAGAGGTCCCTAGGGGCAGGCCAACCCGATACATTATTGCTCGTCCCCCATTCATGTTTTGGTTCTGCCTAATTCTACTGGGCGGTATTTTCCCCTCCCGTCTCGGGCAACCAAAGTTGGCGCCTTTGTACATACACCACCGCCAAAACCATACGGATACCGGAACAGCACAGGATACAGGAACAGGAAGGATACAAGAGGAAAGTGTGTCAGAAAACATGAATATGGAGGTATGATAGATGCCGATGTATCCGTTTAGGGTCAGCCCGGCCTTTGCAACAGAGCACAGGAAGTATTGGCTAGAGCCACAGTCTGCATCCAATCCAACCCCTGGATGCGAGCTTAAATATCTCCCATCCAAACCCTGACATTGCAGTGATCAAAGAAAGCTTCAATGCGTCGTCTTCTTGTCATGACGACGACTGAAGACTCTAACTGTTCGTCCAGCTACCCGCGAAGTCTGATCTCTTCGCTTTCCCTGCCTCGAAAAAAAGGGGGCTGACCGACCCCCAATCCTCGCAAAGGTGGGGGGCCACGGGACAAAAAGGCATACTACCATGACCCTGGCACGCGCCTGGGTGTGCACTGTATCTGGTGGTGGGTGGCAGATCTCCCGTGAAGCCGTGCCCAGCTCCTCGTCGAGAAGCCGGGTGGCTGTGCCGGCTCAATGTGGAAGAAGAGGCCGGGGGCGGGCAGACAGCCGTGACAGCACACACAGCCGGCCGACCCAAGCACCACCCATCTTTCCGGCAACCACATCGATACCTGCCTGCAGGGGTCTTGTGTGGCTGCGCCCGGCGAATAAAGTGATGCATTGCGGGAAGGGTCGCGGGCGGGCATGCATGGGGAATTGGACGGGGCCCAAACCCGGGAGGCAAATCTTTGGTTCGGCCTATCAAGCCGACGGTATCGTTTCCCAACTTCGAATTCTCAGACACGATGGATGCCCAAACAGTAAAAATACGAATGTTGGTTGGGTCGGCCCTGGCCCCCGGATCCTGCCGTGCCATTGCACACGTAGAAAAGAACAGGGCAAAGTGTTCCGTTGCATCTGTAACAATTGAAGGCATCCATCCGTCTATCCACCGAACAGACGCCACGTGAGACGAATCATGAGCCTTGAGTTTGTCGCACACGACAAAGTCAAGAGGTCTCCAAGGCCAGCCAGTCCACGGTCACAGCATTTGCAAACCTTGTAAAAAGGGCACAAGGGGAATGAAGAAGAAAAAAAAGCCTACGAACGGACAGGCCGGAGCCGCCGAGAGCCGAGAGCGGACCGCCGCGCGTCCATCGGCCTTGGAAACTCCCAAGCCTGCCGTCTCGGCACCCCCACATCTCCACTCGCTGCCCTCTTCTTATTTTCCTTTAGCCTTGCGCGCTTGATTTCGACGACGATCCGGAGGCCGCCATGGGGTCCATGACGACATCCAGCTCCTTCCATGGTCGTCTCCCCGGATGGATCAGCAGGAGAGAGAGAGAGAGAGAGAGGCTGAGCCGAGGGGTCACCTGGCTACCTACCTAGGCACCTATGCGTGCGCCAAGAAATAACGCGGCTGGGATTTTGGGAGAAACGCGTTCCATCCCAAATTGCTAGCCTCGCCGGCCCATTCCAACCAATGGATGACTGCGTTTGGTAGCCTGGGGTTCAGGGTTCAGAAAATTGCCACCCCCTTTTGCTTTGTTTCCATTTCGCCGTTTCGATATCCAGAACCCAAGAATCCTATTCGCCCTTCCATTTATAATTTGTTTCGTTGTCAAAACACGGTTCGTCCGCAGAAATAATACAGGTGCAACCGCGCGACGGTGGTGTGCCATGTCGGTCTGCCTTGTCTCGGCTCTACAAAGTAGCGCAGCAGCCGCGCCAGAAATGCCAAAGAAACATAGGACTCGCAAACAGTAGTCCGCCTGTCGTTCACTCTGCTACAGTCTCTCGTGTTACTATCCAATCCTCGGCCCAGCCATCTCACCCGCTGGTTCAAGCCTGATGGTTTCCTCCTGTCGCCGCGTGGCCTCGAGCACTGCTGGATTATGAGCCCGCTTACGGTGCCAGTGGTCCTCAAATCAGCACATCAGTTACTGGGGGCGTGAGGATGGCAGCAAATTACCGGGCCCAGCTGCTTTCTGCTGGAGGTCCAGAAGCATCTGCATAGTGGTGGCGAGCTGGGCCACTTGCTCCTTCGTCTCTCGCATCTCCTGCCTCATTGCGTCGATCGCGGAAAGAATGGGCTCGTGGGCGTCGGAAAGCAGCCGGGCCGTCTCCGTCTTGGCCATCGCCCTCTCTTCCAGCTCCGACGCTTGCTTGTGCATCTTGTAGAGCTGCGAGACCCTACTGTCAAACAACGAGCGCGGCGAGGAGAAGTTCTCGAGATAAAGTTGCAATGCAACGTTTGGCTTCTTGTGAAATCGACTGTCCATCTGGCTGTGGATCTCGATCAGTATGACGATGGCATGCGCAAACACGTCCGACAGCGTCTCGGACAAATCGGTCTCATCATCGCCGACTCTGTGTCCCTGGATGAATTTCTCGTGGTGGCAGACAATGCCGTTGATCTGCGACCCTATGTCTTGGAATCGCGGCGCAAGTGTGTTGAGGAGAATCCACGTAAGATTCAAGGGAACGAAGCCCCCGTCTTCAAGGCCGATGGTACGGGTATACTTCCCCCGGGCGCCGGACTTTCCGTCCTCGAGCCCGCCGATCAATGTCGGGCCGGACGGGACCGCTGCCCCGGCATCCGGAAAGTGAGCAGTGGCATAGCGGTTGTAAGCAACACACATCTGGAGGACCGCCAGCGGTCTGTCCAAGACAAGCCACCGCGGCCGCGCAATGGGCATCGCCAAGGCCTCCTTCTTCAGAATGCGCTCAACGTTCAGCTGGGGCAGGTCGTCGAGCTTTCGCCGTATCTTCTGCCAGACCCTGTCCCAGAGTCTGACCTGCGCCCCCGAAAGGCTGAAATGAGCCCCATGGTCGGCGACAAGACTCTTGAGAAAGGCAGGAGCACCCCTCGCCAGCGCCATGTGCACGACATTCCCAAAGAGTTTGCTGGGCGCGTTGACGTCACACTTGTAGCTAGAGAGCAACATCTTGCGGACGCCAAGATGCCGTCGAGAAATCGCAGCGTGCAGAGGAGTGCCCAAGATTTCGTCCGTGTCATTGACATCCACTCTATCCAATATCTCTTTGAGCAGCGAATCGTCCCCGAGGTCGTCTCCCTTGGGTCGATACAAGTAGCACGCGAGCTGGGCTGGTTTGTCAGCCGGCCCTCCCGTCCAGGAAACGGGGTCAGTCCTGTTCAAGACTGATCGAACCAAGTCGAAAGGCTGGAGAGCAGGGGCACCGAAGATCTGTGTTGCCATTGCGACGCGAATGGCGTAGTACAGAGGATCGGGTGCCTTAGATCGGCCAGCTGTCGCTGTCCTATCTTGGCCAGTGGCTGCCAGATCTTCGCGGTCGTATATCTCTACCCACCGACGAAAGGCATCGATATTTTCGGGGTCGAATAGGGAAAATGCCCGGTCCATTAGACTACCGAGGGAGCCGTCGCTATCCTCCAGGGAGAATAGATGGTCGAATCCATGCATGCAAGCGTAGTCGAGGAATATGGCTGTCTGAGCTTTAGAGACTGGTAGTGTTGGATCCTGGTCTTGCTCTTCTGTGCCGAGGGTGCGGTTACTCCACGGAAGCATTCCGAAACACTCTCTAGCGAGTCTCTCTTCTGCTCTTCCCTTAGCAACGAGCCCCGCCTTTGAAAGGAGGTCCTCGTTTTGCTTCGGACTTGAGGTAGCGTCCGGGCAGGTGAAGTGCTCAACCTGGCCAGCGAGCTTGAGGCAGACGTATGCCCAGACTGAGGAATGTGAAACGGTCACGACCCCCGAATCCGACACCTTGAAGAAGTTTTGGCAGGCCCGCAGCGTTTTGGCGGCCGGGGCATTGCCAGCCTCGCCTTCGTGTAGGGCGGAATACTGCTTCCCTTGCAAGTCGCCCCTCGAAGCCAACACCCACATGAACACACGCTGAGCGGCTTGATCAACCACACGTCGCTCTCTTTGGTTGGTGCCGAGTGTCCTGTCGTAGGCCTGGTCGTAGATTTGTACCAGGTCCTGGAGAGGACCGCGAAACCGTTGCCCTTTGATTTTCTGCCACTCATCCACGATCTGGTTGGCTGTGTTGTCAATGTCAAGAATCTTGTCCAGACATAGGCCTGCCCAAATGAACCTAAAGTTTCAATATCATCAGTAGGCGTTCGTAGTCAATTTGGTGTGGATATGAGTAGGAGGCTTGGTGTTGACGAACATTCCTTCCGCCTTCTTAGATAACACACTCGCAATGTTGTTTGATATATCCTCACTGAGGATCCCGGGCCGATCCCTGGCGAATGCGTCCACTCTTGCTTGAATAAAAGACTCCATATCACCGAGGCTGTTGCTTCCTCCGGCGACGATCGTCTTCGTCGATGAGAAAAAGTCGGTCATGTGAACAATTTCTTGGCTGCTGAAGAGCAACCGAAGTTTCCGCGGCTCAGCCATCTGGTTGATATCTCGAATGGCCCTTAAAAGAGTGCAGTGATCCACAAGCCCGTTCAACCCGTCGATGATGATGGTAGTAGCCTGCCGGCTGTTGATGACTTTGACGAGAAGGTCCTTGACATCTTCAAGCCCCAGAGGGACGTGACCTATGGCGCCGGATTCTGTCGACTTCTCGAAAGCCTCCTCGACTTCCTCAACCACTTGGCTGCGGTCCGGCGACATCGACAGCTTCCTTAGGAGCGCACGCAGGATGCGGGCCGCTCCCGCCTTGTCGAGCGGGCCTCTCCCGCCTTGTCGAGCGGGCCTCTCCCAGACTCGCCGCCGCCACTGCCAGTTGGGTTGGTGCTGCAGTAGAAGTAGGCGACGTCCCGCTCCATTCTTTGTCGGAGCATCCGGTCAACCACCAGTGCAACAAGAGTTGACTTCCCAGTGCCCAGGGTTCCCTTGATCCAAAGCTGGCCGCCTCTGCCATCTTCCCACTCTCGGTATGATGGATCTTCGAAGAGCCAGGCCCCAACGCTTTCACGTCCGGAAGGCAGCTCCGGACTTTTGTCGCCGTGCAGAGTCTTGACGTCAAGCCACTCTGCGATTTCACGGACGAGTTCCTTGGAGTCTTTCTTTGCCAAGTTCGCAAGCACTGCATCCAGGTCATGAAGCGATCGAGACAGTCCCAGGCGCTCCCCAAGCTTGGACAATACACTGTCCGCCTGCGAAATGGAATCCAGTGTCGACTTCCACGAGTCTGCGGCCACCAGACCGCGAACCGTCCGCATGGGTGTCGACCTCGCGAAGTAACAGGCGGCCTTCATATAGTAGAAGGCGATGGCGCGGTAGAGAGAAACCAGCGCCTTCTCGAAGTTCTCGTTGCTCTCAGTGTCTTCTTTGCTCTTGAGGCGATCATTTACGTAGTCCCTTCCAGGATACCTGTCCGCGCAACAATATGTGTGACACTCTGCACGCCCTCAATGGCGGCCTCCCGCTCTTCGGTGTCGGCGACAATGAGCTGCATAGAAATGGTGATGTAATTAGTTGCCGCGGCTGGCTAAAAGTCGCACTGGGAGTGGTTTCGTTCTTACCTCGAGAATGATGCACACTCCGGAGAAGGCAAGTCCTGCCTCGGGACTGGCTGACACCGCCTGGCCAACCAGGCCGGAGAAACGCTGGACGACGTCGATGATACCCGTCACCTGCTCGCGGACCTTGAGCACATTGCCGCGCCACGTCATCTTCCATTCCTTGGACTCCATCTCCTCGAGTCGCCTGGCGGTGATGGCCCTCATCTCCTCCTCGTGGCCAACCAGTCGGCGATCAAGGGAGGCATGATCGTCGCCGAAGTCGCCCTCGTCGTCCTCTGGTGGAACGAGGGATCCGCCATCTCCCTGGCCGTGAACACTCTCCAGTCTGGACCTTCGCCGTTGCTGCTCCATGCGGACAATCAGGGAGTCGTAAGCTTGGACGATTTTGCGTGTTTTGTCATCTTCGTCGCTGATGATACTGTCATAGGCGATTTACCAGAAAGGTCTTTTGGTCGGGGTAGCGGTTGTCCGCTGCGGGCTAGGTTAGCACCGGACATTCGTCGACACGGTTTGGAATCAAGAAATGGAACGTCTTGTGGCATACGGGCGCAGTCCGCGAGTTCGCTTCGGAGACGACTAGGCCCCCGTCCCTGCCGGTGGGCGCAGCGACATTGCTCGAGGAAGTCTTGGGGTCGTCGGCACGAGAGCCATTGTCGTAACCCGACTTGAACATCCGGCGAAAGCTGAGTCGGGGTTTCTCATCCTTGCGATCCGGCATGTTGCGCGATTTTCGGCTGAGCGCCCGCGTCGCGATCTAGATGGACGACAAAAAAAAAACCCCCCATCGCAGGAGACCGCGAGTTGACAAGGGGCAGATGCAGTAATTGAAGTCCGGCAGGAAGGCGCTGCTTCCCCGCTGCTGTCCCGCACCCCTCATCACCAGCCTCGTCATGGGCCGATCGAGTGCATGTCGGCGCGACCAATGTGTTCATGATCGGCAGTTCGCTGGCAAAAGGGAATGAAAACGGTGACACAGGTGGCTGGCGTAGGATGCATTGGACTTGCATGAGTTCCGGGGCCAGGAGAGCAGGATTATAGGAGGAACATCAATGTGAGCAAGCAGGGAAGAACAAGTATCATTTGGTCAGAGCCGCTGAGTTATTGTGAGAAGTACCTCCTATAAAGAGAAGCCGCTCCTTGATGATACGTCATTGTATTGCATCGCTGCCCATCCCAGCAGGTAGTCCAGCAGCCCGCTGGACGAGGACGGTGCGGGTTTGGAGAAAGCTAAAATAAAATGGTAAAGAATGAAGAAGGAAAAGGAAGCGCTAAATGTAGTAACACACGGTCGAAGCGATAATACACAGCGCCAGCATCAACTTAAAAACCGTAAAACATTGTATGCAATTCGGTGCCACCGTGAGGTGCTTTTAGGAATCAAAGAAACATCGAAACGGCTCCAGAACGCCTCGCGTGGTTTTAGCATAAAAAAAAAGACCGACCCAGTGTATCCCTCTACCGATCAATCCAACGCCTCGCAATAAAGACAGGGTAATAAAAAGGTATATGAAATTAACCAGAGGACCGGAAGGGAATAAAAGAGGGGTATTGTTTCTTGCAGTACAAAAGAATGGTCTGTGGGGGTATATGTAGCGAATGTGCAGTTGCCAACTTGAATGAGTGGAACAAGGACTAGAGAAGGATAAAATGAAACGAGCCGAGGCGGCGGTCGTGAGGGGTGTGTTTCAAGGGATCTCGAAGCAATCATCCTCGGCGACCTTGGCCTCCTCAGAGACGAAAACGATCCCTCTCCTCTTCCAGTCACCCCGTTTTAGCATAAAGCTGGGCAAATCCGGACTCCCGAGAGACGGCCTGGGTCTGCTCTGGTTGGGCGTCGAAGGCATCGGCAGCGGCGTGATGGGGAGGCCGGCAGCGCCGTGGGAAGGGATGAAGATACTCGAGCAGTCCGAGGTTGTCGACGATGCAGTCGATGGGCGACGGTGGCGAGCGGCGATGGAGACAGGGGACGTGGCTGAGTGCAGGTTGCTTTGGTAGCGGTGCTGCTGTGGCTGGTGGTGGTGATGGTGGTGAGGAAGCCTCTCCGTGGGAGTCGTCGGTGAAGTCGGGCTGCCGCCGACAAAGCCAAAATCGAATCCTTCGTGGATGTCCATCTCGGCCGTCTTCATTCTCTGAAAGAGCGGCCGTCGGTTGGCCAGGGGTGGCGGAGGTCGCAGGGCCGTAAGGCCGTACGAGCCGATGATGTCGTCGATGTCGACGTCGTTGCCGTATCCGTGGCCGTTATCCACAGCCGGCTTTTGCGGAGCTGGCTGCTGGCGGCCGCCCTGGCCGCGACCCGTGATGTGGGGAGACCCGGCGTCGTCCAGGGGTGGGTGGAGCCTCAGGGGGTCCCAGTCGTCCTCGGACATCCTCGGGTGGTGACCGTCGTCTCGATCGGTTGACGGCCGGGATTGTCTGTGATGGTTGGTGTGGTCCGACGATTCGGACGACGCTGAGCTGAAGGTGCTGTCCTTTCGAACATGTTGAGGAGTAGCCTGAGTGGTGGCCTTCTCCCGAAGCCTTCGCTCGCTTCGGCATTTGCGGAGAATCCGGTTCCCCGCGTCGCCAAACATTTTGCTGGCCGGTCGACAAGGGTATTGTTGACGGCTAGCAAGTGAGCGTGTGTCGAAGGTTTCCAGCCTGGTCTGTGTCCAGGTAGATGGAAGCCGGGATAAAAGGAGCGTCGGGCTCCTCAAGGAGTATGGGAAGGTCTCTCAAAGACTACCTGCTCTCGAAATACCGAAAAAGAGGTAGGGAGGGACGAGGGAGTAGTTGGGTGGGGAGCAACGAGCGATATATGTAAGTGGAAGACAACTGTTACCCTTTTCGGAGCACTCGGTGCCTGGCGGTGGATGACTGGAACGGGGTGGGGACCGTGATGACGGTGACAGCAGCAGGTATAGTGCGCTAGAAGGTGGGGAGCGGAGGTACAAGGGGGTGGTGCATGTGGTGCCTTGCAGGATGCATCCAAGGCTGAGGGTGTGCCAAGCGGGAGGACGGGCTGGGTCTTATGGAGCTGCCCATGACCGCTTTGGTTTCTTTCTGAGCAGGAAAGCGGTGATAATGTATGCGGCTGCGACGGGTGCGGAGAGTCGCGGGAAGGCTGGGCTGGCAAGGGAAATGAGTTCGGGAGAATCTGGCATAGCGGCTCGCTTTCTTTTCTACTCGGCTTCTTTTTTTTTTCCGTATCGGGTGTTCACGAGAGCATACGAGGCCGATACGGCCGACTAGCAAAAAGGCAGCGCTGCAGCTGACCGACAAGTTCCCCTCACCCCGGCGCCCGCGCTCCACCGACCAGGCCATTGCCCTTCTGGGCGTGTGGGGATGGTGGCTCATGGCTGTGTGATGGCGTACGTCATGGGCTGTGGTGCGAGATGTCATCTGGTCGCTACGCTGAGCAGGGGCGGAAATGGGTCGTGGTCATAGCGCTCCGAGCCTTCGTGGGCTGACAGGGAGCGGTCTGGCGGTGGGACGGCGAGATCCCTCGGAGAAGACGTGAAAAGGAGTCTAGAGAACTGGAGGGCTGTCATCCCAGCACATCATCTGTTTCATCGGCGCAGTCCCGTTGCTGCATTCCCGGGCGCTCCTGGTGCGGGACGCCCCAAGTTTGCTCAACTTGCCCGTGATGGTCATCATGATAAGGTGGGTGGAGCTGCGGCGGTCAGAGATTTTGCCGCCACGCGCGAGTTTTTGAGAGCCCGTCCTGCAAGCCCCAAGCCCCATCATCGATCCCCGCCGCATTCAGACATTTCACGGCTCGCCCAGCAAGAAAGTGGGAGGTCTCGGGCTGGTTGGGCGGCGCTGGTGGACTCGAAACAACAAAAAAAAAAAAAAAAAAAAGGAAAAAACCAGGCTTTGCAGGCACCCCTGTCAGAGGTAGATCGTATCGGGGCCGCCCTATTGGTCGATGGGAAGCTGCGGTCTGCACAGGGACGGGCTTCCCAGCTAGCGGTGCCGATCTCTATGAGGATCCCAAGCCGCCATCCAGAACGGATCATCAATCCCAAGAAATTCCCCGTCCTGGCTGAGCCCGAAACAAATCGCCACCAGCTTGTGCGCCGTTTTTGTGTGGTTTTGCGTGCGACACAGTCAATGAACATGCCGCCGTCAGCCAACAGTCCAGTAATGAGTTCAATTGTTTTTGGCTGTTTCTGGCAGCTTCAAACGAATCTCGTCCAGGAACATTGGACGAGTGGGACTTTCAGCAGACTGGACGGGGGACGACTGATAGACCCTGGCGCCCTGCAGGGTGAGCTTGCGAGCTTACCAGCCGAGTCAGAATCAATTCACACCAACGTGCAAAAGGGCAATAGCATGCAATCGCAAGCGAAAATGCGGAGCCGGGACAAAGCCACAGCCGAGCATCACTCGGCGCAAGAGGATGTGCAGTGGTGCAGTTGGATGCAGACTCATGCAGGCAATGCAGACATGCAGGCACCAGGTACACCGACACCGCTGGCCAACCACACCATCCGCTCTTGCGTCAAACAAACACTCGTCAAGATTTGCGCGAATCGACAAAGGGAGCAAAAAGCAAAGGCGAAAGAACCGCCGGCACTATCTATCAATCGTGCCGTTTAGGGAGCGACTCGCTGCCGGCTGCTGCACGTACACTTGGTTTGCACTGGTGTTCGTCCTCGAGCTGCGCCAACGAGCGCCACTTTCAACCCGGCAATCGAGAATCTCGCAACAGACCTCGAAATCGTCCTCGGGGCCCATAGCAGAGAGGAGGGTGAGAGGGTTTCGATTGTCAGGGGCTGGCAGCTCCGCGTTCTTGCTTCTCCTTCTCTTGGAACGACGAGGTTGCTCGAATCGGCTGGAACGGTGCCGGATTCGCTCACTCACCTGCCCCATTTTCCCACTTTCCCAGCCTTCACCGCCAGCCAAGCGCCTCCTCCGACGCCCAAGGGGTGTTGGGCGCCATTGCCTAAGCTTCAATAACCTGCTTGCCATTCCGCGCTGGCGCAGGAACCAAGCTCTGCGTGTGTGGGGTGCAATGCTGCCTTGGCTGGCGATGCAGGTTTAATTGATCTTGGGATCCTTTCGGAGACTGGACCCTCGCACCCTCGGGCGAGAGCGGGTTTGCCGAGCGCCGGACGTTCTGCTCCATCTCCTCTGCCCTGCTCGCCGTCAATGCGCGCACGTGGTAGACCAAGCAGCCTTGGTGCGCGCTGGTGGCATCAAGTCACAGCCTGGCCCTCTCCCCCGCAGCCATTACGCCCTTCCGTAGCCGAAGCGAAGCGAGGCCAGTCAGGGGTTGACCGATCACCTGGGCTTTTTGAAATTTCCACACCAAGCCGTGACACACTTTCCCTCCTAATATCACTTCAGCTGCTCAGCCGGACGGAGTCGACGACGGCCAGAACGATGATGGAAATGATGTTCAGGTACCCAGCACGCACTCGCCTAAGCCACATGCAGGAACACATGAACAAGCAAGCGAGGATGCATGGCACTTTTACCAGCTTTGCCGACAGCATCGTAGCGCGACCTGAACCTCCTCTTTGGTTGCTGCTTTGACAAGCGCAATGCGGAGGTAGCCCTAATGAATGCCGAGGCAGCCGGCTGTTATTTTTAACCTCCAAACCTAACATGATTAACGCGGAGAAATGTGGCCATGGCCGTGCGGCCGGGACGGGAAAGCTCGGAGATAACCTACACGTATGCCTAGAGCATCCCCCGTTTCTCCCGGCAGTGCACATAAAGTCAATGGATGACGTGAGATAACACGACGGGACCAAGGATCTACCATGCGTAATCTACATTCCTCGTGTTTCCTCTGAAATCCGGCAACGGGAGCATTTCGAAACGAAAAAAACGAGCTGTCCCTGTATCTGTACTCTGTATGTTCCCCACCCTTTCCAGACACCGCGTCGATTCAGAAAGATGGAATGTCATCATGTTTTGTTTCCCCAAGGTCTTGTAAAGAAGACAGCGGAAGGATGTAACTTTCACCCCTAAACCAACCCAAGAAATGTGGGCTCCTTCAACGGGTAGCGGTATTATAGCACGCACCGATGCTAGCCAATGTGCGCCCGACACGCGCGTCAAGGTTTTGCCGTTGTGGAAGGATCGACAACCGACATTTTCGTGCCCGTGTTCCTTCATTCTCCGCATGTGCCTTGATGACGAGTGGAAAGCTATTGGAATGGCCGGTCGACGTGCCGCCGCCGACGTATGGCGCGACACAGCGAGGAGTCATAGCAGTAGTGATCGACGGCTCCTGGCTGACGTGCTGCACCAAGTGTTTTCTTGTGAGAATAAACCAACCTCAATGAAGCGTGTGGTGGTTTCCGTGTCGGGTACTCGGGCTGCCATTCACAGCTTGCCATCGCTCTCGCCTGCGAACCGTTCTACCCGTTTTTGTTCCCAATTGTCTAGATCCTTCGCGGCCAGTCTCTATTGTGATGATCCAGGATTCGACGTCAGCCATCCTCCTTTGAATGGAAGAGGGGAGAGCGGTCGGGCAAGTCCCGAACTCACGTAGTATTCCTCCTTCATGTCTACCTTCCGTGCGTTCTTGTTGAGTCCTAGCTCCTCCTCTTTGGTCATCTGCCTGACCCTGCGGTCGTGCTTCTCGTATCGGATGGCGGTCGCGGGGGTGAGGACAAAAGAGCCGGCCACAATAACGCTCATGAAGGGTAGCCCGAACATTAGGAATGGATGCTTGGCCATCAGCGCCCTGTAGCGCATCCCCAGCTTCTTCGCATCCGCCGCCCCGCGGAACTTTTTACTCTGAAACACCGCCATGGTAGGCGATACGAAGGAAGTCTTCCGGCCACAGCCTCGGAGTGTTGCGATCTCGGGTTTGTGGTGCGATGGTGGCCGGGCTCCAGCCGAAAGTTGCAAAGGATGACGATTTTGGTGGTGGAATCGGCTGATGATGCAGACCGAGGAACCGGAGCTCAGCCCGTGCTGTATTGCGGCAAGTGGGGCAAACATGCACGGTCGATAGCATAGGTGCCTGGGTTTAATTGATATCATGTGACTCCGCGTCGAGCTTAATCGCGTCTCGATGCCTCGACCGCATCCAAATCTCGATATCGCGGTACCCCACAACCGAGTTGCTTTTTGCTCTGTGCACTGCCGGCTTCCCCACGGCCACATGCAAGGCGGACGGCGAGATGGCCCCAGAATCATACGGCAGGGGCGGCTTCGCCGAGCAGCGCGGTGCGGCCGCGGCAATGGTGCCTGGCATGGCGGCGGTAGCCCACGCCGGTGGCGGCTACAACAACCCGCCCCCGTCGACCCTCGCGGCGCAGCTCGTGGAGAATATCGCGGTATCGTCGGTGCGGTCTTCGCGCTCTGATGAGACCCAGGAACTGCAGAGGTTCTTTACCGTGATTGAGCGGTTCAAGAACGACCCGAACTTGCTCAAAACGGCTGCCGAGCGGGTTGAGCATAATCACATGCTCATATACGTCTACTGCCGCGTCGCGCTGGATGGCCTCAAGTGGGACGACCCGTTCGCGGACCGCACGCGGCTCAAGGCCGAGGCTCTGAAAACTACCAACTTCATCCGCGTCACCATCCGGGAGACCCCCGCCGTGCTCGCCTTCGTTCCCGGCGAGGGCGCCTTCTTGTTCCGTCGCAGCGAGCCTCTCTGGCTGTGGATACTACCCAAGATTCTGAAATTGCTTGGAAGCGAGAGATGCCTTGAGATCTCGTCTGTCATCGAATCCCTTTGCGAGTTTATCCTCGCGACGGTGAATCAGTCCGGCTCGCTGTGGGGCGAAACGGACTCAATAATTTGCTACTTTCAAACGAGCCTGAACTGTGAGTTATTCATGTTTACAGGCTCAGACATCAATGCCAGAATATTGCAACAGAGCAGACTGACACGCCATCTACAGCCCTCCTCAGCTATCTTTCTGCTCGCTCCCCCAATAGCGTGCATTCTGCTATCTCGCTCGAGCTGCCTTCGAAGACCAATCCTCCGGAAACACGCCCGGGCGCTAGCTCTCCAACATTCAGAGGATGCACCTACAGAATAACTAGCGTTAAGCACGCTGTCAGGCACGCCTGGAGCCTTCTCCACCTGCTAGGCATGGCTGCTTCGTCGGCAAGGGCCAGTCCGGCCCTGTCGGCGGCTTTCCGACAAATCGTACCGTGGCTAATCGATTCGCTCCAAGCATTCCACGCCACCCAGGCTCGATGGAGCTACGAAGGGAGCCTCGAGAGTCACACTGCTTCCACAATACATTGCCTCCTCAAACTAGTCACATTGCAAGAGAACGTCGACGTCGTGCAGGCAGATGTTCATCACAAGATTCTCAGTGTATTGATTTTAATCTGCGGTCGATGCTTGGATTCGACGTCGGAATTGCTGCTGCCCGACGAAAATGGTATAGCCACAAGAAAGGCATTCTGTCTCGCTATGGTTCAGATATCTCATTCGGCTATGAGATACAAGCCGGTCAGTAGGCTGGCTACTTCGCAGCTGGTCAACCCCCTCAACAATTTAGCTACGCAGAACGAGGTCTTGGGAGCCGGTACCGACTTCTCGGTACGCTGCGATCACCTTTCCCTTCCCTACTTGCTGGAAAAGTGAAGAAAAGACGCATCTAAGCTGACTGACTGAGTAAGCGTTGTTTGGAGTTGCTCACGAACGCCCTCTCGTGTACAGATGTCGGCAGCTTCCGCCCTGATATCACACTCGAGCAATTCGTCGAAACAGACCTCCAACAAACTGTCAGCCGCCTGAAGCTTCACGCACCAGCTCCGGTTGCTTCTCAGCCGTTGGCCAAGCGGAGGAAGCTCTCCTCCGAACCAGCTATGCTGCGTTCTGTTATAGCCCACATCTGCAAGATTTTCAATGCCGATGTTCTGGAGGACTATGAACGCCTACAGAACCTTGTGGTGCAAGTCTTATCCCTCGGGTAGTTAAATCTGTGATCTTTCTTCGCTGACACGCCACATCCCAGTCTCGGTTACCCCACCCTCGAAGCAAACGACACTTGCCGCGTGCTCGACCTGATCGCTCATGTTGCGTGTGCAGCCGACAATACTCTGGCATTGGTCAGCGAGCCAATGTCCGAGTCGAATGGCCCTCGGTGTTCCTTTTGCTCAGGCCTCGAGGGGCCACAACGAACGCCGCAGTGCCTTGACAGGGCTGCAAAACTGATGGCTGTGACCGTTTTCACTCGCATAATCAAGCTTCCCGCCTTCCTCAACTCACGCAAGCCTCGAATTGTTGCTATGATGGCAATGAGAAGACTGGTGGCCCATTTCCAGGAACCAGACCTCCTGGACCTTGAGAAATCCGCTGCTGGCCACTGGTGTCTTCAGTCACTGAACAGCTCTATACGAGAGCTCCGGATTGCTGCCGGGTAAGAAACATCCCGGATGGGGGCGTTCGAGGCGGCAAGAATGCTAACCTGACGTAGGAGGGCACTGGCTACTTTTTTGAGAGATCGAGAGTCGGCCACGCCTGGAACCCGAGACGTCATCAATGGGAACAAATCGATCGCTTTCGGCGTCCTCAAAACTCTCTCGGACAAGGACGTCGCGCACCTGAATGAAACATGCATCATGGCATGGGGCCAGATGGGAATGTGAGTGGAAACGCACGATCGTAGCCCTCTGGTCGTGCAAATCACCACAGCTAACAGATATGAGTAGAATCGTCTCCGATAAGGAACTAAACCTAGTTCTTGTGCAACTCCTGGACTTTTTAGGCCATCGCAATACCATTGTATCGGCCTTCGCCTTCAACGAGGTATGCGGAGGAGAGGATTTCACTTGGAGCCCCAAGAAAGGTGCTGACGTAGCCTCTTAGATACTGAATCTCGCAAGCGCCCGGAACACGACCCCGCGGCGACTCTTCGAACCGTTCTGGAGGAGTATCGCGTTTACTACGGTCAAAGACATCATTACCAGACCACAGACCACCAGACTTACTGCGGAAATACTGCAGCTTAGCGTCCCTGAGCACCTGTTGCTTGTGCAGCAGTACGCTCTTCCTTGGCTGGTCTTGACCAAGAAGAAGGAAGTGGTGCAGAAGTTTGCGGAAGCACGCGGGGAAGCAGAAGCTTGGAAGCCTTGCCTGGACAATGCAAACCTGAGCTATATCCTCGCTTTGCTGTTGGTGCAAGACGCGCCGAATATCCAGGACTTCGTCCTGTCGACACTTCAGCATATCTCTTCGCATTTCGACAACATCACCTTCCAGGCTCTAATCGGCTCAGAAACAGTCCTTACCGTGCTGGAGCTGCTCAGGGACGCCGGAGAGGCCAACAACGAGCGGAAAGAGCGGGTATGCCATTCTATGTCCCTCTAGTCCGCTGGGATTCTGTGGTTCCTAGCGATTATGCTGACTAGGATGACGACAGATTCGGCTTGCTCTGAGCACAATGGCGTGCATTCTGATCGACGGCAAACAGACGAAGGTTAAGAAGAAGACTCTCGTCGCGCGATTTCTTCAACAACATGCCCTCGGGTTGACAGCCCACCTGGCCGAGGTCATTAACGACGGGTCCTCGAGGCATTACCCCGTCCATGAGCAAAAGAGATCGATTAGAGCGATGGAGGAGATGATCAAGATGTGCACATCCCTTATCAGGGTTGCTAGGCCTCAGGTAAGGAAGATACGCCATGTTAAGTAGAATGCTCTCAGAGGGGAAGCTAACGTTCACCAAGATCTCTGCCTTTTTGCTCTCTGCCCTTTCATACGACGAACTCAGAGCCAGTGCCTTTTCTTGCTGGGCCGCCTTTCTCATGAATCTCGACGATGAGGACGTCGACATATTGATGGAAACGACCTTTTTCATCATCGGCAACTACTGGGAGACGCTCGACGACCCGACAAAGGACGTCTGCAAGAGCATACTAAACCGACTGCTCACCAAGAATCACGGCCTGTTAGAGGGCAAAATCAACGAGCTCCCGTCCTTCAGCAACCTTCCTGGTCTCGCCGACGCCGAGAGCCGTCTCAATTCGCTGAGGAAACCGCTTGACAGCCGGGCGTCATTCATGATATTCTCAAAACGGCTGAGCAACGAAAATCCTGGCGTTGTGCTGCAGGCACTGACAGAACTCTCAGCATACCTGCGCGAACACCAAGCGTTCATCCAGACATCAGCCATTGGCGAGCAGCCCGATACGGCTGTGACGACGCTTCTGCGGGCGTTGCTTGACTGTGCGTCCAAGTACAACGGCCTGCAGCCCGAAATCGGCAGCCTTTGCGTCCAGTGCCTTGGAAGCATTGGCTGCCTCGACTCGAATCGGCTCGAGGCTGTGCGCGAACAACGCCAAGTTCGTGGTATTGCAAAATTTTAAAGAGGCTAGCGAGACGACAGACTTCGTCCTCTTCATCTTGGAGGAGGTTCTGGTCAAGGCGTTCCTTTCGGCGACCGACACCAGCTTCCAAGGCTACCTGTCCTATGCTATGCAAGAGCTCCTCGAGAGGACTGACTTCAAGACTGCATGGGTACTGAAGGGACCTGACGGGCAGCACGTGCTCGAGAAATACATGAAGCTGCCCGAGAATGTCAGGGAGGTGTTGACGCCGTTTATGAGCTCGAGATACCGCGTCAAGCCTATCGCGCAGCAGAACGTCGAGTATCCTATCTTCCGCCCGAGCAAGCCGTATGGAAATTGGCTGCGAGCTATCGTCTCCGACCTGCTGCACAAGGGCCAGAATCCGTTTGCACAGATCCTATTCGAGCCTCTGCGCCGGGTCATCAAGGTCAAAGACCTCGCCGTCGCCGAGTTTCTCCTGCCCTATCTGGTCATTCACATCGTCGTAGGCGATGAGAATGTCAAGGCGGACCGGGAGGGCGTGCTTAATGAGCTGCGGAACATACTCCTGTCGGAGCTCCCGGAGAATGCATCCTACGCAGAGCGGGAAAACATGAGGCTTTATTGCGAGGTAAGCTCTAATCTTCTACCCATGCCGTTCCTGTTCCCTGATAACTGATAATCCCGGCCAGGCCGTCTTCCGCGTGCTCGACTACTCGACGAGATGGCTGCAGATGCGGAAGGTACAGGATAGTCAACGAGATCTAAGACAACGGGAACCGCCAGCGCCCAGCCCCGAGATCAAACGGGTGGAGCAATTGATCAAGGCGATCCCGGCGGACCTGATTGCGCGCCGGGCCATGGACTGCGGGCAATATGCAAGGGCCCTCTTCAACCTGGAGCCGCACGCGACTAAGATGCGCAATAACCCTAAGGCGGACAAGGAGGAGACAAACCGGCTGCTATCGGAACTGCAGTACATATACACGCAGATCGACGAACCGGACGGTCTCGAGGGCATCTCGGCCAGACTGGGCGTCGTGGATCTCAATCAGCAAATCCTAAGCCACAGGAAGGCTGGAAGGTGGTCGCAGGCGCAGGCCTGGTATGAGCTCCGACTGGCGGAGGAGCCAAACAACGTCGAGGTCCAGCTTGATCTCCTGACCTGTCTCAAAGAGTCGGGCCAGTACGGTGAGTGGCCGAGTGCCGTGGTTGTGCTGTTTCTCAAGCAAGCTCTATCAAGGCTGACGGCAGAGTTCCCATGTTTGCAGACGTTGCTATAAACTATGTCGAGGGTATTAGCACGACCCCGGCGACCATCAACCGCATTGCGCCGTTCGCGGTGGAGGCGTCTTGGGCGACGGGCAGATGGGAGACGGTACAGAAGTACTTAAATTCCTACAACGCAGGAGACGTCACCGAGGTCTTCAATCTTGGGATTGGACAGGCCTTGATGTGCCTCCGAGAGGGCAGGCGGGACCAGTTTGCTGAGTACGTGCACCTGCTCAGGGACAAGGTCAGCGCGTCCATGTCGCACTCGGCCACCTCGTCGCTGCAGGCCTGCCACGATGCCATGCTCAAAGCCCACGTGCTCACCGACCTGGAGCTCATCGCCGAGCGGAGTGCGCAGGCGGCCGATCAGGCTCAGGGACCCGATCAGCAGGAGACCTCGACAATGCTAAGCCGCCGCCTCGAGGTAATCGGTGCATATGTCAACGATAAGCAGTATCTGCTGGGAATAAGGAGGGCGGCGATGGAGTTGATGCGTCCACAGTTCGGAGACGGAGACATCTCATCGCTTTGGCTGACCAGCGCCCGGCTAGCGAGGAAGGCCGGATCGATGCACCAGTCCTTCAACGCCGTCCTCCACGCGCACCGTCTGGGCGACGATTCGGCCACCATTGACAACGCCCGACTCTTATGGAAAGAGGGGAACCATCGAAAAGCCATACAGGTGCTGCAGAGCGCTATTTCCAGCAACAACTTCATCGGTCACAGCCTGGGCACTTCGGTGCCCACATCCAGCAAGAGCCAAGAGACCCAGAAACAACTCGTGACGGCACAGGCCCATCTGCTCTTAGCCAAGTGGCAGGACTCCGCGGGCCAGACGCACGCGAGCGCGCTGCGCCAGCAGTATCAGCTTGCCGCCAAGACGCATTCCCACTGGGAGAAGGGTCACTACTATCTCGGCCGCCACTACAAGAAGGTACTCGAATCCGAACAGGCACTCAAACCCATGGACCAGAGCGACGAGTTTCTGAGCGGAGAGACGGCGAAGCTCGTGATCGAAAACTACATCCGGTCTCTCAACTATGGAACCAAGTACCTGTATCAGACACTCCCACGCATTCTTACCCTGTGGCTCGAGCTAGGATCCCAAGTGGACAAGCCGATGTTGGAAGGGAAGATTTCGCCCTCACGAGAGCTGCAACAGCGGAGAAAGATGACACTGGAGGCTTTGCACAAATACTTGGAGCGGCACATGCAGCGGATGCCCGCTTATATCTTCTACACGGCGCTGCCGCAGATTGTGGCGCGCATCGCACATCCTAACGCGGGCGTCTTTCGGCTCCTGCAAGCCATCATCGTCAAGGTGGTAGAAGCCCATCCGCGCCAGGCGCTCTGGTCGCTCTTCGGTATCATGACGACGAAGACGACATCGGACAGGAAGACGCGGGGCTTGCAGATCATTCAGTCGCTAAACAAGGCCAGCAAGAAGGTGGATGGCACCGGCTACGACCTGCGGCAGCTGATCCGTTCCGGGGAGAAGCTTGCGGATCAGCTCCTTCTTGCTTGCCAGAACGGGGACTTCCAGAGCAACCGGACGACGACGGCCAGTCTCAGCAAAGACCTGAACTTCAATTCCAAGTGTACGCCTTGTCCGCTGGTTGTGCCGATAGAGACATGCCTCACACCGACACTGCCGGCGTTGACGGATAACGTGCGAAAGCACGCGGCGTTCAGCCAGGACCTCGTCTCGATACACATGTTCCTGGACGAAGTACTTGTGCTCAGCTCGCTAGCCAAGCCTCGCAAGCTTCTGGCACGAGGCTCGGACGGGCGGACTTACGGGCTGATGGTCAAGCCCAAGGATGACCTGCGAACGGATCAGCGGCTGATGGAGTTCAACGGCATGATCAACCGGTCGCTGAAGCGGGACGCGGAGAGCAGCCGACGGCAGCTGTACATCCGGACGTACGCGGTGACGCCGCTGAACGAGGAGTGCGGTATCATTGAGTGGGTGGACGGGCTCAAGACGCTGCGCGATATCCTACTGGGCATCTACCGGACAATGGGCATCACTCCAAACTACAACATGATCGGCCAGATGATGAAGGACGCGGCGGCGATGGATGGGCGCAACGTGCGCATCTTCAGCCAGGACATTCTGGGCATGTTCCCGGCAGTGCTTCCGCTGTGGTTCACGTCGCAGTTCCCGAACCCGTCGGCGTGGTTCGCGGCGCGGCTCAAGTACACGCGGTCGTGCGCCGTCATGTCAATGGTGGGCACGATCCTGGGGCTGGGCGACCGGCACGGCGAGAACGTGCTGCTGCAGAAAGGGGACGGCGGGGTGTTCCACGTGGACTTCAACTGCCTGTTCGACAAAGGGCTCACGTTCGCGACCCCCGAGCGGGTGCCGTTCCGGCTGACGCACAACATGCAGGCGGCCATGGGCATGTGCGGGCACGAGGGGCGTTCCGCAAGTGCTCGGAGCTGACGCTCAGCATCCTGCGGCAGCAGGAGGAGACGCTCATGACGATCCTCGAGGCGTTCGTGCACGACCCGACGCTGGACCTGCAGAAGGAGAAGAAGAACCGGGCCAACGGCGGCGGCGGCGTCCGGCTCAACCCACAGAGTGTTGTGGAGAGCATCCGGCGCAAGGTGAGGGGCCTGCTGCCGGAGGAGAGCATCCCGCTCGGGGTGGAGGGCCAAGTGGAGGAGCTGATCAAGCAGGCGATCGACCATAAAAACCTGACGGCCATGTACATTGGGTGGTGTCCGTTCCTTTGATGCGGCGGCGGCTGCGGAGAGACTGAGACCGCCCGGGGGGCTGTTGGGGCAAGTTTGCTGCTTTGTAGATTTCACCACTGCTTCCAGCTCAACTATCATAAACTGACGAGATGGGTACAAATGTATATATTTTCTTCTCGAGTTTTATCCCTCAAGCCCGGCAGAGATATGTAGTGTACTTGAGCCGCGGATCCAATTCTTTGTCAAAGAGCACGATCGCACGAGCACGAAAGTTTGCCTCTGATGTGGTGTGTCTTGGCGATCAAATTGAGGGCTACGAACTGCCAAAATCAGTGGACTGGAAGAACGTAGAGCCCGGTTATAGTGCTGAACCCCCTAAACATAGGCCGCTGACGACCCGCTAAACGGTCGCGCGCGCGCAAGCACCGCCTAAGCAAAGGAGCTGTAGCCGTTTTCAGTCGCCCCTGCCCGTTCCTTTTTTGAACGTGCAATTTTATCTTTTTTTCTCATTTGATTTGATTTGTTCCCCTGCTGCCTCGCGTCCCAGATAAAACTTCCCAGCTCTCCTCGCGCGCATCTTCCCAGCCGGAGCAAAAACAAACCTCTCAGCAGGAAGTCTTCTTCCTTTTCTCGCATCGCCCTCTCTTCTTTTTTTTTTTCTTTGCCGTTCGTATTTTGTCGAGGCGACCGACGTTGCTGTTGCAACCCAAAGAGAGCCCGGCGACTCCCCAGCGAAACGCCAGCTCAAACCAGGCGTCTACCCATCTAGCTCCCTCCCAATCGACCAAAAAAAAACCAACACAAAAAAGGGTGCGCGTGTTTGCGCGTCAGCTCCGCGTCGAGTCCTTGGCGCCCCCAGCTTCAAGCATCTTGACAGTGGTTTATCTCAGCCGGCGCAAAAGAATCGGCGAACCACTTGATCATGTCGTCGTATCGCATTGGTATGTGTTGACTCCTGTTCACTTCTACCTCCCGCGCGGTTGCCTCTATCTTTGCTGGCATCTCCACGCGTTCGGACCGTCATCGTCGCCTCGACGAATCACCTGCACCTAGCTTGGAGCGCGCCGTCGTCGCTAGATATCCAACACAACAACATCAACCCCAATTCACTTTTCTTCACCAACTGTATCACAGCAATTTATCGCCTTGTAAAACCTTTGCGCTTGTGTGCCAAGCATCGACTAACATGTGCGCCTGGGGCCCTTCTTCTAGAGCTCTCGCCCAACAACCGGGCGGGATGCCAGGACACTGTCTGCAAGCAGGCCAAGGTGAAGATCACCAAAGGCGAGCTCAGGTTTGCCACCTGGGTCACTGTCCCCGGAAGTGAACATGCCAGTTGGAAGTACAAGCACTGGTACGCGAATACATAACCCTCATCTACCCCGTGCTATAATAATAAAAAAGAAAAGAAAAAAAATCTAACATAGCCTCGTACTTCCAACGCCACACCTGCACAGGGGCTGCGTCTCCGGGTCTCAGATCCAGAACCTCAGGGATTCAATCGAGAAGGATGACTCGTATGACTGGGAGGGGATTGACGGCTACGATGAGCTGAAGTGAGCCTGCCCTCGTTCTTTCACCTTGCCCGGGCTAGGACTGACATCGCCACCGCGCAGTGACCACCCCGACATCCAGGCCAAGATCCGCCGTGTCGTCGAGCAGGGTCATATCGACGCTGAGGACTTCAAGGGTGTAAGCGGGCAAATTCCTCACCCCACTGCCTCCGTGTCAGAGTAAGGCTGGTTAACCTTTCCATATGACAGGACCCTGAGTTCAATGTGCCTGGCTCTCGCGGCATCCGTGGTCGCAAGAAGGTCAAGGAGCTCAAGGAGGCCATCGAGGACGAGGAGTCCGATGGTGATGAGGTATTTACAAGTCCACAGCTCACCGCCTGGTCTGCCTCAGTGATTAAACCGGCTTGCTCACATTCTTCTTATTCCAAGGAGGCCGCCCCGGTGAAGAAGGCACCTGCCAAGCGGGGTCGCAAGAAGGCTGCTGCCGAGGACGACGACGAGGAGTCCAAGCCTGCCAAGAAGCAGGCTCGTGGTTCTCGCAAGTCCAACGCCCCGGCCGCGGCCGGAGATGACGAAGAGGAAACCAAGCCGGCCAAAAAGAAGGCCGCCGGCTCTCGCAAGTCAAACACTTCGGCTGTTGCCGCTGCTGATGACGACGAGGAGGACGTTGCCAAGCCAGTCAAGAAGCAGGCCCGCGGCTCTCGCAAGTCCAACGCCTCGGCTGCTGCCAAGGACACGGATGAGGAGGAGGACGCTGCACCCGCCGCTGAGGCTAAGGCCCCGAAGAGGAAGCGAGGTGCCGCGTCCCAGAAGGAGCCCGAGAATGAGGCCGATCAAGAGGAGAAACCGGCTCCGGCGGCTAAGCGCCCGCGTGGCCGACCCAAGAAGTCAGAGACCGCTTCCAAGCCCGAGCCCGAGGCTGAGGCTGATGAGGCTGAGGCTGAGCCGGCCCCGAAGCGCGGCCGCAAGGGTAAGGCCGCTGCCGCTGCTCCTGAGCCCAAGTCAGACGAGGCCGAGGAATCGGAGTCCAAAGAGGAAGCCCCCAAGCGCGGGCGCAAGGCCAAGGCTGCTGCCCCCGCCGCCTCCAAACGGGCCGGCCGTCCCAGGAAGAGGTATGCTGTTCCTGTTGATCTACCATGGTGATGCCTTGGCGGACGATGAACGACAATGATCTAACTTTGTGCACCACCTTCCGTCTAGCACTTGAGACCCTTGGCCTGCTACACCTGTTGTGGAATATCTGGACGCTTCTTCCTTCAAAGCCGGCTTCCCAGCTGACCCCCATCCGCTCAGGCAAGATGGGCCTGCGCGGTCCGACATTAAAAGAATCTCGCCAAATGATTTGCCTCGTGCGCCATTTTGTTTTCACCTCACTGTGTTATTGGACGGTTCCACTGTTTGTGTTAGTTGCTTTGAGACGATACCTGACTGTTCTGGAGACAAACTGAAAAAAATGAAAAAAAAAAAAAAAAAATGACAGCTTTGTTGATTGTCATGAGAGCTAGCACCTATTTACGCCCAGGTTTGTGCGGCTTTCCATGACTATACAGCATTGCGGGAGGGGAATGATGGAGGTGGACGAGGTAAAGCCCTACTCGCTGTGTGTGACAGCAACCGACGGAAGAACGAACTTCACCTGTCGCTCTAGGTCGATGCAATATCATTGCCTGTGTTGTTATCACTGTCTTGTGATATTGGCCAGCTGCGGCCGTGACAGCCCGATCATTCTGTGCCAGTAACATCTTTGCATGACCTACATGCAAGTTAACTGTTCTCGGGCCCATTGCTGTAAGAAAAGGGCAATCCAGACCGGTCGGTATACTTGCTTTTTTTTCTATTAGTGAGATGCCACTCATCGCCGACTCGTTACTGTCGAGCCAGCCCTAAGTGAGCATGGAACATCACGTGGGGATCTCAACCTCTTTTGTCAATATGCATATTCTCTTAAGCATATCCTTTCATGCAGTCCAATATCTAACAACCCAGGGTTATCAGACGGCTGCAACGCACTGCCCCAAGACTCAGAGCTGCTGCAGTTTTGGCCTATACTTCCCAGCCCAACCCCTTGAGACTGTGCACGGCGAAAAGCGACCTGACTGGAGCAGCGCCGCGCTCAGGACATGCAGGGCGTGTGTTGCGTATGCCCCTCCTGACCTGGCAGCAGGCTCGGCGCTCGAAGCCCGCTCGGCATTAATACAGTCCTCTTCGGTTATTGACAAACACGTGCCGTCACCGGAAAGAGTAAACAACCCACTTCTTTGTGACCAAAGGCAGCCTAGCTGGCTGGCCCGGGCACAGCCCAGATGCCGTAGCCTGATACGGAGACTGGCAACTCATAGGCCATCCATGATGACACCGTGCAGTCACTGGATAACGCCGCATCAGCCTATGAGAAGGAGGGGGGAGGGGGGCTCCTAGCGTAAAAGAGCCGAGCCAACTGAAGTGGCAGTACCCACAGAGAGGTACTTTTTTTTTCTCTCTCTCTCTCCGTCTCAGTAGGGTACGTTGATAGCCTCCCCTGCCCTTGCTCACCGCGTCGTTAACTACCCCATCCCAGCCTAGATCAGGCACGTACGCCCCTCCCTTGGTGGTGGCGCTGCTGCCCGAGATCCTCCCTCTCCTCCTTCTCCTCCACCCCTCCCACTCAACCCCCATGGTTTGCCTTGGACGGCTTGGGGACCGAGCTGACTGGCTGACCGACCACCGTCGGTCCAGTAGCGGTAGCGTAGAGGCCCACCCCAGACAACGGGAGTGAAGACCGGTAAGGCGTCAGAGGAGGAGGGGAGTGAACCCATCCGTCCGCCCATCCGCCCGGGGGATACGATTGGCCATGACGAGCCCGAGCGACTCGCCGTCGTGCTGCTCGATGACGAAGATGGCTTTTCGGAGGGTCTTTTTTTTGCCGGAAACACGCCCCAAACGGTGACCGCCTCTCTTTTTCTGGTTACCCGCCCTTTTGCTGCTGCTGCCATCGACACCCATGCGGGCCTAGGTAACTGCTGCGCATGCATGACCGGTGCCCGCAGCGGCTCTTTAGGTAGAGCTTTGTAAACAGAAGCAGCAGCAGCGGCCACAGAAAATGCCGCAGTGTCTTTCGTTGGGGCTTTCCTGGAGGAGGAGTAGAAGAGTGCGAGAGTGAAGGGGATGATCCCGGATTCCAGGGCTGTAGAGCCGACATCACGGAAAGAGATGTGGCCTTGCATGTCGCCACCCAGGCAGGGCGTTGTGAGGATCCAGGATCCCCTTTTTTAATCATCCCTTTCCCACCCGAGTGATCCAGTCAGCGCTGATGCTGGTGGCAGTGCCGACATGATGGTGTGGGGGGGACAGACCAGACATACCCTCGCACCACCGGGCATCAGCATGGCCGAGGAGAGGGCGGGGGCAAAAAAAAAGAGGTGATAGACAGTGGCAGGGAGAGATAGAAGCCCAATGCGGAGCCACGCGGCTCGGCTCCCTATGAGGCAGGTGAGGAACCTAACCTAACCCTATACGCAAGGGCAGCGCGCACACGAGTGGCCGGCAGGCAGGGCAGGGCAGGGCAGGGCAGGGCAGGGCAGGGCGGATGACAGGTGACTCACGGCCCATCATCATCCATGAGGTAAACAAAGAGAAGCCCCCTCATGGGCGGCCGTGCGCGCTGCAGCTGCTCGGCCTCGCCCCGGATAAGGGAGGACGGTGGCGGCTGTGTGTGTGCGGACGGCAGCGCCATGTGCAGGAGACGAGGTTGCAGCGAGCTTAGCTGGCCGGCTTGTGATCGGCGACGAGGCTTCCGCTGCGTGAGGCGGCGAGGGATGATCGCCGCCCGTCAGGCTGTCGGCCCGCTGTTTTTTTTTTTTTTTTTTTTTTTTTTTTTTGTGTCTCTGCCGCGTCCTTTGCCATCCATCCATCCATCCATCCGTCCATCCAAACTTGGAGGATTTGTGAGACCTTCGTTTGGAGTGGTCGTGTTGCCCTGTGCTTTTGTTTTGGCGCCAGGGCTTGAGCAGAAACGGCCGTGTATCCGCGGCGCAACTGCCTGTATGACCCTCCTTTAGGCACCTTTATTATTTATATATATATATTATATACACACATTTTTTTTTGTCTAATTAGCCTAGCTACTCTTTGTTTTGCCCCTATTTCTTTTTTCCTCGCAACGCAATTCATTCAGGGGGCAACTTTTGGGTACCAAAGGTCTGGAGAAACCAACCTCTTGGCCTGGAAATGGCCATCGTGACCTCGGCATTTGACCCAGAATCAAGCTCAGCTATTGGACCGAGCCCCCCTTTTCCCTCCATCTTTCGTAGCTCAGGGGCTACTTGCTCGTCAGGTATCACCGACAACGCACGTATTCGGCGGACACCAGGGAAAAAACAAGACGCGGGCCGATGGTGGTCAAAGCTTGTGGCTATATCTGAAGCACGGCGTCTTCGATATAGGACTAACGAAGAGGACAGATAGAGAGGGAATGCGCTCATTTGCCAGATGGAGAGAAGCCAAAAGAAGAAAAGAAAAAAAAAAGTCCTAGCCTCTCGCTCGGTGTGGCCGGATCCGCCCGCCTGCCGTGGCTGGAGGATCTGGACGGCAATGTAACTGCTCCTGACTCGACGAAGTCCAAAACTGGGCTATTCTCACCTGGGCCTGGTCCTCTGTTGATAGGTTGGGCAGCCGGGAAAGCAAGAAAGCGATGCCACCCCCATCGTGCCCGGTGGCTACGCGGCCGCCCTGACGAGCCAGGATCGACAAGTCGCAAGCCTTGGGGCCAGGTTTTGCAGACGGGAAGGGTTACATGCTATACATGCCATATATGCCACACAATCCTTCCGTCCAAAAAGAATTGCTCTGTTGTAAAGTATTTCGATGCCTTGGGCAGGATGCATATGCGTGGTAGCATTGTGCTGCCGTAAACGCAAGAATGCGGAGAGCAAGTGGAGCGTGGAACTTTGTCTAGGCTGTTCTTTTCATTTCAAGCCCCGAATTGGTGAGCCACCCATCAGGCTTACGACGGTCGTGCCTCTCTGTGCACATACACGACGGCTTCGCACTGCCGATAGGACAACGATGCTGAACTGGGGTCCCTGCATCACGGGGCAAGACCAGGGGAGAGGAGAAGGAGGAGGAGGTCGGGAGGAAGGGAATGGCTTCGATGGAAGCAAACAACAAAAGCAATCGGCACGGAGCGAGCAAATTCGATCGACAAGGATGGCCTGGGGAAGCGTCGGTTGGGCATCAAGAGGAGGCGCCGAGGGCGACACGATGGATCGGTTAAATTGCCCGCTGGTAGCCGTTTCAGTCCATCCAGTCTTGTGCTTTGTTTTTTCTTCGGGGCGGGAGCACGGACGGCTCGAGCCTTGCGGGGAGAGTCTTTGCCCACGGGTCAATCGCGGATGACGATCTCCTGCCGCTTGACTGCCTGTCGTGCTTACTGCGAAGCACCGCACCGCACAGGACTGCACCTCTGCGCTGCACTCCAGTCTCGTCTCCAGCGGCTTTTTCTGGCAGACCAGCAAGCCGTGGGTGCCCCGGCGGCCGGTGGAGGTCGAACCAGGATGGATTGAGGCAATCGGTACCCAATTGCGGAGAATTGGTTGGGGATTCCGCAGCGGCCTACAAAAATATCATGCCCTGCGATCCAAGAAAATGTCGCACAGAGAACGGACGAACTGAACATGCCCTTGGTCTTTGGTGCTACCCGACACTAGGTACCTACCTACGAGCCTACCTACCTAGGTAGGTATTCGTATACCTACCAGGGAGGCCAAAGGTGCCCAATGTGCTCTGCCAGACCTCAATCGACCCAACACCGTAGAGCAGCGGCTAGTCGACCACTCAATCGCGCCCAGTAATCTGTGGAATATTCTCGTCGCATGCTGGTTCCTTCGGTTATTGGTTATTACTACGGCGGAAACTACGTAAGGGCAGGAGGTCGGCCAAAAAAAAAAAGGGGCCCTTTCCAGGGTCTGGTCTTTGAAGGGTCTCGACGTGGTCGTCTGGGAAAAATAAGGCATCTGGCCGGTTCGATTGGGCAGCTAACGTCATCAGGACGGAATGCCGTCCAGCCCAGGAACTGACAGGGAAGCCACCACCCAGACCCCACAGTCCGATGGGAGAGACCGCTGGGCGGCCGACGTCTGAGCAAGCAAACACCATGTTTCCAAGCTCGGGGTTGATGTCAAACAAATAAGTACCTCTACCTGTCTGGGCGTGCCCGCCTGCCCGACACACTGCGCGTATTTTGGTTATGCTTGTCTGTTCCTTTTGTGCATTTCTGTTGCAGAGCCTCAAACAACAGTAATCAAGCCGAATATCTCGAGAAAACCTGGCGAGGAAACACGAGGGACCGACCCGCCGCCTTGGGGATCCTGTCTGACCCTTTTTCCTCTTCTTTCTTGTCGACCTCGTCGCATTTTGCCTGTAAGGAACATCCCTTCCGTGATTTCTTTCCTCACTTTTTATTTTTATTTTTTATTTGCATCTCCCATAGGCTGCTGCCGATCTGCATGATACTTGGCCTGGCCACTCCTCCCGCGGAAGCAAGCCTTGGACCGCCTATCAAATCCGTCTCCTTGGCCGGCCGCTCCGCAGGCTGACTGACGTTCTGGGCGACGGCAGGGCGTGGTTTGCTCCGGCTGCCTGCATTTAATGGCCGTTGTCCTACCTCGCACGGAATAATCGCATCGTGTTGCTTACCCCTCCCATTTCTTCCTGCGCGTCTTGCTCAATCGTACAGTCAGTCGCACCCTGTCGGCTTCCTCCTGCCAACCAAAACAGCCCAACGAGGCACGCAAAAGCAGCAACAACCCTGAGAGCATTCGACCAGAGGCGCCAAGCCGAGCCATTCTGCCCAACGCCGCCTGCAGCCGCCTTCTGCAGCAGCCCCCCTCCTCCCCTGTTGCAGCAGTAGTCGCAACAACGAGCTCTCAAAGGACCAGACAGACGCTGGCTCCCGGCGCGGGCCTTGGCGCAACTGGCTGGCTCGTCGCAATCCGCGATCCTCGAGATCACCACAGCGCACCCGGCTGTGATCAGAACGGCGAGCCGCATGCAGCCGACGGGTCCAGGGGCCCCCAGAGGTGTACCGCTCTAGCCTCCGTGTCGGTCGGCTAGTGTCAGAGACCCAAAAAAGGTGCCAGAAACAAAAAGTGCCAGAAACAACACACAGACCACCGCTCCCGCGCATCACGCAAGGCTCGGCCGCCCAACAGAACCCCGCCCGCCCCTCGTTCAATCCCACGCTCTGACTGCGTGCCGGCACAGGTGAGAATTTCTCCCTTGTAAACCGCCTGTCCCCCTACCGTTTCCTTTCTTTCTTTCATTTTTTTTTTTCTCCTTCTCTCCTCTCCGCACCTTCGCTTTCTAACCCACCCTGCAGCCTTTCCTGTCTTCCCGCGCAGATCCTCCCTTGCGGCACTTTGCAGCAGGGAGATTGGTCGACAGCCATACCAGCCATCCTCAGCGTCCTCACCGTATCCGTCGTCATGGCGGAACGCTACAGATACGGCGTGCCACGGCCACGCTCGCCGCCTACGTACAACCCCGCCCGGGCGACGGCAGAAGGTTTCACCTCGCTTTACACCGGCGACCTGCCGCCCGTCGCCGCACCGCCCTTTTACGACCTGAACCTGATGACCCCCCGCGGCCAGGCAGCCGACTACCGCGCCCAGCCTTCACCTCACGCGACCACCCACACAACCTACGCCGTCGTCTCCAACGATCCCCAGACGACGAGGCCTTCCACCCTCAGAGCCCCCAGCGTTGGCCGCCATCGCCGCTCCGCCACCATCGACACCCATCAGGCCCCAATCATCGTCACCACCATGCCTTCGTCCGGCCGCCCTGCCGCCCCTGGCTCGCACTCATCACACGGCTCTAATATATCCTCTAATATCTCTGGCGCCCGCACCGCCAGCCCGACCCGAGACACCTTCCGCGCCGGCGACAGCTACCGCGCCAGCGACGACGGTGCCTACTACACCCAGCCCGCCTCTTCGATACGCCAGCGCAGCCACCGCCACTCGTACGGTGGTCAGCAGGGGCTGCAGCCATTCAGCGCCGCTCTGGACAACGACGAGTACAAGCGCCTCCGCGACAGACAGTCAGGCGAGGACCGCTACGGGGTCCCCTCACGCCAGGACTCGCTTCGCAGGCGGCCAATGTCGGTCTACGCCAACATGCCGGCCAACGGCGCTGCCCCCATTGACTACGAGGGCACCGATGTCGAGTACACGAACCCGAGCGAGCTGGTCAGGTACGACCTGGAGCACTCGCGGCCCCTGCACCGCCGTCGCGAGAGCATGGACCGCTATCAGCGTCCCACCGTCAGCGTCACGGCCGACATTGGCGCCCCGCGCGGCCGCGGTCCGCCCCCGACCACCTGGGCCTGGACAAGATGAACCAGGGCATCACTGCCGGAGTCTACGATCAGCCTTCAGTCCGCATGCCTCCCCCTCACGCCATCGATCCCACCCTTGCCATTCGCCAGGGCGGCCTCCTCGAACCCCCGGACAGTCCTGCGAAGCGAGTTAGGGGCAGCTCGCGCACTCGACCCGTCTCGCTGTACCAGGAAAGAGACGCGAGTAGGGATCGCGCTCGCGATGAATACTACCGAAGCCAGAAAGACGAGCTTATCCAGAAGGAGCTCAAGGACCGGAGCGTGAAGTCGACGCAGTTGCTCAGCGCGGATTCGGTCTCGCGATTGAGGGCAAGCCTGCCGAGCCTGCTCGTCGTGAGCATGATCGGGATCGCGATCGAGACCGGGACAGGGAGCGAGACAGAGAGCGAGACAGAGAGCGAGACAGAGAGCGAGACAGAAGAGCGCGATCGGGAACGAGACCGTGAGCCGCAAGACGATCGTCGGCGGGAACGCCGAGAGCGCCGCAAGGAGTATCACGAGACTGATCGCAAGCGGACCTCGGACGAGGACGTCGGCCGAGTCATCGTCCGGGAAGAGGCTCGCCGTGCTGATCCGACACTGGCAAGCCCCGTCGCGAGAGCCCACGGGGAGATGCACAGGCGCCACCCAAGGAGTCTCCCGATGCTGTTGCCAAGATCACCAAGGAAAAAGAAGAGCGAGGGCCCAGAGGATGGCGAGCGCGAGCCACGGCGTGTTCGCGACAAGGTGGCCGCCGGCCTGAGCCTCGCGGCTGCCTCGATCGGCCTGGGGTCTGCAATGAAGGACAAGGACGAGAAGGCTGAGAAGTCAGAGAAGGCCGAGAAATCAGACAAGATCGAGAAAGCCGAAAGGCGGAACGGCCCGAGAAGTCGGAAAAGGAGGACCGGATCTCCTAGGCGCCCGCATCGAGGAACCTACCAAGAAGCGCGAGGGCTGGGTGAGAAGCCCGCCTGTCAAGGACATGAGCGACAAGCAAAGCCTATGTCCAGGATGAATGGGAGATCATTCGATCCTCCCTCGGACAACAGCAGGAAGCCGAGCCCCGAATCCGAGGGCAGACGGGAGATGCGTGAGCGTGAGCGGCGTGATGTCGAAACCAGACACAACGGCGGCGACCTGACAGACCGCGGTGTGATTGTCGAGAAGCCCGCGGAAGCCCGGACTGTGGAGAGGCCGACTGACCGGCATGCCAGCGCGTCCGAGCCCACGGAGAAGGACGACAAGCCCTCGCTAACCGCCCAGGGCTCCTCATCGGATGACAACAAGCCAATCGTGCGGCGATTCCGCCGACAGCGGGACTCCGGGTCGTTCAGGCCATCGGATCCAGCTGACCTGGAGGCCATCAAGGCTCAACTTGCAGCTAGAGAGGCCGCCAACAGGGACGGTGAAGCGCCAAGGCCCACCATCAGGGAACCATCCGTCGAACGCCGGCGGACGACGCCGCCACAGGCCGGCGATGCTTCTGCTACCCACCGTGGCGACGGCACATCTCCCTCGCGCAGATCGGGCAGCTTGGAGGAGGACAGTCGTCGCGGTCGCGACCTGGCGCCTCCTGCCCATGAAGAGAAGCAAGTCCGGGTGGTGTCCCCGCCGCGCGACAAGGACGAGAAGAAGCCGCTCAGGGGCATCCTCAAGCCAAGCTCCAAGTTCCCGGAGCCGGAAGACTTTGTGAGGGAAGGCGTGGCACCGCATAAGGACGACAAAACCAAGAAGGATGTCCCGCCCGGTGCTCGCTGGACCAAGATCAACCGCAAGCTCGTCAACCCAGAGGCCCTTACCATTGGCAAGGAGCGTTTCGAGGTCCGGGACGACTTTGTCATCGTCCTCCGCGTGCTCAGCCGCGAGGAGATCCAGGCGTACACGACCGCTACTGCCCAGTTGCGAGGTAAGCTTATCCACCCCATAACCATTATCAAGCGTTGTCACGGAAATAGAAAGCTAATCTTATTCTTGACTTGTAGAAATGAGACAGAAAGAGTACGAGAAGTCGCGTGATCGTGAGGACGAAGGCCGTGACCGCGACCGGGACAGGGATCGGGAGCGTGACCGGGACCGGCCCTCAACCCGGGATCGAGACGACGACAAGAGGAAGCATCGATCTCGGAGGGACAGGGACGACGACGATGACCGCGACGCTGACCGTAGCACGCGCGACGGTGGGGAACGGCCCCGAACTCGGGATCGGCCCCAAACCCGGGACCGTGAGCGGGATCGGGATCGGGATCGCGACGATGAACGGGACCGCGACCGCGACCGCGACCGGCGGGACCGAGACCGAGACCGAGAAAGGGGCAAGGATAGGGATCGGGATCGGGACGACGACAGGTACAGGTCCAAGGATGACCGCGACCATCACCACCACCACCACCGGTCTCGCGACGACATCGCCTAAAGGTCCCTGGCGGCCCGTCTGACGGCGCCCTCGTGGTCGGGATACATACGTTTCCATCTTTTTTGAGGGTTGCCGGCTTGGCTTCCTTGTATATCTCGCTCACGATGTTGACGACCATTTTATGACATTTTCACGTTTGATGATGACTATGTAGCAGGCGCCATGGTTGGCAGAGTCGAAAAGCGGCAAGACGAGCTCGTTTGGATATCATTTGGTGGCTTCTATATAACGTTGACAGAGTGTTTGTGGCTTTTGTTTTGGCGTGTCTAAAATAGATGTCTAAATTTTTTTATGCCCTTTTCCCCAGAAAATCCCGACCAGCGAACTGTCCGGGCGCCCGTCCCCCTGCCTTGGGTAGCCCTTGGTTACACGCGAGTGGCGGCGGGTCGTCCCGGTGGTCACTCGAGGGGCCATGGGGCATAAAAGCCAAAACTATTCAAGCAACGACGTTGAAAGCCGTCCTCCAGAAGAACGCGGGCTGGCACGTGGCACTTAACTCATGTGACTTGCCCAGAGGCTGGCTCCCCTGTCCAGACAGGACAGGCAGGACACCTTGCCCGGGATTTGACATGGCGTCGTATCCCAAGCTTGCTCCTCTTGCTGCCCAAGTCGATCGATCCGTCTGTCCATTCCACTATCTGGTATTTCGCTGCTTCTGCAGCATCAGGCAAAGTCCCCGCTTCGGATGGGCTGGCTATCTTCCCTCCATCTCGTCCCATCCCTTCCTTACCCCTCCTAGGGCGCCGCCGCATCCAATGTCTGAATGTCCGACAAGTAGTGGAGGCGGGATCTGAGCTGCATAGGACAAAGGGAAGAACGAGAGAAAGAGAGAGAAAAAAATATGGGATGGTGTGGTGGTGGTGGTGGCGGTGGTGGTGTATATCCAATGACCCAGAAACATCCCGCAACCCCAACGGAGAACATCAGACTCCTGCTGGACGCGCGTGACGTCGAAAAGGAGAGACGGCCGGGGAAGGGGGGCCTAGACTAACCTGGCTTGCTCGAGAACAACAGAGCAAAACATGATGAGCCCCAACGATGCGGCTCAGTCTGTACTGGGGCCGGGGTCTAGCTGGGCCTTGGATCCTTTGTACGTTTCTTTTTCTTGCTTTCTTTCCTCCCCATTTTCCACACTCGAGTTTCCTTGGGACTCTCCCGTTTTCTCGCTCTACTTTCCCGTGACCTCTGGCAGAATCGGAACTCGGCAGGGTGGCGATCAGGGCTGTCATCATCATCATCATCATCATCATCATCGGGTAACCATGGGCGCGGCATCCGTCGGGGAACCATCCCGTGCCCGGCCTCTGCGAATCTAGGCCCTTACATCTCTTCTCTGAAATGGATTTTCTTCCCTGTAAGCAAAAAAAAAAAAAAAAAAAAAAAAACGGCCCGAAGACGGAGAAAGAGAGAAGGAAAACTCTATAATTCCAGAAGTTGCGTGGGTGGTGGGGTGAAAAAAGGAAACCGGGATTTCCCAACAGGTCAGCACCGAGCTTATTCTGGGAGGCGAGGAGGGGTGTGTGGGCATGGAGAAGCGTCTCTGATCCAACGGGCCTCCCTCCTCGTCCACCTGTCTGATCTGGCTGGTCTTGTTGCACGGGGAAATAGCAAATTAAGACCGGAAGGAAACTAAACACGCACCACATACGCACAATACCCTCGGTCCTTGCCGTTCTTGACTGCCGGCGGCCATCCCCGGAGGGAGTGTCCGGGGCGGCCGCGCGCGCGTGTGTGGTCCCAGCGCCGCGGAGCCGACGCCCAGCGGGAAGGGAAGGCTTTGCGGGGTGGGGGGTAGAGGGGTTCTCTGCCTTATCGGGTGCCTCTTTCTAAGCTTGCTTACCCTTGGCCGTCATGCCACCCGGGGGTTTTTTTTTCCCCCCGGTATCCATGTATCGAGCAACGGCCTACCCTGGAATGGGCATCCGCTCGGCCGCCTGACACTGCCGGACGCTGGCATCCCCCAGCCGTCGACTGGCGGCCCCCCCGAGGGCGCGGAGAGTTTGCTGGCGGCGTGGCACGAGGCCGGCTATGGAAAAAAAAAAACTCTATGAGGGATGTTCGATGCGCCCGAGACGGACCACCTCAACATCCCAGACCCGAGGAACGCGTGGCCCTGTCGAGACGGGGGACTGGACAGCCAATACTACTGGTCAGTCCTGTCTGGTCCCGGGAAAAATAAATAAAATAGGATTATGAGCACATACAGAGTAAACATACGTAGGAGGCACGTAGTGGCTGGCTCTACATGGGTAGTACGACCGGAGAATGGTTGTATATTTAGGAGTTTTTTTTTTTTTAGGGACAGATGAGAGTTGGGCGTGCCGGGCATTAATATGCGCTGACACACACATCCAATCCCATGGGTGTGCCAAAAATGGGCGCGCATCGCAGGGCAATGGCAATACCCGATCCGGCCGTCTCCCCAGCACCAAAAAAAAAAAACTCCTGCTGAGGAGATCGCGAGTCCGGGGTGTGAGTGGGGATATATCCATCCTTGCAAAGCCCCTCGGCGTGATATATGCTCGGTGAGGAACAGCAACAGTCTAGGAATAAGAGAGAAGAGGAGCGTGGGAAAATGGCGAGAGAAGAAATGAGAAAAAGGAACAAAAAGCCGAAGGTCAAAGAAAAGCGTCAAGTCTATCTGGCATTCCCGCCATATGTCAAAAGCCACCAACCCATCATAGCCCGCCAAACCACAGACCAACCAACCAACCAACCCAAGCACCACAAAGGTCTAAAGGCCAACAGAAGATGGCAAGAGAAGGACAGGAAAGGGCTGACAAAATGAAATCGTGAGGCAAATGACGTGAGAAAAGGAAAGGAAGCCAAAGGGGAAAAACATAAAAGAAAAGCACCCCGGAATAACCTCCGTGGAGCAGCCAAACCCACACAAAAACGCTCATGTTTTTTATATCCCTTTTCCACAAACTTAAATACCTTTTCCCAGTCTTGCCCAATCCAGCCAAACGTTGTGGGGATATCAAGCGCAGAGGAAGAGAGAAATGCATAGGGCGTGGAGGAAAAGGGTGGTTTTGAAGAAACGGAAGCAAACAGAACAAGTGGAGAGAACCGAGCAAGCGCCAGAAATATGGAAAGCATCGAGAGAGAAAAGAAAGAAAGAAAAAAAAAAAAAAAAAAAAAAAAAAGGCGGAGAAAGCGCTGCCAACCCACAAATGATTGATGCGAGCAAAGATGGACAAAGCGCAAAGACAGACATAACACCACACATATGGCTTCGAAAAAAAGAAAGCGCTGAATTTCAACAAGATGCGGACAAGAAGAGCAGATGGTAGAAAAGGCGTGAATAGAAAAGGAATGAACCCCCTGAGTCCAAGCAGATGTCCCGAGGTGGGTGTAACCTATAGGTAATCAGACATGCGGTTGCGATGAGAGGCTAGCCCGAGCTCAAGACGACTCAGTGTCGTCCTTCTTCTCGCTTCGGCGCATCCTCTCGTTCCACTTGCGCTTGCCCACGCGCGTCTCGAAGTGCGGGCTGACCGTCTTGACGTCCTGCATGAGCGACTCGATGGCGGTACGAGTCTTGTTGCGATAGCAGTCGACTAGCAAGATGGGCGAGGATGTGTCAGTGGCGTCGGGTCAACAAACAAACGAACATATATGGTCACACGACGGGAGGTAACAGCAACCAGCGTTGTCGCCCTTCAGTTCGAAACAAGAAAACACACGAGAGGACTTACGGGCACGTTGGAGGAAGATGGTCCGGCCGGCAAACACGCGGCTCTGGAGCCAGGCCATACGGAAGCCGAGGTCGTTGAGCCGCACCTCCTTGCCGCGGAAGGCCCGGCGCATCCTCGGAATGGCCACCTCGCCTTCGGTGCCGTCCGACATGGGACCTTGACCATGGACCGGCCCCGGGCCCGGCACCGCCCCTCGACGCCCGCCGGCCCTCGGTGTCGGTGGTACCGTCGTCCTCGGCCCCGCCCGATGCGGCGGCGTCGTCGCTCAGGTCGTCCACAAAGAACTTGGAGCCTGTCGGGCTGGGAGGTGGGCTCTGCATCTCGCGCGGGAAGTAGGAGCGGGGGTAGACGGAGCTGTTCTTGCGGAAGCTGTCCGGGATCTCGCGCGTGTCGACGCCGTCGAGCGTTACCCGCACACGGAGCCGCGACTGCCGGTCGCTGTCCTCGACCAGGATGAACTTGCGCTTCTTGGCCTCGGGGATGTCCGGGAATAGGTCCTCGGGCTCGTCGTCGGCCCGGCTGTGGCGGCGTGCCGCGGCGACGGCGCTGCTGCTGCCGTGGTGGAGCGTGTCGTGAATGGACGGCATCGACGATGACCCGGACGGCGCGTTGCCCGGGTAGGCGCCGTAGCCGCTGAAGGTCTGGGTATGGCGGACGTCGTCCTGCGACCCCGCCTGGGTGGGGGCCTGGTGGTGGTGATGGTGGTGTTGGTCATCCGAAAAGGAGTCTCCATCGCCTAGAAACAAGGGGGTGTTAGCCGAAGGATGTCAACCGTGGCTTGGCAGGTGTGTGTGGAGCCCGTTGGATACAAAAGGGGCACGCCAAGGGCGATGAAGTGACAGAAAACGGGGACAAAGCCATGGTGCGCGCGCGAGCAACTAACAACAAACTTGCGATACAATGAGCAGACCGGGGCTGAAGCAGCGATGCCTATTTTTCTCCCTTTTTTTTTTTTTTCTGCCGGTGCGTGTGTATGGTAGGTAAGGTAGTAAGGCTGTAAGGTATGCAAGACAATTTTGGATGTGAGTGAGGCAGCGTCTGCGGCAGAACGAGAGGGCGAGGTGGCAGAACAGGCAGGCAGGCATGCAGACTAGATGCGATGCAGAAGCCAGGCTCTTTCGTACAGAACGCCAAATCGACAACGCGCGCGAGAACCACCAAAACAACAGAGCCCAAAGACAGGGCCGAGGACTAGATGGTGTGTAATGTACAATGCGTCTCACGTCACCCCCGACACTATATCTGCCGGTGACCTTCCGAGACGTTTTGGCTTTTGGGTGGCTGCGAGCGCTATTTTAACGACAAAGGGACGGGCTGCGCAGGTGTCTTCCGACGTCCGTATAAAACAAAAAACAAAACCCAAGATAATGAGGAAAAGGACACACTTTGAGAAACCCAGAAACAAAACCAGGAAAATGACAGGTAGGAGGGAGAGAAAAAAAAAAAAAATGAGAAAAATAAAGAGGATGAGAACTCGCAGCACAGGTATAATGGTATAGATGTTGCGCGAAGGGTGTATCGTCTCAAGAAATAAAGGAAAAGAAAAGCCAATGAAGGTTATTTCAATCACATCTGGTGAAACATACCGACTTCTTCTCCGCTCCCCTGACCACTTCCGTCGGCGTGAGCGTGGTGGTGGTGCTGCATCTGGCCATGCTGTTCATGCCGGGCTTGCCCATGCCAGCACCGCCAGGGCCCATGGAGCCCGGAGCAGCCGGCATCCCTGGCGGTCCTCCGGGGCCAGCGGGCATGTGGCCACCAGCGGGCTGAGGGTTCATCTTTGACCGGTTCGTCATCTTCGCCATGCGCCGCACGCGCCGGCTCCCGTAGCCTAGGGTCCTGGTTGCTGTTGCGCCAGCTGTCCACCGCCCTTTGGATCAGACCCCGCTTGCCGCGCAGGGGCGGGTTGAGTTCCGCCAGCGCCCAGCCCACCGTGTTGCACTCCGTCTCATACTGCAGCCTGTTGCCCCTGTACTGGTCCTTGGACACGCATGCCCTCGGGTAGACGCAGTTGTCCGTCTTGAACTCGGGCGACAGCTCCTCCGTGTTGACCGACTCGACGTCGCACCTGATAGTGTACTCCATCTTGACGCGGTCACGTGAGTACTCGAACGCAATCCATTGAACACCGTTCTGGTCTTGTCGCACGACCAAGGGAGTAGTAGCGGGGATAGGGCCGGGAGCCGCGTTAGGGTTGACAGCCGATGCGCCGCTTCCAACGCCCTGCGCGTTCTGCATGGGGGCGCCATTCTGTGCGCTCTGTTGCTGGCCCATTGGAGACTGCTGTTGACCCATTGGCGGTTGTTGCTGCATCGACGACTGAGACATGGGCGACGGCTGGCCTGGGCGCTGTAGTTGCGGTGGCATGCTGTGCGCTTCGATCTTGGGATGCCTCGGGCTACCCGTCATGCCTGCCTGCGCGTGTTGCGTCGCGTGTCCGTGCTGGCTCATCTGGTGTTGCGCGGCATTGTTGTGCGACATCATCATGCTCGGTTGCGAGGTCATGTTCTGGTGCGACTGCTGCGGGTGCTGTCCGTATGGCGAGGCTTGCGCCTGCGTGGGCATCGGCGGGTACTGCGCCTGCTGGCCATAGTACATGGACTGCTGGTGAAGCTGTGATGTCGGTTGTGCGTACATGCTCCGTTGCTGATCGTGGCCAGAAGGTGACGCGACAGAGGCTGGCGAGTTAGACTGTGGCGTGTGGTAGGACATGGGCGGGTATGGAGGTCGAGGCATCGCGGCGGCCATCATTTCCGAAGTGTCTGTGAGGAAGGGGCGGGGTGAAAAAAGACGCGTCAATTCCAAAGTACAGGCAAATGTGCTGTGTGACGTGTGCCGAACCAAATCCTCCTGTAACCCGTAGCCAGCTGGGAGGGGGCGGCGACTCACCTGCGGATGTGTATCCGCTAGTTGCACCGGGTGTGCTGTACGGGCTCTGCTGGGCGTAATAGGGGATGTCCTGGGTGTGCTGAGCGCCACTAGTCTGGTTCGGTTGTTGCTGCTGATGCTGATGCTGGTACGAGTAGGGTGACGAGTGTTGCTGCTGCTGGGGAGGAGCGTGGGGATGATGCTGCTGCACAATGCTCGAGGGTCGAGGATGTGGCTGTATATGTGAAGGTGCTTGACCTTGCTGCGGGTTGTGGGGATGATGCTGCATGGAAACGGCCATTAGTACCTCACGAAGCTAAGCTGATTTGTGGTAACCACGGAAAGACGTGGTCATGGACAGACACACTTGGGGTATTTTATTTTTTTTCTTTGGGCAAAGTGTCGATTGACAGGGGGTAGCCTGCCACCCTTTACCAGGGTAGCTGGCTGGGCGGGCTAGGCCTCGGGAGGAAGGACGGGGACGGGCAGGAGTGTGTCGTGTGTGTGCGCGCGCTCGCGCGTGTGCAGTGGTGGGTGGTGGCCCAAGTGGCTTGACCAGCACGCGTACTACAGCGGCCAGAAGCCTCCCCTCTCAAGAAAATAAAACGGGGAAGCCTGTGTCGGGGGGCCGGTCCAGAACCGAATCCCTCGTCGCCAACCAAGTGCAGGGGGTCAGGAATCCGGAGAAGCCCCAAGCGAGATCCTCCCAGTTGCAGGGGAAAGTCATACCGTTCGAACTGGCGGGCTCTTCCTTCACTGAATGCTGAGCTAAGACCACGCGGCTGTCAAAAAGGACGCGACGGGAGACTTGGGCAAAAGGAACCGGAACCGATGCGAAGGTTTGTGCGAGATCTCGGAACGAATAGATGGACAGGTTGGATGGAGCAAGGACGCAGCACAGGGGATGGGCACGGTTAAAAGGCGTCCCCGGGAAGATACTGATTCGCAGGGTGGAAGAAGATGGGCAGGTCGGAAGACGACCAGGGGGAGCAAAGTACCCGTGTAGCATATATGTGGGGATTCAATGACAGCGCGGTGATGGGATATGGTTGGTAATGCGAGGGTGTGCTCGCGGGCAATAGGGGTAATAATATTGGGCAGGTCTGATATAGCTCGACGGTGTGTGATGAAAAAGTAAATTCTTCTGTTCTCCTCATACCCTGGGGGTCCTGGCCCTGTCGTCCGCTGCTTGCCTGGAGGCAGCCTGCCTGGCACTTGGGACGAGTGCTCCGTGCTGCTGCTGCACGTACGAGAGGAGGCGGCCCCCTCGAGACGTGTGGAGCGAATCAAGGATGAAGATGGAACCAAGGCATGGGCAGGAGTCGTGAGCAAGGGGCGAGCCAGCCTGGCTTCCCATTGGCGGCCACTGGCCGTGTGCCCGAGTAGACAAACCAGGGCCAATCACCACCACGGCCCACTTGGAGGCAAGGGGGCGAGCAGGGGATACGGGGGTGTGCGTGGAAGTGTGAGGGGAGTTGTGGTCAGAGGTGTGTGTGGGGCGCATTGGGTGCATGCATGGGAGGCGGTGTGTGCGAGGCCCCCCCCTGGCCATTCTCCAACGGATGCAGGCTTGCGCTAGGGTGGCTGGCAGCCCTTGCCTTCCCAAGCCAGAGTCCCTGGTACCTCGGGCTGGCTGCCTGTTGGGCCAGCCGGACGCGTGCTGCAGCCGCTAAACCCAACGGCTAATGAGAGGAGCAGCCCTGGAGAGTGCTATCGCGCAGCGCAGTGAAGTCATTTGCTGCGCTGGCGCCGGCGGAGGAGTTGGAGGAGCCGTTCCTCTTTCCTTTCTCTCGCACTCCTCGGCAGCTATCAAGACGAGACTGTCCTGCGGCCAGTCCATCTGAATCGCTGTGCCGTACCATGTGCCGCTAGACTTGGCATGGGCCTCCTTGCTCGCAACTGTTGCCCCCGAAAGCTGACCAGGCGTGCTAGCCGTTTCCAAGCAGCACGCAAAACTCTGCCGGTCCCGCCAAGTCCAGACTGGACGATACGGTGCCGGCTCCCAATATGGCTAGTGCGCTTGCTGCCATGGGACTGAGAACGTTGTGCTGATATGGACACGCGAGCGTGACACTGGGGTGGCTTGTTGAGGGACGTGAGGTGGAATGAGGGGCTTGCCAACGAAAGTGCATCAGATCGCTGCCCACTGGTACTGCCGTTGGTGGTGGCGGGTTCGATTGTAGGCGCCAGGAGCGTTTTCCCAGCCCCGCCGCCGTTGCAAGCCCAGGGGTCCGTAGTCGACGGCGTGCTTTTTTAGCCCAGGGCATCCAGGCTGGGCTGGCGTGGACGACCCCGGCAGTTTCGCGCTTGCATGGTGGCTACTCAGACACAGTCTGCGCCGACTCGAACCACCTCAGCAACCGTCGCACCAAGAACGGCAGCTTCTAACCGTGGGTGCAGCAGTTCCCGTCATTCACGCCCTGGACCAAGAACGGGAGACTGAACCCAGGCTGTTGACTTGCGGGGAAACACAGCGCATGTCTATGTGTGCTTGCGAGCGAGCGTGCGTGCGTGCGTGTGAATGCGTGCAACGGGATGTGTGCGTGCGCGGCTTCGCGGTGGTTCGGTAGGTGCTGGGCGGTACGGGGCGGCGCAGCGCGTCGTGAGGGTGGTGCTGGTGCACAGTACCGAGCAGGGTCATGGGTTGCCGTCGCAGGGAGGGTGGCTGATCCATCAAACAAAATGTCCTTGCACCCAGATTTGGGACAAACTTGGTGCAGCCATCCACAGTGCCGTGTCGCAACGGGCGCGCAGTCTGGCACTTGGTGAAACGGGACCCCCCTGCAATTCCCACATGGCCCCTATGCCCATCCCGGTCAAGCTTGCGACAGGCTTGCAATCTTCTGGAAACGTAGAAGCAACAAGAATAACTCCAGAGCCCCCAAATGCCGCGCCCGCCGACCAAAATATCGTGGCGTGTGCGCGTCTCTCACTCGAAAGTCGGCGAGGGCCACAGCCAGGGATCGCTGGTCGGCGCTTGTCATGGCGGATCCCCGGGAATTGTGGAGAGCGCCACAGAGCGATTCAGGCTGTTCCGCGCGGCTTTCCGCCGTTGCGCTGGCGCCTGACAGGTTACCACCGGCCGAGGCCGCCTCGGGACTGCCGGGGCATGGCGGGGGTGGAGTAGAAGGGCAACACAGGCGGGCTAGGGATCAGATGGGCCGTGACAACCGGAGAGGAGAGAAACGAGGACTGGACGATTTATGTGGCTGGAGGAACAGATAGGGCCATAGCATAGTACAGCACTTACCGAGTCGTTGGGCTCTTCCTTGAACTGGCCGGGGCCTGGCGATTGAGGAGCCATTGCCAATCCCATAGAGGCTGCTGTCGAGAGGTATTTCGGGCTGTCGGCGAGATGCATCGTTAGTGATTTGCTCGAGTCGCCAGCCGCGCCGGTTACATGCATGTATGACGGCGATCGTTGTGTCCCCCAACCCATGGGTCCGGTCGGTTACTCTCGAGGGTTGCTCAGGTACTCAGCGGTGCTGTCATGATATGTGGTGGAAGTCGTGGTGCCCCGTCCCATGGGAAGAAAATTCGCCGGCATGGGTTGTACTGGCACAACCCGAACATCTGGGGGGGTGTGGGGGGAGGGCAGGGGCCGTGCCATGACATTGGGCGACTGCAAGACGGACTCACCAGAGAGATGGTTTTTCTTAGGTTTTGCCTCTTGTCGTGGCCCCCTGCAAGTCAATGTTGGCGAGTCTTCCAACTTGGTCGGCTGGGCAGAGTTCGGAAGGACTGGGCGAGGCCGCTTATCACGAGGTGTGTGACCTTCTCGCCAGAGTCTTTTGGTGCGGTGTTCAAAAACAACCTTCCCGGTTTGAAACCAAGACGGTGGCGCGCACTGATTTCTTTAAAGCAAAAAAAACAAAACCGTCAACACGTCTGCGCCTGTCAATCCCTGGTGTCGATTCTGTCGCGTAGCCGTTTCCGCCTCTGATGTCGGCGACGTCGTAGCAAAACAGAGCTAGCACCACCCCTAGAAGAGGCAAAAAGGGAGGGAAAAGATATGATCTGCTGCTAGGATCAAAATAGAACCTGTAGTGCGCGGGAACCATAGAGACGTGGACGGTGAAATAGGAGGACAGAGGCTAGAAATTTGAGCAAATTCATGCGATACCTCAAGTGGAACTAGGGTGGAACGTTGCCGAGATTGAAACAGGATCGCTTGCACACCTGCAACACCCATGCTTGGAAAAGTCCCGAACGGGTGGCGCATCAGAACACCACACCCTGAAACGTAATTTCAGGCCGCAAGCGAACGAACGCGTGCTCGCGCCGCGCTGTCCGCCGCCGCCGAGCGAAGACCAACCAGCAGGAGGCGGGCTAGGAGAGAGCGAAGAGGGGGGAAAGGGTGGCGTAGACGAGGGATCAACAGTGGAAAAAATAAATAAAAATAATAAATAAAACATAAAGTGAGGAGAAAGAAGCAGAAGAAATGTGCACATACCAGCTTTCCGATAAGGTTGTCACGAACCGAGAGCGCCGCACACGAAAAGGTCGGTGGTACAGTAGCGCGGCTGGCTGTGGCACTGGCGGGACTAGGTATCTCTCTGCCATCCGGTCAGTTGGGTTCCTGATTCCATGTCTCGGGCATGGCTCCCACGGACTGGGAGACGGGCGTGGGGTGAGGTCTTACTTGCAAGCAAGCCACCGGGCTTCAACGTCAGTGCTGGAGGTTGAGACAAGGCGCTATATCGTCCGTGATCTGGAGTTCCCAAAGCAAGGAGGGAGCAGCTCCTCTGTCGAGAAGAAAAAAAATATTAGTCCATGCACCACCCCTGGGCTGTCAAAAAAGAAGCAAAACATCCTAGTCTGGGCTTTGGTGCCTAAGGTTGAAAGTTGCGCTTGACATGGGTGCTGGGGTGTGGAAGGGATGCACACGCTTGTGCACCGCTGATGCAGGGTGTCGAAGTGAAGGGGGGCCACGCCGAGGCAAGGGTAGATGCGGCGGCACCGACAATTTTATGACGCAATGCTGGAGATGGAATCGCGTCTGTTCTCAACTGCGCGCCTTGTTTAGACGCGCTCTCGAGTGAATGTTGGGATTCGGCAGGGGAGCATGGAATGGCCCTGGCAGACAAGACCTCGCGGACGCGGGAAGGATGGTTTTTGCCCGTTCTTCAGTAACGGCAGGGGAAAGCGGGAGAGCAGGCAGCCCGGACCTTGCCACTCAACAACATGACGGGGAAGACCCTCGTGCTATGTGGGATGGGTGCGGCCTGGGCTTTTCCGGGGACGTGGAGGGAATAAATAGCGGCTAAATGCGCCGGTATCGACGTGCTCAGAGTGTGGCGGATTGGTAAAGTGCAAGTGTGGCCTGCTTGTGAGGATAATTTCGATTACACAGAAAAGCGCCACCCGAGGACAACAGTGTGACGAGACTCTGGACTTTGGACACACGAGGGGAGGGGAGAAAGAACGAAAGCTGCATGTGCTCACCTGAACAGACACTAGCAAAGCGCGGAAAATGATTGGGAAGAATCCGCACCCGCACAGGGTGATGCGGAGGGTCTGCGCGCGGGACAAATAAAATAAAGCACGAGAGGTGTTAGGGTTGCGAGGGACAGGGTAAAGTGAGGGAAGAAATAACACGGGTTATTGCTCTCAGCCCTAGGAGTAAACGAGCGTCAGCAACTGGAGCCATCATCTCCTCACATGCTTGATGCGAGGCGCGCACGCGGCGCGCCGCTAATTCGCTTTTGCATGGGAACGTCGCCGCTTTGCTTACTGGGGGGTGGCAAGTGCCTGGAGCTGAAAGCTCGTCACAAACAAGAAACGTAATAAATGACGTCCGAGCTCTCCGATATAGTCCGGCGACCTGGAAGCAAGAGGTCGGTCGGTCCAACGTCGTCCCTCTCGTCAGAAAGGGACCCGAGGCCGTGCGTGCGTGCCGCAGCTTTGGTGGTGGCACCGAGCCCCCTCGTGGCTGAAAGATTATACGATCGGGAGCGAGAACAGCCGCGATCCGGGAGAGACGCTCTCGGGGCTCGTGGGTGAGACCGACAACACACCACAGGCCTGCGGTGGTGGTGACTTGACGGGTGTCGGGTCCAGGGAAGCAACTGATTGGACCTGTCCCGGGCTGTGCGATCCGATTCCTCCTCAGATATAGTACAGGACCGGTGTGGCAAGCCCAGAGATCGAGGGACGGCAAGAAGACAGTGTGGGCGGTCGCTGGCGGCGCGCAGTCACCTTGTTCGCCGCGTCCTTGTCCTCGACGCCGCTGCTTTTTTTTTTTCTTGTTCTTGATGATGCTTTTGCCTTTCGGGAGTAGCCACAGGCCAAATCCAGGATGGCACTGTTGGAATCGTAGCCAGTTCGTGCCAAAATGCAGATGGACAGGGATGATCGTAATCAGCGGCCGTTGCAAGCTAAAAGCAAGTGCACAAGTGTCAGGACAGATTCCAATGCCGTCTTCGGGCTGCGCTAAGCCAATAGCTGAGAAGGCGCAGGAGGTGCAGCCAGATTTTTCCTGCACTTCGTTTTTTATTTCTTTGTGTTTGTGTGTGGCAGTTGTTTATTTTCTTCTCTCCCTTTGATTACCCGACCCCTCTCTCTCTCTCTCTCTCTCTTTTTTTTCTTTCTTTTTTTTCTCTTTTCTTCCTTTTTTTTTTGCCTCTCTCCCCCTCTTCCAATTTCTTCTCCTCCCGCCCAAATCAGTTATCCGGAGGAAGGAGCGGACGACCGCCGATCAGAAGGACCGTGCACGCGACCACCGCCTGAGTCGGATATGGGAACCCGTATCCAAACACTCCCACTTGACCCAAACGAGCTCTGGCCGCCCAATCTGCTACTTGCAAAAGTCTCTAGCTATGGGTAACGCAGGCTGGACTGGGAGGTGACTCTGGAATGTGGTTCATGTGTTTTTGTTTCCCTCTTTTTGTTCGTTTTCCGACCAAGAGAATGGCTCGCGATACACAAAGATCACGACCTATGGAGTGTCACTAGCACAGTCGAAGCCCGGGCCGCATGTTTGCGCTTATAAAATCCAGCTGGAAAGGAACGATGGATATCTTGTCTTCCAACAGGGATGCGAGTGGGAGCGAGGTGCCACGAGGCATGGTGTTGATGGAACCCGACATTACGGGACGCCACGAACCGCACACTATCGCAGCGAAGGCTGGCTTTGTGTGTGTGATGTAAGTTGGAGCACGTGAAGGGCTGGGTATGTGTAGATCAACGGTCGCAAGCCGCCAGCTCGATTCTCAAACTAACATAAATAGAACCTTGCACGGTCGGGGCAAAACCGCCATGTTCTATTTTATCGATATTGTGACGGGGAGGCCTGCGGCTAGTCCGTCCAGGGGCTAGCGAGGCCAAGCCGGCCTAAGCAAGGGGTTGGGGGCGGGTAAGAACGCCTTCGTCCACAGCTGATTTCTGTCATCTGTTGCTTGGACCGCATTCGTGAAAAGATACCATCTCATGAAAACCGACAAGCCCAACGAGCGGGCAGCAAGAAACTGACATGGGCCTCACATTCCACCCTCAAGCAGGGATCGCGGGAAGAGGGGCCAGGGTTCATCTGTTCATGCCAACGAAAACCCTTTGGCCATTGATTACACGTTGGAGTTGGATGGTCTTCACACTGAGGATGGAATGTGTGGGTCGGACTTGCGGTGCAGGAAGCACTACAGGGGTGGTAGGCCAAAAGCACAGCTGCGGGAAGTTGGCGCAGGACCAGAGGTGACTGACAGGGATGGGACAGGAAATCAATCCTTGGTGGCCCGGGGTGCTGGGCCGGGGCTTGCAGCGTGGGATGCTAGCGGGGCCCGGGTGGATGCTTGGGCCAAAATTGACGAACCGAAAGGAAAAAGGAATTGGGGGACGTTTGAGATGGGGCTCCAAAGTCACCCTCGAGGTTTTCTGCTCCATGGCTGTCCGGTCTCAATCCATCGAGCACACGGCCACGGCTGGGGAAACAATCACTGGGTCCTCTGGGGCACATGTGGTCTTTTGCACGCCTTGTTTGCTTAACACAGAGCTTAATATGCCGGGTATGGCCATCAAGGGCAAGGCACTCATTCGATATGAACAGGCCTCAGCCTCAATGCCGTTCTGCATACGACGCAGTCGGGAGAAACAATCTCAAAATTTGCATGTGCACGGGATGTGTGTGTGGATGGGGGGACGGAAATACGACATGAGCGTGGCGGCGAGGGGCGAGGGATGGAGGGAGAGAGAACAGACAGCCGTTGGCACAGCCTCGGACGAGAGCTGCAAGTCGGATGTGACAGCTGCGGTTGGTGCATTTTCTCCCAGCCTAGTGTCCGCCGCTGATCATCCTGCAAATGTGCACGAACCATGGGATACGCTTTGCCGGCGCGCGTCAATGGAAACGGCTCGGCCACTTTCGGTTCTAGGAATGCGACACGACGCCCAACCGGGAATAATGATATTGATATTGGGCGGAGTGGCTCGCATACATGTCGAAAGCCAGCGTAAAAGAAGAAAGAAAAAGGCTCAACTTGTGGTGTGGGTGGTCTGAGCCACGCCAACATGCTCCTGACGCGAAGTGGGTGTGCCAGACAAAATAATCGCGCATGTCAACGCAAGCAACATCGGGAGAGGAGGGCATGCCGTCGTAATACCTGCTACCCCTGACGTCGGCATGCCTCCCTCCATCTTGCCCGATCCTTCCAAACAAACCATCTATGCACCACCACACGCTGCTTTACCTGTCGGGTTTGTGTTTTCGGTGGAAACACTTAGAGCTACAGAGGTGTGGTATCTCTGCACAATGACCTAATCTCGTTTGCTTTATTTTCTCTTTCTCCGTCTCGGCTTGCCAGTTGGTGGATTAGGGGCGCCGGCACCATCAATTTGATGTCGGCCAGCGTTAAACAAGTGTCAGATGCCGTTTCGCAACTACCAAATGGCTTCTTCTCCTGGCACTATGGGCGATCATTGCATGATGGTGCGAACACGGGGTGGATACGCCTCCGCGAAGCATGAACCTAAGCGGCAATCCTATTTTGGGGCGAAGTTTTTCTTGCTCCTTTTGCTTTTTGCCTCGTCATTTGTCGCCATCTCTCAAACTCTGGACAGACCTTTATCCCTTCGAATCGGTCGTTCTATAAATGTCCACCCAGTCAGATAGCAGTGACCAAAACGCCGTGACCAACTATTTGGTCGCTTCGTGGATGTGCATTCCCCGATGCGGTTCGCACTGGCCACGGCTGCACCAATCCTTGAGCCGGCAGCTCGGAAGCCCAGCCTATTCGACTGGTAATGACTCCATTGATCGAGACGCAACCGGCCAGGGTAAGCAACCATCAACATCTTCGGGCGTGGCCTGTCCATCCGTTCACGCACACCGTGAGGACCCATGATGACCACAGGGCCCTGCAGCCCATTCATCGTCCCGCAGAGAATGGATGGGGATGACCAGGCGGGCGGGCTAGAGCGTGCGGAGAGACGAGGATGTTGCACAACGGCGCTGGTTGATAAACGGGCGCGAATGCCCAGGGGTGTGAGGGGCACAAAAAGGCTAGGTTACCAGGTATGCTGCATTGTTATGCAGGCCATCCCGCTCTGCTGGGACGGGCTGGAGACTGGGAGAGGGAGAGGCCTTGCCAGCAGTCCCTGTCGCTCCAAAGCCATCCCGCCCTCCTGGTCGCGCTGGTGGTGGGCAGTCCCACTCCATCAACCTTGCTCTGGAGTCGGTTCCCTGTCAGGTCTTTGCTCGGAGATTTGCCGCCTGGCTGAGCAGGCACTGCAAGCTGGGTGGGCGACCAGGGGTTCGAGTTATCCCCAAGCCAGCCAGCACCCAGGCAGCTGCTAGGTACGCCAAATGTGACCCCTTGCCAGAGGCTTCCCCAATGAACCGTTCTGGGTGGCAGGCCCTCTCCCGAGCATCTGGAGTTTGTGCAAGGTACGGCGGGCGGGAGTTCAAGAGGCCCTTGATCCCGAACCTCCACGTTCCCTCCAGGGGGTTGACAGCCACGCAAAGAGCTCAGGCTTTCGGACGCTCTGAGGCTGGAGGGGCCCTGATGTTGGTTCACTAGCTCACGGGGATTGGTGGAGCCGGCACAAGCCATCAACCGAAGGCGCTGCCGTGAACGGTAACTAGAGGCGACGCTTGGGGGCGTTGGCGTCGGGCCCTCGAGCCAGGTCACAGTGAGAAAGGGGGTGGCATCACACCGGCGCGCGTCCCAATCTCCCCTAGACCAACGGACGCACGCCAGATTAACGTCGCAGTTTGCTCATTTTGTCAGCTACCCCGAGCGCATGGAAGAAGCGCTGACGATGGAGACCAAAGTACCGACACGAGAAGACAGAAAAAATCAAAGGCTCTGGACAATACGGATCGGACAATTCCTGCAATACGGAGCAGAGAGTAATTGCAGGTGGTCGATGGCAATCAATTCTACACACTGTTGTGTCGTCGGTCGCGTCCCATCTGACTTTTACGAGCAAGCGGGTCCTTGACTTTTGTTTTCCCCAATCTGCACAGCCAATCGGCCAAAAATTGGCAAGGAATTACACGAAAAGGGGGGGCCTGCGCCGGCAGCATCCCCGATTGCAGCGTCAAGGTCACTAGTACCTCGACGGTGGCCCCTGCCGTGGTCGCTACAGATTGGAAGGAGGGGCGTGCAAAATTAGGGGGAACCCTCGCTCATTGCCCGTCCATCCAGGGTGGGGCGGTCGATTCTGCGCTAGCGACGGATGGGGCTCGAGTGCCACCAGCGAGGCTGCGGCCACGCCCTGCCGCGGGGGTGCGTCTAAATAACGTGACCGTTCGATTTGGTTTTCACCGGCTGGCCCACCTCCAGACCGAATCACACCAGCCGGGGGACACTCTCCTCTGGCCGCCGAGACCACAGGTCGAAGCCGAGGGCATTGCTGGTGGGGTTGTCTTGTCAAACAAAGTTTCCACACCGTTGGAGCCTGATGCGACGGTACCAGTTGCAGCGCGCAGAGAAAAGGAGCTCGGCAGGTTCCATCCCGGGCGCCGCAAAAAACAGCCCAACCCCAGCTTGGCTGGGCCGTCGGCGTCTGGATGCAAAAAGACCGACCGATCCAGAAATAGAAGAAACAAAATAAACAAAAAAGAGAGGGGGCAAAGTGCCCGGGTGGGGGATGGATGGGTCGAGTACGAGGCACCGAAAAAAGGAGGGAGACGCTGAGTGTGAGAGAATGCAGACAACCAACGCCGATCCGACGGCACGATGCGATGCCAGACTGACTCGGCCGTCGCCTCAGCAAACACAACAGGAAACCGGCCGGTCGTCCGTGCTTCCAATATTACGGCAGACGGAGTGTCCGCAGGTGTTGTGTTGCACTACGCCACAGGCCAGCTGGGCTCGCAATCTCATCTCGCTCTTCTCCGCAAAGTTCGCGAACGAGCTTGTTTGCAGTCATCTGGCCGCCAGCCTCGAGATACGGTCCCCGTTGCGGGATATCGGACTGGACCCGGCGTCGAGGCAATTATGCATATATCCACAATGGTGAGCAAATACGGACGGCTGGCGGGAGGCCCTTACCCGGCGGTCACAACTTATCGATCGGACGTCAGGTGGTGGAACTGTGGTATTCTGTCCGTCCGTTAGGTGCTAGGTGGCCTTGTCGTCCGTCCACGCTCCACGCTCTCCCCACATGACGACCTCGCTTGAATTATCGAATTTGGGCCTGGTAGCCGCGCATCTCGATGTCAATCTCTTCGGACGCGTTTGTCGTTGCTCGCTCCTTCCTCCGACTCCCGGCAGTTTGACGCTACGCCAACCCCAGAGCACGTCTGCCATGGAAATCGATGACTCGAGAGCAGTCTGATCGGGGCGCCCGTTTGCCCGTTTTTGGCAGGCTGCTCCGCGCGGCTGCGTTGAGGGAGCTTGGGCCTTTTTTTTTCTTTCTTCCTTTCCTTCCGTCTCTCTCTCTCCCTCTGCTTTGCTGCATCACCCTCCTCGCGTTTTTTTTTTTTTTTTTATGTTTGCAATGTTTTGCTCAAAAACGGAAACGCGGCGGCATGACCTCCCCCTCCGCTCGCCTTGGCTACTCGGTCGTTCTGTCTCAACCCCACCCCTCGAAACCCTCACCGATATTTGGTGGCTGACAGTTTCAATCCGGCCGCCGGCTTCGTTCCGGCAGACCCGGTACCCCGTCCTCTCTCTGGCCTTGGCTTTTTCTGGCGTTGCGCTTTTCCCGCGCTGGCCTCGCTGGGGCGTGAATACGGTAACGGTCGGTGTGACGTGTGTTTGTTCACTTGCTGTCTGCCCGCCTGAAGCCTAGCCGCGTGAATCCATCGCATCGATGCTACGGCAGTCCAGCCCCAGTCTGCCGCCGATAGGCCTCGGTTTTATGACATGGAATCCTTCGAGAGATCGCAGACCCCCAGAAGCCAAGGGTCGCAGAACAGGACATGGGTGGCGGCCGCAAGATCTGGCCGCCAGCCCCTCTTCAGTCCTCCCCCCTGTTTCAACCTGGTCCAGCAGAAAGCACAAGGCCCCATCGCCCCGTGCAAGCATGACCTTGAAGCGAGCTGCGGCTCCGGGGAGAAGCCGCCCTCACCTAACAAACCGGGGAACGTCCGTCCTGTCGTTTGCTGGCTGTCAATAAGCCTTGCTATTCTGCCGAACCTGCCTCTGTGGCTCTCCTCCCCTCCGCCCTTGCCCTTGCCCGGTCCAGCGCAAGATATGCTGCCAGCCCGTCCCCAGCCAGCCACCACCACCCATTGCCCGCTCAGTCCCCTGCCTGGCCATCCGTCCCCAGAAACCGCTGTGCACATTTTCAGCCTTATGGCTTTTTTTTTTTTTTTTTTTTTGCAAGCCTCCATGTCCCTGCACAACCTCCTTGACCGCAGACGAACTTGCCGTACCCAAGTTCAGATGGCACGCAATCATCCCTCTTCGCAAACCCTCCAGGGGGACTGGATCCTCTCTTGCTATTGAAAGGCCATGACGATATCAAATCCGTTTCCGTAGCATTTCCACCTCACAGCTCACATCTGATGGTGCCACGCAATCTTTCCAGGCGTCCCAAACTCGAATTGGATGGAATGTCGGGTTTTCCTATGCCGCCAAGTGCATACGCGAGAAGCACCCAAGTACGAAGTCGCATCCCAAGATTACCAATCATGTTCGAATTGGCCCTCCACGGTCTGCAGGAAGGGGCAGCAGCAGGGGTTTTGGGCTGGCTGAGGGGAGAAAAGCCTCCCACCGTTGGAGAAGCAGGAGAGCTGCTACTGCAGGCATGGTCGAAGGCTGCTGCAACCCCCACGACTTTTTTGTGTGGCAGGCGAGAAAAGTGTGGGTGGGTTTTGAGCTGTCGATCTGTTTCGACTTCGCACAGCAAACTGGCCGTCAATGATCCATCACGAAAAGAAATGGTCATGATTTCTCCTCGAAAAGAAAAGAAAGACCGCAGCTACGCCATACGCACGCACCACCGCGTCGTATGAAAGAAGCAAATCATGTGGGCTCATCAAATATCCGAGGTTTACGCCGGTTGTCAGACGTAATAATTTCAAAGATGGATGGAAGCGGCGGAAGCAGCTTGGCCCGTCCCCGTCTCCCTTCCAGACTACTCTTTACTCCACCCGTATCGCCGATCATCAACGGGGGCCAAGGAACAAAGCGCGGACCAGCTGGTTCCTGCTGACCCCTTTCCCGCCTTTTTTCTTCTTCTCCCCATCTTCTTCCTTTTCTCTGCCGCACCCCTTGTCGCTGCTTGTTTGCTGTTATCCGCGGGAAGCCAGGCACCCAGGCCGGTACTAAGTACATGGGGGAGAACATGGGCCTTTCACTCTGGCCCCCAACCCACCGAAAGAAGGTGGTGACAAGGGGCAAGCGACGCGCAGTTGATTTGTCTGTTCGCAGCTTGACCGCCCAACCAACATGCGGGTACTAAGGAGGGCCGGGCTGGTGTCAAGGGAGAGAGGTGAGCGTTGCCGGCAGGCCGGGGAACGAGGTCCCGGGTCGACATCTCTCACCGCACGGCCTCGTCGACAAGCAAAAAAAGAAAAGATGGCTTGGAGATGGTCGGTGATCTTCTCCCTTGCTCTCTTATTCCAGCCACAATTGCCACGACTGTTGTGATTCCATCCACAGCTCGGCTAGCTGGCTACCCAATCGCAACACGCCAACACAAACGAGCCATTTTCCCTCCCTCACCTCCATCACACCCCCTCCTTCCCACCACCTAGTGCTGTATCTTCACTATCTCCCTTCTTATTCTTCACCGCCAGCCCGAAAGGTCAAGAGGCGGGAGGATGGAGGGTGGCGGGCCGAGGAATGTCAGGTTTGCCAGCCGGAAGGCGCGCGTTCCGCCGTCTCCAATTATTGGCCTCATTACTTTCCTTCCCACACCCCCAATATCTTACATACCTACCTACTACCTGCTCTTTTCACTGCGCTGCATGATTTGCTGTTCCATCGCTCGTGTTTGGAGCCCGCTAGGACCAACTTGGGAGGATTCATCCCCACGCCACGCCACGCGCCGCGGGCTGTCTTGTCTGTCCGTGCCCGCCCGGGTCAGGGTGGTTGGCTGAACAGAGAGCAAGCCTGGTTTTGGCGACTCACAAAAGTCTGTGCTGTGCTTTGGTCTGTGTGGTTTTCTGGTCTTCTGTGAAGTCGAGTGGCTTCGAGTGACAGTCACCGTTTTCCCGCCACAAATAACAGTCGCCGGGAATCATGCCCTGAGGCCTAGGTTGGAACGTATCTTGCTGCAGGTCTCCGGCACGCTTGCGCTTTCCTCCTTCCGTGCGCTCGCCTTGAGTGTGGGTTATGCTGTAAACCTACACGGTGGGCTCAACGGCTAGCGCGGCCGGCAAGTGTTTTTCTTTTTTTCTTTTTTTTTTTCCTTCTGTTGCTCGATATTGGAGTTGCTGCTATTATCGGGTATGCATCCTCACCGTGTTTTCCAATGATCCGCGGCCTAATGCACGCGCATGTATGCATGGTCTGATGTTGGATATTCCAGATGGGTTGTAAAATTATAGCGCAGTGAGCCCTCCTTCAAAAATGTTTCCCCATCCCATCCATCCCATCCATGCACGGCAGTGCTCGCTTCAACAAGGGCAGTGAGAGAAGACCCTTGACGCACCCGCCTGGTCTGCCTGGCCCTTGAGGCGGGAATGCAGTTGGGGCCGACAGGCTGGCGGGCGCGGCGGCGCGGGCGCGGGCAACAAACCCTCTCAACCCCCTGCCTGCGCTAGCTTCCGCCTCTCCCACCAGGCCCCAGGCGCAAGGGTGACAGGAGAGAGAGACCCCTTCCCCCAGTCAAACCCAGCCCTCCCCTTTTCCTGTTCCCGCTTTGCTCTGGGTCTTCAATTATTCCGGCACCCGATGGAGCAGCGTAACATCGAAACACACGCAAAAAAAGAGCCCAGCCTTTTTTTTATATATATATATTTTTATATATATATTATTTATTCTGCTCACGACTCTCCCCTGTCTGCGTCCACTGTTCAAGGTTTGCATGGGTAACAAGGGCCAGGAGACATGGTCTGGGCTACCACGAGTTGATATCCTAACCCGTTCAGGGCCCCTTTCCTTGCCCCTGATGGGTAATGACCTTGCATGACACCCAAAGCGTGACATCGGCGCGCGCGGGTCTGCCGGGATGCGACGCGTCTTGAGTCGGGCACGGGGAGCAGCAAAGACGCGTTTTGTTTCTTGCGGCGTGCTCGGCGCATCCCTCTACCCATGGATATTTTTGAATTTTTTTTTTTCGGTCGTCATCAAAACTGTATTTTTCTTTTTCCGAATACGTTTGCCTCTTCTTTTTTCTTTCTCTCTTGGTAGAGGATGCAAGGGGTCACACGAGAGATAACGCATGAGGAATGACTTTCTCCTGGCGCATTGAAATTGGCAAATGCATTCTGCAGGTCGCATGCAGGATTTCGTTAGTGCGTTTCTGGCCGACTCGGTCTTCATGTTCTTTTTGCTTCTGCCGAGGGCCAAGAGAGGGCCGTGGAATTTCGGGGACAGAAACGGTTGCATCCGCCTCGCTGCTCAGGGTGAATGAGTGAATGACGATGGAGCCTCCTCGCAGGCTCTCCAGCGCTGCTAGGCCTGATCAAGAATAGGGCGTGTGCTCTCGCGCAAGCCCGGTATCAGGCGGACCTGCTCATCACCCGTGGCTTGATGCCGTTGAGAAAATTGAGGCAGAGACGTTGCCCTCCCTCTCCCTTGCCGCCCACACCCCACTCTTGCCGCGTCTTCTGTCCGCCTTGTTTCTCTGGAGCGACCGAAGGAGGGTATGCCGCAAGCGCGGTTGAGATCTTGTGTGTCTAGGACGGAAATTGGCACGGGATTGATCTTTTAGGCTCATTTCGTATTGAGCTGCTCAGGGCAGGCTAACGTCACCCATCGACTCAGTTGGCCGAAGATCTTCTTGCCCCATGTGCTATGCCCAACCAGGCAAGAGAACCGAGACGGAAAAGGCAAGGTCGAGCAAGGCGGGAAAAGAACAAGCGGTAATGCCGTAAAGAGTGCCTTGGACTGTGTAATGTGATGATGCTGACGTCGGCGCCAGCCTTCTCACCGAGCTGAACCGAATGGTGACACAGAGGGCCCTAGGCCGGCCAGCTCCGTCTCACCAAACGCCACCGCCACCAGGAGACAGCAACGTAGCCAGGCAACAGCCGGCGGCCATCTTTTTTTCCCCGTTGCCCGCGTTTGTGTGGCACAAATAGTCTCAAACTGTGTGGGGAGGGAGCCGTCGATATCAGAGCTGGTATGGTCTCTGAGCTGGCTGGGCAGCAGGCGGGGCCGTGGCTGCCACCTTGTTTTCTCTCCTGCTCTGTGCGACCTACGAGCTTTTCTTAGCAGCGGACAAGTGGCTCCGCCGACTATCGATCCTGCAGGCCGCGCCTAGAACGCCGCCATCGGGAATGTGGCTGCATCCTCGGCCCTGTGACCCGGGTCAAGTGACACAGACGGGAGGGCCGGGCGCCGGGGCGCCGGAACCGCATCCTAAACGCCTTCCAGTCCGGCTAGCCAGAATTCGGACACCAGCCGGGCTCCCCTATCCTTGATGTTTTTTTTTTTTTTGTGGTATGGGTCTGGCTCTGTGTTGTGTTGATGCTAAACCGTCCTCTATGGGCTTCAGGAGAATTGCATGATTTGTATTGCCAGTATGCGGTGATTCTGAGCGAATTCTATGGAAGCTATCTACGTTTAGATATGATATTCACCTATTTCCCGTCCAATACGATTGTACCATGTGTATGAATGTCTAGTAGTAGAGATATTGCACATGCTTTAGATCAACGCTGCCCGAATATGGCAGCTGGAGTATTTCTACTGGGTCTACGTACCCAGGCGTGACCGTGCCATGATGAACTGGGCGAGAGCTGTGCTTCGTTGTCGTGGTAGACACTGGGACGGACCCGAGGCTTCCAATCCCCGGGTTAGGTACCAGCGAAGAGCAATATCTAGCAAAACTGTGCCCCTGAGGTCCCCTGGAAAGCTAGCGATAGTAGATATCGAAGACAGGAATAGAATTTCGGCCACGCATTACACGCTGGAAACTGCCGATACTTTAGCTGGACAGAAGTCGCGAAGCCATCTGGACTGACATGTCAAGCCTCGTCGCTATGACCAGACAGTGACAGCAAAGTCAGTTCGCGTTGGGAGTCACTCTACCTAGTTCGGGAAATATCAACTTGACATGCCCTTCCGTGCCGTGGATTTTTTTTTTTCCATCCTCAACCACAACCCTACCATAGCCATTAGTTCGCATCCCAAATAACCATCTGCCCTTCCTTTTGACGACCTCGAGGCTGAAGAAGTTCCCACAATGACGCCCACCGAGGCTCCCCCACAGCCGCGTGTGACGCCATCGCCTCTTCTCCCAGCCCTTCGAGGCGAGAGTGACCTAGAGGAGTGGGAGGACCTCTTGATGAAATACCTCCGAGTAAAAAAGCTGGAGCATATCATCAAGGGCCCAAGAAAGGATCCGGAGCCTACGAGGTCGGCCAAGTCACACATTGGGACCGATAACAAGACGTCGGGAGCAACGGAGGTCGTCATAACAGGCAAACCCAGCGAGAACAAGCCCGAGAGGGATGGCAGCAGGCCTGCCAGTAACAACGATGTCGAGAAGACGGAGCGGATTCCTGTGATATCACTTGGATTCCTGGACGACATTCTCGGGGGCCCGAGTGGAGGAGGGGCCGGTTCGCCGACTACATCAAACGCCGAAGACTCGGGCAAGAAGGCAGACGACGAGACGCCGAATGTGGCGGACGGGGACACCGGTGTCTACGCCACCCGGGACGGCGAGCAGGAGCGCGACCAAGTCCTCGTCCTCCTTGCTGCCTCTATCTCCCCCGTCCGAGACTGGCTTCTCAACCAGGGCTGGGATTCCGAGGAGAGGGACCCGGCGCGCTACTTCCAGTCAATCAAGGACTGCTTCTCTCGCAACGCCTCTGTCAACAGCGACTTGGAGATCAACGAGCTGAAGTTCATCAGCAGCAAAAACTTTGACACCATCCGCGCGTTCCAGGAGCGTCTCCGGTATCTGCGAAGACGCATGTTCATGATCGGGCATCTATCTGGGTGAGCAGCGACACCTTGCTAGCCCATCTTATCTCTGGCTATAACACATTCTGACAAGGATGCGTCGTTTGGGTCTTACTCAGGGTTGAGGGCGAGACCAAGATGCTTTGGTATGCGATCGATGGCCTGAAGAGAACCTACCCCGACGTCCACGCACGGCTCGTGAAAGACCTGCTGGCCAAAGAGGGCAGCCCCAGAAAGCTGACCTGGAGCCGGCTCATGATGCAGCTGGCGCACATGCACGAGAGGAAGGAGAAGAAACGCGAGCCGTATTACGCTCTGATGCGCAGCTCTGACTAGGAAGTGATAACAGCTACGCACACGTATCTGTGATTCTTTGGCCCCTGAGACGGAAGCATATAGAAGCCAAGGGTTTTGCATCCCGCGAGAAGAGGGCAGTTGCTAAACGGGCCCCGGATTTCACCCTAGTATGAGCGTGTTAGGGGAATCACAGGAATCACATTATCAGCAATGGAAGCTGCGTGGGTCTCATCGTTGGAAGCAGAACGAAGGAGAAAGGTTGTCTGCTTTGACTTCCGGATACTACCTAGGCACCCAGATAGACGGCTCCTTGTTTGATCGAGAGAGACAAAACATCCATATAAAATCTGGAATACACTACAATTTTGTCCGCCCGGACGTGTGATTAGTTGGACTGTTTGGTGTTCTTGGTGGTGGCCAACTTTTTCATGGCCCCGCTGCTGCCTCCTCCGCGCAGAGTCCCAGGCAGAGACGATCGCACCTTCCGTCACTGCCACTTCACCCAGCACATAGAAACCTTTCATCAGACGGAAAGAAGCCCAAGTAATCTGGATTCGGGCACGGGTAGCCCCACCAGGTTTTGTCACCGGGAAGCTTTTTTTTTTGTCTCCCGCTTAACAGTCAACTCCTGAACGACAAGGTCTTCTCTATCCTCTACCAACCAACCACCATCCCGCCAGGCGGTTCTTCGTTCGGGCCGTGGCAGGCGCCCAACTCTCACTATTTTGATCTCCGACCCAGCCCCTTTGTTTACCAAGCTCGAGATTTCCCTCGGCTGAACGGCTTCGTTGAAACCGAGGGATACGCCCTCGTCCTTCGGCGGTATCACCTTGGTCTCACCCGGCCTCAACCGCTGCGGAACAGTCACCAAGCACCACTGAAGCCCCCTTGGCTGTCACCGCTGCTCGGCTCGAGCGTACTCGTCACGATGTTCTACAGTCACGAAAGTAGGTCCCCTGAATGCGCTAGGCTTCGTTTTCTGGTAGCTCGGCTGACCAATATATTCGGCCCTCAGTTCTGACCAGCCACAAACATGGCGTGGCTACGGTCTGGTGAGATAAGATGCCCTCATGCCCCTCTGCCCCCGAGATTATCGAGACCCGCCGCATCTAACAACCCATCATCTGATTCCGGCAGGGTCCTGGCTACGCTGGGCCAAAACTGTGGCAGTCGGCGAATCTCGCGGAAGGCGATCCAAGAAGTCGATGTGCCTAAGGCCTGCATGACCATTGACAACCCTCCGGGTGCTCCAATCGCCCTTCGTCTCCAGGCCAGTCTGTTGTACGGTGTCTCTCGTGTGTACTCTCAGCAATACGACTACCTTCTGGGAGACGCAGAGAAAGCTCGGCTGGGAATGTCCATCCTGTTCAAGCACGTTGCGTCATCCGAGACTCTGGACCCAAACGCCGGAAAAGCAAAGTGCGTTGGGACTTTCTCATATTCCTGCCATTTCAATTGCGTTAAGGATCTTTGGTGGAACCTTCCGAGAACCGTCTAACCATACTGCCACAACAGGAGGAAGCAACTGATACTTGCGGACGATCCCAACTTCCACATTGGAAACTTCGACTTACCTCGCTTCGAGCTCGATGAGGTGGGCGACGTTGTCCTGCCAAACGGCACTCAACAGACGGTCAACCTGTACTCTCAGCTATCTCCGTATGAACGGTCCAGATCCGGGTCATCTGGTGGCCGGAACTCAATGCGCTTAGATTTGGACCACGGCTCGTTCCTCGGCGGTTACGACCTCGATTCTCCGTTCGCTGGCGGAAGTTCCGCGCGGAAGCCGCGAGTGGATCTCGACCCATTTGCTGAGGAGGAGCCACTACATTTCGACGATGACCTGTTTACTATCGATGCCGACGGAAACCTTGTCGACAACCGTCAGCTAAGAACAGCTGAGAGAGATGTGCCCGAGGTCCGGCAGCCAGATTTGGATGGCGCATCCGCGCAGCAGCGCAATGTCGCCGCGCCTGCGGTCCCCGAAGATGAGATGCCGCTCGTTCTAGAAGACTTGCCGCTGCCGGACGCAGATGCACTGCCTGCCCGCCAAAATCGGCAGGATCAAAACGCAGAGCAGGATATCCAGGAGCAGCAGGAGACTGTTGTCGCTTCCGCTCCGGCTCGACGGCGGGGAAGAAAACGGCGGGTCACCGCACCGGACCAGGACACCAAGGTCAACAGGAGCGAGTATAGAACTTGGTACACAGACTACACGGAGAGGATGGAGGAGGAGCAGATGCAGATCGATAGTCGTCGCGAACCCGTCAACAAGGAGCAGGTCAGAAAGAATGCCTACCACAGGCTCTTCGGCCGTGGGATCGGAGGCTTTGGTTGGGACTTTGGGCTCCCGGGCTTCGTTCACCCGCTCGCCGACATGTTCTCCGGAGAGGGTCTTCAGCGCACCTTGTTCGGGCAGGTGCTCGGCCAGCCTCCCGAGTCGCCGGTGGCCGACGGAGGTCCGCGTCAGAAGCGTTTGGAGCTGATGCGGGCGGAGAGGAAGGGCGCCGGGTACGACAGCGATCGGACGAAGATCGGCATGCTCAGTCTCGGGACGGACATGGCCAAAGCCAGGTCGAGGATGATATGCAACTGGTACTTGACGATCCAGAGCATCCGTCAGAGATGGGTCGAGAGCTTGGCCATCCCCTCTCGGACCAGCCATCCATGCCGTGGCACCGCCAGTCTTCCGTCGTCCCGGGATCGTCTCTGAAGGGAAGCAGCGCTAGACGGAGTGTTCTGCCCGGTGGCGGCCCCGCTAATGTCCCAGAGAGCCCGCTGCAGCACCGTGGAAGCATGGTGCAGGGTATCGAGCGCTTCAGCGATCCTGTGGGTTCTGACGGACCAAGCTTTGGCGGCGGGGACGGGTTTGGATCTGCCGACAAAGGCTGGCTACCCGACCACGGCGAGCAAACCAGCGGTCATCTGAGCTCCGATGGCGTGGCCAGTATGGAGGGGCGAAGGTTCCTCGATTTCCTGCGGGCCGAGGCGAACAATTATGGCAGCTCACGCGGGGACATGGACAAGGAGCTGCTCTGGGTTGATTTCGACCAGGTTATTCGACCTCTGCCCGGTACACAGTCCATCGCGGCACATGCATTTTACCAGGTTCTCTGCCTCACGACTGGAAGAGTGCTCAAGGTTGACCAGGATGGACGGGACACCAACGAGCCGTTCAAATCCATCCACATTGGTGTGCCGATGACCGGCCATGGCCGAGACGGGCAGGACGAAGACGACGATATGGCGGATGGTCAGGCGTCCCAAGGCAACAACCCTGACCACACAGCTGCTGATGGCCAAATTGCTGCACAGGCGAACGAGTGAGATGACGGCGTTGGCAAATTGCTCAAAGGGGAGATGATCTACTGCAAGCTGGGGTCGGCTAAGAATTCCATAATGAGAAGGAAAAAAAAAAAAAAAAAAAAAAAAAAAACTGAAGACAAAAAAGACAAAAAAATGGGTGGAAGGGAAAAGAGTGACACCTGAACAAGGTGAAAAAAGGGCGTGATCCCAAACTTTCTTCTTGGGTTGGGAGATCCAAAGGTGGTTCTCACCCAGGAGGAGTCAACTCAATAACGGTCATGATAGGGCACTCGGATTCAGGGATTTATATGGAGTGTTTTTGTTCTACTTTCTCTATTTGGGTTGGCGCATCCATCTCTTTGCACCGGGGGGAACCGATATGCGACATGTTTTCTTCTTTTGCTTTGGCTACGGCCTTGGGGCAGCTGTGCCTTTTTTCTTGGGCTGAACGATTTTTTCTTTCTTTTTCTTTCAGGTCATGGGAGCTTGGAGCCGTCCTCCGAGGGAGGGATCTTGGCAGTATTGGCGAGGGTGAGAGGATCACGGTTTGCTGATGAGTGCACTCAGCAGGGAATGGATGACTGAATGAGGAGATAGTGACAGGGACTTTACATGACACTTCATAGACGGGTGACAAAATGGAGATCTGGACAATAGAGAGCGAGTAGCAAGATTCCAAATCAAATCGCTGGTTATCATTAAACTCAACGAAGATACTGACTACTAAGGCTTGCCATCTGCCTAAACGCTATCGTCATCGTCCATGCCTTCCCGGTCAACAAACTTCATGTATCCATCTTCCTGCGCCTGGGCTTCAGGTCCCATGACGGCCCTCCAAGCTTCATGTACTGCGTCGAGGATCCCGTCCGATACGGCAAGGGTGGGGGACGGTGCGGGCAATGTGAATACCCATCCGTCGACCTGGACCGCGGACGAGGCGCTACTCTGCTCGTAGTAGAGCTGGTACAGACACTTGGGAGTTTCGTTGCCGCTAACGGTCAGGATTGGAGTGAGACTCTGCTCAAGGATGTGTTGGGCGTGTGCTGTGGTGCGTGTACTGAGATAGATTACAGCTGCAGCGCAGAAGACAGTTAGCACATGGCCGAAGTTGTGTGCAAATGATACAATCAAGGATATGAAAAAGAGATGAGCAGATCAGGTTGTCAGAGGATATTATCGTCAAAGCAGGTAGCTCCGATAATGTAGATAAGTATTCGAAGGTTGAATCATCATGATGCTCGGGTTGGGGAAAACAGGCGAGTTGGCGGTGGCTGATGACACGGGGAGAAGATATGAAGACTTACTTTGACCAGGCGGACATTCTCCGGTATCGCTCGAGTGAACGAGGGCGTAGACGGGATACTCCTGCGACGCTGCCTCTGATGATACGTCCAAGGTGCCAGGTGGGCAAGCAATGACAGCCACGGCAGGGATAGGTGCACCCTCCACAACAGTGTAGAAAAGCGACGTGAGAGGCGAGCCGACGACGGCAACAAGGCGGCTAACCCGTTCTATGGTGTGGTTGCTCGTCACTGGGAGCTCCTCGCGACCGCGGACGAGCAGCTTTGATTTCACAGTGGTTCCGTTTGTCAAATCGAGCTCGAGGGTCTCTTCGGAATCGGCAGATGCAGAGGATGGGGTTCTGGTGTTTTTAATACCGGTCCCCAGCATGTAGACGCCACCACCAACAGCACCCGCCCTACAGGCCACCTGGGCAATCTCGCCAGCGCCACCCCACTTGGGTACACAGCGGCGAACCCGGGGCCGAAGTAGCCCATCGACGTGAGATGACGATGGATAATGGCTAGGCCGTCCTTGGTCGTGATGGCGCCGTCGGGCGACAGGGTGAGGGTGAGGACACATGCCCGGAGGTCCTGATCGAGCTTGAAACGCTTCTCCAGAAACCCGGCGAGAGGCTGGTCTGCAACCTCGCGCCAGAGCTCGGTCTGCGTGTCCGAGTTGTAGTCCAAGACGAACTTGAGGAACTTCATCAGCGACCGCTTGGCGCGGGCAGGGATGGAGTCGTCCGAGAAGACGTCCTCGCGGGTGGAGGGGATGCGGGTGAGCTTGTGCGGCGACCCGGCGGCTGCGTCGTCGTCGTCCGAGTGGCGACGTGCCAGCACGAAGAACGAGCCGACGGCCAGAAACTCCAGCTGCCGGAAGGCGCGCGAGGAAACGAGCTGTGACACGAGCTGGGACCGGGCATGCACCAGCTGGGGGGCCAGTGCGAGGGAATAGGCGCGGGCAAACGAGAGGCCGGCGCCATCTCCGGGCTTAGTGACGCGCGCCGATGTGAAGATCGGCGTCTCCAGAGACTCGGCCGGCGCCCCACTCGGAGCGGCTACGGTCGGTGGTGTCTCGTGCTGCTCCGCCCAGTCCTCAGTCTCCTGCAGGCTTAAAGCTGCCTCTGACCCGCCGTAGAAGTCGTTGGGGTCGATGTGCAGCACCTTCTTGTCGGATCTCGACAGAGAACTTCAGTTCCGCATCAGACGGGGCTGGGTTAGTTAGAAGGGCGACGGAGAAAAGAAGGGGAAGTTTGGCTGTGGTGGCGTCCACTGGACAAACGGTCGAAGGGAAACTCACAGGGCGAGCAGAGACTGCGGCAGCCCCGTGCCACAAATCACGACGTCCCAGACTGTCTCGCTGAGCGACTCCATTGCGCTGGATGGAACTGTACCCGGCTCATCGAAGAATGGAGAAGCGACGCATCTTCTCGCCAGAAACAGACTCGTTTCACGGTGACGGAGCGGGTTGCGGGCGAATCTGGAGGAATATGGAAGACAAAGATGAAGGCAAGCAAGCAGATTTTGCTGTTTGGGTGGAGGCTCTAACTTGCGGCTCAAGCCAGGCTCCAGTCCCGCCGCTTTCATTCGTCACGTGGGGCACTCGCTCCATTCACGTGCCGCATTCGATGCCCCAGCCTCCGCCGGTGGTAGTGATGTAAAAACTCGCGCAGTGGAGAGCGGAGAGAAAATTTCCTGTTTCTTCTCTTCAACCAACCACGCAACCATGTGATGAAGCGCCTCAACTTCGACGGTGCTTTGGCATTTGGGGATCCTTTCAGTAGGCATCCCCTTGGTTGAGTGGGAGATTGAACCAGTCCTCCTGTATCTACTGCTCTTGAATCCACAACCTGTGAGCGTGGCTCGAAAGGTCGGCACAATCAAGCACCACAGCCGCGGCTTTTGCTGCGGCAGTGGGAGCGTATTCTCTAGCTTCTAAATCTATCTAAATCTAGGCATCTACGTGTATTTAAGTCTATCACGTCTCACACGTTGAATGTACTAGAGTCCGTCGTCAGGGAGTTGATTGCTTCGGCAGTCTGCTCCCAGAACTGCATGGCGGCCCTGGCCACCTCGGGCCCCTTGACTATGGCTACCTCATGTCCTGCGTCGAGCACCACGGTCTGGAAGCCGTCAGGCCCTAGCATGTTGGTGGCGTCCTGGACCAGCTCATCCATCACAATGACCGGGTCCGACGCCCCGAGCACGAGAAGCACCTTGCCGCCTGTGAGCCCCGCCTCAGGCTTCTGCTGGCTTGTGTCATCGCTGCTGCCCCGTAGACGCCGCTCGGCCAGCCGGGACGCGAGTCTGCGCCAGGCTTCGTGCTCCTCGAAGATCGGAGCGTGCCTGATCGTGCTGATGAAGGCACGCACGAAGCCTGCGTGGTTCCGCAGCTGCCACCCCATGACGGACGCGACAGTGGCGCCGCTTGGGAGCACGGCGTTGTCGAACGAGTCGCCGCCACTCGCGTCGCTGTTGCCCTGCGGTTGGGCAGCGCCGTGGCCCGGCGCCCGAGGGCCCGCTGAGGACACCTCCGTTTCCACGAGTGCCAGCGGCTGCTTGGGCGGAGCTGTCGGGCCCGGCCCGCGGCCTTCCGGCAGGGATTGTCGCCCTGGTTGCTGTCCCAGTCGCTGTTTGGCAGGCATCAGCCTCGACCAGACCAAATTTTCGAGCAGCCAGTTCGGAGGATGCCGCTCGAGTACAGCAGCTTGCTCTTCCAGCCGACGTGCCCACGGCGGATGAGGCCTCCTCCGGCAACGAGCGTGAGCGAACGTAGCATTTGCGGAAAGTAACTCGCAATCGACGCAGCTACGCCGCCGCCAAGGGAATAGCCCATCAAGTGGAATCCGCCATCACCCGTCCAAGGCAGACTGGACGAGGCCAGGACCAGGAGGATCTGTGTCGAGTAGAGACGCAGGTCAAACGGCAGGTCAGATGGGGCGTCAGAGTAACCCCTCCGAAGAAGTCTGGAGCGAGTCTCGGGGTGTCAACAGGTTTTGTCTCGTGCGCATGTTTTGACAAATGTACATCTTCAGAACGCACCAAACAACATGACCCTGTAACCAGACTCGACAAGCGTGTGAGCTATTCCTCCGAGAGCCAAACACGGCGTGCTAATTCCGTGTAGGAGCAGCACACGCTCGCCATCCTCGGGACCCCATTCGAACACGCGAATTGACCCGTACGGTGTTTCAATGTCCCTGCCTCCTGGAAGAGCATCTTGGGGGTATGGAAGATTCCCAGCCTCGTGCGCCGATATGCCAGGCAACTGGGTTTTCCTTGGCGAGTCGATCCAAAATGTTGGCGGCGGCTCTTTTGCTCCGTTCGTGCCCCCATTTTGACCACTCCGCCCCCTCGCGGCCACGACGCTGAAGGCTGATGCTACTGCGATGAAAGCCGCGCTAGCTAGGATGCACGGAGGCACCTTTCGTGCGCAAGCCAGGCCCGTGGTCGGCATGATGGCATGGAGGAATCCGCAACCAAGGTTGGAAGGTGGTGGGTGGAGAAACAACACGCGAGCGATTTCATCTTGGAGAGATCGAGAGTGTGGGGAGCCTGGGCCAGGGATTCAGGGAGCTTCTTTGGATGGACTCTTGGCCTGCGATTCGCATTCCCTGGGAGTTAGATCACATCCTCGTCAGCTAGCAAGTTCTCGACAACGCCTAATTTGATCGCGAATACCCGATTATCCCAGCAAAGGGAGAATGTTGAGGCCGCAAAACAACCGGCCATATCCGCCTCTACAGTGGGCTCTGCTGCCTGAGGCACGGAAACGAATATGTCTCAGCTTTTAGCACTGTAACAGACAGCACAAGCCACGTTCCACCGGAGAGAGTCGGGTCGGCAAACTGCATCGCGTCATTATCAAATCGGGCGATGCTTTTGGAGCACACCGATGCCATGTCGAAACGTGTTGATGCCAGAGCGGGCTCCGCCGGTTGACGCTCCCAAGGTAGCACGGCAGGACAGTTGGACTCATACTCCTGGGCATGCTGGCGATGTCGTAGAGCCCGCGAAGAGCCGGTGAGACCCAGATCCGCCGGCACTGCCCAGCAGCCTGCCAGGTCTTCTCGGTGAGCAGTATGGGTCTCTCGGACGGTGACTTCTCCGGGTCGGGAGAGGCATTCATGCCCTACATGGTCCGTGAATGACGGGAGGACGACCTTGGATTTGCCCCTTTCATCAGATCAAGGCAGTGTAGAGGGTCTACTATGTATACTGCGCTGCACTGCGCATGCAGCACGACGTGGGACCTGGGCCTGCGCTGCACATGCCCGCAGCGGGTGCTGGCGGGCAAAATGGTGGCCAAAACCAAAAGCCACCAGACAGACTGCAAAGACTGGAGAGAGAGCATGACAGCTTCGACTGCATCGACGCCGGCAACAAACAACCGAATCCGTGTTTGCCCACCACTTCCGTCCACTTGGCCGGACACGATTTCCCCCGGCATTGGACTCTGGCAACCCACCATTCCTGCTCGTAATCGACTGGCATTTTCAGGCGGGCAGGTCGCAAGCGAGGGCCGCGGCCTCTCCCGAGACCAATTGCTTCACGTGAAGCAGCACGGATCAAATCCACCCGCCCCCACAGCCCCACTGGAGCTCCAACCACACCTGCAGCTCGGGGCTCCCAAGCCCCCCCGTCAATCTTGCGCATCTCCAGGGGGTCCGGTCGGGGCCTCCACAGCTGATGGCAGGCCGGAACAGGACGAGAGCTGCGTTTGCAAGGAGGAGCTGGGCGGGTGGGTAATTTCGATTGCCTGGTGGCCATGGCAACCGCGCGATCGTCCGGCCTTGGTCGTAAAGCTCGGACCGCTTGCCGACGGGCGCTGGGCAACCGCAGGGCCCAGATTGCAATCAAAGAGGACCACGCCAGCTGATGTTTGATTTTTCGGAGCGAGTGCCAGGTTGAGCCTTTGGCGTCTCAAGATTGGCCATGTCTGGATGTCCAATGAGGCCGTTCCACGACTGGCCGCCCCGAAAAGGTTGCTGCTGCTGCAGCACGCAGCTGCAAGTCCATTGGGAAGTGCCAAAAGAGAAGGCGCACGGCGAGGGGGAGGAGGCAGGAAGGAGGTTGGGGGCACGACGCCGCCTGCCACCGCCTGCCACATCCGCGACCATCCATGTCTTGATACCCAATTGACTTTCGTATGTGCGCAGGGAAGAGCTGTGACGGACGCCTCCTGTGGTCTTCCAGTGCTCCAGCCTCCTCAAAATCAAGGCAGATCGGCGATGTTGTGCCGCCGCGCAATATGCATTATGCACCAGGATTTTGCTTGTTTGCCCGGCCATCCGGCCCAGCTCTGGATGCTGCTCTGTCGGCCCAGTCCCCCCCACCTCGTCGTTTTTTCCCCTTCGGCCGGTGGCGGCGGCCTCTGCAGAGATTGAGGCCCTCTTTCAGCTCTCCTCCAAGCAAAACACAGATGGCGCACACGCCGGCTAGGAAACTAAATTCGCAAAGCCGAGCGGGCCCCCTCTTGACCAGTTCCGTCGGCCCTCCCTGGCATGGCTGGCGTGCCATCATCTTGCCATGGCCAGGGTCTGCCAAGATCCAGGCCCTGCAGCCTCTGGGGGTGGGGGTGGGTGGTGGTGGGAACGGATGGTTGCTGGGTGGTGGCTGGGCGGTCGCGCGTCTCGCCGACAGGGGTGACCCGGCAGGCCATTGGCTGGACGGCGGAGGGGGCTGGGAGCCCAGCAAGCTAGCAGCTGGATCCGGCCATAAAAGCAGCAAATCAATAATAAACAGTAAACAACAGGGGCCCCTGCACCCAGTCGGAGGCTGCAGTAGAAAAGCCCGGCCGACTTAAGCCTTGGGGAGCGCCAAACTCTCTCCTCCATCCACTCAGATTCAGACACATACAAAAAGCCCAGGTAGAACAGATCCAAAAGCCCCAGGAGAAGTCGCATTCCAACCGCGCTTCTTCCCAAACTTTTCTCTGTTCGACTTCTCTTTGAAGGGCAAGAGTAGTCTTCTGTCTCGAAGGCTGCACTTGCACAGTCGGCAAACTGGATTACGAGGCGCGCGTGCCTGTTCCTCTGAGCATCTTTCCCTCCAGTACGTCCATCCTCACCCTGCCTGCCCTGCTCTGCTGTCACCTGGCTTGGTATGCCGGCGGTGTAGGGGTCCAGCCCTAGAGCAAGAGCCAGCGCTGACCATCCCTCTCCACACTTGCAGCCTACAAGGAAGAAAACAAACCGGCGGTTACCGCCACAACCACAACTCACGAAGAGGTTGAGCTTAGGCTTCCTGAAGCCGGACGGGAAGGTCGCCACTCTTCGTCTGTCTCTGCCGTCGCCAGCCTCCCCCTCGGAGAGAGCAGGAATACCACGAGGAAGAGGTTCGCATTACTCGTGAAGAGGAGCATTACCACCGTCCCGGTACCCACCACCATCTCCTTGAGGACCGCAGGTACGTGCCCGAAATCCCTGTTTGGCTGGGGCGAGAACCCGGGACTGACTGTATTAAACACCTCCAGGCCCCAATCTTCCTACTCGGAGACCTTTGTCGACGTTGACCACCACCACGACCACCATCATCACCACCACCGCCCCGCGCGTTCGGAGCACCGTGCCGAGACCGTAGTTTCTGCCATTGACACCATCGAGCGTGGTTACCGCGCCGTGCCCAGCCCAACTACAAGGAGTCGTCGGAGTTCACGATCGACCCTCCCCGCTCTCACACCGGTCCCGTCTACAAGGAGACTATCGAGGTCGAGGAGTACGCCGTCACCCCTGTGAAGAAGCACAGCCACAAGCAACGCCCCGTGTATCGCGAGGAGATCGAAATTGAGGAGACCGAGTCTATTGCCCCTTCGCAAGTTTCTCGCAAATCCGACAAGATGGTTACTACGACGAGTCCGGTAAGTAAAGTCTTTTAGACATCTCAACGACCCCCCAACACATCCTGACGATGGCTCCAAACTCAGGCCACCACCACTCCATCCGGGAGGATATCCACAAGGGCCTGCACAAGGCGGGCTACCGTTTGATCCACCCTCATGGGCATGAGCACCATGATCACGTTGTAGCCTCTGAGACCGCTGTTGTCCGCCGCAGCCCCAAGCCCAACAAGGCTGGTGGCAATGTTGTGACCATCCCTTGCCACCACATCCGCATGGGTGACATCCTCATTCTCCAGGGCAGGCCCTGCCAGGTCATCCGCATCTCGACCTCGCCCGCCACTGGCCAGCACCGCTACCTGGGTGTCGACCTGTTCACCAAGCAGCTGCACGAGGAGTCGTCCAACATCACCAACCCGGAGCCCAGCGTTGTCATTCAGTCTATGCGTGGCCCTGTCTTCCGCCAGTACCGTGTTCTGGACCTCCAGGACGGCCAGGTCACCTGCATGACTGAGAATGGCGATGTCCGTAAGTATTATCGCAATCTCCTGCACATTTTGGTTCACTGTAAACCAGTAGCTGACTTGGCGTTCTCTAGGCCCTGGCATCCCCGTCATGGAGCAGTCCAACCTCTGGCAGCGCCTGACTGAGCACTTCGAGTCTGGCCGTGGCTCCGTCCGCGTCCTTGTTGCCAACGACGGCCCTCGCGAGCTCATCGTTGATGTCAAGGTCATGCATGGCTCGCGCCTGTAAACGTGGATGTAGAGAGTTTGTGTCGATATTGGTTGCAGATTGAGAAATCTTTAGGGTTTGGATATTGAGAATGTAGATCATCACTAGTTATTCTAATCAACATGGTCTCATAGCCTAGCTATTGTATCCTTCTATGGTTGTTGTTCGAATATCACGTGATCTAGTTCTTGTTCTGTAACCGAGACCGTTGATGCCTCTAGCTTGGTGGTAAGGGGTTTCTTCCTGTGCTGCATTGTTGGCATGCGCCTTTCGTGAACTTGGTCGCCTGTCAACAGTGCGCCTCTACCCTTGATCTGTAGGTCCTGTCTTAGATGACACGGTCTAAATAATGTCTGTCCCATCTGTTAGCAAGCACAATCGTAGTCGTCGTCTAGTCAATTCTACAACTGCGAGCTCCATGTCCTTGGAGCAGTGGCATTTTCTACCCTCAATTCTTCATTTCTTTTTGTCAGGCCGGATGACTCGTCCGCACAGCGCTGACGTAACAGGGGCTCTCGGCACCCCGCCAGCCTGGCGTGGGGTTTGGGCAATTGTCTTGATCAAAATTGGAACAACATGTTCTTGCCGCGTTCCCCGTTCTGAGACTTGACGTTGCGTTGGTGCTCGCTACATCCAGAGCGAGCCAAATAACACATCGCTGCCTTTGCTATGAAGCAGAGACTCTCCAGCTTGGATGTGCGGGCGATTGCCCATGAGCTCCAGCAGAGCCTGGTCACTCTGCGCCTCTCCAACATCTACGACCTCAAGCTCCAAGATCTTCCTCCTGCGCTTTGCGAAGCCCGACGTCAAGAAGCAGCTCATCATCGACTCGGGCTTCCGATGCCACCTGACAGACTTCTCGCGCCCGACCGCCCCGGCCCCGAGCCAGTTCGTCGCCCGCGTGCGCAAGTTCCTGAGGACCCGCCGCTGCACCGCCGTCTCGCAGGTCGGCACCGACCGCATCATCGAGCTGCAGTTCAGCGACGGCAGCCTGCGCCTGTTCTTCGAGTTCTTCGCCTCGGGCAACATAATCCTGACCGATGCCGACCTCAAGATCCTGGTGCTGCTGCGCAACGTCAAGGAGGGCGAAGGCCAGGAGCCCCAGCGTGTGGGGCTGACGTACTCCCTCGACAACCGCCTAAACTTTGGCGGCGTGCCCGCCTTCACCAAGGAGCGTCTTCGCGATGCTCTGGAGACGACGGTGAAGAAAGCTGCTGCCGCCACCGCCGCGGCACCCAAGAAAGGCAAGAAGGCTGGCGGTGACCTGAGGAGGGGCCTGGCCACGACGATTTCTGAGCTGCCCCCTATACTCGTGGACCATGCCTTCAAAGAAAACAACTTTGATCCCAAAGCAAAACCCGCAGACATACTGGAGGACCAGGGTGTTTTTGACGCGTTGTTCAAAGCTCTCGAGCGGGCGCGGAGCATAATAGACGACATTACAAGCTCAGACACGGTCAAGGGTTACATAATAGCAAAGAACCCGGATCTGGCCGAGTCTAGAGCTGCTGCGGAAGGCGCGGTGGTTAAACCCTTTGCGCCAGAGTCGAGTAAAGGGCTGCTATACGAGGACTTCAGCCCTTTCCTGCCGGAGCAGTTTGCCGACGATCCATCGAATGTCGTGCTCACGTTTGAGGGCTTCAACAAAACCGTCGACGAGTTCTTCTCATCCCTTGAGGGCCAGAAGCTCGAGTCGCGTTTGACGGAGCGGGAGGCCGCGGCGAAGCGCAAGCTCGACGCCACAAAGCGGGAGCATGAGAAGAGGATAGAGGGCCTCCAGGAATACCAGCTGCTAAATCTTCGCAAGGCCGCTGCCATCGAGGCCAACGTCGAAAGGGTGCAAGAGGCCATGGACGCCGTCATTGGTCTTCTCGAGCAGGGGATGGACTGGGTCGATGTTGGAAAGCTGGTCGAGCGGAGCAGAAGCGCCATAACCCCGTTGCCGAGATCATTAAGCTCCCCATGGACCTCGCCAATAACACCATCACGCTTGTGATCGCGGAACAGGATGATATCGACGAGGAAATGGACAATGGCTATGAGACCGAATCATTCGTTTCCGACGACGACGAAGCTGGTCCCGTCCAGACGGACAAGGCCAAGACCCTCGAGGTCGACATCAAGCTCAACCTCACCCCATGGAGCAACGCTGGCGAATACTACGACCAGAAACGCAGTGCCGCGGTTAAGCAGGAGAAGACGGTGCAGCAGTCCTCCATTGCGCTCAAGAGTGCTCAAGAGAAAATTGCCAAGGATCTCCTGAAGGGACTCAAGAAAGAGAAGCCTGTCATGCAACTTCTCCGACGCCAGATGTGGTTCGAGAAGTTTCACTGGTTCGTCTCGTCCGACGGCTACCTTGTCCTTGGCGGCCGCGATGCGCAGCAAAACGAGATTTTGTACCGGCGGTATCTCAAGCGTGGCGACATCTACGTGCACGCCGACCTGCACGGTGCGCCGAGCGTCATCATCAAGAACAACCCGCGCACGCCTGACGCGCCTGTGCCTCCGTCCACTCTGTCACAGGCGGGCCAGCTCGCGGTTTGCGCGTCGAGCGCCTGGGATTCCAAGGCCGGCATGGGAGCGTACTGGGTGGGGGCGGACCAGGTGTCCAAGTCCGCCCCCACGGGCGAGTTCCTGCCGACGGGCAGTTTCATGGTGCGGGGCAGGAGGAACGAACTGCCGCCGGCGCCTTTGATCATTGGTTTTGGCGTCATGTTCCGCATAAGCGACGAAAGCAAGGCTAAACACACAAGACACCGGGTCTATGAGTCTGTGGAAGCCGAGGCCTCCACTGCCTCCAAGCCAGCGCCTGAAGCGGCGGAGGAAGAGGTGGAGGATGATATACGTCCCCAGGACGCGGTTGGGGAAGATGATGGAAGCGACTCCGAACCCGAAGACCAAGATGACGGTGCAGATTCAGCCAGGGCGAATCCGCTGCAGTCAGGCGCCGGCAATGACGAAGATGTGGGCGGGGAGAGCGACGATGAAGGGACCGCGCCACCCGCTGAACATATTGCTGACTTGCAGGTCTCTTCCAAGCCTGAGACGAAGGGGGTGGATGCATCCGAGAGCCGGGCTGGGGATACCGATGACGAGGACGCCGCGGAGAAGGGGGATCAAAGCGAAGCCGAAGAGGCGGAATCTGTACTAAGCACGCCTGCGACATCAGTCGCCACATCCGCGCAGCCGAGAAAGGGTCCTTTAAAGCGAGGCCAGCGCGGCAAGGCCAAGAAGATCGCAACTAAATACAAGTACCAGGACGACGAGGACAGGGCGGCTGCTGAGGCGCTTCTCGGTGCCGCAGCGGGCAGGCTCAAGCGCGAGGCTGAGGCCAAAGCCAAGGCAGAGGAGGAGGCCGCGCTTGCGGCCGCTCGTGAGCGCCGGAAGGAACAACTGAAGCGGCAGCAGCAGGCGACGGCAGCGCACGAGGAGGCGCGGCGGCGGCAAATGGAGGAGGTGGGTGGCGACGGCGAGGACGGCGACGTGGATGGTGACAATGGCGGCGGAGGAGGGCCAACGGAACTCTCGGCGCTCGACTCGCTGGTGGGGACGCCGCTGGCGGGCGACGAGATCCTCGAGGCGGTACCCGTCTGCGCGCCGTACGCGGCCATGGCCCGAGTCAAGTACAAGGCCAAGATGCAGCCCGGGATGCAGAAGAAGGGTAAGGCAATCAAGGAGATTACCGAGAGCTGGAAGGCGGCGTCGGGGAAGAAGGGCGTCATGGACGACAACGCGCGCGACCCCGAGCGCATGTGGCCGCGCGAGGTTGAGCTCATCAAGACCATCAAGCCCGAAGAGGCCAACAACTGTGTGCCGGTGGGCAAGGTTAAGGTTATGATGTCGGGAGGCGCGGGCGGCGGGAAAGGGGGTGGTAGTGGTGGGGGGAAGGGTGGAAAGGGCAACAAGAAGAGGTAAAGGGTCTGTAGCCCAGGTTCTTTGCATATAGCCGTCTCTACAGGAGCGATGACTTGAGCGGTCAGTGAATAGCTAGATATGAAGGTATATTTGGAACGGTGTGTCCGCGCATCCACTTGATATGTTGGTTTCCAAGTTGGTTTATATATCGTTTTACGGGCTGATAACAAACTTGCTGTGGACACCAAGATGACCGATGAGCCTACTCGGAGAGTTCAGCGGAGAAAGAAGAAAAGTACATAAGTCACTGTAATTCGTTCACTCGCCATGACGTTCAAACACTCTATCTGGGCCCCCGGCCTCACGGGGCGGCGCTGGCGTCACCGGCGTCACCGCCATGGTGGGCGTCGTGGGCGACGGCACCGCCGGGACCCGGGGTAGCTGCAGCCTCGGAGGCGGCGCGTGTGGACTCCGCGGCGTGGGCGGCGCCGGCGAGACGCGTGGCATCGCTTCTACCAGCGCCCCGCCGCGGCGCAGCGCCCTGAACGCATCTCGCGGCGGCCACGCCGGCTCCGCCCGCCCGGGCAGCCCGCCGTCCCTCCGCACCACCAACGGCAGCAGCAGCAGCGGCTTCGGGGTTTGTGGTGGTGGTGGTGGTGGTTGGCCCCTTGCCGCACCACAGCGCCGTGGCGCGCACGAGCGGCTCGACGACGCAGCCGCTGGGGTCGCGCACGCCGACGCTCCGCCAGCGCCGCGTCGAGCGACTCGGTCCCGGCCCAGCGGCCTGCGCGCACCGATGCCGGCAGCGCGGCGGCGGCGGCGGCGGTCAGGATCTGCGACGATTTCACCTCGCGCGGGTGCCGCAGCGGCGCCAACAGGCCGGCCTCGGTCTTGTGCGACCAGTAGGCCTCGACCATGGCGCCCTTGTCGACGGCCAGCGGCGCGTAAAAGCCGGCGCGCCAGGGGTGCCGGCCGACGGCGTACTCGACCCTGGCGGCGGGGGCGCAGCAGGCGGCCGGGGGAGCGGGCCTCTTGAACAGGCGCGCCATGGGGCTGCGCGGCGGCGGCGGCGTCGGGGTGCTGGCGCCGCTCGAGTCCCGCTCCCAGATGGCCCGCGGGCACGACGTGCGGTCCTCGGTGATGTGGCGCAAACCATGTGTGATCCGCTTTGGCAGCCCGAGCCGCAGGAGACGTGATGCATCGTCGATGTTGCTCTTGGTGGCTTTTTCTCAGTCCTATCCGAATGCCGCCCTCTACATTGAATCTCTCCTCTCTAGCGATGTGAGCTCGATATATCAAGATGTATGAATATATGCTCGCCTTGGGTACGATGAGGGAGCGGCTAGAGGGACGGCTTTGGTCGACTGTGGTGGCTACCTATCGGCGGGGACCGTCACGGTTATGGTATGAAAAGGGGGGGTTACTTATATACGGGTTGACATGAAACCCCAAGACGGACTGGCGAGGAGGACTGCTGCAGCGTTGCGCTGGTGGAGGACTGCCGGTGTGTTGCGGCGGGCAGCTTGTCTTCAAGACCTTGATGATGCGCCGGCAGGGCATGAGCTGAGGCCGTGGACGGCAAATTACAACAGTTGTTTAGTTCGAGTAACAAAGGGAATGCTTTACATTGTCGCTCTACCATCTATACGGGTTCTTCTTCAAGTCTTTTGAAGAATCTTTTATTGCATGATAGTCGCGCCGTGTGCCTTGTCCGTCCCATTTGCTTTTCGGCCCTGCTCTCGTTCGATGCCGGCAGCAGTCCTCCATGATGGCGGTATCTGTTGACTCTCGAGCAGGCTTCGCTGATACGAGGAACAAGCCCCTGAATTACGTAAATATTGGGCTCTCGTGGCCTCAACCAACTTCCTTTGCAATTGGTTTTTCCGCTCTGCGAACAGGCCGGGTATCTGATTTAGTTTGAGGCAAAATGGTCCAGATGATGCAATGAGATGAGATGACTAGGAAGAAATCTACATTTACCGACGGCCCTCATCCGCGCGCAGCCGTTGAGGTCCTGGCCACTGTAGGGCTGGCTGTGTGGCGAGGGAGTCACGCACTACTCTCTGGATGCGACATGTCCAGGGTACCGAAGGGTGGACTGCTGGTTCCCCGCCATATAGAAAGCCAGAATAGTATTAGCTGGGGCTCTTGTCACCACCCCTTTATCTCTTGTTGAGCCGACTGTGTCTTTGTTCATCACTGAGCCGAGGTCGCAAAATTCCACTAAAAGCGGGATGGCGAAATAGGGAGACGGCTTTCGTCTGGTCAAGGGGTGACGTCCGATGGACTGGCCTCTGCGCTTCCCTTCTCCTATCCCGCTGCCTCCGAGGGCGTAGCCTCTCTCTGAAGAGCTTTCGTCGTGAAGAGTACATCTTGCTTATATCATGCCCTTCTTCTCCTAGCCGACGTGCCCAGGTTCGGGAGCGCAGCCGTCGCAGTACTGCTGGGTGCCAATATGGCTGTGGGCGTGCACCACCAGTTGCTGGCAGTTGTCTAAGATTTTCTACTCTTGCTTTGTTAGAGCAGCCCCAGCAGCGGCTCCAGCAACAACCCACATACCTGTGCCGAGGAAACAAGGCAGTTCCAGCAGTAATCTTCGTAGCTCTGGCCTGGTCGAGCTCCGTCGAAGACTTCAATTGCCTTGTTGGCGTGATAGAAGACATAGTAGGCATCACGATCGGTGAGGATTCCTAGCAAACCATTGTCAGCGGGGGGTTGGGGCGTGACCTTCAAACGCTTTGAGACGGGAGGAAGGGGGATACTTACGTGGGTAAGCTATGTCTGCTAATTTGAAGTAGCAATACCCTCTGATGTCGGTAGCCAAGTCAGGCTGCTTCAGCAGCCGCTCGAGGATGGATCTGCCCTGGCGGTTCATCGAGGAAGAGATTAGACATGAGAAGGAAAGATGGGAACCAGGACAGTGAATAGATTGGGGAGTAGGGGGACTTACATGGTTATACGATCTCTTTCGTTTCATTAAGCCAGCAGCGCGGAAGGCCTCGGTCCTGAGGTAGTCCTCACGATTGCGGATGCGTCGTAGCCTCCCTTTCGAGGGAGCTTTTCCCATGACCATGTTGCCCGCGGGAGGCGTCTGATGGCAACGGAAGCTTTTGGGCAGGGCCCAGAGCGTATGACAGCATGGGCCGTGGGTGGTGCGAAGGGTAGGGAGCGACTGGTAACTGTGGGTGTTGGATCAAAAGAGATCAAGAGAGAGAAATGATCTAGCCCGGAGTGGCGGGAACCAGGCTTGTCTAGAGCAGGTTTGAGGTGAGAGGGCCAATTCGAGAGAGCGAGAGAGTGTCTGGGTGAACCAAAACATCTGTCACGCTCTCGAAAAGATGGAATTTCGGTACCTGGTATGTTGTCGTGCGGCAGGAGCTGCCCATGCCGGGCAGCTGACGCAGCCATCGAGGACGGGAGGGACCAAATGGTATCGTCATGATCAGGAAGTGGCTGCCACCATGCATCCCGAACAGGAAGCCGCACTCCCAGCCTCACCGACGATCTTCCGAGTCCGCCTTCCATTGATGGGCGTCATATAATCCCCGCCACTGTGCCCAGGTGCGCCTGGACAGACAGCCCCGCCCCAGCTGATCCTCGGGTGGTGCGAGGGTTGAGTGAAGCGCGCGCCCCCCCGCCGTCGCACAACGGCCGAGAGCCCAGGAGCGCACGCACGCGGGCCAAAGGCGGTATGGGCGCACCGGTGACTTGGGCTGCCGCAATCTAGATCATGCATATGTACACGCAGGTAGCCGCGCCCTGGCCGATGGGCTGCGCGGGGTTCTGGCTGGGAGCTTCCGTCGCCTTCGGTTCGTGCTTCCATGCCACGTTCCCCAAATAGAAGCCGTGCTGGAGTCCGTATAAGCTGCGCAGCCGGCTTAGTTGGACGCCCAAAAGCTTGTAGTTGATGCCCCAAAGTTATGTTCCTTGAAGAGATGGGGTAGGAAGGGAAATCTAGTGTTATCTGACTGGTCCACATTTGGCCACAGTCTACGGCCCTGGCAGGTTCCGTAATTTTAGCTGGCAGCTGTTTCCGCAGGTGCCTGGTAGGCTGGTCTTCCGTTGTCGCCGCGTGTCTGCTCGCTCGACCACGGAATCGGCGGAATGATGTTCCAGCCCATTCAAGAACACTCCCGTGCCCGCCTCCATCCCCTAAGTAGACTAGAAACCTCGTCTTGCATTAGTAGCACACCGCAGGACGACGGACCGCGGTAGCAAACGGACGCTAGAGGTGCGTCATGTCTCGCTCTGAGGCTTGGAGCATGAGACATTGTGCTATTGCCTCCCGCCTGTTCCCGTTAAATCAGGCAGGATGTGAGACCCCAAGAGACACAACTTTTCACTTGTCACTTTGACATGTGGGTACTTGGGCCTGCAAGATTGTGTGCAAGAAGAGAAGGGAAGAGAAAGCCAGCACGGGCCTGCTCTCGGATGCCTGGGACAGCTGCCCTGAGCAGTGCGCACTTCGGTGGTCAACCATCCTTTGGGCCATAGCTTCTAACAAGATCTTCTATCATGGAACCCTACAGCCCTTACGGCTCGCGCAAACCCCCAATGCTGGAGAGCGATGCGGACCGTCCGACGACAACGGTTGTGCGTGCTAATCTAGACAGATGCAACTATGTACAGAATCCATAGCCCCTGAGGTGATACAAATATCCCCCGTAATATCAAGCCAGTGCTACATGAGTCTTGAGTAATAAATCACCTCGTGATGATGGGGAGAGGAACCGTAGGGAGTCTTCCGAGCTCGACAGACTCCCGGCGACTTGCCGACTCTAGAGGTTGGCCAAAGTCCCCTCTGACAATTCCAAGCGCGGCCTCGATCCTGGCCATATCCAGAAGCTCCTGCTCATTGCAACCATCGACAGCAGGCATCATCTGCTTAGGATCTCGGCCTAAAGTCGGCGACGGCGGCGGCAGCTGGACGGGTGGCGGCTCGGTCTCGTAGGTGCAGAGGCTTAGCGCGAATGCGACAGCCGCGACAATCGCCAAGACCAGCATCTCCTCCGTGAAAGCCGCCCTGTAGACTGCCTCTGCCTCGGCCCGCGCCGGCTGTGGGAGCTGGAGCACGCTTGTAGGCATTCGGTGTAGAGCCTCTGCCTGCTCGGGCGTGAGGATCCCGCCATCCGCCATCGACCTCAACCTGCCTCCGTTTTGCATTCTCGTATTGAAGACGATGGTCCAGATGCCGAGTCCGATGGCTGAGCCCAAGACACGGGCCTGGGCTATTGCGCCATTGGCGACCGCCATGTCGGCGCCTCTTGCTTGTAGGTTGGCCATGATGGTTGTCGACGATAGGCAGAGGCCGAAACCAAGACCGAGGATGGCCTCAAAGCCGTACATGGCATGGATAGCCAATTTTGGAGGCATGTTTTCCAGCATTGTCATAAGGGCTGCGCCTGTAGTTATCAGACTGGCGCCCAGGACGAGGCTGAAAGTCGTGCGGTTCTTTTGGATCGAGATTGGCCCAGCAGCGAACGAGCCCACGGCTACGGCGCCGAGCATGGGGAGGAGGTCGACACCGGCTATCATCACATTCTTGCCCTCCAAAATCTGCGACCGCTCGGGAATCATGATAACGGCTGGCATGAAGACAAATCCCACAAGAATTGTAACACTGGCCACGCAGTTTGCTGTTAGCGGGGTGAATGATGCCGACAGGTACCTAGCCCCGAGCCAGCGAACGAAGGACCGTGTTTTGCTTACAAGAGACAGGCAAGATAGACTCGATGTGTAGCCAGGGACATCGGAAATACGGGCGCAACACGGCCGCCCCTCGCGTGAAGAAAGGCCTCCCAGCCCCAGAAGGCGAGCCAGGAAAGTGACGAGAGGGTCAGGGTGACGACGATGGGAGCTGAGTTCCAGAGATACTTCATGGATCCTGCCTCTTGAATGGGGTATACCAGCATCATGCTCGCGGCAAGGAGCAGAAGAGCGCCGAGGAAGTCGATCATCCCGAAGCTTTGTAGGACAGTGGTGGTGTTTTGCTGTCGCCGTCGGGGATATAGAAGGAACAGTCCGCCGGCCACAACCGCTCCGAAAGGAATGCTGCAAGCTCGTTAGCCTAAACTGAGCGAGGATCGTCGGGCTGGCCGAATGCCACTCGCTCAAAGGCAAGCCGTACGAGAATTTTGACTCGCACAAGGGGTATGGGAATCTTTACATACTTGATGAGGTACAGCACTCTCCAGCTGCTGAGGTGTGGGATAACACCCCCAAGGACGGGCCGAGGACGTACGATATGGAGAGAGTAATTGCGATGCTCCCTCCTATCAGCTGCCACCTGTGCCTCGGGATGACCTCGTGGAGGCATATGACAGGCAGGCTGTAGAGGCCGGCGCCGCCTATCCCCTGGAAAGCCCTCATAACGATCCTAGATGGTGTAGGTTGGCAGGTAAGCACGTGATTAGAAGGCAGGAGGAGATCGAGGCGGGCACCAAGGTTGCTGCACTCACAGTTGGTTCATAGTCTGCGCAACACCGCAACCCAGCGAGAAGATGGTGAACAGGAGCCAGGAGACCTCGAGGATCGCGAGCCGACCAAAGATGTCGCTGAGCTTCGCAAAGATAACGGAGAAGCCTACAGTTGAGGAGTAGAGCCCGCGACTCTAGTCAGTGGTCGGAAACTTGCTTGACGTTGAGTGGATCGGATGAAGGGAATGGCCTCTGGCTGGAAATAGCGGTGATACATACCCATATAGGTCAGCAGGTATGATAGCATTATCCAAGTCGAGTCGGAAAAGCTCCCAAGATCCTGAGCGGCCTCCAGCAGAGAAGTTGATACAATGGTCGTGTCGAGGAGGGAGAAGAGGAGACAAGTAAGCAACCTGTTTTGGCCCGAGTTAGCTGTGATGAAGCAAAGGAGGACCCGAGTAGGAACGCTCGGGATGGGTCATCCAGAGCCAACGTACATCATAACGATGGCAACGCAGCGTCCTGTGCCAAGCGCCTCCTCATCTGGGGCCGGGGTGAAGCTGCCGCCGCCACCAGTGCCACCGTCGCTGCTCTCGGTCTCGCTGGGAGGACTAGGCCTCAGAGTTTCTCCATGGAGTCGCTTCTCCTCAGGCTGCGGCGATGTGCAGAGAGCCTGTTGGCTAGGCTGCTCTGCCTGGGAGGGACGCCAATGCTGCTGTGCCGAAGAGGAACATGTGCTTCCGGCATGTTGGGCAGCGGGAATGGAGACTGCAACAGTAGAGAGGACCGTTTTACTGTTGGGCTAGACATCGTGGCTGGTTGGGTGGGCACTCGAGCCCAGAGACTTTCGAGCAAAAATATCCCGGTTCCTGATAGTCTGTCCTTAGACGGTGTTGCTGCCGTGTAGATGGCTCTAAAGGCCCCTCGAAAAGAGAGGAGTTTTGGTGTAGGACGCCAGTATGACGTGGACCAATGGTGAAGATTTCGGATCTGTGCCAGACTCTGAGCCAAGGTGGGGGTTGAGGGGTTGCTGCGGTTGGCTGTGGGAGAGGTATCGGTATTGTGTCCTCTCGTTTGTGGCTGTGGACTAAGGCTGGCGGAGGCGCAGGGGCTGGTCTAGTTCTGCTCCCTTTCTTCTGGCAGCAGCACGGGCCTAAGGGTAGGCGGCGAATGCTGTTGCGGTTGGGCTCAAGGGGCCTAGGGCCGGCTGTCCTCGGGGACACGCCGATTTTGTATTCCAAGCTGATGACGGATAGCGGGCCGAGGGCTCGGGAACTGCTATAGCCTCTGGGACCCGAGATCAAAGCGCCCGTCAAAGTCAGGATAACGTTGCATCGCAGCACATGTCTCTGCTCTCCTCGCGCAAGAAAGACCAGTTACTGGCTTGTAGTCCGCCTCAGGAAGCGAGCTTCTCTTCCCTGTCGTCCTCTGCCGGCTGGCCGAGAGTTGGGAGAATGCGGAATACTGATTGGTAAGTCCACCTAGCCCTGCCGGGCCAGAAAAGACTTTTGGATTCCGTAGACGACGAGATCTCGCGACATCCAATGCATGAATCTCGTCTCCCATCGAGGCATGGAGGCTCAGACACGGGAATTCGCATTCGATAGCGGGGCACTGATCGGAAGGCACACACACCACCACCCGGCTGTCGGGGAACCTAATCTAAGAGCCACCTAGATCCGGGGCAGCTGTGAGTGACGCTCCACTTCCCGTTTCCCAGGTTTGGAAGGTACCGTGATGAGCTACCTGTATATTCCAAGTGCGGTGACGCTTTCTGCTTAAGGAGTTCTTCGTTTGGTTGGTCAGGCAGGCGGAGATGCCCACGAATCTTCCATTCCCAGTGTGTGCAGCAGTTGGGTCTAAGGACCGTATAATCCCTGCATCTCTGCCTCTGTGAAAATTCCGTACTGAGCACAGTCCTAACTACAAGCAAGAACGAGACACAGACGCATAGAATTCTGGCATGTGTGCACCGTTGTGCCAGACATCGAGGAGGCGGTTTATGATGGATGCCGTGCACGGTACCACGTGTGGCGAGTCGATCCATCTAACCCTCGCCAAGCGGTGGCTTACAGAGGAGCCGACGTATACAAGTGGCACCCGCTGTAGACAAGTGACTCGCTTCTGTTGTTCAAGTGCCCGCAGGTTCCAGCTGCCCAGCCGCATTTGATGCTAGACCTGTCTGCTGGCTGGGTACTGGATGCACTGGGCTGGTCAAAGATATACCTAGGCACCAAGTTACCTACGTAACTACCTACCTACCTAGGTACGTATGTTCATGGCACTGCGACAGCTGCGTACCTATGGTGATCTGTAGCGTACACGCGGGAGGACCAAGGACACCCGCTGGGGTGTGCTACCAGGTGCTCGCCCTAATAAACAACGCGTGGGGCTGTGCGACCTCGATGAGCCAATTCCGTAGCCCGCCTGGTATTGACTGCTATCAAGCCTGCAGCAACACATGTCCGACCCCGCCTGCTCTGCGTCTTCCCGTCTGGTTTTGCTTCTGTATCTCCGGCAGATCGTATTCCGCTCTGTTTTCTGAGTGCCACTAACCAGCCTCTGTGGACATCCATCATGCTTCGAGGGGATCACGCGAGGGCTGGATATGAGGTTGTCCGAGCAGCCGAGCTCCGCAGCATCTTGACGGCCGCCCGCTCCGGGCAACCTGGCCTCAGATAGGTACCTTGGCCAGTCCCGATAGCCCAGGCCAGAGACTTCTGCAAAAGGACGTCCGGCCCGAACCAATCTCCAGCGTCAAACAACGGCTTGGGGTGCCTTTGGTGAAAAATGAAACCTGCAAACAAGCCTCTTGAGGCCAGTACAATCGACCACTAGGTATCTACCTACAAACCTAGGCATGTGCCTACCCAGGGGCTCTTGGCACATGTATGGTCGGCTGATGCGAATCCCTACACCTATGCGTTATGTTATTGATGCTCCTTCGTTCTTCCAAGTCTCCGTTTCTCTCGGCGCACGGGTTAGGGTTGTGGATAGGGGGTGGCTTTTCACGCAACACTGGTGGCTTGTTCAACAATGGATGTGGCTCGACCATCCATCAACTGTTCCATTATCACAAGGCTGACGGGACTTCTTTGCTCTAGCAGTAGCCAGCCATATTTCCTTACCCATTTCTATCTTTCCAATCTGTGTGCCGCCCTAGGCTGTGATTTCTAGAAGTTGCAATCCCTTTCTTTGCCAGTCCTATCAAGAATGACCAGGCAGACCCTTATGCAAGAATGGGTTCTAAGTTGTCCAGTTCAGTACGACTGAATGACTGGAATCACACACCATCCAGCCTATTCTGATCGTACTATTATCTTTGGACGCAACTAGCAATTTCATCCTCATGTCTACCTATCTATCTCTTCTATATGCTGCTTATGCGAGGTCTCTGGGGAGGCCGCATCATCACTGGAATGTTGGGACATTCCAAGGTCGACGATATACTAACCAGGAAGTAATTAATGCTAGGTGTATCTTCCCTCGTGACTCCCTCCGTAGGCCTAGAAGCTACGCAGGGCAAGTCTTCTTCCCTAGTCCGTTCTCTTGATATTGACACTGTTCTTTTTATGGGACGAATTATGCTCCTTCGAGCTCCCTCCATTTGCTCCTAAGTCTGACTGATTACCGTGCCTACGGTGTGGGTAGCTGTCTGGGGTCTCCAGAACTTCCAGCAGCAGGAAATGCTTTTTCAATTTTCCAGCATGAGCAGGTTTTCTCTAGTTACAAGGAAGCTGACGAGTTGAGTTCTCTTGCGAACGGGTAAACGGGGTGGGCGGTGGCCTTGATATCAGCAGCCTTGGTCTGACTTGGTACCCTCCCGCACAAGCCTAGAGAGTCAGGAGAGAGGCGATGGATAACGACAGGGAGCGCACCGGGCATATAGGCCTTTCCTTTCTCCGTCAATTATTGATACCAACAACCCGTCTCTTGTTATCTCCGAGGATGCACCGCTATGGATGCCCCCTTCTCACCAGCTTTTCCCTTTCCCATACGCGAGCCTCCGGGCACGCTCGTGTCAGGCGCAGAGTCCGGAGCACGCAAGGCGGTATAGAATCAATGCTGCCGATAACTCTAGTATGGCTTGCAAAGAATGGCCGGCCAAGCCCAAAGAAACATACGGGAGTATGGGGGAGTGCTTAGGTTAGTGGGGGGTAACTTCCGCCCTTGCACCCGATGCCCCTCGATTCCCAGGCGTTCTTGCCCTTATGCCCTAGCTGGTAGCCACCTTGGCCATCGTAGAGCCACACCGGGAGCTGCTGACCAAATTCAGACCCATCTGGAAAAAAAGAAATAGTGAAAAAAAAAACACACCCTTGAGCACCTACCCCCAGTCCACGGTTGTCCTACCCGCTTCTTGCTCTCCGCCAGAGTACGGTTCGAACTGGAGGACGGAACTGGGTCCCTATATCATGATATAACTCGCTGCTTTTCTTTCTTTCTTTCTTCAAGTGCTTCTTTGCTCGAAAAACTGCTTCAACAACCGCTGCGTACCGGGCTTCGCAGCACCTGCCACCGAGATGGCCGCTCAGCCTCGGCCGGGTCCCTCGTCGGGTCCCTCGTCGGGTCCAACAGGCGGCGGAACTCGGGGTGCGATCGCAGTTGTCGGCATCGGCTGTCGATTTCCGGGTGATGCCACAAACGTGGATGGCCTTTGGAAGCTGATCTCGGAGGGCCGCAGTGCTTGGTCTGAGATACCAAAGTCGCGCATGGACTCCAATGGCTACTATCATCCGGATCCGAGCCGCCAGGGCAGTGTGAGTAGACCCTTTTCTGTTCCTCGGAGCAGCGCACTTGCTTCCATCCTCTGTGATATCGTGTGTTGATCTTCGACCGCTAACAGCTCCCAACAGTTCCATCTCCGAGGAGGACACTTCTTGAAGGAGAATGTGGCAGCTTTTGACGCATCGGTAGGACTAAGCAGCACCACCACCCACTAGCTCTCACTGCTGGCTCGAAGACGCTGACATTGGTATTCTGCAGTTCTTTTCGATATCTCCCAACGAAGCCACGGCCATGGATCCCCAGCAGAGGATCCTTCTTGAGGTCACGTATGAGGCAATGGAGAGTGGTTAGTATTCTGAATATCTCCCTCCCCGGCCTGGCTTCTCCAGCTGACTTGATACCCGCAGCTGGAATTCCACGAGATGCTCTGGATGGGAGTGACACTACCGTCTGGATAGGCTCCTTCGTCAAAGGCGAGTACCTCACTCTCTCTCCTTGTCTCCCGCCAGCTGTTCTTGCTCCTAACTTTTACTCTCCAGACTATGAGCAAGTGTGCCTCCGAGACCAGGATAACGCACCTCAGTACGCTGCGACCGGAAATGGAATCGCTATTCTTGCGAACCGCATATCTCACTGCTTCAACCTGACTGGAACAAGCCAGACGATCGACACTGGCTGCAGTGCCAGTCTCGTCGGGATTCACCAAGCATGCCAGAGTCTGCTGAGTGGGGAATGCTCTACAGTGAGTCCCTTTGAGCCTGATTCTTGTCAGCCTTTACCTGGCATCGTGGTGGCTTTGGGCTAACATAGGGCACGCATCGAAGGCAATTGCGGGTGGTGTTGGCCTGATGCTGACCCCAAACACCATTTTCCCAATGACCTCTATGGGGTTCTTGAGCCCAGACGGAAAGAGCTTTGCTTTCGACTCCAGAGCGAATGGATACGGCCGCGGCGAGGGCGCCGGTATTGTCATCCTTCGCAGACTGGAGGACGCCATCGCCCGCAATGATACCGTTCGCGCTGTGATTCGCTCAACCGCGAGCAATCAGGACGGCCGCACTTCTGGTAGGCTTTTATTTCGAAGCTGTGCTTGAATGTCATAGTTTGGTGGCCGATGCTGACACGCTCAACTTTTCATAACTTCCCAGGCATCACTCTCCCTAGCATGGAACGCCAAGCAGACAACATTCTCCAGGCTTACAACAAGGCTGGGGTTAGCCCACACGGAACGGCATTTATTGAGTGTCACGGGACTGGCACCAAGGCGGGCGATGTTCGAGAGCTGCGAGCTGTTCACCAGTCTATCACTCGTTTCCGAGACATTGGCGACACGTTGCTCGTGGGTTCTATCAAGACTAACATCGGGCATCTCGAAGGCGCTGCCGGATCGCGGGCCTCATCAAGGCTGTCCTGGTGGTTGAGAAGGGATTCATCCCCAAGCACCTCAACTTCGAGGAGCCCAACCCAGCAATCGAGTTCACCGGATGGCGTGTTCGCGTTCCTACAGAGCTAATGCCCTGGCCGGTCAAAGGCCTCCGGCGAGCGAGCGTCAACTGCTTCGGGTTCGGTGGCACAAACACCCACGCCATTGTCGAAGATGCTGCGCACTATCTGGCCAAAGCTGGGTTACCAGGTTATCACGGATGCCACCTTTTCGAGGGCTCCAGTCCTCACCCTTCAACCTCTCAAACAGCAACCAAGGACGCGGCTCTGCTGTTCGTGTTCTCTGCTAACGAGAAGGATCGCGTTGGAATCGTTGCTAGATCCCACTCGTCCTATGTCCGCTACAAGATCACCCAAAACGACAGCAGCGAGATTATGGCCCGGTATGAATACACTCTTCTTCAGCGACGGTCAAAACTGGATTACAAGGGCTACATTGTCAGTCGAGACCCTGAAGACCTTTTGAAGAAGCTGTCCGCCGGAGCGGTCGGGTCCGTTGTCCAGTCTCCCCGAGATACCAAGATCCGCCTTGGATTTGTCTTCTCAGGACAGGGCGCCCAGTGGTGGGCCATGGGAAGGGAGCTTCTCGGCTACCCTGTGTTCGCAAACAGTCTCGCCGCTGCCAACGTGTACATCCGTGCATTTTTGAAAGGACGGTTCGACCTGCTGAACGAGCTGATGGCCCCTGAGCATCTGTCGCTCGTTGACCAGCCACTCATGTCGCAGGCGCTCACGACGGCAGTACAGGTGGGACTTGTCGACCTCCTCCGAGCCAGCAACATTACACCAACGGCTGTCGTGGGACATTCGTCAGGCGAAATTGCGGCTGCATATGCGTGCGGCATCATCACGAGAGAGAACGCTTGGAGGATAGCTTACTTCCGGGGTCACTGCGTCGCAACCTGGCAGAGTGACAATTCGGCGCCGCGGGGCCGAATGCTGGCGGTCGGTCTGTCTGATCGAGAAGTTCAGCAATATCTTGACACGGTCCCATGTGGTTCGGTCCAGATCGCATGCTACAACGGCCCAAAGCTGGTCACTCTCTCCGGGGACGAGGGCGCTATCCTCCACGTCCAAGAGGCGCTTGTGAGCGATAACGTCTTCAACCTCCTAGTGAACGTGGAGATCGCCTACCATTCCCATCATATGACCGCGGTAGCCGACAGCTATCGCAAAAATATTGGGCATATCGACTTGCAGATGCCATTTCAGGGAGTCACAATGTACTCATCGCTGACAGGGTCGGAGATCATGGCCAGGGACCTGCGCACCGACTACTGGGTCGATAACCTTGTCTCTCCCGTCCTCTTCCACCAAGCCGCCCAGGCAATGATCAAGACTGTCAAGCCGGAAGTCATGGTGGAGGTAAGCCCACAGGCCGTATGGGGCAGTACTATCGGCCGGATTCTCAGCGCCATGAACTACCGAGACCCCGTTCCTTGCCTGTCGGCACTTCACAAGAACATCGACGCAGCAGAGTCCGTCCTCAATCTTCTAGGTGATCTGTGGGCTCGAGGCTGTGATATCAAGACCGACTGGACGCGCTGCAAGGGTGGTGGTGATGGGCCGCAAGTTCCGCAGCACCTATACGATCTTCCTCCCTACCCCTGGAACCACGACAGGAAATACTGGTCCGAGTCGAAAATCTCCAGAGGCAACAGATTCCGGCCACACGGCCGCGAAGACCTGATCGGCGCCCCTGTGAATCCCGGGCTTCCCACGAACCCATCCTGGCGCGGCTTCTTCCGCCTGAGCGAGAACCCCTGGATCGAGGACCACCAGGTGCAGCGGTCGATAATATATCCCGCGGCAGGCTTGATTGCCATGGCGATCCAGGCGGCACAACAACTGGCAGAAGATTCGGGCCGGGAGGTTTCCGGCTTCGAGATCTCCTCGTTCGAGATCTTGAGCCCCGTCATCATCCCTCGCTCTGCCGAAGGCATCGAGCACGCGATCTTGACCAGGCCCGCCGAAGGCCCCGCATGGCCGGCGCCCGCTGCTCACCGAGCCTCAGAGGCTCATGAGTTCAGCATCACCACCAAGACCGGGAGCCACGCCAATCACAAGCACGCGCAGGGGCTTGTGACCATCGTCTACGCTGCCGGTCGCCAAGGCCGAGAGGGCGAGCATGGGGCCGAGACCTCGTTGCTGCGCCGCGAATACGAGGAGGCCAAGCTCCTTTGCCGCGAGGTGCTGAATCCCAGGCACCTATACGAGCGCTTGGACAGCCTTGGCCTTAATTACGGCCCTATGTTCCGCAACATCGTTGCGGTCGCGAGGAGCAAGGCGGGCACACATGTGTGTCATAGCGAGATTCGGGTGCCAGACACCAAGTCGAGGATGCCGTTCAGGTTCGAGTTCAGCCACATAATCCACCCAGCCACCCTCGACGGGATGATCCAGACCGTCCTTGCTCTCGGGGAGGATGAGGTTATGATGCCATGCTCGATCAAAAGCATGTTCGTCTCGGCCAAGACGCCTCAGGGTGCTGGGGCCAAGTTCCTGGGCTACACCACAGCCCAGAGCGCCGGTCCCCGACAAGCGTCGGCGGATATCGTCATGTTTGACGAGCGGGCCGACAAGCCCATGGTGGTGGTCAAGGGACTCAAGCTCAGATCCGCCTGCCCAGCTGACGGTCTCGGATACCTTCCCAACCATCGCAACCTCTGCACCGAGATTGTGTGGAAGGAGGACGTGAGCGATAGTGCGACAAAGAGCCTCGAGACTTGGCTTGACCTCTGCGGGCACTCGACGCCGTCTCTCTCGATCCTTCAAGTCGGAGGATCATCCATCACCGCGATTGAGTTCACTCGCGTGCTCGGGGCCGGGTACGAAACCCCTCGCTTCACGTCATACACTATGTGTGAGTGCCCAGAAGCGGCAATTACGGAGCTGCAGACGTCCTCGCTTCCAAGCAAAGTCCTCGAGCGAGTGACATGGGATCAAGTCTCGTTAGAGGCCATCGCCTCCGGGTCATACGATCTTGTCACTCTCCATCAGTCCCAGCTCGAGGATGTCGCAACGCTGAATAGCATTCTGACTCCCGGAGGACATGTTATCCTGGCGCTGGATGACGCTGCCTACGGGGGACCGGAAGCAAGCTTCCCCAAACTCAGCCCCATGCTTGTAGCGGCCGGGTTCTCAGAGCTCAAGACCCTCACAAGCTTTGGGCGTTTACCCAAGGGACAATCCTACATACTCGGCAAGAAGTCGCCCGTCTCAGGGGAGCTGCTGTCTGTCCGAGCCCCAGAGATCGTCATTATAATGCCACCGAACGCATCTGCCCGAGTCAGCGCTCTCAGCGAGCTCATTGCGGGTGAGATCCGAGGATCATTGGCCGATGACTGCAGGTTTGTGCACTTTTCGCCTCAACTGGACACACCTATGAGCGATGCGGTCCACATCTCACTCCTTGAGGCCGAGCACCCGCTCATCTTCGCCATGGAGGAGGGTCAATGGGCAGCAATGCAAAATCTGTTCCAGCTACGCAACATGGTCTGGGTCACTGGCGGAGGCCAAATGTCAGTCCGGGATCCCCGCATGGCGGCGGCTATCGGACTAACCCGCGCCTTGCGATCTGAGAACAGCCAGAGGAGGCTTCTATCTATTGACATCGACCTCGAGGCTGATAGTGAAGACCATAAAACAGCTCTGGGCGTCGTCTCCATCCTGAAGAGGAGCCTCGTCAACCCGACAACCCAGAGAGACTTGGAGCACGTTATACGAGACGGCAAGAGGTTCATTCCCCGCCTCATGACTCTGTCAGTTCTGAACTCCCTGATCGAGAAAGGCCGCAAGCGACCCGAGCACATCGAGGACTTTGCGCTTTGGCAGAAACATCGACCACTGAAACTCGCCCCAGCATCAGTCGCCGGGCCCGACGGCCTGTACTTCGAAGACGACTCGGAAGCGACTCAGCCCTTGGGCAAGTCGGAAGTAAGAGTCAAGGTCGAGTTGTGCCAGCTCCTGTCCGACGATGTCGAAGCAATTGTCAACCACAGCGGTGGCGAGATCGGCTCTGACGCCAAGGGCAGAGTGGTTGAAGTTGGGTCAGACGTTACCAGCTACAGCGTCGGCGATTCCGTCGTCGTCTTTGCTCGCAATACCATCAAGACCTCCGTGGTGGTGGACGAAAAGTTCGCTTGGGCCTTGGACGATCTCGCCACATCCTCCTCACACCTATCCCCGACGGCGATGCTCACAGCAGTATACGGCCTTCTCATCTTCGGCCGGCTGGAGAAAGGGGAAACCGTCTTAGTGCATGCGGCTGCCTCGGCGTATGGCCAAACTGCCGTTCAAATCGCGCGCGCGAAGGGGGCTGTCGTGCTTGCGGTGGTTTCAAACGAGGAACAGCGGCGGGTTGTTCGTGAGAAATTACACATGGCAGACGACATGATCCTGGGCGAGGACAGCTATCTTGTGTCCGCGGTCCAGCGCCGTACTAACGGGAATGGTGCTGATGTAATTTTCAGCTCTACACCCTGTCATATTGCGGCAAACCTCGAATGTTGTGCCGAGTGTAAGTCAAACCCCCCAGATCACCATACCAAGGCCCCTAAGAAACAAACTAAGAAGACCGCATACTAACAACCACGGGTCATGAACAGATGGGCGTGTTGCGCAGCTAGCAGTCAAGTCTCTCGAGCTTCCGGCAATGCACCAGGCAACGCTGAAGAAGGTTTCGTTTGAGACGTTCGATGTTCGGAGCCTCGCCAAACGCCGGCCAGCGACAATCGATGCAACGCTTCGCCAACTGAACGAACTGCTGTCTCAGAAGGAACTTGCCAAGTTGCGTCTCGATCCCACGCATGAGCATGACTTCGACAAGCTGAGAGACGCTTTCAAGGCATTTTCTGCGGACCCATACCTGGGCTCCCACACTCTGGTCGCGCGCGACACAGCTCGGGTCCCGATCCCGGTGAGGCTGACCAGGCCGGCCGAGCTAGAGGCAGAAGCGACGTACATACTGGTCGGGGGCTTCGGCGGAATCGGACGCGCCATAGCGCAGCTGCTCGCTGAGAAGGGTGCCCGGCACATCGTGTTCCTGTCCCGGTCCGGCCCGACGTCTAAGGAGGCCATTCATCTTCTGGAGACGCTGAAGTCCCAGGGGGTGGCGACGCGAGACGTCTCTGTTGATGTTTGTGACGAAGGCCAGCTACGAGAGGCCCTGACCGCCATCCGGCGAGAGATGCCTCCGATTAAGGGGGCCATACAGTGTGCCGCCGTCATCCAGGTGAGCCTTCCAACGTTCCCAGCCATCTAGCTGGCGTATTGCCGCCTTTGACATATCCCAGCGTTAGCTAACCAGACACATTCTATGCCTAGGATTCCGCGTTCGAGACGATGACATTCGAGAAATGGCAAGCGGCATTCTGTCCCAAGGCGATTGGGTCTTGGAATCTGCATCGCTGCCTGCCGGAAGACATGGATTTCTTCATTCTCCTTTCCAGCGCCTCAGGCATCCTCGGCAATCGCGGGCAAGCCAACTATGCGGCGGGAAACACCTTCCAGGACGCATTGGCAGAGTACCGACGGTTCGTACAGCAGATGACCCTTGGAAGCCGAGATAAGGGCAGACGGAACATCTCGCTGGACCTCGGCCTCGTGCTTGAGGCCGGCGGTGGCCGAGAACGGGCGTCTCTTAGATATGATGCTTAGAAACGGTTTTTTCGGCATGCGCCTGTCAGACGTGCGATTCCTCCTCGAGCTCGCCATGGCCGACCCCGTCGAAGCCAAGACCGAGCGGACGCTCCGGCTCCCGGCACAGGTGGTCACCGCTCTTAGAACGGGCGGGCTGACCCTGCAAAACGGCACGCCGAGCCCGCAATGGACGAGCTCTGGCCTGTTTGAATATCTGAACCGGGTCGACGTCCCTGTCGACACCACGGCCGCGGCCCCGAGAGCGGCCCGGCCGCTCGGCAGGAAGGGCGGCAAAGAACTGCAGGCCGAGATCCGCGCTGCCCCCTCGCAGGAGGAGGCCGACTCGGTCGCCGTCATGGGCGTGGCACGCCAGCTGGGCCGGCTGCTGGGCATGGGCGCGTCGACCGGGGCGGACGGCACGCGCCACGCCCGCGGAAACAGCAGCAGCAGCAGCAGCAGCAGCGGCGGCGGCGAGGCCGGCGACAGCAATAAACAGCCCCATGGCGGCCGCCGCACGAGGAGGAGGAGGAGGACCATCACGGGGCTCGCCGCGATCCTGGACGTGTCCAAGTCGACGGCCGACTACGGGGTCGACTCGCTCGTCAAGCTGAGCATCACTCGCTGGATAGTCGACCGGACGGGCGTCGCTGTCGGCGATATCGACGATTTCTCCAGCATCCGCGATCTCGGACATTACATCTCCCAGCGCGTTCGCGCCACTGCTGCCACCACCGACGCCGAGTAAGACCTCCGGGCCGGCGACATCCCCTCTTGTTTTTATGTTTCATTACCGGAATTTTCGCACCCGTCAAGATTCTCCTTTGATACCCTACACCCGCAAACCATGACTTGTCTCTTCACTGGTACCTTTTCTTTTCTCATCGTTGTTTGGTCATATACCCCCCTTTTTTTTCTTGCTTGAAATGTTTTGTCTACCGCCTTCTCTGGCTAGTGGACGTGCCTAGCCGGTCACCTTGTTTTTCCGATGAAGTTCAAAGACCTTGCAAGAAGTCGATATCAAGTGTGAGGACAGGCTTCTTTTTGTTGGAGTACATTAAGCAAAAGAATAGACCGAAGATAGCACGGGGTTGACTGTGGGAGTCAGGAGTATCGGATGGGAAACAGGTCATGGGTCGACCACATGTAGTTTACAGGCAGTTGGTTTACTATGTCAGTCCGCTCCCTCTGATTTTCGTGACTTGGATCTTGAGCTTGATGTGAGAAGGAAAGATACAAGTAAGCACTTTGACCATGTTAAATGTGCGCCGTTCTATGAAAAGACGTCCAGAATTATTGATATTCCCTTTCTATCCCATCCCAGAGCGAAAGTCGTCATGATAATAAGTAGGCCGTCCATTTTCTCCGCGGCCTGTCTATAGAAATAATACACGGTTTGTTGAAGTGCGAGGGCTTGGATTGCTTCGCGCGCTCGGTCGATTCTTCTGTTGTAAGAAGGCTGGCAGATCCTCCCTGGTCACTTTTTCTATATAGCCGGGCCCCCGGAGGCGACGGCATTGGCGGTGGTTCCGACGGCGGCGGCTGCTGCTGCCGCGGCCTTCTCGCCGGCGCGCTTGCGGAGGACATTCTCGATGAAGGCCTCGCCGGCCTTGTAGGAGGAGCGGACGAGGGGCCCGCTGGCGCAGTAGAGGAAGCCCATGTCGAGGGCGCGCTGGCGCCACAGCTCAAACTCGTCCGGGGTCACGTACTTCTCGACCTTGAGGTGGCGCTTGGTCGGGCGCATGTACTGGCCAAATGTCACGACGTCGATGTTTGCCTTTCTCAGCTCTGTGGAGGGGAGGGTTGTGTGGTGTTAGTGGTCGGGGTCCCAGTTGAAGTAAAAGGGACAAGAGGTTATGAACGGCAGGGATGCACAGAAAAATAAAAGAACGTACCTCTTAGCGTGTCCCAAATCTCCTCCTCCTGCTCGCCGAGCCCCAGCATCAGACTGGTCTTTGTGATGATGTCGTCGCCCTTGTACTTCTTGATGTCCTCGAGCAGGGCCAGGCTGCGGCGGAAGGTGGCGCGGCGGTCGCGGACGTAGGGGGTCAGCCCCTCGACCGTTTCCATGTTGTGTGCGTAGACATCCAAGCCGCTGTCGGCGACGAGGCGGGCCATGTCCAGGTCGCCCGCAAAGTCGCCCGTCAGGGCCTCGACGAGCAGGGTGGGCTTCTTGGCCTTGATCTTGCGGATGGTCTCGGCAAAGTGGCGGGCGCCGCCGTCGGCCAGGTCGTCGCGGTCGACGCTGGTCAGCACGACGTAGCCCAGCCCCCAGCGGGCCAGGGCCTCGGCGACGTGCTCGGGCTCGTGGGGGTCGAGCGGGGGAGGGGCGCGGCTGGTCTTGACGCTGCAGAAGCGGCAGCCGCGGGTGCACGTGTCGCCCATGAGCATGATGGTGGCGGTGGCGGCGGCCTTGGAGGAGCCGCCCCAGCACTCGGTGATGTTGGGGCAGCGGGCCTCCTCGCACACGGTGTGCAGGCCCAGGCCGCGCAGGTCGGCCTTGATGCTGCGGAAGTTGTCACTGCTGCCCGGGTTGGGCAGCGGGGTCTTGAGCCACTCGGGCAGGCGCGTAATGGTGCGGCGGCGGCCGGCCGGGCCGACCTCGGCGGTGCGGAGGGTGTAGGCCTCGCTCGGGGACAGCGGGGCGGCGGAGCTGACAAAGTCGGAGAACGGCGCGACGGTCGTGTCCTTGAAGTATGTCGGCCGGGGTGCGGCGGGCTTTGTTGCTGATGATGATGCTGGTGCTGGTGCTGGCGTGGTGGCGGGCTCGGTGATGCTGCTGCTGCTACCACTACTACTACTTGGGCTTGTGCCTGTGCTGCTCCCTGGCGAGGAGACGGTGGTCGCGTAGGATCTTGCGGAGCTGACAGATGTGGCAGCGAGGGTCCGCCGGAGCGAACCGGCGGTGGTGCGGCGGAACGTGGAGGGCAGTGATGAAGCCATGGCTGGCGGAAGGGGGCCTCGGGCCTGGCAGGCAGCGCTGCTTGGAGGTGGAGGTGTGTCCAGGACGCCCGGGTCTGGTGTTGATACTTGATCAAGGGTTGGCAATCCGACGCACCGGAGAGGCTCCGACGAAAGCGGCGGGCAGAGATTGGAAATTTCGTCACGTGGGGCGCCGGCTTTACCCGTCTCTGGCCGCGAATCCGGCGGGCACCTTGCTCGTGCGTTTGCCAGCGGGAAAGTCACGAGACGGGGCACTTTTGCCACGGCGGCCGAGCTGGACCCGTCCTGAGCCATGGATGGCGGATCCCGTCCCGCCCGTTGTCTCGTCTTTCTGCGATTGCTGGTCTGCACGTGCGGGCGCCTCCCCGAAAGCCTTTCGCAAACACATTAAAGCCTAAATGCATATCGTGCATGTCGAATGCATGCTGCATCTGCGATTGCACCTGAGCGCGTGGATACTTTTTGGCAGCTGTCTTTGCGCGGCTGCCAGTGCCGCTCTTCAATAGGCGCCGCACGGGTATTAGTGCTGTGTTCGTTGGAGGGGGGCAAACGAAAAGTCGATGAAACAGACGTGGAACACTCGGCACAGCGTCAAAAGGCCCAGGCGCCAGCGGGTTGATTGGCTGGCTCCCCTGAGTGCAGAATGGAATGGCTACAGCAGAAATGAGGCAACCACTCGCGTCTGGAAGCATGCCATTGAGTGGGAGAAACACCACCTCGAACCGTGGCATCAATCGTGCAAATCCATGGCCAACCACAGGAGCTCCCGGATGATCCGACTCCAGCCACGCAGGCGTCGTCATGGCGCTGGGCGTCTATTGAATGCCGCTTTTAGGAAGCGAGAGGCTAAGAACCGCAGCTGTCAGTCTGGGGAGGTCGGTTTAGGAAGCACACCACCTACCTGCCACCTGAGCGGAGGCTGTCGAGCCGCGTCGGCTTTCAAGGAACATTGAAACAAGCAGCTCACGGGCAGAGTTGCATCAAAAATACACAAAAACATCAGGCTCCTATTCTCATCAGGCCGGAGAGCCCCGTGTGCCCATGGTTGCGCTGCATCCTGCTTGGCTTTGTTCGCTTTTGGGCCGAATTTAATTGACGACCGTGACGGCCTACGAATTCGCATGTTGCTGGGCCACCTTCTGGCTCGTATCCAAGTCAACGGCTGGGGCAGGGAGGTCCGATGTTAGGCGGCGACCCGGGCTGTGTATGGTGCCTCGCCCAACAGCCTCGGTCGCCCGCTAACAGCCCCCATCGCTCTCACGTGCATTGACTGGCACGACTGGGAAGGTTGGGGGTGGGGCCGCCTCCCTCTGGGTCAACTCGCAGCGCCTTCGCTCGGCGGTGCCACCCCAACTCACAGGGTGCGGCCGTCAGAGCAGTGCCGCCGCCAAGTGGGTTCTGTATTTCCCTGGCGCTGGCCCGTTTTCTGTTTCGGGCCCTTTCTCTCCTCTCTCACCTTCACTCCAACCACCCAACCCGTCACCTAAACCCGCAATCCCTCCCCTCCCTCCTCTGCAAATCTGCGAGCCAGATCACAACCCACGAAGCCGTCGCCACCGTTCGCTCGACTTTTTCGCACCCGCCATTTTTGCCAAACGAGCCGCAACTCGACAATCTCGGGCGACTAGATAGATCGCTCGCCTCTACCGGCGCTCTCGCCACAGCAACCACCACACACTACCACAATGCCTGAGGACGCTCCTTACGACCCCTACATCCCCAACGGCCAGCAGGGCGGCGCCCGTGGCGCCGGTGCCGGAGCTGGTGCTGGGGGCAATGCTAGGACGCAGGCGCTCCAAAGCGTAAGTCATTGAGATGTGCTGCAAAAGGTGCAGCAGCGCCGAGGCCAAACAGCCGTCGCAATCTGGGTAGCAACCGACCGGAAGTCCGCGGTCGGCCCCAACAAACATCCAGCGAGCGCCACTGTCTAACGGACATGTCGCATCATGCTCGAGAGCGTCCACCTCCATCGCCCGGTGACCGTTTGCGCGCGCCTAGCCATCGTGTAATCGACGGCAACATTGATTGGCGCTGGATGGGCGATGGGGAATAGCGACGAACGGGGCAATCAGAAATCACCAACAAACAGAGAACAAACATGGCTAACGATTGCATCTTCGCCACCAACAGCAAATCGATGACACTGTCGGCGTGATGAGGGACAACATCAACTCGGTCGCCCAGCGTGGCGAGCGCCTCGACGTCCTGCAAGACAAGACGGACAACCTCGCCCAGTCTGCGCAGGGCTTCCGCCGCGGCGCCAACAGGGTCCGCAAGCAGATGTGGTGGAAGGTAAGGCTTTCTCTGAATGACGACCAAGCCAACCTGTACGTCTTGGGGTCGCTAACTTTGTGTTCTTCCGCGTGCAAAACAGGACATGAAGATGCGTGTCTGCATCATCGTCGGCATCATCATCCTGCTCTTGATCATCATTGTCCCGATTGTCGTCCACTTCAAGCCCAGCAACTAAAGTCTTACTACGCAAACGAGCAACAGATGAGGAGAGAAGATTTTGACGCATTTGTATGTACGAACGGACACTGGAATGGCGCGGCGTTTTTTTCTTCTTTCCCTTTCTTTCAAGGCACTTTTCTGTCTTATGTCGGTTGTTTTGTGTTCTTTTTTGGGCTTGTTTTCCAGCGCCCCCAAATATCCTGCTCCCCAGGTCGGGTAATGAATGGGTTTTTACGACGCAGCAACGACTTCGGGGCGCCGACAGGGAGTGGGTGATGATGGTGGATCTATATGGGCGTGTTTTTCCCGTGCTACCTCATCCTCCGCTACTCCCTCGGTAGGGACGCCCTCGCGGGCTTTCGAGGGGCAATACCCAAGCTCTTGGACGAGAACATTTGGAAAGAATTGATAGCATCCTTTTTTTTTTTTTTTTTTCAGGTCGCCGAGGGGAAGAGCAAGCGTCTCGGCCAGCCCTCCCCCTGCGCCGTCGAGGAGGCAGAAGAGGAAGAGTTGATTGGGCATGACCCCCCACGCCGGTAACGACGGGCTTTTGGTCCTCCATTGGTATATCTGTGGCATTTGACGAAAGAGACTGCTTGCGCATTCGGGTCGTTGATCAAAGACGATTGCATGGACTCGCCCCGGGCTGCGCCGGTTCCCCGGCACCTTGCAAGACCTTCCATGTAGCACCTTGTCCACCTCGGAACCTTTGGTAGAACGCGATGAGGCTAATCTTATCCTTCAACTCACTTTTGGCCCGGGAGGGCATGTATTGATGTGCCACCTGTGTGCTACGTTTGACTGCCGGATGACATCTTGTCCCCAAAGGGGCATATTCGACACACCATTGCGCAGCCCAGAGCGAATAGTGCAGCAAGATTTCAAACATGGGTACCGAGATGATATTCATCCCCAGGAAAAGCAACCAATGAACATAAAAACCAGACACTAGAGAACTAAGGAGGAAGCCAAGGACACGACAGGAAGGCAAGGCAGGAGTACAAGAAAATATATACCAAAATCTCTCTAGGCCCATCCCGGAAAAAAAGTAAAATAAAATATTAAACAACAAAAGCGACGCCCCAAAGTTTTTTGTGATTTTTTTAAACACCGTGACTCCCTGATAAATTTGCCTGCGCCGGAATGAATCTACTGCCGTCTTCTACCAGAATGCTTGGAACTGCGTAGATGTGTACGAGGAGGTAGTTCGTTTGGAGTAAAATCTTCATACGGGTCATCACATGACGGGATACCGTCGTACTCGGCATATCCCAGAGACAAGTTCATGTTTTCTGTTTTCGTCATGGTTGGTTAGCTTGACACTCGCCTGTTTGGTCTGAACCAGGAGAAACAGGGGTAGGCTCACGTAGGCATTGGGTCGCCGCCCCCTTGAGCAGGTTGTCAATGGTGGCGCACACGACGACGCGCCTGCCCGACGAGTGCACCTGGAAACCGCCAATCTCGACGCCGTGCTTGTTGGCGATATCCTTAACAAAGGGCGCCTCGCCGATAATCTTGACCAGCCGCTCGCCCGCGTACCGGTCCTGGTAAATGTGCCTGATATCGCGCGAGTTCATCTCGTGGCGCAGCGGGATACCGATCGTCAGCTGGATGCCCGAGAACCAGGACGCCACGTGCGGCACAAAAGCCACCTCGGTGCCCAGCTGCCTGCTGATCTCGCGCTCGTGCATGTGGTCCGTCAGGCTGTACGGCAGCATGTTGTCCGCCAGGAACGTCGTGTCGTTCTTGCGCGACGGCTTGGTGCCCGCCCCCGAGTAGCCCGACACACCCGAGATCCACGCCTGCCCGCCCAGGTGCTCCAGGAGCGGCGAGATGGCGAGCTGCGCGCCTGTAGCGTAGCAGCCAGGGTTGGAGATCTGCTTCGCGTTCCGGATGGCCTCGCGCGACGTCAGCTCTGGCAGTCCGTATGTCCAGCTGTCATCAAATCGGTAGTCCGCCGACAGGTCCACAATGACGCTAGCGTTTCCGGTCCCCTGGCGACCCTGGTAGATGGCCTCCACGTAAGGTGGCACACGCCGTTGGGCAGCGCCATCACCCAGCAGTCCACCTCACCCGCTTCTCCATCTCCGTCATGTCCTCGGGGCTGAGATTCTCGTACGTGATGTCGCTCTTGGTGTAGCCCTGGAGCTTCTGGCCGGCGAGCTCCCTGGAGCTGACATGCGACAGCTCCATGTGGGGGTGCGAGTTAAGGAGCGTGATAAGGGCCTGTCCGGTGTAGCCTCGCGCGCCGATCAGCGCGACCTTGGCCATCGCGCTGTTTGAAGCATTCTTCTTGCCCAGGGGAGGGTTGGGGTTGGTGGTGGTGGCGTACCCGCGGCCAGTGGGGTAGCCCATGGGCATCCGAGCCTCGCTAGCCGTCGAGTATGCCCTGCCCGGTCCCCTGTTCATCTGGCTCAGCCGCGATGCTGTAATGACCGGTCGCCGCGCCGAAGTGTGGTAGCCCCTGGCCTGCTGGCCGACTGGGCTCTTGCTTGCACCTGACGTAGCCAGCTTTTCAGCAACGTCTGGTTGCATGTAGCTGTTGTAAAGAATGGCGGCCCCGTTGGTGTTGAAGTCCCGCATGACACTGGTGCTCTCGGTAACGTCAAGGCCGGACCAGAAGAGCACTGTGCCGTTCTTGGACATACTACCGTCTGCCTTGTCAAAAAACCACGACAGGTTCTCGTCGTCCTCGCTGACGGTCCACACGAGCTTGGGGAAATCCTTCTTGATAGCAGCCATGATGTTGTCGGCCACGTTGGTGAAGAACCCGACGCGGTCATCGTCAGAGTCACGAGCTTGGCAACACCGCCCTCCTCGGCGGGAGGCAGAGTGACGCCAGGACGCTCATAAGGTCGTCGTAATAGGCTTTGAAGGAGTTTCCTTCATGAACTCGATGTAAGTGTCGACCGACTCTGCGGCATCGGGGCCTTCGCGGTCCCCTCACGAGGACCTCCTTGAGCTTCGCGAGGTCGCTGAACTCGGAGAGGGAGGTGGACGTGGCAAGCTTACTGCGCGCGGATCAGAGTCCCGGCGCCTGAGTCGGTGAAGAGCTCCTTCTGGAGGTCCTGGGGGTGGATAATGGCAACGCTCGATGTGCGCGGTAGAGTGTCCAGCAGCTCCTTGATCTCCTTGATCTTGAGACGAGTACCAAACTTGCACCAGGCCTGAGACATGTACCAGTCGTACTCCTCGTCCAGGTTGATGGCCGAGATCTTGTCTCCTTCGCCATTGAAGAGACCGCCCTTCTCCGAGAGGTAGACGACCTTCAGGGGCTCGAGCGCCCTAGCCAGCTCGGCGGCGGCGACATCGGCGTTGACGTTGAGCAACTGTCCCTCAGGGGTCCAGGCCAGCGAGGTCAAGACGGGCAGGCATCGGCGGTTAATAGCACCCTCGATAATGTCGGTGTTGACCTTTGTAATCTTGCCAACGAAACCCCACTTCTTCTGGTCCAAGTAGTCGGCGTAGAAGACACCGGCGGTGGCAGGGCGAACGTTGACGCCAAACTCCTCCAGCCTCTTGGTGAAGTTGAGGTTCTCCTCGAGGAACAGCTGACGAGCCACAGCTAGGGTCTTGGCGTCGGTAACGCGGATGCCCTCCTCGAACTGGGGCTCAACGCCGGCCTCCTCCAGGAGCTTGTTGAGCTGAGGCCCGGCGCCATGGACGATGACGGGGTAGAGGCCGACCTGGTAGAGGAAGGCTAGTGCCTTGCAGAGCTCGTCGAGATAGTCGGTGAGGATGGCGCCGCCGACCTTGATGACGGCAAACTTCTGCGACTCGACCGAGGTGAAGAGCGACAGGTACTGCTGGACTTCGCGCTTGGAGGCCACGCTGCTAATAGCCTGGACGACTATGCCCCTGGTGCTGAGGTCCGTGGTCAGGACGGGTGCCGAGGCCGAGAAGGAGCGGCGGGCGGCGAGGGCTGCCGTCAGCCGAGGCAGGGCCCGCGAGCAGGAGGGCAAGGACCGCTTGGGGAGGTTTCCGACTCGCACGCATTGGCGCAAGCCGGCGCGGAGGGCACCTGCGGGGAGCATTTTGCACGGGAGGTCCTCGATCGCTGAGGGGGAGGGCGGTCGGGAGAGACGGTCGGCGGCCGGAGACGAGGACTCGGAGTCGTTCAGCAGCCAATTGAGAGCAGCGGGAGCACTGCAAGCACTGCGAGGACGGGAGAACTGTTCCAATTCCACCGTGATCGAAATGCCGCGCTTCGGACTCGACCTAGCAGAACGGAGCTCGGTCCACGCAACGGCAAGGGTGGGCGAAGGAGGGGCACCGCACCTGCGGTACCATCAAGTATTTTTGCCGGGCGCAAGGAGAGGCGGCGGCAGCACGAAGAGGCGGAGTGGGAGGAAATATACTCCCAGGCACGGTCTGCGTAGGCTCACTGTTTGGGGTGCCTGGGCTTGGAGGGGAGGGAAAAAATTTAATGTGGAATTCGTGACTCTATGAGAAACCAGGCACCGAAACCGGTCCTCTCTGCATTAGCCTTTGCGCGCTTCCCCTGGCACTGTCCCCCAGCCAGACCGCATGGCTCGAATGGCCCCGCCAAAACAAGCTAAAAACACAGGCCGCCTTGGTTCGAGGCAGATCAGCTTTTCAAAATGAGAGCACATCCATTATGAGTGAAGCTGTCGCGACTCAGAAATGCAATACCAATTGTTGTCTCGAAAGTACATGGAAATACTCTCAATCAAATGACGACTGTCCCAGACGTCGACGATGGGACAATGGATAAGCGGACCATGGTGACGTCGCCGGCAACTGAGCATCAGCTTCCCCACAGTGTCAGGATTGGATTGACCGCAGGAGCGGCGTGTAAACGCCCCAACAGCCACTCGCCTTGCGTTGGCTTCACGACTACGCCGCCAGACCAACTACACGGCCATTTGTGGCTGTTCTAGGCGTGATATTGTTAGCTGCGAGAGGTGGAGCGGATGGATCGAGATGGGGTCGTTGGGAGGTCGTGAGAGGACAAGATTGATGTGTGGATGGACGAGTTCGTGGGAGGTAATATGCGATCGAAACGAGATGGGGACGGGAAGGAAAAAAAGAGGGAAATGTAGTTGAAGGAAAGGGACTTCAAAAAAGGAGTCCAGTGGTCTGGGACTGAGAGTGTGATATTGAGCTCTCAGTCAGGATTTGCAAAATATGACAATGCGCCAGCCACGAGGCGATTTAATGCCCGAAGCTTCGATTCGCACGAAGCGACATCAACGCGCTGTCTCCGCGGATGTGGTGGGCTGTTACTAAGCACATGTGGCGACTGCTGCACATGGAAACTGAGGCCGAGGAGTTGGACAACCCATCGCGAACCCACCCCAGCCTTTTGAGCGATTTTACCGGATGACTCGGGGCGTGGGAGAAACCGCTGGCATAATAGGCCGGAAAGAAGTCTCAAGGTGATGGTTGCCGGTAGCGGAGATAAGTCCGGCATGCGTTCCATGCGCCCCCAAGCGGCCTCTGCTGTGATCCTCGGCGTCGATCGGGTGGCGGGCAACGTTGGCGAGACGGTGGTGCTTGGAGAAGAGGTATTTTCGCACGCAACTTTCTGAGGTCGGTCCTCTGTGTTTCACTCAGGCTAGCACAGAAAAACGGAAGATGATACTTGGCGCACCGGCTGCATGTTAGCTATCAAAAGGGTGGCATTGAGATTGCAGTTGGGGGAGTCCTTTGTTGAGGCGATCGCACGGAGGCTGCCGCAGCTGGAGCCCCTTGAAGGTCCTTGGGGAGTGCTACGTGGGGAAGTCGTCATCCATGGTTGCCGATTACCTCAGAGCTGCTGAAGCGTGCAGCGGTCGGTTCTCCAATCGATTTCTACCCCGCAGTATATAAGTCGACGAAACAGCCCACCCACCCGCGGCGGCTACAAGACCTGGAATATACCATCACCATCGCCACCCGCCTCACCTCCAACCCACTGCCACCGATCGAAACGATAGAAACCACATTCACAATGCCTAGCGCTCTGGAGCAGCTCAAGGCCACTGGCACAGTCGTCGTCAGCGACTCGGGCGACTTTGCCACCATCGGCAAATACAAGCCCAGGATGCCACCACCAACCCGTCGCTCATCCTGGCCGCGTCCAAGAAGGCCGAGTACGCGAAGCTGATCGACCAGGCCATCGACTACGCCAAGAAGCACGGCGGCTCTGTTGAGGAGCAGGTCGACGCCGCCCTCGACCGCCTCCTCGTCGAGTTCGGCAAGGAGATTCTCAAGATCATCCCCGGCAAGGTCTCTACCGAGGTCGACGCCCGCTTCTCCTTCGACACCAAGGCGTCGGTTGACAAGGCCCTGCACATCATCCAGGTGAGAACATGTCTTCTTTTCGCCTTTTCCCCCTTCGTCTCCTAGACACTACTAACACTCGACCCTCTTCCTCACCTTATAGCTCTACGAGAAGGAGGGCATCTCCAAGGACCGCGTCCTAATCAAGATCGCGTCCACCTGGGAGGGCATCAAGGCCGCTGAGATCCTGCAGCGTGACCATGGCATCAACACCAACCTGACGCTCATGTTCTCGCTCGTCCAGGCCATCGCCGCCGCCGAGGCTGGTGCCTTCCTCATCAGCCCCTTCGTTGGCCGTATCCTCGACTGGTTCAAGGCAGCGCACAAGAAGGATTACGCCAAGGAGGAAGACCCCGGTGTCGCCTCGGTCAAGTCCATCTTCAACTACTACAAGAAGTACGGCTACAAGACCATCGTCATGGGTGCCTCTTTCCGCAACACGGGCGAGATCACTGAGCTCGCTGGCTGCGACTACCTCACCATCGCGCCCAGCCTGCTCGAGGAGCTCCTCAACTCGGAGGAGGCTGTCCCCAAGAAGCTGGATGCCAGCGTCGCCACCTCTCTCGACATTAAGAAGAAGTCGTACATCTCGGACGAGTCCCTGTTCCGGTTTGACTTCAACGAGGATCAGATGGCTGTCGAGAAGCTGCGTGAGGGCATCAGCAAGTTTGCTGCCGACGCCGTCACCCTCAAGGACATTCTGAGGAAGACGATCACTGCCTAGACTTTTCTGAGTAATTAGTCGGATGCGAGAGTTCGGGGCTTAAAAATGGGTTGCTAGTAGAAGATCGTATTTGCAGCACTTGCAGTTTTCGGCCTTGACGCGATAAGAAAAACTAAATAAAAAAAAAATAAAAAATCGGAAAAAATAATAAGAGTTGGTAAAATGCCCAAGGTAGCAACGTAGCCGAGCTCCTTCTGGTTGCCTACATGAAAGAATGAGCGAAACAACCTCCTATAGATCTTGGTTGATACCAGAGCAGCCAGACCGGACTGCAGCTGGCCCAGGGAGGCACCCCTCAACCCCTGTTCTTGTGGGACGGTGTGCATATTCATCTGGATAAATTATCGGGTATTTCCATTCGCCGGGCGTGGGAGTCGCCAGTCCTGGCACTGACCCGAACCAGAGAGCGTGTTCAACATTGAAAACGAAGGAAGAAATATTCTTGGGAGCAGATGAGAAGGGATTATTGACAGATAATTAAGCAACGAAGAAATCGGTTGAGTGTAGGGAGAAAAGATGAACTTGATGTGATTCTAGAAGCTGACATAATTTTGGCAGCTGGTTGCTTGTTTGCCAGCAACAGTATGTGCCACAGTCTATGCACTGTCCACATGCCGTCTTGGGCCAACGAGTTTGTGTCCGTTCCACGCAGTTCACCCTCCGCGATTTCACCTCCGCGATGCGTTCCATTATCGCCCTAGTTCCCACGCCACCTGTGTTACACGTTTTGGTATCTTTGGTTTTAGGCCAGGGTTTGTTAGGCCGGTCTGCCTACTCAATTGCCGATGACCTGCAAGTGTCACCATGCAAAAGTTTGCCACTCTGCCAGTGCAATCGGTAATCCTCTCATCCGACCCTCCGCCTCCAGCCCGGGCCGTTCTACGACTCCTCGCGCCCGCTTGGATAGGCGGCAGTCCAGTTCTGGCACGCGCGGTACCGGACATGGGACAGGCCTGGACTGGACGGGATAGAAGCCAAGCGGGTGGTGCGTCCCGAACACGACGGCCTCAGCTGGACATACCCCCCAGCCGCCCCCCTTCTTCCCGTTCCAGCCCCTATCTGAGTTCCGATGGCATGGTAGCAATGCAGCCATTCATCCTTCATCTATAGAGTGCATGACATGCGGCTAGGCCGCCTGGGTATATATTACTTGCCCCTACCATGTTTGTCCTTCACCCCTCTCCCCCGCCTTCTTCCACTGCGCCTCTCCCATGTGCGCTGCTCCGCGGTTCGTTTCTCTTACCGCTGCCGTGGCCTATTTGTGTCCGTGCCTAGAAGATGTCCAAGGGGATGCTCTGAACAAGCACCTGGCGCTGCCCAACGACCACCCGACCTCAACGGATCTGCCTAGCCTCACCTCAGGCAGTCACATAGCGCACTCGCGAGCGCTCGCTGGCCCCGCCGCGGCTGTGGATATAGGAGATGGAGTTTGGCTTCCGCAGACGATATCATGAGCCGCCGGGCGGAGTCACGCCCGGGACGGCCTCGCCAGAGGGCTCACCCGAGAGCGAGGCTACCGGCGTCGAGGCCCTCGTCGTCCTGAGGCGGTTCGAGAAGATCCACCGCTTGGACCCGAACCTGCCAGTCGACGAACTGAGGGACGTCGATGCCGTCCTGAGGAGCGGCAAACGCGGAGAAAGGTGTTGAGATTGAGCAAGTTCTCGTCGAGGACAACTCTCCATACCAGGAGGTGAGCACAGGGTCTACATCCTACGCGGCGCTCACGTTGCAGGGCACTCCAAGGCCATCGCATGCTAAAGCCTCGTATTCCTTATTACAATCAGGTTCGGTCAGCAGTACGAAATCACGACATCGACGTACCGGCCAACACAATCCGGGCCTGGACCATAGGTCTACTCCTCTGCACTCTGGGGTCCGGGATCAACATGGTCTTCTCCCTGCGATCGCCGAGCATCACCATCAACACATACTTGATCCAACTAGTGGCTTACCCCATTGGGCTGCTTTGGGACTTGGTTTTCCCGGACCACCAGTTTGATGTCCTGGGCTTGAAGTTCAATCTCAAGCCAGGAAGGTTCAACTTCAAGGAGCATGTCGTAATAACAGTAATGTCTAATGTAAGGCGGTTGGCTAGTAGATCCCCAAGACTCCTCCAAGACATGGGCAATAAAACGATCCATGGTTTCAATAAAGTTCAGTTTAGCTGACGCTTCAATGCCGGTGATACACAGGCGGCGTATGGATGTGGCACGCTCTATACGACGGATGTCATCATTGCCCAGCAGCACTTTTTCGGGCAAAAGCTTGACATGCTGTGGCAGGCGCTATTCGGTATTACCACACTATGCCTGGGTTGCGGGCTTGCGGGCCTCGCGCGCCGGTTCCTCGTGTGGCCTGCCGCCATGATCTGGCCCTCAACTCTGGTCAACGCTTCACTGTTCTACACTTTGCACGACCACTCGCCCTCGGACCCGGCCGAGACAGACGGTTGGAGTATAGGGCGGTACCGTTGGTTCCTCGTCATCTCGGGCGGCGCGTTTCTCTGGCATTGGTTCCCCGGCTGGGTATTTCAGGGGTTGACATGGTTCTGCTGGATCACCTGGATCTGGCCCGAGAGCGTCATTGTCAACAAGCTCTTCGGCGGCTTCAGCGGCTATGGCCTGATGCCGGTCACGTTAGACTGGTCCGTCATTACGGGCTACCTATCGTCGCCGCTCATTCCGCCGTTCCACGCTATCGCCAACACCATGGCCGGTGTGCTCGTCTTCTTCGTCTTCGTCTCCATGGGCATACACTTCTCGGGCCACTGGTTCGCCGACTACATGCCGGTCCAGAGTTCGGACGCTTACGATAACACGGGCCGTCCTTATGAGGTCTCCTTCATCCTGGACAAGAAGTTGCAGTTCGACGAGGCCGAGTACCACACATACTCGCCCCTGTACTTCTCAACACAAACCGCGCTCTCATACGGCCTCGCGTTTGCGGCCACCGCGGCCGTCATCGTGCACGTGGCGTTCTACTACGGTCCCGACCTTTGGGCACAGCTGAAAGACGGGCGGCAACAGGAGGACGACGTGCACATGCGGCTGAACAAGAAGTTCCGCGACGCGCACGACTGGTGGTATGCGGTACTGCTTGTCGTCATGGTTGGCGTCTCGTTCGCCGTCGTCTGCGCCTGGCCCACGGGCTTGCCATGGTGGGGCTTCGTCGTCTGCGTGGCCATCCCGTTGATATGGACGATCCCTATAGGCATCGTGCAGGCCGTCACCAACATCCAGCTGGGGCTGACCGTTTTCACCCAGTATCTCGCCGGCTACATGCTCCCCGGCCGCCCGATGGCCGTGATGATGTTCAAGAGCTACAGCCATCTGTGCGTGTCGCAGGCGCTGTCGTTCGCTCAGGGGCTCAAGATGGGACACTACATGAAGGTGCCCCCACGCGTGCTCTTCTGGTCACAGCTGGTCGCGTCGGTCTGGTCCGCCATAGTGCAGGTGTTCGTTATGACCTGGGCACTGGGCAATATTGACAATGTGTGCGAGGAGACGCCTCAGAACCGCTACGTCTGCCCCGGGGCACGCTCCACCTTTACAGCCTCAGTTGTCTGGGGGGCCATCGGCCCACAGCGCCTGTTCGGTCGGGGGGCTCTGTACGCGCCGCTACAGTGGTTCTGGCTCATCGGCGCCGTAGCGCCCATAATCACCTGGCTCTTTGCCCGCCGCTTCCCGCGCTCGCTGTGGCGGTATGTGAGCATGCCAGTCTTTTTTGGCGGCTCCGGGTGGATCCCTCCCGCGACGGTGTACATGTATCTGTAAGTTTAAAACGCAGCCCGCCACACTGCCCTAGGCCCATTGACGTCTTTGCTTACCACGAAAACAGCTGCTGGGGGCTCGTAGGCACGGTCTTCAACTACTTCGTCAAGCGGCGGTTCTCGGGCTGGTGGATGCGGTTCAACTACGTCACGTCGGCGGCGCTCGACTGCGGCCTGGTGGTGGCCACCGTCGTCATCTTCTTCGCCTTGCACATGACCCAGGCCGGCACCATCGTGTGGTTCGGCAACGCGGAGGCGCTCGGCACCCTGGACATGACGTCCAGAGCAATAAAGTCGAGCCTCCCCCGGGGCGGCATCTTCGGGCCCGGGGTGTGGTCGTAGCCATCGTCAGCCTGCACATGCACAGGAACGCTGTGGTGTGCGAGCCAACTGTCCTCGGACCTCTTCGGACCGGCCGGCGCGTGGCTTTCTTGTTCCTTTTCTGTTTTCTTGCTTCCTCAGTTGGATTGGTTGGATAGGCGTCAGTATAATTAACCTAGTACCTATCAATGGTTGTCGTGAGCCTTCGGTTCGGATTTGTCGGGCGTTGGCGGGTGGGTGGCAAGCAATGCAGGTAGTGTGCATGCGGCACTCGAGTTCATGCAGTCAATTGAACCCCACCATCACGACACCCTAGGGCGTCAAATCCACTCCATGACGGGATGCATGCCTTTTTTTTTCTTTCTTGCGGACGCTGAGGTTTGGTGACGGTGGGGTCCCGTCATCAACGACGACTGCTGAAGGCAATGGAAAGCAATTGCCCCTGTGTCTCTGGGCCCCTCGTGTTGCGGCTCCAGCTGTCTTGAGGCTGCGATCTGGACACAGAATCAAGTAGCAGTCGATCGAAAAAGCCTACGTCCGAAGCTCCGATCTTTTCGCGCCAAGGCCTACCGGGATACCGAGGAACGTGCGTGCCAGCACGCCATTGCCCGTCGATCAGCGCTGGAACCCCACTCCCCGCCAGATCTCTGCTCGGTGCTAAACTCGGATTTTAGTGGTCGTTCGCCCTGCAAGCTGCAGGGTCCACGCACGCCGCATGTGGATCCCTCCAGGGCAGTGAAAAGCCTAAAGCAGGGAGGGAACAGGCCCCCGGGAGTCCCGAGGCTAGCGGGAAAAAAAGGCGCATCAGTCAACTGAAATGATGCGAGTTGCTGGAGAAGCAAAATCTAATGCCATTTGAGTCTGTCACACCGACAGTACCTTTGAGAAACATCCAATGCGAGGCCTGGGTCTCTCGCTTGGTTAGGTATATTAGCGAGCCCTATTTTTTATCTTCTCTGAGAATTTTTTACCCTTAGATGAAAATGACACCACCATGCCACCTGCCAACGTCTGGTATTTGCCGTTCCCGCCGTCCCGTCATCCCCGCTGATAGCCGGCAAGAAATAAGAGTGGCACCGCGCCGTCTGCGTAAAGGTTTTACTATCCTTTGATAAAGCGATCATAGAAATTGGCCTACGACTCTAGGACATACGCTCCCAACCTCTCTCTCTCTCTCTCACTCTTCTCTCTCTCTCCTTCTCTCCTCTCTCTCTCCTCTCTCTTCTCTCTCTCTCTCTCTCTCTCTCTTCTCTCTCTCTCTCTCTCTCTCTCTCTCTCTCTCTCATCGGGAGGATCTAGAAGGAGAAAAGACGAAGAGATCAAGACCTCTCCACACTGAGTATAGCAACCTAGCGATAAGTCCCATCTCAGGAGCCGCGTTGCCCCTGAGAGTCTAGCCCTTTGTGCAGCGATGGGCAACCCTCAGGATCAGGAGGATGCGCTAAGCACGCTAGACCCGCGGGTGGCGGACGTTATCAGGGATGCGCGCGAGGCCGACGGGGTGCCGTTCAGGGCCCAGGCCGGCCACCTGCACCACACGTGGGCCAAGACTTTCGCGTCGTTGCCGGAGCTGTACGTCCAGCCCGAGTCGCAGGCCGAGATCGAAAAGGTGGTGTCGCTGGCCCGGCGGCTGCGGCGGCGCGTCTCGCTCGTGGGGTGCGGCCACTCGCCCTCGGACTTGACGTGCACGTCCGGGTGGCTCGTCAACCTGGACAGGTACAAGCGGATCCTGTCGCTGGACCGCGGCACGGGCGTCGTCGTGATGCAGAGCGGGATCCGGCTCTTCGCCCTGGCCGAGGAGCTGGACCGGGCCGGGCTGGCCATGCCCAACCTGGGCAGCATCAACGACCAGTCCGTCGCGGGCGTCATCTCGACGGGCACGCACGGCAGCAGCCTGCGGCATGGCCTCATCTCGGATGACGTGCTGGCGCTCAATATCACGCTGGCCGACGGCAAGACGCGGTCGTGCTCGCCCACCGAGGACCCGGACCTGTTCCGCGCCGCCCTGCTCTCGCTCGGCGCCCTGGGCGTCATCACCGAGGTCACCTTCCGCGCCGTGCCCGCCTTCAGCCTCGCGTGGGCCCAGACCATTGACTCGGACGCCGCCATGCTGCGCGCCTGGGACTCGACCCTCTGGACGCAGGCCCACTTTGTACGCGTCTGGTGGTTCCCCCACACCCGGCGCGCCGTGGTCTGGCGTGCCTCAGAGCCCAAGAAGGAGCAGGAGGGAGATGGCCGGCAGGTCATACCGCCAGCGAGTTGGTACGGTGGCCGCGTGGGCTACTTGGTGTACCACAACCTCCTGTGGCTGGCGCAGTACATGCCGCGCGTGCTGCCGTGGGTCGAGCGCTTCGTCTTTGGCATGCAGTACGGGTTCCGCAACGGCGCCACCACCAAGGGGCTCCAGCCCAGCCGCGACGCGCTGCTCCTCGACTGCCTATACTCGCAATACGTCAACGAATGGGCGCTGCCGCTCTCGCGCGGGCCCGAGGCCCTGACGCGCCTGGGCGCCTGGCTCAACCGGCTGCGGCCCGGCGACGAGGGGTACGTGGAGCACGGGATCCCCTTCTCGGCAGAGGGCCTGTATGTGCACGCGCCGCTCGAGGTGCGGGTGTCGGACTCGAGGAACGAGTCCATCCAGACGGGGCGCGGCTGCCGCCCCTGGCTGGACCCGACCATGCCCGACGGGCCGACGTTGTACCTCAACGCGACGCTTTACCGCCCGTACCTCCAAGATCCCCCGTCGCTGGAGCGGTACTACGAGGCGTTCGAGTGGCTGATGCGCGACCTGGGCGGCGCCCGCACTGGGCCAAGAACTTCCGGTTCGCGGACATGGAGAGCCTCTACGGCGACGACCTGCGCCGGTGGCGGGAGGTGCGCGACCGTGCTGACCCGGAAGGCATGTTTGTTGGTGCCTGGCACCGTCGTTTCGTTCTCGGTCAAGGGAGCCGCTTCCGCTTGAGGAGGTTGAGTTGGAGAGGCATACTGTTGACCGTAATGGCGTTAGAGTCTTTGGAGCGGTTGGAGAGAAGAGGTGATATTGGAGCTCCGGTTTTCCAGTGCGTCTTTTCAGCGTCATTTCCACATAATATCAAAGTGGATGAGGAGGGGTTGGCACAGGTCAGGGCACACCAACTTGGCTCTCTAGGTCCCGCCCAACTACCTCCAGGTATTAAAGCCACACTTAGTTGGTGCTAGGCACGAACATGTCAACACTCGGGATATGCGCTTGAAGACTTACAAACAAGATAGATTTCGAGTCTAAATCAGTCACGATATTTACGGGTCCGTTATCGTTGCAGTCTTCCCTTGACTGTAGTGACTGCCCGGTTCTGTTGCGGGGATTTGATATTGGATACCAGTAGGTCTAGAGGCATCCAGTCCGGGCATTTCCTACCTATCGGCTATCATCAAGTCTGATATTGGATTGCAGATTTAAGAGCGCCCGGGCACCTACCTACGCTGGAAAGTTCTTCAAAAGCCACTTGGATTATCAGAGCTCGGGCATAAACCCAACGTCAAGGACCGCCCTCTGCCCTCTTTCTGTTTGCCAACAACCCACAGGCAGGAGCGACCCGGTGGACCCAACCGCGGCCTAGCTTCCTTCCTTTGTGCCCGCCTCTCCATTTACTCTAAGCCCGAGCGCCTTCAACCAAGGTTCCCTTCCATTTCCATTTTCTACGCGTCAGGCTCTCTGGCTTCACTCTTCCTCGTTCCATGCACACGGGCGCCTTGTGCGTACCATCACGGGCGGGAAATCTGCCTGCAAATCCGTTGCACAGAGGATTTCCCTATCCTTTGCGCTTTGGTAATCTCGCAGGCACTGGTCCTCGTTCTCACTTTTAGCCTCTTTTCTTCCAATCTTGGAATCGTCGTCTTTCTTTTGAGACCTCCACTTTCTTTCGTTTCAGAGCCTTCACCACCCTCGGCGCGTTGCTCGTCCCCACGTCTAGCTGATTCCCGCACCGAAGCAAACATTGTCCTGCCTATCTGACCACCGACCCGTCGTGTTCCCCAGGCATCACGCTCCGGCACCACAACCTCGATACAAGATGTCGTTAGACGGAGACACCTTCGTCTCCGGCCACCAGGCCATCTTGGACAAGCTCAAATTCGTGAGCCATGCTCCTCCCGACATTACCAAGCGCCCGCACATCGTCGGCCTCTGCGCCGTCCCCATGGACTTGGCAGGTCCGGGCGTTCTTGCCCACCACGTCTCGGACTTCCTCGCCTGGAAGATGACCTTCCATCGAGAGGGTAACAAAGACGACCAGGCGTGGTTCTCACTCGTCGACATCGCTGCCGCAATGTCCGAGCACAAGACACGTTACCCAAAGGTCATCAACGGTCAGGCCAAGGACCTCTCGGACGCGCTTCCCTTCATCCGCGTCGACAGCGCAATCCCGAACCTTTTCACCGCCTTCGTGGCCGAGCTCAACAAGCAGGCCAATGCCGCTCAGCAGAAGGGCGAATGCTTGATGATTATCGTCTGCGGCGAAGTCAGCCCCGAGCTGGATATCTGCCTCGATGTGGATCAGAACAAAGCATATCTGACCAAGGGATCTTGGCTGGGCAGCGTGCTGAAGAGCTACAACATTCCCATCACCATCATCACTCCGGCCATCTTCACTACTGGATGGGAGATTCGGCCCTTCGCTGGTGACCCCAAGCAGGCCGATGGAATCCCCGATGCAGTCCTGGACAACCTACTGGCGAAGCAGTGTGGAGGTGCCTTTGCGACGTCGATCCTCAATTCCTGGACCCAAGAGCAGGAGGCCCGCCACATGGTCCCAACAACTCACGGCCTCGCCGGACAGCTCTACTCGCAGTTCTACACAGGGATCCACGACTGTATGATTCGCAACATGCTGCCGTTTACCAAGGACCATTCCTTCCACTTTACTGCCGACCAGGACGAGTGGGAGATGGCTATCGGTAAGCGAAAGGGCCCTCTCAGCCTTGACTACTTCGCCAAGAAATGGGCTGGTATCAAGAACCTTGACGAGTCCAGCCCCATTGCTCAGGATGGTGGTTACAAGTTCCTGGCTGGTGCATTCGGTGGCTCGCGTGAGTCCCAACTCGTCCACCTCAACTTCCTCGTCCGTCAAGAGCTCCGGGGATGCCCCGGCGAGTGGGATCAAACGACCAGCGACCGCTGCTTAGTCGCGTTCACCTCGTTCCTACAGACAAAATATCCAACCGAGGAGCGTGCGCGCGAGGTCTTCATTCTCCTTGAGTGGCGATGCGCTATGAACTTTGTCGCCGATGTCATCGTCGACTTCTTCGTCCTGCCGCGACCCCAAGGCAAGGCCTGCCGCTACTGGAACTGGAGAGAGCAGCAGAAGATGGATCAGGAGGTTCAAGGCATGGGAAACTTCCGAATGGCCCTCTTCGGCATGATGTGCCCACGCTGGCCCAAGATTCCACCTCCCGCTGGTCAGCAGCGTGACAGCTTCCATGACAAGTTGTACTGGCGGCCCCTGCAGTACATCACTTCTGACATCACCATGAAATATTACAATCCGCGCCCAGACGGGCCGTCAAAGCGCGAGATTGATGACTCCAGGGACTTCATGTTGACTGGCATTGGAGGTTTCATTGACCGGCTTGCCAAGATTCAGCGCTGGACAATCACGGGCAACGAGCAACTGATCGATGTTTTCGACAAGTGGTTGGCCACGGCAAACCCGGGCTCTTCCCTTTCTGCCTCGAAGCCTGACAGCATGATTGATCGGTCTACCGTGGTCCATCTCAGCCCTATGCCTATGGATATTGATAGCATGGGGAATCGTGATATCGTCAAGCTTGAGAAGCCCGCGCCTTCGGCCGTCAACCCTCTCTCCGTCCAACAGGGACAGCGCCCAGCTCCCGCAGGTATACCTGCCGCCGCCCCTCCGGCTGTGTCCAAGACACCTGGTACTGCTTTTGGCGCTATAGCCCCTCAGGCTTCTCCTCAGCGGACGCTTCTGCCCCCTGCGGCGGCGTCCCCAGTTGCCCCTCAGAAGGCGTCTCCAGCTGCACCTCCAAAGGCGTCTCCGGCTGTCCCAATGCAGAAACTGGCCCCTGTTGCGGCTGCGTCTCCGACTCACTCATTTGCGCAGCAGAACACGACTGCTATGCCTGGTAACCCAAATATCACACCTTCGCAGCAGAACATGCATTCCTTGACGGGCAAGCCGAACGTCGCAGCTGCACAGCAGGGTATGCCTCCCATGACCGGCGAGCCGGATGTCACGGTTGTGCGGCAGAACATGCCTGCTATTACCGACAAGCCGAATGTCACTGTTGCGCAGCAGAATACGCCTGCCACGATTGGCGGGCCGGATGTCACTGTCGCGGGACAGAATGCGTCTCCCGTAACCGTCAAGCCGACTCCAACTGCAGCTCCGGTCGATAATACAAAGCCTGCCATCACACCTGGCGGCAAGCCCGAGCCAAAGGTGAGCACTTCCAGTCCACCCAGCTTCTGCATTGATCCATATCAAGCTCACTAGAGTGATATCAATTAGAGCGAAAACCCGGCCCTCGAGGCCATCAGTGCAACCCTGGCAGGACTAGATCCCAGCGCACTGCAGTCTCTCATTACACTGTTGGCACAGCAAGTTCAACGAAAAGAGCCTAACTCTTCGACTTCAGGGGGCTCCGGATATGAGCTGGCTCCAGGCCCTTCCCAGGCAGAGAATACGGCTCCTCGTGTCATGGTGCAGCCGCCACGTCCTATGTAAGTTAAAGACACAATGTTCGATAGAGCAAGCAATATTCCACACATGCTAACCGCGCCATATGCATAGTGGTCTTCATCATAACTGTGATGATCGCCCTCTACCCCAGCCTCCTTATACAGCCAACAACCGCAATGGCCTTGGTAGAGAGCAAGCCGCTCCCACCACGAGCCCGGCTCCTGCCCCGGCGCCTGCGTTCGCCCCAACAGCCACTCCCGGCGTGGTGGCCGCGCCCAATGGCTTCTCTCGACAGACGACCGAGCAGCGCGCCCAAATCACAGTTCATCACAATGCACAGGCAGTCCCCAGCGTCAAGCGGGGGTCTCCTTGGGATGACCCGGAAATCGAGGCGATGGTCCGAAGGCGTGAAGCGCAGAAGGCCGAGATGGCCGCGAAGTGCAGATGGTGAACCCAAAGCTTCTGGCTTCGAATACCTGTGTTTTGATTTCATTCCTAAGCAACATCTTGGAGATAGGGCCACTCTCCCAGGGTCCACCCGCTCTCCGTATGGAATGACTTGGAAGGCAAGGTCTCAGGATGGCGATGTCCATCACCATTCACAATTCCCGGACGGGCAGTCAATTTACTCAATCACAGGCCGCCATTTGGGGTTTCGACATTCCTTTTCTCATGCTCTTGACTATTTCCTACTTTGTTTGATTCTCATTTTGATTTTCTGCAACTCCACTAAAAAGAGAACGAAGGGGGGGGGGGGGGGGGGGGGGGGGGGGGGAGATATTTAACAGAAGGGAAGTGGTGTTTGGTCATTCGGGAAGGATGGTGGAATTCTTTGCCCAAATCTGGGCTTCGGCTGGGACGTAAGAAGAGACCGGAGGCAGCAGGCACGTGGGCCAGATTTTGTCATTTTGGAGGAGGAGTTTACGAGGATATGGCCGGATCTTTCGGTGCTCGGTCTCCTCTTTGGAAGACGAACAAGGCCTCGTCCTTTGGAAAAGCGCAGTCAGCATCCAACCCATGGTCTTCGTGGCGCGGGGATCTGGCTTTTGTAATTCTAGTGTATCTTGTAGAGTAATTTTTGGAGGTGGAATGATGCCTGGAGATAAAAAAAAAGGATAGCTAACCTTGCCTGCGAAGCTGGGTAAAGGTATTTGTGTCACACGTAGCCACGGGCTCCCCTCGCCGTCGCCGGCGGTTGTTTTGTTATGGTCACCATCGTGGCCTCGATTATGGGCATCCACCATATACTCGTCCATGGTCATGCGAGCGAATCCAGTATAGCCGTTTCGATTCTGTGTCCCCACGACAGCCACCGTATCGCCCTCGTACGCGTCTAGTAGCGATCGTGTGAAAAGACCGTTCCCATCCGGGCCAACGACGGGGCTATGCTCAGTGGTTTCTTGTGTCAGCTTTCTGTGACAATAGGGAGAAGAACTACGATATATGCCCGTTAAAGATTAGAATAATCACACGGGTCCCTCGACTTACTACACCAGCAGAAGAACCATGTCTTTCCCGCCCGGGGGATTTTGACGTCGCAGCCACGCAACCCCGTCCTCCTTGACAGTGTCTGGGATCCACATGGTCCTCCAGAGGGATTGCTCGTTGTCAATAGCGACCGTCGGTACGCCATGGCGGCGCAGCATGAAGGACCCTAGGCGCGAATTTCGATGTAAGATATAATAAAAACCTTCCTGGGGTTGTGGGGGTTGGCTGCTTTTGTTTCTTCTCACGTACAGTAGCCGTTCCCGGACCCGATGTCCGCAACGGTCTTGCCGGCAGCCAGGACGCGCAGGACTTCGAGGGACTCGAACGACGGGGCCGCGCAGCCGAAGTGGTGCATCAGGACGGGCAGGACAGGGTGGGACATAGCGCGGGCGCGCCCCGTGTCCGCCGTCGGGCCGCACCAGTAGAGGTTGCGGCACGACCAGGCCCAAAAGAGCAGGTACGGGTTCGGGTGCGGCGGCGAGCCCCTTTTGCGCTTCGGGACGGCCAGGGACTGCGAGAGCGCCGGGTGCACGAAGCGCTTGGTGGCCAGGTGGTCGGCGGCGGCGCGGCGGACCGAGCCCTTCTTGGCGTTGGCGCCGAACGACTTGAGCGCCGCGGGGCTGGACTGGGCTGGGTTGAAGATGGAGAGGTAGGCTTCTATGTCTGCTAGGGAGGGCGGTGGGAGCTGGGGGTGTTGAGGGTGGGCAAGATTCGAAGATGTTAGCTAAATTCAGGGGCATTTTCTTTTAGGTGTGGCTTGGCAGGGCGAGAGATAGGCGATGATATGGAACATGGACATCACGTCGCAGCAAACAAAGTGAGCAGCTAGCATCGGGAGAGGATCCAAGTCGGCCTTACAGGCTCCCCGTCAGGGTTTCGGTACCACGGCGGCGGCCCCTTCTGATCCCCCACGGCGACGACGCGTTGGACCTCGTCGAGCCGGACGCTCATCAGGGCGTGGTAGACATAGCCGTCCTGCGCGGGGATGTCGAACCACGAGTTTATGGCACCCCTCAGGTCGTCCCGGGCCAGGGCTTCGGCCGCCCCCCGCAGGAAGATCCCCTCGGCGTCGTCGGTGCGGGCCCCCGGGTCGAACGGGCTGCGGCTGCCGACGCAGTAAATGGCGGGGGCCGCCGCCGCCGCCGGCTGGCCCCGTTTGCCGCTGGCCGGAGCGGGCATGGTGACGTCAGGAGTGAGAGACCGGGGGGAGGCGAGCGACCTGCTTGCCTGGTGTTGCGCGGTTACAAAGATTAGACGCAAATGGGCACTAAGGGAAGCTCTGGGCCATGCCGCGATTGAGGATTCATCGAGTTTGAATATTCCCGGGGCATCTGGTTGGTACCGGGTTACCCCGACGTTGTATTGTGGTGTCCTTGGTCCTACCTAGAATGATCATGCAATCGAGGGTTTATCTTCAGGGAACCATCTGGTGGAGCAACGCTGTGTGAGGCCCCTGAATTTGTACGCAAACCCCGCGTCACCGTCCAAGTTAAGAGCTTGAATGCCGGGTCGCGTGCCCGCCTAATTGTTCACATCACCGAGTTTCACAGCTCGCACCCGCGCCGCGCCGCACCTTCTTTCTACAACCACAACCTGCCCGGCTCCTTCCCTGTGTTCTACCAATCGATCGCCGTCGGGGTCGGCTGGCCTGGCGATCGGGCGTGTGTATATGTAGGCTTTTTCTCACCATCGTGATGCCTCAGCTGACATCGGACACGATGCTCCGGATCGGGACTCCATTTCATCTGTGGCCCTTTCATTCGCTTTCTCAATGTCTCGGGCCAGAAAACGACTTCTTTTGCCCTTTACCCCCTCTCCAATGCCAGGGAGGCACAGAGCGCTCCTGGGAGCACCGCGCCACCACCGCATGCACAGGAAGTGCCTGGGCTAAGGCTCCTGGCGGTGCACCATGTCCGGCCCCCAGGATTAGCAAGCGAATATGTCGGGCCTTCATGCCCCAGTCGTTGACACTGCCACTGACGGCCTAGAGACTGGTGCCCCGCGCAGTCCGGAGCCCGGCTGTGGCCCACGAACCCCCAGTCCACCCCGACCACCTCTGGCAGCCTTGGACCCAAATCTCTCTCCAGCCTGCAGTCTCCCAGCGTCGAGCAAGCCCGTCGTGCAGCCAGAATCCTTCACAGATCGCCGCAAGCGAGATGGCTCGTCATCCCCGGAGATGGGGCCCAAGGGCGACACATCGTCTCCGTCGATCCTTGGGACCATGCCCGCAGCTACGGCTCTTTCCTCTCAAGCCTCGCCGCAGGCTGCGGCATCCTCAAGCGGCGCTCCGGGCACCGCTGCAGAGCGCGACCATGAAGCATCGCGCCAAGCCGAGACAGGGATTGTGGCGGACGAAGATGAGGTCGGCGTCCCCATAGGCATGCACTCCGACGGTGGGTATGATTCGGAAGGAGGCTCCAACGGCTCCGAATCGCTGTCCAGCAGCGTCATGGACTTCGTCCATGAGAACGGCCGGCGATATCACCGGTCCAGAGAGGGCCGCTACAACTTTCCCAACGATAACATCGAGCAAGAGCGAGAGAACTTGAAGCACATCATGATCAAACTGCTCTGCGGAAAGCTTCACTACGCCCCCATTGGCGACTCGCCTCAGCAAATCCTCGATGTTAGTACCGGCACGGGGATTTCGGCCATTGAGAGTAGGTCAGCCCCTAGTTCCTAGCATCAAGAGGAACGAGGTGGCAACGCCGGCTAACAAGCTGTTAAACCAACGGTAAAAGTGGGAGACCAGCTGCCTTCCTCCATCATTCTCGGCATCGATCTGAGTCCAACCCAGCCAGAATACGTGCCGCCCAAGTAAGCACTCCCCATTTATGAGTAGAGCGTTTGTATCCCTCGAGATGCATGACAGCCCCTGACACTGACCTTCTTACATCGCAGTGTCCGTTTCATGGTGGACGATGCTGAAAGCGAGTGGCTACACCCACCGATCACTTCGATTACATACACTTTAGGCATACAGCCAACGGCATCAAAAACTGGCCTAGAGTTCTGGAACAAGCCTTTCAGTATGTGCGACTTCTTTGGCAGGCGATGCCATGTCGGACCCCTTTGCCTGGGTAGACAAGATCTCAAAGGAAACTGACGAACGATTTAGTCACGTTCGCCCAGGTGGCTGGGTCGAGATCCAGGAGTTCACCCACTGCCCACACTCATCGAACAACACGATGCCCGAAGACCACCCGTTCACTCAGCTGTTGCGACTGATCGACCATGGCCTCAACACAATGGGAGTGCATCTTATCCAGGTGACACACGAGCTCGCTAGCATGACCCGCGACTGTGGCTTCGTCAACGTGACAGAAACGGTGCTTCAGGTGCCCATAGGCACTTGGCCCAGAAACAAGACACTTAAGACAGTTGGCTTGTGCCGGCGCTCCAACCTGATTGACGGACTGCAGGCCATCTCTCTCGGTCCGCTGACCAGAGGATGCGGCTGGACAGGCGGAGCAGGTTGAGGTTTTCCTGGTGTCGGTGCGCAGGGCGCTCATGGACAACTCGTGCCATCTCTACATGCCCTTCCACATCATTTGCGCGCAGAAGCCTGATCTACCTCCTTGAAGATTCTCGGGGCCAGAGAGGATTCAGCTCGAGGGCAATCCACCTAACGTCCACCCGTTAGCAGCTTGTGTTCCTCCCATATATCATCAAGGACTGGCAATAGTCCTTTCTGCACCCACATACATTTGCTACAGACTGGAGTCGGACTGAGATAAAGGGGGAGGATGCCCCGGTCTTAGAATTGCCTGCCTATTTTGCTAGATATACTCGAGCTAGAACAGTTTTAGAGCGTCAAATGTTTGGCGAATTTGGGCAATGGACAGCAGCTGAAGCTGTCCACATGTGTTTCACCCGCGGGCGTCCACCGAAAGCCACTGGGTCTACAGCGGCCACTCACTCCGACATTTGAAACTTTTGGTGAATCTTGAGGGCTAAGCAGGGTTTGTGGATGGCGTTGTGGTTTCAATGTCCTTTTCCCCTTTTTTTCTTGCTTGGCTGTGCGCTTCTCAGCTCCAGCAGGCGGTCTTGCGGTAGGAAAGTTACCTTTTCAAATTGCATTTGCTGGGATAAAAGCAAGGGAGTCTTAGTTTTTGCTGCCCAAGGTATACATCGTGAGCCTCTTTTTCGTCAGGACGGAAATCGGTGGGCGCCAGGCATTCAAATTTCCAGGAAAGGAATCTCCGATCGCTGACTGCCTGCACTGATTGACCCCTTCCTCGCCAGAAAGCCACCACTCCGTCAGACCAGCTTGACAGCCGTCCACCTTCCGTGACAGACAAACCTCAACCGCCGCCTAACAGCTGCCATCAGAGCCCAGCGGAAGAGAAAAACTAATCTACATTTTTTTTTTTCGCTGATCGCCCATTTTGTCCCTGTCTTGGTCCTTTCTGTCTTCATCCTCACCTCCAGGATACCAAGCACCAAATCATAACACGCATATCATTCGGGTCTACCGTCAATCATATCTCATCCAACATCCTCATAGGCGATGTCACCTCTCCGGGCGTTAGTCAAGGAGCTCGTGGCGGCGCCCTTCAAGCACGTCGTGGCCCGGCCACCACACCACCTTAGCTTTGTCCCTGGAACATGGGACTCCGGTCCCCGCCACAGATGCGTGTGCAACCCCCACGCCTCACAGGTATCACACACGAGCCGCTCTTCCAAATACCGGGAGCTGTCGACGAAAAGGTGAGCTGGAGAAATCCTGTTGCGCCACTCCTGACTCCTTTCCCCTCGACCCATTTCGTCACAGCTGCCTGCCCGTCACCAGAGTCACTTGACGGGGCATGTCCTTGGAAGACGACAAATTCCCCATGGATGGCAGGAAGGTTCTGGTTGACAGAACGTTCTCCGCAGATTCCCGCCATCACGTCGACCCTCTTCATCGCCACTGCCATCGCACTTAACGTCGTTGCGGTCATGGCCTTCACGACCGTCTCAGAGGAAGAAGATGCGGAACAAAGTCCGAACGATCAACAAGAACCCTCGGGGGAAGGACGAGGGGAGAGTCGCGGCGGGAAATTCTCTGACCTACCCTTGACGCTGTGGAACCAATGAAGCTAGTTTTTTTTTTTTTTTTTTTTTTTTTTTGTCAAAGGCGAACGGGGACGAGAGGTGGGTGGTACGAGGAGACAGAACACCCCAGGTGAAAAGGCTAGCGACGAGACAGAGATGGGACGAACAAGAAAAGGATAGAAAGTGCGCCTTGTCACTCACCTTGTATTTTGAGCTCACAGAACAGCGCGCAGGACTCAGATGTAATGTAATAGACTGGGAAGCCGCCCGGCTCAGGAGGGCCACGGGACTTGGACGGCCGGTGTGGTACAACCTAAACGAGGATAACACAGAGCGAGAGAGGGAAAACGAAAGAAGAAAAAGAATTATGTTATTTTCTTTTTTTCTTTTTTTTTTCCAAAGAGGACTATTCGCTTCGCTGCGCTTCCACCACTGTCTCCGGCTTGATGTCGAGATAAAAGATGGAAGACTCGGCAAGGTAACGCCCGTCTCCCGCGCCAGTTATGTACCCTCGCCATGGTGACACGGAGGGAGGTAGGGCTGGTCGCTAGCGGCACCTAATTGGGTCGACCGCGGCTCTCGTTCTCGCCAGGGAAATGAATGGTCAGCCTCATCCGATCACCCTGGCTAATTTCCTGTTTCTCCCCAAGCACAGAGACGATGTTGTAGATCATCAGTCCTGGTCCCTGCCGAGTGAAGCCCGTCTTCAAAACGAGTTGTCGGGTCTAGGTTGCCGGCCACCTACGCGGCCACCTCATATGCACGTCGGGTTCAGTGAGTGCAACCTGCAGCTGCTGTCGGGCAGGTATTCTCCTAGTCTCGAGTCGTGCCTGCCTTTCCGAGGTGTGAGACCCAATGACACAACAGCAGCTGGCGAGGCAGGTACCAGCTTCTGTGACGTCGCCTGCCTCAACCTCGCAGCAGACACCTACCCATCCGGGCTTCTTTCAGCGTCCATATGAGCAAGTTTCGCGCAGTCTGCAGTTTCCCGTCCCAGAACAACATTTCCATCTCGGCGGATAGCACTTTGATGAATAACCCAGAGCCAGGGCGTTCCGACCTCCCCCTGCCCCCGTCTTTGCGCCTGCTCCTCCAGCCCCGTGATGCCTCCGGCTAGGCACGCCGTACAACCCAGCCCAGTCCCTCGTTCCAAGAACCAAAGCCAGGCGTGGCGCTGTCCTCTAGAAGCTTCTATATTCTACACTCTTCGCAGAATAGCAGTTTCCTGAAACACTGTGTCACCCCCAAGAGAAAGCCTCGCGCCATAGGGCGACAACGACTCTCGACCTCAACTCCTCCAAGCCCGGCGAGCTCCCGAGCCTCAAAGCCCAATGATACGGAGGCGCCAAGACAGACCTACCTGCCCGTCGCCCGTGTAATGAGAACGTCCAACTACATAGTGGCACATGGACTCGTCCCCAGAATGCGCATGGTCTTGGCGCGTCGCCCAACCGGACGAGCTTGTTTGCCGCCGCCGGCATGTCCCTAGAGTCGGATGCTACTCAATGGTGATCACTGATCCATTAATCTGAGAGGTAGATGATGGGGGCTTGTGCTGCATCAACTAGGTAGAGCTTCCGCATGGGCCTCGGCGCGGCTGCTGGCCATTGCAATCGTCATGGCGATGCCGACCGCGGCGTCCGTTCCGCTCTTTATATACCTCGCCCGGTCACCCCTGAACGGCCTACCTGCGGGAGCCAGAGCGCCCATGCCACCACTCAGACTAGAGAAGAGAGCACCGAACATACACCTCCTTCTTCATTGAGAACAGACTGCCTTGGCTGTCTGGCCAGGCTTTAAGTCATGGTCGAGCCCCAACCGACCACCGGAACCAGGCCCGTATCAGTCAGCAAGCTCGATTGACATGACTAGACTCAAGTTTGGCTCTTTGCCGAGCTCAGGGGCCTGGGCTCGCGCCCGCCGCTGGCTGAAAAGAAGCGCCATAACAGCAGGGCGTCATCGGGAAAGACACATGACAACAGCGGCGGCGGCGGCGATGACGACGACCCGGACCCATCCGGCGCGCAGGGCAGCGATGAAGCGACCACATCTCCATCACGCAAGGCCTCACTCGTCGCCGAGATTGCCAGAGAGGCGGCAAGGCTGGAGACATATATGAGAGGCCAAGGCATCACAATTCCTGATTTCGGCCCAGACTCGCCCACAGACTATCCCCACCTCCCGGACGACATTGCTGAGAGCCGCCAAGTGGTTATTTCTGCCTCGGCCGAGCTAAGGGACTTGGCCACCGGGCCTAGAGAAACCCTGAGATGGGGAATCTGGGATGTGAGTGCTGCAGGCTTCCGTGACCAGCTGTTTCGCTAGGCTGTGTAACAGACAGTTTCGTGTCGAACTCTAATAAAATTAGTTCCTCGATATAATAGCCTTTCAGGGCCCGGGGCGTTTCGAAATAGGTAAGTGGTCCCCTCCCAATAGTTGACCGGTAACCTCTTAGGAGATACGCTAGGGCTGAGATGACTGGCACCGGTAGTCAAGCTCGTCCCCGCAAACGGCACAATATCTCTGTCTGATCTGGCGGAGAAGACGCTCCTTGACGAAATCAACCTGGCCCGTCTTCTCCGGCTTGCCATGACGCGGCGCGTTTTCTGCGAGCCATCGCCGGCCCAGATCGGACACACGGCCGCATCACGTCTCCTAGCCTCGGACCCTGCCACGCAGGCGTGGCTTGGACTCAACACAGAAGACCTCTTCCCCGCCGTAGCCCACGTGCTGCAGTCACTATTGACCAGCCCCGAGGCCACAAGCCCGTTACAGGCCGGGTTCAACTATACATGGGGCACGGTTGGCGTCGAGCCCATGTTCGCCACTTTCGGCCGCGAGCCAGCTCGTGCCCGCCGCCTCGGCCGCGCCATGGCCAGCCTTACGGGTGGCGAGGGCTGCGAGATCCATCATCTAGTCCAGGGATCCACCAAGCTGCTGAAGAGGTGGACTCGAGGGGCGGCACGCTGGTGGATGTTGGAGGGAGCCACGGATTCGTGTCAGTCGACTTGGCCCGGCGACACCGACGCATGCGCTTCATCGTTCAGGGCCTTCCGCGCACCATCGAGAGCGCGCCGAACCCAGTTTGCGAGGACGAGGATGTTGCTCGGGAGTCGGTTGCGCTTCACCACCCACCCCTTGGCCCCCCTCCACCGCCGTTTTTGCAGCCGCTCATTGAACCAACCATCCAGTCTACCTCCTCCGCTGGGTCATGCACAATCATTCGAGACCCTACGCCATCAAGTTTCTCAAGTCGCTTGTACCAGCCCTCAAGCCCGGCGCGCGCATCATCATCAACGACCACTGTCTAAGCGCGTTCGGTGAAGAGAACGAGTGGGGTGAGCGGCTGATGCGGCGCATGGACGCTCTGATGCTGTCTCCTTCACGCCCAGGTCCGTTCAGAGGCCGAGTTTGAGGACCTCTTCCAGGCTGCTGACGAGCGACTAGTTTTCAAGGTGAGGCGCTACCCGTCGGCTAGTACCCATTCAAGAGAGAGAATCTCACCATTGCATGCGTAGGGAGCCACCCGGCCAACAGGCTCCAGAATGAGCATTGTCGAGGCCGTCTGGGAGCCGTGATGTGGCCAGTCTGCTGTTGTTCGATGCGGTTTCTATCCCTTTGCCTTCCTGACGGGAAAGCCCTGTGAGCCCTGAGGCACGAGGATGCTTCCTTCATAGGCCAGGTATCATCTGACTCGGCTCGAGGTTATAAGTCCAGGCCTGGCGCGAAAAAGGTTTGAGCAAAAAGAGACACCTCGAGGACGTAAGATGCGGTTCCAAGTATTCGCACCAGGCGATCGATGCTGGGCTTGAGCCACGTCCTCGAAACAGACGGCCCTGGGGGCTGCGAGGTCGAGACTCCCGCTATGCTTGCCGACCCTCGGGCCCGGGATGCCCCTAGCCGACGTGCACACGTGCCCATCCCCATTTTTTGCGTCTGCCAGCAGCCCACTTGGGCATTTTATGGCTGTAACTGTAGCATTAGTAGTCAGCCAATGGAGAAAGGTCATCGTGCATGCGATGGTGCCTTGTTGGGTCATGATCGCTTCTTTCATATTCAGCGTAAACTCTGCCAACTAAACTACCTAGATTTGACCTGGCGGCACCTCCTAGCCTAGCTTTATCCGGCCAAATACCCAAGGGGTGCCTGCCTGGCCATGCCCGACAGCGGCGGCACAAGGGCGCGCTCGCAGTGTTTTGAGCCCATCCCCGCCCATTAAACGCCCCGCTGCAGCTCTTGTGCGTTAACCCAAACGAATACAAGCCGACTTGTAACACCGCATGTAGCCCACCCTCATCCCATACACCCCCCTCCGACTCCCCATCACGCGGGGCAAGGGAGGGAGCGAGTAACAGAAAAGTAAAACAAATGTGGAGGTGTATGCACTGCCGGCACGAAGAATGTGCGGGGTGTGATGTGTGTACAGTGAAGTTTGTGTGTGTGCTTGTAGGCCAAAAAAAAAACAAACGAAACAAGCAAAGTGACGGGAAAATGTGTATCCAAGAGAGGCCGCCACTCTATATCGCCCGAGTGTGTATAAACCTGCTTGCGTTGCCGTTTTGTTTAGAGGTGAGCGGAAGACGCCAGGCCCTGGCTCCGTTGCTTGTGCAGCGATTTGTAGTAGGTAGAAGATGGCGAGTTGATGACAAGGGAGGTGACTGAGAGAGATACAAGAAAATAAGGACATAAAAAGAAATGGGGTTGAGATATATGTAAACAAGAAAACAGAGCGCGATAAGTGAAAACCCTGCCTGCTGACGCATGCGTATAGGATATGCCGGATATGTACAGGTGCTGCAAAAGACGACAAGAAACGAAGAGAAAAGTATTAAGTAGTTTGGTTAAATGGTATCTCTCATTCCTCCCTCTCATCTCCTAGCTTCTTCGAACTTCAAGGTCATAAATTACCGGCGGAACATCCTCAACAATGGAGGTGGCTTCAGAACATTCCCAGCCTCGCATGGAGGAGACTCAGGTAGGGGGGCCGCGTCCCTAACAAGAAGAGCACGTAGCGGCGCGGCAGCCCGGCCGACGGGCCCAGCGCCGACATCGACGGTGAAGTCGATAAGGTTGACCGAGTTTCCGTTGCCGAGAGTCAGGTTGCGGGCCTGAGCGGGCGTGACAGGGGAAGGGGCGGCGGAGCCCTGGCCAGCGGCTGTGAAGAAGCGCTGAAGAGCCATCTGTGCCGTCTCGGCGTTCTGGAGCGTTTCCTGCTGCAGCACAAAGAGGACCGACACCCGCGCAAAGTCGAGCACCTGCTCCGTGACGGGGAACATGGTGGCTACGGGTGGCGGGTTTCGCTGAGTGGTTGATGTGCTGGGCGGCGGCGGGCGGTTGTTGGTTGTGCTGCTGCTGCTGCTGCTGCTACTACTGCTGCTTGTCCTGCGCGATATGGTGGTCGTGATCGTCGTCGTCGTTGTAGGCGGAATCGGGTAAGGGTGGTGCCAAACGAAACGGATCCGGAGAGCGTGGTCGAGAAGCCCTGGCCGGCCTGGCGCTTGACCACGACCGTGACGATTTCGACGGCGACGCCGTCGGGTATCTTGGGTAGCCCGGGGTTTGGGCCCTTGGCGGCATTGTTGGTGTTACCGGGAATAGTAGCCTGGGAAGGGCCGTTACCACGGGTACTCTCGCCATTGAAAGTGACGAGGGCGTTCTCGGCAAGGCAGCTGAGGCTGCCAGCGTTGAACTTGGCCAGGATCTGGGTGACCGACAGCGGGATGGAGAAGTTTTGGGCAGCGGCCTGGATGAGGCGGGGCAGCGCGTCGCCGAGGGTGACGTTGTTGATGACATTGTTCCCGACGTTGGGGCTCTGATCGACGACATTGGTGGTTGTGCACCCGTTGGCGCCGGGGACAGTGCAGGTAGCACCAGTGAAGCCACCAGTGCAGATGCAGCTGCAGGCACCCTGCGACGTCACGATATTGGTGCCGCCGTTGGCACACGTGAGCATGTTCTGGCACTCGGTCAACGCCGGCTGGGCGTTGCCGGCGCCGCCGTTGCCGCGGCGCACGACGAAGAACTCGACCGGGATCACGACGGCGGCCGTAACGATGATGAGCAGCACAATGACCAGGATGATGAATCCCCAAAGCGGTAGGCCGCAGCACCGTCGGCCTGGCTTTTGCTCGCGCCGAGCGCTGTTGCCGTTGTTGTTGCCGTTGTCGTCGCCGTTGTTGTTGCCGTTGTTGTTGCCGTTGTTGCCACCATTGCCGCTGTTGGCGATGTTGTACGTGGGGAGCGCTGGTGGCTCGTCGCGGGGAGAGTTGTCCCTACTGCGACCAGCGCCACTGAAGCGGGCCGGGAGTGGCCACGAGCTGATTTCATCACGCACGCTCTGCCTCCAACTCCTACGAGTCTGGGGCACAGGCTGGGCCGGGGGCGGGAAGGCTGCGAGCATGTCGGAAAGACCCGACTGGTGCTTCTCATAGTCACCTGCGAGTACTTTCTGTTAGTATCTTTCAGGTGGACTTGCAGCGGCCTGGCACCTTGGGCCCGCTTTCTCGACTTACTTGCGCGGCCCTTCTCCGATTGACCCGGATACTGGTCCATGTCATCAGGAAAGCGGCTCGCCGGCCTGCGGCCCTTCTCGAGGCTGGCCGCCAGGCGGGTAGCTCGGCGAATAAGATCTGGCAGGCTCGTCAGGCTACCACGAGCCTCGGCCGCCTTGACAGCGTCGATGTCCAGCCTAGGTGGCCTGCGGATGGCCGAAAAATGGCTGTATTCACGCGTGGGCTGGGGAGAAACCGATAGGCGGCGGTTGGGGTTCGACGGATCGGACGAGGATGCGGCATCATACGCGCTCAATATCGACTCAGCCGTCAACGCCACTCCTGCAGCACCAGCCGCTGCCGTTGCAGGCGGAGGTCGCAGTCCCCGGGATTTTTGATCGCTCCCAGAGCTTGTCGAGGACGCGTCAACGTAGCCCGTGCCATCGGTGAAAGGACCCGGGTTTCGTGGAGATGGTGCCGCCTTCAATCCCATTTCGGGCACTTCAGAAGACCGCTGTGGCGCAGGAGTCGTCACGAGCAGGGCCCTCCCCCTCTTGCCTACGCTTGCGCTTCGAACCAGCTGGCTCTCTTCGCCCTGGTCATCGCCATACATGCCCTCCCTGGCCTCCTCCGGAATGGCGTCTTCAAATCGGGCGTCCGGGTAGTCGGGGCTTGGTCCTGGCGATATTGACGAGTCCCAGCTGTCCCTGTCCCTTGGGATAGCCGCGCTAGACGCATACGATGCATGCGACCTTGACCGCGGACTCTCTTCGGGGATGGGCGACACAAAGGAGGCGTTGGAGTAAAACGAGGACGCCCCGCGTCTTGCTGAGGGAGGCGGCCCGAGGTTGACGCTCCTCCTAGGAGGCGCGACCGGTGTTGCCGTGATCGGCAGCGGGAAGTCGGGTATTGACCCGACGGAATCGATTGTGGAGGGACGCGAGGTCGAGGACGTAGTCGACTGCTGCACAGAAACTTCGGACTCGCGGTTCGACGCGGGCTGGTACTGAAACACGGGGGTCGGGTCCTGAATCTGGGAGCCGTCGAGCATCGAGGGAACGCGGCTCGGCCTCGGAGGTCGCTGCGGGGGTTGCGATCGGCCTGGCGGAGGCTGGTAGGTCGTAAAGTCCTGGTCAGCGGCGGAAGCCGAAGGTACTATGGGCGGACCGCCGAGCGGCCACTGAGGAAGCTGGGTCTGAGGAATCTGAGTTGGCCTCGAGATGTCATCGCCCGTAATGGGGCCGTCGCCGCGCGGGCGTGGGATTCCAACCCTGGGCGGCGACGTGGTAACGGCCTCGGCGACAGGGGGCGGCGAGCGGCGGGCTATGGGCAGCGGCAGCTGGGGGTTCGGGCCTGGGCCTCCCTGAGGCACCCGGATGGGTATCCTGCTCTCGCCGGCCGCGCGACTTGCCAGGTCGGCCATTGCCAACTCGCGCGCGCGCCTGACTGATCCCCCCTGTATCGACTGTGGCTCCATATCTCGCCCATCTTGAGGGTAACTCATTTAGCAGAGGCCACCTCGATAGCGACGGTCGATGGGGGCATCCAAATGCTCCCACGGCTGTCTCCTTTCCTTGGTCCGCGGCTGATCCCCTTTTCCAATCCCGCTCCCAGCGACAGGGGCCTTCTTCCTACTGCGCGTCTTATCCAATAGCAAGCGCATATGCAAGAATCCGCGCGGCGATGTCCCCCGGGACTCGGTTCGTGAGAGACTTGCCGGTCTCGTCTCGGCAAGTCGACGGCGGATCCGGCGTGGTACGGAATCGAGACAATACCACAAGAGATGGTATCCAGGCGCCAGTTAATAAGAATAAAAATCCTCGTAGTCGGGTTTCGATGCGCGATAAGGCGCTGCTGGCAGATGTTCCGGACTCTGGGCGATCGAAAACGACTAGCTGGAAAGGGGTATCCTAAAAGAGAAGAAAAGATCGCTCCCCCGTATATGTCGTCCAACTCTTGCAAAAATAGACAAGAAAATGAAAATGAAAAAGGAATGAATGGCGGTGACAATGAAAGAAGGCCGACTGTTGTGTAACGGCGCGATCCAGGCTGTCGTTGGTTGGGATGCAGGTCTATGCGTCGTCGTGTATATCCGTCGAGGAGATGCAGCGGTGGGAATGAGGCGCTTACTTGGTCGAGCGCAGCGAGAAACGAATGAATGAATGGCGGACCTGCCCGAATAGAGTCGCGAGCGAGGCCTCAGAAACAACAACAAAGATTAGGTAAAAGCGAAAAGCAGTAAGAAAAAAGCAAAGGATCAGGAAATGACCAATGCTGTCTGGCCAGAGCAGGAGCCGTCAGTCGTTTGCGGAGACAAGCGGAGGGGAAAGCAGGGAGTGAGAAAAAAAAAATGATAATATTGTCGCGAGCAGCAGCAGCGCGCAGCATGCGTCTGTATGAGGCGTAGCGGCGAGGTGATACGAGCTTGTGGGACAGGAAGGACACGGATGGACGGGATGCTATCCTGGGCTGGGGATGCCCGTCCCGGGGGTGTGCCTGGGTTTGGGTGGTGCTGTGTGCGCTGTAGCAGACGGGCGGGAACCCCTCGTCCCTTTCGTGACAAACAGTTGAGACAGCGAGGGCTGGCCCAGAAACCCCCGACAAAGCGATTTGCCTATTTGGGACGGGGTGTGTGAGGAGCAGGGCACCCAGGCAGGAGAGAGGCGAGCGGGACGCAGGCCTCGCTTGCGGGCTCGCCAAAGGAGGGCCGACGGGTCCCAGAGCCCACGGCCAGGGGCCAGCCTGAACAGCCTGGTCGCAGGTATGGAGTGAAAAAGGGAGATCACGTACGTTTGATGTTTCGTCGGCTTGGCGCCAGAGCGGCCGCTGCTGTGTGCTCTCCAGCAGGCAGACGGGGTGCTGTTTGTTCCGTTGCCCGATCCGGCAGCCGCGATCTCGGGCGAGCAGGTGGGAGCGGGAAGGTGCGAAGGGAACGAGACGGCAGGGAGACAAACTCGACTCGGCAGCTTCGTTTGCTGCGGTGCCCGAAAAGGGAGCGGTGGTGGGAAGGAGAGTGCCAGAAGAATATAGGAGCAAAGCAAGCTTAGTCGCTTAGACGGAAGCGAAGCAGAAGGTTCAATGACTGAATCGGTCACGGACCCAAAAAGGCCTGTGCGATCCGACGGACCATCGAAACTACAGAACCACAGAAGCAAAGGCCCATCAGAGGAAAGACAAAGAGAGAGAGTGCAAAAAGTATATCTGACATGGGATGGGATGGCTTTCCGTGGATCGCCAATGTGCGCATGCGGTTCTGTGTGAGCACCTGCAGCACGCAGAGACAATCCCACCCAAATACCACGCAAAACCACACCGCAGCTATCCAATGGCTCCGCCGTCGCACGGGGCAGCGCGCATGCGCGGCGCAAATTCGGACGGGGGCGGGCGTGGGTGGGCGAGGCCCGGAGGAGAGAGCGGCTTTGGGTGCAGTGCGTGTGCGCGTGTAGGTAGCGTGGTAGCCTGCCAATCGGTAGGCGAACGCCACTGTCGTCGGTCAACAGGTGTGAACAAAAAAGGAGGGGAGGAGGCTGTTTCAAATCGGCGGGGCCGGCCAGGGGGCTACCCACAGAAAAAGAACAGGGGCCCCTGAAAGTTGATCAAGAGACAATCAGGCACAGGCTTGGCTCGGCCTGCATCCGGACAGCGTTGCTTTGGCCGACTGCTGGAGTCTTGGTCTTGGTGTGGTCTCGACTCTTGACTTCGTCCGTGTCGCTGCAGTGCAGAGGAGCCGTAGCCTTCATTCTGGCCCGCGGGGCTTATACTGAGCAGCGCGTTGAGCACCTGCGCGCCCTCGCTCTTCTCGTGCTGTGCCATCGAGACATGAAGGTCTATATCTCGTCAGCGCCCCCAAACGCTGCCTCGCTCCGCACTCATATTAGTGCTACCGGACGTAGCATCATAATGGTCCAGGAAAAGCATCATAGGATGCGCCTGTGCACCACCAGAGCCACGGAAGGAATAAGTTCTGCAATTTCATATTCTTCCCGAACCGCCCGATTCCCCGGCCACAAAACTCACACGATAAAAATAAAGCAACAACCGAATCACCGCTCCCGACTTAGAGCCCCGAATTAGGAAAAAGAGCGGCGGCGGACCGAAAAAAGAATCACGTCACCAACGACATCTGGCGTAAAGTGGCCCACCCAGGAGGCTCACGTCAAACCCTTTGGCGATGTGCTAAAAAGGCTGGAGGCACTTTCGATTCACAGCCAACCCAAACGACGCGCCGAGGCGCTCAGGGGTGATGGATCGAAGTCCGAACCTCTCCATTCGCCAGGTGCTTAGCAAACGCCCTTTGCAGTCCGCAACATGGATGCAGGTACCCACCGCGGGCCAAAGCGTTTGCGGACCTGAAAAAAGAGGGCCCAGGTGTCCCTGACAGGTGGAGCCTCCCCGTGCCATTTTCGATTTCGATACCTGGTCGGGGCAACCAGAATTGGGCTCAAGCGGACAAAGCGATCCCAAAATTGACCTGCGTGTCGTTCAAGGCCCAGAAGTGGAAATGAAGACGCGATCTGTGCATTTCTGTGATGGCGGTCAAGCAGTTGGGCCAGCGATCAATCTGCTCTATTATACCTGTTATAGACAAGGCGAAGCGAGGATCATCTCTCGTTAGACAGCTGACGTTTGCTTGGCCTTTTCATCCATTTTTCTCGGTCGCGGCTGTTTGCTTGTTGGTCTTCCACGCAAAGTGAACACACGGCGGGTGTTTCTACGGAAATGGAATAGCAGAACTTAGTGACATCCATGGAGGAGCTCCGTTCCCCACGGCGAGGGACAGACCTCCACAGCCCAACATGTAGCCAGGGCGGATGACCCTCATTGTATCCAACCAAATCTTCATTTTATCGATCCAGAAGCGGGAACTACTAGCCTTGAGCTAGCAGCGATAATGACGTTCAACTGGCGTTTACGAGCTGACACGCGTGTGCTCGACTTAGCCGCTCGTGGGACGGAACATTAATATTGAGCCTAGCCAGCAAATAGTGGCCGGCGTCCTCACCCCCAAACCCGCCACCGGCGCCAGTGGCTGACCAGCGGACATGGTTGTTGTCGACTGCACTTGGCAAATACAAACCGTATCCGCCGCCTGTTCGTGTGTGAAATAGTATCATCCCTCCAACTCTGCAGCTCGTGCCATTGCACAAAGGGGCGATCCTTGCGGGAATGCCGCGGCGGCGCGGCGCTGCTGCTTCCAGACTTTGGACCGATAGTCAACAATATTCTTTCCCCCACCAGCTCCCCCGAGTCAGATCCCCCATCCGGACCCAGAGCTAGAAGACGTGGTACGGGATCATCCAGACAGAGCTGCGTGTTCGTGGTCACATGCCCAGCCCCAGCTGGCAGCCGCCGGGCACACCCCTGCCCGCACCCCTTGATTGGGTCCTCTGTCGATGGGACCTCGATATTGAGGGCCTGGGGGGGGAGGGCTAATGGACAAAAGAGAATGACCTGGTGGGTGAAAAAGGTACTATTGACAGTCGATTGCAACGTTTTTCTTCATAGCGCAAGTCGCGTCATGTAGCGTGGTCATCTGTGAATTGCCGCCTCCGGCCCACCTGCTTGACGAGGGATTCACTTATTGGTGGCGCGGGGGAGAAAAGCTTGCGCCGGACGGAGAAAAATGGCCGGCCCAAGATTGCCGCCGGGCATCAGGGCCACTGGCGACGTGGAAACAACTCGACGCTTGGTTCGAATTCCACCATCCGAATAGCCTCCAAAACGGCGGCAGGTATCCGTTTGCGAGTATCCTCCTGACCCCTTTTGAGATTTCACCGCCGCTTTTTATCCCAAACAGCCGGCGCGGGACTCGATATCGGACCATGCCAGGGACCACGAAACTTGGCCGGGCAATGCGCTGCGAGCCGTGATGCAGGCGCCGCTCCCTGGCGGCTGGATTTGAATTAAACAGCCTTCCCGTGTGTCTTTTCTTCACGGCTCAAACAGGCGACCCTCTTCACGAGGCAGCCGTGGCGTATAAGTTGCCCCCAGCGACTAGCGTCGTGTAATCAAGTCTGAATGGCTCCAAAGTGTGCGCTGGCCAAGAGCAAGGTCTTAGCCGGCCCCGTGCAACAAGAATCCCATTGACCATGGTCAAACAGCGCTCTCCCCTACAGAGATGGGGGCGTCTTCAGATCTGCGTTTGTTCGGCTCAACCTACCTGCACATCGGCGAGATCCCAACCCGCCGGCGCGGATCGACCTGTGTGTGTGTGTGCCTGTCTCTCCCTTTCTCCCTTCACGCACGCCCTCGCCCTCCCTTGGGTCCCCTTCGCTTGCTTATCTGCAGCCTCTCAATCGCTTCGCTTTCTACTTATCCTTCCCTTTCCGGAAGTGTGATCCTTCTGGGCGCTACGGTCCCCGCATCGGCGGGACACGTCCAATCCAGAGTTCCGTGTTTCACAAGGGTCGACTTCGAGACAAGACGAGCTCCGCATTCCGAGACCCGAGACGCAAACCGATCGCCTTCCGGCGACTTGGCTCGTCCTATGATTTTTTTTTCTTCGTCTGTTTTTATCCCTCCCGCCCATCCTTTTTGCGGTTGACTCTTTGAGCGATACCGAGCGAATGCGAAGAATTTGACGTGGCAGGACGTTGTTCTCATTGATCGCCATCACGTGATGTGTGCTCTCTACGCCGCCTGGTTTTCTTTTGACAGTTTGCACTCCCTCGAAGCGAGTTTCGCCAAGGATGTTGGTATTCGTCTCTTTTCATAATAGGCATTCAGACAGATGCCATTTCAGCTTAAAATATCAACTATGGCCAAGCAGGAACACCGTTATGCCTCTCCGTGAACAGTGTACTCCGTTTCATTGCATTGCTTGTTATAACCTTCGCATGGCACACCTTCTATGTGCCGTTCGTTGGCCGTCTGACAGATATCTTAAAATACTCCAGACAGCCCCCTATGGCTATAGCTGGGTCCCCGACCCGGGCCGCCAAGCCCATCAGGTGCATCAAGACGTCAAACCACCATGACTTAAGAGGTCAGGCGTTCTACCCATCTCTCTCATCCAGGGAGCTCGGACGACGCCTTACCCCCTGGCAGAGCGAGAGGACTTCATCTCAACTCGCATACCCAGAATGCCTGGAGTGTAAACAAAACACCCCCGTTAGGGCACGTCTCGAGTGAGGAGGCTAACCGCCGTGCTCCACCCGGGGATGATAACTGTGCGGCCGGAGAAAAAAGGGGGTTCTCCGCCTCCAGTTCCAGTGCCTCAACGTACCATTCGGCTCATCAGACCAAACATATAAACATATTGTGCACTCTGCATGCAAGTGCTGCGGCAGATCTGCGAACGACGGCCTGGTGGGTGGTCCGAGAAGGCCTGCGATCGGGCCATCGCGAATGGACAAACATCCAATGACGCCTCCCATAGCCTCACTAGCTTTGAAGGCGTATTTTGCGCCTCTCCAGCTGGCAATTCGGGCTACCGGCCTGCTATCTGCTACCAGGGCCCTTGAGGAGTGTTTCTGCCTGCAGGCATGTGTATCTTAACTTTAGCTCAAGTTTACTTCAAAGATGGAGTCCCTGAAGCCATTCCAACGCCTAACACGACGCACGGTCGCCTCACTTGACTGGGTCGCCCTCAGCTGCCAGGGAAGTTTCTCCCAGTGGTTGTGACGTTGATGCATCCAGGGATCTATTCTCGTCTGATTTGAACTTTTTTTTTCTCTTCCCCTGGTTCCCAGCCCTCGCATTCTTCACTGTGGGTGCTGTTTGTTCCAGACGGATAGTCATGGAATTGTCCTTTATCAAACTTAGAAACGGGGTTCTCATTGCTGGCATTTGGAGCCGTGATAGCCAGAGTAGCAGTGTTTTCTTCGTATGCCGTTTCTGGGACTTAGTAAACATTGAGTTCCATGGTTGTATTGCACTGTTGGAGTGGCCAAGTCTGCACGCACACTCGGATGGGTTGGAATTTGAGGTGGTGCGGATTACAGTAAGCAAATACTGAGGCAGCGAAGAGAAGTATCACGTCGACCCATCACGCAATACAGAACGGCAACCAACACGTCGCATTCGACCTGCAGGATTGCCTTGGCATAGATTGGCAGGTTAACGTACATAGCCTTATCGGAATAGGTTGCAATGAAGCTTTATCACAGGACGATGATCTAGTGACGGACGTCAAATCGAAGATGCAAATCTGCAGGGAGCTCCAAGACAAGGCCCAGCACAGTCGCCAATGACGCACCCCGACTTCGAATTGCGGGCGCCTGCAACGCAGATCACGGGGCGGCATTTGGGGGCAGGTGGAGGGTTTGGGCCGAGTGGGAATTCAGGGGTCCATTGGCGTCCTGAGGCACCAATTACGCCATCAAGCGGCGGCGGAGGAATGTGGCAGGACAAAGACGGCGGCTGCTGATTGGGCGCCGCAGTAGTAAGCACGAGACCTAAGGCCAGCATGCCATCGCCAACCAACACGGGGCCCAGCCTGTTCTCACCCGACCTGGATCGGCTGTCACACATAACCTCTTCCATTCAGCTCTCCCATCTTCTTTTCCTTCGTTAGTCCATCAAACGACAACCCCAATCAACTCGACTCAAATTCCATCCACCTGAGCGCCGTCGCATCAATCCTTAGGTTTCGCTTTTATCTGCATTTGGTACGCTGGACGATACAACACCACAACTTGTTTCCTAGGTCATCCATTTCGCTCTGCTTCTCCTTACGTCAACTCCGAACCCCGCCCGTTCTCCGTCGCCTTCGCAGCCAGAAACCACCAACACATCACCCACAGCCATCATCATGTTGCCGAGGCCCATCACCATCGCCGCCGCTGGCCTGGCGGTGGCCACCGAAGCCTTCCTCCTCCCGCCCGGTGCCCTCCGCGACGTCCCGGCCACGCACCGCGAGCCCATATTCAATGCCCTGCCTTTCGAGGTGACGGCGGCACCCAGCTCCGAGTTCCAGTCAGTCCAGCTCGGCTGCCCCGGCTGCGAGCTCCGCGTAGCGGGCTACGTCGGCAGCAGCTTCCGTCTGAAGAGCAAGGCCGAGAACTACCTCGACCTTGGCTTCTCTGTCGACCACGCCGCGTCGGGCGACCGCCTCCTCGTCAACGGCTTCGAGTTGTACCCCGAGTCGGACCCGCTCGCGAGCCAGCTCCGCGCCTCGGTCGTGCCTCAAATCGAGGCCATGCCCGGCGTGGAGCATCCCAGGCCCGTCATGATGGCCATGGAGGCCCAGGACCTCGGCTTCGGCCTCATCGTCCGCTCCGACAAGGTCGACGAGCAGTCGGGTGCTGAGCTTATCAGCGTCGACCTCCAGGTCATCGAGGTTGGCAACCGCTTCATCCAGGGGCTGAAGAACGTCCACATCGACCTGGTTAAGGACAAGGGCGGCGCCCTCATGATCGGTCGCATCCAGCAGTCCGAGTCCAGAACCCTGCCGAGCCCGCGGGCCAGTGCACTTCCATGATGTGCAAGATGAAGGCGGCCGCTGTCGGCGCCATGAACAAGATCATGAAGCCCCACTGCGGCGGCAAGATGGCCCATGGCATGCACCACGGCGCCCACCACCATATGCCGCACCACCGCCCGCCCCTGCCGACGGTGCTCAGATCCAGTACCAGCACACCCCGCGCACATGGGCCCGCCTGTTCAAGCAGCTCAGCTACTCGATCGTGCTGCCCGTCCTCATCGGCATCTTCGCCGGTATCACCATCAGCGTCCTTGGCATGGTCATCGGCACCCTCATCGTCGGTCTTTGGCGCTTCTTCGTCCGCGGCCAGACTTTCTTCCCTCGCCGCTGCCACCGCCGCTCCGGCTCCACCTCGCAGCACAAGGCCTCGGAGCAGGATGCCGCTCGTGCCGATGAGAAGTCTGGCCTCATGGCCGACCAGGATGTCCAGGACGTGCCTCCCTCGTACACCGACGAGGAGGCCACCAAGCCTGCCCCCGTTGTCTAAGAATTTCCCCCACGGCTTCCTTTCAATCCTCTTACCACGGACAACGACAACTGGCTGTTGGCGGTAGTCGGTCAGGCCTTCACTCAAGGTGTTATTTTTTTTCTGGTGGAGACAATGTCATATCTCGGAAATTGAAAGGAGAACAAGAAAACATCAGAATTCAACATGTGCTATCTATCTAGGTGCTGGGAGCGTTTGGAACGAGCGATTACTTGTACAGTAAAACTTGGGATCTTTCCCAGGTTGCGGGAGCATAAAGCCTTCTCCCAGCCCTCCCGGCGTTTGGAAATTGCCTCGCCTACAGGACATGCCCTGCGCCACTTACACTCCTTTTGTTATTGGTATCCTTCTCTACCCGAAGAGGTCAAGATTTGATTCTGTGCCCAAATACCGCCTTCACACCCTCCTTTTCCACACGATAACCTTTGACAAGATATTGCTCGACATAGTGTGTTACTAAATTCCATCTGAACGGTTTCATCTTCGAGTGGGTTCTGGGTTTCACGGCTGGCAAAAATGAACACGAAACCCGCGAAATGGTCCGTGGTTCCATTTTAGGTAAGTCGGCCTTTGCACATGGAGACATTTGGCCCAGCAAAAGTTGAATTCGCTGCTGTGGGAAACCAAAACATTAAGTTCCTTTTGCTTGCGTCGGGAATTGAACCCGAATCTGCTGCTTGGAAGGCAGCAATGCTAACCATTACACCACGCAAGCTTGCCGTCCTATTGGATGGTGGTGTGCCTCGCTTGCTGTCACTATCAGCGGCCAGTCATTGCCGAGACCCGCTTTGGGTGTTGCGTTGGGTCTGAACCTTGCTCAACGCCATCCAACGCCGGCATGGAGAGTTAGCGGAGGTAGGTGAAAGACCATCTGAGCCTGGATAGCCGGCAGTAAGAAATAAAGGTTGTAACACACGAAGTATGCTATCAAGTAAGTCGGGTGTATCGTTAGGGCAGAAATCAGTGGTGTATTTGTGTATAATGTGTTCTCAGAATAAGTCTTTGATGATACTTGCTTGCACTTTACAGGTCTCTGGTACCCGTGCTTGGAGAGCCTTAGTGTGAGATGGGTGACTGTTCATGCATGCATTGGCAGGAGGCAGGCGGCTACCTAGGTATCCAGTTCGTCCCTTCCTTCAAGCCTTCAAGAACGAACCACCAACCCTCCTGGCAGTAGGGAAAAAAAGGTAAACATCACCACCTAACCCACTACCCGGCCAAACCTCGCGAAAAGCCCACCGGACAATGACGGACACGAACACCAGCCCCGAGCCATCCTCGGCGTCTAGCCCAGGTCTCGAGGCGACGATCGAGGAGTTGAGGGCGACCGAGCGCAGGAAGGACGCCCTCACCACGCCGAGTTCTATTGTCGTAGATATATCGCAGCGTATGGGGTCCCCCCTTTTCCTTATTTGCCTCTTCTTCTCCTTTTTCTCTTTTTACTAACCTGGGAGCTTCGTTGGCTATTTTTTTTTCTCTTCCTTTTTTACTAACCTGGGAGCTTCGTTGGCTATTTTTTTTCTCTTCCTTTTTTACTAACCTGGGAGCTTCGTTGGCTATTTTTTTTTCTCTTCCTTTTTGGCTAGGAAACTGCCATAATCCGTGCGCTGAACTCCAAAGTCATCAGCGACACCGGAGTGGGAGACGGGTCACCCGATTGAGTTCTGCCCGAAAACCGTTGCAGACCTGAGGAGCATGAGCGGTATGTTCCTGGCCTACCTCTTATGGCGGGCAGTTGCCTGCTAACTGTCACACGCCCGCCTACTTCACCTCTTAAAAAGCCCTCGGAACTGAAGCCGCTCCTTGCAGCGTTCAACATCACACCGCAGGAGGATGCAACCGATGGAGAGATGAGAGAGATGGTGGCGGAATACATGGGCGTCAATCTTTACGTCTTCTGCTTTTTAAGGGGCGCTCCTTGAGCAAGACACGGACGGCATGGATTTATATCATTAAACAAAAACCTGATACCGTACCCCTTAGGACACGGTGGAATTGTTGAGGCTAGGTCGGGCGGCTATGGCGGTGTTTGGCTCGTCTCTGTGGCGCCCACAGTCTAATCAACTCTATTGACAATACTTCTGGGTCAGAATACGGAAGAACGCATCCGTGACCGCCTATGGTGTGATGTGGCGCCCCTTTTGTTCGCCAATCAATGCCGGCTCTTCAGCCAGCGGCTGCTCGCCATCCAGGTCCACTCAGCAGAACGGCACCAGCGACAGGCGTCGCAAAACTCGTGTTTCCTATCGACAAAGTGGCGGCCTATGGTGCACATCTTGAGCGGGCCAAGCCGGTGGCCAGACCAGCCCTCGCGGTGGTGTCCACAAGCAAACGAGTCACGCGAGTGGACGGCGAAGCCGCCGTCGCCGAACACGACAGCGCACACGCCGTCCGGGACATCCTCGGGGATGGTGAAGGCCGTGTTGCCCGGGCTGCCTCGCGCCATAAAGCGCTTGTGGATCGTGCTGGCCGGGGCCGGGCTGAGGAGGCCGGCGACGATGATGGCAGCAGCCGGGATCCTCCGTGCCTCAATGTCGCCCACATCGATGAGGAGCGAGGGAGGGACGTGTTCCTCGAACCCACCCTCGGTTGTGCAGCACTCATGACATATGACTGTCAACACGCAAAGATACTGCCGGCCACGATCGCTCGATCTTCCCATTGCTCATGGATCTCAACCGCTTCTATCAGAGGTGCTTAATGGCAACGCTCTCGGAAGCAGGATGTCTCTATCATTATAACAAGCATCAGTCCGAAAAACGACGCATGACCGTTGGTCACGGCCTGTTGCCCCCATATGGGTGTGCGCAGGAGGCTAGGCTGCGCTGGCTGAGAACGCTACCCAAAGGTGCGCCTCCATTCGAACCTGGTCGCGGTCACCTCGAAAGCGCCGAATCCATCACATCCAACATGCGCTGTTTCAGCGCGGCGTCCATCAATAAAGCTCTATTCCCAAGTCTTGATACATCTACTCGTAAAAATACCTACAACACCTGATATAACATCAGGGGAATCTGCATTACCCAAACTGCCGAGGACGAGACATCCCGTGACCCCGCCTACATATCTTTCTTCTCGGCGACCCCCTTGTCGCCCCTGGCTTTTACCACCCCCAGAGACCCCGGGGGAGACTTGAGGCCAAAGAAGACGAGGAGGGCAACGCCAGCAATGCCCATAGCGCCAATGCTGTATGCCACCTCGCGACCGGCCCACCAGTAAATGCTCGTGAAAAGGACGGGGCCGACGCCCCTACCGAGCTGTCCCCAGCTACGGAGGGCGCCAAGCTTCTCGCCGCGCTCACCGGCTCCGGCCTCGAAGCTGCTAAGGGCGTTGAGCCCCGTCACAACCGTGGCCGACGTGGTGGCCAGGCACGTGGCGGCCAGGTAGAGCACGCTGAGAGAAGAGGCACGGGCCAACAGCGCAAAGGCCACGAGGCAGGACGCGACGCCGAGGCGCACCGAGAGCAAGGGCGGGAGGCGGCGCGTCACACCACCCTGGAGGATAGAGGCGACGAGGCCTATATAGCCCAGCAGGCGGCCGTTCCGGGCCGAGGTGTAGCCGAACAAGTCATATGTCATGAACGGGAGCGAGAACTCCATACCCGAGAAGAAGAGGAGGAAGGTCAAGTGGACCGTGTTGAGCAGGAAGTGCGAGTTGGTTCTCTTGACTGGAGTCGCGCTCTTTTCCTTATCAGCCGTAGCCTTGGGGGTAGCGGCAGCGCTCTTTTCGGTCAGGGCCGGCAGAGTTTCGGGCAGAGCGGCGTAGAGGTAGGCGGTCTCAGCGACGATGAGGAAGAGCGAGAATCCCGCGGCGGTGGCGAAGGGGTTCGCAGCCACAGTGGGGATGGAGCTCAGCCAGGCTCCCAAGGCGGGGCCGAAGGTGAATGCGATGGAGAAGCAAGCGCCAATGAGGGCCATAGTGGAGCCGCGGCTGCCCTCGTCCGAGATGTCGGTGGCGATGGCGGTGGCGAGTTGGACGTTGCCCTCGGACAGGCCGCCGACGATGCGCGAGGCCACAAAGGTGCGGAAGTCGACGGCCACGACCCACAGCAGGACCGAGAGGATGTTGCCGCACATGCTGGCCAGGAGCGCGGTACGCCGACCGTGCTTGTCCGACAGTCGGCCGATCACGGGGAGGCAACGGCTTGGAGGAGGCTGCGGCGCAAAGAGGACCCATTGTGTTAGCCTTGGAAACGTGCAATTTGGGGCAGATGCTGGCTGCATACGAGAACATGCTCCCTAGAGCGCCACCGAGCAGAACAATGTCATATCGGGAGTCTATCGGCCGGGCGAAGGCGGCCTTGTAGGCGTTGAGGTAGCCCAACACATTGGAGAGCAGGGTCGGGGCGCGCTGGCGCCCTTCCGAGTCGAGGCCTGCGGGGGCCTCGGAATTGCGATAGAACTCGAGGAGGTTCGGGAAGAGCGGGAGGATGAAAGTAAAAGAGATCTAGAGGCGCAGGGCGCAGAGGGTGTTAGCCGGCGCATTGCGCTTCCGGACGACGCAGCCAACATTCCGGCTGCGTCGGAAAGATGGAGGAGGGGGAGGGGACGGGTTGTCGCACCAGGTCGAGCAGCAGGGAGATAAAGATGACTCTGAGAACCCTCTTGCGGGTGTGGCATCGACCGAGGACGCCATCCTTCCGCGACCTGCGCGTCTGGTTGAGGTTTAGTCTGCTCGCTTGGGCGCTGTGCTGGGAGTGGAAGGCGCAGGCGGTTGTTGGTGCGCATCCAACAGGGAGGGGGAAAAAAAGATCCGAGACAAAAAAGGCGGCCAAAAAGTCCAGAACAATTAAACAAGGCACATCGAGTGTGCTACGAATCGAAGAGGTGAGATGCTGACCGGACAAAAAGAAAGAAGCCCGGCGGATGCGGTCGATACGACTTGCCCACCACACAACGCCACTGCACCAAAAGAAAAACACATCACCAATTTGGCCCCAATGGCCAGCACACTACAAGCACGTCTCGACGCGCTGGCGCCTTCCCTGCCTTGTCGGCTTTCGCCTGAGCTGAGCTGAGGTGGGGCCTGAGCTGTCCAAAACGGGACAGTGCGTCAAATGGCGACGCACTATTGGACCCTGAGGTCATCGCACGAACGCCTGATCCAGCCTCGAGGGGTCAGTGCGGGAGACGGCCCGCGCTGAATCCAAGTGTCTCTCGATCAAAAAGGTGACATTTTCCATGCTGGGCGAAATGTCCCGCCATCACACAACCTTGAAGCTCGGTTGAATGGTTGCCCGCAGATTCTTGTCGTTTCTTGGGCGATGTGACGGGAGACGGCAAACTACAGGTCTACCTCAAGCAACCTAAGCATAATTCTTGAAATATTCGACCCGACACCAACGACACAAGCGTGCCTATGCTCATATTCTTGTCCATGCAAGGCCTCTTCTGCCAGGGAACCTGCTGGCGGGCACACCACCTTTTGACGCACAGCCAAGGGCGGCAGGCAGATTTCCTCCCCGAAAAACCAGCTTTCAGCATCTGTTTGACATCATTCACTATATGATGTCTCTCTTGGATTTATTATCCTTTTTCGTGTTTCTCCATCTGCCTTCGCACTCCTGATATTCGTCTAAGACAGGTTTCGGAGCCATCGTGACGCAAACCTGGACTCTGCCGTTGACCACCACAGCCTGGGCACCGAGACGACCGACTTCACAGCAGCAAGGGATGTGCGGGGAGCTGGCTGCGTCGTTGGCCGAGGGTCCCAGGCCACGCTGCAGAGGGCAGGGAGGTCATGCATGCCCCTCCCCCCTACATATCCGCCTTGCCGTCCGTCCATGGCCTGCCGGTAGTTCCTTGGGGGCCATTGTGACAAGCTTGACCCAATGCAGGTACCGATCCTGTCTGGCACCACCCTTCTTTGTGACAAGCACAGCCAACACGGCGATGGGAAAGCGGGTGGTCCGACTGCCCAGTTCATCATCAGTCACATCCGTAGTCCGGAAGAGTCCAGAACAGACGGGTGAAATCATCTGGCTAACCATCTCTGGTGCTCGCATGGCTGATTAACTGAGGATGCGAGGAGGAAGCTCGGGTCCGACAACGGGAGATTGCCCATGGATTCTACCAGCAGGTCCGAGGCCCAGCTGGCGCTCTGCCGCCCCCCTACATATCATTATACTGGGTTAGTATACTCCCAGCTAGCACGACTGTTGGCCTTGTTGCCCGGCTCCCCTCTGCGGGGTGTCGGTAGAAGAAACAAAAAGTGGGCATGCACGCCACTGTCTGCCGGTTGGTTGTACGGCGTGCCGCCCTCTCCTTATTGAAAACGCACGCCACAGGTTTAGCCGCCAGCCAACGGCACCCTGGGCCAATCACCTTTCCTCTCCCACCCTTGCCATGGGCCGTCCCCGGCACGACCTGCAGAGCATATCGCCGAGATGGCCAGGGGAATGGACAGGGGAAGTGAGAAAAAGGCGTCATTGACCGATTCAGCCTGTGCACCCTCCCGTCGATCAGCTCCCCCTGCCTCGCGCGTTCCGCATGCTGCCTGGTACCTTGGATGCTGTGATGGAGGTGGGAGGTGGGTGGTCGTGGTGACATCGCTCCGAGTGTTGGACGGCGCAGATCCCGTTTCTCTCAGGCCTCCCACCTTCCACCGACCAGAGAAACATTCAAAAAGGGCGCCTGCTCCCCCTCCGTCTTGATCACTCACTGAGTATCTTGGATACCAACCCACTCGTTCCAGTCACTCGTTGTCTAGTGGAAGCCTCATCTCTTCCCTCACACGACACATATACTCTTCAGAGTATATCCTGCTTCACCCATAGCCTCCAGTTCGAACAATTCCCTAGGACTGGGCTATTCAAGATGAAGACTTTCGCTTCTCTCGCTTTCCTTGCCCTGGCCGCCTCTGCGGTCGCCCACGGCCATGGAGACGACGATGTGAGTTGGCCACACCGTCTCGGACCTGATCTTAGCCCCTGGGGAAGCTTGTGCTCATGCTAACATGCACCAGAAATACCCTCCCCATCCTCCCCCGCCGACTGTGACCCCGCCCACCAAGTGGACGACAAGCACTATCCGCGCCACTACGACCAAGACCATCACCAGCTGCCCGTCCAACCCTGACTGTGACGAGAAGGACAAGGTCAAGTACACCACCGTCCTGATCGCCACCACGACCACGGTGTGCCCCGTGGAGACCACCAGCAAGGCCCCTCCGCCGCCGCCGCCGCCGAAGACCAGTAGCACGTCCCTTCTTCCTCCGCCTCCCCCCGCCGCCGCCGCCGCCGAAGACCAGCAGCACATCCCTTCCTCCCCCACCCCCTCCTCCACCCCCGCCCCCGCCGAAGACTAGCAGCCCGCCGCCTCCTCCTCCTCCGCCGCCCCCACCGAAGACCACGCCTGGCACCATTATCCCGACATCCACCAAGCCGTCGCAGCCTCCGATCATCACCGCCGGTGCCAACGTCCACCGCGCTGGCGGTGCTCTGGCTGCCGTTGCCATCGCCGCTGCCCTCATCTAGATCTCTAATCTACATACAGGAGCTCTAGAAGACCATGCCTTGAAAGAGGCGTGAGCAAAGGTGATGATGCCGAGCAATGATGGGATGTATGGGGAAATGGGAATGACGATTGGGATAGTGTGGAACGGGAATGCGAAAACGAAATGTCCGGGTGCTTTGCTTCTTGCTGGTTTTGGTCGAGATTGTGTGTGGTCGTGTTTTCAGCTCTTGTCTGTTTGGACCATTCTACACCTGCCCCGTGGGCCGGGACATCTTTAATACCACCTTGTTGTTTTTAAGTGTAGATAGGAGGGTAAAATCCCTGGGTAATGAAATGGGATGCGCCTCTTGGCGAGGGAAGCTGCGATCTGCTAGTGATACTAATGGCACTTGCTCAATGTCCTGCTGCTCGAGGGAGGAGACTACGCCCAAATTTCCCACTCGTAGATCTGCCAAACTGCAAAATGCTCTTAGTTCTACCCCGGTTCGGAATCGTGATCTCGGCATGTATGCAACGTGACCACGGCAAGGGGGACGGGGGGATCGGCACGATTTCCAAAACAAAGAAACGATGATCATCATCCCCTGTGCCGCCGCCGCCTTGGCTGGACGGCTGGACAGCTGGGCTGGGCCGCAAGAGCTGGAGCGACAGGAGCGGAAGGAGCATGGAGGCGGCCCAGGCTGACCGGTAGGGCGGTCGGTCGGTCGGTCCTCATCTCGCTAACAGACGCCTTCTTCCTTTACCCGCATCCCGCCCGCCCCCACGTGAGTCCCTTGGGGGTGGGGAAAAAAAAGAAAGAAAAAAAAACAGGGAAAGAATCGAAAGGGAACGGAGCATTTCTCCGGTGCCCTGTTCGCCTCGCCTTTACGCACGGGCGGTAAGTGGCTGGCTGCGTGGCTCAGACCTGATTCTTCTCCTCTGTGCTTTCGTTCCTTTTTTTATGCTCCCCTTTCCCACTTCATCACGTCCGATTTTCCACGTGCAGCCAGCAGGGGAGATGAAGTGGCAGGAGAATACAGACGCATGGGATCGGTTGGCTTCTCTGCGTCTTGTTTGACTGGATGGGGTTTCCCCTGGCTATAGCATTAGTCGATATATTGATGGACGGTTTTGTGAAACACGTATGCGGTGCACGAAAAAAAAAAAAAAAAACACACACACACACACACATACACACAGCATGCGGTGGTTGGAGGATTGGGGCAAGGGGATGTTGGTGGGTGGTGGGTGAGAGAGGGGTGTGTGTGTGTGGTGTGTGTGTGTGTGTGTGTGTGTGTGTGTGTGTGTGGTTGCACCACCCAAGCCTTGGTTGATCTGCTGACATGCGACTTGGCAGTCGGTCCATCTTCGGTGGTGCCGTCGAGATGTTACGTGCCGTCGCTTTTCAGGCACGTCTGCGCTTCCGGTACCCGGCCCTCCTGTGGGATGCACCGCCTGTAGCATGGCATCGCCGGGAGGCCTCGATTGTACCTGGTGAAAGGAGCGTCCGATTGCTGCGTGGTCGGCGATTTTTGCATTGTCATCATACATAATTACTCCCATCTGTTGGTGCTTCTGGCTTTTTGGGATCATGAAGCAGATTGGAGAGATGAGCATCAGAATGGTAGGAATCGTGGCTTGTATATAGATATGAGGCCGTGACTGTTTATATTCTGTCGGTGTTCTCCCTCTCAGTTTCTTTCTTTTCTCAACTCCTGCACCTACAGGCTGGAACCAGTGCCTCAGATAGCACTCAGAAATGGGCTATGGGTAATGAGGCGAGGACAACAGGCATGATAGAAATGTGACCAGGCCAGGGGTAGAGGTAACCTCTTGGTCGTGCGTGTTCGTCTTCCATGCTTTATTCTCGGTCCTCTTTGTAATGATCCTTGCCTGATAGAAAACTCCCCCAAGATTTGAATTGGATCCTCGAAATCCTCATCCACAATAAACAAGTAATTCATAAGCGTACAAGAAATGCCCTCAAAGGGAGCCGGGTATCAACAAAGTAAGGGATATGCCCGCCATGATCCGGATAACATCCCCAAAACAGGCCAAAAAAAAGCTGCATGATAGCGAATTGTCAGGCTCTTAGCCACCACCCTCCGCAACTTCGCAACGACGTCCTCGACCCTCGCGCAGCCGCCGGCGACGTCCAGCTCCGCGAGGCCGTCTCGGGCGCCCTCGGCACCCACGACGGCGCACCGGCGCACCTCGCCGTTGGGGCCCAGGACCAGGCGGCCGACTCGGCCGTCGCGCCACTCGATCCTGACCTGCATCGCCGCCGTGTCGGCCGGCTGGATGTCGACGATGCCAGCCGCCTGATCTGTCGCTGCCGAGTCTCTGCTGCCGCCATCGTGGTCGTCTTGGCTGTCATCATCCTGATCATTATCATTATTATTTGTTTTGCCGCTGCCCCTTCTGGTCGGGTCCCGGTCGACGCCCGCGGCGGCGCGCATGTCGGCAACGGCGCCGAGGCGGTGATGGTAGCGCAGGACCTCGCGGCGCAGGTGGCGCACAAACGCGCCCAGGTCCTGCTGGCGGCGCTCCTTGCCCGCCTCGGCGGGCCCGCCCCTCGTCCTTGGCGGAGGCGGCAGGTAGCGGGCCGCGAGCCCGGTCAGCGGGATCGCCGGGGGCAGCGTGTGGCGGTGGACGCGCAGGTAGCGGCGCAACGGCGACGCCTGCTGCCGCCCTTGCTCGTCATTCCGGGTAGTAGCAGTAGTAGAAGAAGCAGCCCAGGGGCGGTTGAGCAGGACGTAAAAGGGCCTCAGGAACCGCCCCGCGCTGCGCATGGCCTCGAAACGCAGGCCCAGGATGCTGCCGCCGTCGACGGCCGCCGGGTCCGGGTCGCGCGCGCGGAAGGCGGTGACGCCGGCGCAGGCGCGGTAGGCGTTGCGCTGGTCGTGGGCGGCCTGGCGCGCGCGACGCTCCCGCAGCTGGTCGACCTGCGCGGCCGATAGGGGCGCGTCGGCGGCTTTGCTGGTGCGCGGCAGAGTAAGGCCGTCTGCTGCCGCCGCTCGACGGGTAGGCTGCGCTGTAAGGAGATTCTGCGCGGCATTGGGGTGCGACAGCAGGGCTGTGGCATGGAGCCTTGCCTCTGCCCTCAGTTTGTCGGCTGCGGTAGGAGGGCATGTTAGCTTTGATTTTCAGGGGCGAGTGTGCTCTCTTGGTGCGCACCCTGCTTTTTCAGCCTCTGGATCTCAGCGTCCAATGTTGACGACGACATGGTGGCGGTCGTGCGGACATGTCCATTGCTTGGGAAGACGGCCGTCTGGCCAGATGCGCTGTGAACAGATCAGTGCGCTTGATCCGTTCAGGGCGAGTACGTCACAGCATGCAACGAGGGGTGCTTCGCGACGACGCGTAAACAAGGACAAGCGCGTGTTGCGGGCGAAGCGTTCCCACGTGACACAGCCTGGTCCTCGGCGCGCGAGCTGAGCATTCCAAGATCGCGTGCCCCTGACAGATGATGGACCCCAGGTGGCAGCCCCGCTGTAGCTGGCAAAGGGCGCGCGCGCTTCTCCGCAATTGCTGAATTCTCCACGTGTCTGCTGCCTTGGAACTTTAGAATTACTCAGCCTCTGCGAGTCGGCAGCCTGCGGCCATTCGTGTCGGCAGCAAGGTTTCGGATGGAGGAAAAAAAGGGAGTCGGCTTCATATCCAATTTTCCGTGTGAACCGTCGTGAGATTTGATTCCATGGCTTCACGTCGTACAGTTCTGATTCTAAGGGCTTGCTAAACCCGACCGTTTCGCTCGTTGCCGTTTGGCTGTTGTTTTTTCTCCTCTCTTTCGTCCTTTGGGAAATTCCTTGCCACCATCGTCGAGCCAATCTCGAAAGGCCACGGTTGCCTCCGTTTTCCAGCGCCCGACCCGGTACTTCGGAGGAGACACCGCTGAACGTGCGCGCCACTCATAGGCCTCCATCGCAGACCCTCCGTTTCGTCCAACATCCAGCTGTCCTGTCGGATTTCTTCGCGCCGCGTCTGAACACGCCCTCGCCCATCTCGACATATTCCTCCTATGTGTAACATCCCCAGCCAACTAGACATAGATCTACCGCCCGTGCACCCCTATACGCCCCTGAGAGAGAGTATTGTTACTACTTCGTGTACAACTATCGACTTCAGCCGCAACGACCCGCCGTACATCCCCAGCTGCTATCGCGCCCTGTCCTCGGAGCCGACCCCACTCTCATAGACGAGCAGCCGCCAACCCCCCTCCATCCCCCAATACGTTTGCGCATAGTACCCATGAGTACCCGGTCAAGAAGAAACAAGTCTCCGAAGCTCGGCTTAGTGACCAGCGGGGAAGCAGCCAGCAACGGCAGCGCATCGGGCAGCGGCAAGACAAACGGCGCCGCCATGAACGCCGGCGTCGAGTACCGGCGCAAGGGCCGGCGCAGGACTCGGACGCAGTCACGGCAAACCTCATGGCGCGCGAGGACTTCTCGCTCGACGAGCCCGTCCCCAAGACGCCCATGCTCAACAACCACGGCTTCTTCGAGCTGCCGCTGCACGACCAGCGCAACTTTGGCCTGCTGGTGCTGCTCTACTTCTTGCAGGGCGTGCCCATGGGCCTGGCCACGGGCTCTGTCCCCTTCCTGCTCAAGGACCACATGTCGTACAGCCAGATCGGCATATTCAGCTTGGCGTCCTACCCTTACTCGCTCAAGCTCTTCTGGAGCCCCATCGTCGACGCCGTGTGGAGCCCCCGGCTCGGCCGCCGCAAGAGCTGGATCCTGCCCATCCAGGTGCTCTCGGGCATCGGCATGCTCTGCTCGGCTCCACGGTCGAGGACATGATGGCTCGCACGGGGCAGCCGGGAGGCCCACCGTCTGGGGCTTCACCGGCTGGTGGTTCTTCCTCGTGCTCATGTGCGCCACCCAGGACATCGCCGTCGACGGCTGGGCCCTGACCCTGCTCACGCCGGGCAACATCTCGTACGCGTCCACGGCGCAGACGGTCGGGCTCACTGCGGGCCAGTTCCTGTCTACACCGTCTTCCTGGCCTTCAACTCCAAGGACTTTGCCAACAAGTGGTTCCGCGCCGAGCCGCTCGAGCACGGCCTCCTCAGCCTGGGCGGCTACCTGACCTTCTGGGGCTGGGCCTTCATCCTGGTGACGGCGGGGCTGGCGCTGCTCAAGCGCGAGGAGCGCACGCGCAACGAGGACGGCGTTCTGGGACGTCTACCGCATAATGTGGGGCGTGCTCAAGCTGCGTCACGTCCAGACCATCATCGCCGTCCACCTGATCGCCAAGATCGGCTTCCAGGCCAACGACGCCGTCACCAACCTCAAGCTGCTCGATAAAGGGTTCGGCACCGACAACATGGCGCTGACCGTCCTCATCGACTTTCCCTTCGAGATCGGTCTGGGTTACTACGCGGGCAAGTGGTCCCAAGAGTACACGCCCATGCGCCTGTGGTGCTGGGCCTTCCTGGGTCGCCTGCTGGCTGCCGTTGCCGCCCAGTTTACCGTATTCATCTTCCCCGCCGGCGGTGTCACCCCTTGGTACATGCTGCTTGTCATCGGCGAGCACATTTTTCTCGACCTTTACCAACACAGTCATGTTTGTTGCCGTCTCGGCCTTCCACGCCAAGATTGCGGACCCCGTGATCGGGGGCACTTATATGACTGCTTGCGACGTGAGTTTCGCCCTTTGTAAACCATATCCCCATCTTGTGGAAGACGTGTGCCGTGCTAACATTTCCTCAGTGTGTGCAATCTTGGCGGAACATTCCCGCGCTACTTTGTGCTCCGGCTCGTGGACGCCTTCACGGCGGCGACGTGCAACCCGGCGGCCAAGCTGACCGAGATGGACACGAGCAAGCTCAAGGGCCCATTGGTGACGCAGCCCTTCAGCTGCGCTGTCCAGGCCGAGAAGGAGCGGTGCCTGGCGGGCGGGGGTACGTGCGAGATAGTGCGTGACGGCTACAACATCGTCAACATCATCTGCGTGGCCGTCGGCCTCATCACCTTTGTGACATTCATCAGGCCGAGGATGCTGCACCTGCAGAGCCTACCGTTGAGGGCGTGGAGGCTGGCCACCAACGGTAATGCGCGGTGAGACGGCGCTTTGGGCGGTGGCTATCCGTTCGTTTAGAAAGACTCTGCCTGGTCTTGGTTGTAGATCTAGACAGTTTCGATCTTTATAATGCGAAACGGCTTGCATTGAAAACGAGTGAGCATCAGAGATTCTTTGCGAGAGTAGACATCGATGGAAATTGGAGAGCTCGATTATGCCGAGGGGAGATACCAAATGGCTGCGGCTGTCTGCCTCCTGACCAGGTCCGGGGCGACTGCTGACGGGCGCTTGCCAAGAAGACGCCGTCAAAAGATGGTCAAACGCTAGCCAAGACACGAGGCAGACGAGGTTGTTCGCTGGCAACGGTTCTAGGATTATGCCAACAGCCAGCCGACATCTTCAAAAGTGAGTCAGTCAGGTGGTGTTAGTAGAAAGCCGTTTTATTGCGCACCCTGAATATGCCCGCATCTGGTCTGTGCTACGTGGTGGCTGTGTCCGACGAGCTGATCTCAACGATGCCTTCTTCATCGGTTCTGTCAGCCTGGACGGGCGGTAGGTGGGGCGACCCGGGCTGTGGGGCCGTCATTAAGCGAAAGCACAGGCGTTTGTCGGGCTGTCCAGCGCTGAAGCTTGTCCTTTGGGACCTTGTTCGCACGTGCACGCTCGATTGATTGTTCGGGCACATAGCTTATATGCATCGCTTTCATTCAGCCTAGATGCGATGCTTATCTCCTGTGCTACTCTTGTGATTGCCTGTTTCAGGCAACTATGGGGATGTAAGCAGGACTCTAGTCCCTCCCAGGGGGGGAAAAAAAAGTTGAGGGAATAATAAGCAACAGATGGCACTGTTTGCAGGTCCCTCCTGGTCGCGAAAAACGGCCAGTGGGATTGAATCCTGGGGCGGCCCACAGCACAGCACCCAGCACCGCCCGTCCCACACCTGCCACCACCATCGGGGGCGTGCAGCCAACGCTAAATTTGGGGCCCACTCCAGCGTGTTTGCCTGCAAACCGCAGCACCCGCAAAGGTGCCAAGCGGTCGGTGTGGGGGGTTGGGGTGGGAAGGGACCCCTGCCAACCAGAGGGAGGCGCTCAGCTGCTCGGTGCTAAGCACCAGATGTGGATATTATATCTCCGTGAGCGTGCATGAGCCCCAGAGGGCTGAAGGCGATGGTGCCTCTGACACCGTGGACGGAGGCCACCGGGCATGAGGGGCTTGTCGATCGGCCTGGGTCGGTGAGAAAGAAAAAAAAAAATCAGCTGCTGAAGAGGTCAAAGGATTTAATACCCGAATAAGGTAGCACATCAAAGAACGATTGCAAACGCAGATCTCACCGGAATTTCACGTCCTTTGAAGACGAACAAACACCAGCTACACACTCAGCCTATATATAGTCGGCTTGGCCATTTCCTGACACTCTTCCCACGCCAACCGAGACCTCCATCCATTTTCATCTCGTAGACAATTAAGCCAGCTTCCAAACCTCAAACGACCACACGAGCCTTTTCGCAACAACACCCAGCAAACCAGACAGCAACCAAGTGGAGATGGTCGCAATCCACCATGTCATGCGCGACGTGCTCGCCATGATCGAGCCCAGGGCGCCGGTGCCTAAGGGCGGCGGCAGGGGCGGAAGCAGCGGCGGCAGCAGCAGCAAGCCCTCATCTGGCAGCAGCAAGCCCTCATCTGGCAGCAGCAGCGGCAAAAGCCCCTCCTCCTCATCAACATCATCGTCGTCGTCGTCGGGAAAAGGCAACACGGCCGTCGGCACGTCGACTAGCACTAGCAGCACCACCACCAGCAACAAGGGATACGGCGGCGGATCCACGTCTAGCAGGCCCGGCACCTTCGTCTTCATCAGCACCGGCCACGGCGGCGGCGGATTCCGGACCGCGAACGGAGGCTATCTGCCCCTGTGGGCGTTCATCCTCATCCTCCTCCTGAGCCTCATGATTTTCCTCTTCATCGTCTCCTTCATTGTCTACTACATGAAAGGTAAGCTTACATCCCACTAGCCCATCACCCTCTCTTTCCCCCCCTCCGTTTCTCAGCTTGGTGCAGATCATCAGCCGGGTACAGATCCCGCCATACCCTACGCACCCTAATCAAAAAAAAAACTCGGGCTAACCACACAACCCTGACAATCTAGAGCGCAAACGTCCTGGCAAGACACGCTGGGGCAAGGTCTTCTGGGGCGCCACCAAGGTCGCCACCTTCCTCTGGATCCCCATCCTCATCTACCGCTGCACGTGCGGCCGCAACCGCAAGAAGGGCACCGGCGGAACGTTTTACAACAAGATTGAGGGCGGAAATGCCGCAAACACTAACAACAACGCCAACAACAACAACATGACGACTGCCTTCCACAACACAAACACAGCCTACGGCAGCAACAACATCAACAGCAGCGACAACAACAGCGGCAAGCCCCTTTTGTACCCGGGCAGCTCCCCTGCGTACGCACCCGCGCCCGCTTTCAGCCCCTACAGCAGCGGTCCCGCCCCCTTCGGCGCCAGCGTCGTCCAGCCCCCGGCCGCGGCCCCGCCCTCTTACGGCGGCGGTGCCGCCGCGAGCTACTACGCAATGCCGCCGCCTAGCTCCGCGTACATGCCCGGCGACGCCAGGGGCGGAAACCCCGTCCCCATGTCCGTCCCCTCTGCCTCCAAGTAAGGGATGGGCCCGCCGCTTGATGTTTTGCTCGTTCGCCTTGTATAATCTTCTCTTTTGTCGTTTATTTCTCTACTTTGTTTTTGCTCTCGCTTGCATCATTTAGGCTTAGGCCTAGGTTGGCTCGGTTCGGATACCCCTGGTGTGTGTGCCTATAGCAAAAGGCCTCACCCTGACATTGGTGTTGCTGGTCGATCTCGCCTTGCCCACAACTTGTAGACGTAACACACTTTTCATACATCAGTGAATCTATCAACACAAAGATTGCCGAGGTTTTGGCTGGATTTACATAAAAGTGGATGAGTGATGGCGCATTCTTGGCGGCAAACTATCCTAGACGGGCAGGAGTGAATGAGGTCGAGGCTATAAAAGACCTAAGTGTCTTAGACAAGCACCGAAATTATTGCAGGAACGTTTGTGAACTAAGTGTGTATTTGATAGTTATACGGTGGAAGCGAATGTGGCCAACCTCCGACAAAGACCTCCCATCATACTGTGCAACCAACGTGAAATGAGTGATGAGACTCGAGAACAACATGTGAAAAGAAAGGGGGAGAAAAAAAATCAGGAAATCTCAAGGATTGACTGCTGCGCAACATACTGCTGGGATTAGGATGTGAGTGATATTAGATCAATCTCGGGGATCGGTGTAGGTCGTGGGTTCATGAAGGAGCCCCAGATATAATAATCGAAAAAGACAGGAACAAAACGCAGTGAACTGAAGGCAACCAAAGAGGATAAGGTGCCGGGGAAACAAAGCAAGGGTATCAGTCTAGTCCAGCTCTTTTCGTTGGGTCATGATACAAGTCTGCGGCTCCAAAGCCTCCACCGCCGACTTCCAAACAATCACTGGCTCCCCGCTCCGCGGCCAGGTCGGTTGAGAGAATAGGTATTTGACAAAGGAAACTTTGTGTTATTGGGACGACGTTAGTCCCGGATCTTGCGAGGGAGCCGTTTACTCGTCCTCGTAGAACCCGGCATCGTCGAACTCCTCAGCGTGCGCATCGGAGTCGTACGAGCTCTTGCGCATCATTGGCGGCGTCATCGGCGGGCCGCGGCTAGGGTGCCGCTGTGGTGTTCCGAGCCCGGCGTTCATCTTGCTAATGCTGCTGCTAGCCTGCCTGGCTGCGACGGTAGACACAGAGGATGATGAGGATGCCGTGCGAGCGCGGTTAGCTAGCTGCTGGGCAGTCAACCTCCGGCCCGTGTTGGAGAAAGCCGTTGGCTGCTGCACCGCTGCGCTCTGGGGCGTCTGGCGCATGCCCGACGCCGGCGGCGTCAGTAGCCCCGAGAGGAAGCCGCTCTGAGGAGCGGGGCCGTTCTTAGCGGGCGTGGCGCTGCTCCCAGGAGCGGTGGACGTGACGAGACTGGCAGGGTCGCGCGACTTCCGCCAGTTGCCCCACGCCGCGGCGAGAGGACCGACCGCCTGCGCAACCCTAGGCGTGGCCGCGTCTCTGAGGCTGGCAGCGATGTTCGGGAGGTTGATAGCCGAGCCACCGTTCATCGCCCTCTCGCGCTCCTGCTCCTCCATTTGCAGGTTGGCCTTGAGGCGGATGGCGCCGTCCTTGACAGCGATAGGATCGTACTCTTCGCTGTCCAGAGTCGCAATGATGTCTTGCAGATCGGAGTGGCGAACGGCGAGGAGCTCGCAAGCCACGTGATCTCGTCGTCGCGCTTCGAGATCTTGCTCTCGGCCTCGGGGTCGACCTTGGACACAGCCTGCTCGAGCTCCTCGATCCTCTGCTCGCGGGCCTGCAGCTGCTCCTGCAGCACCATAATCGACTCCCGGAGTGCCTGCGGCGAAATCTTCTCGGGGAGGTCGAGCGACCGCGGGGCGGCAGCAACAGGCTTGAATGGCATCGCCGGCTGCAGGCTGGGCTCAACGATGGCGGCCAGCTGATGAGGCGGGATCTTGGCCGCCTTGGCAGCAGCCCGAGCGGCCTCCTTGGCGATCTCGAGCTTCTCCTCGAGGTGCTCCACGCGCTCCTGCAGGTTCTTGGACTTGGACGTCGAGATGCTGAGTCGCTCAAGCAGGTTCTGCTCGGCACGCTGAGCATCCTCCGTCGTGTTATTAAGCGCGCGGTCGTGGCGAGCCTGCAGATCCTCCATCTCGTTTTGGTGCTTGCGGGCCAGAGCCTCAAGTTGTGTCTTGAGGGTGCTCTGGGACTCCTCCAGAAGCATCTCGTGCTTGGCCTTGGCTGTGTCGGCATCTAGCTTGACCTGGTCGAGCTGGGCCCGAGCCCTCTGGATCTGGTCCTCGAGTTCCTGGCGCACCACGTTAACCTGGTGGTTGGCATCCTCGACCTCGGACTGCATCGAGTTGCGTGTGCGCTGGATCTCGCGAGCAGCAGACTCCCGAGCCTCCTGGAATTCGGCCTGATAGCGGAGGGACGACTGCTGAAGCTGGTGGTTCTCAGTCCGGAGAGTGGCAAGAAGGCTCTCGAGCCTCTTGCACTCACTCACCGCCCTCATGCCTTGACGCTCGCCAAGCTCAAGCCTCTCGAGCTCGCTCTCCAGGCGCTCGCGGGTCCTAGCCTCGGCTTGGAGCTTGGCATCCAAAACCTCCTGGCGGGCGAGGAGCTCCTGCTCCCTCTTGGCACGCCGGGCGCTCTCTTCAGTGATCTGGCCGGCAGCCTTGGCCACTTCGTCCTGCAGGGTGACAAATTTGGCGCGCCAGCTGTCGCGGATACGCTCATTCTCCTCGACCTGGGTGCCAAGGGAGTCGACGATCTTCTTCAACTGCTTGTTCTGGTCATTCAGCTGAGCCAGGTCGCCGCCTTGCTGACGGGCGATGTTGTTCACGCGCTCGGCCTCGGTCTTCCATGTGCGCACCTCCTGCCTGGCCTCCCGAAGGTCCGTCTCGAGGCCACTGATACGGTTCTGGAACTCGAGGTGGGACTTCTGGTTGTTGGTCTGCGAAGCTTCCAGCAAAGCCAGCTTCATACTAGTCTTGCCACGGCTCTCCTCGAGTCCCTTGAGCTTCTGCTCCTTCTCCTCGAGCGTCTCCCGCAGCCTAGTCTCCTCCTCGGACGAGATGCGCAAGAGACGCTGGACTTCGGAAAGCCGATCCTCAGCCTTCCTCCTGTTCTCGATCTCCTCTTCAGTCTTAGCTTCGTGGTGCCTGAGCCTGTTGTCGAGATCGGTGACGCGCTGATCGAAGACGCTCCTGTTGGTGATCTCAACTTCGATCTTGGTCTCGGCCATCTGCAGCTGGCGGTCAAGTTCCGCAGCGCGGTCTTCAGCGGCCCGACGGGCAGTGACTTCCTTTTCAACCTTGCCTTCCTCAAGACGAAGACGTTGCTCAAGCTCGGCAGCCTTGGCTTGCAGCTCGTTGAGCTTCTCGCTGAGCTCCTCCTGGCCCTTAACAACCACTGGCTGCGGCGTGGGGACCATGCGACGCTCGACGGCATCCTCGACAATGTTCCTCAGGTCCTCGCCGCGGAAGTCAAGGTGTAGCGACTTGCTGAACTGCTCCCTCATTTCATCAACAGCCTGCATGATCTTGACCATGCCCTCGGTAGGTTCGGGGTGCTGCGGGACCGGGGTTGTTTCAAACACGTTGCGCTGCTGGGCGGCCAACGCCTCCATGACAGCAGCACGAATCTGATCCATGCGCCTGTCCCTGCGAGGACTCATGGACCGGCGGGCAGCAGGCATGTCATCATCCTCGTCATCGGCATCGCTGTGCTGGATGTCTGCCGACGTGCTGCGCCTGTCCAGCCTACTGGAATTGGGCCGCTTCGAGCCGCCAGCCAAGGCCTGCTGAATGTTGTGCAGGGCCCTCTCCATAGGCTGAAGGCGCCTGGCGAGAAGATCGCCGACCACCTCATTGACATGGCCATTGAAAAAGTTGATCCTGGACTCCAGCTTGGCTTGCTCCTCCTCGGTGAACGCACCATCCCAGTCACTGTCCGGTACAGTTTCACTGCCCTGGAGGTGATGCACGTTGCTCTCGGAGACCTGCTGCTCCTCCGCCGGCGGGTCGATGAAGGGGTCGTCAAGCTCGGTAGACATCATAGGCTGCTGATGGGCTTCACAACGTCCCGGGCTGGGGCTCGGCGCCTCGCTCCGGAAGTCATCATGAGGAGCAGCAAGATGCAGGGGCGATGAGTTTGTGACGGCGGCAAGGGAGATGTGGCGCTTGGGGCTAGGATGATGCCAGTGGGGAGTGTCGATGGTCCTGTTAACACCACCGGACGGATCGTTGTTGAGTTGGTGAAGGATATCATCGATCTCCTCGACAGTAGCCTCCGCCGTCGAGGAAACAGGGAGGTTTTCGTCGGAACGAGGCGTGCACACCATCAAGCTGCGGCGACACAAGCAGTGGCTGCTCGTCTTCGCTCAGCTCGCGGGCATGGTCGGCTGCTCTATCCTCCTCTGATAGCGTGGAGGAGAGACTGCGTAGCGGGAAGCCGCCAGTCCAGAGACCTTACGCTGCGGCGGCGGCGAAGCCGGCGGGGGAGACGGCGAGGCTGCGAAGCGAGAAGATTTAAGGCCCCTTTTCTGAACAGGCTGGGGCGCGGGGGTCGAGTCGTTGAGTGTCTCGGTGAGATTGAGATCAATGAGAGTCGGCGGCTCCGATACAACAGGAGGCTCGAGCTCCTGAGTCTCATCTGGGTCAAAGGCTTCGGCCTCATCCTCACGCGCATCCGAGAATTCTTGATCGTCGTCCATGGAGTCGTCTTCGGGCTCGGCGGCGGGGGCTCGGGCTCAAACGACAGACCGCCGGGAATGAACGGCTTAGCAGTTGCCGACAGGGACTTCTTGTGTCCCTTGACGAAGTTGTCTTCACCAAATGGCCGCGAGGCATCAAAGCTCTGCATGTTGAGCTGTGACTTAAACTCAAACGGCGTCCAGTTTATGGTGCTCTGTGGCAAGGATATCTCTGACGGGCTGGTCGTCGCCTTTGCATCCGTCGACTCGGTAACCATGATTGATGACAGAGCAGTGTCGCCGCCGTTCTCGTCTCCCGACTTGACATCGACATGGATGCTGTCGGTTTGCGGGTGCTCCTCCGGCTGTGTTTCTGTGACCGGCGAAGGGGCTGTCGGTTCAGCAAAAAGCGGAACATCGTCAGCATCGTCAGCAGCGGCCTTGGCTCGCTTGAATCGGCTCTCATCAATGACGCGGCCCTCCTGATCGTATTGCGTCTCAGGCTCTTCCTTTTGCTGGGCCTCGCTCGACGGAGGGACAATCGGGATGGCCTTGGACTTCTTGCTCGCGGTGTCGGCAACATTCATGTCAATGTTGCCAAAGATGGAGCTAGAACGGTTACCACTGACGCTCTCACTACCAGACAGTGGCGGACTCGAAACCGAGTTCGCAAGCGAATGCTGGGGCTTGAAGGCCGGAGCGTCTGGCCTGAACTTGGGACCGGAAGACAAGAAGTTGAAATCGCCGTGGCCTGGGGAAAAGACCGGGGCGTTGGCATTGATCTTGGACGAGCCAAAACTGAACTGGCTCGACTGGGCCGACGAGGGCGGCTTGGGGGCACCGTTTGTCCCGGCCTGGAAGACAGTTGTAGGCTGGAATGTGTCGCCGGGGAAGCTGAACTGGGCAGGCTGGAAGATGTTTGTCGGGTTGAACTGCGTAGGCTTGAAGCTATTCGTCGGGTTGAACTTGAACTCAGGAGCCTCGACATTGAGGCCAGATTGAGAGGCTTTGCTCTTGTGTCCCGGCCTCCGCGAGGCATCAGACCCTGCCTCACTCCAAGGGTTGCTGGCGTTCGAGAACGCTCGCTGATGCGGTTGGGTGCCCTTGATACCGTTGACACCAGCATCGATCCCATTCTCGAGAGCGCCCTTATGCTGGTTCGATCCGTTGAGAGCGCTCTCGTCCGTGCTGTGCTCTTCTGGCTCATTGAAGTACTTCTGGGACAGCGAGTGACCTCTGCTGTGGGGCTGGGGATGGTGCAGGATGCTACCGTCCTTGGAATCATCCCGGAAGCGCTCCACTTGAGGCGCAAACTGCACAGACGGCTCTCGGGCATGAACAGCTGCCACAATGTCCTCCTTGTCGTTGTGAGGGCTGTAGTCCTTGTCGTGCTCGAGCTGCGAGCGCATCTGCTCTTCGAGGTGGTATTCGGCGTCGTTTGCCTCGAGCTGATATTCGGCAGCGTCAATCTCCCGCTGCAGACTGTTGCTCGCATTGTGTCCAATTACACCAGGCTCAGGCGTCTTGGACGAGACCACATCCTCGACCTCTTCCTCGTCCTCCCGCAGTTCTTGCAGACGCGGAGACGCGCGCGCGCCTTGGAAGTGTTGATGCTGGAGCATCGGGTACTGGAGCGACTGGTGGCGCTGGTGCATTGGTGGTTGGAAGCCGTCGGGCTGGAAAGGCGAGGTGGGAGACATCATGGAGCTCAGGTTGGCCAGAGAAGGAGAACCACCACGCGCGTGGCCGTGGTGGAACATCATAGCCTGTGGCGAGAAGGCATGAGGACTAGGCAGTCCCTGCGACATCTGGAAGGCGCCAGCCGGAATGGAAATGGACTGGCGCGGGTTGAACTTCCCATTGAAGGAAACGGGGGACGCGACCCCCGAGATGTTCGGGCTTTGGTTGCCTGAAGACACAAACTGGGCGGGGAAGGGGAACTGGCCATTGCTCGCGGCAGAGGGCGTCCGAGTGGCGGCGAAAACGGCAGCGGAGGATAGTGTGTAACCGAGGGCTGGCGGCTCAGCGGGGAGACGGAAGGTGGGGGAGCTTCATCACCTCCCAGTGTGACCCCAAGTGCACGGAGCTTGGCCTCCTGCAGTTCTTCCACATAAGACTTCCATGCTATGATATGACAGCCTCGCGTTAGCATGTGCGCCCTGCTTCTGTTAAGAGTGGGGACTGTTGGGGGTTATCGCACCATTCAGGTCAGGCAACGTCACTTTGTAGGAACGCTTTTGCCTCTCGCTCGCGATGTCATCCCAGGTCGGCCACTCGCGTCGGCTCTGAGAGTAGTTACCAGCCTCGGCGAACTGGTTTGTCGGCTCGAGCTCGAAAGGCTTGGTGTTGTATCCTAAATTCTCCCAGTCACGCATGATACCAGACACATCATCCTGCGTCAGGGGCTTCGGCGCATGGCCAGCCTTCCCACGGTCGTCATCGCGAGGAAGAAGGATCAAAATGTTTTTGCCTTTCCATGGCACCTTCTTCTTGAGCCTAGGGGTCATTGGCGGTAGTTTAGTCGTCGACTTGTAGGGGTGCGGCAGGTTCGGCAGGTTGAAGCCCACCCGAGGTCCATCAACAGAACCGTTCACGCGGCCTGACGCAGACCTCTTGGGAGTAGCGGGGGCCGGAAGAGCCGACTCGGAGACATTCTCGCTTGCCCAGTCGAGAGTGACATTATCGAGTTGTGAAGGCATGTTTGCTGAATCTGCTGGTGACGAACTGCGAATGTGCTCCTGCTTGAGAGTCTCGGTGCTCGAGCGCGTGCGAGGGTACTTCTGGGGAGCCCGGCGAAAGTAGTTTGGCAGCCGGGTAGCCTTCGGGGTCTTAAGGTCGGTTTCGTCAAGCCAAGCAGCCTCGTCACCGGAGAAAGATCCGCTCAGTGAAGAGGTCTCGCTATCTCCGGTACCGTCGCTGAGCCAGTGTCTGGCCTCAGCGCCTCCGTCGCCCGCAGTGTGCTGGCGAATCCAGTCCTCGGTTAAACCGCGGGCTGGCCTTCGGGCACGGTTCGCGAGAACCGCGGCGCTCACAAAGCCTGATGGCGGAGGCTGTGACTCAGCGCTCGACTCCTGAAAGTACGGCGGGGGTCGGAGAAAAGGAGTTTCTATCGCCAACAGGTGGACGGGCGAAGAGTCCGACGATGGCGCGCTGTCTAGGCTGTCGTTGCCGCTGTTCGACCTGTCAGACTGTGGGTAGGGCGAGCCCCAGCTTGCGGTCACGTATTTCTTCTCGCCGTTCTTGCTACTCGGGGGCGTGCGCAAGAATTCCTGCGCTCGACCTGGGAGTCGTGGCGCTTGAAGCGGGGGAAGGATGGGCGAAGAGCCGTCGTAGTCACCGTCGGCAGTCGATGTGAGGGACACAGCGGGCGACCTCGGGGACGACGGGACGGAAGACCGATTTTCTCGGCCGTCCTGTGCAGCAGCACCAGGAGGGGACGACTTTGGCGACGACGTTTTTACAGCTGTCTGCCGGTTGGGATAGCGTGTTAGAGAGACTGGGGCCCGTGTCTCATGTCCAGTGCAGCTGGCAGTAGGAGTCCTGCTATAGACTCGGCAGATCCGAGAAGAAAAAGAAAAAGAAAAAGAAAAAAAAAAGAGAAAAGGGGGCGGTGGCTAGGAAGTATGTGGGAATGGGATGGGCTTACCACCACGAGATCCAGCGCAGACGAGGTTGGAATCGCCTGCAGCTGAAATCTCTAATAAACGCGTCGTTCCCAACTTCACCGATCCGTCCTTAACGGGATCGAAGAGGTGCAGGAGCCAGAACGAAGGGAAGATTGCGCTCGACTAGTCGCGACGCGTTTGGGCAAAATTGTCAAGGGCCCTTGCCGCAAAAGCAGAAAGAAAAAAAAAAAACCAGGTTTACAAAAACCTCGGGGAACGAAGAAAACTAGGCATTAAAGGAGTGACATTAAGAAGAACGGAAAATCTGGGAGGATGCAGCAGCCGGACACATCTGGACGCAGGTTTGACGCCCTCTGGAGACTTCACAGGAAAAGTGAGGCCGTTGTCGAGCAAAGGACGAAGGGGCTTGGGCTGCGAGCGGACTCGGACGCGAGGAGCTGGAGGCGTTTGCTCTTTTTTTCGGGTGGAGGAAGGTGCGTGGACGGGAGAGCTCAGGGAACAGGCGCCAATAATTTCTGCAATGAACACGCTTCCCTGGGGGCTGGGCCGGCCCCACTGGTTGATGCGCTGCTGAAGGTTAGGAAAAGCCTGCCACCGTCTGTCAGTTGCAGGAGTACATGTGGCAGCGGCAATCTCGCGGTCAAATTTCTTGCGCATACTGGGGAGTGGATACCCCAGGTTTGTACCGATTAACAGCACAAAGTATCCATCGGCAACTCCTTTTTGGCGGCGGGGCAATCCATCACCGCTCATTTTGCCCACGCCCTGCCAGTGCCTGGCCCTATTTCGCAAGCTCGGGTTCATTTCACCATCTCCAGCGGTTTGATGAAGACTAGCCCGGCGTTGGCACGTAGTTTAAAGCGCGATGGCTAATTTCAGATCGCCTCGACTTCGCGCTTTTCGATTCCGCCACCCCGGATTTTTGCGCCTCTCCTTTTCTGTGCGCTCTTCTTCCCCCAGACTCACTGCTTCCACCCTGCGACCCTGCCATCGTCTGTGGCCATGCCGCCAAGTACGCAAAGTCCCCGTAGCCATAAAATCCAGGGTCTCCCCCATGCCAGCCTACCCGACTCCGCGGGAACCCGAGGAACAAGTGGTCGGGCTTGTGTGACAACGACAACAACAACGACATTAGGCTGCACGACGTGGACAGGTCGGGTGTACGGCGTACTAACCTTTTCTAGTTCCGTCCTGCTTATCGAAACTCGATAGGTGAGGACAGCAATCATTGTCACGGGGCGGAAGGGTCGGGTCGGGAGACAGCGGCCTTCATGGTCGAGCCCACCCCGCTGTTCCACCTCCACGTGTGGGCAGCCAAAGCACATGAACGGCGCAAAACTTTTAGCGAGCCAGAGGAGCGAGCCACGCCGCGCATCGCTGTTTGAACAACGCATCCCATCCAACCCAACTCCGAATTACATGAAAACCATTGGGGGTTAGGTATCAAACCTGAGGTATACTAGTGCCGACCAGAACGCCACCCAAGCCAACCCTAAAAGAAAGCCACCAGAAAAAGGCCCGACGTGCTTGCTACATCTGTTCATTATATACCGACACAAAACTGCCCCTGGGAGTGTGGGAATCTGAACGTCGTGATTGAAAAAAAGAAGAAGAAAAGACTTCGGGAAACCAAAGCAAAGCAGAGGCAGCACACAGTGCTTCATACGTCGCAGAAAAAGTCAAACTCGGCGTTTGAGCTGACCAGGGCGTTAAAGGCAGTCTGCGTGGCAGATGCTGCGGCAGACTTGCATTCCTCTGGTAAAGGAAGGCGGCCGTCAGTCGGGTGTACTTCCGAAAGGTCCCGGGCCAATATATCTTGGCTTGGGCATGGGGAATCGAAGCATGGAGGGATGGAGAATAGAACAGTCCCCACGAGGACGAGCCACCATACCGTTCTGCTTGTCACAGTCACCAACCGTAAAGTCACCCTTCTTGCTGCCGTTGGCCATGTCTGCGCACGCGTTCTTCTGGTTGTCGCACGCCCTGTTCGCCGCCGACCGGAAGTCTGTGAAGGTGTCGCCGTTCACCTCAAAGGGCCGCTTCTGGTCGGATGATTGCGTGATCTGCAGAGGGCAGGGAGAACACGTCCTCGTCGTCAGCACCTCTCGACGAATTACGCGATTCAAGCGCCGGTCCAGGGCTACGCGCAGCCCCCGCCTGCAAGTGTTCGTGGCTAGCGGCTGAAGGCTGCAATTGCGTCAAAAGAAGTAGGCTGGTGGGAGGGAGACGTACCGACTGTGCCTTGGCGCCTCCCAGCGCGCCGCTGAACGCTTGTAGATCTTTGGTCTGCCGCGGGAGCAGCGAGCCTCCCATCCTGAACCCGCTCCGCACATCGTCCGTGATGCCGCCACCCAGCGCCGCAGCCACGAGCGCAAGCACCACGGAAGTCATCGCTATCCTGTGAACAAACATGGTATTCTCTTGTTTTGGTGATCGCGAGCGTTGTGTCCCCTTTGCCAGTTTCGTGCGCGAGTCTTCTTATCCCTCCTACTCCGGCGAGACAGACGCTAGTCGACGATCGGCGGTCAATTCGATTGGTGTTCGGCGTGCTCGAACGAAGGAAGATAGACGCGTGTCTTGGTCCGGGCCCGACGTTCGTGGTAGTTGAGGCTTCGCAAACAAGGAAAGTCGCTGTCGCGCAAGCTCTGATAATTCGAATCCAACCAGATAGTCAGCAGTTCTCAGTTGTGGCCAGAAAAGCTGAATTCCAGAGAAGAGAAGCATTCCTTCATCGCATCTCTGGCTTCCGGTCTGGGCCGTCCCACGAGGTGAAACCAGGCCTTCCGATCAGGAGCGTGTGGGTTGCAAGGGGCCTGAAACAGTCTTGAGACCCGCCCAGACTGCCACCGAGCGTTGTGCACGTGGAATGTGATTCAATGAGCGCGATGAACACAAGACACATCCCGCAGCGTATCTATGAGATAGATACATCTGTTACACTTGAAGGTATTCATACAATGTTCACATATATGTGTGTATGTCACATGAGCTCGTTGATTTCACAGAAACGGGATACAGATGGGCTAATCACCAGCATGGGAGGAATAAAATGAGGATAGAAGGAAAACCCGAAGGATCAAAAAAAGAAAAAATCCACTGAATCTATACTATAGGGTCTATCGTCTAAAGTCAGAGATTCGATACGTAAGGCCAAGTGAGGCGTTCATGATGTCGAGCATTAGCGGTTTTGGCCAGAGGTCGGGCCGAGAGATTGTCCCCATTCGTCGTGGTGTTCAAACATTGATGGGACCATGTGAGAAAAAGGGTCAATAAAATAAGTACTGGTAAAAGCTTTACACACCAGGTTCCCCTGAGCCCCGAGACGGGAGGTTAGCTCCGCCTTCAGGTGAATCGGAGAGTCTAGGTGGAAAGCAAAGGGGAAGAAATGAACAAAAAGGCAGTACGCCATGAATTGCTTCTGCTTCAAACAAGCTATTCCGATAAACCTGACTTGCGATGATGCCGTAAATGCAACCCTCCGCCCTGGAGTTTCGCTTGAGACGCGCTAGACCAGACTGTGAGGAGAAAAGCGATGATGATGAGCTCTATAAACAGTGGGTATCCGTGTGGCCGCCGAGTTTGCCGGATCCGCGGAGCTTCTCCCAAAAGGCTACATCCGATGAGAGAAGCAGACATCGAGAGAGAAACAACGATTAGAAATTCGACGCCGTGTTGACCTGCGTGGGCGCGTGGTAGCTTTTCCAGGGCTTTGGAATGGCGTGCGGCTGCTCTGCGAGCTGGGCTGTTGTTGCTCGGGCTTCTCGGCAGGGCTATAGCTGGGACCGAAAGCACCCTCGGCCTCTTCCTGGTTTCTCTTGCGACCCCAGACCCTCCAAGCGACGATACCAACGACAGCCAGCACAATGGCGCCACCGATGCCGCACACGACACCGATGATCGTCTTCTTCTGGTCCTCGCTCATGCCTGACTGTTGTTGGTTGCTGCTGTTGCCACTCCCCCAATCCTGCCGTGGACGTCGTGGTACCCTCGCTAATGAGTGTCGAGACGCGTCCGTTGGCCGAATCGGTCACGATGATCGTGGACGTCCATGTCGAAGTGGTCGGAGTTCCAGAGGTCGGGGTGCTCTCCGGTCTCCTATCCGTCGGGGGCGGCGTTGTCTGCGGAGGCGTCGTTCGGGGCGACGTCGAGCCGGGAGGGGGGGTATTGTTGTTGTTGTTGGTGGTGTCGGAGGTCGACTGCGGGGGAGGCGGCGGCGGCGGCGTGGTCGTAGTCCGAGGACTAGTGGTACTTGGCGAGTTTGCAGGCGTCGTCGTCGTCGTCCTTGGGCTCGTAGTCGTCGGGGTCGGCGGAGGAGCTGACGATGATCCAGAGCCACTGGACTGCCTCTTGACAAGTTGATGTCCCAACCCGCCCTGGACGTTCACATCCGGCAAACTGGCGTGCGCGGTGGTGAAGGCAGTCAAGGCCACCGCCAGAGCCCGCAGAAGCTGAGTGGAGTGCATCTTGACGGACGCTGCTCTGCGAGTCTCGAGAGAAGGGTGGGTGGAGACGAGGGTCGAGAAGATAATGTACTCCCAGTCGTCAGGGAGACAAGTCGACTGGCAGGGTCACCCAACCAAGACAAAACTCTTCAGGAGTCGAATAGAGATTGTGCGGCTGATCGACTGGGCCGTGTCGCAGAGTCGAGAGGCTGCAATAGAATCGGACCAGGAAGCAAATTTTCTCCCAGTCTAATGTGCGGGTTTGTTGAACGAGCAAACGATGGGACAAGCAATAGCTCGCCCGTAAAGGCTTGTCAGAATACGATGCCCTGAAATGTAGTTTGAACAGAAAAGGGCTGGACGAAGGAAAAGGATGATACAAATGGAAAGGACCAGAAAACGAGCGACGGCGAATGGTCAACAAAGATGGATGGGATGGTTGTCCTTGAATAGAACCGAAGAAAGGGACAAGCAAGGACTGGCTGGTCATGGGCATCCGAGTCCGCCAGAAGATCTGAGTGGGAGTGGGCCGAGAAAGAAGTGGTGTGGAGACAAATGACCGTTTAGGACCGTCACAGTGCAGGAGTCCTGTATCACAGGAGAGGAGGCCGCCACCCTGGACCTTAGCACCCACGGTTTATGCATTCCCCCAACCACACCACCAGATAACGGCCAGTAAACGGCACCGTTTCTGAGAAAATGGTGTTCCCTGTTTAAAGGGACCCAGTTCGACATCCATTCAGTTGTGCACTCCAGTTCTGGGACAGGGTCTCGTGAGCAGAGGTCTAGCCTGCCAGCCCACCTTGGTGCTTGCGCATCTGCCGACCGAACCTGGAAGCTTCCAATTCCTGCATTCAAACCGCAAAACCGCGCCCTGAACTTCCGGCAACCCAGCCTGGTGGGCACGTGGGTCGAATGCCCCTGAGCAACTGATAGGACCGAAGCAGCCAGCAAAAGCCACCGAGGTAGTACCTGCGTTAGCCTGCGCCAACCAACAGGAGCCAGCGCTCAAGATCTCGAGCGTCTCCTGAGGAACTGCAGGAATCTCGAGTCTGTGTTCCTATCTCCATGGTACTGTGCTTAAATCACAGCATATGATTCCATGAAATAGCACATGTGATTTCCGTCCCAACTCCGGACTCATTCATCCCAAAACTCGCGCACGGTACTCTTTGGTTACGGCAGGCTAAATAAAGGTCCCAAGCGCATTGGCGCTGTACCGAGCAGCGCCGCAACCCGCTGGCCTCCAAAGACAGCGCCAGCTGGATCCAAGCACCAATCCGGCAACGAGCACATGCGATTGGGCGAAACGCTGAAACGCGAGCCACAAAGACTGGTGCCGCATGTGCCACTAAAAGGACACAAAAGGATCGGCCGGCCTAAAGAAAACGGTAAAAACGGGCCCAGATCGGCATTTCGGGTCTTTGTTTAGGTGGCCGAAAAAGATAAACGCTCGAGACCGGGCTGGCCGTCTCACTGAGACATGGATGCCGAGAGTTAACCGGGGGGCCAGCTGGGCATCCACCGAATTGTGCGGCCCGCCCTGAATCAGCTTGGACGGCTGTCATCCCGTCCGTTCTGACAAAAGTTCGCCTCTTCATGGGTTCAGCTTTTAACTGCATCGTCTCTTGATTCAGGGGCGGCGTGCATATCGACATCGACCATCTGTCTTTGTGGCTGACGCACCCGCCTTGCTGCGAATAACGCAAGGCCCGGATGCGACGCTATGACGAAACGTGCTGCCAAGAGACCAAAAATACACTGGACCAGTCTGGCCAACAGCAATGAGTACCCGCTTTGTCCTGCTTGAAAGAAAGGAGTCCATCCCGGCACTTCTGCATTCCTTGATTGAACCCTTTTTTTTTTTTTTTTTTTCGGTCTTTTCCGAGAGACAAAGAACCTGGAATCCGGCAACTCTTTGCCTCGCGTTCACCGCCTGCACTGGCGCCTGGGGAAGCGATCGTCCTTGATAACTGTTTAGCGGACCACTCAAGATTGTGGAGGAGCCGTAAGGACCAACTCCTAAGCAGGTTCCTGGGGCGGGAGTGTGCTGATCGGCCCACGCCAATTTCATGCGTTTTCCGAACAGCATCACCGACCTGACAAAGCATCTGAAGAAACCCTGCCCAGGGCGATCCATTCAGGGGTATCCACGCCCAGGGATTGGTGACCTTTGACAGTGGAATTGATGGGATGAAATGCCTGATGCCAAGCGAGGAAGGGCATTGTGCACGTGTGGGCTGCGAAAAGGCGCGCTGGAACTTCACGCTACTTTCGAACTTCTGGGCAATCACGAGCCCGAGTAATGACTTGCTGAAACAGGACAGGACTCTTTGAAAGGCGACAGACGTTTAAGCTAAGGTCCAGGATAACAACGCACAGACGGACGGTTATGGATGCAGCATTTGGAGACCTTTATAAGGATGTGTTTTGGGCTCCAGTGTGCCGGCGCTGTTCCGAGCTCGTTATTGGAGCAATGGACAGCGAGACTTGACGCTAGAATCCCTGTAAGTCCTCGTTGGCGATGCGAGTTGTTTTTTCCCTTTTTTTTTCCCCCTCCTCGCGGTCCTAAAGCTCCGCCGCGCGTCAAGCATCGCAACCTTCAAACATTGGCAGGAGTCACCCCTGATACGTACCTAGTCCTTGCGAGAGCTACGCATCCGCACAGGTTATAGCCGAGGAGGCAGAAAGCCGGCTCAACGAACTTGAACATACAATTGAGACCCTATTAGACCAGTGTCTTTCGAGTTAACTTTTTTTTAAATACCCCATGAGAAAACTCGATTTCGCTATCGAAAGACGTGTTAAATAGAGCTGTTTTCAGCCATCAAATTGCTGGGGAAGCGGCCACGGCGGGGGATGCACGAGCCACATCACCAGCCCAGCCACACGTGGCGATGAATTGACAGCACGGTGAACTTATCGTCGAGAGAACAACCGTGCGGGCATACACGACCTGCCGTCACCAGCAATCGACACGACAAAACCTCACCTCCCGCAGCAGTTTCGGGCAAAAAAAAGAGACAATGGCAGCAAGACAAAGAAATTGGGGTTTGTGGCTGAAGAGATCCTCGGGTGAGCTTTTTTTTCTTCATATCCGGTAATCCTGCTAAGCACTTGCCTGGACTGACTGATCATTACTTTTTTTTTCCCACCCTACGACGCAGCGGGACTGCCATGGCCGTGGGAGGACCCATGTTCGTTATGTCAATAACGCCCACGGAGGAGGAGCTCTTCAAGAAATACAACCCCGACCTGCAGAAGCGGAGTCTAGAGACTCGTCACGAGAGGCAAAAGGAGTACGATGACTTTGTCACCAAGCTCAAGGAGTACTCCAAGTCGGATAAGTCCAGTAAGCCGCACCCTACTGTGCTATGTGATGTCCAAGACGGACGCTGATGCGTTCGTCCTCAACCTTCCATAGTCTGGGTTGTGCAGGCCGAGGCACAGCAGAGAGACAAGGAAGCTCAGGTGGAGGCGAGACGCCGAGCGCGAGAGGAGGAGGAGGCTAGAAAGGAGCAGATGAGGAGAGAAGTAGGGCTAGGGGCGTGTCAAAGTCATGATCACAAACCTCGCTAGGTATTTCTTCTGGCCACTGGACCGAACTGTAACAACACACCAAGTGATAGCTATAACCCGGTATATACCTGGCTGGAATTGCACATTCAGCGAGGTGGAGGTTCAAAATGGGGATGCAACACACTAAACCCAGCCTGTAAAAGGCGAAAGGGCACATGCACTAGGAATCCACTGAACCAGATCGAGTACAAGTGGTATTTGTGACTTGACAAGCGCTTGGTTGTGGCCCCTACCGACCCGAACGACATGCCACCCTACTGCAATGATACGGACTCGACGGATTCCTCTCGCGGGAGACAGACAGGCGGAGTGACAGCCTGTGCAGAGTCGGTCACACGATGGCGGACAACCGGACTGCAAGGAGGTGGCTCCCAATGCAGGGAGGGTCAGGGTGGGATGCCGGATGGGTGGAGCACCAGCCGCGGCACTGGAGAGCTCCCGCACCATTGTTGTGTGGAAAATTGATTTTGCACAAGCGAAAAAAACCTTGGCGCGCACAAATTCACCAGCCCGCTTTGGGCGGGCTTTCATCCCACTCTCCAGGAATGCCTGCCTCTGCAGCCAGAGATCACCCCGCCTCGTTCCCAACCAAGAAAAAAAAAAAAAAAAAAACACAGCACTGAAATCCCGCCGGGGTACGTACACTGGAGCTATGCAATACCCGGGGGATTCGGTTTTTGGGTGCCCGCCCGCTGCTGACAATTTGGCCCATCACCCGGGGGTTGACCCAAATCTCGAGCCACAAGCCCACCATTTGCCAATTTGCTAATCCGGAGCCGTCGACAAGCAGCCCACCACTACATCTCATTCCTTTGCAACTCCCACCAGTCCGCCCCTTGCCGACTTCCTCCATATCGCAATCATGGCCGACGTTCAGGAGCGCCTCAAGAAGCTAGGTGCTAGCGCACGTATTGGTAAGGCCGACTGATCGCACGACGCATGGGCTGGGAAAATGAGGGGGAGGAGAGGAAAAAAAAACAACATAAAAAAATGATCGATCATGTGCTAACCCTGCAAAATTAGGGTATGTATTTTTAACCACATTTCTATGTCGACTTCGATCGATTTCTCGCGATATACGAACAGACGAGGGAAAGCGACAGAGAGGGGTTTCGCATAGGGCCAGGGCAGGATGCTGGGCACCATGAATGAGCACCGCGATGCGACTGGCGACCATCACCCCACCTACGCGCACGCAATCTTTGGAACCGACCGCTAACGAAAGGCGGCGGTGCAGCGGCAAGGGCACTCCCCGGAGGAAGGTCAAGCGCGCCCCGCGCGGTCCGGCGGCGACGACAAGAAGCTGCAGCAGACGCTGAAGAAGCTCAACGTCCAGCCCATCCAGGCCATCGAGGAGGTCAACATGTTCAAGAGCGACGGCAACGTGATCCACTTCGCCGCCCCGAAAGGTAAGAGAAGCCGAGTGGGTTTTAGGGCGAACTCCCCTGAACCGAGGAGTCATACGCGATCGGAGGGCCATGTTCCTTGCGCTGACTGAACTTTCTCTTCGGTCGCAGTCCACGCCGCTGTCCCGGCCAACACCTTCGCCATCTACGGCAACGGCGAGGACAAGGAGCTGACGGAGCTCGTCCCCGGCATCCTCAACCAGCTTGGCCCCGACTCGCTAGCCTCGCTGAGGAAGCTGGCCGAGAGCTACCAGAACATGCAAAAGACCGAGGGCGACAAGGAGGCCGACGACGACGACATCCCTGACCTCGTCGCCGGCGAGAACTTTGAGGACAAGGTCGAGTAAACCACGACCTAAGCATGGCGACTAGATATTTCCGTGACGAACCCACACGATTAACTCAACAAACACACATTTACGACAAATCTCAACCACGCTATGGGAATCCTCTAGACTTAAGGCGGAAGGGAAACGGCTGCGGCGCGGGTTGGAATGGGCGCAAAAAGTCATGGTTCTGTTTACCCCGCGTAGGAAGCTCGAGATGGTGGTTTCTTTGGCTCCTTTGTGTCGTTCATACGACGACCTAGCACAGCAGAAATGGACTATTTTTGTTATGCGCGGGGAATACTTCTGGTATCCTGGCCCTTTGCAAGGGAGGGTCTAACGGGGTGATACCCACCTTCGCCGTGCCAACCATGTCTTGCCTTGGTCGCGGTTTGATACATGGGTGTAAAGAACGGGTCTTGGGCAGCCGACACGTCTACTGCAGGGACTGGGGCTTAGGATGTATCGTGAGTCTAACCTTGTATTGCATCGAAGGTGGGATGCGACGTCGATTCTGTCTTGCGTGAAGCGCGCGTGCCGTCACAAACCAAACTGATCGTCGGCGACGTTATTGACCCAACCCTGAGGCCAGTCGCCTTGACCTGACCCTTAACGTGAGCCCTCGACTGCAGGAGCTCGCTCTGCTTCAGCTCCTTGTAAGTCGCAGCCTCAGACAGAACCTTGCGGGCAGCCACAGCCCCCGCGCCGAGCAGCACCGCCGATGAGGCCACGCTGAGTGCCCGTCCCCACATGCCGACCCTGCAGAGCATGCTTGCGCCCTTGGGGTCCGTCTGCTTCCTGCCTTGCTGCACCCCGGCCATGACGCCCTCCTCGAGGCCGGCCCGGTTCCACGCCACGGCCAGCGGGCTGCGGGTCCCCGCCCACCCCGGGAGCCCGCGCCCCCGTCCTCCTGCGTGAGAAGTCAAAGTCGACGCCGGGGACGTAGCGCGCACGTCGAAGGGGTGGAAGCCGTAGCCGCCAGGCCAGGGTTGCTGCTGGTGGCCCCCGCAGCCGCAGCCGCAGCCACAGCCGTAGCCACGCCCGCATCCTGCCGTCGGCGGAGAAAGCGCCGGCAGCCCTCCTCGGAGTGCTGGGACTCGGGCAAGACCAGGGTGCGCAGGTAGACGCCGCGCGGGCTCACCAGGAGCGAGGTCAGGGACGAGAGCAGCGACGCGCACTGGCTCATGGCCAGCTTGTCCGAGCACGACTTGGACAGCGTCTGCGGCGCGTCTCCGCGCGCGGGCTTGCGCCGAACCACGCCCAGCCGCGAGAAGTAGGCGCGCCCGGGAGGTCGCTGCCGCCCTCTGCCGGGGAGGAAGCGCCACAGCCGGGCGGGACCTCCCATGGCGTGTCGTCTTCCTGGGCGGCCATTATGAGCTCCATCGAGGCGTCTCCACCTGTGAATAGGGGATCAGGGGGTATCAACGGTCAGAAGCCGCTCATTTTTTTCTTCTTTCTTTCTGGCCGGTAACAGTGGACGTGAGCTTGGGGAAGCGTGGGTGTTCTTACAGGGCGCTTCAGAGCAATACATGTGTAAGCTCACGTCCTCCCTCCATGCAAATGGCTGCCTCCACCACCCGTCCCTGTTGGCTTGGGCGATCTCCTCTGCGCTCCTAATGCGGATGTATTCGGAGGCCTCAGCCCCATGGCTAGATTTCTGCACTCCTCGAGGATAAAGTGATTGAAGGCGCGGATGGCCAGGATCTCTGCGTGCCAGTCGTGAAGGATGAGGCCATTGGCGTGAGGCACCTTGGAAGCCGGTAGACACTTCATACCCGTCCTATAAACGGCGTATATGTTCAATAAGCACACGCTCATCATTTTGATGGAGCCATGAAGGCGGTCCTCGCCCACTCACGCCAGGGAAACACAAGTGTAGGATGATATACTTCCTCCTATGAAATCCGTATAAATACATATATCCAGTCAAGCAGATGCTCCCGCTATAGAGAGAGAAGACCCAAGGAGGCGAATGGCTTAATTACCTCGAGCGACAATTCCGCTGAGTGGAACCCACTCGTGGATGCCATTGCCACGGATAGGGGGCTTCCTCTTGCTTGGGAGTTTGTCGAACTCGCCTAGCACGGCGGCAGCGATTGCGTCGGCCTCAGACGCCGTCATTGGGCTGTGTAGGATTGCCAGGAGGGAGGACACGGTTCAAGCGCGTCGAGAGCTGGATGGCTTGATTTCAACTCAGGACGGAGACGGAATCTACAGATCCAGTTTGGGCCGCCGTCAAATCCAACCGGGCCGAGGGTGTGTAAATCATATCCTTTTGCCTACGTAGGTAGAAAACGACAGGTCCCCAGTTTATTTTGTATGCTTTGCCATTTTTCCTAGTAAGTTGAAGGGCGTTGGGTGCAAAACCGCTCCCTCGAGAAGCTAGCCAAGAACCACTCAAAGTATGAGTGCCTCAGGCAAAGCGCCAGCGCAAGCTTAGTCATCGGCCCCTCAGCCCGCGGCCCCACCCAGTTGCACGCAGAGGGCCTGAGACGCACAACAATTTTGAATTCGCATAGAGACGTCGTTTGTTTGCCTCTGCTTGCTTTGCCCATTTGACGACAACCTTCCACCCAACTCCCTCGCCGACAGTAAGTTAATCGACGACGACAACAACCAGCCAAAATGCGGACGTACGACGACGCCTTTTCCGGCCAACGGATTTACCCTGGCAAGGTACGACGCACCCGTATCAGGACAGACATTGGCCTCCCGTTTCCCCCACCGCGACGACGTCGACCCGCCCGACCCTGTTTTGGATCTTGGATGGAGGAGAGAGACGGAGCTTTGGAGAGGGGACGCCTGCGGCCCGGCGCTCTCAGGAGAGGTGCTGGTGGGAAAGATCAAATCGGGTCGCGTGGTTGCGTGGTCGCGAGGAGGGCATGGAGCACGCCTTTTTGACGTGTCTCAACGGTTCCATTGGAGATCTGTCTGGGTCAGCAGCTGACGTCCTTTTGTTTGAATGATTACAGGGTAAGATCTACGTCCGTGGCGACAGCAAGATCTTCCGCTTCCAGAACGGCAAGTCCGAGTCGCTGTTCCTGCAGCGCAAGAACCCCCGCCGCATCGCCTGGACTGTCCTGTACCGCCGTCAACACCGCAAGGGTATCTCTGAGGTATGAGCCTTCCACCCTCGTCCCTTGCCCGGGTCCTGCGAACACTCCTCTGGCTGTCTGGCCACCGGCGCTTCCCGAATCGACGATCACGCCATACCCAACGGGGGCAGGGCCCAATATGGCTGAACCAGATGTGATGGAAAGGACGTTCCAGGGCTTGCAGCAGTTCCGGATGGCTAACGGTGTCTTGTTTTACCCCTCATACAGGAGGTCGCCAAGAAGCGCACCAGGAGGACCGTCAAGGCGCAGCGTGCCATCGTTGGCGCATCCCTCGATGTGATCAAGGAGCGCCGGACGATGCGGCCCGAGGCCCGCAGCGCCGCCAGGCTCGCTGCCATCAAGGAGAGCAAGGCCAAGAAGGCTGAGGCTGAGAAGGCGAAGAAGGCCGAGAAGGCCAAGGCCGCCGGCGCTGCCGGCAAGGGTCAGACTGGCCGTCTGACGAGCAAGCAGGGCGCCAAGGGTGCCCCGGTGAAGGTCGCCGCCAAGAGCCGTTAAAGAGCAGGGTGCTGTGATGAAAAATTCTTGGGACGGAGTTCTTGCGCGTGTGGCGGGCGTCGAATCCTTGGGAACGAGCGACGTGGCCCGAGAGTGTGCCAGAGACCCATCTGGGCCACCTCGGTCACAAAACAAGTCGTTGGCCCTCTGTTTTTGATCAAGGAGAGCATAGTGAGGCGGCAGCAGCAGCTGTCGGCTCGCCGTCGCCGGGACGGCGGTGATGGCGGCTACGGACGGAGTCGGAACGGGTCTCCCTTTTCTTTTGCCACGGTATTTCCAAAAGTCATGGGTTGGGGTCTTTTCTTCAAACCAACGTGGCCGGTAGCATGGAATCATTCAAACCAGGGATTGCGCAATTTGCATGGGTAGATCTCAGAAACACTGCGGGACTTTTGTGCTTTTCGTTGACGTCTAGAAGCCGCCGAGGGCCGCCTCCTCTCATGACATTACTGAATGCCCGTATTTACACACGGTCTGTAGGTGTGCATGTTATGCTCCAACACCGCTGGGTTTTCTGATGGAACGAGGGGGCAACGCCATGATCTGGCACCTTGCCGCCATGGCATTTACAACTTGGCGAGCACAGCCTCAGCGCCCGACACCGCGGTGTCGCCGCCGCTCTCCTTCTCAGCGTAGACAACCTTGCCGTGGTCGACGACAATGGCGTACCTCGCAGTGCGCTCGCCCATGGTCCAGCCGAGGCTCTTGGAGAACTTGGCGTCGTCGTCGCTCGCAAACAGCTGCGTTTTCCGCGAGAGAGCGGTTAGCACTTGGTCGCTTCGGGTAGGGCAAAAAGGAGGAGAACGCACAATGAAGTCGTCGTAGACGCCGTTGGCCTTGCCCCAGGCGCTCATGACCCAGTGGTCGTTGTAGGCGATGAAGATGACCTGGTCGACGCCCTTGGCCTTGAGCTCGTCGCGCTTGGCGATGAAGCCCGTGACGTGCTGCTCCTGGCACGTGGGCGTGAAGGCGCCGGGGACCGAGACGAGGACGACCTTCTTGTTCTTGAACTCTGGTTGTTGTTTTTTGCAGAGGGTTGCTTTTGTTAGTATTGCTGTCACCTGTTGTTCTATTTGTCCAAAGGAATGGGGGAAGATGGCTTCCCAGCCTTCCCTTTTCTACCCCGCTAAGCTTCACTCACCTTTGCTGGCATCGTACTTGATGCCGGTACCGCATGCCACAACTTCCTCCTGCTTTCCAGAGGGGGGAACGTAGGTGAACCCGACGTCCTCGGGGAAGGCGTCGCCGGCTTTGAGAGGGGTAGCCATCTTTTGGTTTTGGTATGTGGTTTATCAGAGTGTGGTATGGTGTGGTGTGTGTGTGTGTGTGGTGTGTGTGTGTGTGTGTGTGTGTGTGTGTGGGTAGGAGGACAACGGAGGAGGATTTCCTTGGGGACAGGCGTTGCAATACTGTTGCTGTCGGTGGGTTTCTTTTCTCGGGTAAGAAGCTCTCGGGCTAAAACAGAACAGGTCAGGGATTGTGATGTTTCCCGTCCCAGGTTCCCTTTCCTTCTATTGACTTTCCACGTCCCGGCGAGACCGCTCCTGGACCCCTCGACCCCACCTTGCTGCCACCTCTCCGGCTGCCATGGATGGAGCTCCTTTCCACCGTCTGCGAGGCCGCAGCTTTCCGCGACTCGGCCCACGCAATTACGCCATCCAAACCCCACCATCTCGGAGGAGCTCGAGACAGGAAGGCCTTGGGATGATTTCTTGTAGTTCCATCCCTCAGGTGTGCCGATCCGTAGATCCGTGTTTTCTGTATGTGAAACCGAAGCACTGTCCCGTTGCCCATCATCCAACATGGGGAAGCACGGCGCAGTGCAGCTCCGGTCTCCAACATGCCAGTCATGAAGTGGAAACTATCGGGGTCAAAAAACAAAAACATACAACACCGAGGATTCCCCAGTGGTCACCCATTGTTGCCACGCCGGGCTATACGCATGTATAGGTGGCATCGCACGCGCAAGGTCTTCGCGCGGCTTTGTTTGCTAGCGTGACCGTAACGGCCTCCGGGACCCGCACCACGTTGGCAAACCGCGCAGCTTGTGGTTCGATACGCGACATACAAGGAGCACACCGGGTTGGAACCAGGCCCTCCAGCCCCCGAACTTTTCTTTCTTTGGCCGGACCCAGGGGTGGTCCCAAGGACCCCCCGCCTGGCCTCGCCCTTTTTCCGGCACTTTGTCGGCCGACCGCATCACTACCACCCGCAGCGCTTTCAACGCCCTGGCGTTTTATACGCCCTGCTGCCGATTGCCCGCTCACTGACAAGGAGCGCCGGAATGCGGCCCGACCTCCGTGTGCCTTCGGGTTTAATTTGCTAGCCGCCGGATAGCAACATGTAGCCTAATGTTTAGCTTAGGTAGCGCTAGCACGTCGTATGCCCCTTGGGAGGCAGGGACTGGTAGATCCCGACTTACCGACGTTAAATATACTCACTCACTCACTCACTCACCCAGTAGTCACCCACCTGAGTACTAGTTCGGCCCTCACATGTTTTGGTATTGGAGAAATTCAGAGGAATCGAGATCAAAAGCGCCCGGCAACCGGAGGGGCAAAGCGCATTCGGATCTGGGAGACGGGCGAGGGGAAGGAGCTGTCCGGGTTCCCAGTCTCCTCCGTCTGCCTCGCCATTGCGTTTTGCGAGAACGATACAGCGCTTCGAGTGGCGTTGAGGCAAAGCCAGCTTTACGAGTGGAACATTAAGGCCTGTAAGTTCTGCCGCGAGGAGCCAGTTACTTGGACCGCGGACCTGGATCAAGGGGCCTGCTCCTAGGGTAGGGCGCCTTAGGGGTGGTTTGCGGACAGTAGCGCTGGCTGGGGGCTCAGGGACTGGGAACGTGACCTAGAAGACAACGTCTGATTGCTTGCCCCAGGGGATACCTGGGAGCTAACTTAGGTTGACTGATGCCGAAGCCTTAGTTAAAGCTATCTAAATAAGGGCAACCCCTTCCTTATATGCATTCCTGGCTTTTACGCCGTCTTTTTTAATTCGTCGTAATTTTTTAAAATTATTGCAAATCGCTCGTTAAGGGTTAATTCGTTGTAATTTTTTAAATTACTACGAATTACTTAAATATTACGTAACTTCTAATTTGGTGCGGGGTAAAGGTCTATTCCTTTAGGCCACTTTCTTTTAGTGTTCCGCTATTTAACTTTTTACTTTTGCCGATTCGGTCGTAACATTAAGTTTCTCCTTTTAAGCTAAATCCTTTTAGCCATTCCTGTAATCCCATTTGTTCGTTAGTTGGTAAATACTTTTTTTCCTTACCATTTCCCATCCTTTTGCTATCCTACCGGAAATGTTTGGTCGGGCGCAAAAGCGCAGGTTTTTTTTCTTTTTTTCAACACGTTATTATAAGGACTTTTACTGCTATTATTTTGTTTTTTTATTGTAATGCCTTTTTGCATAAATTGCAAAACATGTGGTTTTTTTTATCGTGCGACGCGTTTTTTTACCAAATCCGACTGTTATTTAAAATGTGTTTAAAATAACCGGATAAATTGTAACGTGTTAGGGGTTTTTCTCGACACTTTTCATCGTTACGCTTTTTAACATTGTTAATTGGATAAAGGGCTTAAAAAGGTTAAAAACTGTTTTCGTACTAAATCGAATCGTATTTTTCAATTACGTAAATAAAAAAACTTTTAATTAAAAAGATTTACCAGGCCGTAAACCATGGTATTAGCGATTTGGAAAAGTCGAAGCAGGTTAGTTAAAAGCAGACGGTAAAGGTGGCTAATTAGGCACTTTCAGCTTTTTCCGTTTTTAAATTTTCTTCGCTATTTTTAAATTAAACTGTTTTAAAAGTCGATTTAAATTTTAGCTTGCTTACCTTTTTTCTTTTTGGTAAATTACTTTAAGTCGGGTATGCTAAGCTGGATTTAAAATACTTTTTTTTTTTAAATTATTCGTGTTAATTTTTTATAAAGCCCGTTATTAATATTTTGCAAAAAGTTTTTAATAATATTTAAAGTTCGTTGTTTTTTTACGTTTTTTTATAACCGTACTTTTTCCATTTAATTAAGTGCTTTTAAGTTTGTTTTTTAACTTATAATTTAAATTTTTTTCAATTTCGTACTTTTTTTTTAACTCGATTTTTATTAATTTGTTTAACTTTATGCTAAAAAGTACTAGTTTAAACAAAAAAACGTAAAAAACCAGGTGGGATTTTATAATTAATAGTAATTAAAATTTGTAATTTACGTTTAAAACTTTTTTTAACATTTTAAAAAGTCCTAATTTTTTTATAGTTTAGTTTATTATTTAATCGTTTTATTTTAATGTTATATCGAAAAAATAAACTATATCCTTTTTTTTAAAAATCGGGGTTTCGATTTTTTTTTGTTTGTTTAAATAACTACGTAATGCCGCAACTTTTTTAACTTTATTTAAAAGTGTTTAACGTGGTTTACAAGCGAGTGCCATATATAAACGAGTGCCACAATTAACGCGTTTACGCGTTAATCCAACTTTATCTACGAATATTTCCACAACAAATAATGGCAAACCAAAACGACAAACGCAAAATTGTTTTAGCTTTTTAAGCGATCGCATCGAATTTACAATTAAGTATACGGGGCGCCGCCAAAATTTACGAAGTCGATTTTTCCATTTTCGCCCGGCGGAAGCGCGGTTAACCTGCTTAACGCGACATTATGCCCAAATTACGAAAATTAACGAAATCCGAAAAAGAGGCGCTTATTAAATACATATTTAAGCTGGATTCGCGAGCATTCCTTTCCCGGCCTTTTGGTGTTAAAAATATGGCTAACCGACTGCTTGCCGAACGCGACGCGAGCGTTATCGGCAAAAACTGGGTCGCGAACTTCGTTAAACGCCGCGCAAAGCTCGGTACGCGCTGGATTCGAAAGTACGACTACCAAAAAGCCAAATGCGAAAATCCTAAGCTCGTTTTTGCGTAATTCGACCTTATACGGAACATTATAGCCAAATATGGCATTATAAATAACGATATTTACAATTTCGACGAAACCGGTTTTTTATAAGCATAATCGCCGCCGTTATAATTATTATAATATCGAAAGGCCGTAGTAAAGCAAAGCTGGTCCAATTTGGCAATTGGAAATGGGCTATAATTATCCAAAAGGTTAATTATTGCGGCTAAGCGATCCTTTTTTTTATTATCGTTAAAAAGCAATACTATTTAGCCAATTGGTATTCGAAAACCGACTTTCCACGCGATTAGGTTATTTTAACGAGTTTTAATAAGTGGATTACGAACGAGCTTGGCCTAAAATGGATTTAACATTTCGATAAACATATTACAACCCGTAAAAAAGGGTTTTATCGTTTGTTAATGCTAAACGGGCATAAAAGCTATTATTCGACGAATTTCGAGCTTTATTGCTAAAAAATAATATCGTTACGCTTTGCATGCTTTCGCATTCGTTTTACGTTTTTTAGCCGCTTAACGTTAAATGTTTTAGCTTATTAAAAAAGGCGTACGGTTAATAAATCGAAAACTTAATAAAGTTATACGTTAACCACGTAATTAAAGTCGAATTCCTTTCGGCGTTTAAAAAGGCATTTTTTAATTTTATAACCAAAAAAAACATTCGAAAAAGCTTTCGAAAAGCTGGCTTTGCTTTTTTTAATCCGGAATTAGTTTTGGAAAAGCTGGATGTAAAGCTACGAATTTTAACTTTTTTAAAAGAGCTTTTAAATAACGCCGAACTTTGGATTTCCAAAACGCTTTAAACAGTTAAAAACGCAATTTCGCAATTCGAACACATTAAAACTCGAATTTCCAATTACCAAAGCAGCTTTTCGTTATTTATGTTAACGGTTGTAAACCAATTAATAAAAAAAGCTAAAATAATTATGCATCGGGTTAACTTTTTAAAAAAAAGTGCTTTAAATTACGAAAAGCGAACGAAACGTTAAGCAAACGCCGGAAAGCTAAAAAAACACGTGTTCGATAAAAAGGGTTATATACTATCGAAAAAATACGAAATGTTTTAAACTAGTAAAAGCTAAATAGGCAGTTATAGCAAAAAATGCGCGATTATAAAGGTTAAAAAAAAGGGTAACGACGATTCGTCAGCGATGTGGCACTTGCGGCAAAACCGGACATAATGCGCGTATTTGCTAGGAAAAAGTAAAAACGTTCGATGTATACAATTCCGAATAGTTTAAATAAATTCCTGGCGTTATTGGGTTAGCATGCGCGTCGATTAACGGGAGGTCGGGTGTGGGTATGGCACTCGCTTATATGTAACACTCGCTTGTAAACCACGTTATATAATTTAATAAACTTTGTTATTTATATTTTTGCTATTAAAGCATAATTTCTTATTTTAAGTTTTTTATACGTTGTAAATATAAACTTATTATTCGTAACACTTGTACCGGTACCAGTTTTTAAAGTAAAAAAGCTTTTATGTTTTATATATTTAAAAGCTGTTTATTTTTTAAGTATAAAGAAAAGGCTCGTCGTGCGAGCCTCGTTTAATATATGTATCCCGTGCAAAAAGCCGCGGCGTGTAATCGTATAAGGCAACTCCCGGTATTAAGATTTAACCCGTAATTCGCACAACTTTTATGCATAACGGCATAACCGGTAATTTCCGCGTTAAGGCCTCCGTGCTAGGGAAACGTTGTTTCTCGTTACGAATCCCCGAGTCGTGGATTTACCGCATCCGTTAATAACTTTGTGCGACTTTTAGCTGCTTTTTTAACACTTATAATGTGCGAAAAACGGTATAATTTTCGTATTTCGTATTCGAACTATTATAAACGAATTAAGCTATAAAAATAATTATACTTAATTATTTTATTTGTAATTAACGTAATAAGGAAAATACGATTTTATAATTTAATTTATTCGTTTCGTTTGTTTATTTGTTTAAAAATAATAAGTTATAAATAAAAAATGTTTTACTTTTAGCTTATTTATTGTTAAATGGGCAGTTAAAAGTCGCACGAAGCTATTTACGAAAAGCGGAAAATCTAAGGCCCAAGGTTTCGTGGCAGGAAATAACGTTTCCCTAACACGAAAACTTCGGCACGGAAATCACCGGCCAAGCCGTTATGCACAAAAGTTGTGCAAGTTCCAAGTTAAATCCCGACTCCGGGATTTGCTTTGTACGATCGCACCCCGCGGCTTCCGGCATAAGATATATATATTAGGCAAGGCTCGTATAATAAGCCTTTTCTTTATACTTAAAAAATAAACAGCTTTTAAAATAACAATATACCCGAAAACCTTTTCACTTTAAAAACCGGTACCGGTACAATTGCCACGAACATTAATTAATAAGCAAGCTTTACCTATTGGGTAGCATAACCCACAAATTGGCAACGTGAAAAAGCGATTTGCACCAGTCGAACGCGAGGCTGCTATGGCGTACGACGTCCTTTTAACGATCCAATCGTAGCCCCGTTCGATAAGTGATCGCGCTTAATCCCAAACGACGTTTTTTATTAAAAAAAAGAATATTTAAACGGATTTCCAAATTGCAAATGCGATTTGCTGGAACTACTAGGTCCAATTTAGCCAGCCGATAAGTATCGTACGAATAAAAAGGAAATCGCGCGTTATTGCGCATTTATTATTAATATTTCCTTTTTTTTTTCCTTTTTTTAATTAAATAATCCCGGCTTTCGATTTCGCACGATTACTATATCCGACGAGGCCGAAACACCGGAAGCGGGCTTTGCCGCCGGAACGGCGGAGCTATAAAAACAATACTTTTCTTAAAACGAGGATAACCCCGTTTCGCTTACGTACGACGAAATGGCCGAGGGTAGCGGCATTTTAACCTTATTATAAAGAAAAAGCATAAATTTCAAATATTAAAACGAGCCGTACAATGTCCGCCAAGTTATAAATAAGCGACATTTTACCATATATTTCGCACGATATATGGTAAAAGCTATTTGGCTATCCTTTCGAGGAAAACGATTGCGCAGCATATTCCGCTAAAAATTCGCAAAATAAAAAGCATTTTAATTCGAATTTATCAATTGTACGTTTCGAAAAAGGATGCTCGAATTGCTACACGACGACGGAATTAACATTTTAAAAAATATGGTTACGGAATAGCTCGTACAAATTTTAAACCCTATTTCCCCGGATACGCTATTTTAAACATTACAGCTTTAATTTGCACGACCGTTACAAATAGCGAAATAACTTTTGGCTTTAGTAAAACTTTAAATTGCGAAAAAAGAACTGTCCGTACGATCTTTTTAACGGTCGAAATAAACTACCCAAAAGCCGAAACGAAGTTCGTACGAAAGGCAATTTACGTATTTAAAATCGTTTTTTTAAAAGCTCGTACGATATAAAAGATTTAAACGTTTTTACGCTTTTAAAAAAGGACGGGAATACGTACAAATTAACCGTTAAAAAAGTACGACTTGCTATTAACTCGATAAGTGTACAACTATCTATTAAAATTAAGCAAAATTTTAGCTTTTTAAAAAGGATAGAAATTCGTACGGAATTACATAAGCAAACCGTACGACATTTTATTTAAAAAAGCAAGGATTTTTATTAAATTTTACCAAAAATTTTAAATCGAAAAAAACTAATACCACTTTATTTTCCCTAACATTTTATTAAATCGTACGAAGGATTTTTATATTAACCATATCGAACCGAACAAACGGTAAAATAAAATGTATAACCTTTTAAATACACATTTTAATTCGAAGCTAAATTATACGCAATATTAAACGAATTGGATAATAATTACCTTTGTACGAATAAAATAAAGCCATTTAAATAAGTTATTATTTAAAATGCTGGAAATTATGCTTAATAAATTTCAACTCGTACAAAAAGATTTAAGTAAAGGTTTTTAAAGCGAGGTCGTTTTGCATATAACGGTTATATAAATTTGCCGTAATGTTTTAAAATTAAAAAGCGCTTTTTTTACTTAAAAGGAAACGTGCGAAGCTTTATTCGCCGATTTGTAAACATTTTTTTAAATAGCTATAAATTGCATAAGCAGGGATTAGTATTTGTTAAAAAACGTTCCGCATAACGCTAATTACACGGATAAACGCTATTATAATAATTAAAAGCTTCGTATAAACAATTTTCCGTTTTAAAGCACGGGCTAAAGCGGTTTTAAACTTAAAGCTAACTTTTAGCTTTGCATAATTAGCTTTTAACCTCGCACAACTAAACGATGTTACTTATGCAAAAAAAAGGCTGCTAATTAACTAACCACCCGCAAAAAAACGAAATGGTGCGAAGTAAAAATTCTTTTAAACGTGCGAAAACTTAAGCACGAAAGGCATGAGCTTCGACGCATTTTTTTAAAACTATAAAAGCCCTTAATTAGCGTACGATAAAAACGATTTAAAAAAAAACAATACCGATATTAAAAGTCTTTTAATGCAATATTTACAAAACTATACGTACTTTTATCGCATAACTAGTGAAAATATTTATTAAACTAACGCGTGCAAATTATTCGACTAATTTATACTGTATAACTAGTATAACATAAAATATTAAAAGGAATTTTAAAATATTAGCGCCGTACGTGTTTTTATAATCGGAAAATGCTAAATGGAAGCATATTTAAAATAAAACCTTCGTGCGGAAATCGATTAAATATTAAGTTTAACTAAAATCCGTTTTAAAAGCAATTAAATCGAAATGTTAATCGGTACGATACGGATAAAAAACCAGTTAAAAACGGTTACGTACTATATTTTAAACTCCTAAATACCGTTTTTTTGCTTATATAATACCGATAGGTTAAAATGCTATTTTAACAACGTAAAAAACATTATCGTACGATTAAATGAAATAATTATCCCAATTATACGGAAATAAAAATACCTATTTTTTAATATTAATTATACGAAATCGGCCGCGTTTTTTTACAAAACTAAAACTAAGGAAATTATATTGGAAATTTAAACACCTTCGTACGAAACGCTTTTATTGTTTGTTAAAAAAAGCCGGTTGCGAAAACGTACGAAATTTTTTTTAAAGAAAATTAGCAAAATGTGTTATTATTATTAAACGTACGACTTTACCTTTTAACGATTTAAATTTAGCATTAAAAATAATTGCGAGTTTAATTACGAAATAGTGGTAAATATTATACATTTAAAAAGAAAAAACGCATTGCATGTTATCGATATAGCAATTTCCTTTTAAGTAGCCATTTTTATACAATATATGTTAATTAAGGAAATATAAAACGCATTTTGTTAATGCTGGATATACGTATATTAAAAGCTACCGGATTACATTTCGCATAATCCGGCATTAACTTTTCCTTCGAAAAATTCCGTAATTAAGCTAAAATTATAGGAATATCGTGTAAAAAAATGCTAATAAAAGCATATTAAACATTGGGTAAAATCGAACGAGCTTACGTACCATTTAAATAAACGTACGACATTTTTAAAAACGAATTTAAGCATTATACGGACGACGAAATATTGTTTTAAATGGCAGTTAAAGCATTAAACGATATAACTAAACCCGACGGACTTATTTTAACCTTTTTCGTTTTTAATGCATATTTACGCATTAACCAAAATTTTCCACCATTACTAAATATCGCATAACGAGCAAAAACAATTTAAAAAGCGATGAAAATGTTTCGAGGGATTTATGCAAAAGTTAACGTAAATAAAGCTTTTAACATACGTAACGAACCTTATACGGAAAAACTATTAAAATTGCCGTTTAAAAGCGAAATTATAGTTTGGAAAGAAAAAAAAAGATGGAAAAAACCGTACGCACTTTAAATAACGAACTATGCTAATATTACGGTTATAACGGAAAGCGGATTTAAAACTTTTAGGTTAACGCAAGCCAAACCGTATAATCGCGATTTAAAAAAGCAAAAAAAACTAATAAGCCCCATTGCACGAACCCGGAAAATAACAAAATACCATTGTTATCCCCGATTAAACCGCTTTTTTAAAAAAAAGCAAAAAACGCCCACGTAAAAACGCTTAATTAAAAGCATTCCTAACGGTTAAAAAAATATTTAAAATTAGCATTAATGCTTCGTGCGAATGGTAAAATCATTGCTTTAAAAAAACCGTTCGAAAAATCCAACGTTATAAAAATCGACAGCTTAATCGCACGCGGCGGCATTATACGTATTATTCCGTACAACCCAGCTTTATATTAACATTTTCGCATATGGAACATAAGGTTTATGCGAAAAGTAAAAAGCAAAATAATAAACTACTTATATGAAAAATTAAAACTAGTCGTATAAGGCTATAGTAATTAAAAAAAAAGAAATTGCTTACTTAAACACCGATAATCCAAAAAATAAGTTAACGTTTTATCTTCGCATTTGGATTAACTTTAGGCATAGTATACGGAATATCGTGCGAAATTAAAAACATTATTTAAATTTATATTTAATTTAAAAATAAATTGGCTTAAACTATTATCGCACGATTGTTTAAAGAAATTCGAGCGAAATACCCGGCAAACTCGGTTTTTTAAATTTAAAAACCATTGTACGAAATGGCGGAATTTAAAACGTATTAATGGAAAACATACCATATTTACTATAAAAATGCGTTAAAAATAACGGTATTTTCGTACGACTTTTATTTTATATTTATAACGATAAAACCGCAAAAATTCTGAATTATAAGTATGCAAACGAACGATACCTTTAATTTTGCAATATTTGCCTTTTTACAATTGGAAAAAGAAAAGTTGCACGAAGTTAAACTTTAAGCAAAACCGAAATCCTTTTTTTCGCATAATAACCCTTTAAAGTTTAACAAATGCAAAATTCAATTTTAAAAAGAAAATATTACTATCGAGCAAAAAGGATAACTTGTATAACTCCAATTAGTCGATTTAAACGCTTTAAACGCAGCATAGCAATATATTACCCAACGCGCATAAAGCGCATATATGGCAACCATTTACTAACTAAAAGTAATGTATAACCTTTTAATTATTACCTAGGTAAATACCTTAAGTAAAAACGATATCGCTAATTTAAATAAACGATTTTAATGGCAAATGGATAACGCATACCGTGGATTTACCTATTTACTTTTAAATTTTAATCGTACGAAACTGTTTATTTTTACGGACGGATTATTTGCTAATAATAAAAACTTAACATTATAATTTAAATATTTAATCGTTTTAATAAAGGAAACAAACTGTACGAAAACAACTTTTTTTATAAGGAAATATTTTGCATTAATTATCGACCAAATGCAAACGAGTTATACGAAACGTTTTAACTAGCGAATTATACGAAATAACAATTAGCTTCGATAATAAATTCGCATTAAATACGATATTAAAATAAATTACATTTGTTTTAAATGCCGTACGAATCCCAATTATCGTTTACATAAATTTAAAATTACTATACGAATATTTGGTTAAATTAAAAAGCACGACGGAAAAAAAACTAATAATTAATATTATATTATTTCGAAAATCGTACGAAAAGCGGGAAATTTTAAAAATCCGTTAAATTAACGGACGAAATAAGCCAGTTAACGCTTTAATAAAAAAAAAGCCGAACAATACTTTATTAACTTTGGTTTTAACGAATTATACGACGATTAAAGTAAAAGCGTATATTAAGCGGAATAAAAAAGGAAAAAAGTAATATTAAAAAAAGAATTTTTTTTTATTATTTTAACTTTATACGAATTACAGTTATTTTTAAACCTTTATTTTTAAATTTTTTTTAGCAAAAAGCATCGCACGAAAAAAATACCCTTTGTTTCGAATATAAAATAAAAATAAAAACCATTTCGCACGATTAATTTTTAACCAGGATAATTTTATAACCTAAGCTTAAACTAACCGAGTTAAAACGAGGTAATTGTTTCGATAACGGCATTATACGATTTTTACAATAACCGTACTAAAGCCACTATTACCACTATCGCCACCATTAAACCCATTACCCCGGTTCGAACTTTTAACGGACGAGTTTAAAAACGCCGATTTAATATAAGCATATTTATAATTCCGACCGTGCGATTGCTAAATACAGCTTAAATAAACTCCGTTTTAAAAACTATAAATCCGCATATAGCGGGAAAAACGCGAAATAGCGCTAAAATTGCCGCATTTTTAAAAATAACGGCGAATTGGAACTCCGCGCGAATGGATTAAAACCGTACGAAAGTACGACTTGCGCCGTACGATTTTGGCCACTAGGAGCATAGTACGGTCGTTAAGCGTTATATTCAAGTCGATAACGTTTATCCGGATTTCGATATCGTACGACGGCAAAACGGCGAACTAACGTTTTTTAAGCTAAAATGAAAAAAAGAAATTAGCTTCGTGCGAAAAAGAAAAAAGCCAGGAAAGGTAATACGTACGTTAATAGCGAAAACCGCTATAAATTAACGATTGTTAAACGAGCCGGTAGGGAAACGCAATTAGGTCGCACCTTTATTATCAATACGAATGCTAATCGCATTTAAAAAAGTGTAAACGGCAAACGCTGGAGCGTTAAGCTAAATAGCGGGTACGAGGAACATCGTGCGATTTAAAAAGGCGATCGAATGCGTGGAAAGAAAAAAAGCGGGCGCGCGCGCGAAACGTTAACGTACGAAACGTAATAATCGATTATAATCGAGCGTTAAAAAGAAAGGGAAAAGCTAAAAGTCGCGCGATTAAAAAAAACGGACGAGGTTAAAGTTATAGTGAAAAGTGCGTTATTATGCAGGAAAAAAAAAGCAAAAGGAAAAAAAGGGCGTTTTAATACTTGCAAAAGTGGGTCCTTCCGTACGGCTTTACAAAGGCAAAAAGGAAGAACCACTTTCCACAGCCACTTTCGCACGAAGCTATTTATAACCTAATAGCTTTATCCTTTTTACATAAACCGATTACCATTATCGTATTAGCAACCTTTTTTATTTTACCACTTTTACGCCGCTTTTGTGCGATGCATATACATATATACGCCGAATTACTTAAAAAAGATATTCCTTTAGCGTTTATATTAAAGCCCGAAATTAGTTGCTTTGCACGATATGCCTTTTAACACATATCCCTTTTATTTTGCCCATTCCGCATAATTATTTTAAATTACCTTATTAGAAAATAACTTAATTTGTTTTAACTAATATTTAAAAAAGGGAAAATGCGATTATAAAAGAAAACTGCCAGTGTTGGATGGGCAGCTAAAGGTCGCACGAAGCTATTTACGGGAAGGCGGAAAATTTACGGCCCAAAGCTCCGTGGTAGGAGATAACGTTTCCCCGGCACGGAGATTCCGGCACGAAAATTACCGGCTAGGCCGTTATGCACGGAGGCTGTGCAAGTTCCAAGTTAAATCTCGATTTCGGGATTTACCTTGTACGATCGCACCCCGCGGCTTTCGGCATGGGATATATATATTAAGCAAGGCTCGTATAATAAGCCCTTTTTTATACTTAAAAGATAAACAGCTTTTAGGATAACAATATACCCGAAAGCTTTTTTACCTTAAAAACTGGTACCGGCATAATTACCACGAACATTTATAAACCTTTTTTAAAACTTGCTTATAAACAGCTTATTTTTATCCGTAATTAAATGGTTTAGCGTATTATATTCCATTATTGCGTGTTTAATAAAAACGTACGCTAGGTTTATAACGTTAATGCTTTTTTATATAGCAAAAATAAAGCGTATTTAATAAGCCTATTTACTATTATTAATACATTGTTATATTTAACTTTAGTTATGTTACAATTAAGGGTTTGCTTTTAAAATAAAACACTTTAAAGTAAATAAAATAATATGGCTAATTTAAAAAAAGGAAAACACGTAACTTAAAAGGATAATTTAATTGCTTGCTTTAAAAAATGCTTAAAAGTTAACTTAAGTTAACTAATGCCGAAGTTTTAGTTAAAGCTATTTAAAACAGTAGGAAATTTATCCTTTATATACATACTGTTTTTTTAACAGCTTTTTAAATTTGTTACTTTGTTTTTAATTGCTATAAATTTATAAATCCCTTTTAAATTTGTCGCTTTGTTTTTAGTTATTATAAATTTATAAATCCCTTTCGGTCGCGTAAGCTTATTACGTAACTTTTCGTATTTTAATATGGGGTAAAGGCACCACTTAAAGCCTTTTTCGTCCTATTGTTTTAGGGTTTGCATACTAGTCGTAACATTAAATTTTCCCTTTTAAGCCAAATTTTTTTAGCTGTATTTTGCTACCCCGCTTTTCGTTAATTAGTAAGTACTTTCCTTTTTAACCATTTTCTTTCCCCTTTTTTAACTAACGAAATGTTTGGCCGGGTGCGAAAACGTCTTTTTACGAAAAAACCTTTTAACGTAAGGATTTGCTTGTTTAAGTTATTTCCTTTTCCATCGACATACCTTTTGTTTTTTTTTTGCTACGAGGTTTTAAAACGTAAAAAGTGTAAAGCTTCCTTTTAAAACTCGTTTCGATACGTGAAATGTTTTAGTCGTAATCGTTTAAATTGCGACATTTTAAGCTTTTCACTTAAATAACTGCGAAAATCGGGAAATAGCACGCGAGGTTAAAAGCTAAATTAAAAGTTAAAAAAAAACGTCGTATTGTAAAACGGGAATTGCTTGCTGCGAATGCCCGAATTAAACGTTTGCGAAAGCAAAAAAAAGTAGTTTAAAAAAGAAATGCGCGCAATTCGTCGTAGCATTAACGCTATAAAGGAATTAAAGCGGGAAAAGCAAATAAAAGTTGCGATAAAAGCCGAGCAAGCTTCCGCTGCATTTTTAAATTCCCACTTTTTTAAATTCCTTCCGCTATGTTAAATTTGGGGTTTGCTTTTAAAGTAAAGCACTTTAGGAGTGGATATAACAGTACTGCTAATTTGGTAAATAAAAAAAACACGTGATTTAAAAGGATAATTTAATTGCTTGCCTTAAAGGATGTTTAAAAGTTAATTTAAGTTAATTAATGCTAAAGTTTTAATTGAAACTATTTAAAGTAATAGGAAACCGTTTTCCCTTAATAGCAATTATTTATTTTATAACTCCGTTTTAATATATTAGCTATATTTATAACTATTATATCTTTGCTAAATATATTAGTTATATTTATAACTAACATATTTAACGCTAGTTACGTAATGTTTAATTACGTAATTAAGTACTAGTAAAAGTTATTTTAACCTTTTTTTCGTTTTAATCGCTTTGTATTTTTCCCGTGGGGATGTAATTGTAATACTATGTTTTTTTTTAAGTAAGTTTTTTTAACCATTATTTATCGCCCCGTTTTTTGTTAATAGTAAATATTTTCTTTTTTACTAATTACTATTTCCTTTTTTTAATAAAATATTTAGTTAAATGCAAAAACGAAAGCTTACACGTTTTAATTATTAAACGTAATAACTTTTTTTTATTTTTTCGTTTTTTTATTAATATGCTTTTTTATTTTAATTGTAAAACTAACGGGTTTAATTGTTATACGGAATTTTTAACAACCATTTTCGCTGCGAAAAGTATATTTGCTAAAATCGCTCGTAGTGCGACATTTTGGGGTTTGCTTTTAAGCATTTTCGTTATTACAGTTTTTAGCATTTTCGCGCGAAAAAAATCTAAAAGCTACGAAGGTAAAACTACGGGCTTTTTTGTTAAAATTAACCGTTTGCAAAAATAAAAAAAATAATGGGGTAAAAAGCTTATACGAGCGATTTGTTATAATATTAATTTTATAAAGGAATTAAAGCGTATCGAGCGGGAAAAAGCTAAAAAGGCGGCCGAGTAAGCCCTTTTTAACCTTTTCTTTTTACTTGCTTTTAAACTTTTTTTTACTGTTTTCAAATTAGGTTAATTTTAAAATTACTTTTAATTTTAACCTTTTAGTTTTATTTAATTCTCGTAAGTTACTTTTATATAAATATTTTAAGCTTTACCCGAAACATTTTTTTTACGTTATTTATATTAACGTTTTTTTTTAATACTTGTTATTAATATTTCCTAAAAAAGTTTTTAATAATATTTAAAGTTTGTCGTTTTTTCCTATGTGTTTTTTTCGTAGCCGTACTTTTTATTTATTTATTTATTTATTAGTTATGCTGCCGTTATATTTGTAAAAACTTTAGTGCTTTTACTGTTTTATATATATGTAAAAACCTTTAAACTCGTTTTTAAGTGCGGTTCGCATCCGGTTTGGTAACTTGCGAGTAAAAACCATATTTGCTTTTCGTTTACGGTTTTTACTATATTAAACAATAATACCGTTTGCTTAATTTATATAACTGCTTTTAAAAGTTCCATCGCGAAAACGTTTTTATAATTAATAGTAACAATAAAAAAGTACGTAAAGGAATAACTATAAAAATGTATATTACGTTTAAATAACGCCCTAATACCGGGTTTGCTTTTTTTTATAATGGCGTTAATAATAGTAATGTTAGTTTGGTTGCCTGTAATAGCTTAATTATCCGTGTTTAAAATTTCCCGGCCTTGTTTTAATGCCTGTTCGCGTGGTTATTTCAAGGGGTTTAAAATGCCGTAGTTAATTTGGGGTGATTCGATATAATATATTATTCGTTTTTAAAAAGTGGCGCTCCGGTTACGAGTTATTTCCTCGCTTATAATGTGCGTTTAGTTTTTTCGTTAATTATTTACCGTTTTCGTAATTATATTGCTCTTATTTTATTATTATTTATATCGTACTTTTCGTTATATCTTTTTTATTACCTTTCGCTTACGGGTTTCCACCGTACTTTCCTTTTTTATTTTTAAAAGTTTTTACCTTTTTTCGCCTTTTTTTAATCCTTTTTTTGCCACGGCTTTAAATATTTTTCTCCCACTTTTGCTCGTAACTTTTACGCATCCTCCCGCCCGCGCTTTTCCGTTTACCCTTTCTCGTTTCGTTTTTTTCCGGTTCCCGTTTTTTGCATTATAGCTTTTAAAAATAAAACTTTTTATTTTCGCGGCGGCGGCTAGTAATACGCGCGGTGGCCACGGCGGCGGCGGTGGTAATAGCGGCCCTGCATTTACTTTTCCTGCTAATAGTTGCAACGATTACTCGTTTTCCAATTTTAATAGCGATAACTTTTCGTTCGACGAAATTTTAAACCCCCGCGTTAAAGCTATAAGTACTATTTTATACCGTTTCGTTTTTGCTTTCCTATTAATCTTTTTTTTTAACTTTATTATTTATACTACTAGCGGAAATATAAAATGGCGGTCGCTATTTTTTCGGGTTACATTTTTTACGATTCGATAATATATATTTCCCGTATTTTTCCTTTTTTTATTCCGCTTTGCTAATTTTTTAAACCGGCGTGTAAAATTTGTATTAATTGCATTTAACGTTTTGCTAACAGCATTAATAATACCGGCGCCGTCCGAGGGTAACATTAGCTTTCCCCTTTTAGGCTAAATCCTTTTAACCATATTTTATCGCCTTACTTTTTGTTAATAGTAAATACTTTTTTTTCCTTACTATCCTTTATTTTTATTTTATTTTAACAAAATGTTTGGTCGGGTGCGAAAACGTTTTTTCGCGAAAAAACCCGTTAGTTGTAAAAAACTTTTAGCGATTGTTTTTTTAACGCTACCGAAATGCTTTCCTGTTTTTACTATTACGAGGTTTTAAAGCGGGAAAAGTGCGAAATTTCGCTTTAAAACTCGTTCCGTTATATAAAATGCTTCCGAATTAACCGGTTAAAGTGCGATATTTTTAAATCCCTCGCTTTTAAATTTCGAAAACATAATTATTTAACATTTTAAATTTAAAGCTAAGTTGGAAAAAGCGGAGGAAAAGGTTTTCCGTTTTTCAAAAACAAAAGCAAATGTGGTTGGAAAATGATACGCGCGGTACGCCGTGGTATTAACTTAGTGGAAAAGTCAAAACGTGTTAAGCGGGAGGAGGCCGATTAAGCGGTTCGCTAAGCTATTTTATAACCCGAGCCTTTTATAGCTCCTTTCGTTTTTTTCGACTGGCAAGTGTTCGGGGTTAATCCTAACCTAAACTTATTTACCCTTTTTAACTAAAGTAAATCATAACGCTTTTTAATAACTTTTTTAAGTTTTATAGCGCATTAGGTATAGCTTTGGTTTTTTTGCCGAGGTTTTAGGTTTAAATCCCGGCACGACCGTTTAAGGAAAAGTTTAACGATATCGAACTTTTTTTTAAAACTTTTTTTTACTAACCTTTTTATAAGCGCTTTTGCTAGTACTTCGTTAAGGCTTTTTGGCAATTCGTAAAGTTAGTTTTTTTTACGTGTTTTTTTCGTAGCCGTACCTTTTCCACTTAACCAGGCACTTTTTAAACTTGTATTTTAACTTATAGTTTAAAATTTCTTTAATTTTGTATTTTTATTTTAGGTGAATTTTTACTAACTTATTACTTTTAAAACTTAGTAACGCTAATTTAAATAAGGAAATTAAAAAACCGAGTGGGATTTTATAGTTAATAGTAATTAAAATTTGTAATTTACGTTCGAAACTTTTTTTAATATTTTAAACGGTTCCAATTTTTTATGGTTTAACTTATCGCTTAGTCGTTTCGTTTTAATATTTCGTCGAAAAAATAAACGCTATCCTTTTCCTTAAAGGTTAGTTTTTCGATCCTTTTTTTATTTGCCTAAATAGCTATGCAATACCGTAATTTCTTTTGGCTTTATTTGAAAATGCTTATATAGTTTGGTAAATTCCATTATTTATATTTCCGCTATTAAAGCATGTTTTTTTACCCTGGGTTTTTTATACGTTATAAACGTAAACCCGTAATTCGCATAAAACGGTATAATTTTTATACTTTCGTAAATTAAACTATTATAAGCGAATTAAACTATAAGGAGTAATTATACCCAGTTATTTTGTTTATAATTAACGTAATAACGTAAATATTATTTTATAATTTGGTTCGTTCGCTTCGTTTATCCGTTTATTTAAAGGTAATAAGCTATTAATAAGAAATGTTTCGCTTTTAACCTATTTGTAAGCCCTTTTTAAAATTTGCTTATAAATAGCTTGTTTTTATGCGTAATTAGGCGGTTCGGCGTGCCGTGTTTTATTATTACGTATTGGATAAAAACGTACGCTAATTTCGTAGCGTCGTTGCTTTTTTTATATCGTAAAAATAAAGCGTATTTGGTAAACTTATTTATTATTACTAAATATTATTATATTTAACTCCGGTTAGCGATTTTTTAAATTAGGAAAATTTAATAACAAAGTTTATAATAATTTTTTGCTACCCTTTATTTAACGCTAGTAAAAGCTATAAAAGCTTATAAAGCTTATACTTGCTAGCTTTATTTTAACGCAGTTTTCGCAATTTTTTATTGCGTTTTATATTTCGGCTCGAATTTTTACGAACTCGTAATATTATTATAACCGTTTTTACGTTTTAATTACACTTTAATAACCATATGCTAACTGGTTATAAATTTGTTGGATTTTTTTTAAGGTTTAAACTTTTCCCTACCAAACCGTTTTAATAAGTATCCTTTATACCGGGATTAAAAATCCGTTTGGTTTTTCCGTTAAAATTACTTATGTTTTTTTAGGTATTGCAATTTAATAGTCCGGTCGTCGGCTTAAAACGTTCGCTTAGCCGTTTTCCGACCCTTTCCTGTATTTAATCCAAACATCGCAATTTTGTAAAAACTTATTTTAACGAATTTATCGTTTATTTAAGTTTTTGCTAATAATAAAATGTTTTAGGTTTTTATAATCCGTATATTATATAACTTAATGCTTTGCTTTATAAAAGTATAATCGCCACTTTTTAAATGCTTGAATAATTGCTAAAAGTTTTTTATCGTAAATTTGGTAGTTTAATTTAGGTTTTTTTAAATTTTGCGAAAAAAACGCATAAAGATATAACCGTTTTAATCGTTTCGTTATTCGAGTTATTCGCCGATCGCGTAATTTAACGCATCGGTTTCGATTTCGAAAAGATTTTTGGGTTTAAAAATGCTAACATTGGTTTTTTAACCACGGCGTCCCGTAATTGTTTAAAAGCTTTTAATTTTACTTTTTTTTAAAAACTAATAGTTATTTTTGGTAAAATTCGTACATAGTGTGGCGATTTTGTTATAATTACAAATAAACCGTTTGTAAAAGTTTAAAAACTTTAAAAACCCTTATATTTTCGTAACGTTTTTAAATTCGAGCCATTTTTTTTTATTTTTTTTAACTTTTTTAAAGTTTATGCAAACTTGTCCAAATAATTATAAATTTTAAAAAAGCGATTTTTTGCAAATACCATTCGCACTTTTCTAGTTTAACGAAAAGCTTCGCGTTAAGCAATTTTTAAAGCACTTTATACACGTGCTGCTTATGCCTTTTTATCGTTTTTAAAAAATTAAAATATCGTTCAAATACGCGAAAATAAAAATGTTAAAATACTCGCGTAATATATGGTTAATTATCCTTTAAAACGTGGCTAATGCATTAATAAACTCGAAAGTTATTACTAAAAATTTGTAATATTTAAACCTTATTTTAAAAGCTATAAACCACTTTTAGCTTTTTTTAATCCGTATTAAATTATAGGCTTTTCGTAGGTTTAAAACCGTAAAATACTAAGCTTTACCGAGTTTATCGCGCAATTTGTTAATAAAAGGTAAAAAATATCGATTTTTAATAATAGCCTCGTTTAACGGGCGGTAATCGATGCATATTCGCTTCGACCCGTTTTTTTCTATAAAATCCCATATCCTATTAAAAAATTAAAAGGTTTAATATATCCCTTTTATAAGTTTTTTTAATTGTTTTTTTAGCACTTCCTATTATTAAAGGTTAAATTAGTACAACTTTTAATATTTAAACTGCGTTTGTAATTTAGGTTTAATTTTTAAATTAAACGGTTTATATTCGGGAAATACCGTTTTTAGGTTTTTTCGAAATAACTTTTCGTATTTATAATATTTTTTTAAAACATTTGCAAGCTGTTTTTTAATATTAGTTTGGTTATTTTAATCGTTTTTTATTTTAAACAATCGTATATTCGTTAATACTAAATGCGAAGCTGGATTGCTAAATTTTATTATTATCGTAACCTTTTTTCGTTATTTTTTATGCTTACGGTTTAAGGTTTATAACTAGTAAACCGTTTTAATTACTCGTAACTTTTCCTATTAAATTTAACTAATAGCCCAATTTATTTGCAACTTATTTTTCTTAAATTAAAGGATTTCGAAAATAACGTTTTTTTTTTATATTTAGCTCGTTTAGCGTAATAGTAACGTTTTCCCCATTTCGGGTACGTAATGTTACTAGTTATGTTTTTCGGTTAATTTATCCCTTATTATAAACGACGAGTATTTTTTAACCGTTTTAGTTAATACGGTTAATATTTCCGTTTTATAAGGATTTTATACCGTTTAACCGTTTATAACGATATATAATCGCTTTATATTTCGCAATGGATTATTATTTTAACCTTTTTCTTTTAATATTTCATTTAAAACGTTAATAAATTGTATAGTTAATTCGATTTTGCTATTGCGAAGGTTTTTATTAGTTTTTTTTCCATTTCGTATTTTTTTTAAATGGTTTTTTTTAATTTTTTAATAAAAGGGATAAGTATCGCATATTTGTTTTCCTATTCGGGTTAAACGGGATATACGCTAACGTCTTATCTTAATGTTTTCGCTTTTTATATTATATGCTTTTTGCATTTTATAATTTCGCATTTTTTTTAATTAAATATTTTAGTAATATATAATATCGGGTATCGTTCGTTTAGTTTAAAAACCGCGGTAAACCTGCCGATTTAAGCTAATTTTTACCGTAATAATTAAAATACTAAACGGGGTTTAATTTTAGGCTTATTTTTTAGTTTTCGTGGAAAAAAATCGTATTTAAACTTAGGTTATAAATGGAATTTACACTTTTTATAAATACATTTGCTTAAAAAAAGTGCAAATGTTTAAGGTATTTTAAATCGATATTAAAATAGTTTTTAAAATTTAACGTAGCTTTATTTAACTCGTTTACGTTATTAAACTAATACTTAACGTATTAAACCTTTTATTAATTATCAAATTATAATAAAGGTTAACTGTTATTTCCGTTCGCTAAAATAACGTAATATAACGGTTTATTAGGGTATTTTAAAACCTTAATGTTTTAAAACATTTGGATACGCCAAATGGCGTAAAAACATATTAATTTGCCTAGTTTTCGCGAATTATAAATACGAAAGCCATATTATTTAAACCTTTATTTATTTTTAAAATTTTATCGGTTTAAAGTTTTAACCGTAATTTATTTCCGCGTTGGTATCGGAATTTTTCGATTTTCGAAAAAGGTATTTTAACCTAAATGCTTTTTTTTAAGCTTTTCCTTTTTTTTTTTTAAATCGCTTGCTAAAATTGCCTTTTTTTAGGTTTTATAAAAAATAGTGTCGTTTTTTTCCTTTAAATCCGCGAATTAAAAAACGACCCGTTATTTGCCTTCGTTATCGTATACAACTTTTACGGTTTTAAATATAACGATATTTTGTAATTTCCAAAAGTACTATCCGGTAACCTTTTTATCGAACTAATATATAGCGTAAAGCTTGCTATAATAACTTATTTAGCTAAATGCTAATCCGGGGCATAAATTTTCCAGTACCGGGTTTTTTTACGCTTGTTACAAGTTAATTACCTAGCGGTTATTATTTCGCTAAAGGCAGTTTATTTTAATATAGCCGGGTTAGCCATATTTAAAACATTTCTTATTTTTCGGGTTTTATTTTTGTTTTTTTTACTATTTTTGCTACTAGTAAACGGTTTTCGCATTAAACTTTATAAAGCTTAAATGCGTTTTGTAAACCGTAATAGGTTATTACTTAGTTTTTTTAATTAGCTTTATTATTTTATACTGTATTTATAAAACCATATTCTTTTTTTTATTATCGTTTATATAATTTATCGCTAATCCGAACCGCGTTTTTTAACGTAATGCGTAAATTTTTTTAAGCGATTTTGTTTTACGAGTTTATTTTTTACGTTTTCGCATAATCCGTTGTAAAAATGCAATATTAGCGTAGCGTCGTTCCAATCGAACTTAATACTAATTCGTTAAAAATTCGTTACGTATTTAACCGCGGGCTTTCGCTATTTAAAAACTAGCAGGTTTTTTCGGCAACTCGGGTTTCGTTAACAATTTTAAACACTTTTTTAACCTTTTCCCCAAAAGTTTTAAAGCTAGCGAAAATAATTTTAATAGCTTTTTAGCTATTTTTATATTTTTTAAAGTAGTTACTTTAAGTTAATTAAACCCAATTTTTTACTTTACCGTTTAACTTGGTAGCAGCATAATCGACTTTTTGCTTTTCGTTTACGAATTGCTATTTATAAAACTTAAACTAACTTTTGCATTCGGTAAGGAACGTTTTAAACTTACCGTCCTCCTTTTCGTAAAGGTTTGGAAACGGGAACTTGTACGTTTTAACCGTAATAAGTGCTTTAAAAGATAGTAATTTCGTAGTAAGCTGTTTTACTTTGGTTTAACTTTTGGCGATTTTATCCGTTATAAGTTTAAAAAGGCTAGCCGTATTAACGACTTTGTTAAAGTTATATTTAACACCGTTAAAGGTAAAAACCGTAATTTCTTTTTCCTCGGGCTTTTTACTACTGCTTATTATAACTGTTATTATTTAATCTTTTAATAAAGTGCTAAATAAAATTAGTTAAAATGTTATAATCGGGGGTTTGCTTTTAAAGTTAAGCGTTTTAAAAGTAAATTGGATAATATTTTAGGTTTAATGCTTTTAAAAAATTACGTAACTTAAAAGGACGATTTAATTACGTGCTTTAAAAAATACCTAAAAGTTAATTTAAGTTAACTAATGCCGAAGCTTTAATTAAACTACTTAAAATAGTAAGAAATTCATCCTTTATATATATGCTGTTTTTTTTAATAACTTTTAAATTTGTAGTTTTATTACAAATTTACAAATCCCGTTTAAATTTATTGCTATATTACAAATCACAAATTTTTTTTAGATTTGTTATTTTGCTATAAATTTACAAATCCCGCGTGCCCACGTAATTTACGTGTTTTAACGTAAAGCGGGGGTACCGTTTAAAGCTTTTTCCCGTCCTATTATCCTAAAGTTTGCATGCTAGTCGTAATAATACGATTATATAACACGGCTTTTCGCGTAAAATATATATTTTAAGTAAAGCTCGCACGATAAGCTTTTTTTATATTAACAAAATAAACAGCTTTTAAATAACAATATACCCGAAATTTTTTTTACTTTAAAAAACCAGTACTAGTACGAGTGTTACGAATATTAATTAATAAGCATGCTTAACTTATTAAATAGCATAACTTACAAATTAGCAATTAAAAAAGCGATTTATACTAGTTAAACGACGGGCTGCTACAGTAGGTGGATAAAAAAAACGCTTAACCCGCACTACACCAAATAAAACGGCCAGGGGTAAATCCAACCCTTTTACTTTAAAAAACCGCTTTAGGCTTAAACAAATGCAATTCGCATAGAAATTTGCATTGGAAATACATTATTAAAAGGGCTATTTGTTAATTTAGTTAGTATTTGGTATACCACCCTTATGCGTCGATAACGGCCTGTAAACGGCGGGGCACGAACTCGATTAAGTTATTAATTAAATCCTTTTTAAAGCCTTTCCAAACGGCTTTGCAACGGCTACAAGTTCGTTTAACATGCGTGCGTTTTTAAAAGCAGTAGTTAAGTAAAAATACTGCTTGCAAATGCGTTTTTTAAGCAATTTCCAAAAGTTTTCGATAAGGTTTAAGTTAAAAGAATAGGGGGGCCAGTTAAGCGTGCGAAAGGCTTCCTCTTATAGCCACTTTCGGACCTTTTTCGCGTTGTAAATAAAGGCGTTATCTTGCATAAACGTATATTTAAGCTCCCAAATAGTAGGTAAATGCTTTGCGAAAGTTTCGAGGTAAACGCTTACCGTAACGCCGCCTTTTTTTACTTTAGGGTCCTTGTTAAAAAGGATTAAAAAAGTCCTTTTTTGCCACGTTATCCCCTTTAAAACATTTGGGAAAAACGACCACTGCGATAGCGGGCTTAAACGAATTAAGGATTAAATGCTAAAGTCCCTAATTTAAAATAAATTGGTTAAAAATTAAGCGAAAAATAAAAGGTTAAAGTTGGTAGGTAAACTAACCTTAAAAGCGGAATACTTAACCCTTTTAATAACTAGCCCTTTTATCGATAATGCTTTCGTCCGTAAAGACGATTATGCGCTAAAACCCAATATTTTTACTAATATAACGCGTAGCAAAAGCGAGGCGTTTAGCAGCGACTTTTTCGGTAAAAAACGGGCGCGTAACGGCGAGGTGGTGTTAAACCCCTTGTGTTTTAAAGTATTAAGCTACCGTGCGAGTTAACACCTCCGGGCACGAAATTAAAGCGACTTTTACTAGTGAATAAAAAGGATTAATAATAATAGTACGTATAATCGCTCGTTTAGCGCGTTTATTTAGCACGGATGGCCGGCCACGGCCGGGTCGGGAAACTTCATTTTGCTGGGATAAATATCTTTTTACGACCCCGCGGACGTGCACCTCGCTAACTCCTTTTTTATACGCGACGCTACGCGCGGGCTGGCCGGCGAAGTACCTCCCGAAAATCTTGGATCGCAGGGCAGGCGAGGAATGCTTAAATTTTGCTTTTTTAACCGGAAATAACGGAATGGGTGCCATTTAAAGTGTGGTGGTTAAGACGCGATAGGAAAAAAATTTGGGTTAAATTGGTGGGGTTAAAAAGGGTTGGGCGTTTTTTTTGTCCTCCTATTGTATAACGTACGACGTTTTTTTAACGATTTAATCGTAGCTTTGCTTAATAGGTAATCGCGTTTAATCCTAAACGATTTTTCCTATAAAAAATATTTAAACGGATTTTTAAACTGCAAATACGATTTTTTAAAATTACTAGGTTTAATTTAACTAGTTAATAAGTATCGCACGAATAAGGGAAAAGTTGCGCGTTATTACGCAATTATTATTAATATTTCCTTTTTTTTCTTTTTAATTAAATAACCCCGGCTTTTAACCTCGCATAATTAACATATTTAAAACCGAAATACTAGAAATAAACCCCGTTTGTTAAAATAGCGGAGCTTTACAAATAACACCTTTTTTAAAACGAAAATAACCCCGTTTTGCTTACGTATAACGAATTGGCAAAAGGTAGTGGTATTTTAACTTTATTATGGAAAAAAAAACATAAATCTTAAATAAAAACGAGCTGTGCAACGTTTGCCAAATTACAAATAAGCGACATTTTACTACATATTTCGCACGATATTTCGTAAAAGCTATTTAGCTATTTATTTAAAAAAAAACGATTACGGGAAATATTCCGCTAAAATTTTATAAAAAAAAAGCATTTTAATTCGAAGCAATCGACCGTACGTTTTAAAAAAATGCTTAAACTGTTATATAGCGATAAAACTAATATCCTAAGAAATTTAATTATAAAATAACTTGTACGAGTTTTAAACTTTATTTCCTTAAATACGTTATTTTTATCACTTTAGCCTTAGCTTATACGACTATTATAATAAGCAAAATTTTTGCTTTTAATAAAACTTAAATTACCCGGGAAAAAACAGTTCGTACGATCGTTTTAACGGTCGAAACGGATTATTTTAAAACCGAAAAAAATTCGTACAAAAAGCAATTTACATATTTAAAATCGTTCTTTTTAAAGCTCGTACTATTACGGAGCGATTTTTAGCCACCACCTAGCCACTACCTAATATTACGGAGCGATCCCCAACCACCACCTAGCTATATATATATACGGCTTTCCGCTATTAAATAAATGGGAGTTCTTTTTTTTCCCTTTTCGCGCAATAACAAGCTTTTTTCCTAGCATTTAAGTGTTGCACTATAACAATTTATTACGCCATTTTCCAAAAACCGGTTAAAGCTAACCGCTTTTTGCTAAGATTAAAACGCAATATACTACGGAACTATAAATAAAACCACGAAGCATTATTAAAAAACCGACGGCGAACCGATAGCCACCTATTAAAACTTTTAAAACGATTAAGAGTTACCTATATAACGGACAAAGCCTCGAACAGCGGAGCCGCATTATAAAACAAGCGGAGCTTTGGCGAATTTTTCGCCGAATTCCTTGCTTTAATAACCCTAATTCGAAAGGCAAAAAAAGCGAGCATAACAGCTTTTATCGGCGTTATTAGCGGTTTTAAACAAGCGATAAACCAAATAAACGCCATTTTATTAAAATTAAATAACGGCGTAAACAATTTGCTTACTATTAATACCGCTATTAAAAACAGCCTAAACTAAATGTCGATAGCGCATTAAACCGCATTAGCCGATATTAAACGAAAAATGGCTAAAAGCGCTAAATTGGAAAAAAATAAGCGGGAAGCAAACGCGTCGGAAAAAGCGGTAATAGCCCGGCTTTAAAAAGCGCGGGATAGGATTATAATCCTGGAATTATAATAAAAATAAAAGCGGGGATTTGGCTATCGAAGGTCGATTCGTTACGAAAACCTTTTTAATTTAAAAACGCACATATTAGCTATTAATAAAGCATTTACATTTACATTTAACGCTAATTTTTTACCGATTAGCGTTTTTTTATTAACCATTAAAGAAATAGCGGCTTTTCGATTTAAACTTATAACTTTTTAACGTTAATAGTTTTTAACATTTGGTTATTATTAGCGAATTTTTTTAAAAGCAGTTAATTAACCTAATCGTTTTAATAAAATAAATAAAATGTTCGAAAATATTGTTTTATATACGCGTTAATTATTTCGGTTTATTCGTCGGATTTTAAATAATGCGATAACGATATGCGAAAGGTAACGTTAAAATATCGCGATAGTTTTTTCCAAAATGCCGAAACGAATTGCGTGCTTTTATTAAAAACGATAGTATTTGGTATACCGTGGTAGCGATATATTAACGTAACGAAAACGTCGGCAAAATAGCCTGCATTCGTTATACTAATTGGAATATAATGTTTTATTTTTATTAAACGGTTTACCATTACCAAAACGTTTTTGTATTCGATTTCGTTCCGTTTGCATTTTGGTAATAGCCCGACGAAATTTATCGAAATGTCCGTCCACGGCCGAAATGGTACTAACAACGGTTTTAATAATCCGTTTAACGAACTTTTTCCTTTTTTTACCATTTTGCATAAATAATAGCCTCGAATAAAAGTGCTAACGTTTCGCTATAAATTTAACCACGTATAAATTCTTTATATAAGGTTGTATATTTTCGTTTTGCCGGGATGCCTTTTTAGCGGTAATTATATGTTTAATATAAAATTTGCAATTTTAAAACGTTATTAAACGGGATTTACAATTGGTTCCCGATATAAATACGCCTGCGGATTGCTAGGCAATTAGTTTTAACAATTTTATATTTTTAAACGAAATGCGGGAATTGTTTAACTGTTAAGCTTTGTAACGTTTTTAACATCGTTTAAGTTATTTCGCATTTCCCGTAAGCATTATCGATTAACGTGTTAATAGGTTTTAATATATCCAATTAATAAAATGCTACGTGTTATAAAAATGTCGGTATACCGTCGTTTTACTAATACTTGGTTGCCAAACACTTTTTAAAAGTAACGTTTTTTAGCGTAATACGATTTTATCGTTTGTTATATCGCGTATGTTCGTTAATCGAACGCCCGGTAATCGAAAAAATGCATTTGGTATAACTGCTAATTTTCCTAGCTTATAAATAATTTAGAATTTAAAATCGCTAAGGAATTTTAACTACCGAACTTATCGCTGGTTTAAAAGTTTAATAGTTGCGAAATATTAAAGGTTTTTATAATTTAACCAAACTTTTATTAACTATTTAGCGTTTTAAAGCTCGGGGCGCTATTTTTTAAAAGCTTTAATTATAATTAAGAGTTTTTTATTATAAATTTTATAATTACACTTCGTTAACGAATATTTAAACGAAAAAAAGCGACCGAGCGTCGGGCCTTTTTATCGTTTTTTTAAAATAAAATTCCGCTAAACGCTTAATCGGAAGCGTTCGTTTTTACGATAATTCGTTTATTAGGGTTATAAAAAGCTAAAATAATCGTTATCGAAAAGAAGTTTTTTAATTGTCGAAATGCCGTTAAAATTTTAACTGTAAGTAAACCCGGCTAACTTTTTTCGCTTATTAATGCTATTAAAAATTACGCGATAATTAAAAAGCTTTTAATAAATCGTCGGTAAAAGTTAGCGAACCCGACGAAACGTTAAAAAAATTTAACAAATATAATTCCTGACATTTTTTAATCGCCCGTATTTTATTTTCGTTTATGCGTATTCCCGTTATTATAATAATTAGGCCGAAATATTTGTTTTTTATACGCCGAACTCGCATTTCCTAATATCGATAATAAAGCCGGCGTTTGCGATTTTTATATAATTTTTAATATATCGCCGGTGTTCCGCCCGCGTTTGCTATAAATAAGCACGTCGTTTAAATAAGCGGTGGCGAATTAAAATATCGCCCAACGTATGGTTAATATAATGTTAAAATAAATTTAAAGCTTTATTATACCGAAATTAAAATAAAGCATTTAAAAAGGCCGAACCTAATAATAAACGCTATTTTCATTTATTTTTCAAAGCGATTCGCAAACGGTTAAATGCTATAATAATATCCAATTTGGAAACCATTTCGTTTTAAACAACGCGTTAAAAGTTTTTTTAATAAACGGGAAAAATACCGGTTTTTACGGTAACGTTATTTAATTTTTGTAATCGATATAAACCCGTACTTTTACCGGGTTTCCGCGTAAAAAGCACCGCGCCGCGGTAAAAGATTAACTCGGGCAAATAAACCTTTATTTAAATATTCGTCCAAATATTTTGCGAATTACGCGTAATTCCCTTAATAATATAGCTTTATAATAGCTATATGGTAACGTTTAACCGGCGAATAGCTTAATTTTATAATCGAACGGCCGGTAAAATAGTAAAATGTTTGCGTTTTTTCGTAAAAGCATTTAGCTATATTTTTTAATTTAATAAGGAGCTTATTTAAAAATTTTTGCATAATTACCGTAGTTTTTTTCCAAATATTTTTTAATATTTTCGTTGGAAATTCGTTAAAAATGCGGTATTTCGTCGATTTAATTTCGGAAAGTTTAAAAGCGTAATGGTAATTTAACAACGTTATATATATTATTTAAAGTTAAAATGGATCGCAAAAAGGCGGTTAGCGTTTCGTTAGCGATTTCGTCGAAATTTCGCGTGTTTTTTAAACGTTTAATCGTCGTTTTAGCAATAAGTTTTCCTAATATGGTTCGTTTAATTTATACGCCTAGTTATTTAAAAAAAATAAGGACATTAGTAGCGTTAAATATCCGTATTTCCAATTTTAATATAGCGTATTAAGTTTTCGCTATCGTTTTGCCGTTAATTGCTAATATGCTTGCTTTTTAATCGATAGCGGGGTTATGGTATTTAAATTAAAAAAAAGCTAAAAATAACATTAAAACCGTTTAAAAGCCAGCAGTATATTGCTAATATTTCCCTTTTATCGGCGAAGCAATGTCGTATTTTAACGTACTCGGTAATATACTTTACGATATTCCCGTTTGCGAAACGAAATGGTTTTAATCGCGGCAAAAGTTAGCGTAAAAACTAATATTTATGCGTGAAAAAGTTATCGATAAACGCTTATAATAAGCATCCCGTATCGATTAACAATTGGCATAAAATGGCTTTCGTATTACTAAAACGTAAATATGTAAAAAAGGAAAAAGTTGTATTAAAGCTTAAAATTAAAAAAAACTTTTATATTTATTTAAAATGGCTGTTTTCGAATGCTTCGCGTGCGTTTTAACGCAAAGCTTACTTTTCTTTCGCCGGTATTCCGCTGGTTTTCGCAAAGCATACGCGGGATATATGTTTTTTCTTTTCGTAATAAAAATAAAAGTTTTAAGTTATACGCCGGTTTTTTTTTTACTAGCGTAATAAAAAGGCGGCTTTCGGTATTAACTTTGCTAAAGTTTATAAGGTCGCCGTTATACTTTATGTTTTATTACGAACCCGGGCGGTTTTAAAGCGTTTAATTGTAATTCCGTTAGTAATAAGCATAATCGGCGATATTGTTAAATAAATCGCGGAATAATGCCACCCATTTATCGAATGCGTTAAAAGCTAATCGTAATAATGAGAAAATAAAGCGGAATAGCCCGTTAAATTCGCTATTAACTTTTTTTTTAAAGCTTTTATTAATTATACATTAATTATATCGTATAAATCGGCGAAACGGTGGAATTCGTTAATAAAATTTTCGAAAAAGCTTTTTCCTTATTTAAAGCTAGCGAAATGCCGTCGGGCCGCTTATACCGCGTTGGTTATAATATATACCAGGTTAAAAATGCGAAATAGGTCGGCGATAATATGGATTTGTTTAAGCGACGAGTTATCGTCGGTAAGCATTTTGCTTTTAACTAAGCTATACGCTTATCCCGCGAAAAATTGCCCGGCGTATAACACTTTTTTTTGTTTTTTGGGAACGTTAGTCCGTTTAGCGCAAATTTAATTTGCAATTAAGCTTTTTAAAATTCGTAAGCCTTTTATCGTGCTTTAGATAAAAGCTGTAAGGCCCGTTTAAAGCTAAAAAGGCACCCACGACGGCAGCACCGGCACAGGTGCCCCTCCCCCCTCCCTTAACGCCGGCGTACGCGCCCACTTGTCGGGTCGGCTGCGGCGGCCGCGGAGGAAATTATTGCGAGCTATAGCCGCAAATAATAACATACGGCTTTAATTTGCGCCACGCTAGCTTAATTTATTAACGCCGGCATTGCTTCCTTTTCGGCGGAAGCAATCCCCGAAGTTAACGGCTGGAAAAATTGTTTTATCGATTACGTTAAATAAGCTTTTTTCAGCTTATTTACGCCGGTTAAAAAGGAAAGAAGCTTATACGGGGCCCCGGAGCTTTCGTAACGCACGCCCCGGCTATTTACGCGTTAATAGCCCAAAAAGGCTACTAATAACCTTAACAACCCGTACAGGCTTTTTAAGGCCGTACGTTTTAAATTACCCGGGCACCCCGCTTATTAATAAGTTTTAAAGCCGATTTCCGGGTATTCGTTAAAATTTTAAAAAAACGGCAGGTTTAAGCTAACTAATAAACGGGTTTTAGCATTTGTAAAACCTTTGCCGATAGTAAAAACCTGCCGTTTACAACGGCCGACGTCCCGAAAGCGTATTAATTTTTTACCGGGTTCGTGTTAAAAGCAAAAACGGCCGATATTTAAAACTGGCTTTTGCAATACCGATCCGAATTAAACCGTTTATATAACGCCGAAATGATCGAAAAGCTCGAAATTTGGTATAATTACGTAATTTCCAGCTGTTTTACCTTTTTAACCAACGGTTTTAAATAATGCGTCCCGATATCGGATAAACTAGTTCGGGAGGAAGTAAAAGCCTAAATAAAGCATAAACCGGTAAACGTTAAGCTTTCCGAAACCGGCGTCGATTATTAAAAGCATATATCGTAAATTATATCCCTTTATACGCAAATGGCCGGGTTTAAACTTTAAAGGATTACTTTTTTCTTACGCCGCGTATAACGATACCCGCCGGTTACTTAGCACACTTTTAGCTGCCACGGTTTCCACGTGGCCCGTAATTGCGCCCGGGCCGATAAATGCTTTCGGTGCGGGAAAATAAACGACGACCGGCACGTATAACCGTGTACGGCCCTCCCTCGCAATGCGCGAACTGCTCGGGCTCGTACTTTGCTAACCACCCGAACTGCCTTATAAAGCCCGTACGAGTAAACGAAATGCTAAAACATTTAACTTATAAAAAAAAGGGGCTGTTAAAAGGTTAAGCGCACAAGCGTACCGGACGGCGGTAAAAGCGGCGGAAACCGCCGTTGCTACCGCCACCGCCGCTACCGCTGCTTCCTTCCTCGAATTTACCAATTTTTAGCATTGCGCTATTAATGCACACTGCCAAATTGCATACAAATCCTTAACACCCGCCAATTAGCGACTTAACACTAATAACCACGCCTGTTAACGGCGTTGGCGACGGCAACATGCCGTTGCTAACAGCCCCCCTTCGGCCAATAAGGTGGCGCGCGCCCTCCTCGTCGGCCTAACGGCCCGGAGGAACGCGTCGCTGCCACCCGGGCCCTTCCGCGCGCTAGCGCACCCGACCACGCCGTTCCCGTTGCGAAATTAGCAATACCCAATAAGGCCCGATTAGGGCCAGGAAGGCTCCCACGACGGCAGCACCGGCACAAGTGCCCCTCCCCCCCTTTTTTAACGCCGGCGTACGCGCTTACTTATCGGGTTAACCGCGGCGGCCGCGGAGGAAATTATTGCGAGTTATAACCGCAAATAATAACAAACGGCCCTAATTTGCGCCACGTTAGCCCGATTTATCGACGCCGGTATTGCCTCCTTTTGGCGGAAGCAATCCCCAAAGCTAACGGCTGGAAAAATTACTTTATTAATTACGCTAAATAAGCTTTTTTCAGCTTATTTACGCCGGCCGAAAAGGAAAAAAGCTTATACGGGGCTTTAAAGCCCCCGCAACGCGCGCTTTCGGCCATTTACGCATCGGTGGCCCGAAAGGGCCACTAATAACTTTAACAACCCGCATAAGCTTTTCGAAGCCGTACGCTTTAAACCCGGGCACCCCGCTTACTAACAGGCTTTAAAACTAACTTCCGGGTATTCGCTAAAATCCCGAAAAAACGGCAGGCTTAGGCTAATTAACAAACGGGTTTTAGCATTCGCAAAACCCTTACTAATAGCAAAAATTTGCCGTTTACGACAGCCGATGTCCCGGAAGCGTACCGATTTTTTACCGGGTTCGTGTTAAAAGCAAAACGGCTAATATTTAAAGCCGGTTTTTGCAGCACCGATTCGAATTAAGCCGTTTATATAACGCCGAAAGGATTAAAAAGCCCGAAATTTAATACAATTACGTAATTTCCGGCTGCTTTACCTTTTTAACTAACGGTTTTAAACAATGCGTTTCGGTATCGGATAAATTGGTTCGAAAGGAAATGGAAGTTTAAACAAAGCATAAACCGGTAAACGTTAAGCTTTTCGGGGCCGGCGTCGACTATTAAAAGCGTATATCGTGAATTATATCCCTTTATACGCAAATAGCCGGGTTTAAGCTTTAAAAGATCACTTTTTTTTCACGCCGCGTATAACGACACCCGCCGGTTACCCAGCATACCCCTGGCTGCCACGGCTTTTACGTGGCCCGCAATTGCGCCCGGGCCGATAGGTGCTTTCGGTGCGGGAAAATAAACGACGACCGGCACGTACAACCGTGTACGGCCCCCCCGCAATGCGCGAACTGCTCGGGCCCGTACCTAGCCGACCACCCGAACTGCCTTATAAAGCTTGTACGGGTAAACGGAATGCTAAAGCATTTAACTCGTGGGGAAAAAAGCGCGGTTAGGAAATTAGGCGCACAAGCGTACCGGGCGGCGGTAAAAAAGGTGGAAGCCGCCGCTGCCGCCGCCACCGCCGCGGCCGCTGCCGCTACCGCTAACGCTTTTCCTACAACCGCGGTTATTACGGACAATTCCGTTGTAACCGCTACCGCTAATGCTAATCCCGCGGCCGGTACCGGCAACGCCGCTGCTTTCGTTACCCCCGCCGCCGCCGCCGTTCTTGCCGCTGCTACCACCGCCGACGCTGCCGAAAAAAGCCCGGCAAGCCCGCCGGCCTCGAAAAGCGTGGCCCGTACGGCAAACAGGGAAAAGCACTTTGCCAAAAGATTTAAGGTTAATTTTAACAACTAATACGAAGTACTGGCGGATATAAAACTAAACCTCCCCGAGCTCGAAAAGGCTATCGAAATAACCGGAAACCCCTTGGAAAAAACCGACGGTACCGCCGGCCAATAACTTTAAAGCTAAAGCCTTTTATATATTAACGCCGCTTTTACGTATGCCAGCAGCTAACCGGATATAACAAACGCATAGCAATAAGGCCCGGCGCCCGGGGCTTCGCCTTAAACGCCGTGTTTTAACCGCCGTTTAAACGAACGTTTAACGTAGCTGGGAAGCGGGGGTTACTTTACTTTAATTATTTTAAAGCTAAAATATCGACGTAATGCTAATGCAAAAGCCTTTTAGCGCGTGGAAAAAAAAGCTTATGCTTTACACCCACCCGTCGTACGAGCTATTTATTCCGGTAAATAGCTGGCACGATTACTAAACTAAGCTTCGGGTAATAACTTACGTACGAAAGGACCCGGGGTTTCGGCTTGTAGCGAACCGGCCGGCAAGTAGCACTCGGGATATCTTTTAGCTTACCGTCGCCGGGTGCACCTTCGTTAACGTATATAAGCTTTTAAAAACCTTTCGAAACCTTCGTTAAACCTTTTACTACGTTAGCGCTTAACGGCAAAATGCATTATAGCTGGGGATTTTAACGCAGGGTTTTCGGCGTGGGATCCGGTTAAAGGTAATAGGAATAGGGGCTAAGATATAACCTAATAAGCTAATACTTATAACCTTTTTTTACTTACCGACCTAGGCTAACCTACGTATAATGATAAAAGCGTTTTGGATTTTACCTTTTTTAACGCTCTTTTGGCAATAGCGGAAATCGACCTTTCGTTAGCAACCGATTCGGACCACCGCTCGATACGGATCGAGGTTTTTAAACTTAATAACTCCGTTTCGAGCTGCCGGCGTGTTACGCTACTAAACGATAAACTACCGTTTTTTCGCAAACGCGGTAGTAATAAGGGCCGGCAATTTGCCGGCAATTTATAAATCCATGCACGGCGGATTATTTAAATAAAGCGGCCAAAGCATTAATAAACCTGCTAAAAAATGCGTTAATAGCTTTCGGCTAAAAGCTTAAAGCTAAAAAAAAAGGCTAACCCTGGTAAAACGAAAAGTACGCCAACGCACAACGGGACTTTGCAAAAGCTATGGCAAATGGGGGGCTTTTTACGGCCGAAGCCCGTGTTTTAAAAGCAACGATCCGAGCGGCTAAAAAACAGCATTGGGCTAGCGTGCTAAAAGAAGTGGATTTTTTAACAGCGTTATACCAAGCCGTAAAATGGCACAAACTTACACCGGCTATACGGCTCCCCCTGTTAAATATTAACGGGGAGGTGATAATAGCTCCAAGGGATAAAGCGAAAGCATTAAGCCGCAAAATCCTCCGTAAGTTTACGGCGGAAAACGACTTATAAAAGGACCCGTTATAGCAAAAAGCCCCCCAAATAACCGTACAATTTCCGTAGGACCCCCACGTCCCCCTGGAGGAATGCCGGAAATTTACCGTTAGTACGGCAAATACGGCCCCGGGCGTCGATTTTTTAACGGTTAAACTGCTTATAACGGCATGGCCGGCAATAGGGGAATACGTTAAAGCCCTTTTCGAAGCTTGCTTTAAAGCCGGGCACCACCCGGGCCCTTTCCGCATAACGAAAGTGGTTATGCTAAAAAAAACCGAATAAATCGAATATAACGAACCCAAAATCCTACCGCCCGATAGCCCTACTTCCGTGTTTAAAAAAGGGGTTGGAACGTTTAATAACCTCGCGAATAGCCTCCTCGCGTTATAACACGGGCTAATAGCCCCGCAATACGCCGGGGCTACCCGAAAAAGGCCGCCATCGATTTAACGGCGTGCGTAGCCCACGAGGTAAAACGAGCCTTTTATAAGCATAAATCCGCCGCCCTCGTTATTATAAATGTATAAAGGGCTTTTAACGCCGTACTTCGCCGGAAGCTTTTTCGGAAACTTTTAAAGCAAGGTTAAAATTTAACGTTAATACGATAAGTATTATCTTTTGCAAAAAATAGGTGGTTAAAGTGCGTTTAAAAAACGCCACGGCACCCCTTTTTTCTCCGGACTGCGAGCTACCCTAAGGTTACCGGCGTTACCGGTCCTATTTATGCTTTATATGGCTAAAATCCTACTTAAAGCAAAAGCGGTTAAGTACGAATACGCGGACGATATAGGCATTTGCGTAACGGGTAGCACCCCGAAAAAGTGCTCCCGTAAAGCAAAAGCTACGATTACGGAAATCCTACGTTGGGGCAGGGCTAATAAAGTTGCTTTCGACCCGGGGAAATGCGAACTTATGCATTTTTCTAAAACGGAAAAACCCTACAACCCCAGCGGTTATAACGGAAAGCTTTACCACATAATAAGCTATAAGAGCTTTACGGTGGTTAAAAGTCCTTTTCGACCAACGGTTTAATTTTAAAACCCACGTCGATAATAAGGCTGCAAAAGCCCAAAGCGTTGCCAACCACCTCCGAAGGCTTACGAACTCGATAAGGGGGATACCGGCACATTCGGTACATAAAGCCGTTACGACGGTTATAATCCCCACGGCTTTATACGAGGCCGAGGTATAATATAAGGGCAAAACCAAACACACCCGTATAAACCAGCATAATAGCAATATATCCGCCAAAGCCATTTAATCGAACGGGTAAATAAAGCTTTAACCGCGTTTTTCCGGGCAGTGGTTCCGGCTTGGAAAACCGCACCGATAAACGCCTTGCATTACGAATCCGGCATCCCAAACGCCCAAGCGCTTTTAAAACAAACCCGCTTCCGTTTCGCGGCCCGTATAAATACGGTTCCGGAAAATCACCCCCTAACCGCAGCGGCTAAGCCGGCTTTTAACGCCCGAGGGCCTAAAGCAAGCTTACCCGGCAAGCTTACAACCTTTTTGCAAAGGACGGCCGGACTTCTTCCGGCTTGCACCCGCCCGGCTTACCTTCCGTATAAATATACGGGGCTTACGGTGGCTATACAAAAAAAGCCCGCAGCCGTAAAAGCTTTTATAACGTAGCTTCGCACGCTTCCACTTACCGACGTTATAATATATAACGAGGGTCCAAAGCAAAAAACGGGGCAGTTGGATACGGCTGGGTAATATACCAAGCCGGCCAACGCAAACTTTCCGGGCACGGCCGGTTAGCGCACCCGGCGGAAGTATTTAACGGCGAAGCGGAGGGGCCCGAATGGGCCTTCGTAAAGCCGTTTGGAGCTTCCGCAATTGCACTTTCCACTTGTGCCTCGATAACATTTCGGCGGCCAACGGCTGTTTAAACACGGCTTTTAATAGTTTATAAAGGGCTTTTAAAAAAATCCATTGCTTTATAGATAAACACCAGGTATACGTACGCTGGTCCCCGGGTTATATGGGAATCCCCGAAAACGAAAAGGCAAACGCCGAAGCAAATTGGGATCGGCCTTGCCAATACCCCAACATTTTAAACCAACGGTGGCCGGAGTAAAGCTTTAGCCCGGAAAACAGCCCGGGACGCCCGGAACGCATAGTTTAAAAACAACTTTCCGGATCGGTATAAGGCTATAAGCTTCCCGCCGGTACCATAACACACGCCCGAAGCGTTGCAATTGCACCGAAGGGTATTGCAACGGCTAATAGCCGCACGCACCGGCCACGGGGATTTCGACTAGTACCACCGAAAGTTTTAGCACGAAAACGATAACCCGTGCCGCTGCGGAAAAAACAAATCCCTTTCCCACCTTGTATTTTGCAAGTTGGCTAAAACGGCAAAAAACAAATGGCCTATAGCGGACCCTCCCCCGGCTTTCGATAGGCCCGGATATTGAAACGGCTTTTCCAAAAGCCCTCCCTTTTTGCTTCGTTCGTTAAAGCCATTAACTATTACACTATCGCCGGACGATAACAACAAAGCCTAAAAAGGCCTATACTTAACCTTTTCCTTTGTACTATTAGGATTAACAATAGGCTCGTTAATCCCCCGCACTTTAGGCCGGGCCTAAGGGAGGTTTCGAAAACCCCCTCCCCCGCCCAAACCCGGCTTTACCCCTTTTCCGGCATACCCGCCGGCTAACAGCATTATTACCACCCGCAGCGCTTTACAACGCCCCGGCGTATTTTTACGCCTTATTGTCGATTGCCCGCTCGCTAACAAGGAGCGCCGGAATGCGGCCCGACCCCCGTGTGCCTTCGGGTTTAATTTGTTAGCCGCTTTAATAGCAGCATATAGCCTAATGTTAAGCTTAGGTAGCGCTAGCACGTTATATGCCCCTTGGGAGGCAGGGACTGGTAAATCCCGATTTACTAACGTTAAATATACTTTCTCTTTTTCTCTTTCTCTTTTTCTCTCTTTCTCTCGCTTCGTATGTCGCCTTTGGCGGTAGGGAAGCAATACCGGCGTTAATAGATTTGGCCAAAGTGGCGCAAATTAAAGCCGTTTGCTAATGTTTGCGGCTATAGCTCGCAATGATCTCGTCCGCGGCCGCTGCGGCGGACCCCACGAGCGGGCGCGTAAACCGGGGTTGTAAAAGGTGGGGGTGGGAAAGGCTGGGGGGGAGGGGGGGGAAGGGGCACCTGTGCCGGCGCTGCCGTCGTAAGTGTTTTCCTGGCCCTGTTCGGGCCTTGTTAGGTATTGCGAGTTCCGCAACGGAAACGGCGTGGTCGGAAGCGCTAACGCGCGAAGAAGCCCGGGCGGCAGCGACGCGTTCCTCCGGGCCGTCGGCCCGACGAAAAGGGCGCGCGCCACCCTATTGGCTAAAGGGGGGGCTAATAGCAACGGCATATCGCCATCGCCAGCGCCGTAGGCGGGCGTGGTTATTGGTGTTGGATCGCTAATTTGGCGGGTGTTAAGGATTTGTATGTAATTTGGCAATGTGCACTAATAGCACTATGTTAAGAAATGGTGGGTATAAAGAAGAATAACGTGGTAATTCGAGGTTTTAAATAGGAAGCACTTTTAAAAAACCCAAACGCATTCGTTAAAAGTTTAAACGCCGAAAACCGAAACGCAAAAATTAAGTCCATATACGTGTGGCCGGCCCGGACCTTTTACGGATATGCTATGGTACTAGCCCGTATCGGATTGGCAACGGTAGCGGACTAAGCATGCGAATGAAAACTCGTAATAAAAGCAGTAATCCATAACTGCGAGCCATTTACACTAAACGCTAAAACGAACTAATGTTACAACTGCTTCGAATGGGGATACCGTTAAAAGTTTTGCATTAAACCGAGCCGGTGCCCGCATTGCAAAGGATTAAAACATTAAAAAGGAAAATGTAATAGGCTGGGCTAATAGGTGGTGGCCAATAGGAGCCAAAGTGATGTTATTTTGCAAAATAAAAAGAAATAAAAAGGAGGAAAGCTAACTTAATCCCGGAAGTTGTCCCTAGTTATATATACATAAAAACGGTTTAAAAGTAACCCCTAAACCCTTTACCCGTGCCCTTAGCACGGAACCATAACATAGCTTTTTCCTTCGGGTATAAAAAACGTCCTGGATTATTGTTTTTAATTAGCGGGTGCCTTTCCGGGTGCGCGGTAACTAACCGTAGTTCCCATATCGCAGGCTATTGGTTCCGGCTTACTTAACTGGCTGTTTTGTTAGTCGCTGCCGCGTTGGAAGGCTATCGGTTTTGCCTGTTTTGGCTGGCTGCCTAATGGTAACTACCGCGTCGAAAAGTTATCCGTCCTGCCTTATTTGGCTGGCTATTTACTAGTTACCGTCGTTATAACGGGTTATTAATCTCGCCTCGCTTAATTAACCGTTTGCTAATCGCCGTCGTTTCGAAGGGCTGTTAATCCCGCTTTGTTTAGCTGGCTATTTGCTGGTTGCTGCCGTTTTAGCTGGGTGTTTCTCGTAGGTTGGGGTGCGTTTGCCGTTTTTGTCGAATTATCGTAGCCCCGGGTTATGTTTGGTTTTTTTTCCTCGCGCTTTTTACGGGCTTCCATTTCGGCTTCGCGTTTTTTTAAAAGAAGTTTCCCATTTCGCGCCTTTTTTTTTCTTTTATTTATACGATACCGTATCCCATTTTCGGCCGTAATATTCTTAAGTTTCGATAACCCGCGCTCGTTTTTTTTTTACTTTACGCCCGTTTTTTAATCGTTGCGATTTTAACTTTTTTATTTTCCTAAACCGCTTTTCTTTCGTTTTTGCTCGTTTTCGGTTTTACTTTGTCGTTATTATAGCTATTATTACTTTTGGTTTCGGTGGTGGTAATCCTTCGGGTTGCCAATTTGGCGGGCTGGACCTTTTTAACACGGTAGGTTTATTTCGCTCCCGTTATATTACCGTTATTAACCCGCTTTTGTTTTAGCACCGCTATATATAAAAAAAACCCTAATCGCTATCGCGTGGCCGATACGAACGAAATCCTTGGAAATTCGAATAATAAAAGGTACGCGGCTCCCTTTTATATCGAATTCGAATGCGATAATTGCTTATTAAAAGCTAAAACCACGGGTTAAACGGCTTATGGTAAGCACCGCTTTAATTAAGTTTGTAATAGGTGCCGTCGCGGCAAAAGTAAGGTTTGCGTTATTTCGAATAAAGCTTATGCTTTATCGCCAAATTTGCGCCGCGCTCGTTACGACCTGCTTGCGCTTACCGAAAGCGACGCGTATTATTAATATAAAGGAGTTACTTTCGGCAAAGGCAAACGCTTCGTTTTAACCCGGGAATTCCTTTTTACCTATTAGCATTAGCAACGCGAGCTAAAAAACCAAACTAACCAAGCTTAAATTTAACAATAAGTTTAGTAAACCTCGGCCCCGGGTTAGGACTTTGCCTTACCGACCTCGTTCGGAACTCCCTTTCGTCGCGAATTTAATAATTAGCAAATTTAAAATTACTTCGTTCGTAATTTCCAATTTATCCATATAAATTACGCTTTCGGCTTTCGCTTTCGTAATGCGCGTTTCGGAATTAACTTTAAATTAGCGTGCTAATAAAGCGGCCGCGCGTTGTTAAAAGCGCAAATAAACCGACTACTTTTTTGCGGTCGATTCGTTCGCCGAATTTATCCGCGATATTAATACGCGTCCCGCGCTTTTTAACCGTCGCTTTATTTTGCTAGCCGCGGCGCGCTACGCGCCTTTTGCTAACCGTGGTAACGTAATGCCCGCGTTCCGGAGCCGTGGTCGTTCGTCGTCCCTTTTGGATAACGTTTTTTAAATTCGCGATGCTCGTTCGCGCCGTAGCCATTTTGTTAATAAGCAGTTGCGTTACGAAAGTGCTATTACCGTTATTAACTTAATTTACGCCGGCGGTGCGGGTTCGGGTAACGAAAAAGGCGATTTTTACGATACTCGTCTTTTCCGCCGCTAAAAGCGTAATTTGGTTCCGCGTTATTATAATAGCGTTTAAAATTTTGCTTTTTATTTTGCCGTAGCGGGCCGGCGTGCCCCTTTTTAGTTAAAACCGGCGCGCTTTTTTCCTTTTGGTTTGCTCGGCGTTTAAACCCGCGCGCTTTCGTATTTATTAAATATTAGTACGGGTTAGCCCGCTTTCGTAAATTTTCCCGGTATTAGCGCGTTACGCTTTCGTTTTTTTATTTTCCTTATTATGTAATATAGTTTCGTTAACTTTTTAGCGGTTTTTTTTGCGCTTTTTACAGTTCCTATTACTTTCCAAATTTAGGCCGTTATTTTTTCAAACGTTTTTTTATTAGGTTTCGAATTTTTTAACGCCGCCGTTTTAGCGAAAAACTTTAACGGGTACCATTTTATTTTATCGTAACCGGTTTATTTTATTAGCGCTTATTTTTTCCCTTTGCTTTTAACGTTTTTAATAGTTAAAATCCTTTTTATTAGAAATTTTTTTTGGAATTCCTTATTTTCGGGTAATAGTATTAGTATTAAGCCGGGTTATATATTTATATTTATTTAGCTTAAAAGCGGGTCGTTTATTACACGTTATATTAACTTTATATAAAAGTTAGGATAAATGCTTTTTAATACGTCCAATGTAACGTTTAATAGGTTAAATACCGTTATTATTTCGAATTTATCCGTTATTTAATTTAGTTTTTTACTAGGTTTATTTGTTTTTATATTACAAAATAAAAGTTAAACCTTATCGCTTATTTTAAACTTTTTCGTTAAACGCCGGGATTTATTCGCGTCGGCTTTTTATTATTATTAAGTAAACGCCATTACGGCCGTGGCTATTTTTAACCCCTTTTTTAAATGTGCTAAAAATGCGGCTGCTCGTTTTTTTTCGTTTATTATTAATATTTTCGTTATATACGGGCTTTTTAGCAAAAGGTTAATATTAAACCTAAATAATAAACGGTTTAAATTAAACCTTATTATAATAAAGTTTCGGTTATTTAACGCTAATTAACACGCGTTTAAGTAAAAAGCTTAATTTTTTTGGGAAAAGATAATAAAATAGCGCAAATAATGTTGCATTTTTTAATTTGCTCGCTTTATGCCCCCGTTTGTTTATAAATAAAAAGCTATCGATAAAAGTTAATCAATGCCGATTTAAAAGCAAAGTTTTATTTAAAAATCCTTAACCTAATTTAAACTTTTATCGGAAATAATACGGTTAGGAAAACCACGAAACTTTTACTATATGTTTCGGAATCGTATTGCGCATTTTTTAGCGTTTATTATATGCATTGCTTTAAATTAAACGTATTTTAATAATTTATTTATAATAACCATTAAATATTTCGGATTTCCTTTATTTGCCGGTAATTTCGTTATAAAATTAATAAAAATGATTTTCCAATATTAATTTAATACGAGCAAAAGGCGTAAAAAGCTTTGTTTTGCTAACTTTAATGGTCGGGATTTCCGGCATACGTTATAATTGCGTACAAAGCGCGTTACATTCCGTATTATCCTTTCCTAATAGTAATTTCGGCAAAATATTTTAAACGTGTTATCCTTATTTACGTATCCCACGATTAGCGAAACGTGCACTTTTTATATTATAATAGTTATTAATAATTCCTACGCTAGTAATTATAAGCGTTTTTTATATTGCAAAGCTTTTTACGCATTAATAAAGCAATTTATAATTTGTGCTTTTATATCGGCGGCGGGAAGGAACTTTTATACGTTTGCTATTACCGCGTTAAATTTCGCTAAATAGCTATGGTTTTAACGTAACGCTTTTTTTTAAAATTTCGTAATGTTTATTTCGCGGAAAAACTATATGCCTTTTAATAAAATACCGGACTTAAAACGGACGTTTATCGCTTTCGACGTTATATTTTCCAAAATCCGTATTAAAGTTAAAATTATCGCAAAGTAAATTAGGTAAAGCATTGTCGTTTTACGGGGTTTTATCGATTCGTCCTGCTTTTTTCGCGATAAAGCGTCCGGGAAAATGGCATGCTTTTCCGGCTTATATTGCAAATTGTAATTAAATTTGGATAAGGTTTTTGCTTAACGCATTTATCGTTCGGAAACTTCCCGTAATTTGGAAAAGTATTCCAAAGCTTTATGGTTTGTTTAAATTAAAAATGGCTTTCGCACGTTACGAAGTTCTAATTTTTATGTTTTAATACAAACGATTACGGCTAGCAATTTTTTATCGTAAATGGTATAATTTCGCTAGCTGCTTTTTAATTTAGCTAAATAAAACGCGATTAGGCGTTAAATCCCATTTTTACTTAATTGGGAAAGGCAACTTTTAAATGCCGCGTTTAAACAATTTGCTTTAACTTTTATATTTAAATCGGGGTTTTATTGCGCTAATACCGGAGTTTGCATAAAAGCCAATTTAAACTTTTCGAATGCCGTATCGATTTGTTTAATCCAATTAAACGGGATTCCTTTTTTATTAGCGTTACTAATAATGCAATTAAATCGAAATATTTATCGATAAAATTTCGGTAAAAGTTAGCGAATTTTAGGAAGCTTTAAAAACCTTTAAATTTTTAAACGCTTTTTATTTTTAAATAGCGCGAACTTTTTCCGGGTTCGTTTAAATTCCTTTATTTGTTTTAATAATAAACCGAGGTATTTAACTTTTTATACCGCGAAATCGCTTTTTTCCAAATTTAAATTTAACCCGGTTTTACGCAGCTTTTAAAAAACTTTCCGGATTTTGCTTATATGGTTTTTACGCAACCCCGAGGAAAAAATTAATACGTTATTTAAATATGCCGATACGTAATCGTTTAAAATATCTCCTAATACGCCGTTAATATAGCGTTAAAAAGTAGCCGAAGCGTTTATTAACCCGAATAGGCATATTAGCCATTCGAATAAGCCGAATCGTATACGAAAAGCTGTTAAATGTTCGTTTTTTTTTACTATTCGTATTTTATAAAATGCGGCTCGAACGTTAACTTTGGTAAACCATTTCGCTTTAATTAAAAACGGAGCGTTTTTTTTATTAATAGGAATAGGTACCGATTTTACAGCGTAATCGCGTTAAATGCTTTGTAATTTACATATAAACGCTAACTACTTATCGGCTTTTTTTATTATTAGCATTAGCGTTATTACCGGTAAAAAGCTGGTTTAAATCCACTTTTTATTTATTAAGTTTGTAATTTATCGGCGCAATTCCAAAAGTTAATTTTAAAGCATATTATAAAATCGGCTTTAAGGTAACTCCGGTTTATTTTCGTTATTATTTGTTTTTAACCAAATGTAATAATTTAAATTTTTTTAATGTAAAAGCAAAACCAATGCTTTGCTTTTATTAAAAAAATCCGCGAAATCCCGCAATTTCGAAAGTAGTTTAAACGTAGCTGGTTTTTATTCCGTAGTTATTATTATCGCTTATAAAATTCGTGTTATTTCTTTAATAACGTAGCGGTAAATTCGTAGTTTTGGGCTAGGTTTTAACGCTATTTTCGGTATATTACCGCGAAAACATTACTAATTATTAATGCTAGTTATTTACCGCTTTTTAATCGGGCATGTAATTTTTAAACCACTATGCTTTATATTGCTTTTATTCGAAAAAAGCTACCCGCCGCGTTTAATTCCACGCGGTTATGCTTTATTTATAGTAATTTTAAAATAACATCCTTAAGCATTCCAGGGATAATGTAAAATAAAGCAAAGGATATTTACCCGTTTAAATCCATTTCGCATTTAGCAATTTAACTAATTGCTAACGGTATGCGTCCTAAAATTATGCCGAGCCGGCGCGGTGTTTAAAGCTGTAAACGCTTAACCTCGATCCTTACGGCGAAATTTTTACTTATCGCCGCATAACATTCGCAACCGGAATTTATTTATGCGTTTACGAATTTAACAAAATCGAGCAATGCTGGTATTAAAAATGGAGGGCTATTTATATTGCGTTTAATTTTTTTTAGCTCGTTTTTCCATTTTTTAATATGTAACTTCCCGGTTATTAATTTATTTCGTTATTGCGGCGCTTTTTTTTAACTAAAGCTCGTGTTAAAAGCTACTCGTTTCCCGTATTAATACCCGCCGTCGCTGCTTTTAATACCGTAATAGGCTTAGGGCGAATCGCGCTTTAATAGCGATACGCCCGTTTTTCGTATTTTTAACTGCTATAATTTAAACACGCTTCGGTTTTACGCCGTTAGCGGAATACTTTTTAAAAAACCTAAAGTGTTTTAAATTTACCTGCCTTTTAACTTCCGCTTTCCTTTAAACTAGTGTTTACTACGTTTACGCCCGTTATAAGTAAATCCCCCGATTTGTTTGTAATATAAAATGCGGTATAAGAAATTGGCGTTTTTTTTTTAACCTATTATTTATATCGATTATTTCCAAAATTTAAGTGATACGTTTATACGTGTTAACCATTCCGCTATATAAAAATTGTTATTTTTCGCTCGAAATTACGGCTAATCGGATTTTATTTAAATGCGCAAACGAAAGTAATTAATTTTTAATTTCGTTTGTTTATACAATGCCCCGGTCGCGGCTAATAATATTTCGAACTTCGTAATAAAAACGGCGAACGTTTAACCCGGTTCCATTTTAACCACTTTTAATTTTAACAAAATTTCGGCTTTTTTATATGGATTATTAAAAATGGTAGCGAGGTGGTTAAAAAATTGCAATAGGTCGTAAATGCTATAAGGGCCTCCGGTTTCGTAATACAAGCGTACCATTTTTTAAATGGCCGGGGTAAGGGAGGCTTAAATGTATTCGTAATAATCGCGTGCGTTATTAATAAATTCCACGTTTCGGGTTATTTTATATTCGAGTGCGTTTCGTTACGCGTCGAAGCCTTATCCGTCGCCGTCGTATAACGGGGGGTTTTTAAATGGTTTTCGTTTAAAAGACGTGATTAAAACGCTTACGAGTTTAAGCTAAGCGTTTTATGCTTCGATAATGCGGTTTTATTTATTACGTTGCTCGACGGAATACCGCGTTAACGTCGGTTTGGAATTTGGCCAGCTTTTTTTCGGACGCGGCCAAACGTGTTTATAGCTCCGCGATAATGGCTGTTAGGTTTAGCTAGTCGGGGAATATCGAGGCCGGGGTTGCGGCGTTTTCCGGCGATGGTGGGATTGGGATAGGCATGGTTATAATCCCGCGTTCGGGAAAAGATTTTGCAAAAATGTAATAGGCTGGGCTAATGGGTAGTGGCTAATAGGAGCTAAAGTGATGTTATTTTGCAAAATAAAAAAAAATAGGAAGGAGGAAAGCTAACTTAATCCCGGAAGTTATCCCTAGTTATATATGCACAAAAACGGCTTAAGGGTAACTTTAAACCTTTTACCCGTGCTTTTAACACGGAACCATAATAGAAAATACCAATGCGACGCTTACTATTAACATTAAAAAGCCATATCCAAATGCATAACCTTTTACCGAGGATGCGAAATAGCATAACGCGTTATAAAAAAAGCAAAAGAAGCATACTAAAACCGACCGAGGAGGTTTATGCTAAAAAGCGCAGCTTATAAACTAATAAAAACGTTACCTTTCCCTTTTTTTAAGCCCGTTAACCCTTTAGAACCGGAAAGCTAACGAGCTTTAATAAAAACGAAGAGTAATTTAAACTCGGATAATAACTTACCGACCCGAACTTTAAAACGCCGACTAGTCGGCAAACCTCGTAAAGATTTACAGTTACCTAAAAGCCGAACCGACATACGGCCGCCTCTTTTACTTATAACACATTTCGCTCCTAAAACGAGCTCCCCGCTAGTTAAACCCCTCGTTACGGTAAACGAGCAAATACGCGAAAAAGCCGAAAGGATAACGGCCCCGATAAACCCCCCTCCCCCCGCCCTCCCCCTTTTTCCAAACCGCTACCGATAATAAATAGCATTAGTTTGTAAAACGTATTAAAAGGCCTAAAAAACCGTATAATAATTTCGATACTGTATTAAAACATAAGAAAAGGAAGCGGAAAAAGAGATATCCCGCTTTTTAGCAGGAAAAAATATAACATAATAGTTATATAAAAGCCGGAGCTGGACCGATATAAAAACTTAAAAAGGCTAGCAAAGTGCAAATATAAAGTGGTTTACCACCAAACCGATAACCGTTTAAACGCAGCATTATACGTTTATTAACGGCTAAACCCCGCATCGTAAAAAAGCTAAAGCGGATACGATTGGGCAATAGTAATATTGCAAACCTTATTAGGAAAAATCGATATTTACTCGATATATTCGCCGGATTTAAAAGCATTAAGAAAGTGGCACACGCTATTAACAAAAATTAAAACGTAACCGTTATAATACCACGCCGTGCTTATAAAGGATTTTAATATGCACTACCCTATATAAAACGTTTATAATAAACGAAACGAAAAAACAAACGTATTATTATTGCTAGCGCACTGGTGGAAATTCGAATTTATAATACTTTACAAAAAGGTAACGAAAAAAATTCGGCAAACGAAAAAGCATAATCGATTATATATAAATATTTAACGCGTTAGCCGTAAAATATAAAGGTAAAAACGACAAAATAAAGGGATCGGATTACCACTTTTAAATGATTTTAATTAATACCAAAGCGAAGCCGTTTCGGCAAAAAACCGCCGAAAAATAGGTGTGGAAAAAAGTAAACATTAATATAAAAAACGACCAAAAAAAGCATTGCAACTAGCTATATAACATATCGAAATTAAAAATATAAAAATACCGGAAAATATTAACAATTAAATAAACGCATTAATAAACTAGCTAACCCTAATCGCTAACGAGTTAATACCGAAAAGAAAAACATTAACCAATTTTAAACTAACACCGTATTGGAACCTAAAATTTACTAAATTCGCTAAAAAAACGAGGAAGTGCCGGTGTGTATACACGAGGTTAAAAACATAAAATAACTATAACGAATTAAAAATAACAAACAAAGCTTTTATAAAGGAAAAAAAGAAAGCGGTTAACGCGCATTGGAAAAAGTTTATTAAAAGGTATTAAAAAAAAAAAAGGAAGCCACTTTTTGGAACGTAAAACGGTAAGCGAAATTACGCAATTATAAAAAACGAAATCCAACTAAACTACCGGACTTACAACGACCAGGAAACGGCAATTAAAAACTAGCTAACACACACGCAAACAAAGCAATAGCTTTAACGGCCAAGTTTTACCCCAGCTTAGAAACGGATTTAACCGATATTACAAATACCACGTTTAATAACGACACGTTCCACTACGCGTTTTTAATAAAACATATGGTAAACCCGGAAAACGGCGACGTATTAAAGGCTTTAAAAAAAACGCAAAACTGGAAAGCCCCGAAAGCGAACAATTTACTAAACGAACTTTAAAAAGCATGCGGCGAACCTTATTAGAAAACTATATCCAAAATAGCTAACGCTAATTTTAGCCTCGAATATTTTCCGAAGCGCTTTCGAAACGCACTTACAATAGTGCTGTTAAGCTAGGTAAAAATATAAAAAATAAAAAAATAACGGAAAAATGGAAACCGATCGCACTTTTTTCGTCCATTTCCAAAATTATAAAAGCTATAATAGGAAAACGGATTGTTAGCGAAACGAAAAAAAGGGATTTTTACCGGAAAAACAAATGGGCAATAAAAAAAAACGCAATACCGAACTCGCTATTAAATAAATAATAACATAATAATAACAGCGTAAAACCACGGCGCTATAACCTCGCTATTGCAATTTAACCTATTAAAAGCATTTAATAATATTAACTTTATTAAATTGCTTAATATAATACGAAAGTAAAAATTTCCACCAAAAATAATTAAATGGATTAAAAGCTAACTTATAAATAAAACGGCCCGGCTTCGGTTCGACGAAAACACGTTAACACTAATACCAGTAATTGCAAAAATCCCGCAAAAATTACTATTATTATTTATATTATTTATTTTTTATATCGCGTTATTATATAAAAGCTGGAAAAAATCCCAAAAATAACGGTAATCGGTTTCGCCGACGATATTAACTTTTTAATAATAAGGGGCATTATAACGAAAACGGTACGAATATTAAAAAAAGCTTAAAACGTATGTTAAACGTAAGCAAAAATAACAAAAATAACATTTAACGTATTAAAAACCGAGCTATTGCATTTTATTAAAACCTCGAATTAAACCCGGGTTTATACCAAAGCTACCTACGTATAACCATCGCTAGCGGCGAAATTCCTTAAAATTTAGCTAAATTATAAATTAAACTTTAAAATTTATATTAAATAAGCGAAAAATAAATAGGCAAAATAATAACTAACGATAATACAACTCGCAACGGTAACGTAAAAAAGCAATTTCGCTAAAACGAAATAATTATACGTAATAATATGCAAAAGCGCGATGGTATATAAAACCGCAGCATATTACCTTTTAACCGAACTATAAAGGCGGCCTCGAAACGCAGTTAAAAAATTAGCGAAAAAATGGCGAGCATATTTTAAAATAATAGCCGGAGCATATAAAACGACGTTATTAGCCTATTTAAAAATAAAAACCTACGTATTACCTTTAAATTTGTATTTAAACGAAAAGGTAATTAATATAAAAAATAAATAACTGGAAATTGGAATAACATAACGGATTAACAAAACGATAACGAAAATAACGGGCCGATTTAAAAGGTTAAAATACCGGGAACGAAGCAAAAAATTATACTTTTCAAACGGTTAAACTAAAAAGGGATAAACGAAACTTTAAACCCGATTTAAAATAACCCCGAAACCGAAACGCAAATTAATTCCCCGCGAAAACGAAAAAAAGTTTAAATATAAACACGCGAAACGTTAAAACCTTAACGTAATAATAAAATGGAAGTTAAAAGTTGCTAGCTTAACGAAAGCGGTAAAAAAAAAGCAAACCGGTATAAAACCGCGTGCTTAACGAATAACCCTTTATTTATAAAAAAATGGTTAAATATTGCGAAAAAATGCCAAAAGCAAATAACTTAGTAGCAATTAAAATTAAAACGAAAAAGTTAGGTTTAAATGCTTTCCTATTTAGCAAAAACGTGCTTAACGCGGTAACGCCGCTATACGAGTGCGGTAACGGATAAAAGGAAATAACATAACACGTATTAACCTAATACACCCGTTAAAACAAATAGCGGATAACACCGGGATAGCATAAGCGAATAGCCAAAAAGCATATTTTAAACTGTAAAAATAAAAAATATATTATTTAAAAAAACAGCACATATAATGTTTAAAACTCGAAAACTAATAAATTTTAAAACAGCGAAGAAGGTGGAAAAAAAAACGCGTAAAAAAAGGAAAAAAAAACGTTATTAAGCCGGAAAAAACCGAACTATAAATAATTATAAAACGTTAAACGAAAATACCTTACTAAAAAACGAAAGGAAAAAAAATGGATTAACGTTAATACTTTACATACGAGCCGTAATTAAAAAAAAACCGATTAAACTAATTATTTTCATTTTTACCTATTCCTTTAATATTTCGTTAATAAAATCCTTCCGATATTTAGTTAAAATCCGACCGAAAGTAAAATTAAAAAAATTTTGTATAAAAAATATTTAACAAATATAAAAAGGTTAGCAAACCGAAAGAAAATAACGATATAAAAAGAATATCGATAAACTCGTATTTTAACTCGTTTTAAAGCTAACATTTCTATTCGAATACGGTTAAACGAGTTTTACGTATCGATAATTTTAAAAGCTTAACCTAATATAACTTACTTTAAAAGCATTATATTGCCGGAAAAAAAAACAACGAAACCCGAATTATTAAATGCAATTATAATAGCAAAAGCGCTTTTTAAACTGGAGAAAAACAAACGCGAAAACTTAGCATTAAAAAAACGTCGAATCGCTTTCCAATATTTTTTGCAAATCGAACGTAACCGGCGATAGCGTGCTTTAAAATGGTATAACGAAATTAAAAAAAAAGGATTAGTAATAAAACATATAACACCGAAATAAACCGTTATAAATTTTAGCGGTATAAGCGATTTCCGTTAAAATATTTTCCAAATTAGCAATAGCTTTAAAAAAAAATAAATATAACGCTAATAAGCACGAAAAACGTTATAAACTTAATTTTTTAATATTAACGGGAAACTATTAAAACGAAACGGATAAGTTAGCAATAAAAAAAAGGAATTAAAAAAGGAAAAAAAATAACAAATTTAAACGTAAATACCGCGTAAAAAAACGCATCCCATATAAGTTAAAACGCGAAAAGCTAAAATTAAAAGTTAGCATAACCGAAACCGAGTAAAAAAAAGCGAAGCAAATAAAAAACATATAAGCTTTGTAATAGCATTTCCGGATAACGCCGGTACTATTAATACCGTTAGCGAAACGCTAAATGCAATTAACACAAATTTTGCAAATAGGCCTAAAAACTTAGCAAAACGGGATAAAAAAACGATACGGGAAATATATATTATTAAATCGTAAAAAATGTAACCCGGAAAAATAACGATCGCCGATTTATATTCCTTTTAGTAATATAAACGGTAAAGCTAAAAAAAAAAAAGATTAGTAAAAAACAGGAAACGAAGCGGTGTAAAACCGCATTTACAGTTTTAACGCGGGGGTTTAAAGCAACGCCGGCTTCGGAATCGCCGTTATCGTTAAAGCTAAAAATGGGTGCTCGTCGCGATCGCCACGAGGAAAAGCAAACGCAAAGCCGCCACCACCACCGCTGCCGCCGTAAACGCCGCGCGTATTACCGCGAGGAAAATAGGGAGTTTTATTTTTAAAAGCTATATTATAGGAAAATAAAAACCGGAAAAAAAACGAAGCGCGGGAGGGCAAGCGAAAAAAAGGTAAGAAAATGCTTAAAAGTTAAAAGCAAAAATGAGAGGAAAAAATCGAAAGCCGGGATAAAAAGATTAAAAAAAAGTGAAAAAAGAAAAGCAAAACCTTTAAAAATAAAAAGGAAAAAACGGTGGAAACCCGCAAACGGAAGGAAATAAAAAAAGGCACAACCGGAAGGCTTACCGGAGCGCCATTTCCAAAAGCGAATAACACAATTACGTCGAATTACCCGATGTTAACCATAACCTTTAATGGAGGTGCGCGATAACAAGCACCCGAAGTGATTAGTGATTGTTACTTTTGCTACTCTATTGGATCGCCGGCTAAGGCGCGCGCAGGCCAAAATACCAAGGCCAGTGCATAAGCCTAAAGCTGTAAGGCACCAGTTGCCACCCATGTAACTCCAAGCCACTTTTAACACCCCCCCGTAAGCCATGCAACGGCCTTAAATTACGAGCCCGCATTTACGTAATAACCTTCCAAGTTCGTAGTGTTTCCCTGGTTTTCCTGTAAGCCGTTTATTGCGGCATTTGTTGCATTCCCAGCTGAATAACAAACCTCGCCTATCTTTCCGCCGTTAGGCCTTTCGTAAAACCGTCCGCCTTTATGTTGGCCGTGTTAACGAGTTTAAAGGTGAAAAGTTAACGCTTTATAGCATTAATTACCCATTTATAGCGGAGGTTAATTATGCGGGTGCGGGCTAATTCCAACGGGTTTAGCACCGTCGTTTAAGCGTTAGCGCTATCCGTATGTATTACGAAAGTTTCTCGCTAAAGGTATCCAGTTTCCTTTAAAATGCCTTTAATCCAAAGCAAGGCCCGGCCCGTTAGCAGGAGGTTAACGAACTCCGTTTTCGTCGTCGACGTCGTTATAAAAGTCTGCTTTTTTAATTGCTAGTAAATAGGACCACCCGTTAGCATAACGATTACGCCGTTTGTAAATGCCCTCGTACGAAAGCAGTTAGCGAAAGAAGCGTTTTCGTAAACCTTTAGGCCCATCGCTTCGGCATTATAAATAGGCCCACTAAAAGTAAGCGCGAGCCTTTTAGTGCTATTAATGTAACGTTAAAAGTGCTTTAACAGTGCCAAATGTTCGTTACCGGGATTAGCGTTAACCTTTTGCAACCTTTTTATGGTATACGTGATATTAGGGCGAGTAATGCTAGCGAGGTAGCCAATACTCGCTATTTCCGATTAGTAGCGCAAAACCTCTTCGTACGGGAAAAGGTCCCAAATGATCGGCATTATAAAGCTAAAAGGCCAAAGCGTTTTCACTGCTTTAAAGTTTTCCCGTTTGTATTTAGTAATGATTTTATTAATATAATCGCGTTAGTAAAGGCTTATAATCCTCCGCTGGCGATCTTTTATAACTTGCATACCGAGGAACGTTTTTGCGTTACTTAAACGGTTATTTTAAACCGGCTACTTATTTCGGTAACGGTGGTTTTAATTTCCGTAACCGTACAAGCGGCAATTTAAAAATCGTTTACGTAAAGCAATAGCATAGCGCCCGTTTTTTTGCGGTAAAGGCAAACGTTTTAGTAAATCGGCTTAAAGCTAAATGCTTTAAGCTCCGGAATAATCGTTCGATACCATTATAAAGCGATTTGCGAAAGCCGTAAAGTGCTTTTTTTAAACGGCAATAGTAGCTTTTTTGCTTAACCGAAATGCTTTAAAATTGCTGTACGTATACCATAACGTTATTAAGCATAATGGCGTTAAAATAGGCAGTTACAAAGTCGAACTGGCGGCATTTAAAATCGTTAACGGCTATAAGCATAAAACACCCTCGTAAACGTTGCATAAGCGATTGCGCGTACGTTGCAGCTTTATCCTCGCCCGAAATATCGTTGTAATTGCCGCAAACGACTTAACGCGTTTTAATTTTTTTAAAAGCACCGTTAGGCGTTAGTTTAAGCACGTATACCATTTGCCCGGTAATGCTTTAGCGCTCGGGGGCAATTTTTTTAGCATTTACGTGCCTTTTTCGAATAACGTGTTAATTTGCTTTTACATTACTGGTTTGTAATATCGCCCGTACTTGGCCTCGTGCTTTACCGCGTTATAATAATAGGCCGGAATATACGGCGTTCCCCGCGCCGTAGCGACGCCGAAAAGCGCGAGGTTGGGGATTTTAAAGCCGCTAATCTTTCGGGGCAAAACGATATCGTTATTCGGGTACGTAACGTTAACAAGTGCAAAACCCGTTTTTCGGGCAGTTTTTTCGGCAGCCTTAATATTTGTATTAAGGCTATAAAAGCTTTCGTCGTTTCCGGCGCTTTTAGGGTTACCCGGATCTTTTTCCGCCACTTTTTTAATATTTTTAAGCCGAAGCGAGCCGTTATAAATGCCTCCGCGGGCTTCCTCTTTTTGCAGGTTTTTTAATGTTAAAACTTCGTAATGCTTAGGGCCGTTAAGCGTTTTTTTTAGCTGCCGGTTACTCGGCGGGGGCGGCGGCCGCTTTTTGCAGGTCCTTTTTTTAAGCGTTGCGAGCACCGTAACCGTTTCGTTACCGAGCTCGGGAGTTCCTTCGGGTATTAGTATGCCCGGCCCGGCGGGTTTTTTAAGCTTTTTGCTTTGCAGCGGCAAGCTCCTCGTTTTCCGCTCCGGTCCCCCGGTATCCTCTGCAAGCGATAAATCGTTTTTACTTTCGAAGCGGCAGTATCGCCAATTGCACCGGTATTACCATCGTTATTATCGGTGGAATTAGTAATTGGGCCAGTATTATAAACCCAAATACCTATTGTAAAGTAAAGGTTTTTAACAACGGCTTTGTTAACCTCGTTAGTGGTAATCGCCTTTTTAACAAAGTTATAAAGCGACTTCCGGCGTTTACCAACGCCCTCGTTAATCCGTGCGTCACGGCAACGGAAAACCTTGTCGGTCCGTCCGGCTTAACTAGCAAAATCTTGTTATAAAGGCCTTCCAGCTTATAAGCCGGCCTTTCGTTGCTTTAGGGGCCATTTTATCAGTTTTAGCTTGTTTGCCGTTTTTAATTAACACTTAGGTAACCGCGCCCCAAATGCGAAAGGTACGAATTAGTGGTTAGTAATACTCCTCGTTAAGGCCGATTGCTTTTGCCCACGCCTCGTGCGGGCTTTCCTTGCCATTAAAGCTGTATTTGGGGTATAATTTTAGCACTTTTCGCTGTTTGCAAAGCATATACCCAGTACTTTTTTATGCAAGCCGTTAGCGTTAATCCCGGTGCGAGCCGCGTTAAGTATAGTACGGTTAGCACGCTTAACAATGCTGTTCATTTCCGAGCATCGCGCCGGGCTAATTTCGCAAGCTTTGCTTCGAGTAATGCAATAGGCTTTTAGCTTTTCCGGGTTAAACTCCGTGTTACCGTTCGTATAAATTGCTTATATTTTAATATTTAATTGGAGTTTAATATAGTTAATTTAATTATAAACCTTTGTAAAAATCTCCGTGCTGGCTTTGCTAATTGCAAAAATCACCCAGTTAAAAGTAATTGCCTTATTAATAATATAAATAGCGTAATTGTATCCGCTATATAAAATAAGCGAAATGGTTAGTATATTTATGTAAATACGGTTTAAAAAGCGGGTAATGCGGTGGAAATAACGATTGCCGATAATTTAAATCGTTTTGCTTTTTAAACAACCGTTACAGGTATGCTTTAATGCTTTAAAATAGCTAATTTTAATGCTTGCAGCGCGGCAAACCGTTATTACCGCCTTTTTATTAGCATGCATTAAGCGCCGATGCATTATCACGTAAAGCACCGGGCGCCTTATTATAATCGGTAAATTAACTTCCGTCGGTCGGTTTTTTCGTTAAGTGCGTTGCCTAAAGCTATAAAGCCCGAAAGCGCGCTTGCGGGCACGTTAACGTTAGCAATTAGTACGTTATTATTAATTTGGTAGCTGCTTAACCATTTGTCGTTAAGCATTACGAAATGATCGGTTTAATCGTTTTTTAAACTTGCTTTGCGCATCCTGCTAAGGCTAAAAAGGTTAAAAAGGGATTTAAGCGTAAAAATTGCTTATAAGGTAATTATAATAACGCCCGCTTTATTACGCCAATGCATTTCGACGGTGCCTTTTTTAACGGAAACTTAGGCGCCGCTATTAGCCGTGGTAGCGTTATAAAGAACCTCGCGCTTTTTTAACGAGGTAAACCACTTACGATCGTTAAAGTGATGTTTAAACAAGCCGGAGTTAATTATTACGGCGTTACGGGCATTATTAATATTGCTTAAAGCGGTAATTGGCCATATTGTATTGGCTGGCACTGCTTCGATTAACCGGTATACTACCAGTATGGTTGGTAGCCTTCGGGTTGGCTGTAGCCTCGTTAGCTGCCTTATTGTTTCGTTAAAAGCGCCGCTCCGGATATTTAGCTTTCCAAGCCTCCTTAAGCTTAGGGTGCAAAAGCTAGCAGTTATCGTCGCCGCTTTTGTAATGCTTACCGCACTTATCGTGGTGGGAAGCACGCGAAACGATAGTGCAACCCTTTTTATTACAGGGTTTCGGCTTTTTCCTCGGCTTTTAAAGTCCTTTCGGCTTTTTATTAGTATTAGCTATGGCTTTTAACTTCGAGGCCTTTATAACCGCCGTGTTTTCGAGCACTTTTAAAAATAAAGTTAGCGGGAGTGCGGCGCTCGCCTTTACAACTCCTTAAAGCTATAACCACCGCAAAAAGGTAGGTAGCGCTAAGCCCGTTAACGAAGCTCTTTATAACATCCGATTTGAAATGGTAATGTTAGCCTAATCCAAAGCCTGTTTTATTTGTAGCCAGCGGTCCGTATACTTTTTAACATTACCGTCGAACTTTTCTACCGAAATTGTATAATGTTCGTTAATTAAGGCGTCGAAACGGCTGTTAGCGGTAACTTTAATAATGCTAATTACCTTATTTTAAAAAGCTTTTTAGGTTTTAATCCTCGTCGTTTTTAAGGCGGTCCCAGCCGGCCTTTTCCAAATCCGTGGTTACCTTTTCGATACTATTACGAATGCAGTACCATGTTAATGTCCTCCTAAAAGCCTATAACTATACAGCTTCGTTATTTTCCGCTTTAACCGGTTTGGCCGGAAAGTTAGCAAATATAAAGGAAATGTTGCGAAAAGCGGTTAAATGCACCCGGATAGTGCGCTTTTATATTTCCAAGTTAAAAGCCCTAGCAAGTCCGGGATTTTTACTGCGATTCGCGGTATTCCGCCATCTCGGCGGCTTTATTGGCTCTTTTTAACGCGTATAAAAGCGTTAAATTGCAAAGGAAATGGTGCTTTTAAACGCTAAAAGTGTTATTATTATTGCTTTATTATGGTTGCTGATCGGCGCTGAACGCGGCCTTGTTAATTATCGTTTAACGGTTTTTTAACTGCTGCGCTTCGCCCGTAATCCACGGCGGGAGAACGCAAATAACGGGAAATAACTCGTGCACCGTTAATCTTTCCTAATTAGGCAAAGATATTATTAACGGTAGCGCGAGGGCTTATAACTTAATGGAGGTGCGCGATAACAGGCACCCGAAGTAATTGGTGATTGTTACTTTTGCTACTTTACTAGATCGCCGGCTAAGGCGCGCGCAGGCCAAAATACCAAGGCTAGTGCATAAGCTTAAAGCTGTGGGGCACCAGTTGCCACCCACGTAACTTTAGGCCACCTTTAACAACCTTCGAACCTTACGGAGCAGCCACGTGATTAGGCATTAAAGCGGGACCGGGAAACCTCGAACGCGGATAACCAAACCACCGCAACCAACCGAACTAATACCACTATTACCGATATTATTACAAAAAAAAAATTTAACACCGGGGCGTTATTTAAACGTAATATGCATTTTTTACAGTTTTTTTTGCGTATTTTCTTATTGTTACTATTAATTATAAAAACGTTTCCGCGATGGAACTTTTAAAAGCAATCGCAAAAATTAAGCAAACAGCACCACTATTTAATATAGCAAAAACCGTATACGAAAAGCAAATATAGCTTTTACTTTTAAACCACCGAGCCGGATGCGAACCGCACCCGGAAACGAGTTTAAAAGTTTTTACATGTATATATAAAACAGCAAAAACACCGAGGTTTTTACAAATATAACGGCAGTATAACTAATAAATATAAACGATTGGATTTTAAAATTAAAATTAAATTAAAAACGTAATTTAAATACGAAAAGTTGTACTAATTTAGCTTTTAATAATAAGAAATGGTAAAAAAGCAATTAAAAAAACCCAAAAAGGGATATATTTATGTTTTTAATTTTTTAATAAATATAGGATTTTATAAAAGAAAATAAAACGCGACGGAGCGATTATACATCGATTACCGGCCGTTAAATAAAGCTACGATTAAAAATCCGTACTTTTTGCTTTTTAGTAATAAATTGCGAAATAAGCCCGGTAAAACTTAATATTTATAGCTTTAAATTTACGAAAAGCTTATAATATTAATACGAATTAAAAAACAGCTAAAAATGGCTTATAGTTTTTAAAATAAAATTTAAATGCTATAAATTTTTAATAATAACCTTCGGGTTTATTAACGCATTAACTACGTTTTAAAAAATAATTAACTATTTATTGCGCGAATATTTCGATATTTTTATTTTCGTTTATTTAAACGATATTTTAATTTTTTCGAAAACGATAAAAAGGTATAAACAGCACGAATAAAGGTATTTTAAAATCTATTTAACGCAAAATTTTTTGTTAAACTAAAAAGTGCGAATAGCATTCGCAAAAAGTTGCTTTTTTAAAGTTTATAATTATATTTAAATAATTTATATAAATTTTAAAAAGTAAAAAAAATTAAAAAATAACTTATATTTAAAAACGTTACGGAACGTACGAAGGTTTTTAGGATTTTTAAACTTTTATAAACGGTTTATCCGTGGTTATAACAAAATCGTTATATTATTTACGAATTTTACTAAAAAATAACTACCAATTTTATTAAAAAAAGCAAAAATAAAAAGCTTTTAAGCAATTACGGAACGCCGTGTTAAAAAAAACCAATGTTAGCATTTTTAAACCCAAAAAACATTTTAAAGTTAAAACCAACGCGTTAAATTACGCGATCGGCGGTTAATTTAATTAGCGAAACGATTAAAAACGGTTACACCTTTGCGCGTTTTTTTCGCAAAAATTAAATGGATTTAAATTAAACTATTAAATCCACGATAAAAAGATTTTAACAATCGTTTTAGCATTTAAAAAATAACGGTTATACTTTTACCAAGCTAAATATTAAATTATAATATATATAAATTATAAAAACTTAACACATTTTACAATTAGTAAAAACTTAAACAAATAATAAGTTTATTAAAATAAATTTTTGGAAAATTATAACATTCGGATCGAATACCAAAAAGGGTCGAAAAATAGCCGGGCGGATATTTTAAACTAACGATTTAACTATTAAGTTTTAATATTTAAAAATATAAAAGTAATCCTAACGGAAAAACTAAACGGATTTTTGGTTTTAAAATAAAAAATATTTGTTAAAACGGTTTAATAAAAAAAAGTTTAAACATTAAAAAACTTTAACAAATTTATAACCAGTTAGCATACGGTTATTAAAACGTAACCAAAACGTAAAATCGGTTATAATAACATTATGGGTTTGTAAAAACTCGAGCCGAAATATAAAACGTAATAAAAAATTGCGAAAGCTGCGTTAAAAACAAAGCTAGCAGGTATAAGCTTTATAAGCTTATATAACCGCTACTAGCGTTTAATAAAATATAGTAAAAAATTACTATGGATTTTTTACTAAACTATTTAAATTAAAAAAGCTTTTAACAAAGGTTTAATACGATAATATATTATAATAAATAAGCTTATTAAATATACCTTATTTTTACTATATAAAAAAAGCAGCAACGTTATAAAGCTAGCGTATATTGTTATTAAATACGTAATAGTAAAATACCGCATGCTAAACTGCTTAATTACGGATAAAAATAAACTATTTATAAGCAAGTTTTAAATAAAGTTTACGAATAAGCTAAAAGTAAAGCACTTTTTATTAATAACTTACCACTTTTAAATAAACGGATAAACGAAGCAAACGAATTAAACTATAAAGTAATATTTACGTTATTACGTTAATTATAAATAAAACGATTAAATATAACTATTTTTTATAATTTAGTTTATTTATAACAGTTTAGTTTATAAAAGTATAAAAATTACACCATTTTATACAAACTACGGGTTTACGCTTATAACGTATACAAAACCTAAAACAGGAAAATATGCTTTAATAGCGGAAATGCAAATTACGAAACTAATTAAATTGTATAAACATTTTTAAATAAAGCTAAAAAAAAACTACGGTACCGCATAACTATTTAAGCAAATAAAAAAAATTAAAAAATTAATCTTTAAAAAAAGGGATAGCGTTTATTTTTTTCGACGAAATATTAAAATAAAACGACTAAACGATAAGTTAAACTATAAAAAACTAAACCCTTTTAAAGTGGTAAAAAAAAGTTTCGAACGTAAATTACAAATTTCGATTATTACTAATTATAAAATCCCACCCGGTTTTTTATATTTCCTTATTTAAACTAGCGTTACCGGGTTTTAAAAACGACGAATTAATAGAAATTAACCCGAAATAAAAGTATAAAATTAAAAAGTTTTAAATTATAAACCGAAAAGCAAACCTAAAAAGTACCTAATTAAATGGAAAAAATACAGGCACGAAAAAAAAACGTAGGAAAATGGAACTAATTTTACGAACTATTAAAAAGCTTTAATAAAAAACCGGTAAAAATGCTTATAAAAAGGTTAGCAAAAGGAAAAAGTTTTAAAAAAAAGTCCGATATGGTTAAACTTTTTTTTTAAACGGTTGTACTGGGATTCGAACCTAAAACCTTGGCAAAAAAACTAAAGCCATACTTAATGTGCTATAAAACTTAAAAAGTTATTAAAAGGCGTCGCAATTTACTTTAGTTAAAAAAAGTAAACAAGTTTAAGTTAGTATTAACTTTAAACGCTTGCCAATCGAGGGAAACGGTAAAAGCTATAAAAGGTTCGAATTGCGAAGCAGCTTAGCGAGCCTCCCGGTCGGCCTTTTCCCGCTCGATACGTTTCAATTCCTTTACCGAGTTAATATTACGGCGCATCGCGCGCATTATTTTTTCTAACCATAACCGTTTTTATTTTTAAAAACGAAAAGCCTTTTCCTCCGCTTTTTTTAGTTCGGCTTTAAGCTTAAAATGTTATATAATAATATTTCGGAGCTTTGCAAACGAAAGCTTTAAAATGTCGCATTTTAAACGGTTAATTTAAAAGCATTTCACGTATTAAAACGACTTTTAAAAAAAAGCTTTACATTTTTTACGCTTTAAAACCTCGTAGTAGTAAAACTAAAAAGCATTTCGGAAAAGTAAAAAAGGATAATCGCTAAAAGCTTTTTATAACTAACGGTTTTTTCACGAAAAGGCGTTTCCGTACTCGACCAAATATGCTATTAAAATAAAATAAAAATGGAAAATGGTAAAAGAAAAAAGTACTTATTACTAATAAAAAGCGGGGCGATAAAACGTGGTTTAAAAAGGAAACTTAATGTTATAACTAATATGCAAGCCTTAAAACGGTAAAACGGGAAGGGGTTTTAAATGGTGCTTTTGCCCTACGTTAAAAGCACGTAAAATTACGTGGTTAAAGCTAGGATTTGTAAATTTATAGCAAAGTAATAAATTTAAACGGGATTTGTAAATTTATAGCAAAGTAATAAATCCGAGCGGGATTTGAAAATTTGTAATAAAGTTATAAATTTAAAAAATTATAAGGCAAAAATAAACAAATATATAAAGGGATAAGTTTCCTATTATTTTAAGTAGTTTTAATTAAAGCTTCGGCATTAATTAATTTAAGTTAGCTGTTAAGCATTCCCTAAAGCAAGCAATTAAATTGTACTTTTAAGTTACGTGTTTTTTGTTTATTAGCACTAGCGATACTATCCTTTCCACCCCCGAAGTGCCCTACTTTAAAAGCAAACCCCTAATTGTAACAGTTTATAGCGGACGAAATCGCTAAAAGCTAAACTAAAATAAAGCAATTTATTGCAAAATTAGTATTTTTTTAAAGCATTTATCGCAATTAAAGCGTACGAGTTCCCGTTTTTAAATTTTACGAAAAGGAAAACGGTAAATTTAAAACGTTTTTTATTAAATGCAAAAGCTATTTTAAGTTTTACAAACAGTCGTTCGTAAGCGAAAAGCTAAAAGTTACGTACGTTATTACTAAATTAAACGGTAAAGTAAAAAAGTGGTTTTAATTAACCTAAAGCGATCATTTTAAAAGATATAAAAAAAAGCTAAAAAGCTATTAGGATTATTTTCGCTAATTTCGAAACTTTTAAAAAAAAGTTAAAAAAGTGTTCGGGATAATTAATAAAACCCGAATCGCCGAAAAAAACCTATTAACTTTTAAATAGCGAGGATTTATAAACAAATACGCAGTAAATTTTTAACGAATTAGCATTAAACTCGGTTAAAACGATACTACGTTAATACTGCACTTTTATAACAAATTGCGTAAAAACGCAAAAGATAAATTCGCGAAATAAAATCGCCCTAAATTTTTTACAAATTACGTTAAAAACGCAATTCGCATAAGCGATAAATTATACAAACGATAATAAAAAAGGATATGGTTTTAAAAATGCGGTATAAAATAATAAAACTAATTAAAAAAAAAGCTAAATAATAACCTATTACGGTTTGCGAAACGCATTTAAACTTTATAAATTTTAAAACGAAAGCCGCTTATTAGTAGTAAACGTAGCAAAAAAAGCAAAATAAAACCCGAAAAACGGGAAATGTTTTAAATACGGCTAAACCGGCCATATTAAAGCAAATTGCTTTTAACGAGATAATAACCGCTAAATAGCTAACTTTTAACGAACGCAAAATAATTTAATACAAAAAAATTATACCCCGGGTTAGCGTTTAATTAAACGTGCTATTATAATAAGCTATATGCCGTATATTAATTCGATAATAAGGTTATTAAATGGTACTTTTAAAAATTATAAAATATCGCTATGTTTAGGGTTATAAAAGTCGCGTATAATAGCGAGGGAAAATAATGCGTTATTTTTAGGCGTTCGGATTTAAAGGAAAAAAACGACGCCGTTTTTTGTAAAACTTAAAAAAAAGCAGCCTTAATAAGCGATTTGGAAAAAAAAACCTAAAAAAGCTTTTAAGCTAAAATACCTTTTTTTAAAAGTCGAAAAACTCCGATACTAACGCGGAAATAAATTAAAACAATTAAAATTTTAACACGACCAACTTTTAAAAACAAGCAAAAAACCCGAACGGCGTAGCTTTTATATTTATAATTCACGAAAAGGTGAAAAACTGGAAAGATTAACGTGCTTTTACGCTTTTTAAAGTTTTAAAATTCTTTTTTAAAACGCTAAGGTTTTAAAACATTATAGTAGCCCCGTTATATTACGCCACCCCGGCAAACGGAAATAACGGCTTGCTTTTATCGTGGTTCGTAAACAATTAAGTAATTAAATATGCAAATAGCAAATTTAAAAATATATATTATTAAAAGGTGCACTTTTAAAACAACCTTAGTATTAACTAAACGCATTTTAAGCATTTATACTGTTCGTAGCAATTATGCCAGTACCGGTTTTTGGGGTAAAAAAGCTTTCGGGTTTATATATCCTAAAAGCTGTTTGTCTTTTTAAAAACAAAAAAAGGCTCGTCGTACAAGCCTCGCCCGGTATATATATCCCATGCCGGAAGCCGCGGGGTGCGATCGTACAAGGCAAATCCCGAAGTCGGGATTTAACCTGGAACTTGCACAACCTCCGTGCATGACGGCATAACTGGTGATTTCCGTACCGGAGCCTCCGTGCCAGGGAGACGTTGTTTCCCGTTACGGTGCCCCGAGTCGTGGATTTACCGCTTTCGTAAATCGCCCCGTGCGACCTTCGGCTGCCCATTTAACATATACCTTTTTTAGGCAAAATGCATTTACGAAAAATGCAAATTTTATTTTAAACTTAAATTAAAATAGGACTTTTTCCTATAAAAATTTAGGTACGAATTTAATATTAAGCTACGGTTAGCATTTTAATTGCTACGTTAAAAACCGATTAATGTTAACAAATTCGCTATAATTTTTAAACCTAACGGAAATGCCTGATATTATATGTTATAAACACATTCGATTAGAGAAAATGCGAAACTAAAAAATGTAAAATTATATGGCATAAAAGGCGAAATCTTAGCATTAAAAGATTATATAAGCGTATATCCCGTTTAACCTGGAAAAAAAATAAACGTACGGTATTTTTTTTTTTGTATTAAAAAATTAAAAAAACCACTTAAGCAAAACGAACGAAATAAAAAAGGGAAATTAATAAAAACCTTCGCGATAATAAAATTAAATTAACCGTATAACTTATTAACGTTTCAAATAAAATATTAAAGAAAAAAGGTTAAAGTAATAATCGATTGCAAAGCATAAAGTAATTACGTATCGCTATAAGCGATTAAATGGTATAAATCCTTATAAACGGAAATATTAACCGTATTAACTAAAAACGGTTAAAAAATATACTTATCGCTTATAATAAAAGATAAATCGACCGAAAAATACACTTAATAACATTACGCACCCGAAATGAGGAAAATGTTATTATTATATTAAATACACTAAATATAAAAAAGGAAATATTATTTCCGAAATCCCTTAGTTTAAGAAAAATAACTTACGAATAAATTAAATTACTAGTTAAATTTAATAAAGGAAATTACAAATAATTAAAACGGTTTAATAATTACAAACTTTAAACCGTAAGCATAAAAAATAACGAAAGGAAAATATAATTATAAAAGGATTTAGCAATTTATTTTTACATTTAATATTAATAAATATACGGTTATTTTAAATGGAAAGCGATTAAAACGACCAAATTAAAATTAAAAAACGGCTCGCGAATGTTTTAAAAAAAATACTATAAATACGAAAGATTATTTAGGAAAAACCTAAAAACGGTGCTTTTCGAATATAAACCGCTCGATTTTAAAATTAAATTTAAATTAAGCACGTAGTTTAAATATTAAAAGCTATATTAATTTAGCTTTTAATAATAAAAAGTCTTAAAAAATTAAGTAAAAAAAACTTATAAAAGGAATATATTAAACCGTTTAACTTTTTAATAGCATACGGAATTTTATAAAGGAAAAAAACGGGACGAAGCGAATATGCGTTAATTACCGCTTACTAAATAAGGTTACAATTAAAAATCGGTATTTTTTACTTTTTATTAACGAATTACGAAATAAACTCGGTAAAGCTTAATATTTTACGGCTTTAAATTTACGGAAAAGCTTATAACTTAATACGAAGTAAAAAAGGTTAAAAGTGGTTAACAGTTTTTAAAATAAAGTTTAAATATTATAAATTTTTAATAGTAACCTTTGGTTTTATTAACGCATTAATTACGTTTTAAAAAATTATTAACCATATATTACGAAAGTATTTTAACGTTTTCGTCCTCGCGTATTTGGATAATATTTTAATTCTTTTGAAAACGATGGAAAAATATAAATAACACGTATATATAATGCTTTAAAAGCTACTTAACGCAAAGCTTTTTATTAAACTAAAAAAATGCGAGCAGCATATATAAAAAGTCGCTTTTTTAAAATTTATAATTATATTGGGATAAATTTATACAAATTTTAAAAACGTCGAAAAAGTTAAAAGGTGGCTTATATTTAAAAACGTTATAAAAGTACGAAAGCTTTAAGTTTTTTAAACTTTTACAAACAATTTATCTATAGTTATAATAAAATCGCTATATTATTTACGAATTTTATTAAAAACAACTATTAATTTATTAAACAAGGTAAAAATAAAAGGTATTTAAACAATTACAAAACGCCGTAATAAAAAATTAATGCTAGCATTTTTAAACTTAAAAAACCCTTTTAAAATCGAAATTAACACGTTGGATTACGTAATTAGCGGGTAATTCGAATAGCGAAACGATTAAAAACAGTTATACCCGTGCGCGTATTTTTCGCAAACGTTAAATAAATTTAAATTAAATTACCAAATCCATAATAAGGAACTTTTAGCAATTATTTAAGCATTTAAAAAGTAGCGACCGCATTTTTACAAAGCTAACCATTAAGTTATAATATATATAAATTACAAAAACTTTACACGTTTTACTATTAGTAAAAACTTAAATAAACGACAAATTCGTTAAAGCGAGTTTTTATAAAATTACGATATTGAATTAAATATTAAAAAGGGTTAAAAAACGGCCAGGCAAATACATTAAACCAATAACCGAACCATTAGGTCGTAATGCTTAAAAAAATACGAATAATTTTAACGAAAAAACTAAACGGATTTTTAATTCTAATATAAAAAATACTTGCTAAAACGGTTTAATAAAAAAAAGTTTAAACCTTAAAAAAATTTAACAAATTTATAACTAAAAAGCAAATAACTATTAAAGCGTAACCAAAACGTAAAAACGGTTATAACAATATTATAAATTCGTGTAAACTTAAGCTAAAATATAAAACGTAATATAAAACTGCAAAAGTTGTGTTAAAAACAAAGCTAGCAAATATAAACCATACGGATTTTTGCAACCTTTGCTAGCATTTAACGAGGCATAGTAAAAAGTTATTATAAATTTCGTTATTAAATTTCCCCAATTTAAAAAACCAATAATTAAAGTTAAATACGATAATATATTAAGAAAAATGGATAAGTTTAATACATACGCTTTATTTTTACCATATAAAAAAGTAGTAACGTTATAAAGCTAGCGTATATTTTTATTAAATATGTAATAACGGATACGGCACATTAAACCGTTTAATTACGGATAAAAATAAGCTATTTATAAGCAAGTTTTAAAAAAAGCTTATAAATAAGCTAAAAGTAAAACATTTTTTTATAACTTACCACTTTTAAATAAATAAATAAACGAAACGAACAAATTAAACCACGGAATAATATTTACGTTATTACGTTAATTACAAATAAAATAGCTAGGTATAACTATTTTTATAGCTTAATTCGCTTATAACAGTTTAATTTATAAAAGCATAAAAATTATACCGTTTTATGCGAATTACGGGTTTACGCTTACGGCGTATAAAAAACCTAAAGTAAAAAAGCATATTTTAATAGCGGAAATACAAATAACGAAATTTACCAAACTGTATAAACACTTTTAAATAAAGTTAAAAAAGTTACAATATTATATAATTATTAAATAAATAAATAAAAATTGAAAACTAACTTTTAAAAACGGTAATAGATTTTATTTTTTTAACGCAATATTAAAACAAAACGACTAAACGATAAGCTAAATTACAAAAAATTAAAACCTTTTAAAGTGTTAAAAAAAGCTTCGGATATAAATTACGAATTTCGATTATTACTAACTATAAAGTTCCACACCGTTTTTTACGTTTTTTATTTAAATTAACACCACTTAATTTAAAATCGAACGAATTAATAAAGGTTAAGCTAAAAAACAAGTACGAAATTAAACGAATTTTAAATTATAAACTAAAAAATAAACTTAAAAAGTACTTAATTAAATGGAAAAAGTACGGCTACGAAAAAAACACGTGGGAAAAAAACTAACTTTAGGAATTGCTAAAACACTTTATAAAAATATTAATAAAAGCATTTATAAAAAGGTTAAAAAAGCTAAAACTATACTTATTATGTTATAAAGTTTAAAAAAGTTATTAAAAAGTTACAATTTACCAAAGTTAAAAAGGGTAAACAGGTTTAAGTTAAGGTTAACCTTAAACGCTTACCAATTAAAAAAACGGCAAAAGCTACAAATAGCTTAAATTACAAAGTGGTTTAATAAACCTCTTAGTCGGCTTTTTCCCGCTTAATACGTTCCAATTTTTTACGGAGTTAATATTATAACTTTAATACACGGTATCCTAATATTTTTTTCGTAATAATATAAGTTTTCGTGCGGGGTTTATTAAAGTTAATTAATATCCTGCAAAGGTTAATTTTATTATTATTATAATTTGCAAACACTATTATATAATAGTTTTAGTTTTCGCAATGGCTAAATAGGACTACATTTAATCGCATTTACGCGATTTATACATCCCTATATAAGCTGCGATATATTTAAATGTAATTTGCATATCGTTAAAATATTACCTTTTATTATCGCGTTAATGTTTTACGCGAAATAATATTTATTTAACTTAATCGCGACACGCGCATTAATTTTAACGTGGACCTTCCCGTTTATATTCGCGTTTTTATTATGTCGATAATATTTTTCTCCTTTTATAAAAAGCGATGTGTTTTTTGCTTAAAGTTGCAGGACTTCCTTTTTTTAAATGTATTTACGATTCCGTTACCGGCGAGCTTTTTAATATCGTCGCTTTTACTTTAATCTTCTTATACGGCATAATCCGCTTTACAGCCCGTCGTTTTTAATACCGCTATTAGTACTATTAAGTGCTGCTTACATTTTATTTATCCCGATTGTTCGACCCGTCGCATATAGCCTTTTCGCCCACTTTTTATTCGCCATTTACAAAAGCAGCAGCTTTTTTAACATTTACGGCATTTGTTAAATCATTTAGCGTTTTTTCCTTTACTATTGGCACGATGGTTTTTAAAACTCAAAAAGGCTATAAGCGGCATTTCGGCCGCCGCCGAAGCTTTTACCGCTTTGCGGCACAAATTAAATAGCGACCGAGGTTAAAAAGCACGTTCGGGGGTATTTTATAAAGAACGATTCGACATTTACAGTTTTGCAAATTTTATACGGGGTTTAATAATAATAACTTTATGCTTTTAGCTATTAAATTGTATCGTGGTTTCGATAAGGGTGCGAATGCGCCTTTTATTATCCTTCGTAAAGCTAAAGCAAAAATGCAGGTTTATGTTTTTCAGTTATGCAATATGCGCATTTTCGTGTATATTATTCCTTTTTCCGGCATGGATGGACCTTAACAATCGAAGCCCAGTATCAAAAAGGACGAGAATCTCCTTCATATGTACGGAAAAAATACCATCCAAAGGAAGCTTTCTCTTTACCAATTAACTATTAATATATAAATCCACCGTACTGCTGCCCGTCGCTTCAAATCGGGCTAATCCGGTTATGGGCTTTAAAAAAGAAAGTATTTCGATTCCGGCGACTTTGCGCTTTCGAAAACCAGGACACCCTCCGATATCGGCACCGTAGCTACGGGCAGCGAGCACCCCACCCGGGAGAGAGAGAGAGAGAGAGAGAGTATATTTAACGTCAGTAAATCGGGATCTACCAGTCCCTGCCTCCCAAGGGGCATATAACGTGCTAGCGCTACCTAAGCTTAACACTAGGCTATATGCTGCTATCAAGGCGGCTAACAAATTAAACCCGAAGGCACACGGGGGTCGGGCCGCATTCCGGCGCTCCTTGTTAGTGAGCGGGCAATCGACAATAGGGCGTAAAAATACGCCGGGGCGTTGTAAAGCGCTGCGGGTGGTAGTGATGCTGTTGGCCGGCGGGTATGCCGGAAAGGGGGTAAAGCCGGGTTTGGGCGGGGGAGGGGGTCTTCGGGACCTCCCCTGGGCCCGGCCTAAAGTGCGGGGGATTAACGAGCCTACTGGTAATCCTAATGGTACAAAGGAGAAGGACCCCACCCGGGAGAGAGAGAGAAAGAAAGTATATTTAACGTTAGCTAGTCGGGATCTACCAGTCCCTGCCTCCCAGGGGGCATATGACGTGCTAGCGCTACCTAAGCTTAACACGAGGCTATATGTTGCTATCGAGGCGGCTAACAAATTAAACCATAAGGCAAGCCAGCAAAAAAAAAAAAAAAAAAAAAAAGAAGGCCTACCTAAGGCACACGGTTTTTAGGCCGCATTCCGGCGCTCCTTATTAGTAAGCGGGCAATCGGCAAAAGGGCGAATAAACGCCGGGGCGCTGTAAGCGCTGCTGTTAGTGGTAGAGGAAAGCAGTCGGCCGGCAAAATGCCGGGAAAGTGCAAGGCCGGGTGTAGGCGGAGAGGATCGCAACGGTCCCCCCCTAAGCCCGGCCAAAAAAAGAAAGTTCGGGGGCTGGAGGGCCTAATTCCAACCCTGTATGCTCCTTGTATGTTTATCGCGTGTTAACGATACGCTGCGCGGTTTGCCAATCGTAGGACGATCGAAGCCGTGCACGATACGGGTGACAAACAAAACCGCTCAGGATTTTAAAAATCTTGCGCGTGCGTGCTTAAACAGGCCATGGCGTGCTTAAGTAGGCCAAACTTGCGCCGTGCGTATCGTTAGGATGCGGTCGACCGAGGAGGAGTCGCGAGGATGGTAAGGACGCGAAGTCGCGAAGATGGCGAGGACGAGGAGTCGCGAAGATGGCGGGGGACGGCGGCGGCCGGGCCGGCTATTCGTCCAATGTGTTCTAACTGCTTGCCGGCCTGCAGTCTTCTTGTGCGTTCGAGTCGTTCGGCTCGTAAGTTCGCGAGGCGAGGGCGACAAAAGTTAAAAGGCGGTCTGGCTGGTAATGCGCGGAGGTTGGAGCAATCCGATTGTCGAAGGTTTCGGCGCGCGCGAGGCGCGCCCTGGGCTGCAGGTGCAGGACCTTCCCAAGCTGGCAGTAGGCACCCCGAAACCATTGCCAGCATTTGCTGCACCTTTGGTCCAGTTGCGTTGCCGTCGTCGTTGTTGAAAGGAGACGGAGAACGCGGTTCAAAACAAAGCCAAATGGCCTGTTAAAACCTGTTGTGGTGCCCGGTTTATTTTGGTGGCCCGCAACACCAAAATGGCCGGGCTTCCCTAACGGCCACTAACAGTGGGTCCGATGGGAAGAATTTTTCGGGGGAAGGTGTCACCCCACCCGGGAGACAGTAGCACATCCCTTATTTTCGGTGCCGAGCTCCAGCAACGTTAGCGATAATGCCGGTAAGCAGCGTAGGGGTAAAAAGCAGGCCGGCGAAATACGATCTGCTAGCGGTCTCTATGAGATCGTGGTTCCCCAGACAAGCAACTCGCAAGGCAGGGCCGAGGACATTAAACAGGGAAGGAGCGTTTAAATGCTAGCCACTTTGGTAGATGAACTGGTGCTGTATGATTACCGATGACGTCTGGTCGCAAATCCTCGTGCCTGGAAAGCTAAAGAGCAACCGCTTTGCAAACATATAGCTTTAAAAGCGTGGCTTAATTTGGGAAAGTACGCAAAAAAAAGTGTTCGCGGCGCAAATACCCGCCGCTTCGTCTTAGGATTCACTTTTTGCGGGCCTTTTATAAGGTTGTAAGAGTTTAACCGACTAGGCGGAATCGCGTCCGACAAGTTCGACATTAACGAAAATGAGCTGCAGTTTATATCCACGATTTTCGGGTTTTTATAAATGAGCAAGGAGGAGTTTAGCTTCGATCCTACAATCGTTAAGGCAAAAGGCCAACGGTTTATTATAATTAACGGGACGGCCGGATAAAGCGTTTCGTTATCGACGAGCTAATAACGTGTATACCTTACATCGCTGGCCGCGCGACCATTTACTAAAAAGCATATCGGGAAGGAAATCCACAAACACAACTCGTAATTAAAAACTCGTGGTAATATGTAAAACGCGACGAAAAAAGGCACTTGTTCCAAAAGGCAACTGAAAAGGGCGTGGTTAACGTGGCCCGATATTACCGCCGCGAAACTGTTTAAATACGCGGTACAAATGACGATATTCGAAGCAACGTCCTCGGCGGACTGAACATTACAATAGCTACCAACTATCGGCCGGAGCGCTCGATGCAGCCGCCGAGTACAATCGCGTTTAGGCTTTCGCGGAAAGGCCGCAGCAGCAGCAGCACTGCTGGCAAAAAGCGATCATCCAGCCAAATTGGCGCCGCCTTCCCCCCAGCAAGCGATCTTCGGCATCCCTAACGAAGGCTAGCGGCGACGTATTATCGAACCGGGTGCACCGGCGTATCGTTTTCCGTAACTACGGAAAGCTCATTTACAAGGCAAGCTTTCAATCGGCATTTCTCGCAACGCTCGAAGGCACCATCGAAGGACATAAACCTTTGCACGAGGCCGGTTTCCTATATAGGGACATCTCGATTAACAATCTTATAATTAACGAGGCTTATGATAACCCTTTTTGGCTTTAGTTTTTAATCGACCTGGACCTTGCCGTGAGAGAGCGACGAGAGGGCTCCTCCGGAGCAAAAGGCAAAACCGGCACGCGGGCTTTCATGGCTATCGGTGCGCTTTTCGGCGAGCAACACTCCTTTATGCACGATTTCGAATCATTCTTTTGGGTCCTGTTTTGGATTTGCGTTTACTACAATGGCCTGGACAAAAGCAGAGTAGTTCCACAGTTCGAGATATGGAACTATATCGATACGGAGGAGCTGGCCAAGGTGAAACTGGGCACGGTATCTAATAATGAGGTTTTTGACAAAACCATGGCGGAGTTTTTCAGCGAATACTACCAGCCATTAATTCCTTGGGTAGGTCGGCTGCGAAGAGCGGTGTTTCCAGGTGGTAGGAAATGGAAGCGAGAAAACCAAGGACTATACTCTCGGATGATGAGTATTTGTGAGGAAGCTGTAAAGGACCTAGAGGTGTTAGCGGAGCGATAGCCTCACGGATTAGTGTAGTCCAAAGAGAGTGCGGTGCGGCCATCCTGCGGCATGACCGACCAGCTGAGGCGTCCGGGGACCGGGGACAAAAACTTCGCGAATCTATCTTGGTTTAATGTATGTATATCTCTTGCTCAGCGCCGTGGCCTGCGCCGCATTTTCAGCCCCCTTACGCGAGCCACTTTACCTTGCGCGGCGGAAGGAGATGCGTCGGCGCCGCTAATTGGCGGGACTCCCGTGCCGTACCTCTCGTCGGGGAAGCGCTTGAGCGAAGGCGGGTAGTGTCTCAGCCACCGCCTGACTGTACTTAAAAGCGAGGCACTCGTTGGGCCGGATGGGCGCCTTAAAAGCTGGCAGGATGTGTTGTGTCGCAAGCGCAACCAGACGTCAGGCAGCGGCTTGCCGCGGCCGCGGGCGACGCGAGTCGTCGCCCAGGACACGATGCTCGGGCGAGAAGGCGGTCAAGATGCCCCGGGATGCACTTTGTGGCTGACGGCGGTCGTCGAGGGGAGGGCTGAAACGTTGTCCCCGTCCGTGTCTTCGGCGTAGCCACATGTAACGGCAAAGAGCGTCTCGACTCTAGGTGGAGTAGCGCGGCGGAGGAAGCAGCGTCGGGTGCTTTAGAAGGCAGGCACCCCACTAGTTCACAGCTAGGAACATGTGCAGCCCCAATCCCTGCCCGAGTCCTGCCACCCCGTGTGCATGTAGAACTATGCAGTTGTCGGCTTATTGTTATACCGTTTTTTCCGGGGCGAAGAATCGAGTTAAAATTTCCTAGACCTACAACGCCGCCTTACGTCACATCGCCCAAAAGCGGAGCCGGCTGGGATCGAGTGGACAGAATGAGCGAGCTGGGACAGAGGGCGCGCCGCCGCCGTGACGCCTTTACCTTAAAACTTGCACCCGTCCGCGAAACGCGACGGCGCGGCGGAGCGCGTCCCACTTCTTTCGCGGGCAGCGCGCAGGGCTTGGGCCGGCCCGCATCGCGTCCGTGACCCCCACGTTCGGCCCGTCCTGGTATATTGCGAATATGTTTTTGAACACTGAGCATTATGTTAGTGGATGTGCAGCTGGATTTAATGAGGAACATTTGGGATACTGTGCTGCCACGCGCTACTCCGCCGTGTCGCGCTCCTCTTCCCAGAGGTAGAGCGCCAACATTTATTGTTCTGCATGCGGCCCGCGCGCTCGCTCTCGGCGATGCCTCGATTGTGCGCCCGGCCTTAGAAGGATACAAGTCCTCTCGGCGATGGCTTGACGGTTTCCGAAGCCTGAAAATGACCCGTTGGGCTCCTTGCGCCGCGATCACTCGAATAGCTTAAGGAGCCGCTGAGTAAGGCCATTGTTACCAGTTCGCTAGACACTAGAAGGTCGCCGGCGTCTGATTGTATCCTGTGTGGATGTCTGAGTGCTGTCAAGGCTTCGCCGAGAGCGCGGCGACTTTCCTCAACCACCCTATCATAAGGATACTGGATCTGCTTGGGGCGCAGAACTGGAAAGAAAAAAGGTTGGCAGCTGGGCCGTCAAGCACCAGCAAATTATGAGGCTGACATGTTCGTACCTTGGGCGTCAGCAGAAGAACCCGAGCCTTGCAAGGCGTTAACGACCTGGCTTGCACTCCCCACGTCGTCCGGGATACACCAGACCTGCCTCCGACAGCGCCAATGACAGCTCCTGCCACAATGACCTCAGCGACTCCTCCTCCTACAATGACCCCAACCACGAATACCCCAAAGACGCCACGGCCGACGGCTAGTCAAGCGCACAAATCGGGAACAATTATTTGACCATCATCCACAATCACGCAGGGGCGGATCGGGACAGCTGCCTGACCCGACTCCGCTTCGTCGTCCCTCGGGAAAACAAGGATCGAGCAGAAAGGGGGTGGAGGGCACGCGAGCGGTCGACGCTAGCCTTCGTTGGGGATGCCGAACAGGATCGCTTGCTGGGGGGCAGCGGGGCGCCAATTTGGCTGTATGACCGCTTCTTGCCAGCAGCGCTGCTGCTGCTGTGGCCTCTCCGCGAAGCCCCAGACGGGATTGTACTCGGCGGCGGCATCGAGCGCTCCGGCCGGTAGTTGGTAGCTGTTGTGATGTCCATCTCGAATCTTTTCCGGCCTCGGGGCGTCCACCAAGCCGACATCCAGCTTCCGCTCTCCTATTGAGCCCTGGATCGGCTTATTGGGCTGTGCCAGTGGTCTTCGTCGACGTTTTGGGGTCGGCCTATGGTCTTCTGCAAATGCGTCCAGCTTCGCGAGAATGCCGTCAAATCAGGCCAGCACGTCGCTATCTTTTGCCCCTGCCGGCCATCCGTGCCACCCTTCGCTGCCGAAGGGTGGATTGCTGCCTTCCGTGCGCTTCTTCAAGACGGCCTCGGACGCTTTATGTAGACCTGCCACGACGGCCCAGGGCAGACGTGGAAAGATATGGCGAAAGGCGCCTCCAAACGAGAGTTCATCCCTGAGCACCCGGACACCAGGGGTTATCTTCGATTCTGCCACCTGCTTTGATTATTCGTTGTTCCGCTTCGTCTCGGTATGTGATCCCGAGGAGGTTCGCATTTTCGGCGTCCCTGGTTACTGCACGGCATCACCAGGTCGTCTGTTCCTTAGTGGCCCGGATCTCGGCCTCCACCGCTGTCCGGACTGCCCCTACAGTGGCCTTGTGACTTTCGCTTGCCACTCTGGAGGTGTCAATGATGCAGTACTATATAAGGTGTCTGCATCATTGAGGGCTTGATGTCCATGGACGATATGGAGGCCACGTTTGCTGGTGAGCTATTTGGAGGTGTTCGTGCCAAACTTTGCTGCTCTGAGGTCCGACTACCGGCAAATGCAAGAGCCATCACGAGTGTTGTTGAACTACAACAATGCAAGGTACCTACGTAGTGGGCAGGATTGTTGCCGCTGACTAATTACATCGAATGGCTGCGGATGCGAGAATCACGTGATATGTCATACGCGTCGCGCAACGCATCTCTTTCTCCAGCTATGCACTTCCAAAGATTCTTTCCCACACTAAGGCAGAATCCGGCAGACATCCTCAAAACCTACTCTTCGTCAAACATCATAGATACTTGATTTAAATACTCATAACCTCTGGCTCTAGCACAGGCAGTTCTTCCTGGCCCACGATGTCGACCGTACCCGCCCACATTCTTGTCGCTATTGCAAGCGGATCGCTATTGTTCGCGATCGCATTGGCAATCACCTGCAAGTAGACTTGAGTTACCAGCAGGTATTGAGGGCATCGAGCCTTGGTTGCCGTCTCCTCCATGGCCGCATACCTAAACTGTGGTCCTCTCGTTATCGCGGGGAATACCAAAACCTCCGACTCCGTGGATATGTTATGCCGGATGATGAGGATTCTGGTTTCCTGTGGTTCACATGGACGGGCTTCCAGAGTATAGATTATAGGGAAGAAGGGGAAGATGAGCTGCAGGTATTCGCGTTGAAGGGTACGTCTATCTCACGGCTATTCCATTACGTCCGATTGAAGGGAGAGGCTAACCTCGTTTAATTCACAGGCAACCCTGCTGGACGCTATATCCGAAATCGACCACTGAATGCACATCCAGCGTCTGCGCAGACCTTCGCCTGGATGAAGCGGTGCCTTGATTACTGCAGGGAGCATCACGAGAAGTGTCGAAGGATTTGGGAATCGCGCCGTTTGTTGGACATGCCACTTCGGCTTCTTGAAGTCGGCACAGTTGACACTCCCGTTGCATATCTAAGGGTAACAAAGCCGGAGGAGATGGAAAACTATGCCATTCCAAGCTATGCTTGGGGTACCGGCGCATAGGCTCATGCCATCGATGCGATCAAAACGAACCGTGCAAATTTGCACGAAAGGCTGGAAAAGGGCATGCGGCTTTCAACATTGCCCCGAACTCTCCAAGATTTGATTATAGTGACGCAACAGCTTGGCCTGAGGTATCTTTGGATCGATGCTCTTTGTATCGTTCAGGATGACCCTGATGAATCTCGCCGAGAGCTGGGGAGAATGGGAGAGATATATCAGCGATCTGAGATCCTCCTCTCTGCAGCGATGGCTAAGCACAGTGGCCAGGGATTCCTCCAAGCTCGCAACCTCAATCAGGCCTATGGAGCTGTATATGAGCTCCCATACCGACTGAATATCGATGGAGAAGAACGAGGTTCTGTCCTTCTCTGTGAAGGATCCCTCTTTAATGTGGAAGAACCTGTCCATACGCGAATATGGACATATCAAGAGCACATACTTGCGCTGCGGACGCTGGGTTTTGGTTCGAAGCAAATTCAGTGGGAGTGCGTGGAAAATCACGCTACCGATGGGGGTTCCCTATCAATGGGAAATAGCCCTCCGTTCGTCCGAAGAGGAAAACTCAAGGCTTCGTTTGCGGCCTCGGATCTTGAGGATTACGAGCGCGACGGCATGTTTATCGACTGGGTAACTGAAGTTGAGGAATATTCCACCCGGAATTTCTCCCGCCAGTCCGACCGGCTGCCCGCCTTTGCGGTAGCTACGCGTTTGTTCTCTTACGCGGCAGGATTGCCAGTCTCGGAATGCTGTAACGGCCTGTGGAAGTCCGATGCTCATCGACAATTACTGTGGGCCAAGCCTGTGCCAGAGAATCGAGAGGAACGATGTGCACCTTCATGGTCCTGGGCAACGTTACCGGGACCGGTGATCTATCCCTGCACATTGGACTGGCAGGATTGCACGCTCAAAAACACGATCTTCACAGGGTCACGCCTCGATGTCAAGGGATTCTTCCGAAAAGCACACTGGAACGGCCGCTCAGTTAAAGAGCTTTGCAAACAGGAGCCATTCATGTTTTCCAGAGGCATATTGCCTCTCAAAATCATGTGGGACGTTGAGCTGTCGGCCCAGCCTGTCTGGCTCCTCGAAGTAGCGTCCAAATATCAGATCTCGAAAAGTCGCGGGCTTGTTCTAGCTCGAGACGCAAGAGGCGACGGAGCTTTCAACAGATGCGGTTACTTTGAACTAGATCATCTAAGGCTGGACAACCTGGACTTGGACCCAGTAGTTCGGCGACGACTATTGGAGTTACTGGATGTGCCTAATTGGATTCAGCAAGGGGACTATGGGTATATTTCCATCACATAGCACTTACTATCGGCGAAGAATCGCTTCCGAGAAAATGGACTTTTCCTACCATTTGGGTCCCCACGCAATAATGTATCGCCAAGCATGGAGCGCACGCAGCATTGGACAAGCCGAGTCTTTCGCCTATACATAATCAATAGATCTAAGGCTGTCCAAGCAACGAGCGACCAAACTACCAAGCAAATAATAGCTTACTATAGATGATAGCAAAGATAGAACAGCGAACAAGGCTTTCCCATACAGTATCTCAAATCTATCCCAAGGTGTTCTCGCCGGGCGACCAACTCTCTGTCATCACACTGTCTGTGACAAATGCGGCATTCCCCCGAGACTGGAGACAAGATGCCTTGATTGAACCAAATATAGTACAACTCCGCCCTCATTGTCGGCGATAAGCCGCTGGCGCTGCGCTTACGAGTTCGTGCCCACACAAGGCTGCATTATCAAAGGTCATCTAGGCAAAGCTCACCGCAAATTACACAGAGCGATGACGACAAGGACGCCTTTTGGCTCGCCCAGGTAGGTGCATTTTGCTACGGGCAACTTTACCCGGGCGCAGTTACCCGCTGCCTGATTAAGCAAGGCCTGTTCGACGAGGCGCTCGCCGTCCTAGGCGACCGGAACCCCACAAACTGATACCGACCGCGGGAGCGGGGGCGATGGGGCCGGGGGTTCAGCGGCAGCGGCAGCGATGCATCGCGCCCATCGCCAACCGCTTCTGCTCGTGATTCGACATATGAAGCCTGCTCGGCGGTCGGGGGAGAAGGAAGCGAATGGCCTCCACCGGCGCCAACCAGCCCGATCGGCATGTGGTTGGGAGCATGATTTCCTGATGTGCCACGTCCGCCACGTCCGCCACGTCCACCACGAGATCTATTTGTGGGCTGGCCTAGGAACGCCACTGGCCACTCTGGTGGAGTTGAATGCGTATGCAAGGCCCAGGATCAGAGCAGCTATGTTGCTAGTCAACGGATTTGGAAACTGGCATGCAACCTGATGATGCGGCATCCGGCAGGTGTAGTCGGCAAGTGGAAAGCTCATCCGAGGCCTCCTCTGTGGCGGTAGCGGTGGCGGCCGAGTCCCCGCAAAGCAGCAAGGTCTAACCAGCTGGCAGCTCTTATTCGCTCCCTGGCCAGTGAAAGGTGGCAGACTGCAGCCTTTTTTCGCCCCGGATGCATCATCCTTATATCTCCGTTTGCGCCAGAGTGCGCATTAAACCTGGTATAAAAACTAGGAGACCAGCCTCGTCAGGCAAAACTCGTACCCATATGTACTGCCTGGCATCGGGCTCATCATTAAGGGCCACTTTGGGTAACAAATCGGGCGTTCGCTACTGATGACAAGACAGGGGGACGTTAAGCGGTGTATCCGCAAATCTTTGGTGGCAGCACTTTGCACAATGATGTGACAATAACGGGGCGCTGCCAATGTATCACTCCGCGTGCCTGGCAGCCAACCATTCCAGCACACCCGGCTATCGGGAGTAGGCGGGGACCGGTATTCGTTCAGGGGATAACCCAGTCACACCCTGCACAAAGTACAATTCTGCAGTTGAGTTCAAGTGGCTCTGGGATCTACCATAACCTGTTCGCACAATGGCCGAGCGACACGAAAGAAAAAGAAAAAAAGAAAGCGTTAAACAGGAAGCTCCCCGCCGGAAGGCCCATGCCGTGCCCTCGGCACTTCCCACGTGCGCCACCACATTTGTAACACCGAAACCCCGAAACAAAAGAGAGATGGATGCCTGAAATCCCTCCGCTGTTCCAGCCGCCCCAGCTCGAGGCACTCCTCCTCTAAGCAGAGCCCCCACAGTTCACTAAAAACATCGCCATTAGTCCGTAAGGACCATCTTTCGCCTCCAATGCTCGCGCCATGGGTCGGCACTGCGGTCCTGGGCCTGCTAGTTGCTCAAATCGTGGCAGATTATAGCGGCATTGGCAGTCTGTTTTTGCAGGTGGGTGTGTCGGAAATTCGTTTGCTCGCTGTTGCCCTAGATAGCACGTACCTACGGCTGCAGGCATAGGCTCGGCGAAACTATTGATTCCATGTCGAATCGACGCACCACGATCGAGAATGAATCGGGTTTCGACCTTCGAGCCTACACCCACTGAGCTGGCCTCTTTTGATGCCCTCAAGGAGGTGCTATGCACACGTTTTCAACCCTTCCACTAAGACCCAAGACCCAGCCGCCAACTGTATTTTCAGATTGACGGAAGCTTGAGCGTGGCTTTGGCGTCGCCGCCTTCTACCTTGAAGACGGCTACACCTGGGATCGGGCTACCAAAGTCATCCCCGCTCACGCTATCGAGCCGGTCATGTTAATCTCACGCAGCCTCTCCAAGCCGGAACTGTCCTACGGGCCGTTTCCAACGCTTCAAAGCCCGGCCGCCCGTTCCGCGTTGCCGACGGACTGTTGTACAATAACAACAACGGTCAGGAACGCCTTGTCATCCCACAGCCTTTCATCGGCGAGTACCTTCATGACGTGCATGACGCCAAGCACCACTTCGAACCGTCCCCGCATGCTTGAAGCGCTCAGCAACGTGCATTTCCGTGCTGAAAAGTGGCGGGTTGAGCAGTACATCAGCAAGTGTCACGATTGTGGCATAAACCGGCAGGGCAATCAACTGCTTGTTGGCATGAGCGTGATTACGACTGACTTCGTGACGGCGCCCCCAACTGTACCCTCAGCAGGCGCCCCCTGACACTACAACGGTTTTCATGCCTGCAACGCGCTGATGACCGTCACCTGCAAGACGTCGAAGCGCACCAGGATTCTGCCCAGCTATGATGAGTACTCAGCCCGCGACTGGGCCTGTCTTTGGCCGGCACCTTCTGCTTGCAGATTGGGCTTGCCCTAAGGCTATCGACGGTCAACCCGAAAGGAAGAACTAGAGCGTTGAGTTGGCAATTCGGCACCACGCACAGCAGGGCAACAACGAAGCTAACGTCATCGAACATTCTAGCATCAACAGCACAGATATAAATGCAGAGTACCCCCTTGGGCCCTGCTAAGGCAAAGAGATATTGAGATAACTAGTTATATAAATTAAGCGTGGACGAGAGACACGAGCTAGATGAGAAGGTTGCTATCTGGCGAGACCGCCATGAGGGCGATACGTCCCGACGAGTTCCCAATAGCCAGCGTCGATTGCATCACTGCCGACTCTCCCGGTCGGTACGCCGGCGGCAGCCACAGCACCCTGTGCAAGCCCCAGGTAACCCATACGCTGCCGCTTAGTCCAATGCCCTTCCGATCGACGCGCAGCGGGAGACCGGGTACAGCGACTGCCGGCTGCGCTGGCGGCGCTCTTGCCGTCGTCGTCAATGTCGGGCTCCTTCGCACGGAAAACGGACTCTAGCATTTCGCCGAATTTCCGCTGCTGCATCAGGGCTAAAGAATGTGTTAGCTCAAAATACCAAACCAAGGCAAGGGACAAATTCACCTTGTGGAAAACGCTCTTGCCCACAAATGTCTCGGCATGTTTTTAAGGCTTCCGTTAGGCCCTTAAGGTAACATTTGACTCGATCGCGGTTAAATATCAAAATTTTACGTAAAAAATAGCCGACAAACTCTCTACGCTGCTCTTCGCTTTCGTACTTCGATGCCTCTCGCAACGACTTAAATATCGAGCTCACATATCCCTTAACACATCCGCCTTTTATAGGCGATTTTCTATTAAACCCAAAAACGTATTCGACCTTACACTCGGGCTTTGTAAAACCGCAAAAGCTGTAACTATAAAGCCACCTATCCGTAAGTCGCAAATTTGGCCGAGCTTTAAAACGAAATTGTAAAACAACTGCTCTAGGGTGTTAAGTTCTAATCCGTAATGCAAATCGCTTTTCTTTTCACTGGTATTTTTGTACGCTTTGTTCAAAGCGAGGAAAAGAATTATAAGCGCGTAAAGCCGCCGGTTCGGCTTAAAAGCAACCGGTTCGTTCGTTATGGGACTTCCTATGTACCATAAGCTGCGTTAGCCGCCCAAAAGGGACCGAATAAAAAACTTTAGGCAAGGAGGAAATGCGTTGGGATGTTTTACCGTTTGGCTCCATATTTCTGCTGGAAAAAACGTAACGAAGGATGCCAATTTACAAACTTTTTGCGATATCGGAAATCGATGGTATTTAAATACCAATAAGCTCCAGGGATGTTTCCCAGGTTATCAAAACTTCCGAGCTGTTTAAGGTAAAGCGGGCAAACCAAAGCAAAGCAATGTTTAAAGGTTTAAAAAACCATCCCCTTAAGCACCATCCAGCGTTAATAAAAATGCTTCCGCTATATCCAGCCTATTTTTAAGCCAATTCTGCTTTAACCTATCGCCATAGTTGCCTGCATAGGTCGACTGACTTGAAAATTCTTACCGGCCAAACCCGATGCCCGGACCGCTTACATGCCTATGCAAAAGATGTGGGTAAGCAGTGCTGGATCGATCGTTGCGTCAACCCCCCAGCCGCCAGTAAGTGTGCCCATCGACGAAATCAGATTGGACATGGTCAGTTCTGAATAAGAGGCGACCCATTCTTCAAAGGAACTGACCTCGGCAAGGGTAGATTAGCCAGCTGAACCTGTTTATACCCAACAGGACTCTTCTGAACCTCTTGGCCGACTTCACACCGACGTTATGTCCTGTCTGTCGTATCTAATTGCGGTCTACAGCTGTATCGCATCATATTTGCGCTCGAAAGCATTCATGCAACACTCGGTTCAGGAGAGTTCATCCATGACACCCCAACATGGCTACCCAACAGCAGTTCAGGCCCACTTCGACAGACGACCTTGTCCGACGCATGCGGTGCGGCACCGATCCGAAGGAGCAACACGCTTTGCAAACCTTGGCAAAGGAAATGATCAAGATCTTCGGCGATGAGCGACTTCTTTCGCATGTGCCAGAGGCCTCTGCGCTCGCCCCTGTTATCACCGCCAGCAGTTACAAAGATCCGGCCTTGGCTTTCGGCAACGCCGTGATTGACGGCACTGCAGATGGCAACATCCTCAAACCCGAGCTCCTGGATGCTTTTGTGTCCGTCCTCCGTTGCACTGATAGGGACAAAACAACCACTCTCGAGCTTGGAAGAGTCATCAAGAGCCTGCAGAAGCGCCTGAAGGACGCCGTGGACCAGGCCGATCCCAAATCCCAGTATCAGCTGATCTACACTTTATCGTCCGTCCTGGACGCCTTGCTGGACACCAAGACCAAGGGTCTTAGCCGCGAGAATCTGCACGAGCCTTTGCTTAAGCAGCTCGGAGCTTTGAGTGAAGAGCGAGAACTTCGCTTGGCGGAAGCTGCCTGCTACGCGCATCAGGCCCTACTTGGCGAGGGGGAGGTAAAGCTGGGGAGGAAGGGCAAAGGGGCGGCGGACACTACCAGCCGGAGCAGCCTCCGAAGCACTTTACGCTAATTGACCAGCCACCGAGTGCGAATTCAGCCCTGGCTGCAGCCCGAATGTGCGTGTTTAGGGAGCCGCTTCCCTAATACAGGCAAATTTTGCTGGAGGAGGGCCGAAGCATTGATATAAACCCATACGGAATGTCGGTTGCGGTTTGCCATCATATCGTCCCCCGGGCGGTCGAGGTAGCCTGCATGAAATATAGTTATATACCGCGCCAGGGCTGCCGGCTTTGTGGGCAAATTTAGTGCTTTAGTAGGAAACGAGTGCTCGATTGTTGTGTCGGTGGTCTAGAAAGCGGGACTGCTGAACAGTGCCAAAAAACTACCCTACAGGCAGCATGTCCCATTTTGAGTGGGCCGCAACGCGCTTGACCTCCATAGCGTCATTTGGCTCGGCCCAGGACGGAGGGTGGGAACCGCCAGCGCAAGTCACCAATTCACTGATGTGGCTCACCGGCAAATCCAACCAATTGAATCCTTACTCCCTCTCGACCCATTGTAAGTCGCATACCTCGCAGTACATTTAGCAAGCCATCAGCCACAGCGCCCATCCTTCCGCAATTGTACCCCTCCCGGCGCGGCAAGCCGGAGAATGAGGTCTGGAAGGGGCAGGCGGCGCGCAGAGCCGCCGTAAGCGTTTGGTCAGTACCAGGTCTGTTGAGACTCCTCATCCTCGTAAGCGAGCCCCAGCAAGCCGGAACACTTATTGTTGCCGCAGACGCGCCAGGAGGCTGCGATCTGCGAGACGTTCCCGTGGTGATGGGGTGCGTCTTCTTGTTTGCACGAGGCGCCCGCGCGTCCTCGGTGCGCAGCTTCTGGATCGCATTCGAGACGGAGAGGTATAACACCGAGAGCGAGGGGGCAGCGTTTTCGTTCAGTCTAGGGCGCACGACGGCCGCCGAGCCGCCGAGCTTGGATTGCAGCTTAACCATCTCCCACGTATTGTTCGACGAGTCCCAGAGCGAATAGACGATTTCGGTGTCGGTGGCCCTAGCCTGCCAAAACACCATTCTGTAGTCGGTGCCGTTTATTGTATAATTGGCAGCGCTGATCGCTGAAGATGCTAGGACAGTGCCTCTGGACGTGCTGTCGGTGCTGTTGCCGCCGCCGGCGGGACTGTTCGGGGCCGGGGAAGGCGAATGTGAGGGCGTGGCAGGTCTACTACTCCTGTTACGAGCGGCGAACGTGCCGCCAACGGTGCCGCCAACGGTGCCGCCAACGGTGCCGCCAACGGTGCCGCCAACGGTGCCGCCAACGGTGCCGCCGACGACTGCGCCAATCGCCGCCAGGACAGCGACAGATACAATGATCCATAGCCTCTTCTTCGTGATAGCCGTCTCCTCTGGCTTTTCGGTCCGCCGTTTCGGCCTGCAGTTTCTCAAAAGACGGAACACGGGGAGGACCCAACAAGACCGAAGACGGCACCAGGCGTTCGAGCGGGGCAGATCTGCGAGTCGACGGCCAAATCCGGATAGACTAGCAGGAGAAGTACCTGCTAATCATCGACGAGGTCAGCATGCTCGGCGCGCGGACGTTGTACGCAGTGAATGAACAGATTTGCAGGCTCCGCAGATGCGCAGAAGATTTCGGGGCATGCCTATCGTCCTGTTCTGCGGGGATTTCCGTCAGTTCCACCCCGTCCAGGAGCGGTCGATTCTTCTCCTCAGCGAGGCCATCCCGTGGGACGACGACAAGTCGTTCAGGACGGAGCAGAGACGGCAGCACGATAGGGCCCACGCTCTGTGGAACAGGTTCACGACCGTAGTCGTCCTGAAGGAACAGGTCCGCCCCGCGGGAGATCCGACCCTACGGCGGCTGCTGACGCGCATCCGCCACGGCGTGCAGGACCGAAGCGATGTGGATCTCCTGAACAGCAGGTGCTATCGAGAGGGCAGGCGGATTCCGTGGGAGTCGGGAATCACCGTCATGACGCCCCTAAACAGGAACCGCTGGAACCTGAACGTCAAGGCGGTACTGTCGTTTCAGAAACGACGGCAGGCCACCCTGCGAATCTTCCTCTCGGAACGCAAGTGGAAAGGCGGCAGACCGACGGAAGAGGAGGCCCTAATGATGTTGAGCCATGGGGATGACAGTGCCATTCCGGTCCCGGCCGTCTTCATGTTCGTCCCGGGAATGCCTATCGTTGTGAACCAAAACACCCACCAGGGCCTGAAGCTGGTGAACGGAGCCGGCTACATAGGCTTGGAGGTTATCCTTGATAGGGCGTATCCGGGCCATCGCGTGGATGCCGACACTATACTGCACTTCGGCCCGCCGGCGGGCATCCTGCTGGCGTCGGAAACGACGAGTGGCCTCCACTTCGCCGGTATGCCGCCTGGCGCCATCCTCCTGACGCCCGTCAGCGCAAAAATAGAGTGCCAGAGAAAGCGGCCGTGGCAGCAGAACGACGTCGTCCGCCGGGGCCTACCGTGCGCAGCCGCGTTCGCCTGCACGGACTACAAGGTGCAGGGCAGGACGCTCAGTCGCGTGGCGCTGGACTGCATGGGACGTGGACGACCGTGGTCAACGGCGAGGCGGTCCCGAGCCAGTGCGACCCGTACAGCCTTTACGTGCAACTGTCGCGATGCCCATCGCTGGACAGCATCATGCTGTTGTCGAGGGCATGGGAGCGGGACATCGTAGGCAACACCGTGCCGGAAGTCATGACTGAGGCAGAAAAGAGGCTAGAGCAGCTGAGCGAGGCGACTATCAGAGAAGCGGAGACCTGGGACTGGTAAAGGTAGAGAAAGAAGCAAATTCGTGCATGAGTAGATTACGATTTCGAAGGAACTCAACAGTTAGTACCGCTCCGTGCAACTGTCGCGGTGTTCGTCGCTGGACGGCATCATGCTCCCGTCTAAGACGAGAGAGGGGGACCTTGTAGGCAACAAGGTGGACCACCGCTACAGTCGCTGCAGAGGAAGGTTGGAGTCGCTAAGTGAGGCAACGATCAAGGACGCGGGAATCCTGGACTGGTCGGAAAAATATGCAAAGGGAGCCAAGGTGGGGCAGAGAGGACCTTTCGTTCCTCAAGGCACAGGAGACGCAAATCGCTTGCGATTTGCCTAAAGGAGCGTTGAGGAACGACATTTGGATTTGGCAGTTTGGAAGCGTTGGAATTGCATCCCCAAAATCTAAGTTTGCTGCGTTTGCGTGCGTTCGGGTGCTATACCGTAATGAGGTTAGGATGGCGGTCTAGGTCACCTGGTGTGCTGAAACGTACTGGAGTGTGATGCCAAGACGGGCATACCAAGACGTTGCATTCTATTGTGGAGCGGAGGAGCTGAAGCACTTCGGTAATATTCCTCGCAGTCTAATGTGGAAGAGGGCTATATTGCTAGCTACACATCTTAAGCCTCGATTCGATTCACCGCGGTCTGGTCCAAGTCTGCGTATTTCTTCGGAAGATGGCGGCTGATGCGGTCGAGGCCCAGTCTCCGACGTTAGGGGCCGGGCCGAGCTGAGAGGGGAGTCGTCAGGACAGCAGCGGTGGATGGAGCAGCTCGGACGGACGTGGAGTCTGGGGAGTTGTCCCTGTGTCCCGTCCGGGCCATCTCTGGCGCGGTCGTGTCTCTGTTAGATGGGCTTGCTGGTTCGTTCGCGCGTGCGCGTGCAGCACTGAATGCTGCCGCTAGAATAAGTGTGCTGGTTGCTTCGCCGCCGCGTCGGCCACGGCATGCGGCTCTGCGGTGAAGTGGGTCCCAACCAAAACGCGGGGCAATACCCGCTTTTTTTGCTCCAGCACGTTCCGGCACTTCGCGGGGTCCTTGCGGTGCTGTAATGAGGGCAGATCACGCCATCACAGTCGGGGCACCGACGCCGTTTGTTGTCCGGAAGGCGGCGGCCAGTAGCGAAAGGGCCACCGGATCATGGATGGTGAGTCACTGGCGATTGCCGAGTCTGGCTCTGCTGCCTGCACTCGAGGTCCGTGTACTCATCGGTGATTTGTTGTTACAATACCTGCACAAAGTCCTTTGCAAGCATGCCTACCTCCCATTTCTGCACTCCTCCATTTTGCCAACGCATTACTACATGGGCTGCTCCAGCCAGCCTTTCCAATGTCGTCGACCAATTAGGAGGATGAACTCCCTAGCCTCACAATTTGTCAAGCATGCAGGAGGCCCCTCCATCAGGTAGAAGCTCGCTTCGTCAAGTAGTCCAGTGGGGACTGTCCGCCACCCAATGCTTCCAACTTCGAACGGGCTGATGATCATATCGCTCGATTAATCCATTCCGGCACTGCTTTCTTTACACTGATGCAAAGGTAGCCGAAACGATGAGCGACGACGACAAGGATCAGTCGCTTCTCCAGCTGAGCCGGCACCATCGCGCGCCCATTGTCTCCCAGCTCGTCGACATTGGCAGGGAGTGCAACCAGGAAAACCATGACAAGTCTCGAAACTTCGTCAGCAGTCTTCAATGTCTCCAAACACAAGGCTCGAAGCTGCGCCGCCGGTCGATCAACGCCTTCAACGAGCCGTACGTTGCGCTGTCCTACACTTGGGCTGCCTCAAAGCACGAAAACCCGGAACCCGGTCGGTACGACGTCGAGACCTGGGACAAAAAGGGCTTCGAGCTCTCATCGGTCCGGAAATGCGTTCTCGACCGCGTCCTCCGCTACATGCACCACGTCGATGTTAGCTTTCTTTGGATCGATCGCCACTGTATCCGTCAAGACACGTGCGGTGTCGACGCTTGCGTCCGCCACAAACCCTGCTTCGAGAAAAATGAAGCCATACAAGCAATGGACCTCGTCTACCAGATCAGCAAGCACCCGGTGGCGCTGCTAGGCCGGCGGCTGACGTCGAGTGTCGAGTTGCGCCTCCTTGAACTGATCCTCTCGGGGAACCTCGTTGTCGGCGACCGCGAATTTTGGTTATCGACAGAGACTCATGATAGAGTTGCGAGGATGGCGCTGTCGCTGGTCAGCGAAATCACCCAGGACAGCTGGTGGTGTCGCGCGTGGACATTCCAGGAGAACTACCGCGGCGGAAAGAAGATGAAGCTCTTGATCGGCCACGATAAGTCCTTAGAGCGGCGGAAGCGGCGGACCCCCGTGTTCGGCAAAATACCGAAGGAAATATGCCTCCCGTCTGTCGCCTTCTCCACGCAGGTGACGCGGCTGTGCCTAGCTCTCAGACGTGTGCCAAACCTGTCGCCATTGGATAAGGGGCGGATCAATGGCGTGCTCCGAGCGGCCGGGAGATATGCACTTATACTCCCCGATTCGAGCTCCATGACCCCGAGGCTGATCGCGGATATCGAGGCGCGCGGGTTGTCGAACCCATGGGATCGACTTGCTATCGCAGCCAACTGCTGTCGATACCCAATAATATTGAATCGCGGAGCACTCAGCCAGCAGCGTCGCAGCCTTAGTCTATCAGTTCTGGCTATGGCTCTACTCAACGGCGAAATCCTCGATAACGGCAATAACGATGTCGCACCAGCAGCCGGGCTAACGGCGTCGGAATCTCTCAAGAAGCTGATGTTCCAGGCATTCAAAGCGCCTGACGACGATACTCGGCGGTTGACATATAACAAAGGCTGCCGGCTGGTCGATGTGGAGTTGACGATGGACGGCATCGCAACGAACGGCCACCTGTGGAAGCTAGGGCGTGTTGTTAACACCGCGATATTCCGGCGGAAGTTGCCTTGGATCAGAGTACCAAGAGGTCGTCTGAAATTGAGTCAGCGGAAGCGCCTGCTGCAGCTCTTACTCCACCTATACGAGTTAGGTCACTGCTCTCTAGCCAGGCAGATCGACGAGTACCTGGCCGCCGATGCCCGCGCAGGGAAAAGTTACAGTCGTTTCACTGGCACCCATCTTCATCGCATGGCCGTCCAGCTGGCGGCGGCTATCCAGGCGCGCCGGAAGCTGAGGCTAGGCAGCATTTGGGACGAAGGGCAGTCGTCGCCGTACCGTGCCATCTTCGTGGGCGACGACGGGCCGTATCCGCTGTCGCCGGCTTTCGTCTTCACGTCGGCGAAGCGGAGCGATCCTGGCTCGCAGATACACGATGCTAACGATATCGACTGCCATGTCTCGCTCGGGGTCGATACTGAGGAGCCACTAAACGGCGGCGGCGGCGTACCGCGGCTCCGCGTCCGAAAGTGGCTGCTCGGCACATGCTTCTTCGCTGGTTGTCCACGTACCAGGGCGGTTTTCCTTGGCCACGATCGCTGCAGGCAGTTACACCATAGGCGTTCTGAACTGTGGGGGGCTACTGCGGCCGACCTTCGTGCGTTTTCCCCAGTCGCGTGCCGCATATCGGGCTGCCACTTCGTCCTCGGCCAAGCTACCGCCTCTGGCGACACGTACGACGTCACGTTCGACTGGGTGTCATGCGACGCTCAGACGGCCTATACGGACGGAAAGCTAATTATCGCCCTCATCCAGAAAGGCAGCACTTGGTGGGTTTTGCATTCCGCGGCGCCAATCCCGAGTATAGCGCATTCCTTGCAGTTCCTGTTCGAAACCACAGTGCCAACTTGCAGCTACGGGACTCCGGGGTCGGGTTTTGTCTTGGTGCGTCCATCCTCCACCATTTGGAGGGAGCATGAACGCAGCTAAGCCTGCCGGTCAGCCTGACTTGGTTCCGGTCGACGACCTCCACGTCAAGGTGCTTGAGATCGCGAGGTGCAGGGAGGAGTCGGCTATAGCCGCACTTTCTTTTGCCGTGGTACTCATCGATGATGGAAATTTGGAAGATGCGCGAGAGAGGGCTCGGCGTATCCGAGACGTCCGCGCCCTTCTGCTGACTCTTGTTGCTTGATCCCAGAGAGAAGGTTGTGATTCGGCCTGGGAGTGGCTTATATGGGAGATGTCACCAGGCATGTCGCGGATCCTGCGTTGACCCCGGTTATCGCGATGGTCCTTTTCCGTTTGGTTTGTGCAGAGGGGCGCTCCTTTTACAAGGAGGTATCGTGGGTTTACTGACCGCTTTGACGATGGTTTCGTTTTCTGCTGGTGTTAGATATTCCTTTTTGTGCGCGTTCGTTCTCATTTCTCCTCGGGGGGACGTTGAATAAGTTGGCAGTCGCTTTGCATTTCAAAGGGGGGGTTTCTCACGCCGGCAAAATACCAAGGACAGTGGGGTTGTTTTTGGCGTTAGCGATGCTTTTTTTGATCTTCCTTTTCTGGGCGAAGCACCACCGCCGCATCCATCCCGGTTAGATAACTAAAAGGGCTCTTCCGGGCGTCTTCCGTTGCAGCGCAAAACCCCTTTTGTTCGGGCCTCGTTTACCAGGGGGGAGGGTCTATAAGCTACGACCCCCAGCTGACCTGCCCTTGGGCTAATGCGCGGGGATCAGGCCATGAATAAAGTTGGCATTCCGCTGCTGTTCTTGGCGAAACGGATGTGGCGCTGGAGGCAACACCGGCGAGAGCCTATTCTTCTTCCTGCCCGCCGCTGAAGAAAGCTCCGGCACCGACATCGTCGTGGTACCCTACCACGCGCTAACCGACAATCTGACCCGCAGAGCCCAGGGGGACTTCGACCTGGACGCCGCGGCCTGGTCCCGTAGACGCCACACGCCCGGCCAGGTGCCGCTTCCTTGCCGCCTCCTTTTCGTCGTTATCGACAGCGTCGCTAGGTACGAGTTCGTGACGCACACCGGCCGGCTGCGCCACTTGTCATTTGGATCGCAGGGCGGTTAGTCATCACACAATACGGAGAGAAAGCAGAGTATAAGCCCTTTGAACTTGACGAATGCGGCGCGGGCTTGGTTGCCTCCTATGGGTAGGCACATAGCCTCGAAAAGGGCCGTTGATTGCTTGCCGTTCTTTGGCTGCGTCTCCACTCCCAGCACCGAGAAGACGCGGAAGCTCCGGTTTCTGGTCTTCCGCCGGGTACGCCACTCCAGTACTGGTGGAAAAGGGGTTTCCAGCGTATCCGCTCTGGGAATTCGTTTGGTGATGATAACGATCTTCTTGACCATTTGCAGCGTATTGGCGATATCCTCTGACTCGGGCCCGTCGGAAAGCTAGATCCGACTCGGGTATGTCCGGTGGGGAGACGGTGATGGATGGTGCCACATGAAAGGGGCCATTGGCGGAGGCTACTCTCTAACAGTACCCGCACCTGGCGAATCGTAGGTGCTTAATTTCGGAAGGTCTTGCCTGACCTATGTCCTAATTGAGGTATGTACCGGGATACACGCGCCTACTGGGTTAAATAGCGGTGTTAACCAAGGGCGGGGCACGCGACGTGCTGCCTAGTAATTAAGGCATAAGGGCGACACGAACGCTGGCAAAAAGGAGCCTTACATGGCAAGAAAAAGTTGTCCATCAGGTATTCGGCAAAGCCGTAGAGAGACGTGCGCAGATCTGTCTCCACCCCTGGGACTGCAAAGTTAACGTCCTCGTCTGTGACATCGCCACTCAAAGCCAGTGCCATAGACCCGAAGAAACTGGCTAGAAAACGATCTTTAGACTCTTGGGACTGCGCATGCTCGTAGGTGAGACGGACAAGCACGGGGCGGTCGTAGAGTAGGAGTTTACAGAGACCGACCGGGGCCAACCCGCGCGCCACGGGTCCATCCTGCCTGAGCTGGGTGCATTCCTGAATCACGGGCTATGCCACAGGGTAAGTTGTCGGGGGTAAGTTTACGTAGTACCGTTCCACCCAAACAAGAATACAACTTGTCCCTGATCATCACTCATTACTGGAAGTACCTTTTGACGCTAAGATGGGTCTATGGAGAAAAAAGCTGACAGTATGGGATTCATTGGATTGCAACTGCGTACCCACAGCCACAACCCTGTTCTCTATGCTTCGATGAAACGCAGCCAAAGACTTTTGGGGGGGGGGGGGGGGGGGGGGGGGTCCTATGACAGCACAGAACTTCCAGGAACAGCCTCTCCGAGACCTCGGTGCTCAGCACTTACCCAACGGCGGCAGTCCCGTCGGCAACCACTCGACCCGCAATTGCGGCTTTTGCGCCCCACCTCCTATGAGCCTGCCCCGAGACCCAGTAGTTCGGAGGCTTCTCCCCCGCCGCCATCGAACCCAACCTTCGCTCAGCAGGGGAGGCGGACCAGCGGATCTAGACGTTGCTGCTTTACGCAACTTGCATCTATGTATGTGCCGGTTCATTGCTGCTTGCTTGCTGGCAGGCCAAAGGTTGTTCCCCTGGAGTATCCAGCGATAGTGCTCCAAGTGAAGCGCTTGATCGAACAAAGCAATGACGGCTCCTTTCAATCTCTGGTGAACGGAAGTCCGCTAAGCCGTTCTCCCCTTCGATCTTCTCCCCAGGGTCGTGATGCTTGATGGTCCTCTATCCAGATCGTGTGTGTCTGTCCACCCAGATTCCTACGAGTCGTCGTCCACCAGACGACGGGAAAAAATTGTTGGGCACTCTGCCGCCCTGTGACCTGATCATAGATGACCTGAAAGAGAGCGTGTCGGGATGGAAGTGCCTTGGTGAACGAGGTCCTGGGGCAAAGATGCCGGAACGGTACTCGGCTCAAGCAGAGCTCCGGACCCTTCGCTGAAAGTATTGAGGGGAAGCAGGGAATCCTGGAGACTTCAGTGGATCGCCGGGATGAGACCCGGAAATATGACGCACCGATTGCGGACGTTTGTTGGCGGTGGAAAAAGTACCATGAGCGGTGCATGTGTTGTGCAGAATATTTTCCCCACTAGAGTGGACCGATCAACCCTGCTAAACCCAATTGAGGTTTTGCGACAACATGTGCGCCGTACAGGGTCACAGGGATAATAAACGTTAAATCGGTGGATCTAACAAGGTGGGTCAGCCAGGGTATAAGCCAGGGGGGTAGGGGTACACAGCCTGCCGCACAATTTGTAGTAGAATCAATGTATTGCAACTGACCGTTTAATAATCAATATAATCACCTGCGTTAGCCTTCACCATCTGCAGCCTCCGTATCATAAAACGGGCATGCAATTAAAAAGGCATTTGATTAAAGGTATCGCGGTGCAAATTGCCGGCGTTGTTGAAGGGAATCGCGTGCGATTGAAGGTATCGCCGTGCAATTGGGCCGGGCCGGGGTCTCAAACGGTGGAATTCTATTGGGTTCCACGGCGTTTATGCGAATGGGCTCGTGGGTAGAGATACATTGATTTGATAGGTTTTTCTATGGGAAAAAATGTAGCTAAATACGTGGCCTAATTAGGAAAGATCCACAAATTTAACATTTATTATCCCTGTGACCCTGTAGTCTGCTTCAGGCCGAATTGGGTGGTCGCCCCGCTAAAAGTCATGGTGGGTCCGACGCGCCTGTTTCGACTCGCCACGCTGCACGTTCTTCTCGTCCTCCTCCTCCCAAACAACGTGCCACCTCAACCCCCCCGCCCACGACGCCATTGACGCAGGTATTTGATCTTCGTTGAGTCGGTCGGTCCAGAAGATGGCAGATATGGGCGGGGAGGATGATCCGCGTGCAGCCGCGCCTTCGTGTGGAAACCGGTCCGGCATCCCCGGCCAAACTCCTTCACCCAAAAGCCATCGGAGCAATAGGTCCCCGCTTCTTCGGAAGTCGACAGTTGGATCGCCGTCCCTGCGACGCTTTCCTCCATGGATTGAACGGCCACTAGTCCATTGACTATGGTGGTAAGAGGGACTCATACGCCAGCATGGCCCTGGACCCGAATCTGGTGTTCATGCTGCCGTCATTGCGCGCCCAGCAGGGGCGAAGGCGAGCTGAGCGCGAATCAGAGACGGCTGTTGCTTTCTTCTTTTTCTTCCTGTCTCTCTTCCTTTTGCAGATTCTCCGGCCTACAATCCCGCCGACGTTCGAACACAACCAACGCTAAACAAAAGACTGCCTCTGCCATCTCGACCGACCGGTGATCTCGATCCATTTCTTCCCTCGATGGTCGCCGCCGCTTGGGACCACAACGACCACGTCACCTCGGACAATGCCCACTTTCAGTCTCTTGCCGCCGCTGTCCCCCCAGGCTTTTCTCGGCTCGCCCGAACCCAGCTCTTCAGGCGCGAGCTCCCCCGCCCAGCAGCCGCTCTCCTCGCCTGCCCAACGCTATCGACTACTCCCGCCATCACATACCGCCACGGGCCGCTGGGCCTTGGCTCCAGCAACCTTCGCACTTCTCGACCCGACACAACCACGGAACATAAAACACTCCACCCCAAACCCGCCGTCTCTCACTGAGTGCGAGAAAAGGCCACCCGCCGACTTCGTCCCAACGATCTACCTTGCTCCCTCCACAAGACGATGACCAGCAGATTGCAGCCCGAGCCGACCCCTCAGATCCGCCAACATCAACCGCCACTCCGATATTGTCCAAGACATCTTCGAACCCACCACCTGAAACGAACCAGACCCTCTCTCAGATTCGAACAACACCGCCTCTTGCGCCCTAAGTGTGGGGCTGCTGCCTAAAGCATACACCAATACGGCAAGCTAGGCACACCCGAGCCCGTGGCCTTCAAACGCAACCTGGAAGGTAGTCGGAAAATGGATGCGCAAGGATAGCGAAAAGACTAGCGGGTGCACGTAGTCGAGTACTAGCCAATCGATCTCGAGCTGCTCCGGCCATAGAATCGCGAGGCCGGCTCGTGATGTTTGGCTGAACTAGCTGCGGGCTTAGCCATTAGGTGCATTAGCTCGCGGAAGCGGCGGGCCGGGACGGGCTGCGTCGAGTTGCGCGCCTGCTCGTAGGCGGCAAGGACATCGGTCGCGGTCTGTGACAGCGGGAGCACCCTGAGCTCGGCAAGGCTGGCCAGTTAGTCGCGCAGCGGAAGGTGGGCGCGCTGCAGCAGCGCCGCCACGTCGGGGTCGGGCCGCATCGTCACTGGGTTAACTGACCACCGTCCGGTGAGGCGAGAGGAGGCGACATTGTCGCTATGGGATCCAGGGGCGCGAGCAGAAGGGCTTGGGCCTTGACCAGGTGCGGCGGCTCCAAATTACGGTGCTGTACTCTAAGATGGGGAAAGCGAGCGACGGCGGCAAGCCCCAACCGTTCTGCTCAATCTCGCAACAGACGGGCATGTGCAGAGGCAGGTTGCTACCCTAGCTCGGTTTCTATTATCGGCGTCTTTTTCAGCTTGGGCAATTCAAAGCCAGTCTTCTCCCTGTTGCCCTTCTGTTCGTTAAGACCGGTGCCAATGGGCTCGTGCTGCTTTTGCCGCTGTGACGATTACATTTGGTGCTGGTGCTGCCCCTCATCGTACATTCCCGGCTGACGAGCCAGGACTCGCGGCCGCGCGTCGAAGGCGATGGCGGCGCTACGGCTCAGGTCGGTGACGATCATCTTGGGGACGGCAGATGGCAGGTCGCCTTTGCCGATAGGGATCCATATTTTAGAGATGGGCCCGACGGCGGAGCGGTTGATGTAGAGGCTGCCGGAGTAAATGAAGACGACGACAGAGGGAGTGGTGAAGTAGGCGGCGGCGACGACAAAGACGAGGCTTGCCAGGCGAACGGTCTTTCGGAGGCGGGGGGTGGGCGCGGGATGGGGGAATCGCTACCGGAGTCGGACTGATGAAAAGGCGCAGCTGTCAGCGAGTAACACATGGTCGGGAGAGCGGCAGGGTAAAGAGGGGATCGTACCATGGCGGCGGAAGAGATGCGGAAGAGCGCGAGCAGGAGACAGTAAAAAGCAGCTTCTGCAATCTGTTAGCGAGAAGTCCGCCCAACCCTGCGGGTGCACGCTCAGCTGCGCCGACAAGGCTAGGATCGTTGTTGGCTCGTGCCCACCACAAATGCAGCTCAATCAGGAAGGCGGTTAAAGAGGGCAGCTGGACGAGAGGGTGCGGGCTCGGGCCGTAGCTACAAGTGCAGGCGGGGCCCTGCATTCGTGTCGGCGCAGGATCCTTGCACATGGTGCTTAGGACTGGCCCCCTGGGCTACACAACGTCCCCGGTCTACCACAGCCGTTCAGCGGGCCAACTCTGCACTTCACTTTTAGCCCGTTCTTCCATCAGTTGGATTTGATGACCGACGGGCTGCGCGCTTAATCTTCCCAATGCGGTGTAAGGGCCGCAGGGGCTCGAGGGGCTCGTGGCCGAGGGCCGGGACACCGAACAACCAGGCGGAGCACCCTGATGGAAACAGGCGATACAGCACCTAGGTTTCTGACTAGCTGCCTGCACCGATCTTCCAATAAAGCGCCTAACCACCTAAACGATATAACCACCGCCGCGATATCGACTTGACCCAGCTTAACTTTCTTGGTCAGCTGTGATTGCGACTACACGAAATCCTGAAATGTTTACCACCTATCGCTGCTCGGTCAACCCTGCAACGGCTCCGCCAATCATACAATTCCATAAAAGAACCATGCTAAGGCAGAACCGCTGCGGATGAAGACCTTCGTGGGCGCCTCGGTCCCGCCGTACGCGATCCTATCGCACACCTGGGTCGACAGCGAGAAGGTCGACTTCCAGGAAATGGTCCGCTTGATTAAGGTTGCTTGTTCGTACCACTGCCACGGAAACTCGGCTAGAACCGGGGCGTGTTGTGCGCTCGCGCCGTTCCTACCTAGCAGTTGTTGATCGTCGTCCACAAGGACGGCCTCCGTCCGTCCCTGCAGCCCCTGGCCATAAAATCGATGAAATGCCTCGGACTCCCGCAAGGCATGGTGAAGCCCCTTCGTCTGCCCGCTAGCCGCTTTGTTGGTGCACGTCCAGAATACGGTACGGAGACGCACTTCCAGTGTTCGAAAACATGGAGATCATCTGCCGCAAGTGGCGCCGCAAGTGGCGCCGCAAGTGGCGCGGTCGAATCGGACATCGGTTGGCCGTCCTGATTCCGTCAGTGGGCTAGGGGAATCCCGTGAAGAGCCGATGGGTACCAGGAGTCTGTGCGTTACTCTGCGGCGGACGCACGCCGCTCGCCCCCGACACATCCTGGATGCCTGATCGCTCCTTACCATTGGTTCCACGCCTGGCTTCTAAGGGTTAAGGGTCGACATCTACACAGCTGCATACAGAAAACAACGTCTCGCTACCTAGTCATCTCGAAAAGCGGACGACGGGGAGACCGTAGACCGTGGAAGATACCCCGCCTTGCCGCACAGTGGGTCCGCCCGCATGCCCTCAGACCCCACCTACCGAATGCGGCTACAATTTTCCTGGCAGTAGCTCGTGGCGGGGTTGCTGTTGCCGCCGGGGCTGAGGCCTGCGATACCAATGGGAGACGACGCAGACAGCGCGACACCTGTGCCATGGAATTCTGTCTTCGCCCATCACCGGCTGTCGCTTCGACGTGCTCCCCAGACACATAGACGGCGGATAGCAGGAGGGAGCGGATTGAGGTTCTTCCGCGCCGTTGGGGGTCCTATCCCTTGGTAAGGCTGCCTCCCGCCCAGCTGTCTGTTGATTTCGGATGCACCTTCTGGCTAGGACAACGATGTTAGAGGCTGGCAGTGTTGTAAATGCCGAATCAGTTATCCCCACAGCCCTTTCTCGAGAGGTATTGAACGAGCTGGCTATTTTGCACCGCCAGGAGGTTTGAGGCCGGGAGAGCAGAAATCCCCCACCGTGCCACCCTTCTGAGCCCATCTCAGTTCCCTTTGACTCTGCGACGAACTTCGGGAGATGGAGAACGGAAGCTGAGCCGCCACCTTCGGCAGCCCGTCCGCTGGAGAAGTCAGTGGAGAAGTACGTCCCGGAGTACACCACTTCAGCAAGCTTGAAAGGCATCGGGCAGCGGAAAAGGAGCATCTTTTGCTCGAGGTGGGAAGCGGTTGGCGGGTCGACATAGACGAGAATGCACAAGTTAAAGTTTCCTTAGATCCATTCTTCTTGTGGCGCCACCCGGACCGAATGCTGAAGGTCGAGGCTCAAATGGTGTCTGACAATGGCGGCGACGTCATCACGCCGGCTCCAAAGATTTCTGTAGAATGCTGCTGCGAGGGGGACGTAGGAAGCCTCTTGGATGATGTCATTGTCGGTCTTGAGGGCCGAAGAATCCGTAATGGGTTTCCTGTGGGGTAGCTACAGGGTCAGCGCTATCAACGACAATCAGCGGAGGGATAGTTTCAAGCTTGGTTGCGTCGCGGAGAAATGTTGCCGTCGAAGTCGCGGGGCAAGGTTGCGTGTTTTCTCGAGAGAAGCAAACAAAAAAATCCGGGCGTGCTTTTCCCAAGCAACCTCTTGTCGGGCGGGAAGACAACGCCGACAAGACCAGAAAGGCCGCCGCCGGCGCGAGATTTCAAAATGGCTTCCGGACACCCCAACTTCGACGATGACGGCGATATAGCTACGACGCCAACCTCCACGCGGCAATTTGTCATCGAGCAGATGACCAAGGACGGTGGAATCGGCGGTCTTTCTCGATGTAAGCTTGCTTATCCCCGAAAATGAAACGAGCTGGACAGGCACTAATAATCTTGCTCCTGCAGTCAACTTGGTGGCCGCCGTCACCAATCAGCAACAGCGCTCTCGGGTCGGCGGGCTTCGCCTTCCTGCCGGGGAGAGCGAGGGCCTGGCCGTTTCGGGCCTCGATGCTGCTCCCCCTCTCTCTCCAGCCTCTGAGTCCGCTGTCAACGCCCTGGTTTCTCTTTCTAGTGCTGCCTCGGCCTCTGGCACCCAGGGTAACTCGGCTCAGGATCAGGCCATCGACGAGTGGATCCGGCGCAACCAAGAGCGCCAGACAGGCAATGGGTTCGAGGAGACCCAGGAGGCCAACGACAGCTTGGAGGAGCCAGCTCGCAAGAAACGCAAAAGAAACGCTGCGAAGCCGGTCGCGGCTATCGCCCAGTAAGCGTAGACTGCGGAGGTCTGTCCCTGCACATGTAAAGAAACCCTAATTAGGTTTAGGGCGTAATAGGTTCACCCCACCTCCACCCAGCACGCCGGCCACCAAAATCAGTGCAGGCCGCAAGGCAATTGCAGTAGTGCAGGCTACAGGGCAATTGTAGTGCAGGCTATAAGGCCCAGATTAAATCCGTCCCTAGCACGCGCCTCGACGCGCCTCGACCCCCCATCCGTATGTCTTTCGTCCCCCTAATAGCAGAGAGATTCCGATGGCGAGAAGACGCGGCGGCTGGATGATAGGCGGCACCAGCCACGACAGCAGCCGCAGTCGCAGCCACAGCAGCCGCAAAAGCAAAGAGCCTCTGAGGTATGTCCGTGATACACGCGCGCCACTACAATTTTCAAATTCACGCGCCTTCATCCCCAGAAAATCACAAGCATCTTCTCTTCGGTCGCTCAATTAAGCCGGCTTCGACGCGATGCCAGCCGTATCCGAAGGCGTCCTCGGCGTCGAGGACGGCGAGGGCGTCTTCCTACTCACAAGAACCGATCTTGACGATGCACCTCCCGAGGTTTGGGCGTATCTTGCTCTCAGAATGGCAAACAGGTCCAAACCTCACGGCCACATCCCCGCCAAGCGCGGCGCAGGTACAGATTTGCAGGAGACCGAGCGGCTGAAAACGCGGCTGCAGTATATACTTGCCGAGCTGGAACCGGCGGATATCGCAGATGTCCTCGGCCGCCTACCTTCCCAGGAGAATGTCGAATGGCAAACTACGCAGCAGCAGATTTCGAGACTACAGACGGAGAAGGAGCAGGAAAAAGCCAAACTGCGGCGAGTCCAAGACGAGCTGGAACAAGCTCGGCGGTTGGCCAAGGAAAAGAAACGGCTGCTGGCTGAAATTGCTAGTTTGATCCCACCATCGCAACGATGGTCTTCGTTTTGCCCGTTCCAGGAGGCCCTGGATCAGGGTGAAGCCATCGTTCTCCTTTGCGTTGATGATCGCAGCGGCCAGCTGGTAGTTGTCCTGGAAACTCTGGATGCGCTCGATGGAGAAGTTGAGCACGGGCGAAGGTTCCGCCTCGAGAACTTCGGTCATCAGGTCGCAGTGCTACAGGCTCTCCAGTGCCGCATATTCACGCTCAACCGTGGTCATGTTCGTTATCCGCAGACCACGGAGATCGGCACCAGGCATCAGCGCCTGAAGGAAGCGTCCGTTGCCCTTTGAAGTGAGTCGACAGGTGACCTCGATGATGCTCTTCTTCATCGTGCTTTTGAAAACCCATACCAGGCAGTGAGGGGCCTCCTTGTCGCCCAGCGGGTCGGCCGCAGTCGAGAGTAGGACGATGTCGCCATTGGAAAGGCGCTCCCGATCCCTATCCTTCATGTTTGGCATGGAGATCGAGGTCGTCACCTCCATGACATTAACCGAGTCTCGGTGGACAAGTATCTGATCTTCCAAGAGCATTGTGTGGGAGGCGAAAGAGGTTGGTGTCGGTCGCCAGCCAGCTAGCCAGCCCCCCCTGGTGTGAATCATCTGCAATACGGCAGTGTCTGGCTGCACAACACCGCAAACGGACAGTCGAGCCCTGCCGCTTCTGGTTAGGTCCACGCTGTTGGAAAGACGTTGGGACTACTGGCCACTGACCAGCCTGGGATCCAGGGGAACAAGGCAAGAGCACCAGCAAGAAGGAGATACGCGCAGCAAAAGAAACAAGGGAAGGAAGAGAAGGAGGCAGAGGAGGAGGAGGAGGCGGAAGGGAAGCGAGGCCAGCAGCCAGATCTCGGTCGGAACCATGACGTTCTACACATCGGAGCTCCCATCTTACAGCGAGGCTACGGCAAGAGTCGACTGCTGGTCGATCGTCGCCCCCTACGTGCCAGCCAGAGCCTACCCCAAGCTCTGTCTGGTGTCGAGGAGTCTCCACGCTCATTTCGCTGCCCGTCTTTGGAATGACCCTCTGCGGATGGCCCAGCTCTTGGGGCTGGATCGACACGATGGTGAGGAATGCTCGCTCCTCTGACACACCACACGTCTTTCCCTCCCCTCCTGCTCCGCCACTCTAGTTTCCCCCTTGAAACCAATACCCTCACCATACAGCCTGCGCTGCGGTGCCCATCACCCGCGTTTTCATCACCCGTCTGCTCAGCACCCTTCATCCCCCTTCTACTCCTTGTTCTATTGTTGGCATCTGTAGTTTGCTCACTGCCCTGTCTTCCTGCCGGGGGGAAAAAGAGCTGCGATGGTATCTACGCCGGTTCATCGGCGGGTCCGTGAAGATCGCCAGGGAGTCAACGCGCTCCCTGACTATAGAATGTGGTGCGATGTTAGCACATGAGGGTGATGGTGCCAGTCGCATGCGAGAGCACATCCTTTTAGCTTTGAGTGGCACACCGGCCAATTTCCACATGGACATGGGCATCATCGCCAGGCCCGCCAGACTGAGGCTTACCTGTACCCGAACCATCACAAGGAGTGCTGAAGTAAATAAGCGGGACGTTGACCCACAAATTGTTTGTAGTTCACTTTGGGGGTGCCACACTTGAATTCTTTAGATTTTTTGACACGGAAACGCGCACGTGCGCGCGTATGACCAAACAAGGCGCCGATGCAGATACTGACCCCGACCCCGACGTCCATACCGCCCGCGGCGCCTACTACGATTACGACGATAGCCTGGATACCATCGTTGGCTGGAACATCAACCGCAAGGACAGCATCGTCACCTTGGCCATGAAGCGCTCCACCGACAACATCCAACGACAAATCCTCGAGAACTGGATACAGCGCGTGAACGAGAATAAGCTGGAATTCCTTCAAGAAGCGGCGCGAGGTGACCATCAAATGCGCTAATCCCACAGCTTCAAAGTTTTGGCGCACAAGCTGGGCAAGGCGCCCACGCTCCTGATAATACACTAGGTCGAATACACGGCGGACCCCGAAAACGGCTCCGCCACCTAGGAGTCACTCGACGCCATGCTTCAGAGCCGCAACCTCACTCGGCAGCTCACCCCCAAGAAGGGCGGCCCCACCGCCCCCGCTAAGACAAGCACGCCCCCGGCCACCAAGCCTCCCGTGTCCAAGAAGCGCTGTTCCAGCTCCGCCGCGTCCCCGCGAAGCGCAGGCCGTTGCAGTGCGCACTCGACGTGGCCAGAAAGAGTTTATTTTCTGCATAAAGAGAAAAGAGAAAAGAAAAGGAGATTGCGCGCCCTACGCCAGAGGAAATGTCTGTGTCGGGTGGATCGCCGCGAGGGCGCCACGATGTGGCTGCCCGGTCGTGACTGCTGTGGATCGGCGGAAGCCGGATCTCCACAACGGGCCTTAGACCCGTAACAGCTAGCACCATTAGGTTTGCGGGTGCAATCTGGTGTAAATGGAGGTGCACCGTCGACCCGGATACTATGCAACAAAACATCTACCATCACCCTCCTCCAGGCAGAGGTTAGCCGCCTGAATACACATCTGAGGCATGTGGATGTCCATAACCACTGGGTTAGGCAGGTCGCAACTGCCTCCGGTTGGTCGCCAAGGGCCCCCAGCCAATCGGAAACGAGACCGGCCCGATACGCCTGAGCTTCGGGCACACATCCGGGCGAGCGTCAGGCGCCAATCCGGCATCCAGCTGAAAGGATCTTACTCCCCGGACAGACGCGACATCAGTGCCTCTCGAAGTGGCTCCCCATCCACAAACCGAGCCGCCGAGCCAATAACATCTATACCTGCAGGCTCTTCAACCCAGCATCGACTAATTAGAGTAATCACAGCCTACAGCACTGCAATCATCAGCTTGTTAGCTATTCGGGAGAGGCCACACAGCTGTTCCCGCCTGGCCAGAGAACTCCGTCGAGATCAAGACCGCCAGCATGACGATCTGCGACCCTCTGGTAAGAACTAACAGCATCTGTCCCTCCTAGCCATCTAACTGCACCAGATAGAGTCACAACTCTGCTATTAACCACGCTGCTGACTCCCGTCGCCGACCGTTAGGACGTGGACGGGCCAGATTACGGATCTCTAGCCGCCGAGGAACCACATCATATTACCATGCACTCCTACACCTTTTTGCCGGAGGGTAGTGTGCGACTCCTCCGACTTTTGCCAAATCCAAACGAAAATTCCCGCATAGAATGTCAGCTCATTACCTTCTCTATGCTGGGCTCGGGGGTAACCCATCCGTACGAGGCCCTATCGTATGTGTGGGGATCTGAGGATAACAAACAGCCTATCTATATAGACGGCGACGTGCTATGTGTCACGGCAAACCTTCACGTGGCGCTGTCACATTTTCGGCATTGCTTCCTGGAAAGGATCCTATGGGTCGATGCTATTTGCATCAACCAGGATGACAAGGCCGAAAAGCAACGGCAGGTTCGGTCTATGGCGGAGATCTACGCCAAAGCAAGTCGCGTAATTGTTTGGCTTGGAGAAGATCCGACAACGGCGATCAAGCGCTCGAAGCAATACTCATGGCCGCTTAAAGCAGCACGCGAACTCCGCGGTTACGAACCAAATCACCAAGCGACCCTCGCACAGGATCTCATGAATTCCTCGAAAAACAAAGTAAACCAGCGGGCGATCCTCAGCTTGCTCCAACGGCCGTGGTTTCAGCGCATCTGGGTTAGTCACAGACGACAAACATAGATACAAATAACTGACATGTTAGATTTAGGTCCTTCAAGAGATTGCTGCGGCTCGACAGGTCCTGATCAAATGTGGTTCCACGAGATCGACGGATATATATTCTGCTCAGGCATAAGCGCATTGAAGCCCTGCCAGAGTTTCCCAGAACTCAACAGCCTGATCCGTTCGGTTGCCTATCTCATAATAGGCGCATTCCGTCCCAGACACGAAAATAGGCCGGCCGGCAGATTTTCTCAAGCGGACCATTTCCTGGAAGTCGACCTGGCTGTCGACCCAGGTGTGCGATGGGATCGCGTACGGCGGGACCGAGGCGCCCACGAAGGTCTTCATCCGCAGCGTTTCCGAGTCATTGAGGCGGATGGCCATCTTTGCGACGTTGTATTCTCCCCTGGCATGTTTCTTCTATGGAACTGTATGACTGGCGGAGCCGTTGCAGGACTGGGGCCATCGCCCATCGGGCTGTGCAGCCACTTTACCAGCATCGATCATTTCCACCGAATCACTTGGTGCCCATTCCGGGAGTGTGGGGCATTGACGCTGCAGCCCCCGCAACATAATCTGGACCAATCAGAGGGAGCGCGCCGTCAATAACACTTCCCAACGGGCGCTTGCGCCCATCTTCATCACACCACGAGGGTGTAGGACAGCGTTGTTTCTGTTCTGCATTTCCATACCCTACCGTTCCATTTCCTGCTGTTTCAACGCATTACACTATGTCGGACATTGAGCAAAGGTTCGCTCAAGCCACACAGTTGATGGATCGAGTTCAACTCCTCTACGAAGAATACCAAGCGGAGAAACGGGCCCGAGATGCGCCATTTCAGCAAAAGGCAAAGCGAACTCGAAAGAGAGCTTGAAACGCTCAAACAAGGCCGCAAAGCGGCGATCCAGGAGGTGGAGCAACAATATAAGCCCATATTCAACGAGTTAACCTGGTTCCTTTCCCAGCCCCAGGTATGTTTGGCTATGTGGCGTCCAAATCCCTTTTTTTGACAACCGTTGATTTAATATTGACATATGGAACTATCGCATCAGCCTACGGAAGCTACTAAGTTCCCGGGTTCTGCCACCGTCGGCCGCGGTATGCGAAGGGGACGAAACGTCAGCCACCCCCTGCCGAGCGACGACGGACTGGACAACGAGGACGGGTCGGACAACAACGGCGATGGATCGGAAGGCAACGACGACGCATCGGCAGACAACGGCGATGGATCAGAAGACGACAAGGACGAGTCGGAAGACAGCGACGACGAGCCGGAAGACAACGACGACGAGTCGGCACACCACGACGACGTGCCGGATCACAGCGACGATGATTACGACAACAGATCGGCGCACAACCGTCACGGACCCACAAATGCAGCATTAGTCTCTCCAAGAGCGTCTCGAAAGCGCAGGCCTACAGTAAAAGCGGCAAGCACTCTCGAGCGTCCCAAGAAGAGGTATCGGAGCGGCGCGAAAACGGCCGGCTCCGGCAATGTGGGAGTGGGTAAAGCGGGGTTGGCGGCGAGCGACGGAGATAGGAGAATGGTCAGCTTCGAGGATGTCCGTGGTGAACACCGTATCGTTCCTTGGCCAGCGGGTTCTCGTGATTTCTACATTTTGCGGTGCGATTCCCACAAGATCGCTTTCAACAGCCCGAGCCCTATCCAGGGAGCTGCCAAACATATCAGGGGCAATGGTCATTCCATGACCGGGACTCACGAAAATGCCATCAGGGAGCTTGGCTTCCTTGTGCAGAACTGCACGCCGGAACTGGCCCAGGAAAACAATCGAACACTCGATCAACCCCCTCAAAATCCTGGCAGCGACCCAAAACCCAGCATTCAGCCTATCTGCGGTGAATTCTACCAAGTCTACTGGCACCGCACCCCATATGTCGCCCTGTGCCTTCCGACTGGCGTGGCGGCTTCGACACAGTGGGCATATCAGGCTCTCTTTCCGACACAGGCCTGGCGCGTAGCATTCCCAAATGCTATGACACTCATACACGAACGAACAAGATCCTCAGGTTGAACAAGGACTACCAAGATGGCGGCAAAATGGCTTCCCGGCGCAAATTTCCCTTCCTGTTTTTCACCGATGACGTTCAGGTGCCTTCCAATGGCGCCCTCTCTATCCCCAAGGACAAGAAAGTGCTTTCGTGGGTACCCGCAAAGGATATCGGACCACAACCACTCGATCTCACCGACAGCACCATTCCAGGCCATGCAACCGCGTTGGCATTCAAGAGGTTGCGCGACCAAAATGGCCCAGCCGTCGCTATCAACAATCGGTCATCCGCAGGGACGGGTTCTGGCCCGCTTTCTAATGCCGGGGGTGACAACGGGTCCGGAGGTCAAAGCCAGGACGACCCCCAAGAAGTTCCCACAGCTAGCCTCCGTGCAAGCGGCTCTGAGACCAGCCGACACAGCCCAGACGCCGAGCAGCTAGCGGCTGATACTCCGCGGTCCGAGCCCAAGCCAGAGCCGTCAGACAAGGCAGATAACGAGGCCAGCTCCGCGCTGGCGGCCCTCGACATTATCGCACCGGGACCCGGCTCACAATTACTGGACGAGAATGCCGATGGCGCCCAAGAAGCTCCGCCATCAATGACACCCACTAGTCTTCCAATCAGCTCCGAGGACAGCAGACCAAGCTCCAAGGACAACAGACAAGAACGCGTCGAGGTAGTAGTCGACACTTTACCATCTGAGCCAGACAGGCAGGGGTACGTCTCGACAGCGGATAGAGGTAGTCTGGACTTCATTTTGGAAAAGGGTGACATGGCAGGATGACGACTTCTATATGCCAGTGTCTGCAAAAGCTTGACAGGGCGAAGAGCGAAGATGCAGGTTTAGGATGTCGACTCCAAGAATAAGCTGATCGTCTGGCTCGCCTACACGGATAAGCAGCTGGTTAATAACGTGACCGTCGCCCCTGACCAGAGCTATTCCCCGGTCATTCTGGGCTAGTCAACAGTCCAGTTGGGATGTCTCTAAAAGAGCGGGGGTTTTTGTAGAGGTTTGATTGGGATTTTTCAAGGATAAATATAAAACGGAGGGGATATTTCCTTGCGGGATGGGATAAACGGTAACGGAATTTCCGTCAATAATGTTTTAGAATAATGAACCAAAAAAGTATATTACGAATTTCTGATAAAAAAAGGAGGGGTCTTCATCAAATTAAGTGTTTGTAAGATCTATCTATTGCGTTCTACCCGTGGTTGATACCAAATATACACCTCACACAGACATGTAGTAATATCTCGTCTCCGGATTATACTCTAGAATGACCTCGGCCTCCATCTGCTCGACCAGCACGAGCGTCTGCGCCACATGTGGACTTCGTAAGACCCCGTCATGAGGCCCGGCAGCACCATGGCGCACAGGTAGCCATTTCCCTTGCCCTCCTCCTTCCCCTCCTCGCCGCCCGACGCGGCCGGGGACACCTCGTTGCCGATCACATCCCGGACGCCCGGGCCGAGCGCGGACCGCGGGCACAGAATAACGGCGAGGTTCTGGCCTGGCAGGCGATGAGTAAAGCGCTGGGGCGGGTTCCAGCGCACCACCATGCCCGGCCTGAGGCGCTCCTTGAAGGGAGCCATCTCGCCGCCTGTCGCTCCTCCGGTCGGCTGCACGGCCCGGGACGAGGACCCGTCCGCGGCGGTGGGCCTGCCGAGAACGCCGGTGCCGGAGTCGTGCTTGCCGAGGTCCAACTCGTCCGTCGCCGCCGAGGGCTTGGATGATGACTACGACGACCAAGAGGGGGGCAGCTTCCAGGAGTCGACATGCAGCTGCCAGTAGTCTAACTGGAACGTGCGCGCCTGCTCGGCCGTGACGCCGGGGGTCTTGACGCAGCGCCGGATGAACTCGGGGATGGGCAGGCGCAGCAGTTGGGGGCCGGTCTCGGTCGGGGCGAGATCTGCGGCGCTCATTGGGGGAGATCCTGACTGTTTTTCAGGAGGAGGGGAAAGTCAGTCTGGTGAAGGGGAAAAAAGGGGGGAATACGCCCAAAGCCCACACTCTCGGAGATCCATTCACGTAGCTGCGCATTGTTCCACGTCGCCGGTATGCGCTCATTAAACGGCCGCGGTCCCCGGGCCGGCACCATGACCCGGAGCATCTCGGCGTATCGAAGCGTGTTCATGCTCGCGCCCGTGTCGGCCGCGCCCGGGTTCACGCACGCGACCACGACGGTCTTGCAGCTCCGGCCGCTCTCCGGGTCTAAAACGTGCCGGAGAACCTCTGGCGGAACGGCACGTACTGATTTGTTCCTCCGCCGGCAGTGCCCTTTTTGGTTCCTTTCTGCAGCTGGTCCCCGTCGATGGCGGCGCTGTCGTGCAGGGCCCTTCTGCGGATGCAGTCCTTGAGCGTCGACAAGCTCGCGTTGATCTCGCGCGCCTCGCGCATGCGGTCCGCCCCGTGCTCCGACCTGTCGCGTGCGGCCTCGGAGCCGGCGAGGTCGACAAGATACAGCAAACCATCGTCGCCCGTGCCTGTAGCGTCCATCTCGATGCGGACGCGGCAGACGGCGTGCGAGCGGCTCGAGGCGTCATTGCGCAGCGTCGGCGCCGTGGCGCGCAGGGCGGCCGCGACGTCGACGACCGCCAGCAGGGAATCGGCCGAATCGACGTGCTTCTCCAGCACGCCCGCCACCTGCGTCTCGCCGAACGGGTCGGTCAGGATCGAGACGGGCCGGCGGGCGTTGAGGAGGTCGTGCGCGCTGTTGCCGGCCAGCTCGACGATGGAGATGTAGATTTTGCGGTCGCCTTCTAGTGCAGAGGGGTTGCCGCCGCCGCCGTCCCCGAAGATGGAGCGGGCGACGAGCCGCTCGAGGCCGCTGATGGTGAAGGTCTTGCCGGAGCTGGTCTGGCCGTATGCGAAGAGAGTGCTTACGCCTCCCGACCAGGCCCAGGGCACGAGGTTCTGGACGACGGAGGAGTAAATGGCCTCTGTGGTGTCCTCTGGGCCGAAGACTCTGTCTAGCTTGAATGTGGATGTCTGCAGGACAAAGCAACTCAGCAGGCTTGAAGAGGGAGTGGCGTGTAGGAGCGCTCACGTCAAGTGCAGGTTGACCCCGAATACTCTTCCGGATATCATGGCAGTCGACTGTTCCAGGCGTGCCGTTGCGAGGGAACACGGCAGCCAATCCGCCCGCCTCCCTCTCTTCGTCCAAAACGGGCCTGACCCTGGCCACGACCACAATTTCGGTGGCCGTAGTCGCCTTGTTTCTCTTCTTGCTTTCAGAGGGCTCGCCTTTGGGCTTGAACCGCTCCACGAGGGTCTGGAATTTGGCCCTGTTCTCCTTGAGGAAGTCATCCATTGCGTGTCTATGAGGTGTCTTGTCCTGGCCGTCATTTCAGCTCGGCGCTGCACAGCCCAGGTATTTATCTGTACACCATCGTTCGCTGCCGGGGCAACTGAGCCAGCTGCTCCTTGAGAGTTTGTGCGCTGCCTGCGATTGACTGCCCCTGGCAGCAGTTTAACTAGATGTTACGGGGCCGCGCTAGCCGGCAGGGGAAGAAACAAAAAAGGGCGGTTCGCTTGGAAGAACCCAAATGGGATGAAAGCTGTTGCCTAATACGCATGATGTTCATGTTACGGGTCGATATCGCTTGCTTGGTCCGACAGCATCGATACTCGTATCCGATTTCGCATCAACTGCCAAACAATGCTATATAATTAATGTTTTGTGATGTTTTTTATTTCCCCCTTTTCACTAATTATTACTTAATTGCAAAGCAGGGAACACGAACGGGTCTTTACGTTAGAAGCACCGGGACACGATCAGGATTAATATTTCAAGAGGATCTTTGCGGCCACGCACCCTTTTTGCACTTACACGCACCCCCACCCCGATATCGGTACGCATGGACCTTTCTATGGCGCGCACGCACAAACGAACACAGGCTTCAATGCAGGCAGGCGTGCAATCAACAGAAGGAAGCAAATAGAAGTTATCGCGACGAGCAATTTATTAATAAACGAGCAAAAACGCGATGTTAAACCGCCAAATTACATAGGAAAAGTGCAGGGGCACGGCGTTAAGGCCGTCTATCTAGGGCTACGAAAGGGCCTAGGGACTCGCGAAAGGATCAAAAAACTCGTCAGAAGCCGGCGCAGGCGCTAGGGAAGGTGCGGAAGCCCTCCCGGCCAGTCTGAGAGGCAGGGTTGCCGGTACAGAGGCCGGCGAAGAAGGTAAGGGAGTGCCGAGGCTAACCACGGGACCCTCGTCAGCCTCGTCCCGTGCCTGCAGGGAAGCACCTAACTCGTGTTGGGAGTAATCCCGCCTTCCGCTGGCCCTTATACCAGTGCTTGCACGCGTGCGAGGCCGTGCCGCCGGCGGCTCGTTGCTAAAAGGGCCGGCGCCCGGAGGCCGGCCTTTCCTTACTCCGGCCGGCTCTGCAACTCGTAGTAAGGGGTCGTGCGTAAAGCGGCTACCCGGGTGCAACCAGAAGCTATCTACGGCGGCGATCTGCAAGCCAGGGGCCGTCGGATCCCGTCGCCGTGCTTTTTCCAGGGCAATAAGCTCGTGGGGACAGGGCAGGCCGTATTGTGCACGTGTAGAGTTAGTGCAAGGGGCGATCTTTAGGCCGGTTGGGTGCTTGCGGGAGGGGAACGTTGATATCGCACGGAGGTTGATCTGTTCGAGGAGATCAAGGCACCACAACGAGGCTCGCAAAGGGAGGGCCCCTGCCCATGAACGGCCGGCGTAATCCCACCTTACGCGTGCGTGAGAGTGCTTTTTGCGGTCCTCAAAGGCCGCAATTCTGTGCCTTGTTTGTAGGCGAGTTGCCTGCTTAACTTGAGCTACCGTTGATCGAGAGGAAAGGTCGTACGTTTTAAGGGATCCGTGATTCCTTTCGGCGCCGGCGGTACTAATTACGCCTTGATTGGGGTTGTATTTGGTATAACAACGGGCCCATTGCCGGCGAGAAGGCCAAACGGTTTGTTGCAGGTAGTTAATTAAGCGTTCCTGCTTGAAAAACTCGCTAACAAGCCTATCCATGGCCTTCTCATGCGCTAAACGGCTTCGGGCATAAACGACGTGCTTCCAAAGGGCAAAAAAGCCGGCCCGCGTGTGAGGAATATCGTTAAGGTCGTGTTGGTAAGCATTTAAGCCTTAGGCAGACCAAATTCGTCGGTAACTGTTGTTAAGGGTACGTAAATCCTCCTCGTTAGCCTTGTTAGCCCCGCCCTTGTTAGGGCCCGGCCCGGCCCCCAACCCTCGCCGGGCCTCGTTTTGGGGATCCCGATTAGAGGACCCCTCGAGGGCTTCCACGGCCGCAGATTTGCTCCATTTCTTTTTTATTTAAAGCACAACGTCGGCGTTTATATGATAAACGCAAAGCTGCATTTTCGCGAAGGGAAAACGGGCTTGAAAAGCGGTGCGAAGGCGGGAATTTAAATCCGTCAGGGCGACTTTAAAGGCCGGGATCTCGAGGGCTGCCAGAAAATCGCGGAGGGTGCCAAAAAGCCAAAAGAAGGTCTCCTCCGTCTCGTTGTTTATTAAGCCCCAAAAGGCCGGTATCGTTGTGCGCTCGTTGGTTAGGATCACGGCCGTTAAAAGGTGCATATTATTGCGGTTCGTTTTATAAGTAACGTCGATTTGGAAGCAGTGCGGGTTGGCTCAAAAGAAAGGGACGGCTTTCTCGTATGCCCAGGTAACGCCGGCAAAGGTGGTAGTCGTTTCTGGGTTTCGCTGAAGAAAATCGGGCGGGTTAAAGGCTTTAAACACGACCTCCGGATTTTTTAAAGCCTGCACCAAAGCCGCGGCCGGCCTGTATCCGTCAACCTCCTTTTTCCGGTAAGCCGCCCTGTATTTGTATAGCGCTGAAAGGCTCCAGTGCACGTTGGGGTATCGGGATCGGCAAAGGTCGAGTATCGAGCGCGTGCGGATCGTTAAATTTGCAAAAAAAGGGTGTAGGAACCTCCAGTGCCTGTCCCTAAGGGCGTCCTTTTGCTACCGCACGGAAGGCTTTATGGCGTTTGCAAATAGGCGGCCGTGGCCTTGGTGGGTAAAGCACGTCATTTTAGCGCTCCAAAAACCTCCGTTAGCTTTAAGCCGTTGCATAACAAAGCCGTAGTTGCAAGTAAATATCTGGGAGGTATGCGTGCGCCGGCGGAGGGCCCGGGAGTTGGTAGGCCGTTGCCGGAAAAGGCACCCAACCTCGACCTTTTTAATGCCCTGGGAGTTTTTAAGCGACCGCACTACCGTTACTTTAATGCCCTCCGCAGTGAGATAATCGCCTATAGCGTTGTTAAGCGCGTCGCCGGTAGGGTAAAAGGTTAAAAGGACCTTTAAAAGGGGCTCGGCGGTCCAAAGGAGACCGTCCCAGTGCGTTGGGGTGGGTGCAAGCGATTCCGGCCGGCCCTCGGAGGCCGGCCCAGCTTCGCCCGGCCCGGCCTCGTCGGAACTCGAACCCGCAGCCTCGTCGTCGCTCGAGATCGTGATCACTTCGTTTATAGGGGCGATTGTTGAAAAATGGATCAAAAATGGTGCCAAGTTGCATTTGCAGGCAAAATTACGTAGGCTGCGAATCCGGAACGCACAGGCGCTGCACGGGCCAAAAGTGGGGTGGGGTGCGTGTAAGTGCAAAAAAGGTGCGTGAGTAAGTAAGTGAGTGAGTATATTTAACGTCAGTAAGTCGGGATCTACCAGTCCCTGCCTCCCAAGGGGCATATGACGTGCTAGCGCTACCTAAGCTAAACATTAGGCTACATGTTGCTATCCGGCGGCTAGCAAAATTAAACCCGAAGGCACACGAAGGTCGGGCCGCGTTCCAGCGCTCCTTGTTAGTGAGCGGGCAATCGGCGGTAGGGCGTATATATATACGCCAGGCGTTGTAAAGCGCTGCGGGTGGTAGTAGTGCGTTCGGCCGGCGAGTATGCCGGTAAAGGGGTGGGGCCGGGTTTTAGGCTGGAAGGTTCGGGACCCCCAGGCCCGGCCGGAGGTGCGGGGGACCAACGAGCCTACTGTTAGTCCTGGTGGTACAAAGGAAAAAGGTAAAAGGTGTAGGAGAATAAGGAAAAGGATGTATGCGGGCTTTTTAGGCCCTGTTGTTATCGTCCAGCGATAGTGTAATAATTGGTAGCTTCGGCGAACGAAGCAAAAAGGAAAGGCTTTTAAATAGCCGTTTCCAATATCCGGGCCTGTCGGAAGCCGGGAGGGGTCCGCTATAGGCCATTTATTTTTTGCCGTTTTAGCCAACCTGCAAAATACAGGGTGGGAAGGGGATTTGTTTTTTCCGCAGCGGCACGGGTTATCGTTTTCGTGCTGGAACTTTCGGTAGTACCAGTCGAAATCCCCGTAACCGGTGCGTGCGGCTATTAGCCGTTGCAATACCCTCCGGTGCATTGCAACGCTTCGGGCGTATGTTGTGGTGCCGGCGGAGGCCTATAGCCTTATACCGATCCGGAAAGTTGTTTTAAACCATGCGTTCCGGGCGTCCCGGGCCGTTTTCCGGGCTAAAGCCTTTACTCGGCCACCGTTGGTTTAAAATGTTAGGGTATTGGCAGGGCCGATCCCAACTTTGCTTCGGCGTTTGCCTTTTCGTTTCCGGGGATTCCCATATAGCCCGGGGACCAGCGTACGTATACCTGGTGTTTATCCATAATAATGGATTTTTTTAAAAGCCTTTTGTAAACTATCAGGCCGTGCTTAAACAGCCGTTGGCCGCCGAGGTGTTATCGAGGCACAAGTGGAAAGTGCAATTGCGGAAGCTCCAAACGGCTTTACGGAGGCCCATCCGGGCCCTTTCCGCCTCGCCGTCGAATACTTCCGCGGGATGCGCCAGCCGGCCGTGCCCGGAAAGTTTGCGTTGGCCGGCTTGGTATATTACCCAGCCGTATCCAACTGCTCCGTTTTTTGCTTTAAACCCGTCGTATATATATTATAACGTCGGTGGGTGGGAAGGTGCAAAGCCACGCCGTAAATGCTTTAGCGGCTGCTTGCTTTTCTTGTATGGCCACCGTAAGCCCCGTATATTTATAAAGGAGGTAGGCCGGGCGGGTGCAAGCCGGAAAAAGTCCGGCCGTCCTTTGCAAAAGGTTGCAAGCCTGCCGGGTAAGCCTGCTTAGCCCTCGGGCGTTAAAAGCCGGCTTAGCCGCTGCGGCCAGGGGGTGTTTTTCCGGAACCGTATTTATACGGGCCGCAAAACGGAGGCGGGCTTGTTCCAAAAGCGCTTGGGCGCTTGGATGCCGGATTCGTAATGCAATGCGTTTATCGGTATGGTTTTCCAAGCTGGGACCACTGTTTTAAAACGCGGTTAAGCTTTATCGACCCGATCGATTAAATGGCCTTGGCGGATAATTTGCTGTTGTGCCGGCTTGTACGGGTGTGGTTTAGTTTTACCTTATACCATACCTCGGCCCCGTATAAAGCCGTAGGGATTATAACCGTTATAACGGCTTTGTAAACCGAATGTGCCGGTATCCCCCCTATCGAATTCGTAAGCCTTCGGAGGTGGTTGGCAACGCTTTGGGCTTTTGCAGCCCTGTTTTCCACGTGGGCTTTAAAATTAAGCCTTTGGTCGAAAAGGACCCCTAACCACCGTAAAGCTTGTAGCTTGTTGTATGGTAAAGCCTTCCGCCGTAACCGCTTGTGGGATTTTCCGTTTGGAAAAATGCATAAGCTCGCACTTCCCCGGGTCGAAAGCAACCTTATTAGCCCTGCCAACGTAGGATTTCCGTAACCGTAGCCCCTGCTTTACGAGCACTCCTCCGGAGTGCTACCCGTTACGCAAATGCCTATATCGTCCGCGTATCCGTACCTAATCGCTTTTGCTTTGGGTAGGATTTCGGCCATATAAAGCATAAATAGGACCGGTAACGCCGGTAACCCTTGGGGTAGCCCGCAGTCGGGGAAAAAGGGGTGCCGTGGCGTCCTCCAAACGCATTTTAACCACCCTGTTTTTTGCAAAAATAATACCTATCGTACTAACGTTAAATCCCAGCCTTGGTTTAAAAGCTTTAAAAAAGCCTCCGGCGAAGTACGGCGTCGAAAGCCCCTTGTACATCCATGGTAACGAGGCGGCCGTTTTATGCTTTTGGAAGGCCCGTTCCACCTCGTGGGCCACGCATGCCGTTAAATCGATGGCGGCCTTTTTCGGGGTAGCCCCGGCGTATTGCGGGGCTATAAGCCCGTATTGTAATGCGAGGGATGCCATCCGCGAAGCCACCAACCGCTTTAGCCCTTTCCCTAAGCACGGGAGTAAAGCTATCGGGCGGTAGGATTTTGGGTCCGTTAAATCCGTTTTATTCGGCTTTTTTAGCATAACCACTTCCGCTGTGCGGAAAGGGGCTGGGTGGTGCCCGGCCCTAAGGCAAGCCTCGAAAAAAGCCTTAACGTATTCCCCTATTGCCGGCCACGCCGTTGTAAATAGCTTAACCGTTAAAAAATCGACGCCCGGGGCCGTATTTGCCGTACCAACGGTGCACTTTCGGCATTCCTTTAAAAAGACGTAAGGGTTTTACGAAGTTGTGCGGTCTTTTGGGTAGCCTTTTGCTATAACGGGTCCTTTTGTAAATCGTCCTCCGCCGTAAACCTACGGAGGATTTTGCGGCCTAATATTTCCGCTTTATCTTTTAAAGCTATTATAACCTCCCTGTTAATATTTAACAGGGGAAGCCGTATAACGGGTGTAAGTTTATGCCACTTTACAGCACGTATAACGCTTTCGGGAAATCCATTTCCTTTAGCACGCTGGCCCAATGCTGTTTTTTTAGCCGTCCGAACCGTTGCTTTTAAAGCACGGGCTTCGGCCGTAAAAGGCCCGCCGTTTCCCATAGCTTTTGCAAAGTCCCGTTAAGCGTTGGCGCACTTTTCGTTCCACTAAGGTTAGCCTTTTTTTTTAGCTTTAAGCCCCCGGCCGAAAGCCATTAACGCATTTTTTAATAAGTTTGTTAATGCTTCGGCCGTTTTATCCAAATGTTCCGCAGTGCTTAGGTTTGTAAATGGTGGCAAATTGCCGGCCCCCGTTATTACCGCGTTTGCGAAAAACGGTAGTTTATCGTTTGGTAGCGTAATACGCCGGTAGTCCGGAACGAAGTTATTGCGGTTAGGAATTTCGATTCGTATCGAGCGGTAGTCCGAATCGGTTGCTAGCGAAAGGTCGATTTCCGCTGTTGCTAAAGGGGCGTTGGAAAAGGTAAAATCCAAAACGCCCTCGTCGTTATGCGTAGGTTAGCCTAGGTCGGTAAGTAGGAGGAAGGTTATAAGTATTAGCCCATTGGGCTATATTTTAGCTTTTATTCTATTACTTTTAACCGAATCCCACGCCGAAAATTGCGTTAAAGTTTCCAGCTATAATGCATTTTGCCGTTGGGCGCCAACGTAGTAAAAGGTTTAACGAGGGTTCCGAAGGTCCTTTGGAAGCCTATATACGTTAACGAAAGTGCACCTAGCGACGGTAAGCTAAAGGATATCCCGGGTGTTGCCTGCCGGCCGGTCCGCTACAAGCCGAAGCCCCGGGTCTTTCCGTACGTAAGTTATTACCCGAGGCCTGGTTTAATAGTCCGTGCCAGCTATTTACCGAAGTAAATAGCTCGTACGACGGGTAAGTGCAAAGCATAAACTTCCTTTTCCACGCGCTAAAAGGCTCCTGCATTAGCACCACGTCGATATTTTAGCTTTAAAATAGTTGGAGTAAAATAGCCCCCGCTTCCAGCTACGTCGAACGTTCGCTTAGGCGGCGGTTAAAACACGGCGTTCGGGGCGAAGCCCCGAGCGCCGGGCCTTATTGCCATGCGTTTGTTTATATCCGGTTGGCTGCTGGCATACGTAAAAGCGGCGTTGGTATATTGGGGGCTTTGGCCCTAAGGTTATTGGCCGGCGGTACCGTCGGTTTCTTCCAAAAGGTTTCCGGTTATTTCGATAGCCTTTTCGGGCTCGGGAGGTCCAGTTTATATCCGCCAATACTTTATATTGGTTGTTAAAACTAACCCTAAGCCTTTTGGCAGGGTGCCTTCCTTTGCCGGCCGTACGGGCCGCGCTTTCGGGGGCTAGCGGATCTGCCGGGCTTACCTCGGCAGCGTCGGCGGTGGCAGCAGCGGCAGGAACGGCGGCGGCGGCGGGGGTAACGGAAGTAGCGGCGTTACCGTACCGGCCGCGGGATTGGCATTAGCGTAACGGTTTAACGGAATTGTCCGTAGTAACCGCGGTTGCAGGAAGGGCGTTGGCGGTGGCGGCGGGCGGCCGCGGCGGTGGCGGCGGCAGCGGCGGCTTCCACCTCTTTACCGCCGCCCGGTAGGCTTATGCCCCTAATTTTCTAACCGCGCCTTTTTCCCCGGGTTAAATGCTTTAGCATTCCGTTTACCCGTACAGGCTTTATAAGGCAGTTCGGGTAGTCGGCTGGGTACGGGCCCGAACAGTTTGCGCATTGCGGAAAGGCCGTGCACGGCGATGCGTGCCGGCCGTCGTTCATTTTCGCACCGGAGGCACCTATCGGCCCGGGCACAATTGCGAGCCACGTAAAAGCCGTGGCAGCCGGGGGTATGTTGCGTAACCGGCGGGTATCGTTATACGCGGCGTGAAAAAAACGTAATCCTTTAAAGCCTAAACCCGGTTACGCGCGTATAAAAGGATATAATCCATAATATACGCTTTGGTAATTAGCGCCGGCCTAGGCTTAACGCTTACTGTTTAGCCTTTTGGGCTTCGACTTCCTCCCGGACCAGCTTTTCCGATACCGGGACGCTTTGTCCGAGGCCGTTCGTTAAGGACGTGGGGCATCCGGAAATCACGTAGTTAAACCAGATTTCGGGCTTTTCGATCCTTTCGGCGTTATATAAACGGCCTAATTCGGATCGATGCTGCAAAAGCCGGCTTTGGATATCCGCCGTTTTTGCTTTTAGCACGAACCCAGTAGGGGTTCGATAAGCTTCCGGGACGTCGGCTATCGTAAACGGCAGGTCCTGCTATCGGCAAGGGCTTTGCGAATACTAAAGCCCGTTTGTTGGTTGGCCCAAGCCTGTTTTTCCTCCGGATTTTAACAAAAACCCGGAAATCGGCTTTGGGCCGGGCGGGAAGGCGGGGCTCCCGGGGTGCACGGTTTTTTAAAGCCTGTGCGGGTTGTAGGGCTGCTGGAGCCCTGTTCGGGCCGCCGCCGCGTAAGTGGTCGGGGGCGGGCGTTGCGGGTTAGGCGCGTAAAGTTCCGGGGCCTCGTAAAAGTTTCTTTCCTTTTAGGCCGGCGTTGGCAGGCCGAAAAGGGTGAGTGAGTGAGTGAGTGAGTATATTTAACGTCAGTAAGTCGGGATCTACCAGTCCCTGCCTCCCAAGGGGCATATGACGTGCTAGCGCTACCTAAGCTAAACATTAGGCTACATGTTGCTATCCGGCGGCTAGCAGAATTAAACCCGAAGGCACACGAAGGTCGGGCCGCGTTCCAGCGCTCCTTGTTAGTGAGCGGGCAATCGGCGGTAGGGCGTATATATATACGCCAGGGCGTTGTAAAGCGCTGCGGGTGGTAGTAGTGCGTTCGGCCGGCGAGTATGCCGGTAAAGGGGTGGGGCCGGGTTTTAGGCTGGAAGGTCCTCGGGACCCCCAGGGCCCGGCCGGAGGTGCGGGGGACCAACGAGCCTACTGTTAGTCCTGGTGGTACAAAGGAAAAAGGTAAAAGGTGTAGGAGAACAAGGAAAAGGATGTATGCGGGCTTTTTAGGCCCTGTTGTTATCGTCCAGCGATAGTGTAATAATTGGTAGCTTCGGCGAACGAAGCAAAAAGGAAAGGCTTTTGAAGTAGCCGTTTCCAATATCCGGGCCTGTCGGAAGCCGGGAGGGGTCCGCTATAGGCCATTTATTTTCTGCCGTTTTAGCCAACCTGCAAAATACAGGGTGGGAAGGGGATTTGTTTCTTCCGCAGCGGCACGGGTTATCGTCTTCGTGCTGGAACTTTCGGTGGTACCAGTCGAAATCCCCGTGACCGGTGCGTGCGGCTATTAGCCGTTGCAGTACCCTCCGGTGCAGCTGCAACGCTTCGGGCGTATGTTGTGGTGCCGGCGGGAGGCCTATAGCCTTATACCGATCCGGAAAGTTGTCCTTAAACCATGCGTTCCGGGCGTCCCGGGCCGTTTTCCGGGCTAAAGCCTTTATCCGGCCACCGTTGGTTTAAGATGTTGGGTATTGGCAGGGCCGATCCCAACTTTGCTTCGGCGTTGCCTTTCGTTTCCGGGGATTCCCATATGGCCCGGGACCAGCGTACGTATACCTGGTTTTATCCATAAGGCAATGGATTTTTTTAAAGGCCCCTTGAACTATCAGGGCCGTGCTTAAACAGCCGTTGGCCGCCGAGGTGTTATCGAGGTACAAGTGGAAAGTGCAATTGCGGAAGCTCCAAACGGCTTTACGGAGGCCCATCCGGGCCCCTTCCGCCTCGCCGTCGAATACTTCCGCGGGATGCGCCAGCCGGCCGTGCCCGGAAAGTTTGCGTTGGCCGGCTTGGTATATTACCCAGCCGTATCCAACTGCTCCGTTCTCTGCTTTGGACCCGTCGCTATATATTATAACGTCGGTGGGTGGGAGGGTGCAAAGCCACGCCGTAAATGCTTTAGCGGCTGCTTGCTTTTCTTGTATGGCCACCGTAAGCCCCGTATATTTATAAGGGAGGTAGGCCGGGCGGGTGCAAGCCGGAAGAAGTCCGGCCGTCCTTTGCAAGGAGGTTGCAAGCCTGCCGGGTAAGCCTGCCCTAGGCCCTCGGGCGTTAAGGCCGGCTTGGCCGCTGCGGCCAGGGGGTGTTCTTCCGGAACCGTATTTATACGGGCCGCAAAACGGAGGCGGGCTTGTTCCAAAAGCGCCTGGGCGCTGGGATGCCGGATTCGTAATGCAATGCGTTTATCGTGTGGTTTTCCAAGCTGGGACCACTGCTTTAAGGGCGCGGTTAAGCTTTATCGACCCGATCGATTAAATGGCCTTGGCGGATAATTTGCTGTTGTGCCGGCTTGTACGGGTGTGGTTTAGTTTTACCCCTATACCATACCTCGGCCCCGTATAAAGCCGTAGGGATTATAACCGTTGTGACGGCTTTGTAAACCGAATGTGCCGGTATCCCCCTATCGAATTCGTAAGCTTCGGAGGTGGTTGGCAACGCTTTGGGCTTTTGCAGCCCTGTTTTCCACGTGGGCTTTAAAATTAAGCCTTTGGTCGAAAAGGACCCCTAACCACCGTAAAGCTCCTGTAGCTTGTTGTATGGTAAGCCCTCCGCCGTAACCGCTGGGGTTGTGGGATTTCTCCGTCTGGAAAAATGCATAAGCTCGCACTTCCCCGGTCGAAAGCAACCTTATTAGCCCTGCCCCAACGTAGGATTTCCGTAACCGTAGCCCCTGCTTTACGGGAGCACTCCTCCGGAGTGCTACCCGTTACGCAAATGCCTATATCGTCCGCGTATCCGTACCTAATCGCTTTTGCTTTGGGTAGGATTTCGGCCATATAAAGCATAAATAGGACCGGTGACGCCGGTGACCCTTGGGGTAGCCCGCAGTCCGGGGAAAAAGGGGTGCCGTGGCGTCCTCCAAACGCACTTTAACCACCCTGTTTCCTGCAAAAGATGATACCCATCGTACTAACGTTGGATCCCAGCCTTGTTTGAAGCCTTTGAAGGAGCCTCCGGCGAAGTACGGCGTCGAAAACCCTTGTATATCCATGGTAACGAGGGCGGCCGTTTTATGCTTTTGGAAGGCCCGTTCCACCTCGTGGGCCACGCATGCCGTTAAATCGATGGCGGCCTTTTTCGGGGTAGCCCCGGCGTGTTGCGGGCTATAAGCCCGTGTTGTAATGCGAGGGATGCCATCCGCGAAGCCACCAGCCGCTCCAGCCCTTTCCCTAAGCACGGGAGTAAAGCTATCGGGCGGTAGGATTTTGGGTCCGTTAAATCCGTTTTTATTCGGCTTTTTTAGCATAACCACTTCCGCTGGCGGAAAGGGGCTGGGTGGTGCCCGGCCCTAAGGCAAGCCTCGAAAGGGCCCTAACGTATTCCCCTATTGCCGGCCACGCCGCTGTAAGTAGCTTAACCGTTAGGGAATCGACGCCCGGGGCCGTGTTTGCCGTGCCAACGGTGCACTTCCGGCAATTCCTCTAAAGGGACGTGGGGGTCCCACGGGAGGTTGTCGGTCCTTGGGTAGCCCTTTGCTGTAACGGGTCTCCTGTAAGTCGTCTCTCCGCCGTAAACCTACGGAGGATCTTGCGGCCTAATGCTTCCGCTTTATCCCCTGGGGCTATTATAACCTCCCCGTTAATATTTAACGGGGGAAGCCGTATAGCGGGTGTAAGTTTATGCCACTTTACAGCACGGTATAGCGCTTTCGGGGAATCCATTTCCTCCAGCACGCTGGCCCAATGCTGTCTTTTAGCCGTCCGAACCGTTGCTTTTAAAGCACGGGCTTCGGCCGTAAAAGGCCCGCCGTTTCCCATAGCTTTTGCAAGGTCCCGTTGGGCGTTGGCGCACTTTTCGTTCCACCAGGGTTGGCCTTTTCTTTTGGCTTTAGGCCCCCCCGAAAGCCATTAACGCATCTTTTAATAAGTTTGTTAATGCTTCGGCCGCTTTATCCAGGTGTTCCGCAGTGCCTGGGTTTGTAAGTGGTGGCAAGTTGCCGGCCCCCGTTGCTACCGCGTTTGCGAAAAACGGTAGTTTATCGTCTGGTAGCGTAATACGCCGGCAGTCCGGAACGAAGTTATTGCGGTTAGGAATTTCGATCCGTATCGAGCGGTGGTCCGAATCGGTTGCTAGCGAAGGGTCGATTTCCGCTGTTGCTAAAGGGGCGTTGGAAAAGGTAAATCCAAAACGCCCCCGTCGTTGTGCGTAGGTTGGCCTGGGTCGGTAAGTAGGAGGAGGTTATAGGTATTAGCCCATTTGGGCTATATCCTGGCCCCTATTCCTATTACCCTTAACCGGATCCCACGCCGGGGACCCTGCGTTAAAGTCTCCAGCTATAATGCATTTTGCCGTTGGGCGCCAACGTAGTAAAAGGTCCAACGAGGGTTCCGAAGGGTCCCCTGGAGGCCTATATACGTTAACGAAGGTGCACCTGGCGACGGTAAGCCAAAGGATGTCCCGGGTGTTGCCTGCCGGCCGGTCCGCTACGGGCCGAAGCCCCGGGTCCTTCCGTACGTAAGTTATTACCCGAGGCCTGGTTTGGTGGTCGTGCCAGCTATTTACCGGAGTAAATAGCTCGTACGACGGGTGGGTGCAAAGCATAAGCTTCCCTTTCCACGCGCTAGGGGCTCCTGCATTAGCACCACGTCGATATTTTGGCTCCAAATAGTTGGAGTAAAGTAGCCCCCGCCTCCCAGCTACGTCGAACGTTCGCTTGGGCGGCGGTTAAAGCACGGCGTTCGGGGCGAAGCCCCGGGCGCCGGGCCCTATTGCCATGCGTTTGTTGTATCCGGTTGGCTGCTGGCATACGTAAAAGCGGCGTTGGTGTATTGGGGGCTTTGGCCCTAAGGTTGTTGGCCGGCGGTACCGTCGGTTTCCTCCAGGGGGTTTCCGGTTATTTCGATAGCCCCTTCGGGCTCGGGGAGGTCCAGTTCCATATCCGCCAGTACTTCGTATTGGTTGTTAAAACTAACCCTAAGCCTTTTGGCAGGGTGCCTTCCCTTGCCGGCCGTACGGGCCGCGCCCTCGGGGGCCAGCGGATTGCCGGGCTTACCTCGGCAGCGTCGGCGGTGGCAGCAGCGGCAGGAACGGCGGCGGCGGCGGGGGTAACGGAAGCAGCGGCGTTACCGGTACCGGCCGCGGGATTGGCATTAGCGGTAACGGTTACAACGGAATTGTCCGTAGTAACCGCGGTTGCAGGAAGGGCGTTGGCGGTGGCGGCCGCGGCGGCCGCGGCGGTGGCGGCGGCAGCGGCGGCTTCCACCTCTTTTACCGCCGCCCGGTAGGCTTGTGCCCCTAATTTCCTAACCGCGCCTTTTTCCCCACGGGTTAAATGCTTTAGCACTCCGTTTACCCGTACAGGCTTTATAGGGCAGTTCGGGTGGTCGGCTGGGTACGGGCCCGAACAGTTTGCGCATTGCGGAAGGGCCGTGCACGGCGATGCGTGCCGGCCGTCGTTCACTTTCCCGCACCGGAGGCACCTATCGGCCCGGGCACAGTTGCGAGCCACGTGAAAGCCGTGGCAGCCGGGGTATGTTGCGTAACCGGCGGGTGTCGTTGTACGCGGCGTGAAAAAGACGTAATCCCCCAAAGCCTAAACCCGGTTACGCGCGTGTAAAAGGATATAATCCATAATATACGCCCTTGGTAATTAGCGCCGGCCCCGGAGGGCTTAACGCTTACTGGCTTTAGCCCTGTTTGGGCTTCGACTTCCTCCCGGACCAGCTTTCCGATACCGGGACGCTTTGTCCGAGGCCGTTCGTTAAGGACGTGGGGCATCCGGAAATCACGTAGTTAAACCAGATTTCGGGCTTTTCGATCCTTTCGGCGTTATATAAACGGCCTAATTCGGATCGATGCTGCAAAAGCCGGCTTTGGATATCCGCCGTTTTTGCTTTTAGCACGAACCCAGTAGGGGTTCGATAAGCTTCCGGGACGTCGGCTGTCGTAAACGGCAGGTCCCTGCTATCGGCAAGGGCTTTGCGAATACTAAAGCCCGTTTGTTGGTTGGCCCAAGCCTGTTTTTCCTCCGGGATTTTAACAAAAACCCGGAAATCGGCTTTGGGCCGGGCGGGAGGGCGGGGCTCCCGGGGTGCACGGTTTTTTAAAGCCTGTGCGGGTTGCTGGGGCTGCTGGAGCCCTGTTCGGGCCGCCGCCGCGTAAGTGGTCGGGGGCGGGCGTTGCGGGTTAGGCGCGTAAGGTTCCGGGGCCCCGTAGGGGTTTCTTTCCCTTTGGGCCGGCGTTGGCAGGCCGAAAAGGGCTTGTTTGGCGTATTCGATAAAACAATCCTTCCAGCCGTTGGCTTCGGGGATTGCCTCCAGTGGGAGGGAAGCGATGCCGGCGTCGATAAGCGGGCGAGGGTTGTGCAAATTAAAGCCGTTTGCTGTTGCTTGCGGCTGTAACTCGCAACAATTTCCTCCGCGGCCGCCGCAGCCGACCCGAGGGGTGGGCGCGTAGGCCGGGGGTGGGAAGGGAGGGGAAAAGAAAGGAAAGGGGCACCTGTGCCGGTGCTGCCGTCGTGGGTGCCTTCCTGGCCCTGAACGGGCCCTGTTGGGTGTTGCGAATTCCGCAACGGGGACGGCGTGGTCGGGTGCGCTGACGCGCGGGGGGCCCGGGTGGCAGCGACGCGTTCCTCCGGGCCGTTGGGCCGACGAGGAGGGCGCGCGCCACCCTATTGGCCGAAGGGGGGGCTGTTGGCAACGGCATGTTGCCGTCGCCAGCGCCGTTGGCGGGCGTGGTTATTGGTGTTGGGTCGCTAATTGGCGGGTGTTAAGGATTTGTATGCAATTTGGCAGTGTGCACTAACAGCGCAATGCCAAGAATTGGTGAATTCGAGAAAGCGCAATGCCAAGGAGGGAGCGACCGTAAGCGGCAAAATGGTCGGCTTCGCTTTAGTACTCGAGCTAACGAAACCCTTTAAAGTTACGCGCCATTTCGCGTAACGGCACGCTTTACGATAACTTTTTATTACCCTTTAGGAATTTAATGTTTTATATTTTGCTAATTATAACCACTTAAATCCACGTAAACCTGCCGGGTTGCCGTGTTTTGCTAACTTAAATACCAAAATAAACGTAAGCAATTTAGTAAATGTTTATTAGGAACTTTTCCGTTTTTAAACCCCCAAATCCCGCATAAAAGCCATTTTTTCGCCTTTTGGCTTTTTCTAATCCGCTTATTACGTAGCGCTCGAACAGCTCGATAAAATCCTCGGCAAACCGGCACGTTCGTTATCCTTTTGTTACGCAGCGTTTCGTAAAATACTTTCGCGATATCGACGTAATGCTCGTCCGATACTTCCTAAAGCGTTTTAATAACGTGCCGGAAACCTGCGAGTTAAATGGCGCTAATAAAATAAATTCCCCGTTTGCGAGTTTATCCATTTTGTTAGCCTTAATCGAACAAGCAGGAAGTTAATTAAAAAATAGCTGGTTTTTTTAAAGCTTTTAATTACGGAAGTTTCCTACGGCGAACGGGTTGGTTATCCAATCCTCGAAAAGCAAGCAACTTTACGAAGGCTTTATTAAATTCGGCTGCTTATAGCTTGCGAAGTGGAATATCCTAAACGCTTGCAAGTTATTAAGAACGTCGTTTTTATGCAATGTCGGTTTAATCGGCGTTAATTGGAGCGACGGGCAAAAATCGTCCAATATATCCATTTCGGCAATAGCAAATAGAAGGGTAAAAAAGGCTTAGCGTTTAATCCATGGCAACGAGGAAAGCTTAGTTAAACCGAGGCCCTACCGGTTTGCGAACATAATAACGGCGCCCAAGTAGCAATGCTTTAACCGACGAGGTGTATAACGATATAACCTTATCGAAAACTGTTTTAAAAAAAACCCCGCATATAATATCCCGCTATATGGAGCGGTAGCTAATTAAATGCTCCGGTTAAAATCCACTATATTCGGGGCCAATTATTATCGAAAACGGGGTTTTCGAATTTTTAAAGCCTTTAAAATTGGATAGCCGAAAACATCCCAAAGCTACTTTAGCAGTGGTAAGTAATTAAATAAAAATGGTCGCAAATCCCGAGCCTATTTTTAAACGTTTGCTTTTACGGTTTTAGCAAATCTAGCTAAGCCCAATCCAACTAGGCCAAAAGGACGAGAAAAATACAAGTTATCAACTTGTATCCCACGTTAAGCCACTTTAAAATCCACCTTCCTCGAATTTACCAATTTTTAGCATTGCGCTATTAATGCACACTGCCAAATTGCGTACAAATCCTTAACACCCGCCAATTAGCGACCCAACATTAATAACCACGCCCGCCAACGGCGCTGGCGACGGCAACATGCCGTTGCTAACAGCCCCCCCTTCGGCCAATAGGATGGCGCGCGCCCTCCTCGTCGGCCCAACAGCCCGGAGGAACCCGTCGCTGCCACCCGGGCCCCCCCGCGCGTTAACGCACCCGATTACGCCGTCCTCGTTGCGGAATTAGCAACACCCAACAAAGCCCGATTAAAGCCAGGAAGGCTCCCACGACGGCAGCACCGGCACAAGTGCCCCTCCCCTTTTCCCTTAACGCCCGCGTACGCGCCCACTTGTCGGGTCGGCCGCGGCGGCCGCGGAGGAAATTATTGCGAGTTATAGCCGCAAATAATAACAAACGGCCTTAATTTGCGCCACGCTAGCCTGATTTATTAACGCCGGCATTGCCTCCCTTTCGGCGAAAGCAATCCCGAAATTAACGGCTGGAAAGATTGTTTTATCGACTACGCTAAACAAGCCTTTTTCGGCCTACTTACGCCGGCCGAATGTTACGACCAGTATGCAAACCTTAAAGCGGCAGGTCGAAAAGGGTTTTAAACGGTGCCCCCGCCCCGCACCCAAACACGTGGAGTTACGTAACCACAGCTGGATTTTTGAATTTGTGTTAAAAGGATTAACGTGGTTTATTAGTAAGTGGGCCACATTAGTTAATAGGCCATAACACCCCGACCTTTAGTTAATTAACGCGCATGCCAACCTAATAACGCTAGGAATCCATTTAAACTATTCGGAATTATATACATCGGACGTTTTTACTTCCTTTTGGTAAGTGCGCGCATTGTGTCCGGTTTTGCCGCAGGTGCTACATCGCCGACGAATCGTCGTCGCCCTCCTTTTTTAACCCTTATAATCGCGCATTTTTTGCTATAGCTATCCATTTAGCTTTTTCCTAGTCCAAAGCATTTCGTACCTTTTCGACAATATGTGACCCTTTTTATCGAACACGTGTTTTTTTGGCCCTCCGGCGTTTGCTTAGCGCCTCGTTCGCTTTTCGTAATTTGGAGCACTTTTTTTTTAAAAGGTTAACCCGATGCATAATTGCTTTAGTTTTTTCGTTAATTGGTTTACAGCCGATAGTATGGGTAACGGAAAGCTGCTCCGGTAATTGGAAATCCGAGTTTTGATATGTTCGGATTGCGAAGTTGCGTTTTTGGCTGTTTGGGGCGTTTTAAAGGTTTAAAGTTCGGCGTCGCTTAAGGGCTTTTTCGGGGAGTTAAAGTTCGTAGTTTTACATTTAGCTTTTCCAAAACCAAATCCGGATCGAATGGAGTAAGGCCAGCCTTTCGAAAGCTTTCTCGGATGTTTCCTTCGGTTATAAAAGCAAAAAATGCCGTTTTAAACGCCGAAAAAAACTCGATTTTAATTACGGGTTAACGTGTAACCTTATTAAGTTTTCGATTTGTCGACCGTACGTTTTTTTAACGGGTTAAAGCATTTAACGTTAAGCGGCTAAAAAAGTAAAACGAATGCGGAGATATGTAAAGCGTAATAATGTTATATTTTTGGCAATAAAGTTCGAAATTCGTCGAGTGGTAGCTTTCGTGGCCGTTTAATATTAACAAACGATAGGGGCCATTTGCGCGCGATGCTGTGTATTTATCGAAATGCTGGATCCATTTTAGGCCGAGCTCGTTCGTAGTTTACCCGTTAAAACTCGTTGTAATAACCCAATCGCGTGGAAGGTCGGTTTCCGAATACCAATTGGCCAAATAATACTGCCTTTTAACGATAATAAAAAGGAGGATTGCTTAGCCGCAATTGTTAACCTTTTGGATAACTGTAGCCCATTTCCGGTTGTTAAGTTAAACCAGCTTTGCTTTACTACGGCTTTCCGATGTTGTAATAACTATAACGGCGGCGATTATACCTATAAAAAAGCCGGTTTTATAAATGTCGTTATTTAGGATGCTATATTTGGCCACAATATTCCGCATAAAGTTAAATTAGGCAAAAACGAGCTTGGGATTTTCGCATTTAGCCTTTTAGTAATCGTACTTTCGAATTTAGCGCGTGCCGAGCTCCGGGCGGCGTTTAACGAACCTTTCGACCCAGCGCTTGCTAACGGTACCCGCGTCGCGTTCGGCGAGCAGTCGGTTAGCCATATTTTTAACACCAAAATGCCGAAAAGGGAATGCGCGAAAATCCAGCTTAAGTATGTATTTAATAAGCGCTTTTTTTTTGGATTTCGTTAATTTCCGTAATCCGGGCATGGTGTCGCGTCGAGCAGGTAAGCCCCGCTTTCGACGCGTTAAAGTTATTTTCGCGACCGAGTAGATTTTTGCAGCTTTCCGTATGTTTAGTTTTGGGTTGGATTGTAAAGCCCGAAGGGCAAGCATTACCCGGTTTTCGTCGTTTCCCATTAACATTGTTATGGGCGGAGGAATTGGTCGCGAAAGAAAAAGTGTCGCGTGGTCGCGTGTCGTGGCCTACTAACTAATGTGGCCCACTTACTAATAAACCACGTTATAAATTTACAAATTTAACCTAATATAAAGCAAAAGGCAGCGTGTATATAAAGGATGGATTTCCTACTGTTTTAGGTAGCTTTAACTAAGGCTTCGGCATTAGTTAACTTAAGTTAGCTTTTAAGCATCCCCTGGGGTAAGCAATTAAATTGTTCTTTTAAATTACGTGTTTTCTTGTTTACTAGCACTAGCGATACTGTTTTTACCACCCCCGAAGTGCCTTACTTTAAAAGCAAACCCTTAATTGTAACACCGAAAAGGAAAAAAGCTTATACGGGGCCCCGAAGCTTTCGTAACGCGCGCCCCCGGCCATTTACGCGTTGGTAGCCCAAAAGGGCCACTAATAACTTTAACAACCCGCACAGGCTTTTTAAAGCCGTACGTTTTAAACTACCCGGGCACCCCGCTTATTAATAAGCTTTAAAGCCGATTTTTAAATGTTTGTTAAAATCCCGAAAGAACGGCAGGCTTAGGCTAATTAATAAACGGGTTTTAGCATTTGTAAAGCCTTTACCGATAGTAAAAACTTGCCGTTTACAACGGCCGACGTCCTGAAGTGTTACAATTAAAGGTTTGCTTTTAAAGTAAGGCATTTCGGGGGTGGTAAAAACAATATCGCTAGTGCTAGTGGACAAAGGAACACGTGATTTAAAAGGACAATTTAATTGCTTGCCTTAAGGGATGTTTAAAAGTTAACTTAGGTTAATTAATGCCGAAAGCTTTAGTTAAAGCTATTTAAGATAGTAGGAAATCCATCCTTTATATACACGCTGCCTTTTGCCTTATTTTGGGTTGGATTTGTGGATTTGTGGTTTTTTTTAACACAAATTTAAAAATCCTTTTAGCTTTATGGATTTGTGGTTTTTTTTGATATAAATCCAGAGATTTAGCTGTAGTTACGTAACTTTACGTGTTCGGGTGCGGGGCGGGGGCACCGTTTGGGACCCCTTTCGACTTGCCGCTTTGGGGTTTGCATACTGGTCGTAACACGAAGGCGTACCGATTTTTTACCGGGTTTGTATTAAAAGTAAAAACGGCTGATATTTAAAGCCGGCTTTTACAGCACCGATTTAAACTAAGCCGTTTATATAACGCCGAAAAGATCGAAAAGCCCGAAATTTAGTATAACTACGTAATTTCCGGCTACTTTACCTTTTTAACCAACGGCTTTGGACAATGCGTCCCGGTATCGGATAAACTGGTTTGGGAAAAAGTGGAAGCCCAAACAAGGCATAAACCGGTAAACGTTAAGCCTTTTGGGGCCGGCGTCGACTATTAAAAGCGTATATCGTAAATTATATCCTTTTATACGCAAGTGGCCGGGTTTAAGCTTTAAAAAATCACTTTTTTTTTACGCCGCGTATAACGACACCCGCCGGTTACCTAGCACACCTTTAATTGCCACGGCTTTTACGTAGCTCGTAATTACGCCCGGGCTAATAAATGCTTTCGATGCGGGAAAATAAACGACGACCGGCACGTATAACCGTATACGGCCCTCCCGCAATGCGCGAACTGCTCGGGCCCGTACTTTGCTAACTACCCGAACTGCTTTATAAGGCCCGTACGGGTAAACGAAATGCTAAAACATTTAACTTATAAAGAAAAAGGGGTTGTTAAAAGGTTAAGCGCATAAGCGTACCGGGCGGCGGTAAAAGCGGCGAAAGCCGCCGTTGTTACCGCCACCGCCGCTGCCGTTGCTACCGACGATACCTTTCCCGCAACCGCTACTACTACGGGCGGCTCCGCCGTAGCCGTTAATTTAACGGCAAACTTTACGACCGCTACCGCTATTACTGCGGCTACCGTTACCATTAACGATACCGCTAATACAGCCGCTATCGCCGCTGTTAACCCTACGGCTAATACCGTTATCGCTGTTACTCCAGTTATCCCTACCGCCGCTGCCACCCCCGCCGCCCCCGCGTCTTTTAACGCCCGTGGGCTTAAAGCGGGCCCCTAACAAGCTTGCGACCTTTTTGCAAAGGACGGCCGAACTCCTCCCAGCTTGCACCCGCTCGGCCTACCCTTTTTATAAATATACGGGGCTTACGGTGGTTATATAAGAAAAGCCTGCAGCCGTAAAAGCATTTATAGCGTAGCTTTACACCCTCCCATTTACCGACGTTATAATATATAACGACGGGTTTAAAGCAAAAGACGGGGTAGTTGGATACGGCTGGGTAATATACCAAGCCGGCCAACGCAAACTTTCCAGGCACGGCCGGTTAGCGCACCCGGCGGAAGTATTCGACGGCGAGGCGGAAGGAGCCCGAATAGGCCTTCGTAAAGCCGTTTGGGGCTTCCGCAACTGCACCTTCCACCTATGCCTCGATAACACTTCGGCGGCTAACGGCCTTTTAAATACGGCTTTTAATAGCTCGCAAAAGGCTTTTAAAAAGGTCCATTATTTTATAAACAAGCACCAAATACACGTCCGTTAATCCCCGGCCATACGGGAATTTCCGGGAACGAAAAGGCCGATACCGAAGCAAAACTAAGCACGGTTTTCCCGATACCCCAACACGCCAAACCAACGGTGGCGGGAGTAAAAGCTTTAACCCGGAAAATAGCCCGGGATGCCCGGAACGCATAGTTTAAAAATAACCTTCCGGAACGGTACAAGGCCATAAGCCTCCCGCCGGCATTATAACACACGCTCGATACGCTACAACTGCACCGGAAGGTACTGCAACGGCTAATAGCCGCACGCACCGGCCACGGGATTTCGACTGGTACTACCGAAAGTTCCAGCACGAAGACGATAACCCGTGCCGTTGCGAGCGAAATAAGTCCCCTTCCCACCCTGTATTTTGCAGGCTGGCTAGGGCGGCAAAAAACAAATGGCCTATAGCGGACCCTCCCCCGGCCTTCGATAGGCCCGGATATTGGAAACGGCTTTTCCAAAAGCCCTTTCTTTTTGCTTCGTTCGTTAAAGCCACCAACTACTACACTATCGCCGGACGATAACAACAAGGCCCAAAAAGCCTATACTTAACCTTTTCCTTTGTACTATTAGGATTACCAGTAAGCTCGTTAATCCCCGCACTTTAGGCCGGGCCCAAAGGAGGTCCCGAAAACCCCTTCCCCGCCCAAACCCGGCTTTACCCCTTTCCGGCATACCCGCCGGCCAACAGCATCACTACCACCCGCAGCGCTTTACAACGCCCCGGCGTATTTTTACGCCCTATTGTCGATTGCCGCTCACTAACAAAGAGCGCCGGAATGCGGCCCGACCCCCGTGTGCCTTCGGGTTTAATTTGTTAGCCGCTTTGATAGCAGCATATAGCCTAGTGTTAAGCTTAGGTAGCGCTAGCACGTTATATGCCCCTTGGGAGGCAGGGACTGGTAGATCCCGATTTACTGACGTTAAATATACTCTCTCTCTCTCTTTCTCTCTCCCCTTTACGAGGCCGCCTTTGCCAGTAATTGGGCGACAGGGGAACAGATCGCCACGGCCGCCCAACGCTTACAAAGCGTCCGGCAAGCCAAGGAAAGCTGCGGAAAACGGCCTTTTAGGAGGGCCGGGCACCGTATAGTAGCGCAGGCCCAATTGCACGTCGGAAATCGCCTTTGGAGGTTGCACAAACGCTGGCCTAAGGCGATCAAAGCCTAACTGGAACTTAACCCCTTCGAGTGCGAGGTCCTCCCTAGCCGGTCGGGCGCCCTATAGGCGTTAGTTAATGCACGAGCCTTGGATACAAGCCGCAAAGGAACTGCGGAAGTACCCGTAGGACGCCTTATCGGGACGGATTAAACGGCAGTTAATCCGGACCTTTAAACAAGAGGAAAGAATAGCTCACTAATAGTTAAGCGACCTGGAAAATAGGGAAATGATAGTGAATTTGGTGCAAAACGACGAGCTGGCTTCGTGGGCGTGATCGAGGCGGTTTGAACGAGGGTATTTTCGTAATCGGGAGGCCTGTTTTAATGGAGTTATAAGGAAGTGTTGTTTCGGGTAAAATCGTGGATGGGACTAAAAGAGTACACTGTCGATTGGCATTACGAACGAAAATTCTACTTTAAGGAGAAAGGGGGAAAAAAGGGGGATTTTGGTGTTCTGTTATAGTTCCGTGCTGTGGCACGGGTTTGGGGCTCAGGAGTAACCCCTAAGCCGCCTTATCGTTTGTGGCTGCCCGCGCCCGCGCCAGGCCGTTGCTTGGCCGGCGCGTGGCCAATGCCTCGCCAAGACCACCTCGGCCCTTGTATAAAAAGAGCCAGTTTCCCTTTGGGAAAACTACTTTTCCCTTTCCTCTTTCTTTTATTTTACAAGATAATTCCATCTTAGCACTTAAAGGCGACCACCCCTAGCCCAGCCTATTACATGTTCGGCGTGCGCCTAACGCGTTTTAACGATTGCCAACCGCGTGGGTCCTAACGGTATGGGTTTGGTTTTAGCCCAAATTGTTACAAAAGTGTTATTACCAAAACCGGAGGGCTGGAAGCGGGGCAAGGCTGGAAGGCCAAAGGCGTTAGGTATGGCCTAACAGGGAGCCACTTTTACCCCGACCTCCGAGAGTTACGTAGCACAGGTCGGATTTATGGATTTATAGCAAAGCAACACAGCCAAAAGATCTAAGGCAAAAGCATTACGAGTATATAAAGAAAGGATTTCCTACTGTCCTAAATAGCTTTAACTAAGGCTTCGGCATTAGTTAACCTAAGTTAGCTTTAAAGTAACCGTTTAAACAAGCATCCAAGCCTGCGCCCAGGATATCCAGTGTTTCCCATGTTTCCCTAACAAAAACGCTACTGCTACCATCTCCTTAGGTGTTTTACCTTGGGAGTAAAGGCCTGTTTGTAATAAGGCGCACCCCTTTTAGCTTCCGTTTCCGCGCACAAGTCGATGTGGTATTAGCCGCTACGGGCTTGCATAACTTCATTATAAAAAGGGAATTTAAGGCAATTTTAACATCCAATCCGGCCTTAAACGGACCAAAATTAGTAAAAAAAAAATGCCCTTTAAAAGGCACAAATTAAAAGGGATGCTAAAAGGCGAGGTCGGAAAATGGGCACAACGCAAGCGTTTTGGGGCCGGTATAGGGCCTTAATAGCCGATAGGTTATAGGTCGACTACTAGGCTTATATACATAACACGTTCTCTTTTTTACCGCTTTTACTCCACTACTTTTACTTTACCGCTTTTGCTTTACAGTTTTACTTTACCGCCTTTACTCCACTGCTTTTACCTTACCGCTTTTGCTCCACAGTTTTACTTCACTGCTTTTACTTTACTGTGTTACAAACAGGCCTTTGCTCCTAAAGTAAAACACCTAGGGAGGTAACTAAAGCAGTAACACGTAACAGGAAAGTCAACTGGTTTAGGTAACTTGGGTGCAGGTTTAAATGCTTACTTAAAGGGACACTTTAAAGCTAACTTAGGTTAACTAATGCCGACGCCTTAGTTAAAAACTATTTAGAACAGTAGGAAATCCTCCCTTTATATACCCATGGTATTTTTACCCAGTTTCTAGTAATACTTTTGTTTTTTAAGGTATCGCAAGTGTCGCTCGTAATACTTAAGCTTTTTAAAGTATCAAGGGTATTAAGTGATACGCTTAATACTTCTGCGACCGGAAGTGTCACGTGTTTTCCTGGGTGCGGGGTAAAACGGCCGCGCACAAGGCCTTTCCTGCTACCTTTGGCCTGCCCACCCTTGCCCCGCTCCCAGCCCTTATGTCTGGTCGTAATACACTGCTTTTACTTTACCGCCTTTGTATCACAGCGTAAAAAGTAGCGCTTCAGCTATTCTATCACACACCTTGGGAGTGTACAATAAACAAGATAAATTTTTAAACGCACCTCATGTTGTTGTAAATTTTAGGTCATTTTTAGCTACCCCGATACACTGCGCTTAACACCACATTTGTCTCTTAGCAGTACCCTACCAGCTCGCCCATCACAGCTGTCACGATTAAGGAGCGTAAAGAGAGAAAGAGAGTATATTTAACGTCAGTAAATCGGGATTTACCAGTCCCTGCCTCCCAAGGGGCATATAACGTGCTAGCGCTACCTAAGCTTAACACTAGGCTATATGCTGCTATTAAGGCGGCTAACAAATTAAACCCGAAGGCACACGGGGGTCGGGCCGCATTCCGGCGCTCCTTGTTAGCGAGCGGGCAATCGATAATAGGGCGTAAAAATACGCCGGGGCGTTGTAAAGCGCTGCGGGTGGTAGTGATGCTGTTGGCCGGCGGGTATGCCGGAAAAGGGGTAAAGCCGGGTTTGGGCGGGGGAGGGGGTTTTCGGGACCTCCCCTGGGCCCGGCCTAAAGTGCGGGGGATTAATAAGCCTACTGTTAATCTAATAGTACAAAGGAAAAGGTTAAGTATAGGCTTTTTAGGCCTTGTTGTTATCGTCCGGCGATAGTGTAGTAGTTGGTGGCTTTAACGAACGAAGCAAAAAGGAGGGCTTTTGGAGGAGCCGTTTCCAATATCCGGGCTTATCGAAGGCCGGGGGAAGGTCCGTTATAGGCCATTTGTTTTTTGCCGCCCTAGCCAGCCTGCAAAATACAGGGTAAAAAGGGGACTTATTTCGCCGCAACGGCACGGGTTATCGTCTTCGTGCTGGAACTTTCGGTGGTACCAGTCGAAATCCCCGTGGCCGGTGCGTGCGGCTATTAGCCGTTGCAGTACCTTCCGGTGCAACTGTAACGCTTCGGGCGTGTGTTGTAGTACCGGCGGGAAGCCTATAGCCTTATACCGATCCGGAAAGTTGTCTTTAAACCATGCGTTCCGGGCGTCCCGGGCTGTTTTCCGGGCTAAAGCCTTTACTCCGGCCACCGTTGGTTTAAGATGTTGGGGTATTGGCAAGGCCGATCCCAACTTTGCTTCGGCGTTTACCTTTTCGTTTCCGGGGATTCCCATATGGCCCAGGGACCAGCGTACGTATACCTGGTGTTTATCCATAAAGCAATGGATTTTTTAAAAACCCTTATAAACTATTAGGGGCCGTGCTTAAACAGCCGTTGGCCGCCGAGGTGTTGTCGAGGCATAAGTGGAAAGTGCAGTTGCGGAAGCTCCAAACGGCTTTACGGAGGCCCATTCGGGCCCCTTCCGCTTCGCCGTCGAATATTTCCGCCGGATGCGCTAACCGGCCGTGCCCGGAAAGTTTACGTTGGCCGGCTTGGTATATTACCCAGCCGTATCCAACTGCCCCGTCCTTTGCTTTAGACCCGTCGCTATATATTATAACGTTAGTAAGTGGAAAGGTGCGAAGCCACGCCATAAAGGCTTTTGCGGCTGCGGGTTTTTCTTATGTGGCCACCGTAAGCCCCGTATATTTATAAGGGATATAAGCCGGGCGAGTGCAAGCCGGAAGGAGTCCGGCCGTCCTTTGCAAAAAGGTCGCAAGCTTGCCGGGTAAGCCTGCTTTAAGCCCTCGGGCGTTAAAAGCCGGCTTGGCCGCTGCGGCTAAAAGGTGATTTTCCGGAACCGTATTTATACGGGCCGCAATACGGAAGCGGGCTTATTTAAAAGCGCCTGAGCGTTTGGGATGCCGGATTCGTAATGTAACGCGTTTATCGGTGCGGTTTTCCAAGCCGGAGCTACTGCCCGGAAGGACGCAGTTATAGCTTTATTAACCCGTTCGATTAAATGGCCTTGGCGAATAATTTGCTGTTATGCCGGCTTATATAAATGTGGTTTGGTTTTGCCCTTATACCACACTTCGGCCCCGTACAAAGCCGTAAGGATTATAACCGTCGTAACGGCTTTGTGTACCGAATGTGCCGGTATCCCCCTATCGAATTCGTAAGCCTCCGGAGGTGGTTGGCAACGCTTTGGGCTTTTGCAGCCCTGTTATCGACGTGGGCTTTAAAGTTAAGCCGTTGGTCGAAAAAAACCCCTAACCACCGTAAAGCTCCTGTAGCTTGTTGTATGGTAAGGCCTTCCGCCGTAACCGCTAAAGTTGTAGGGTTTTTCCACCTGGAAAAATGCATAAGTTCGCATTTTCCCAGGTCGAAAGCCACTTTGTTAACCTTTCCCCAACGTAGGATTTCCGTTACCGTAGCCCCTGCTGTACGGGAGCACTCCTCCGGAATGCTACCCGTTACGCAAATGCCTATATCGTCCGCGTATTCGTACCTAACCGCTTTTGCTTTGGGTAGGATTTCGGCCATATAAAGCATAAATAGGACCGGTAATGCCGGTAACCCTTGGGGTAGCCCGCAGTCCGGGGAAAAAGGGGGTGCCGCAGCGTTTTCCAACCGCATTTTAACCCCCTATTTCCTGCAAAGGATAATACCCATTGTATTAACGTTAGGTCCCAGCCTTGGTTTAAAAGCCTCCGAAAAAGCCTCCGGCGGAGTACAGCATCGAAGGCCCCTTATACATCCATAGTAACGAGGGCGGCCGATTTATGCTTTTGGAAAGCCCGTTCCACCTCGTGGGCCACGCATGCCGTTAAATCGATGGCGGCTTTTTTCGGGGTAGCCCCGGCGTGTTGCGGGGCTATAAGCCCGTGTTGTAATGCGAGGGACGCCATTCGCGAAGCTACCAGCCGCTTTAGCCCTTTCCCTAAGCACGGGAGCAAAGCTATCGGGCGGTAGGATTTTAAGTCCGTTATATCCGTTTTATTAGGCTTTTTCAGCATAACCACCTCCGCTATGCGGAAAGGGCCCGAGTGGTGCCCGGCTTTAAGGCAAGCTTCGAAAAGGCCTTAACGTATTCCCCTATTGCCGGCCAAACCGCTGTAAGCAGTTTAACCGTTAAAAAGTCGACGCCTGGGGCCGTGTTTGCCGTGCCGACGGTGCACTTCCGGCATTCCTTTAAAAGGACGTGGGGGTTCCACGGGATTTGTGCGGTCCTTTAGGTAGCCTTTATTGTAACGGGTCTTTTTGTAGGTCGTCTTTTACCGTAAACCTACGGAGGATTTTACGACTTAATGCTTCCGCTTTATCTTTTAAGGCTATTATAAACTCCTCGTTAATATTTAACGGGGGAAGCCGTATACGGGTGTAAGTTTATGCCATTTTACAGTACGGTATAGCGCTTCCGGGGAATCCACTTCCTCCAGCACGCTGGCCCAATGCTGTTTTTTAGCCGTTCGAACCGTTGCTTTTAAAGCACGGGCTTCGGCCGTAAAAGGCCCGCCGTTTCATAGCTTTTGCGAGGTTCCGTTGGGCGTTGGCGCACTTTTCGTTCCACCAGGGTTAGCCTTTTCTTTTGGCTTTAAGCCCCCGGCCGAGGGCTATTAGCGCATTTTTTAGCAGGTTTGTTAATGCCTCGGCCGCTTTATCCAGGTAATTCGTAGTGCTTGGATTTAAAAGTGGCGGTAGGCTGCCGGCCCCCGTTGCTACCGCGTTTGCGAAAATCGGTAGTTTATCGTTTGGTAGCGTAACACGCCGGCAGTTCGGAACGGAGTTATTAGGTTTAGGGACCTCGATCCGTATCGAGCGGTGGTCCGAATCGGTTGCTAGCGAAGGGTCGATTTCCGCTATTACCAAAGGGGCGTTGGAAAAGGTAAAATTTAAAACGCCCCCGTCGTTATGCGTAGGTTAGCTTAGGTCGGTAAGTAGGAAAAGGTTATAAGTATTAGCCTATTGGGCTATATCCTGGCCCTTATTCCTATTACCTTAACCGGATCCCACGCCGGGGACCTTGCGTTAAAGTCCCCAGCTATAATGCATTTTGCCGTTGGGCGCTAACGTAGTAAAAGTCCAACGAGGGTTCCGAAGGGTCCCCTGGAGGCTTATATACGTTAACGAAGGTGCACCCGGCGACGGTAAGCCAAAGGATGTCCCGGGTGCTGCCTGCCGGCCGGTCCGCTACGGGCCGAAGCCCCGGGTCTTTCCGTACGTAAGTTATTACCCGAGGCCTGGTTTGGTGGTCGTGCTAGCTATTTACCGGAGTAAATAGCTCGTACGACGGGTGGGTGCAAAGCATAAGCTTCCCTTTCCACGCGCTAGGGGCTTTTGCATTAGCACCACGTAATATTTTGGCTTTAAAATAGTTGGAGTAAAGTAGCCCCCGCTTCCCAGCTACGTCGAACGTTCGTTTGGGCGGCGGTTAAAGCACGGCGTTCGGGGCGAAGCCCCGGGCGCCGGGCCCTATTGCCATGCGTTTGTTGTATCCGGTTGGCTGCTGGCATACGTAAAAGCGGCGTTAGTGTATTAAGGGTTTTGGCTTTAAGGTTGTTGGCCGGCGGTACCGTCGGTTTCCTCCGGGGGGTTTCGGTTATTTCGATAGCCCTTTCGGCTCGGGAAGTCCAGTTCCATATCCGCCAGTACTTCGTATTGGTTGTTGGAACTAACCTTAAGTCTTTTAACAGGGTGCCTTTCCCTGCCGGCCGTACGGGCCACGCCTTCCGGGCCGGCGGGCCTGCCGGGTTTATAACGGCGGAGGCGACGGCAAGAACGGCGGCGGCGGCGGGGGTAACGGAAGCAGCGGCGTTGCCGGTACCGGCCGCGGGATTAGCATTAGCGGTAGCGGTTACAACGGAATTGTCCGTAGTAACCGCGGTTGCAGGAAGGGCGTTGGCGGTGGCGGCAGCGGCGGCCGCGGCGGCCGCGGCGATGGCGGCGGCAGCGGCGGCTTCCGCCCTTTTACCGCCGCCCGGTACGCTTGTGCGCCTAATTTCCTAACCGCGCCTTTTTCCCCACGGGTTAAATGCTTTAGCACTCCGTTTACCCGTATAGGTTTTATAGGGCAGTTCGGGTGGTCGGCTAGGTACGGGCCCGAGCAGTTCGCGCATTGCGGGGGGGCCGTACACGGTTGTACGTGCCGGTCGTCGTTTATTTTCCCGCACCGAAAGCACTTATCGGCCCGGGCGCAATTGCGGGCCACGTGGAAACCGTGGCAGCCAAGGGTGTGCTGGGTAACCGGCGGGTGTCGTTATACGCGGCGTAAAAAGGAAGTGATCCCCCAAAGCCTAAACCGGCCACTTGCGTATAAAGGGATATAATCCACGATATACCTTTAGTGGTCGACGCCGGCTTTGGAAGGCTTAACGTTTACCGGTTTGTGCCTTGTTTGGGCTTCCACTTCTTCCCGAACCAATTTATCCAATACCGGACGCATTGTCCAAAGCCGTTGGTTAAGGAGGTAAGCAGCCGGAAATTACGTAATTGTACCAAATTTCGGGCTTTTCGATCTTTCGGCGTTATATAAACGGCCTAGTTCGGATCGGTGTTGCAAAAGCCGGCTTTAAATATCGGCCGTTTTTGCTTTTAACACGAACCCGGTAAGGGATCGGTACGCTTCCGGGACGTCGGCCGTCGTAAACGGCAGTTTTTGCTGTCGGTAAGGGTTTTGCGAATGCTAAAGCCCGTTTGTTAATTGGCTTAAGCCTGCCGTTCTTCGGATTTTAACGAACACCCGAAAGTCGGCTTTAAAGCTTGTTAATAGGCGGGGTGCCCGGGTAGTTTAGGGCGTACGGCCCCGAAAAGCCTGTGCGGGTTGTTGGGGTTATTAGTGGCCCTCCCGGGCCACCGACGCGTAAGTAGCCGGGGGCGCGCGTTGCGGGGCTCCGGGGCCCCGTATAAGCTTCTTTCCTTTTCGGCCGGCGTAGGTAAGCCGAAAAGGGCTTGTTTACGTAGTCGATAAAACAATTTTCCAGCCGTTGGCTTCGGGGATTGCTTCCGCCGGAAAGGAGGCAATGCCGGCGTCGATAAATCGGGCTAGCGTAGCGCAAATTAGGGCCGTTTGTTGTTATTTGCGGCTATAGCTCGCAATAATTTCCTCCGCGGCCGCCGCGGCCGACCCGACAGGTGGGCGCGTACGCCGGCGTTGGGGGAGGGGGGGAGGGGCACTTGTGCCGGTGCTGCCGTTGTGGGAGCCTTCCTGGCCCTAATCGGGCCCTGTTAGGTGTTGCTAATTCCGCAACGGGGACGGCGTAAGTCGGGTGCGCTAACGCGCGGGGGGGCCCGGGTGGCAGCGACGGTTCCTCCGGGCCGTTGGGCCGACGAGGAGGGCGCGCGCCACCCTATTGGCCGAAGGGGGGCTGTTGGCAACGGCATGTTGCCGTCGCCAGCGCCGTTAGCGGGCGTGGTTATTGGTGTTGGGTCGCTAATTGGCGGGTGTTAAGGATTTGTATGCAATTTGGCAGTGTGCACTAACAGCGCAATGCCAAGAATTGGTAAATTCGAAGTCCCGATTAAAAAGCGTAAGCTTCGCAGCCAAGTGCAATTAATGCTATAAACTGAAAACTCTTTTATAAGGAGGGAAAAGGGAAGAAAGGCGCGGCGCGCCGAAAGCGCGATGCGGTAGAAAAAGCGACGCGGCGTTTTATCGCACGGGCTATTCCGCGGCGCGTGCTTACGTGGATGCCTGCGGCGTGCGGTGAACTGCCTTGGGCCGTCACACCTGATATATACAATTTTAAATAGTTTAAATGCATTTTTGGCGTTTTTGGGTTGTAATTCGTATCGATTAATTAAAGGTTGGGTGTGGGTGCGCGATTTGCTTATATGTGCCATTCGCTTGTAAACCACGTTATGTATATTAATTATTATTAATATTAGGTTATTAGCTATTATTCCCTTTGGCGGGGGAAAAGGGTGTTTATATAACAAATGCGCATCGTAAAGCAACCAGCCTTAGCCTGTTACCCTAGTGTTACACATTATATAAAGCGGGGCCCATTTACTAATTGCAAATAAATGCACCGTTAGTTAAAAATGGTGATTTATAAGCGAGGCGCAGCTATTAAGCACAGCCGGGGCTTAAGCCATCCCAATTAAGTTTAAGTGGGGGCGTAATAACGTAATTATTTAGCGAAGCGCGCTACGCCACCGGACCGAAAATCTAACCAAAATGCTAACAAAGGTTTTCCTATTTGGGACAGATTTGTACCTAAAAACGCTGTTAACCAGTCCCCGCACGAAAATTTAACCGTTTTGCGTTGGTATTGGTCCGCCAGCCCGCCCCACGAAGTATCGTTTAAAGCGGGTCAGCGCTTGGGTTTGTTAGCAGGCCCTCCGCAGGAGCCGCCGGAGGCAAAAGGGGGTCCCAAGGGGTTTCACCCTGGAAATTGTGCTACTAAACGTTGCAAATTCGTATAAATATAATAAAATCGTATAAAATATAGCAAAAGTAGTAACTATCGCGAGATTTAGGCTTGGTGTTTAGGTGCATTGAATTAAAGGGGCAGGAAGATCACGTGACTTTAAGATCACGTGACGTGACCCCATTTTTAAACCACCCCCGTCCTTTAATTACCTGCCAATTTTTTTTCCCTGCGCCCTACCTACCTACGTTAACCCTCCCAATCGCAATTGGGTCGTAGTTAACAAAACAGCTACGTGGCCTTCACGACGGCCTTGGCCGTTGCGGGCGCGTTTCGCTGGCGCTTTACTGTTTTTTTTTTTGCTTTAAGAGGTACGAGTAAACCCTAAAAAAACAGTGTAACTCTACTTTGGCCGTTGTGATTACGTTTAAATCCGGGTTTGTTACTATTCCTAAATTTAAAATTAGGGCAATTTGGCGCGTGCCCCCGAAGGGCCGTGCACTGGCGCCAAATTAGCGGAGCGGCACCTGATTTTATAATATTGCAGCGGCTTTAGCCTTTAATGCCGCTTTCATATTGCTGTGTTGCATTAGATGCAGGTCGGCTCCTTTTTTTTTTTTTTTTTTTGCGGTATAAAACCGGGTCTGGCCGCCATCCAAAAATGATCAGCTAATTAGCAAAGAACAGCACCTATCATCCCTTTGACCTGCTTTACCCCTGCCCTACGCCATAACTAGCCTATTTATTTCTTCCCCAGTCGGAATAGCATTTGCTGTGGTTTACGCCGACTACTCGCGTGTGTTTGTGATAGAAGCCACACTTCTCCATCTACCTACCCTTACCTGGTGACCGCCACTGTCGAAAATCATGACTGCCGAGCCCGCTTTTGTCTCTCAGCAACACGTCGCCAAGGCCAGGACCTGGCTTGGTGACTGCGACCAAGAGCACCAAGGCTGCCATCGCCCCTACGATGAGCTCGGTCTTTTACTCACGTCCCCAAGGTCCTCTTTCATGTCTCCGCAAGCTTCCTTGTTGACACACCCAACCCATCCATCCCTGCAGAATCTTGCCACGCGGTTCTACAACGCCGACATGGCTCCGAAGCTGCCCTTCAGGTTATTAGACCTCGAGCTCGGCTGCGTCAGGGAGGCGAACCTCGACCATAGATACATTGCCTTGAGCCATGTTTCTTCTGTCACTCTATCTTACCGTCTTGATAAGGCCAAGCTCGGGAATGTCTCTGCTGAAGGGTGTTTGAAAACGATTCGTGCACATCTCCCCAGAACCGTTGCAATGGCCATCGACTTCGTCAAGGTTCTGGGAGAGAGATTCATCTGGGTTGATTCCCTGTGCATCGCCCACGATTCCAGAAGCGAGACGAGGCTCTGCGAGAGGATGATGACGTCCGTGTACCGGGGGGCGTACTTCACTCTGATCACCGCAGCCGGAGACGCAGATGGTGGTTTAGCTGGGCCGGGCTCTGGAGGACAAGGACAAGGTGGCGCCCAGCCTCCTGCTGCCACTGACCTCAACCGGATTCTATCCCACTCGACCTTTAGCCAAAGCGGATGGACCCTCGGAGAACTCGTCCTCTCCCGAAGGATTATCGTTCTCGTCGGCGGCCTTCACATATCGTTCTCCTGCCAGACCTCGCAGCAGAGCGACGAGACATCCGAGGTCTCGCCACCCTTCAGGCTGCGCTCGAGAAGGGGGACGGATCTATCGGTCCCAGCTCCGCTTTCCGGATTCCTGCCCTTCATCTCGTCCTACATGGACCTGACGGAAGAGTACTCGTGGCGTGAGAAGCGCGACGTCGACGATGCCGATGCCCTCCGTGCCTTTGGCGGTCTCAACCACGCCCTGACCGCAGGCCTGACGGGCCAGCAGATTCAGGGCATCTCCGACTACCTCGTGGACGCGTTTCTCCTCTTCGTTCCCACGGGGAACCTCCGGCGCCGGCCGGGGTTCGCGGGCTACTCGTGGGCTGGCTGGGAGGGGGAGTTCCGATGGCCGCGCGAGACCTTTGTGGACGCGGGCGCCAAGGTTAAACACGATGACGCGTGGCGGGTCGCCTGGTGGATGGAGCACTCGACGTTCGTTGGGTGGCGGTCAACTCGGAGCAGGGAGGAGTGGCAAGGTAATGACGGTAGCAGCGATGGAGACATACCCTTACCAAGTACATCAAGGAGCGGCCGGGCGTGTTCCCGAAGCAAATTGTCGAGGCCGTCTGCAGCAGCACAGACCTTGATGCGGAAACGCTCAAGGCTGTTAGTGCCGTCGGCTCCAGCTCCCGGAGAAAAGCGGGGATGTGGAATCGGCTGAGCGGGCCGCTTGATACCCTGTTTGGCCAGCAGGAAAACGAGGACAACGCTGCTGCTGTCACGCAGGCTGCCGAGAGCAAGTACGGGGCTGATACGCTGCACAAGTTCTCGATGTACGAGTTCAACGCGGTCAACAGCAAGAGCGAGTTCTGCAGACTTGCCTCCCAGGTTCTGCCGCACTCTGAGCGGGCGCTGACGAGCTGGGTGGCGGGGCGAAGAGCTGGTGAGTATTATTCTCCCCTTTTTTCATGACCTTGGAATCCCCAAAAGTGCGAAAGCTGACAGAACATTGCGCGCGTGCGTTACAGGGCATAGACGGAGGCAAAAGTCGGATTCGCAAAGGGAATCGGGGGTGCGGATAGCGGGCCAGACGAGGGCGGCTATGCAGATGATGAAAGGGGTCTTTCCTATGCCTTGATCAGGGCCCAGACCATCCGTCTCAGTCTGACCCTCGGCGGACCCCTCCGCCGTAGCGGGAAAGATGACCAGCAGGACTCAACAGCCAGACCGCCACTGTTCCTACTGCCTACCCGCTGTACTCCAGGTCCGGCAAGCTGGTCGGCTCGCTTTATCCGGACAACATCTCCTACGCGGTAGGGGCAGCATCGAAGCCCGCGATCGACCTGGTCGTCATGTCCCTGTCCCAGGCGCCCACCGCCGGGTCGGTGTTTTACGAGGACCCGGCGCTGCTATCCACTGCCAGTCAGACCAGAAACCTCCTCTGGGTGCTCCACGTTGAGTATGGGGTTGGTGAAATCGCGGAGAGGCGCGGGATCGGGCAGATCCTTACGTCTGCGCTTGGGGATGCCGTGGATGGGGGTCCGGTGGTCGGTTGGGTAAAGCTGGGTTTTGCTTGACGACGTCAGTCGTTTCCCTCCGAGGTGCGAGACACAACTTTGCGCAGAGCAGTACCAAGAGCTCCAGAAAACAACAGAGAGCTATATACTCAATCTTCGGATGCGGAGCTTCGTGCGACGCCGTGAAGCCCTTCTCGTGGATCGTAATTTGAGGTGGTATGACCACTCTTGGGAGTACGGGCTTCGCACGTTCATGGAGCGTCGTCGTTTGCCCTGCCCCACCAGCGCGTCTCGGTCCGCCAAAAACGAGTCGTCAAGAGTGCTTCTTCGGATAACTTTACCAGGCCGGCATACGAAATCAGTAGTAAAATGGCAGTAAAAATAAAACGGCGTTAAAACTTGTCAGAATTTTAAAAATCGAGTCGTAAAAAGCATATAAAAAGCACGTTTAATAATGAAATCATGCTGGATTAAATACGGATTTAACTTATAACATGATTTGAAATTATACCTAGCGTGCGTTACGGCAGTTTCATTTTGATACCAGGGACAACTTCTTATATTACGAATGAACGAGCTTACAAAAAATAAAAAAGGAAGCAAGTAACACAAAAAACGTCAACGAACCAGCAAAATCAAAAGGATAAAGAAGCAGAGAAAATAAAAATAAAAAAAGAAAGCTAAAACTGCCAAGTGCGTGCACACGATCCGGATTCCAAACCCCGTTAGGCTGGCCATCCAAAATCTTACTTAGGGATGCCGCCCTTACGGCTCTTCCTGTCCTTGGCGGGGCCGGGCGGGTTCTTGCGCTGCTGCTGGCCGTTAAAGTCGAGGGTTAGGAGCAGGTCGCCCTCGCCATTAAAGACGGGGTTCTTGAGGAAGAGGTGGCCGCCCCCCGGAAGGACAAAGACCTGGGGGCCCGAAAGCCTGTCGTTGATCTGCTCGACGGCGGCGGTTAGGCGCCGCTCGTCCTTAAGCGACTTGGCGATGGCTTTGGCGATGCCGTCGACAAAGTTCTGCCCGAGCCAGGTCCCCTTACGGTCCAGCACATTCACCGTGACGTCGAGGTCCCTGGGAATCTCCATCCCGAGGCGCCCCTCGAGGACGTCACGGAGGGTAAGCTTTGTGATACAGGTGCGCTGGACCGTAGCCCTGTTAAAATGGATAGATATTTATGCATTAGCGAACGCTTTGGAAAGGAGAAAAAAGAAAAGGGAAGAACGTACGAGCTTTTATCGGTCCATATCCACCGGTGGGACGCGTTAAGGTAGTGGTTCATAGTGTGGGCTAGAACCACGTTGTTGGACCCCCGCGGCACGTATAGAATGTTGGTCATTGTCACATTGTGGGTTGCAGTAAACCTGCCGGCCCCATTGACCTGCTTGCTGGTCGTTTTATTGCTGGAAGTGCTCCAAGTCCAGCCAACGCCGGGCCCGTAAAGAATCCTCAGGCCGGCCAACAGAATCGGCGTTGCTGGTTTCCATTGGAAAAAGGACTCGTTGTGGCTGGCCGAGCCCCATCTAAAGATGAAGCTCCACCTTGTGCCGCCCTCGTGGGTTACCACGGGGGCCAGCGACTCAAGGTGAGTGGCCCGGTTGAAGGCGACGAGCTTGGGCACGATGAACTCGTTCAGGAAACGTTTGTTCGAAATGGCCATGGAGCCAAGCGTGCCATCAGCGCCGCTAAGGTCCGGGTGGCACCAGTTGCCGGTCCAAGGCAGAGCAGGATTGGAGGGAAAAGCTTGGAGATCGGTTTTATAAAGCATTTGGAACATGTTGCTCTCCCCGTGCTTATCCGTCGATGTGGTCGGGTTGGGCGTGGCGGAGGTGAGGAAAGGATAGTTTTGCAGCTTTAGCGACGTCGGCGGGAAAGTGCCCAGGTGCTTTTCGGAGGCGGACTTGGTTACCATGGCGTAACCGAGGACGTGGTGGTCGCTATCCCGGGCGTAGTGCCTCCAGGCCGTTTGCAGCTTTCCGAAACTTTCCTGGAACTCCTCGGGAATGTTGGGGACAATAGTGTGCGTCTTGTCGGAGCTGACCAAGGCATTATCCAGGTCGAAAAATATTTTGCTGATCTTGTAGTGGTCGTCGGGGGCGCTGGCCGGAATTTCGAGGTTTTCTTTGACCTCGTCCCACTCCTCTGATCCCGGAACAAGGAAGGACCGGGTGACAGGGGCAGCCCATCCCCAGCGCCAGCCGGCAGTGTCGAACTGGCTCGATTTCCTGTTTGCATGGGGCGATAGCCCAATCAGCACGAGGTCTCTCCCAGGCAAGCAGGCGCGCCGACACTTACCCGTGACGGAGCTCCTCAAGGTGCAGGTATGCGGGCCAGGGACGCTCGCCCCGCCCGAGAAGCGGGTGAGAAAGAAACCACGCTGGCCACCGGGAAGGGGAGGCTGTTGCGACTCGACATCGATCACGAACATGGACGGATCGAGCGCGGCCGATATCTCGTAGCCGGCATCGCTATCCGAGAGCTTCAGGTCCCAGCGGGTAGAGTCAAACCCGTAGGCGACCGCAAGGCCCTTGTTCATGAGCCACTGCGACCAGGTCGTGATCTAGAGTTTGTGGTCGCCAGTCCGGTTACCATGCTGTTGTTTTACGGAGCTCTTTGGGAAGGGGACGAGAAAGAAGGAGGAGGGGTGGGCATAGCTACCATGTCGAACCTCCCGCCGTTCTTGGAAGCCATGGACGTCGAGTAGCGGTCGTCGTTGCCGCCGATCTTGGAGGCGGGGCGGGCCATGGGGATGGGTTCAAAAATGGCCGCGGCAAACGCCTCGCGATCGTCGCCCTCTTGCTCCTCGTCGTCGAAGACAGGCACCGGGTCAAAGATACGGCCAACGCCGCTGCCGGAGTCCTTGCCGCCGCCAGGCCGGCGAGGAATCAAAGCTTTATCCCCGAGGTGCTTAAGGATGTACTGCTTAGCTTCAGGGGCTGCTTTAACGAGGTCGGCGGCAATGTCCTGGTCATAAAGGGAGGCCTCGCTGAGGTATTTGGCAAGCTGGGTGGAGTCAAGGTTCAGGGACAAGGAAACCTTGCTGGACATGTTGCCATCCTTTTCCACTTGGGCGCGGAGCCCACGGCGGTGAAAAGATCATAGGACATGGCGAATGGTTGAAAGGGGTGGTGGTTTGGGGATCCGGTGTGAAATAACTGAGATTTGGGTGTGGCAGGGTTTGAATGCTGAACTTGGTAGGTGAAGAGGCTGTCGTCGAGGTTGTTATCTCGAGGGAATTCGATTCGGATGCTGTCGAGGGTTTATATGCTCAGCTGTCAGTCTCATAGCTGGCGACGTGGATGCGGCACCGGCGGTGTCTTCGTCCTGCCAAAAGCTTTTTCGGCAAAGGATTTTGCTGTAACCTTACAATTACGACGGACCCTAAATCAAAATCTTCAGCTATCTTTAGTCTTCGTCACGGCTAATGCTATATGTCGTCAGCAAACCTCAGCCTTATCAACCCCGAAACTTGGCAAAGGTTCCAATGGCAACGGGAACGTCAACTTTCGTCAGACCTTAATTGCTTGGCTCCCGCTACCACCGAAAAGGGGAATCGAATGCGGGGTTTCAGCTGTCAGCAAGTCCCCGCTCCCCCCCTCCCCTCCACATGCCGAGGAGGCGGTCCTTAATTTTCGTTATAACTGATTGCTGTATGTCGTCAGCACACTTCAGCCCTACAAACGCCAAAACCTAATAAGGGCTTAGACGGTATGTAACGGGGACCCTGATTTCCGTCAGACCTTAATTGCTTGGCTCCCGCTACCGCCGAAAGGGGGAATCGAATGCGGGGTTTCAGCTGTTAACAATTCCCCCACCATGCTGAGGATTTTAATTTTCCAACGCGAAACAGGTTTATATCAACGCCAGCCCACGTAGTCAAACTTTCAGCTGGTAGCAAAACCCCCACCATGCCGATGACCTTGCTTTTCCAGCGCGAAACAGGTTTTCATCAACGCCAGCTCACGTAATAAAGCTGCATATAAGCAGCCGCAACTCTTGGCTTCAGCTGTCTTGAAAGACCTTGAGGTTGCATGTGATTCCGCAATTTGCGACTTTGGCTTCTGGACGATGGCTTTATGGGGACAGCTTTGCGAGGCGCAGGTGAATGTGGGCACGGCGAGCCCGAGTCCGCCTTGGAGCCCTACAGTGCTGTGCCGGCCCGTGGTCTTCCTAAACATCGCCTAGCGGCTCCGCCGTCATTAATATTGAGAGTCAGGCTGGGATCCTCGCAAGCGAGGGTGAAGGGCTTCCAAAAGACATAAATTCTTCAAAGATCCTGCCTTGTGCCCGAGATACAGTCCTGTTCCTAACTCAGATCATCACCACAACGGCCTCGTCGTCACCAAACAACCTCTTAGTCCATCTGCCCTGCCATCCTTTTTCGCACCTTTTGGTGATTTCAGCTGTCTTCATCTTTCCCTTGCAGCCCTGTCTCCGCGCACTGCAATCATGGCTTCTGTCAAGACGGACTCCGAGCTGATGGACCAGCTCGTGGCTGCTATCCCAGTCCCGCACTCCAGCACCTTCATCACCGTCCTTGACGAGAACGGCGGGCCCATCCTGCTGAGCCTTGGCAACAATGGCGTCCTTTACGCGCTTAAGGAGAGCAGCGCCGGCGCCCGCGTCTTGATCGACCTCAATGACTCCTTTGGCATCTCTGACAGGGAGGTCGTGACCTTCGAGGCCGTGCAGAGCGCAATCGACAAGCAGATCTACTACTCCTTCGCTCACAAGGCCGCCAAGGTCGGCGATGAGCCTGACCAAGAAGACGGCAAGGCTGCCAAGCCCAATGATGAGACTACTCTCGTCATCTGTCGCCCTTTTGGCCCGCAGCTTCTCGACACCGAGGCGGCCAGTGTCGATCTCCGCCACCTCATAATCCCCGAGCAGGGCATTTCCCGACGGAGTGTGCATAGGATCTTCATGGTTTGTCCCTTCCCCTTTCCCCCGATGGCACCTTTTACAGCTGCTAACAATGCTTTGCAGAGTGCCAAACACCGACTGCAGTCTTACCCGACCGTCGTTGTCGGCTATGTGCCTCTGGACAGCCTCTTTTCATCCCAGGATTTGGCCCGGGTGTCAATGCAGAGCTCCTTGTCCAGTTGGAGTCTCAAAACCGATGTGGAGCTTCCAGAGAACGCCGGGCAGATCCTCGACTTCTGTGCAGCTTCTCTGCCAATCGGCAGCGGATACTTTGTTCTCTACGTCATTCAAGGCAAGTGTTTGTCGTCTCTCGCGGCATCTCCTCCGTCGTTTTCCCCTATACCTGATTCCTGGGCCGTCGGCTAGCAAAACTGCGCCACGCTTCCTTTCTCCCATGCCGTTCCCTGTTACTTTTTGTTAACGAACGGAAAATCATCCAATGCAGGCCAGAGCCAACTGCTTTTCTGCACGGACCCCGACGCTAGGATCCCGTTCAAGGTGGCACTCGATGCGCCTAGCGGCGCTAGATGTCTCGCCACGGTCCAGCAAAGCAACGGGTTCACAGGCCTTTTGTGCGGCGGCCAGGGACTGTACTTTTGGAGCGAAACCGAAGCTCAAAGACGGAACAACCCGGGCCACCTCGTCTCGGGCGACGCGGCCTTTGCCGGCGTGGATCAGCTGTTCGTAGCCCAATCGCCGCGCCTGGTTTCCGTTTTCGCGTCCACGCAGGACACCTCAGTTAGCTATGCGACCACGACGAGCCTAAACTTCAAAGAGCCCCTCGAGGCCGTCCCTTTGCTTAAGGGAGTAACGGGCGGCAACTTCTCTCCGTTCGTGTCCGAGGACGGCGCGATGCAGCAGCTCATTGTGTCGAGGGAGGACGATACGCTTTCGCTGCTCCAGCAAGACCTCCTTTCGCAGCAGTGGAGGGAGCAGCCGTTTTACGTCCCGAACCTCAACGAAAACATCGAGTACAACGGCTACATGACCCGCATTACCGTCCAAGGACAAGACCAGAACCCGGCCAGCGAAGCCACGCTGCTGCTCGCGTGCCCGGACGGGTGGACCGAAATCCTCGCCAACGGGCGCACAATCAGCGTCGGGCCCGATGGCACCCCTGTGGTGCTGGACCTGCAAGGCACCCTGACGCTCATCATCCCTAGCGAGGACAGCTCGTGCACGGAATTCATTCTAAGCGACGTGCCGGGCCTGCCGCCCGTCCTAAACGCCTCGTACGAAATCGACCCGGCCCACAAAGTGCTCGACAAGATGGAGGCGCTGGGCGAAGAAGGCGCCCTTCGCGAGGCCAAACTGCCCGACGGCACGCCGCTCCTCGAGGGCTCCGACGCGAGCGACGACGACATCAAAAACGCTGAGGCAGCCATCCGCGCCGTTAACGAGTCCCGCGCCGAGTCTAAGAAGCAGGGCCTGCTGCGCCGTCGGGCCCGAGACGTAGACGAGCGGGCCTTCAAGCCCGGGGTCGAGAGGACCCTTGCCGAGGTTGGGACCGTTGTCTGCGGCAATATGCCCCTCGCCCGGATGGCCTCGACCATGAGAGTCAAGAACAAGAGCTGGGTAAGTGATGTCCTCTCTCCCTTCCTCCCCCTTTGCCCCTTTTCACCGGAGCCGCCCTTGTTGGTCGTTGCCCCAAAAATCCCGCTTTTAATTACCGCATAGCGTTTGATACTAACAGTTTGGCGCCTTCCTCGCATTCTCCTGCCGCGCGTGATCCTTAGTCCTTTTGGGAAAGCGTTAAAAACGCGTTCAAGAGAGGCGCCCTTTGGCTCATTGAAAAGGTCAAGGACGGGCTTAACTTTCTCGTCGAGATCGCGGGTGAAATTATCAGCTTCGCGGTGCGCACGCTCGAGCAGATCGGCAAGGCCCTGGCCTTTGTTTTCGACAAGATTGTAGGCGCTTTCAAAAAGTTTATCGACTTCTTGAAGCTCCTTTTCGATTTCAAAGCGATCCTGAGGATCAAGGACGAAATCAAGGGAATCGCCAACGGCTTGATGGACGTCTTGCCAGCCACCATGGACAACTTCAAGACGAACGCCAACGTTTTCCTCACCAAGACCAAGAGCGATATCCGCACTGCCCTGGGTGTCCCGGCCCTTTCGGAAGTCAAAAGTGCGGAGGACAGCCAGAACGACCCCATGGCAAAGGAGGGCGGTGAGCTCAAGAACAACTCATCTACGCAATACAGCAACTACCAGGTGCGTTTAATTATTATGCTTCTTGCCCAAAGGGCCCCCATACTAATCTTGATGGCCATAACCACACAGCTGGATCACGGCGGCGCCGCCACACACGGCAGCGTGTCGGACGAGTCGGCATCCCGCAGCGTCGAGGAATTCCGCGGCCGGATGCGCGCCATGCATGCCCCAGAACAGCGGAGCCTCGCTCAGCAGCAGAAGGAATCCGATATCACCAACGCACTCAAGCCTCTGCTAAGCGGTAACGTTTCGGGTGCCACTTTCAAAGGGGTCGTAGTCGCGATCCTGGAGGAGCTCATCGACCTCGTGGCCGACGGTGTCTCGGCCGGGGTCGAAGTCATCAAAACGGGTGTCCGGGCAGTGCAGAAGCTCCTCAACGCCAGGATTAACATCCCTATCTTCTCGGCCTTGTACCGTAAGATCACCGGCTCCCATCTCACCCTCCTCGACGCGGCCTGCCTGGTTCTCGCCATCCCGGTCCACTTTGTGACCTCCCTGCTCACGGGCGAGGAGTTCAGCCTGGGCGGGCTTCGCATTTCCCAGTTGATTTCGGGGGATGCCTTCGGCCCAGACAGCGGCAGGGACGCCAGGGTCGCGCTCCGGAAGCCGCTTGACGAGGATGAAATCGAGACGCGCCAGACGGCCGGCTACGTTCTCGGATATCTCAACTTCATTATCCGCATATGCCGCATGTTCACCAGCGCGGCCCTCATGAAGAAGCCCAAGAAGCCCAAGACGCCCGGCGAGGGACCCGGCGAGGGACCCGGGCTCATCGCCGCCCGCATCGCCGCCCCCAGCATCTCCGTGCAGCAGGCCCAGCAGCTTCAAAAGTTCGGGGCGCCCCATCCGCTTTCTTACGCCGCTCGGGCCGGCGCGCTGCGCCAGGGGGCGTCGGCCAAAAAAGCCGACCCTGACTATAACCTCATCGAGTTGTTGGAAATGCTCCTCATCACCCTCAATGTGGCTTGCACGTACCCACTAAACCCGGACGACGAGCAGTTCAACAAGCAGAAGGCACTGTGGGGCTACTCCATATTCGCCGAGTTTATGGGGATGGCGGAATCCGACAACTACCCCGACTCGCTCATAGTCCTCAACCTCTGCAATGTCATCGTCATCGCGGGCCTCGAGTTTGAAATTAATGCCAACACTATGAAGGATGAGCCCGGCGAAAGCATTGCGAGGATTGTGCAGGCGGTCGTCGATGCCGTGGGCGGCGTATGCGGCATCTTCGAGCTGAAAAAGGCCAACATTTTGGCGCAGATTGTCTCCGCTGGCCTCACACTCGGTCTCACCATCACCGAGCAAGTGAAGGCAGACTGGAACTGGATGCAGCCTTAAGCAAGCCGGAAGTGCCAGGGTGCTCGCGGCGCCGGCAAGGCTTTCCCCGTGGGCGAAGGTTATTTATAACTCAAATTGCAATGAAAGTCTAGGAATCAGGTAGCAAAAAAAAAAAAAAAAAAAAAAAGAGGATGGGTCTCACATTTTTAACGGGTGAGGCTTGGATATTAAAGGTTTTTAAAACGAGGTATTATAAGGGTGTAATGCGTGCACTTTTGTTATTAAATCTACTTTTTAAAAAACTGGTGGGAAAGGGTTAAAAGTGGGAAACTTTTTGGCTTTGTGTGTGCAAGTGCGCTGTAAGGATTGTTAAGCGCCCGTCGGTTTCGGCCGGTGCTCGAAAGGCACCGGTTCCGCTGGACAGGGATTTATAACGCGCACCGGGGTCCTAATATAATAAAACCCCCGCGTGGGTCCCGTTCTTTTGCAACATTGCGATTTTTAATTTCTTTTGCAATATTAAAAGCCCTACTTTATAAAACGTAAACGCGTAACGTAGTTCATCACCAAGTCGAACACATTACCGAGTCGAACACCAAACCCTAACCTCCGGTTAATCGACGCGCATGCCAACCAAACAACGCCAAAAATCCATTTAAACTACTCGGAACTGTATACATCGGACATTTCTACTTCCACTTGGCAAGTGCGCGCATTATGTCCGGTTTTACCGCAAGTGCCACATCGCCGACGAGTTATCGTCGCCCTCCTTTTTTAACCCCCATAGTCGCGCATTTTTTGCTATAACTATCCATTTAGCTCTTGCTGGTTTAAAACATTTCGTACCTCGTTTATAGTAAGTGACCTTCCGAGTCGAACACGCGTTTTTTTGGCCCTCCGGCGTTTGCTTAATGCCTCGTTCGCCTTTCGTAGCTTGGAGCACTTTTCCTTTAAAAGGTTAACCCGATGCATAATTGCTTTAGCCCTTTTCGTTAATTAGTTTACAGCCGATAGCATGGGTAACGGAAAGCTGCTTTGGTAATTGGAAATTCGAATTTTAATATGTTCGGATTGCGAAATTGCGTTTTTAACTATTTAAGGCGTTTTGGAAGTCCAAGGTTCGGCGTTATTTAAAGGCTTTTTTGGGGGAGTTAAAATCCGTAGCTTTACATTTAGCTTTTTTAAAACCGAATCCGGATTAAAAAAAGCAAAGCCAGCTTTTCGAAAGCCTTTTTAAATGTTTTTTTCGGTTATAAAATTAAAAAATGCCGTTTTAAACGCCGAAAGGAACTCGACTTTAATTACGTGGTTAACGTATAACTTTATTAGGTTTTTAATTTATTAACCGTACGCCTTTTTTAGCGGGTTAAAACATTTAACGTTAAGCGGCTAAAAAAAGTAAAACGAATACGGAAGTATGCAAAGCGTAATAATGTTATATTCCTGGCAATAAAGCTTAAAATCCGTCGAGTGGTGGCTTTTATACCCGTTTAGCATTAACAAATAATAGGACCTTTTTTTGCGAGCTGCAATGTGTTTATCAAAATGCCGAATTTATTTTAAACCGAGCTCGTTCGTAATCCACCCGTTAAAACTCGTTAAAATAACCCAATCGCGTAAAAGGTCGGCTTTCGAATACTAATTAGCCAAATGGTACTGCCTTTTAACGATAATAAAAAAAGGAATCGCTTAGCCGTAATAATTAACCCTTTAAATAACTATAACCCATTTCCGGTTGCTAAGCTGGATTAACTTTGCTTTATTACGGCCTTCCGATGTTATAATAACCATAACGGCGGCGATTATGCCTATAAAAAAGCCGGTTTCGTCGAAATTGTAAATATCGTTATTTAAAATGCCATATTTAACTATAATGTTCCGTATAAAGTCGAATTACGCAAAAACGAGCTTGGGATTTTCGCATTTGGCTTTTTAATAATCGTACTTTCGAATCCAGCGCGTGCCAAGCTTTGCGCGGCGTTTAACGAAGTTCGCGACCCAGTTTTTACCAACGACGCCCGCGTCGCGTTCGGCAAGCAGTTAGTTAGCCATATTTTTAACACTAAAAGGCCGGGAAGGGAATGCTCGCGAATCCAGCTCGAGTATGTACTTAATAAGCGCCTTTTTTTCGGATTTTGCCAATTTTCGTAATTTAAGCATATTGTCGCGTCGAGCAAATTGGCCAGCGCGTCGGCGACGCAACGTGGTTTTAGGAACGTCGTAAATTTTAACTGCCGAACGCACACTTAATTATGCATTAAATTGGATTGCCCGTATGGTAAAAACAATTTTAGCTTCGCTAAATGTCGACGCCATTTGTGGTTGTTAAGGAATTGGGGTTAAAAGTGGGAAACGCGAGTCGCGATGGAAAACGCGCTATTCGCTTATATGCGCCACTCGCTTGTAAACCACGTTAGTAGTAATTGGGTTTATTTCATTTTTTAACTTTATATATTCGTATTTTAATAAAGCTTTTGCATCGTTTTTAATATTAAAATAAAAATATAATAATTTATCTTTTTCGAAATGCGATAATTTATATCGCGGATTTAATATAATCGATAATATATATGGCCGATATGTTTTAAATATAACGTGGTTTACCACCGAATGGGCCAAACCACCGAGTGGGCCAAAACACGCGACCACGCGACACTTTTTTTTTCGCGACCAATTTCTTTACTTATAATAATGTTAATGGGAAACGACGAAAGCCGGGTAATGCTTGCCTTTTAAGCTTTGCAATCCAACTTAAAACTAAGCGTGCGGGAAGCTGCAAAAATCTATTCGGTCGCGAAATTAACTTTAACGCGTCGAAAGCGTGGCCGACCTGCTCGACGCGATAACGCGCCTAACTTTCGAAAGTTGACGGAATGCGAAAAAAGGAGGCTTGTTAAATACATACTTAAGTTGGATTCCCGCGCATTTCCTCCCCGGCCTTTTAGTGTTAAAAATATGGCCAATTAATTGCTCGCCGAACGTAACGCGGTTACCGTCGGGACCAACTGGGTCGCGAGGTTTATTAAGCGCCGCGCAAAGCTCGGTACGCGCTAAATTCGAAAGTACGATTACCAAAAGGCCAAATGCGAAAATCCTAAGCTCGTTTTTGCGTGGTTTAACTTTGTGCGAAACATTATCGACAAATATGGCATTTAAAATAACGATATTTACAATTTCGACGAAACCGGCTTTCTTATAGGCATAATCGCGGCCGTTATGGTTATTATAACATTGGAAAGCCGTGGTAAAGCAAAGCTGGTCCAGCTTAACAACCGGAAATGGGTTACAGTTATTTAAAAGGTTAATTATTGCGGCTAAACGATTTTTCCTTTTATTATCGTTAAAAAGCAGTACCATTTGGCCAATTGGTATTCGGAAACCGACTTTCCACGCGATTAGGTTATTGCAACAAATTCCAACGAGTGGATTACGAACGAGCTCGGTTTAAAATGGATTTAGTATTTCGATAAACACATTGCAGCTCGTTTTACGAAGTCCTATCGTTTATTAATGCTAAACGGTTACGAAAGCCACTATTCGATAAATTTCGAGCTTTACTGCCAAAAATATAACATTATTACGTTTTGCATGCTTTTGCATTCGTTTTACTTCTTTTAACCGCTTAACGTTAAGTGCTTTAGCCCGTTGAAAAAAGCGTACGGTCGATAAATCGAAAACCTAATAAGGTTACACGTTAACCACGTAACTAAGGTCGAATTCTTTTCGGCTTTTAAAGCGGCATTTTTTAACTTTATAACCGAAAGAAACATTCGAAAAGGCTTCCAAAAGGCTGGCTTTGCTCCTTTTAATTCGGAATCGGTTTTGAAAAAGCTGGATGTAAAGCTACGGATTTTAACTCCCCCGATAACGCTTTTAAACGACCCCGAACCTTAAACTTCCAAAACGCTTAAAACAGTTAAAAAAGCAACTTCGTAGTTTAAACATATTAAAACTCGGATTTTTAATTATTAAAGCAGCTTTCCGACTTCCATTTATATAGCTGTAAACCAAATTGCAAAAAGGGCGAAAGCGATAATACATAAGGTGGCCCTTTTCCGAGCCGAAGTGTTTACGTTTAAAAAGGCGAACGAAGCACTAAGCAAACGCCGGAGGGCTAAAAAAACACGCGTTCGATTAGGAAGGTTACTTATTATCGAAAAAGTACGAAATGTTTTAAACCAAAAGGAGCTGGATAAATAGTTATAGTAAAAAATGCGCGATTATAAGGGTCCGGAAAAAAAGGCGACGACAACTCGTCGGCGATGTGGCACTTGCGGTAAAACCGGACATAATGCGCGCATTTGTTAGGAGGAAGTAAAAACGTCCGATATATACAATTTTAAGTAGTTTAAATGCATTTTTGGCGTTATTAGGTTGGCATGCGCGTTAATTAACCAAAGGTTGGAATGGCGTGGCTCACTCGGTGGTTTGGCCCACTCGGTGGTAAACCACGTTATTACTATTAGGGTTTTTTGGAAAATATTTATTTAACTTTTTCATTCCCGATTCGATTGTAATAATATAAGCGTTATAATAATTATTATTATTACGATTTAAGCGGTTTTTTTGCTTAAAAACTAATATTAAATTGCGTAATTTTTTATAAATTCGATATATATATAAAAAGGTAATATTTAATGTAGTATATATTTGCTTTTGCAATTTTATAATAGGTTTAACAAATATTTCAAATATAGGAATTAAATTATTTATACTATTAAATTCGGCTTTCGTTAATATTACTTTTTTATAATCGTTATTATCGGTATTTTTACTAACGTATATTAAAAGGTATTTTAATTTATAAAAGGTTTTAAGCATTAAATATGTGGAATTTTAACGGGTATTATTATTTATAGGGATTTTTATTAATTTAAAATCCCTTTTTAATTTACCTTCGTTTTTATATTTATTAATCCCTTTAATTAAAAGCTTTTTTAATTCGTTATTATATTTTAAAATTGTAATAATTTTACGAACCTTAGCAGTAATATTATTATTATTATCGTTATTATCGTTATTATTTAAAAAATCGCGTAATATATTTTTAACAACCAAATTTAATATATAAGCTGCGCAACGAATATCGTAAAAGCTATTAGTAATACTTTCGTTATAATAATTAATAAAAGTATCGTTATTACTAGCGTTATCCCGCGTAATTGATAAAATTGTATTATTATTAATAAAAGGATATTTTTCGATAATATTATTAAATTCCAAATATAAATTTTCGCCAATATGGCTTATATTACCAATTTCTTCAAATCCGATTAGTTTATAATTTAATTTAAATTCGGAATTTATAAATATTATAATTATACCAAAATATTGCGTCCTAATTACTTTAAAAGTTTATATATTAAAAGTTATATTAAATTTACCGTTATTTTCGATATGCAATCGCATTTTATCGTTAAATAACGAAAAATATTCCTTATACGTATTAACGTGGTTTATAAGCGAGTGGGCTACATAAGCGAATGGGCCACGACACGCGACCACGCGACGCTTTTTCTTTCGCAACCAATTCCTTTATTAATAACAATATTAACGGGAAATAACGAAAGCCGGGTAATCCTTACCTTTCGGGCTTTGCAATTTAACCCAAAACTAAGCATTCGAAAGGTTGCAAAGATTTATTCGGTCGCGAAATCGACTTTAACGCGTCGAAAACGCGGCCAACCTGCTCGACGCGATATTATACCCAATTTTCGGAAATTAACGAAATCCGAAAAGGAGGCACTTGTTAAATACATACTTAAGTTAAATTCCCGCGCATTTCCTTCCCGGCCTTTTAGTGTTAAAAATATGGCTAACCGACTGCTCGCCGAACGCGACGCGGGCGCCGTCGGTAAGTGCTGGGTTACGAATTTCGTTAAACGCCGCGCAAAGCTCGGCACACGCTGGATTCGAAAGTACGACTACCAAAAGGCCAAATGCGAAAATCCTAAGCTCGTTTTTGCTTAGTTCGACCTTATACGGAATATTATAGCCAAATATAGCATCCTAAATAACGACATTTATAACTTTAACGAAACCGGCTTTTTTATAAGCATAATCGCCGCCGTTATAATTATTATAACATCGAAAGGCCGTAATAAAGCAAAGCTGGTTTAGCCTAGCAACCGGGAATAGGTTATAGTTATTTAAAAGGTTAATTGTTACGGCTAGGTAATCCTTTTTTTTATTATCGTTAAAAGGCAATACCATTTGGCCAACTGGTATTTAAAAACCGGCCTTTTACGCGATTAGGTTATTTTAACGAGTGTTAACGGGTGGATTACGAACAAGCTCGGCTTAAAATGGATTTAGCATTTCGATAAACACATAGCATCGCGCATAAAAGGCTTTTATCGTTTATTAATGCTGGACGGCCACGAAAGCCACCATTTAACGAATTTCGAGCTTTATTGCCAAAAATATAACATTATTACGCTTTGCATGCCTTCGCATTCGTTTTACTTCTTTTAACCGCTTAACGTTAAGTGTTTTAGCCCGTTAAAAAAAGCGTACGGTTGAAAAATCGAAAACTTAATAAGGTTACACGTTAGCCACGTAATTAAAGTCGAATTCCTTTCGGCGTTTAAAGCGGCATTTTTTAACTTTATAACCGAAGGAAATATTTAAAAAGGTTTCCGAAAGGCTGGCTTTACTTCTTTTAATCCGGATTCGGTTTTAAAAAAGCTAAATGTAAAGTTACGAACTTTAACTTCCTCGAAAAAGCTTTTAAACGACGCCGAACTTTGGACTTCCAAAACGCCCCAAACAGCTAAAAACGCAATTTCGCAATCCGAACATATTAAAACTCGGATTTCCAATTACCGAAGCAGCTTTCCGTTACCCATGCTAGCGGCTATAAACCAGCTTGCGAAAAGGACGAATTCGATAATGCATTAAATGGCCCTTTTTAAAGCCGAAGTTGCTTCGCTACGCAAAGCGAACGAAGCATTAAGCAAACGCCGAAAGGCCAAAAAAACACGTGTTCGATAAAAAGGGTTACATATTGTTAAAAAAATACGAAATGTTTTGGATTAGCAGGACTTAAATGGGTAGTTATAGCAAAAAATGCGCGATTATAGGGGTTAAAAAAGGAGGGCGACGACGACTCGTCGGCGATATGGCATTTGCGGCAAAACCGGACACAATGCGCGCACTTATTAGGAAAAAGTAAAAATGTCCGATATATATAATTCCGAGTAGTTTAAATGGATTTTTGGCGTTATTAGGTTGGCATGCGCGTCGATTAACCGGAGGTTGGGGTGTTATGGCCCATTCGCTTATGTGGCCCACTCGCTTATAAACCACGTTATTTAATATAGTTTTTAATTTTTTCCTATTAATAATAAGGGATATCCTATTATAATAACTTAATAAATTAGTAAATAAATTGGATTTTACTATATTAAACGATAAATTATTATCGATTATAAACCATAATATTTTTTTATATGCATCCGTATCGTTAAAATCTAATAAAATAGTATTTTGGCGCTGTTTTTTTCGATTTCTAGCGGAAAAAGCCAATATTATTGGTAATTGGGCTGTATTTTGTTTTTTAGCCCTTGTTTTTTCACTTGCTTTATTATATGCTATATTAAGGTGTTTTAATTTATAATGCCTGGAATAATTAAAAGTTTAAAATTTTGCAATATTTTCGATTTTTTTATAATTGCATATTGTGCATTTTATTATAATTTCACGTTTTTTATTAATATTTATTGGTAAAAGTGCACGCGTAAATAAGTTATTTTTAAATATATACATTTTACTTTCTTTATCGGTAGGTAAAACGTAAATGGGTTGGTTATAAGGAGAGTTTTTATAATTTGTATTATTATCGGAATTATTACCGGGATTATTATCAGAATTATTACCGGAATTATTATCGGAATTATTACCGGAATTATAATCGGAATTATTACTAAAATTAGTAACGTATTCCGAATTATTATCCGAAGTAAAGCTATTTGTTAATAAAGTAATATTATCCATGTTAAATAAATAACAAAAGTAGTAAAAATGGTAATAAAAAGGGTTAAAAGTAAAGGATTTAACGTATAAAGTTGGTAATAGTAAAGTGCGTGGGTAAAATAGCTAATGGTTTGGAAAAAAGCGAAAAAAATAGCGATTAAAAAGGAGGTTTTACGTTTATTTATATGCAAGGTTAATTTTCTAAAAATTTCTGTTTATTACTAATAATATTTAATATTAATAAGCATATTACGTAATATAAAGTAATTGTAAATAATAATTTGTAAGCTAAAATGCATTTGTAATATAAAATAACGTGTAAAATAAAAAAAAATCGCGTAAAAACTGCTAAAAGCTGCTAAAAAAATTGGATTAGTAATACGTAATTTGTAATATAAATTAGTAAATAACTGTTATTACTAATACTAATTAAAACTAAAATATTAGTAAAACATTTTTATATTAGTAAGCAATGGAAAATGCTAGAAATTTTTAAACTTTTTGCATTATTAATATAAAATTTACGTATAATTATTATAAATCTATGCATTTTGTTAATAATATACCTAATATTTACATTATTAATATAATTTGCATTAATAAGCAATAGAAACTTTTAAAAACGCTTTTATTACTATAAATTTAACGGTTCCTTTCGTTATTTACTTTGCAATTTCTTTCTTTTTATTACCAATAACAAAATAACCTTATTACTTATACTTATTATTTATACCTATTACTTATTACTTTTATTATAACGCTTTATAACGATATTTATCGTTATTACCGTTAAAATGTCGTCGAAAATTACCATTAATATCGAAAACTTTAACGATATTAAACGGCTTTTATCGATTATAAAACAACCCCGAATTAGCCGGCAAAATAACGATATCCCGGCCGTTATAAAGCCTAAAATCTGCACTTATTGCAAATTAAAAGGCCATACTTACAAGCAATGCTGGTTTTTACAACCAAATAAAGCGCCAAACGGTTGGAATATTAAAAACCAACTAAATAACGACGTTTACGCTAAAAAGCGTGCATATTTCCTTTCCGTTTTACAAAATAATAACGAAAAGGATAACGAAAAAATCGATAATACCGATAGGGTTAAAAACCCCGGTAATATTACTACCGAAACAGTTGGAAATACCGGGCGTTACGAAATATTACGGGATTTAACAAAGGATAATATGGATTTTTAATTAATTATTTATTTATTTGCTTATTTATTTATTTATTTATTTGTGTATTTATTTGCTTATTTATTTGCTTATTTATTTGCTTATTTATTTGCGTATTTATTTGCTTATATAAAAAATGACTTTTAATAACTTTGAAAGTTACTAAAGTTAGTTAAAAGTTAGTTACTAAAAGTTAAAATTACTGCCTTAACTTTAAAAGTTAGTCACAGTTAAAGTAATAACTTAACTGACTGACTTTTTTCCCAACCCTGGTAATATGTCCGACTTGGTAATAAAACACGTTAAGAAAATTCGAAAAAGATTATATAATTAAAATCGGACTATTAATTCGGGAAAAACAATCTAGTCTTACCATATAAGTATATATTTGGACCGAATTGAAAGGTATGTCGCAAAAAGTTATTTACCGCAATCGTTAATTACCTGGTTAATAAGCAAAGCTTCGCTTTTAACTTGTATAACGTAATGGGATTTTCACACTTAACCTTCTTTAATATTAAACCTTTAACAGCCATTCGCGTATGAAAAACGTCGTCCTTATGCCACCTTTTAATTCATGCTTTAAATATGCTTTCATCTTTTAATTCCGTTTAGTATTAGCCTTAGCTTAGGTTGCGAAATATCGATAACAGCAAGCCTTATAACATTTTTATTTTGTAAAAAGTTGGCCCGTGCGCCGGTGCCCTACTTTACCCACGAAAGCGTTACCCACCGGATTGTCACCTTTTTTTAAAAAACACAAACAATACAAAGCATTTCCCTTTTTTGCAAACGGCTTTACGACCGCCTTACACTTCCAATAAGTTATAAGCTTTTAATTCCTATTGGAATAAAGCTACTTACAATCTCTTTTAGCTAGTAGCCGCGTTATTTTTCGTTATTTTAGCCGGTGGCCGCAATTACGTTTTAAAAGCCGGTGGCCGCAATTACGTTTTAAAAGCCGGTAGCCGCACAATAACGTCTTCCGATGGAAAACGTTTCCCGGTGGGAAATATCGCCCGGTGGGCATCACGTACTATTCACTTTACTGTTACCCGGTGGGCGATAACGGCCGTTTGCCTTACCATTTCTTGTAAACCGCTGCTTTACTTCCCTACTACTTTTGGGCTGCTGCCTTACCTTTGTTAATTTTTGCTTTACAATAATAATAACGACGGCAGTCGCTTATTGCTTACCACCGCTCGAAATGTCTTTTACTTATAAAAAGGCAATTGTTAAAATACCTGCCTTGCAAGGGCTTCCAATTTAAAAGCGTGAAAGCGCGCCGTTAAGGTGCATTTAATCGCGGGCGGCGCCGACGATTACATTAGCGATAACCCGCCTTCTTAACCCAACGATCCGGCCGCTTTTAAAGCCTGGAAAGCTAAAAAAGTCCTCGCTTAGTACTTTATTAAGCAGAATTACGGAGGTTACCAATAAGCTTAAACGATAAAACTAAAGCTTTAAAGCCGGCGATTCCGCCCGCGACTTTAAAGCCTTTGCTCGCCGTTTACCATTAAAATCGGCCAAAATACCGACGTTTAACTCGATGGTTTAATGGAAAAGTTCGTTAACCTTAAGGTATCCAAATATAACGACGTTAAAAAATACACCAACCGTTAGCTCGAGCTTAAAAAACAAATGGAGAAAGCCGGCGTTATAATTCCGGACCGTTTTTTCGTTAATCACCTCGTTAAAGGTTTCCAAAAGCATTATTCAATCGCCGTTACCGTCGTTTTAAGCGCCCACCTAATGCCCGCCGGCCGCACCCTAATCCAAATTATCCAGGCCGTTATCGAAAACGTAACTACTTTCGAGTCGGCCGACCTTTCCCTAGCCAATACTAACGCGCCCACTGTTTGCACCAAAAGGAATTGTTTAGTAGTTTTTCGCTTACCCCACCACGACCGGTGCGGCAGGCACTATATAAAGGGTGATAACGGGTGCTGGCTATTGCATCCTAAGCTGGAGGAGGAATATTATAAGCAAAAGCAGCAAGCCGCTGCACAGGCTACAAAAACAGGAACGGTTAAAAGAGTTAACCCCCGGGCCGTTAATTATACCTTTAAAATGCCTGTTAACCGCGGCAGCGCTGGATAGTATGCCATGTAATTAAAAGACTTAATACCACGGATATCGAGCTGTTAATAGCAGTTGCCGGCTGGAGATAACTTCACTTTTGTAACGCTTTCGTAGTTATAAAGGGGTGTAAAAAGTTAGCCCGTGCGCCGGTGCCTTACTTTACCCACGAAAGCGTTACTTACCGGATTGTTACCTTTTTTTAAAAACATAAACAATATAAAGCTATTTCCCTTTTTTGCAAGCGGTTTTGCGGCCGCTTTACACTTTTAACATATTTAGTTGCAAGTTAGGTCCCTTTCCAACCGGCGCGGAACTAACCGAATTGTTTGCCTTATTTGGGGGTGGCTGTTTTAGCTTAAATCGCGAAGTATTAGCTACGGCTCGCTGGTCGTGGAGTTATTTAAAAGGCTAGTAAGCGCTATGCTGTTTGCATATTTTCCTTTTAATTAATAAGTAAAAAGTAAAGAGTGAAAAGGAAAAAGGAAGGAGGAAGTTTAAGCTGGCGGGTAAGGTTGTAGATTTTAAAGTAGTGGCGTACTTTGGCACTCGGCGGATTTAAAAATCTTATCGAAACGCTATAAGCTAGTAGCGTCGGGCTTAGCCGGGTAGCAAACCGATTGGATAATTAAAAAGCTGGGGCGGCTTGCTAAGCTTGTGGTGCAGGAGTTTAAAAACGCGGTATATCCTTTTAAATGCCGTTAAGTGCCCGGCGTTGGAATAGGAATAAGTTTTTAAAATTTATCCCTAGTAAGAATATCCGGCTGGCTAAAAAAGGGGATTGGCGAGTCGGGCATTTAACGGCGCTTAAAAGGATAGCGCACTTAAGGGTAACGTGGCGCGCCTTCCCTAAAAACCTTTAGTAGCGAAGAAGCGCCAGGAAAGGTTATAATAAAACAGGAGGAACACTACTAATTTACGTACATAGCCGATTACCCGTTATGTAACGCTTTTTTTACCGTTTAAAAGCATTTTAAATCCTAATACCATGTGTAAGGGGACGTGCCAAAGTACCGCTCCATTACATAAACCAAAAGATTTAACAGTTTAATTACTTCGTGATTAAACCTTTTAGCACTATAATATATTAAGCCCCGGGATCTTTTACTAGGGCGACCTTGTTACACTTGTTAACTGCGCCCGACACAGTTTTACCGTTTTTAAAAAAACGTCGCGTGCAAGTGCGGCTTAACTCCCTTTTGTACCTTTTATGAATGCAAAAAGCGCAACACGCTTATTTAGGTATGTTTTTTTTACTAACCTCGCTTTTCCTACTTTTTTTAATACAAACAGCTTATTTTTACGCCTTTTTACGAATACGGGAAGGAGCTGGCTAAAACGAACCGCTTTATATTAATACGTTTATTTACCAAATGGTTTGCGATAGGGATACCACATTCCACCCGTGCTACCGTTAAAGGCGGGATTTAATACGCTTTGGACGCCGCTTGCAACCGGCACGCCCACGAGCCGCCCCACGCAGCGGCTCCACTTTTATCGCTTATTATAAATTCCTTTGCCTGGCACTCGTTAAACAACGGGTCGAAAAAAGCATTATCGATTATTTTACCTTTTTTAGCAAAGGTGTGAAAAGGTTCTTATCGCAGTTAGGAATTTGCACTGTTATAAAAACCTAGTTGCACGCGTTTAGTTAAATCGGGCTTTGCAACGCATTAATTAATGCAGTGCAAAGCCTTAAGCAAATTGGGATATAGGCTTGTTTATTGTAGGTGAAAAACAGCTAACTTTGTTTACTTATATACTTACCGACGTCGATCCCGCGGGTTTTCCCCTTTAGGGGCTTGCGGTGCCGCGCGCGATTTTCCGAAAAACTATTTACTATAAGGAATTTTAAAAATCGACCCACGGCTACCAAACCCATTTCGGCGTTCGGCTTTTAAAGTTAACTTTACCGTTTAAATCGAATCGCTTACAAGGTGGCTAACTCGTAAGCCCTATAACAAGTGGCCCTTATAACAAAATAAAAGAAGTGCAAAATAGGTTAAATGCATGCAAATGCATGCATCCCACTTAAGTTATATACATAAAACTAGCCTAACCTTTAAAGGTAAAAGGTACAAAGTAGTTACACTACTACATATTGTGCTTATTTTTAACAAAAGGTACTGCATTTTGCGACCAGTAATTATTTATTAGGATTTGTAAAGCAAAATGTTAGTTGTTTTTAGCCAGGAGTGTTACGAAACCGAGCCCGCGCACTTGTATTTAGCTAGTAATCCACTGGCTCCCTACGGGGCTAACGGACTTTCCTGCTTCGTATAATAATAAATCTTTAACCTAATACCCAGCTGTTATACCGTAATAAAAGGTATTTATTATATAGGTTTAAAATGAATTTAATAGCATTTAATACGCGATTATAACCGGTACATGTATTATTTTTAATTCGAACTTAACGTGGTTTACAAGCGAGCGAAACATATAAGCGAGCGAAACATTAAACGCGTTAACGCGACGCATAACTTTTCGCGATTAATTCCTCCACATATAAACATGGCAAAACAAAATAAAAAAGCCGAATAATTTCCGCTTTTTAAGCTTTGCAAAAAAACCCAAATTTAAACATCCGGACTGCTGCAAAGCTTTACGACGTCGCGTTACCAATCTCGCTTATCGAAAGCGCGGCCGACTTGCTCGACGCGACACCATGCCCAAATTACGAAAATTAACGGAATTTAAAAAAAAGGCGCTTATTAAGTACATACTCGAGCTGGATTTTCGCGCATTCCCTCCCCGGCATTTTAATATTAAAAATATAGCCAATCGACTGCTCGCCGAACGCGATGCGAGCACCGTCGGCAAATGCTAAATCGCGAAATTCGTTAAACGCCGCTTAAAAGCTCGGCACGCGTTAAATTCGAAAGTACGATTACTAAAAAAGCCAAATGCGAAAAATCCCAAACTTATTTTTACTTAATTCGATTTTATATAAACATTATAGCTAAAATATGGTATTTTAAATAACGATATTTATAATTTCGATAAAACCGGCTTTTTTTATAAGCATAATCGCCGCCGTTATAATTATTACAATATCGAAAGGCCGTAGTAAAGCAAGCTGGTTTAGCTTAACAGCCGAAATAAGCTATAATTATTTAAAAGGTTAACTATTACGGTTAAACGATCCCCCCTTTTATTATCGTTAAAAAGCAGTATTACTTAGCCAATTGGTATTCCGGAAACCGACCTTCCACGCAACTAGGTTATCGTAATAAGCGTTAACAAGTGAACTACGAACGAGCTCGGTTTAAAATGGATTTAGCATTTCGATAAACACATTGCATCGCGTATAAAAAGCCTTTATCGTTTGTTAGTGCTAAACGGCCACGAAAGCCACCACTCGACGGATTTAAGCTTTATTGCCAAAAATATAACATTATTACATTTTGCATACCTTCGCATTCGTTTTACTTCTTTTAGCCGCTTAACGTTAAGTGTTTTAGCCCGCTAAAAAAGGCGTACGGTCGAAAAATCGAAAACTTAATAAGGTTACACGTTAGCCACGTGATTAAAGTTAAGTTCCTTTCAGCGTTTAAAGCGGCATTTTTTAACTTTGTCACGATTAAAAAGCGTAAGCTTCGCAGCCAAGTGCAATTAATGCTATAAACTGAAGACTTTTCTATAAGGAGGAAATAAGGAAGAAAGGCGCGGCGCGCCGAAAGCGCGATGCGGTAGAAAAAGCGGTGCGGCGTTTTATTGCACGGGCTATTCCGCGGCGCGTGCTCACGTGGATGCCTGCGGCGTGCGGTAAACTGCCCTAAGCCGTTACATGCTTCACCGCCTGTCACGGCACGCGTGGGGTCACCCCACGCACGGGCCTCCAGGCACTACTAGATAGAGATATTTTCCCAAAGCAGGCTTTCGGTTTGCAACTTACCCGAAGAACAATCTCCTTTGCCGCCATTTTTCTCTAGCCCCTACCCGCTGTGATAATAATCCTAACAGCCTTTTTTAAGTCTTCGAAACGGCCCGTTTGCTGGTAATTCTCCGCTAGTCTTGCTGCTTAATTGCTTAAATGTCGTATTTAAATGCCGGTTTCGTTAAATCTTAACTCTTGTCCGATCTTTTAACTAGTAGAAATTAGCGCGTTAGCGGTTTGCCATTTCAAGCTAACCATTACCGTCTGACAATATTAAGCGCCTTTTTGCGTCTTACAAGCGATATGGGCTAGAAACACCGCAGCCATCACACTTAAAAGGGCTCGGGAAATTGCGACTCACTTGACTCCCAAAGGCGTATGTACAATGTTTTCCAACATGGACCTATCTTGGCATGCCCAGGCCGACATCATGTCGAAAATTTGAAATCGCCGGGTGCGATCCGGGTGGTTAGTAGGCGTAATTGCGACCCATCCCTCTGCTCGCTAAACAGCCTGTTCGAAGTGTTCCACTAAGGCTAACCTCTTAAAAACAAAAAAGCAAGCGTAAATGTACAATTTGATTTGTTTATCACTCGCGGGATCTTTTTGCAACTCGGCGAAAGAATAAAGGTCTTCGTCGCTCATATCGTTAAAAAGAAAGGCCATATCCGCCTTAATATGGAACAGCTCCATCCCGGCCATGTGGTAACTGGATGCCAATGTGGTTAAACACTCCGAAGTTATTGGTCCAAGACAAAAGGCGAGGTGCGGGGTTAAAGTGTTCAAGTTCAATCGTTCGTGGCAGCAAAATGGCCAAAAACGGCTTCCAAAAGCGTTGGTAAGGCAGATAAATGCCGTCAAACTTGGGAGAATATATTGGCACGGCTTATCTGGTCTTGTTGGAAGGGCAGCCAAAGGTCGCACAAAGCTACCAACGGATGCGGTGGATCCACGACTCGGGGCTCCGTGACGGGAGACAACGTCTCCCCGGCACGGAGGCTCCAACGCGGAGATCACCGGTTATGCCGTTATGCACGGAGGCTGTGCGAGTCGCAGGTCAAATCCCGATACCGGGAGTTGCCTCGTACGACCGCACGCCGCGGCCTCCGGCACGGGATACATATACCGGGCGAGGCTCGCACGACGAGCCCTTTCTTTGTACTTAGAAGACAGACAGCTTTTTAGGATATATAAACCCGAAAGCTTTCTCACCCCAAAGACCGGTACCGGCACAGTTGCCACGAACAGGTCTTCTTATATTGTGTTGCCTTGCGATGCGCCTTGGAGGGAGTGTGGTTGTATTTCCGCTAATCACTGGAAGCTCGCTGGTTCTAACATCCCCGACGGCTGGGTTTATGGCGCGCAGACGCCCCAGGATACTTCTCAAAGCAGCGTGCCACCAAGATAGCCCCTGGTGGATAAGTGGCGTCCTTCAGCCCTGAGTTCCTATAGCGCTGCAGATTGGGCATTGTCAGCTGGGCTGTGCTGTCCACTCAATCGGCCTCGCCTCGCTCAAATTCTGCCTCGAACACGTCAGGAATGCTACGCCACTGCTAGTGTAATGGTTGCAAAATAACTAAGGCGGAGGACTTAAGGGGGGAGATTGAGAAATCCTGTGTGGACGAACTCCTTTTCCTGGATGGTTTTTCCATAGTCGTACTGAAAAACACTGCCCTTTCCGCCCGCAGGACTGCTAACAACGACGTCGCCGAGGCGTATATCATGCTTCCGGCTCGGAGCGCCGCCCCCGATGCCGACCATTAGGCCGATGCGGATATTGGGAAAGCTGTGGAGCATATCCCTTGCGACCGTGGCCGCGGTTGTTATCCCGTACTTTCCATCCGGCTGCTGAGCCATAACGACGTTGTGCTGCCCGATCCTGCCGAGTGTGTAGGCGTTATTGTCATGTTGGCCGACGCTTTTGGGCGGTTCGTGTCGCTCGTCGAGGAATTGCTAGGCGGCGACGTACTCGGTCGTCACGGCAGAAATCCAGCCGACGGTGTACTTGTGCACGTCCGACATTATAAGCGAGCGCTTTTAGACAGAGAAGGATTGATTTCTGGTAGGTTGAGGGAAAGGCGACGGGAAATATTGTAAAGGGCACAAAAGCGACAGCGGTAAAAAGAAGATGAAAACTAGACAGTGGATGGGCACAGGTGCAGAAATGGGCCCCGACGGGGAATTTACCACGATGGAACTGGTAAGGCTGTGGGCGAGGAGCATGACGGTCGAGGGAGGGGACCTTAGCCAGCCTTCTGTCACGGCTCTGGCAGTTTCTAGCTAAGCCCAATCCAACTAGGCCAAAAGGACAAAAAGATACAAGTCCCCGACTTGTATCCTACGTTGGGCTTAGTACCTTGTTGCAAACGAGATATGGCTGCGTTTGCCTAATAGGGCACACCGCGGCATCATAAGGGTATGGAGGGGCATAGAGGGGCATGGAGGGGCATGGAGGGGGATAGAGGGGAGTATGGAAAAAGCATAAAAGGGAGGGCAGCATGGAAGGGGCATAAAAAGGGCATGGAGGGAGCATGGAAGGCAGCATGGAAGGCAGCATGGAGGCAGCAACCCACACATTGGGGGAAATCTGCCCATGTGGAAAACGCGCCACTGACCGCGCGCACGAGGCGCGACGGCTGCCTTTGCCTCTCTGAACGCCCAGCGCTCAATACCGCCGCCGCGGGGCATCTGCATGACCTTCGACTCGTCGCTCCCTCGATCCATCGGTTTATCTAATCTGTTGGCACCGCCTCGTCTGTCAATCAAGTGCCAGGACTCGACGGGCTGGCGGGCAGAACAGGGACTGGATGATCTCGTAGGAAGCTTTCAAAGTTCGATGGATGGAAGGGAACGCTGGGCAAGCAGACGACAAGGCTTGTGCCACTACGGATGGAGCAGTGTTCGAATGCAGGAGGCCCTCCATCTAGACATCCCATAATTAAAGAGGGTATATCCCCGCACTCCCCCTTTTTGCTAATGGCACTCACCCCCACCCCGATATCGGCCGGCATGTTTTTTTCTATGGCGCACCCATACAAACGAACACGGGCGTTAATGCACGGATAAAGCAAATAAAGGGGAGGCATTAAATTGAAGTTATCGCCAAGTGCAAAAAAGCAGTAAATTATCAAAAACCCGGTGTTGAACCGCCAAATTGCATAGGAAAAGTGCAAAGGCACGGCGTTGAGGCCGCCTATCTAGGGCTACAGAATGACCTAAGGACTCGCAAAAGCATCAATAAACTCCCCTGGAAACGGCGCAGCCGCTCGCGGCGCTGCAAAGACCTCCCTGGCCGGCGTTGAGGGCAAGGGAGTGCCTAACTCTACCACTTAAACCTCGTCGGCCGAGTCCCTCTCCTGCAAAGAGGGGCCCTGTTCATATTGAGAGTAATCCCGTTTGGCATTTGCACGGATACCGGTGCGGGTGCTGCAACGAGGCCCTGTTGCCGGCCGTCTTGGAGTCTCGTTGAAGGGTCCCTGCCATAAAGGACGCCCCTTTTTCGTGCCTATTGGATCCATGGCCCGAAGGAAAGGATCCTCCGCGTCCCGGCGACCTTCCCGCAGCCAAAACGGGTGCACAGAAGTCAATTGCAGGCCCGGAAAGTTGGGATTCTCGCGTTGGGCCTCGTCTGCAAAGGGATCGGGTGCCTCGCTTGCAAAGGGATCGGGAGGGTCGCTTACGGAGGGATCGGGAGGGTCGCGTGCGGAGAGGCCTGCAGAGAGGGCCGGGCCCTCGCCTGTAGAGAGATCCGGCGAGTCGCCGTCGCTTGAGAGGATAATAACCTCGTTTATGGCGCTCTTATTGGTGCTCGTTTTGTTGTGCGCGGAAACCGATTGCCAATGGACTAGAAATGGCGAAAAATGGAAATTCACTGCCAAATTGCGGGGCTGCGACATCGGAAAACACAGGCGGTGCACAGGCCAAAAGTGGGGCAGGTGAGTGCCATTAGCAAAAAGGGGGAGTGCGGGGATATAGCCTCTAATTAAAGCAGGCAAACCACGACAGCCACATAACGAGACTGTGGGGACTTGAAAACGGTCTCATTTAAACGCTACGCGCCGATTTGCTTGGGTAAGGTGGCGATAGATTACTGGCTCACATGTGTCGCGTCTCGATGCAGACAGGCAGATAGCTTGGCCGCCGGTTCCTCGGATGCCTTGCCCCCAGGATTTCTACGAGGCAGATTATATACTTCTAAAATACTAAAGGCTTCTATGCGTCACGTAACCTAGTATACATTATGGTCCGCATCGAGGCAGATCGAAAAATTGTGTTTGGCATTCACGGGCGATATACGCACGCGCAACGTAAATGCTATGGTCTCGAACGGACAAGTCCTTTAGAGCAGACGATAATGGATAGGTGATTTCATGGTAGACGCCCTTGACCGTCTTGACGTCCATGCTCTTGCTACAGGCCGTCCTCAGCCCCGCCTCAGCCCACGTCCTTGCGCCGGTTAGCCCGAGTCCACGACTGCCTGTCCGTCTCCCCAGGCTCGGCCGCTTGATCGTCCTCTAGGCTCCGCAACCACCGCCACACCGCTTTGGCGTCGAACTTGTGCGTCCCTTCGCCGCTCTTTTTCGCCGGCTCTTTCTCGAAGCTCCCCTGCGGCTTATATACCACCGCGCCGCCTAATCCCTTTTCGACCTGGCCACGACACCAGTCAAAGGCCATCTTGGATCTTGGGGGATTGCAAATGAGAGCCGTGAAATCAAAACGTTTTGATGGTGCGTCTCTTCCTCCCAAGAAGGGGGACGCAGTTTAGAAGGAAGTACAATCTAGGCCATAGGCCGGTTTGGTGGCGACTTTGCGTCAGAATCGGTCGAATACGCAGCAATGACGAATCGATCGGCATGGCTCTGATTGGCGCATAATCTCGCGTACATTCGGTAATTATGATATCATTATCACGCTGTTGAGCCCGTTCGCCCGTCTTTCACAGCTCCTGCTCGCAGACTACAAGAAGCCGTGGGTTGGAAGATCGTCTGCACTTTCCTACGAGCTTGAAAACTAGAGCATCGAAGAACACCCGATCCTTAGTATATCCCCTAATCCCAATATCAAATCTCACAGTCAACGCAACATGCCTCAATACGAGACCGGCCAGACCGTCCGCTACAAGCCCGTTGGGGGTGAGCCATCTATCCTCGCCCAAAAAATAGCTAGAGAAAGCCAAGCCATACTAATTTTGTTTTCCTCGACTCTCTTAGGTCCGGATTCGAACACATCCGAAAGCACAGGCACGATCAAGAGTGTTCTGACCGAGCCCGGCCTGCAGGCCGGCAGGAACGTAAACGCGAGTGAGGACAGACCTCGCTACGAGGTTCGTGCCAGCACTACCAACCACCTCCCCACGTTGATATCCTCCAGTGCTAACAGCCTTCGCTTCAAGATCGAGAACTCCACCACCGGAAAGACCACCACCATCTACGAAGAAAACATCCTTGGCAGTGCGTGAAAGCCCTTTGAGGCTTCTTGTGGCTGGAGAAGTACTGCAAGGTATCTGTGGAGGTCGTCAGCTTCAAATGGTGTGCAGGTGCTATGTTAAACGTATGATAGCCTGGGGCTTAGATTTTAACTCACAATCTACCTCGTGACGCACCCCTGAGACTACCTTGGCCCACCTGCGTATCGCGAAAGGCATCATTGGTCCCTGGCCAGCAACGCCAGATCTTACCAAAGTTACAAAACCATCATCGCCATTCCCGAGCTGGTTGGCGCTGGTGAACAGCTCCTTCGGGACGGCATCGGCGATCGCGGACAGGAATACCGAGGCCTCCATGCTGCTTATGGTCATGTACATCGACTGGCCGATGGGCATGCCCGTGTTCGTCGCCGGCTCGATGCTTAAGAGCAGCCAAAGAACTGCCAAACTCTGGCCAAAAACAGGCCCTGCTACCGCTCCCCTGGGCCCCGGCCAGGAGCGCAACGATTCGCACACGAGCCAGGCGTTGACAAAAAGCGACATCACCGAGAAGGCCCACTCGGTGACGGTGACGCCGACGCCAACGCAAATGTGAAGAAACGCGAGGTCAAAGCGTAGCGCACCCCGCGTCGGGTCCAAGCTCGTGTCGAGCATCCACAATTTTTTGATATGGGTTGCAGATGCGGAATTCGTCCTCGCGGAGAATCTTGCTCAACACATCGTCCTCCACAGCCCAAATCTTCGGTCTGCAGCCACTTTATACCAGGATAACGGAAGGGTGTATGGACGGCCGGGAGGACGAAGGCGATGATTTACACGACAGCGGTACGATGCAAGGAGTGCGAGCTGGCTACCTACGACTGGTCCAAAGCCCTTTTTCTTCCATTTTTCATATTGTTTGCCCGTACTAACTTGGCTGCGTCTAGATGTCTCGGAAGCACACCCAGTCGGCGAGGCGGACGCGGTGGTCGACGGGCGGGGCGAGCTTGTCGGAGCCAAAGTCGAGGTCGTCTGAGAGGTCAAAGACGCAGAAGCAGAAGTGGAGGCTGTCGGCTTCACTTCGCTGACAGACTGCGTCTTGCTCGCGACGGTCGAAGGGCTGACGGGGCTTGTGGCCGAAGGCTTGGGAGCAGGAGCAGCGCCGTTGTTGTGCGGGTTGCCGTCGCACTTGGGGTGGAAGAGCTTACCGGTGCCCTCCGGGTGGAGAACGTTGGGGCCGGGGTTCGGGTACTTGATCGCGATTGCTCCTTGACCGCCTTGACCGTGACGGGTGCGCAGATCATGTAGAACTCGGGACTACCTCCGCCGTTGTCCAGGTCCACCCGAAAGTGTAGTCTCCGGGAGGGAAGCCGTCCGGAATCGTGATGTTGAACTTGTCCGGCTCCTGGCCACCATCCAAGTTACCAACGTGGTTAGCCTGGGGACAGCCTCGTTCAACAGACAGGGTCACCTTGAAGACAGAGTCCTTGGTCGGGGCAAACCCCTCGGTCAACGCGAACTGGCACGAGCCTCCGCCATGGACCGCGTGCCTGGAGGTGGCGGTCTGCGGCTCCCCGATGGTCTACAGCGTAGGCTTGCCGTTGGCGATAAGCTTGCCGCCGTCCCCACCAGGGGCCTTGCACGGGTAGTTGGAGCCATCAGATTCGATCGGGTTCGTAGGGCCATACCCGATCCCCTTGTATGGACGGGGTTGTGTGAGACGTGCCCGCGCTCCGGGCTCCGGGACGACGCCGATGACGCCGCGGCGGGAGTGGCCGCAAGAGCTGTGGCCACGGCGAAGAGGATTCGCTTCATGAGCATCATCCTGATGACTGAAAGGTTGGTTGTTGGTAGAGTCGGAGAGTGGTTGTTGAAGGGAAGAGGCGGTCACTACGTCTTGCGTAGTGAAGTTGTTGTGAATAGGCTGAAAGGTTCTCGATGTTGAGTGTGATGATCAAGTTTTCGGAGTGTTTGGGAGGACGAGGAAGCACCCTCGATGTATAGAAGACGGCCGGTCTGCCAAGGCTTCAACGACCCAAAGGAAATATGGTGGACAAGAGATAGAATTTCCGAGCTATTCCATTGTTCTTCGTGTCGAGTACTTAGTCCAGGCCGTTCAAGACGTGGCAGGGTTGCTGGGCGTGCCCTCGCTTTGTTTGAGGATCTTCGCGGGCACGCACCTTTTTTGCTCCCGCACGCACCCCCAATCCGATATCGGCCGGCATGCAATTTCTATGGGGCCCCCATATAAATAAACATGGGCTTTAATGCAAGCAGGAGCTCAATCGACAGGAGGGAAGCAAATAGAAGTTATCGCTACGAGCAATTTATTAATAAACGATCAAAAACGCGGTGTTGAACCACCAAATTACATAGGAAAAGTGCAGGGGCACGGCGTTGAAGCCGTCTATCTAGGGCTACAAAGGTGCCTAAGGGCTCGCAAAAGGATCAACAAACTCGTTAGAAGACGGCGGAGGCGCTGGAGATACTGCAAAAGCCTCCCTGGCCGGCGTTAAGTTCAAAGGAGTGCCGAAAATAACCACCCGGTCGTCCTTAGCCTCGTCAGCTTCGTCCCGTGCTTGTAGGGAGGCGCCTAACTCGTGTTGGGAGTAATCCCGCCTTGCATTGGTCCGGATACCCGTGCGGGTACGGGTGCGAGGCCTTGCCGCCGGCGCCTCGTTAAAAGGGCCGGTCCCTGGAGGCCGGCCCTTTTTAGCCCTTACTGGCTCCGTAAGCCGTAGTAGGGGGTCATGCGTAAAGCGACTGCCCGGGTGCAACCAAAAGCTATCCACGGCAGCGATCCGGAGGCCAAAGGCCTGGTGTCAAAGGTGGCCTGGAGTCACGTGGGTGGCAACTGTTGCCCCACAGCTCTAGGCCTATGCACTGGCCCTAGTATTTTGGCCCTCGCGTGCCCTAGCCCGCGATAAAGTAGAAGAGCCAAGTAATAATCACCAATCACTTCGGGTGCCTGTCGCCGTGCACCTCCATCAGGTTATAAGCCCTCGCGCTGCCGTTAACGATATCTCTGCCTAATTGGGAGAGATTAACGGTGCACGAGTTGTTTCCCGTTGTTTGCGTTCTCCCGCCGTAAATTACGGGCGAGGCGCAGCAGTTAAAAAACCGTTAAACGACAATTAATAAGGCCGCGTTCGGCGCCGATTAGCAACTACAATAAAGCAATAACAATAACCCTTTTAGGGCTTAAAAGCACTGTTTCCCTTGCAATTTAACGTTTTTGTACGCGTTAAAAAAGCTAACAAACCCGCCAAAATGGCGGAATATCGCAAAGTCGCAGTAAAGGTCCTGGACTTGCTAGGGCCTTTTAACTTGGAAATATGAAAGCGCACCATCCGGGTGCATTTAACCGCTTCCCGTAACATCTCCTTTATATTTGCTAACCCGCCGGCTAAGCCGGCTGGAACGGAGGACGACGAAGCTGTATAGTTATAGGCTTTTAGGAGGATATTAACATGGTATTGCATCCGCAATAATATCGAAAAAGTAACCACGGATTTGGAAAAGGCCGGCTGGGACCGCCCTAAAAACGACGAGGATTAAAACCCAAAAGCTTTTTGGGATAAGGTAATTAGCACTATTAGAATTACCGCTAACGGCCGTTTCGACGCCCTAATTAACGAACATTATACAATTTCGGTGGAAAAGTTTAACGGTAACGTTAAAAAATATACGGACCGTTGGCTATAAGTAAAGCAGGCTTTAAATTAGGCTAATATTAACATTTCGGATCGAATGCTTATAAGAAGCCTCGTTAACGGGCTTAGCGCCACTTACCCTTTTGCGGTGGTTATAGCTTTAGGGAATTGTAAAAGCGAGCGCCGCATTCCCGCTAACTTCATTTCGAAAGTGCTCGAAAACACGGCGGTTATAAAGGCCTCGAAGTCGAGGGCTATAGCTAACACTAACAAAAAGCCGGAAGGATTTTAAAAACCGAGGGAGGAACCGAAGCCCTATAGCAAAAGGGTTGCACTATCGTTTCGCGTACTCCTCACCACGATAGGTGCGGTAAGCATTACAAAAGCGGCGACGATAACTGCTAAGCTTTTGCACTTTAAACTCGAAAAGGCCTAAAAGGCCAAATATCCGGAGCGGCGCTTCCAGCGAAGCAATAAGGCAGCCAACGAGGTTACAGCTAACCCGAGGGCTGCCGACCATACTAGTGGTGTGCCGGTTAATCAAGGCAGTGCTAGCTAATATAACATGGCCAATACCGCTTTAAGCAATATTAACAGTGCCCGTAACGCCGTAATAATCGACTCCGGCTCGTTTAAGCACCATTTTAACGATCGCAAGTGGTTTACCTCGTTAAGGAAGCGCGAGGTCCCTTACAACGTTACTACGGCCAACGGCGGCGCCTAAGTTTCCGTTAAAAAAAGCACCGTTGAAATGCATTGGCGTAATAAAGCGGGCGTTATTACAATTACTTTATAAGCAATTTTTACGTTTAAATCCCTTTTTAACCTTTTAAGCCTTAATAGGATGCGTAAAGCAGGCTTAAAAAACGATTAAACCGATTATTTCGTAACGCCCGATAATAAATGGTTAGGCAGTTACTAAATTAACAATAACGTACTAGTCGCTAACGTTAACGTGCCCGCAAGCGCGCCCTCGGGCCCTGTAGCTTTAAGCAACGCACTTAACGAAGGAAACCGACCGACGGAAATTAACGCACCGACCACGATAAAGCGCCCGGTGCTTTACGTAATAATGCATCGGCGCTTAATGCATGCTAATAAAAAGGCGGTAATAACGGCTTGCCGCGTTATAAGCATTAAAGTTAGCTATTTCGAGGCATTAAAGCATACTTGTAACGGCTGTTTGAAAAGTAAAGCGATTTAAATTATCGGCAATCGTTATTTCCACCGCATTACCCGCTTTTAGGCCGTATTTATATGGATATATTAACCATTTCGCCTATTTTATACGGCGGATATAATTACGCCGTTTATATTGTTAATAAGGCAATTACTTTTAACTGGGTGATTTTTGCAATTAGCAAAGCTAGCACGGAGATTTTTACAAAAGTTTATAATTGGATTAATTATATTAAACTTTAGTTAAGCATTAAAATATAAGCAATTTACACGGACGGTAGCACGGAATTTAACCCGGAAAAGTTAAAAGCTTATTGCATTGCTTAAAACAAAGCTTGCGAAATTAACCCGGCGCGATGCCCGGAAATAAATAGCATTATTAAGCGTACTAATCGTACTATACTTAACGCGGTTCGCACCGGGATTAATGCCAACGGTTTGCACAAAAAATATTAAGTATATGCTTTGCAAGCAGCGAAAAAAGTGCTAAATTACATTCCAAATACAGCTTTTAACGGTAAGGAAAGCCCGCATAAAGCGTGGGTAAAAGCAATCGGCTTTAACGAAAAGTATTACCAACTATTAATCCGTACTTTCCGCATTTAAAGCGCGGTCGCCTAAGTGCTAATTAAAAACGGCAAATAAGCTAAAGCTAATAAAATGGCCTTTAAAATAACGAAAGGCCGGCTTATAAGCTGGGAAAGCCTTTATAACAAAATCCTACTAGTTAAGCCGGACGGTACCGACAAGGTTTTCCGTTACCGTAACGCACGGATTAATAAAAGCGCTGGTAAACGCCGGAAATCGCCCTATAACTTTGTTAAAAAGGCGATTACTATTAACAAGGTTAACGAGGCCGTTATTAAAAACCTTTACTTTACAATAGGCACTTAGGTTTACAATACTAGCCTAATTACTAATTCCACCGATAATAACGATGGTAACACCGGTGCAACTAGCGATACTGCCGGCCCCGGAAGTAAGGACGATTTATCGCCTGCGGAGGAAACCGGGGAAACCGGAGCGAAAAACGAGGAGCTTGCCGTTGTAAAGCTTAAAAAGCTTAAAAAGCCCGCCGGGCCGGGCATGCCAACACCCGAAAGAACTCCCGAGCTCGGTAACGAGGCGGTTACGGTGCCCGCAGCGCCCAAAAAAAGGACTTGCAAAAAGCGGCCGCCGCCCCCGCCGAGTAACCGGCAATTAAAAGAGCGCCTAACGGCTTTTAAGCATTACGAAGTTCTAATACCAAAAACTTGCAAAAAAAAAAAGCCCGTGGAGGCATTTATAACGGCTCGCTTTAAGCTTAAAGATATTAAAAAAGTGGCGGAAAAGGATCCGGGTAACCCTAAAAACGCCGAAAACAACGAAAGCTTCCACAGCTTTAATACGGATATTAAAGCTGCCGAAAAAACTGCCCGAAAAACGGGTTTTGCACTCGTTAACGTTACGTACCCGGATAACGATATCGTTTTGCCCCAAAAAATCAGCGGCTTTAAAATCCCCAACCTCGGGCTTTTCGGCGTCGCTACGGCGCCGGGAACACCGTATATTCCGGCTTATTACTACGACGCGGTAAAGCATAAAGCCGAGTACGAGCGATATTATAAGCCAGCAATGCAAAAGCAAATTAACACGCTGTTTGGAAAAGCACGTGGGTGCTAAAAAAATTGCCCCCGGGTGCTAAAACACTGCCGGGCAAATGGGTATACGTGCCTAAGCTAACGCTTAACGGCGCTTTTAAAAAGATTAAAGCGCGTTAGGTCGTTTGCGGCAATTACGACGATACTCCGGGCGAGGACAAAGCTGCAACGTACGCGGTAGTCGCCTATGCAGCGTTTACGAGGGTGTTTTTTGTGCTTGTGGCCGTTAACGACCTTAAATGCCGCCAATTCGACTTCGTAACTGCTTATCTCGGCGTTATCGTACTTAATAACGTTATAATATACGTATAACAACTTTAAGGCATTCCGGTTAGGCAGAAAAGCTACTATTGCCGATTGAAAAAAGCATTTTACGGCTTTCGCAAATCGCTTTTATAATGATATCGAACGATTACTCCGGAGCTTAAAGCATTTGGCTTTAAGCCGATTTATTAAAACGTTTGCTTTTACCGCAAAAAGGAAACGGGCGCCATACTGTTGCTTTACGTGAACGATTTCCAAATTGCCGCCCGTACGGTTACGGAAATTAAAACCATCGCCACCGAGGTGGGTAGCCGGTTCGAAACGACCGTTTTGGGTAACGTAAAAACGTTCCTCGGCATGCAAATTGTAAAGGATCGCCAACGGAGGACTGTAAGCCTTTACTAACGCGATTATATTAACAAAATCATTACCAAATACGGACGGGAGGACCTTAAAATAGTGAAAACGCTTTGGCCTTTTAGTTTTATAATGCCGATTACCTGGGACCCTTTCCCGTACGAGGAGGTTTTGCGCTACCAGTCGAAAATAGCGAGTATTAGCTATTTCGCTGGCATTACTCGCCCTAATATTACGTATACCGTAAAAAAGTTGCAAAAAGTTAACGCTAATCCCGGCAACGAGAATTTGGCACTGTTAAAACACCTTTAGCGCTACATTATTAGCATTAAAAGGCTCGCGCTCACTTTTAATAGGCCTATTTACAATGCTAAAGCGATGGGCTTAAAAGCTTACGAAAACGCCTCGTTCGCCAATTGCCTTCGTACGAGGGCATTTACAAGCGGCGTAATCGTTATGCTAGCGGGTGGTCCTGTTTACTAGCAATTAAAAAAGCAAACTTTTATAACGACGTCGACGACGGAAGCGAAGTTCGTTAACCTCTTGCTAACGGGCCGGGCCTTGCTTTGGATTAAAGGCATTTTAAAGGAAACTGGATACCTTTAGCGAAAAACTCTCGTAGTGCATACAGACAGCGTTAACGCCCAAGCAACGGTGCTAAACCCGTTAAAATTAGCCCGCACCCGTATAATCGACCTCCGCTATAAGTGGGTAATTAATGCTGTAAAGCGTTAACTTTTTACCTTTAAGCTCGTTGGCACGGCCAATATAAAAGCGGACGGTTTTACGAAGGGCTTAACGGCGAAGGGATAAGCGAGGTTTGTTATTTAGTTAGGAATGCAACAAATGCTGCAATAAACGGCTTATAGGAAAACCAGGGAAATACCACGGATTTGGAGGATTACTACGTAAATGCGGGCTCGTAATACCATTAGGGCCGTTGCATGGCCTACGGGGGGTATCAAAGGTGGCCTGGAGTTACGTGGGTGGCAACTGTTGCCCTACAGCTTTAGGCCTATGCATTAGCCCTAGTATTTTGGCCCTCGCGTGCCTTAGCCCGCGATAGAGTAAAAGAGCCAAGTAACAATCACCAATCACTTCGGGTGCCTGTCGCCGTGCACCTCCATCACCTGGGGATCGCGACGTTGAGCTTTATGCAATGCAATAAACTCGTGGGCGCAAGGTAAGCCGTATTGCGCACGCGTAAAGCTGGTGCAAGGGCCGATATTTAGGCCGGTTGGGTGCTTGCGAGAGGGGAACGTTAATAGGGCACGGAGGTTAATTTGTTCGAGGAGATTAAAGCATTATAAAGAGGCTCGAAGGGGCAACTCTCCTGCCCACGAACGGCCGGCGTAATCCCACTTTACGCGCGCGTGGGAGGCTTGTTGGCGGTTTTAAAAGGCCGTAATTTTGTGCCCCGTTTGCCTGCGAGTTGCTTGTTTAGCGTGCGCTAACGTTGATCGAAAGGAAAGGTCGTACGTTTTAAGGGATCCGTAATTCCCTTTTGCCCCGGCGGTGCTAATTACGCTTTAGTTATAGTTGTATTTGGTATAATAATAAGCTTATTACCTCCGGGAAGGCTAAACGGTTTGTTGCAAGTAGTTAATTAAGCTTGTTTGCTTAAAAAACTTTCCTATAAGCTTATCCATAGCCTCCTTATACGCCTGGCGGTCCCGGGCATAAATAACGTGCTTTTAAAAGGCAAAAAAGCCGGCCCGTGTATAAGGAATATCGTCGGGATTATGTTGGTAAGCACCTAGGCTTTAAGCAAACCAAATCCGTCGGTAACTGTTTTTAAAGGCACGCAAATCCTCCTCGTTAGCCTTGTCGGGCCGGCCGTTAAAGCCCGGCCTTAACTTTAATAGGGCCTCGCTTTGGGGATTTAAATCGGGGTTTTTCCAAGGGTTTTCGCGGCCGCAATTTTGCTTTATTTCTTTTTTATTTAAAGGACGACGTTTGTCGGATAGTTATTCCGGCGCATGCATTCGAGGGATTGGAGGCCTGGGAGGCCTGGGAGGCTCCCAAAGCCTACAAGGCCCACAAGGCCCACGTGACCTAAAAGCCCAAACCCTTTCGCAGATAAAAAGAGGCCTGTTGGCCCTTTTTCCTATAGCTAAATCTCCTTCCTCTTTATGCACAATAAAGAGACTTTTCCAGATTTATAAATCTTTGTTTATCACCCCCAACGGAGGGCTTCGAGCCTGACAGGAGTAACACTCCTACCAACAACGTCGGCGTTTATATGATAAACGCACAGCTGCATTTTGGCGAAAGGAAAACGTCGTTAAAAGGCGCTGCGAAAACGGGGATCCGAATCCGTAAAAGCGACTTTAAGGGGCGGGATTTCGAAGGCTGTTAGGAAATCGCGGAGGGTACTAAAAAGCCAAAAAAAAAAGTCTCCTCGGTTTCGTTATTTATTAGCCCCTAAAAGGCCGGTATCGTCGTGCGCTCGTTAGTTAAAATCACGGCCGTTAAAAGGTGCATATTATTACGGTTCGTTTTATAAGTAACGTCGATCTGGAAGCAGTGCGGGTTGGCTTGCAAAAAGGGACGGCGTTTTTATATACCCAGGCAATTCCGGCAAAGGTAGTAGTTGTTTTTAGGTTTCGCTAAAGGAAATCCGGTAAGTTAAAGGCTTTAAACACGATTTTCGGATCTTTTAAGGCTCGTACGAAGGCTGCCGCGGGCCTATATCCGTTAACCTCGGCCTTTTTATAAGCCGCCTTATATTTGTATAGCGCCGGGAAGCTCCAAAGCACGTCGGGAAATCGGGCGCGGCAAAGGTCGAGTATCGAGCGGGTGCGGATAATAAAATCTTCGAATAAAAGGTCGAAAAACCTCCAGTGCGTACGGGCTAAAGCATTGGCTTGTTCGGTAACAAAAGGCCCAAAGGACTTTGCCAAGGCGTTTATAAAGAGAGGGCCGTGGCCTTAATAAATAAAGCTCGTCATTTTAATGCTCCAAGCGCCTCCGTTAGCCTCGAGGCGTTGGGCAATAAAGCCGTAAGTGCAATCGGAGATTTGGGAAGTGCGGGTGCGAAGGAGGAGGCCCCGGGAGCCTTTAGGGCGTTGCCGAAAAAGACACCCAGCAGTAAGCTTTTTAAAGCCCTGGGAGTCGGAAAAGGACCGGACCGTTGTTACTTTAATGCCTAAAGGGTTAAAATAATCGGTTATGGCTTGCATAAGGTCGTGGTAAGTAGGGTAAAAGGTCGCGAGGATCGCGGTAAGCTCGGCGGTCCAAGGGAGGCCGTCTCAATGCGTTGGGGGGTCCGACTTTTAATCAAAGGCTTCGGTAGCCTCGTCGGGAATTGAACTTGTAGCCTCGTCGACGCTGGAGTCGTCGCTAAAGATAACGATAGCCTCGTTTTCGTTCATGGCGGCAGTTGTTATGCGGAAAATACACGGGAAATGATTGCCAATGGGCCAAAATGGCTAAAAATTGAAATTCCCGGCAAAATTGCGTGGTTCCGATACCGGAAAACACAGGGGCCGCACAGGCCAAAAGTGGAGCGGAGTGCGTGCGGGAGCAAAAAGGGTGCGTGCCCGCGAAGAGCCTCCTTTGTTTCCACGGCTTTCGGGACTGCACAATTACTTACATCGAAGTAGAAACTCTAAATCAAAAAGAGATCACTAACCAGCAATTCCTAACCACCTTAGACATAGAAGCAGTTGGGCTGCATTGAATCAGGACAACAGACACGAACGAGCCGCATCCACCTATTTGCATTGCTTTGGCTCTGTGCTCACTTCGAGCCAAAGCTGCCATACGACCGAATCCGAGAAGCCGGACAGGCAAACGACGCAAGGTTAGGTCCAAAGCCCGGGTTTTGGTACTTTTCACCTGTTCATTGTGTGGCCGAAAGATGCGAAAACGTTTTGATAGCAATGCGCATGTGTTTAATACTATTTTAAAACTTGAGCTAGGCCGAACTGGTTTATCCCAAGGCCGCCTAAAGAAAAGAAAAAACCCTTTACCGAAAACCCGTTAAAAACCCCTTAAGCTAGAAACTAAAAACGCTTTGTAATAATGCCGATGATTGTAAAAGGAGAAATATAAATCCCAAACCGAAAAAAAAGAAGTGAAAAAAGCAGGAAAGGGAAAATGCAAACCGCAACCACCATAGTTAAAAAAAGCAAATGCAAATAACTTTTAATGCTCACTAGCCAGCCCTAAAATGCCGAATCCCTGCGATGCCCCCCGTCCGGTATAACCCAAAAATGGAATACCCAAAAAAGCCGTTTAGCAAGCGAGGCTGGGCTTGCTACCGCTGGTGAATTTGCAAGTGTTAGCGTTTTTGGTAACCAGGTTAATATAGCCGCCATTGCCGGCGCTGTTAAAAGCATTGCCCTTAGCTAGGTAAAAGCAATCGTAATCGGTTTTGAGGGAGCCCGATTTTAAGTTGACGCTAACCTTGCCGGTAATGCCGTTGGGGTCCTTTAAGCTATAACTAACATTATTGCAAATCGCGGCAGCGTATTTGGCCGGGTGGGGGTTTTTAGCCCATATAATAGCCATAATCTCCTTAGTAAACTTTTTGCGGGCCGAGGTCCAATTGGAAATATCCTGGATAAACTTAATACCAGTGTTAGCGGCGTTTAAAACGAGCTGGCTGCCTATAATAACGGCTATTATAATCGCGACTTTCGCGATAATAGCGCGCTTTTTTAAATGCTTAACGGCAACCGTGCTATCGTTACGGGTAACCACGTTAACCGCGCTAACCTGCCCCGTACTAATAATAAGAGCCGGGGCGGCGAAAACGGGGAGGGCGAAAACGAAAAAAGTTTTAAATTGCATTTTGGCGGTATTAGGAAAAAATGGAAGGTTTTTATTTGTTATTTGTTAGGTGGTTAAAATACTGAAGCTGGAGTTACTAGTGGAGCGAAAAAAAGATAAAAATGATAAAAAAGTTAAAATGCTAAAAAAATGAAAGCCGTTAAGTAAATGTAAGGCTGTATGAGCCGATAAGGATGGAAAAGAAAGAAAAAAAAGGAAAAAAAGGGAAAAAAGCGGTTATATTTATATTGGAAAAAAGGGCTGTTAATTTAATGCATTTTACGATTTTTAAAATGTTAAAATAATGCTATTTATAAGCGGAAGGCCCAATTATAATGGATCGGTACGAATTTAATACGGTTATTATCGCTAACTTTGCCAAAGCTCGTTTAATTCCTATAAAATATTTTTTAATAATAACCCAAATGCTATCTTTAGAAATTGTATTGGACGAAGGCGGGGCGCTGCTTAGTTGGATCCCTACTAGCCCGTGAACGTTAACAATGCGAAAAGCTAAAAATGACGATAATAAGGTAGCACTTAACCATCCAGCCGTTATGCGAACTCGCTTAATAGATCTGCTGTTGGGGTTAGCAAAGGCAAAGCCAGTTGGAGAAATTAGGGGCTGGCCAATAAGATTTCAAAAAATAAAACCAGGCCAAATGCTGCTTAAAGGCAGGCCGGTTGCAGCTTGGTGGAAGCGTCGCCTTGTGACAGAAATAGCTGCTCGGCGGAAAAGCAGCGAAAGTCTGCCTGGTCGAACGGGCTGCGATGGATGCCGAAAGCTTAGCTTGGGCGCAGCGGCTGTTTTTGGAGTTTCGACCTTAAAAAATGTCGAAGCAGGGCGCTGCATTATGCTCCGGGTAATACAACTATTAATTAATTATTAACACTCGTAAGCTGCACCAAATCCGAGTCCGCGAGCAACCTGGCTACTTATTTTTAACGCAATGCCGTTGGTTTTAAAATAAAGGCTCTTTGCGGCCACGCACCCTTTTTGCACCTTTCTCGAATTCACCAATTCTTGGCATTGCGCTGTTAGTGCACACTGCCAAATTGCATACAAATCCTTAACACCCGCCAATTAGCGACCCAACACCAATAACCACGCCCGCCAACGGCGCTGGCGACGGCAACATGCCGTTGCCAATAGCCCCCCCTTCGGCCAATAGGGTGGCGCGCGCCCTCCTCGTCGGCCCAACGGCCCGGAGGAACGCGTCGCTGCCACCCGGGCCCCCCGCGCGTCAGCGCACCCGACCACGCCGTCCCCGTTACGAAATTCGCAACACTTAACAGGGCCCGTTTAGGGCCAGGAAGGCACCCACGACGGCAGCACCGGCACAGGTGCCCCTTTCCTTTCTTTTCCCCTCCCTTCCCACCCCCGGCCTACGCGCCTACCCCTCGGGTCGGCTGCGGCGGCCGCGGAGGAAATTATTGCGAGTTACAGCCGCAAGCAACAGCAAACGGCTTTAATTTGCACAACCCTCGCCCGCTTTATCGACGCCGGCATCGCTTCCCTCCCATTGGAGGCAATCCCCGAAGCGTGAGTGAGTGAGTGAGTGAGTATATTTAACGTCAGTAAGTCGGGATCTACCAGTCCCTGCCTCCCAAGGGGCATATGACGTGCTAGCGCTACCTAAGCTAAACATTAGGCTACATGTTGCTATCCGGCGGCTAGCAGAATTAAACCCGAAGGCACACGAAGGTCGGGCCGCGTTCCAGCGCTCCTTGTTAGTGAGCGGGCAATCGGCGGTAGGGCGTATATATATACGCCAGGGCGTTGTAAAGCGCTGCGGGTGGTAGTAGTGCGTTCGGCCGGCGAGTATGCCGGTAAAGGGGTGGGGCCGGGTTTTAGGCTGGAAGGTCCTCGGGACCCCCAGGGCCCGGCCGGAGGTGCGGGGGACCAACGAGCCTACTGTTAGTCCTGGTGGTACAAAGGAAAAAGGTAAAAGGTGTAGGAGAACAAGGAAAAGGATGTATGCGGGCTTTTTAGGCCCTGTTGTTATCGTCCAGCGATAGTGTAATAATTGGTAGCTTCGGCGAACGAAGCAAAAAAGGAAAGGCTTTTGAAGTAGCCGTTTCCAATATCCGGGCCTGTCGGAAGCCGGGGAGGGGTCCGCTATAGGCCATTTATTTTTTGCCGTTTTAGCCAACCTGCAAAATACAAGGTGGGAAGGGGATTTGTTTTTTCCGCAGCGGCACGGGTTATCGTTTTCGTGCTGGAACTTTCGGTAGTACCAGTCGAAATCCCCGTAACCGGTGCGTGCGGCTATTAGCCGTTGCAGTACCCTCCGGTGCAGCTGCAACGCTTCGGGCGTATGTTGTGGTGCCGGCGGAAGGCTTATAGCCTTATACCGATCCGGAAAGTTGTTTTTAAACCATGCGTTTCGGGCGTCCCGGGCCGTTTTCCGGGCTAAAGCCTTTACTTCGGCCACCGTTGGTTTAAAATGTTAAGGTATTGGTAAGGCCGATCCCAACTTTGCTTCGGCGTTTGCCTTTTCGTTTCCGGGGATTCCCATATAGCCCGGGGACCAGCGTACGTATACCTAGTGTTTATCCATAAAATAATGGATTTTTTTAAAAGCCTTTTGTAAACTATCAAAGGCCGTGCTTAAATAGCCGTTGGCCGCCGAGGTGTTATCGAAGCACAAGTGGAAAGTGCAATTGCGAAAGCCCAAACGGCTTTACGGAGGCCCATCCGGGCCCTTTCCGCCTCGCCGTCGAATACTTCCGCAAAATGCGCCAGCCGGCCGTGCCCGGAAAGTTTGCGTTGGCCGGCTTGGTATATTACCCAGCCGTATCCAACTGCTTCCGTTTTCTGCTTTGGACCCGTCGCTATATATTATAACGTCGGTAAGTGGGGAAGGTGCAAAGCCACGCCGTAAATGCTTTAGCGGCTGTTTGCTTTTCTTGTATGGCCACCGTAAGCCCCGTATATTTATAAGGGAGGTAGGCCGGGCGGGTGCAAACCGGAAGAAGTCCGGCCGTCCTTTGCAAAAAGGTTGCAAGCCTGCCGGGTAAGCCTGCCTTAGGCCCTCGAGCGTTAAGGGCCGGTTTAGCCGCTGCGGCCAGGGGGTGTTTTTCCGGAACCGTATTTATACGGGCCGCAAAACGGAGGCGGGCTTGTTCCAAAAGCGCTTGGGCGTTTGGGATGCCGGATTCGTAATGCAATGCGTTTATCGGTATGGTTTTCCAAATTGGGACCACTGCTTTAAGGGACGCGGTTAAGGCTTTATCAACCCGATCGATTAAATGGCCTTAGCGGATAATTTGCTGTTGTGCCGGCTTGTACGGGTGTGGTTTAGTTTTACCCTTATATATACCTCGGCCCCGTATAAAGCCGTAGGGATTATAACCGTTATAACGGCTTTATAAACCGAATGTGCCGGTATCCCCCTTATCGAATTCGTAAGCCTTCGGAGGTGGTTGGCAACGCTTTGGGCTTTTGCAGCCCTGTTTTCCACGTGGGCTTTAAAATTAAGCCTTTGGTCGAAAAAAAACCCTAACTACCGTAAAGCTTTTGTAGTTTGTTGTATGGTAAAGCCTTCCGCCGTAACCGCTAAAATTGTGGGATTTTTCCGTTTGGAAAAATGCATAAGCTCGCATTTCCCCGGGTCGAAAGCAACCTTATTAGCCTTGCCTTAACGTAGGATTTCCGTAACCGTAGCCCTTGCTTTACGAAAGCACTCCTCCGAAGTGCTACCCGTTACGCAAATGCCTATATCGTCCGCGTATCCGTACTTAATCGCTTTTGCTTTGGGTAGGATTTCGGCTATATAAAGCATAAATAGGACCGGTAACGCCGGTAACCCTTGGGGTAGCTCGCAGTCCGGGGAAAAAGGGGGTGCCGTGGCGTCCTTCAAACGCACTTTAACCACCCTGTTTTTTGCAAAAAATGATACCTATCGTACTAACGTTAAATCCCAGCCTTGGTTTAAAAGCCTTTGAAGGAGCTTCCGGCGAAGTACGGCGTCGAAAGCCCTTTGTACATCCATGGTAACGAGGGCGGCCGTTTTATGCTTTTGGAAGGCCCGTTCCACCTCGTAGGCCACGCATGCCGTTAAATCGATGGCGGCCTTTTTCGGGGTAGCCCCGGCGTATTGCGGGGCTATAAGCCCGTGTTGTAATGCGAGGGATGCCATCCGCGAAGCCACCAGCCGCTTTAGCCCTTTCCCTAAGCACGGGAGTAAAGCTATCGGGCGGTAGGATTTTGGGTCCGTTAAATTCGTTTTATTCGGCTTTTTCAGCATAACCACTTCCGCTGTGCGGAAAAGGGCTGGGTGGTGCCCGGCTTTAAGGCAAGCCTCGAAAAAGGCCCTAACGTATTCCCCTATTGCCGGCCACGCCGCTGTAAGTAGCTTAACCGTTAGGAAATCGACGCCCGGAGCCGTGTTTGCCGTGCCAACGGTGCACTTCCGGCATTCCTCTAAAGGGACGTGGGGTCCCACGGGAGTTGTGCGGTCCTTTGGGTAGCCTTTTGCTATAACGGGTCTTTTTGTAAGTCGTCTTCCGCCGTAAACCTACGGAGGATCTTGCGGCCTAATGCTTCCGCTTTATCCCTTGGGCTATTATAACCTCCCCGTTAATATTTAACGGGGGAAGCCGTATAGCGGGTGTAAATTTATGCCATTTTACAGTACGGTATAGCGCTTTCGGGGAATCCATTTCCTCCAGCACGCTGGCCTAATGCTGTTTTTTAACCGTCCGAACCGTTGCTTTTAAAGCACGGGCTTCGGCCGTAAAAGGCCCGCCGTTTCCCATAGCTTTTGCAAGGTCCCGTTAGGCGTTGGCGCACTTTTCGTTCCACCAAAGTTGGCCTTTTCTTTTGGCTTTAGGCCCCCGGCCGAAAGCCATTAACGCATTTTTTAATAAGTTTGTTAATGCTTCGGCCGCTTTATCCAGGTGTTCCGCAGTGCTTGGGTTTGTAAGTGGTGGCAAATTGCCGGCCCCCGTTACTACCGCGTTTGCGAAAAACGGTAGTTTATCGTTTGGTAGCGTAATACGCCGGCAGTCCGGAACGAAGTTATTGCGATTAGGAATTTCGATCCGTATCGAGCGGTGGTCCGAATCGGTTGCTAGCGAAGGGTCGATTTCCGCTGTTGCTAAAAGGGCGTTGGAAAAGGTAAAATCCAAAACGCCCCCGTCGTTATGCGTAGGTTGGCCTGGGTCGGTAAGTAGGAGGAGGTTATAAGTATTAGCCCATTGGGCTATATCCTGGCTTTTATTCCTATTACCTTTAACCGGATCCCACGCCGAAAACCTTGCGTTAAAGTTTCCAGCTATAATGCATTTTGCCGTTGGGCGCCAACGTAGTAAAAGGTTTAACGAGGGTTTCGAAGGGTCCTTTAAAAGCCTATATACGTTAACGAAGGTGCACCTGGCGACGGTAAGCCAAAGGATGTCCCGGGTGTTGCCTGCCGGCCGGTCCGCTACGGGCCGAAGCCCCGGGTCTTTCCGTACGTAAGTTATTACCCGAGGCCTGGTTTGGTGGTCGTGCTAGCTATTTACCGGAATAAATAGCTCGTACGACGGGTGGGTGCAAAGCATAAGCTTCCCTTTCCACGCGCTAAAGGGCTCCTGCATTAGCACCACGTCGATATTTTGGCTCCAAAATAGTTGGAGTAAAATAGCCCCCGCTTCCCAGCTACGTCGAACGTTCGTTTGGGCGGCGGTTAAAGCACGGCGTTCGGGGCGAAGCCCCGGGCGCCGGGCTTTATTGCCATGCGTTTGTTGTATCCGGTTGGCTGCTGGCATACGTAAAAGCGGCGTTGGTGTATTAGGGGCTTTGGCCCTAAGGTTGTTGGCCGGCGGTACCGTCGGTTTCCTCCAAAGGGTTTCCGGTTATTTCGATAGCCCTTTCGGGCTCGGGGAGGTCCAGTTCCATATCCGCCAGTACTTCGTATTGGTTGTTAAAACTAACCTTAAGCCTTTTGGCAGGGTGCTTTCCTTTGCCGGCCGTACGGGCCGCGCTTTCGGGGGCTAGCGGATTTGCCGGGCTTACCTCGGCAACGTCGGCGGTGGCAGCAGCGGCAGGAACGGCGGCGGCGCGGGGGTAACGGAAGCAGCGGCGTTACCGGTACCGGCCGCGGGATTGGCATTAGCGGTAACGGTTACAACGGAATTGTCCGTAGTAACCGCGGTTGCAGGAAGGGCGTTGGCGGTGGCGGCCGCGGCGGCCGCGGCGGTGGCGGCGGCAGCGGCGGCTTCCACCTCTTTTACCGCCGCCCGGTAGGCTTGTGCCCTTAATTCCTAACCGCGCCTTTTTCCCCACGGGTTAAATGCTTTAGCACTCCGTTTACCCGTACAGGCTTTATAGGGCAGTTCGGGTGGTCGGCTGGGTACGGGCCCGAACAGTTTGCGCATTGCGGAAGGGCCGTGCACGGCGATGCGTGCCGGCCGTCGTTCACTTTCCCGCACCGGAGGCACCTATCGGCCCGGGCACAGTTGCGAGCCACGTGAAAGCCGTGGCAGCCGGGGGTATGTTGCGTAACCGGCGGGTGTCGTTGTACGCGGCGTGAAAAAACGTAATCCCCCAAAGCCTAAACCCGGTTACGCGCGTGTAAAAGGATATAATCCATATATACGCCTTGGTAATTAGCGCCGGCCCCGGAGGGCTTAACGCTTACTGGCTTTAGCCCTGTTTGGGCTTCGACTTCCTCCCGGACCAGCTTTTCCGATACCGGGACGCTTTGTCCGAGGCCGTTCGTTAAGGACGTGGGGCATCCGGAAATCACGTAGTTAAACCAGATTTCGGGCTTTTCGATCCTTTCGGCGTTATATAAACGGCCTAATTCGGATCGATGCTGCAAAAGCCGGCTTTGGATATCCGCCGTTTTTGCTTTTAGCACGAACCCAGTAGGGGTTCGATAAGCTTCCGGGACGTCGGCTGTCGTAAACGGCAGGTCCCTGCTATCGGCAAGGGCTTTGCGAATACTAAAGCCCGTTTGTTGGTTGGCCCAAGCCTGTTTTTCCTCCGGGATTTTAACAAAAACCCGGAAATCGGCTTTGGGCCGGGCGGGAGGGCGGGGCTCCCGGGGTGCACGGTTTTTTAAAGCCTGTGCGGGTTGCTGGGGCTGCTGGAGCCCTGTTCGGGCCGCCGCCGCGTAAGTGGTCGGGGGCGGGCGTTGCGGGTTAGGCGCGTAAGGTTCCGGGGCCCGTAGGGGTTTTTTCCCTTTGGGCCGGCGTTGGCAGGCCGAAAAGGGCTTGTTTGGCGTATTCGATAAAACAATCCTTCCAGCCGTTGGCTTCGGGGATTGCCTCCAGTGGGAGGGAAGCGATGCCGGCGTCGATAAAGCGGGCGAGGGTTGTGCAAATTAAAGCCGTTTGCTGTTGCTTGCGGCTGTAACTCGCAACAATTTCCTCCGCGGCCGCCGCAGCCGACCCGAGGGGTGGGCGCGTAGGCCGGGGGTGGGAAGGGAGGGGGAAAAGAAAGGAAAGGGGCACCTGTGCCGGTGCTGCCGTCGTGGGTGCCTTCCTGGCCCTGAACGGGCCCTGTTGGGTGTTGCGAATTCCGCAACGGGGACGGCGTGGTCGGGTGCGCTGACGCGCGGGGGGGCCCGGGTGGCAGCGACGCGTTCCTCCGGGCCGTTGGGCCGACGAGGAGGGCGCGCGCCACCCTATTGGCCGAAGGGGGGCTGTTGGCAACGGCATGTTGCCGTCGCCAGCGCCGTTGGCGGGCGTGGTTATTGGTGTTGGGTCGCTAATTGGCGGGTGTTAAGGATTTGTATGCAATTTGGCAGTGTGCATTAACAGCGCAATGCTAAAAATTGGTGAATTCGAGAAAGGTGCAATTTCCGAAGCCAACGGCTGGAAGGATTGTTTTATCGAATACGCCAAACAAGCCCTTTTTCGGCCTGCCAACGCCGGCCCAAAGGGAAAAAAACCCCTACGGGGCCCCGGAACCTTACGCGCCTAACCCGCAACGCCCGCCCCCGACCACTTACGCGGCGGCGGCCCGAACAGGGCTCCAGCAGCCCTAGCAACCCGCACAAGCTTTAAAAAACCGTGCACCCCGGGAGCCCCGCCCTCCCGCCCGGCCCAAAGCCGATTTCCGGGTTTTTGTTAGAATCCCGGAGGAAAAACAGGCTTAGGCCACCAACAAACGGGCTTTAGTATTCGCAAAGCCCTTGCCGATAGCAGGGACCTGCCGTTTACGATAGCCGACGTCCGGAAGCTTATCGAACCCCTATTGGGTTCGTGCTAAAAGCAAAAACGGCGGATATCCAAAGCCGGCTTTTGCAGTATCGATCCGAATTAGGCCGTTTATATAACGCCGAAAGGATCGAAAAGCCCGAAATCTGGTTTAACTACGTGATTTCCGGATGCCCCACGTCCTTAACGAACGGCCTCGGACAAAGCGTCCCGGTATCGGAAGAGCTGGTCCGGGAGGAGTCGAAGCCCAAACAAGGCTAAAGCCAGTAAGCGTTAAGCCCTCCGGGGCCGGCGCTGATTACCAAAGGCGTATATCATGGATTATATCCTTTTACACGCGCGTAACCGGGTTAGGCTTTGGGGGATTACGTTTTTTTCGCCGCGTACCAACGACACCCGCCGGTTACGCAACATACCCCGGCTGCCACGGCTTTCACGTGGCTCGCAACTGTGCCCGGGCCGATAGGTGCCTCCGGTGCGGGAAAGTGACGACGGCCGGCACGCATCGCCGTGCACGCCCTTCCGCAATGCGCAACTGTTCGGGCCCGTACCCAGCCGACCACCCGAACTGCCCTATAAAGCCTGTACGGGTAAAACGGAGTGCTAAAGCATTTAACCCGTGGGGAAAAAGGCGCGGTTAGGAAATTAGGGGCACAAGCCTACCGGGCGGCGGTAAAAGAGGTGGAAGCCGCCGCTGCCGCGCCGCCACCGCCGCGGCCGCCGCGGCCGCCACCGCCAACGCCCTTCCTGCAACCGCGGTTACTACGGACAATTCCGTTGTAACCGTTACCGCTAATGCCAATCCCGGCGGCCGGTACCGGTAACGCGCTGCTTCCGTTACCCCGCCGCCGCCGCCGTTCCTGCCGCTGCTGCCACCGCCGACGCTGCCGAGGTAAGCCCGGCAAATCCGCTGGCCCCCGAGGGCGCGGCCCGTACGGCCGGCAAGGGAAGGCACCCTGCCAAGGGCTTAGGGTTAGTTCTAACAACCCAATACGAAGTACTGGCGGATATGGAACTGGACCTCCCCGAGCCCGAAGGGGCTATCGAAATAACCGGAAACACCCCTGGAGGAAACCGACGGTACGCCGGCCAATAACCTTAGGGCTAAAACCCCAATACACCAACGCCGCTTTTACGTATGCCAGCAGCCAACCGAATACAACAAACGCATGGCAATAGGGCCCGGCGCCCGGGCTTCGCCCCGAACGCCGTGCTTTAACGCCGCCCAAGCGAACGTTCAACGTAGCTGGGAGGCGGGGGCTACTTTACTCCAACTATTTTGGAGCTAAAATATCGACGTGGTGCTAATACAGGAGCCCCCTAGCGCGTGGAAAGGGAAGCTTATGCTTTGCACCCACCCGTACGTACGAGCTATTTACTCCGGTAAATAGCTGGCACGACCACCAACCAGGCTCGGGTAATAACTTACGTACGGAAGGACCCGGGGCTTCGGCCGTAGCGGACCGGCCGGCAGGCAACACCCGGGACATCCTTTGGCTTACCGTCGCCAGGTGCACCTTCGTTAACGTATATAGCCTCCAGGGGACCCTTCGGAACCCTCGTTGGACCTTTTACTACGTTAGCGCCCAACGGCAAAAATGCATTATAGCTGGAGACTTTAACGCAGGGTCCCCGGCGTGGGATCCGGTTAAGGGTAATAGGAATAGGGGCCAGGATATAGCCAATGGGCTAATACCTATAACCTCCTCCTACTTACCGACCCAGGCCAACCTACGCACAACGACGGGGGCGTTTTGGATCTTACCTTTTCCAACGCCCCTTTAGCAACAGCGGAAATCGACCCTTCGCTAGCAACCGATTCGGACCACCGCTCGATACGGATCGAAATTCCTAACCGCAATAACTTCGTTCCGGACTGCCGGCGTATTACGCTACCAGACGATAAACTACCGTTTTTCGCAAACGCGGTAGCAACGGGGGCCGGCAACTTGCCACCACTTACAAACCCAGGCACTGCGGAACACCTGGATAAAGCGGCCGAAGCATTAACAAACTTATTAAAAATGCGTTAATGGCTTTCGGCCGGGGGCCTAAAGCCAAAAGAAAAGGCCAACCCTGGTGGAACGAAAAGTGCGCCAACGCCCAACGGGACCTTGCAAAAGCTATGGGAAACGGCGGGCCTTTTACGGCCGAAGCCCGTGCTTTAAAAGCAACGGTTCGGACGGCTAAAAGACAGCATTGGCCAGCGTGCTGGAGGAAATGGATTCCCCGAAAGCGCTATACCGTGCTGTAAAGTGGCATAAACTTACACCCGCTATACGGCTTCCCCCGTTAAATATTAACGGGGAGGTTATAATAGCCCCAGGGGATAAAGCGGAAGCATTAGGCCGCAAGATCCTCCGTAGGTTTACGGCGGAGAACGACTTACAGGAGGACCCGTTACAGCAAAGGGCTACCCAAGGGACCGCACAACTCCCGTGGGACCCCCACGTCCTTTAGAGGAATGCCGGAAGTGCACCGTTGGCACGGCAAACACGGCCCCGGGCGTCGATTCCCTAACGGTTAAGCTACTTACAGCGGCGTGGCCGGCAATAGGGGAATACGTTAGGGCCCTTTTCGAGGCTTGCCTTAGGGCCGGGCACCACCGCCCCTTTCCGCACAGCGGAAGTGGTTATGCTGAAAAAAGCCGAATAAAACGGATTTAACGGACCCAAAATCCTACCGCCCGATAGCTTTACTCCCGTGCTTAGGGAAAGGGCTGGAGCGGCTGGTGGCTTCGCGGATGGCATCCCTCGCATTACAACACGGGCTTATAGCCCCGCAACACGCCGGGGCTACCCCGAAAAAGGCCGCCATCGATTTAACGGCATGCGTGGCCCACGAGGTGGAACGGGCCTTCCAAAAGCATAAAACGGCCGCCCTCGTTACCATGGATGTACAAGGGGCTTTCGACGCCGTACTTCGCCGGAGGCTCCTTTAAAGGCTTCTAAACCAAGGCTGGGATCTAACGTTAGTACGATGGGTATCATCTTTTGCAGGAAACAGGGTGGTTAAAGTGCGTTTGGAGGACGCCACGGCACCCCCTTTTTCCCCGGACTGCGGGCTACCCCAAGGGTCACCGGCGTCACCGGTCCTATTTATGCTTTATATGGCCGAAATCCTACCCAAAGCAAAAGCGATTAGGTACGGATACGCGGACGATATAGGCATTTGCGTAACGGGTAGCACTCCGGAGGAGTGCTCCCGTAAAGCAGGGCTACGGTTACGGAAATCCTACGTTGGGGCAGGGCTAATAAGGTTGCTTTCGACCCGGGGAAGTGCGAGCTTATGCATTTTTCCAGACGGAGAAATCCCACAACCCCAGCGGTTACGGCGGAAGGGCCTTACCATACAACAAGCTACAGGAGCTTTACGGTGGTTAGGGGTCCTTTTCGACCAAAGGCTTAATTTTAAAGCCCACGTGGAAAACAGGGCTGCAAAAGCCCAAAGCGTTGCCAACCACCTCCGAAGGCTTACGAATTCGATAGGGGGGATACCGGCACATTCGGTTTACAAAGCCGTCACAACGGTTATAATCCCTACGGCTTTATACGGGGCCGAGGTATGGTATAAGGGGTAAAACTAAACCACACCCGTACAAGCCGGCACAACAGCAAATTATCCGCCAAGGCCATTTAATCGATCGGGTCGATAAAGCCTTAACCGCGTCCCTTAAGGCAGTGGTCCCAGTTTGGAAAACCACACCGATAAACGCATTGCATTACGAATCCGGCATCCCAGGCGCCCAGGCGCTTTTGGAACAAGCCCGCCTCCGTTTTGCGGCCCGTATAAATACGGTTCCGGAAGAACACCCCTGGCCGCAGCGGCCAAGCCGGCCCTTAACGCCCGAGGGCCTAGGGCAGGCTTACCCGGCAAGGCTTGCAACCTCCTTGCAAAGGACGGCCGGACTTTTTCCGGCTTGCACCGCCCGGCCTACCTCCCTTATAAATATACGGGGCTTACGGTGGCCATACAAGAAAAGCAAGCAGCCGCTAAAGCATTTACGGCGTGGCTTTGCACCCTCCCACCCACCGACGTTATAATATATAGCGACGGGTCCAAAGCAGAGAAAGGAGCAGTTGGATACGGCTGGGTAATATACCAAGCCGGCTAACGCAAACTTTCCGGGCACGGCCGGCTGGCGCATCCCGCGGAAGTATTCGACGGCGAGGCGGAAGGGCCCGGATGGGCCTCCGTAAAGCCGTTTGGAGCTTCCGCAATTGCACTTTCCACTTGTGCCTCGATAACACCTCGGCGGCCAACGGCTGTTTAAGCACGGCCCCTGATAGTTCACAAGGGCCTTTAAAGAAAATCCATTGCCTTATGGATAAACACCAGGTATACGTACGCTGGTCCCCGGCCATATGGGAATCCCCGGAAACGAAAAGGCAGAACGCCGAAGCAAAGTTGGGATCGGCCCTGCCAATACCCAACATTTAAACCAACGGTGGCCGGAGTAAAGGCTTTTAGCCCGGAAACGGCCCGGGACGCCCGGAACGCATGGTTTAAGGACAACTTTCCGGATCGGTATAAGGCTATAGGCCTCCCGCCGGCACCACAACATACGCCCGAAGCGTTGCAGCTGCACCGGAGGGTACTGCAACGGCTAATAGCCGCACGCACCGGTCACGGGGATTTCGACTGGTACCACCGAAAGTTCCAGCACGAAGACGATAACCCGTGCCGCTGCGGAAGAAAACAAATCCCCTTCCCACCCTGTATTTTGCAGGTTGGCTAAAACGGCAGAAAATAAAT